>OX941080.1:144635000-146052500 GCA_954870635.1 Arctium minus
GAAATGCAATTCTAAACACTTTTCTATCACATTAAAAGGCTAAAAACAAAGAATTACAGTGCAATTTGCAAGATTACAGTGATCGATATGTTTTTCAACAAAATACAAATAAAACCAAAATTCAATTTATTCTTGTGTGAACTATGTGAACAAGAAAGTCTCAATTACACCAAACGTAATCTATGAAATCATTTTCACAAACTAAAAACAACAATAAAATATAGATTTGATTCAATAGTGTTCTTTTAGAACCGTTATGCGTGTTGGTGATTTCAGGAAATTGATCCAAATCAAGTGATGAAAATGTTTCTGAAATTGATTTGGTCTCGCTCTGATACCAATTGAAAATGTAAAATTCCCAGTATTCAATCAATCAAGATGCAAGATTTAACTATTAAGATCTAGAGAGAGAGTAGAGAGAGAAAGTCACAACTCGTATATTGATATGAAAGTTACAAGATTCTAGTTGCAAGGCTTAGAAAGAACTCTCACCACCCTATGCTATTTATACTAGCACACTTCTCTCACAGGCTTACAACCATTACAAACTCTCATAATACTGAAATACTCAAACCATTAAGGTTGACTAAGATATTACAGACTTTGACTTTTCATATTAAATCTTGGATACAATAAAATACACTAACAAAAGAAACCAAGAATTTTTAAGAACTATCGATATCAACTTATTTGTAATGATGATATTATGCAAGTAGGTAACTTTAACACATCCGGTTATGATCAATATCTTGATTTGGACTAGATAGGATTCCATAATTCTGTAGCAAATGTGAACTGTGATAATTGTGTGATACATAATCAGGTTAATGTTTACTCTAGTTTGCCCTAACCGAACTGTGATATTTGTGATAACAATGTGATACAAAATCAGTGTGGTAATCCAACTATGCTATTTGTGATAACAATGTGATATACAATCAGTGTGGTAATCCAACTGTGATAAGTGTGTGATACACAATCCAGTCAATGTTTACTAGAGTTTGCCCTAAATGAATTGTGTTATTTATGCTACCAATGTGATACACAATCATTATGGTAATCGAACTGTGGCTAATGTGAACCGTGATAATTGTGTCATTAACAAGCATGTTAATGTCTACTCGACTTTGCCGTGACTGTGTTCATCATCGAAATGTAATAAGAATTGTGATATATGTGTGTTACATATACAAGGTATTGCTTACTCGATTTCACATTATGATAATCACAAACAACGACCAATGTGTGATACCGACGGTACTTAACTCATGTAATACTCAATCAGGGTAAAGATTTCTCAACTTTGCCCTAATCGTGTCATACTCTCATTGTGAAAATTGTTTGAGACAAAAGGGTAAATCCCCGTCTCTTGCTGATTTGGAGTCGATATTTGTTGAATATGTGATAAATCTGTGTTATGCACCACATACCTCTGTTTCTCTTCTTCCTCAATGCCTCTAAAGTCGACCGCTTTCTTTATTTCGCTCTAATCTTTAGCTCCCAGTGATTCTTTGTTTTCAGTTTTCCCTAATTTGACTCACTATCGGCCGTTGTGATAACCACTGTCGACGATTACATGATTATCACTTCCCCGATGATCGGAATAATCTTAATCGTGTTATTTGAATTTTGCATTCCAATTTTACCCATGCACTTCTCTAACATTTTTGAATTTTTTAATATAAATTTAAATGTTAAAAATCCCTTAAACTCTTAAACTATGATTTAAAACACAAGACTTGGCTTAGAGTTTATTCTCACGTTTTTCATGAATCACAGGGGTTCTTGTTTGATCCCTTCTCACACACACACACACACACACACACATATATATATATAGGGAGAGATTCAAATGAGAAATGCTAAGTGTGTGAAAAAATAGAGAAATGATCCTAGCCCTTCATCTGGTCAACATTTGCATCTTTGACTGTGAAGCATCGGATAATTCCTTGCGTGGTCTGTAGAATATAGAGGGGTAGTTTCGTAAAATATGCGGGACGGGTTCATATGTGAACCTATGTGATTCTAATATTGTAACACCCGTAAAATTTGCTTACGCCTTGGAGGAATTACGTATATAGTATACATATAAGTATATTCTCAAGTCAAGTCAACTACTGGTATTGTTCGCAAGTAGCACAAGTTTCCAAGCTTTAGCATTTAAGATTTGAGAGCTTAGAGTGTAAAATCTTGAAGAATTGGGGGGTCGTAACTTACGTGGGCTCCCGTACGGCTTCAAAACCGCGGCCAAAGCCGCGGGACTCGTTGGGGTCTCTCGGTTGAGAGCATGTGCAGCCTCATAGTTGCGGCCAAGGCCGCGGGGAAGTTCAGCTGACCTAAAGTCGAGATTTCTCCTTTTTTCTCCCATTTCTCATCTTGGAACTCTTTGAAGGCGAGTGAGTTCAAGTTGCTTTGTGAAAACTAAGCACATGCCAAAATGAGTATTTTGAAGTAAAAATATGTTTTACATGGTAATTGTCAATGTTTAAAGTATTTGATAAATTTTCATATTTATTAAACTTGGGTTATTTGAATCTCATGAATAGCCATATTTGGGACTTGAATATTTGATAAGTAAATAGTATGACTTATGCATTTGGTGATTTTGTACAAATGAAGTATATTTTATGATTTATGCATTTTTGGTGATTTTTGTACACATTGAGTCTAATCTATGATTTATGCATTTTTGGTGTATTTGATTTCATAAGTCATTGAAAAATGAGTGTCTCCGTGTTATGAGACATTTTGGAAAACATAAGGGTATGAACCCATTTGGAAAACCTTTTGTCCCAATCCGTGATGAGTTTTGGGTTAATCACATCTTTGAGGTATGTGCATGCATAAACGTCGTTTGAATGCGTTTTTCTATTTGGGGACCGATCTTTGTACGTCGAGTGGGTTTTAAGCATTTTAGCTCAATTTCGACTTAAAAGAGTCTCGTGGACACTTGTCCAATTTTAATGGCTCTATGTAGAGCTCATGTACGATTTACACCTTAATGCATCTTATTGCATATTTATGATAATTACATGCTCGAGTGCGTAGGTCATTCATGTGTAGTCATGTAATGTTAGACCGTGTTGCATTGGATCCATAGGCAAGTAAGTCAGTCTTTATTTGATGGTCAATTGGGTATTACGGGGTTGGACTCTGGGACCCATGCTTTATGACCTTAATCTTTCAAGTGTACACTAGGAGGGCTGAGTCCGGTTGAGTTATCATGAGTTAGAGGGGCGATTTTATATTTGGGGCCTCCGCCATGTCGGGGCAATGTCATGGTTGTAATCCCCGATTGTGCCGAGCCTTTGGCAATATTCATGGTAAGATTCGCTAAGGTCAGTTGTCTATTTGGGTGTAGCTTAAAGGGAGTCGTAGAGACACTTGGGCTTTCATGTCGTTAAGTGACATGCGATTAACGTTGTATGAGTGGCATACTTTTGTGTTCCTCTACTCTCAATGGATACGGGTCTCCCCCGTTGTCGGCCATCAGTATTTTGGATATTTAATTGTACACGCTTTAATAATTGGATTTCATTCCATTTTATGGTTGCGTGAGTATTGAATTTCAGTTCCATGTTTTCGATGGCATATTATATTTACATGGATTGTTTTCCATGATTTATGAGTTGAGTATTATGCCCCACCCGTGTTTTGTGTGTTTCGGGATATATAGTTTTATCCACGTTTTTACAATTGGGAGTTCGTTTTCTATTCACGTTTGAGTGAGTTTTGGGCGGCATCATCTTATAAAGAATGTTTTGTATTGGGACGTTCGTTCTTAAAAATGCATGTTATTGGAAAACGCGTCTTTTCATATTTGAGATAAATCATTTTGAAAGATTATGATTCAAATTACATTCTTTCCTTTTAACGATATATTTATTCATGTTGAAAACTCTTAAACACACTAGGCGTTAGTCTAACCCTTTTTATTTGTCGGCATGTGTATCAGGTCCCGGTTGGGTGTGATACTAGCGCCACTGTGAAGAGATGAGAAATATATTATGCTCGAGGGTGAGTAGTTTGGTGAAGCCTTCCCCCGTTATCTTGGGTTATAGCATTTTGTATTTGGGTTTAGTAACATCTGACCTTTGATTAGTCTATGTGTAAGGCTTTATTTATATTTGTTGATGGTTAAATCTAGAACAGTATTCATTGAATAGACTTGTTGTGAGATACTTTGTCTTTCTTTGAGGCATTTTTGGAAATTTTAAATTAGTTGTTCCTTCCCGATTCGAGGGTGTTACACTTACATGTTCTAACATCACTACCTCCATTTATGGGACCTTGAATAGGTCCAAGTAAAAACTAGGGTTTGAGAAGGTTTGGGTTTTAACTTAAAAATATGAATTGTGACTTGATTATTGGAGACAAACCTTGTATTTACACCTGATGGATTTGATTCTATGGATTTCCTCATATCATATTGATAAACTGCTTATGTACAAATAATGGTATGAGATTGATGGACGTAAAACCATGTTGTTGTTTTAGTTTGTATTAGTCTTGGTTTTAGTACAATGGATCCATAGGAACGGCGTTCCCAATGTCCCGTTTTGGACATTAGGTTCACCACTTTGGCACGGAATAGGCAACGGGTCACCATGGTAAATAAGGTGTGGACCTATATGGTCGGGCAGCGTCCCATGGGCAGTAAGGTGTAATTCCATTGTGCATGAGTTCCCGTTTTGGAACTGAGTTCTCGTTTTGGAACTCTCAAGAATAGCCCTGGAGGGGTTGACTTGATGTTTTCGAGCAATAGACTTAGAGGAGTTGAGCTCACTATGTGATTGGTGTTATTTGTACCATATTATGATCACTAATGGTTTATTTTATTTTTTTGATTTAGCTCATGGCTATATCCATCGTACGACTTCAAATGGTTTTAGTACTTCTATTTCAATTGACTTGTTCTCACTAGGCTTTAGCCTAACACTTGTTCTTTGGTTGTCATGTCTGACAGGTTGATAACTCTCATTTTTTAGAGTTATTTGTTGCTATTTTTATAGGTTTTTATTCATCTTTTTACCCACTTTGCTTCTATCTCCTTCATTTGGTCCATATTGTTTGCAATATGAGATAATTTAACCAATTTAATTGATTTTACAAGAATTTGTGTTGCTGGTTGATTTGGGCATCCGAGAGTTTGGGCCAGCTGAAATTATGGGTTGAATTTTCTGGGCTGAAGGGACAAACTTGTTAGGATGATCTTGGCCATACATTGAAGACTCAATCAAGACCATTGGATGTTGAAGCCTCCCATCTATAAATACAAGACTTTTAGAGAACATTTAATTATCCCATCAACATCTCATCTACCTCCCATCATCAACATTCTCTCCTCATTCAAGTCTAGAATACTTGATTGAAAATATCTTGACTTGAAGTGAGACTTTATTTCTTGTCTTTATTTCTTGCTTTCCATTCCATCTTTTATTTTCAGTATTTAATTTACGTACTTACTTTATTGTACTTAATTTCCGTACTCTTATTTCTAGTAATTAAATTCCATACTTTCCATTTATAATTGTAGTTCACTTCTATTATGCAAGTAGTTAACGAGTATTTCCTTTATTATATTATGTCTTTTATTATCGTTATGAGCTAAGCACCCTTTTGGGTGCGGGTGTGAGCCAACTTGGGTCTAGTAGGCAACACTTGGGTGTGGCCATCGTTACTAACTCTTGACTTTGGTCACTTGAGTCGGGACTTCAACTCAACGCAGATAAGCCGATTACTTTTATGTGTTAATATTAGATCTTGACCCCGAGAGGGGAGGATTCGAAATACGGCTTAAGTGATGCACAAATATTTGAGAGAGTCTTTGATAACCATGTAGAGATACGGGTTTTGTACGATTTACTAAGGTTCAAACGCCGGTCGAGATTTATATCACAAAGAGATTTGGGTATAAATATCCATATTGGTAGAGCTTGATTATTTTTATCAACTTAGTAAAATCGACAAGATCAAGAGTCGGTATAGATGGACACTTTATGAACACTTTGTAGGACCGGTCTATAAAAATTCACTTTCGAGAGATCGGGATTTTTATAGACATTCTGTACTACAAAGAGTCCAACCATCTTGTTACTACGTTTTCCCAAGAAAAGCTTACATCCGTACCCAACTTTTAATTATAAAATTTA
Organism: Arctium minus; assembly: GCA_954870635.1. Taxonomy (NCBI): domain Eukaryota; kingdom Viridiplantae; phylum Streptophyta; class Magnoliopsida; order Asterales; family Asteraceae; genus Arctium; species Arctium minus. The sequence continues at coordinate 144,641,153 of OX941080.1, forward strand.
TTTCGCATTTTCCATTAATTCACCATCCAAACAAATATTTTTTCCAAACTCGAAACTTGTGCAAGAAGTTCATAAAAATTAGCAATTATCAGTAGTTCAGTCCCTATGAGAACGATACTCGGTACTTTTACCGTTATATTACTTGGAGTGATTCTAGTGAAGGTATATACTTATGCTCTCACTAGGTAATATTGTGCCCCCGCTGTGCAGTACACGATAATTAGCTACCACATGTCATCTTAGCGGTGGGGCTCGTCGGGACTGAGGGGACGACATTGGGGTCGTGAGTGGTCTTTTTGAAGATATACATTTTGGAGGGATAGCGACACCCAACTAATCTAATTGGCAAATTTTAGATTATTAGGTTGTCGATTTTATTTTTCATTCTTATTGGGTTTGTAATCACCATAATTGGTTTCCCCGTTTGGGATTATACACTTTAGTTTTGATATGTTACTACCGTAATATTCAGGTTTTGATTTACTCCTAATTAGGGTGAACATGTTTCCTCTATTTATAGAAGTCATTCGAATTTTCGAATTTTAAATTTACCCAAAATTTAGGATGTTACACATATGAACTATACGTTCATATGTGAATCAGTTAATTAGTTCATATGAGAATCGGTTAATTAGTTCATATGTGAACCTGTTAATTAGTTCACTTATTCACATATGAGCCTACAGTTAATTAGTTCATATGTGAATCAGTCAATTAGTTCATATATGAATCACAAAGGTTCATATATGAATCAGTTAAAAAAGTTCATATGTGAACCTGTTAATTAGTTCAACTGATTCACATATGAACCTACAGTTAATTAGTTCATATGTGAATCAGTTAATTAGTTCATATATGAATCACAAAGGTTCATGTATGAATCAGTTAAAAGAGTTCATATGTGAATTACACTAGTTCACATATGAACATACAAATTCATATATGAACTCGTCCCGCGTATTTGTAAAATTACGAAACTGTCATTCTATTTTTGGAATAGCCTCAACTTTTACCAGTCAAAGATGCAATTCTTGACCAGTCAAAGACGCAACATTTGACCAGTCAAATCCGATCTTGACCGTATGAATGGCTAGAATTACTTCTCTATTTCTCACACACTTTGCATTTCTCATTTGAACATATGACTATATATATATATATATATATATATATAGTGTTAGATACAAATGAGAAACACAAAAATGTTGAGAATGGAAGAAGCGGTCCCAACCACTAGAATAATATTTTTTTTAACTACTTAGGATAACTATGGAAAAAAAAACCAAATACACTAATTTATCTCTTATTTCTTTTATAAATTCTTTTGGATATTGATAATCATCGCTTTTAATCCAGCTATCCATCATGAAATCATTAGTGATTTTATAATCTACAAATCGAATTAAATCTTATTTGCCTAAATTTCATATGTAAACACTAACAACGAAGTTCTTCACTCGTTTGAAATGTAACCAAACGCAAAAGATTCCAACAAACCATTATCAAGCAGTTATGATTAGATGTGTATTGGTTCAAATGTAAACTTGTGAATCCTAACATATATTCACATGTGAATCTTAATTATATTTGTACCGTAAATTAATTTATAAATTATAACTGAGATTTTAAATCAGTTTAACATTCATAGCTGAAATTTTAAAAATATAAATCATTTCCCTTAAATGAAAGTTAATGAAATTGTCGTTGTTTTATGTAACTTATTTAATTAAAATATAATTTACATTTTAGATAATTTAGTTTTAAAAAATAATAATCAATTTTTTATTTAAAAAAAGGAAAAGAGTAAAATTTTTGAAAACGGAGGAGATTAGTGATTTTGTGGATTGATTTATGATCTAGCTTAACAAAAGTTTCAAATTGCATCCATCAACTTTGTTAGGTATTTTAAATTATTCATTGTTTTGTCTCTATTTACACATATGAATTTAAGATTTTACCATTGAAAAATCTTTAATAGATGAGATTTCTTTTCACATTATCAACATTTATGGCATTCTCATTTAAACCCTCCTATACACATACACACGTGTGTGTATATACATAGGGAAAAGTTCAAATGAGAAATGGTAAGTGTGTGAGAAATAGAGAAATGATCATAACCCTTTATCTGGTCAACATTTGCGACTTTGACCGTGAAGCACCAGATAATTCATTGCATGGTCTTTAGATTATATATAGAGGGGTAGTTTCGTAAAATATGCGGGACGAGTTCATATATGAACCTATGTGATTCACATATGAACTTAGTTCATATGTGAATCAGTTAATTAGTTCATATGTGAACATGTTAATTAGTTCAACTGATTCACATATGAACCTACAGCTAATTAGTTCATATGTGAATCAGTTAATTAGTTCATATATGAATCAGTTAAAAGAGTTCATATGTGAACCATATAGGTTCATATATGAACTCGTCCCGCGTATTTGTAAAAATTACGAAAATGTTCTTCTATTTTTGGAATAGCCGCAACTTTGACCAGTCAAAACCGCAATTCTTGACCAGTCAAAGACGCAATATTTGACCAGTCAAATCCTATCTTAAGCGTATGAATAGCTAGGATTATTTCTATATTTCTCACACACTTAGCATATCTCATTTGAACCTATGGCTATATACACACACATATATATAGGGGTGAGTTCAAATGAAAACTCATTTTTCATTGTGCACGTGAGGACCAATCTTAGCCATTGATCAAAACTTAGAAAACTCATCAATGGCTAAAACATAGTTAAATTAAATGAGAAGTGATTAGGGACAAAACTGGAAATTTGAATCACCGCCTACCTTATTTGACTTTTTATTTTCTTTTTTAATGAAAAAACGTTTACCTTCTTAAAGTTTAAAATAAATTATCTTAAAAATTACTAATATTTTAATCAAACAAATTACATAAAAAACGAGAATTTCGTGCTCTTCGATATGGCATCCATCTCGATATATATATATTCATTTTAACCGTTTTTTACGTGAAATGTTATATATGTATTATATTCATTATATATATGTATGCACGTCCCCGGATGCCCATATTCAGTATGAATAATAAAGGTGAATGTTCATTCACTATTCATGATGAATAATACAGTATTCAGGATGAATAATACACGAATTCATTATTCTTGTATTATTCATCATGAATCGTGTATTATTCACCCTGAATGATACATTTTTCATGATGAATAATATATGAATGACCCGTGAAGGTGTGGACACATGGTGCACTCTTTTTTGTTTCTTGATTCACAACCAAAATTTCGTTTAATTCATTATGAATATGTATGCACATCCCCGGGTGTCCCATATTCAGTATGAATAATAAATGTGAACATTCATTCATTATTCATGATGAATAACACAGTATTCAAGATGAATAACACAGTATTCAAGATGAATAATACACGAATTTATGAATCGTGTATTATTCACCCAGAATCTTGTATTATTCATCCTGCATGATACATTATTCATGATGAATAATACATGAATGACCCGTGAAGGTGTGGAGATGTGACACGCTCTTTTTTGTTCCCCGGTTCACAACCGAAACTCGATAGGTTCTCGATTCGTCTTGATTCGTCTCGATGGGTGTTGAGTTAAGGTGATGAAGAACGCGATGTCTTACGACGTTGAAGAAAGTGTTGAAGAAGGTGATGTCGAGTTGTGGACTTACGGTGTCGAGGTGTTGTACACACTTGAACGTACATAAATATTCATAATGAATATAACACATATATAACATTTCACGTAAAAAGCGGTTAAAACAAACAAAAACTACATCGAGATGGATGTCATATCGAAGCACATGCAATTCTCGTTTTTTTGATGTAATTTGTTTGATTAAAATACTAGTAATTTTTAAGATAATATATTTTAAACTTTAAGTGGGTAAAATTTTTTAGTTAAAAAAGAAAATAAAAAGTCAAATATGGTAGGCGTGAGTTTAAATTATCTTCCATTTTTACCCTTAATCTAATTTTAATTAAAACTCTATTTAATATGAGTTGTTGGATCAATAGAGATGGAGCGACCGAGATTCGTCCTCACGTGCAAAATGAAAATTGAGTACCAATTTAAATCTGAGCTTGAGCACCAATGATGACGACAACAACCGGTTAAAATAGGCAATCGACGGCGAGTTCATCTCCGACGACAAAGGATGGAGTTCAGAGAGTTCCGCCAGGTCAAGGAGGAGTGTGGCGGCGAGTTTACAAGATTTTGTAGTGAGTATGATGAGGAGGGAAGTGGCGGAGCTGGAGATGATGAAGGTGAGGGAGGCGGCGATGGCGATGATTGAAGCGGACAATCAAAGATTGGAGAGGGAAAATGAGTTGACGGAGATGATATTAAAGACGCAGTTGGAGATTACTTCGTTTTTATGTTCACGAACAAGTGATTGGGAAAAGAAACGGAGTGAGGATGACGACACATTACCTATTAATAAATCCTTAACTTTAGACCTTTTTTAAATTGATTCAATTGTAAAATAAAATATCACGACGTATGTATATAAGGAACAGTCGCCAAGATCCATTCCAATCTCACAAATATTACAAAAAAAAGGGGAAGAACCGGGGAAGGGAGGAGGCGCTGAAGATTGTAGAAGACAATGGAGTTAGAGCATATAATTTGAAATTTCACAATATTACAAAAATGTCCAACAACTTCCAAAGTAGTTGTGAGATTAGGTAGAAATTTCACATATATTACTAAAATGCCACCGTTTTTAATGGCCTTTAATTAAACCATTTGATTAAGATCGGACCTCATGGTTCTCAACCTTTACTTGATCCTCACATGATTTAACCCCTATATATATATATAGGGGCTAAATCAAATGAAAACCACAAATATGTTACAAACATGTGAGAACCAATATAAAAATATTTTTTCACATGATATATTTTCACCAAATGCTTGGATTTAATATATTTCTTCCCATATATTTGTTTCATAATATGATAGTTTTACATGTATTTGTTTCACCGCATGAATATTTTTTATCTGTATTTTTCATTTCACTAGGTGAATCAAATTTTATTTTTCACGTGTAATCTTTTCACAAGGTGAACAAAAACATATATGAAACAATATCTTAAATCATAAGTTTTGATGGAAAAAAATCATGTAAAAAAATGTTTTTATATCGGTTCTCAAGGGTTTGTAACATATTTTTGGTTTTCATTCGATTATCGGCCTATATATATAGGGAGAGGTTCATTTGAGAAATGGTAAATATATGAGAAATAGAGAAGTAATCTTAGCCATTAATCTGGTCAACATTTACGGCTTTGACCGCGAAGCACCGGATAATTCATTGTGTGGTCTATAGAAGGTAGAGGGGTAATTTCGTAAAATACACGGGATGGGTTCATATATGAACCTGTATAAATCACAAAGATTCATATATGAATCTGTTAATTAGTTCAACTGATTCAAATATGAATCTTTGTGATTCATACAAATTCATATATGAATCTTTGTGATTCACAAATATATGAATCTTTGTGATTCACAAATATATGAATCTTTGTGATTCATACAGATTCATATATGAATCACAAAGGTTCATATATGAATCTGTTAGTTAGTTCAACTGATTCATATATGAATCACAAATGTTCATATATGAATCAGTTAAAAGAGTTCAGTTGTGAATTGCACTGGTTCATATATGAACATATAGTTCATATGAGAATTATACATGTTCATATATGAACACAGCCCGTGTGTTTTGTAAAATTTATGAAATTGTTCTTCTATTTTTGGGATAGCCGCAACTTTTGACCAGTCAAAGCCACAACTTTTGACCGGTCAAAGTCGCAGTATTTGACTAGTCAAATCCGATCTTGACCATATAAATGGCTAGGATTACTTCTCTATTTCTCATATATTTATCATTTCTCAAATGAACCAAACACTATATATATATATATATATATAGGGGTCTAATCAAATGAGACCCTATTAGATTGTGGTAACTATGAGATCCAATCTCATCCAATCATTTTAATTTATTTATTTTTTTAATTAATTAATAGGGGAGGATATATTAGTAATTTGATAAATTAATTAATATAACATTTTTTTTGTAATTGAAAAAATCAAAGTCTCATCAATCAAATATTACGTTTCATTTATTATCTCAACAAATTGATTTTGGGATAAGATCCATATGGACCATGTGACATTGTGTTACATTGTGATAATATAACATCATCTGAATCTCATGTGCCACGTGATTTGGCATATATTTGATGTATGTGTTACATTGTGATTTGACATATATCTTATATATGTGTTACATTGTGATTTGGCATATATCTGATAATCTAACATCTGAATCTCATATGTACCATGAGACATTGATCACAGTGTATCACCACCTACGGAATTAGCAACAATAATCCCATCATTCTATCATGAAGGATATAAGGTTTTGCAAGATGATCACAGTGTATCACACCCATTTTTCCTAATTTAGTTGCATTAAATCTCGTAAGCGCTATCACACCCAAAATTATCGGAACACGCCTAAATTAGATCACACTGATTTATAATGTTTTTTTGACAATTTTACCCCTTTTTCCTAATTTAGTTGCATTAAATCCGTTTTTTAATTATTATTTATATTAGTTATTTTAGACCATTGATTAATTAAATGGATGGATGAGATTGGATCTCATGGTTACCACAAAATACTAGGGTCTCCCATGAAAGGCCCCCTATATATATATATATATATATATATATATATATATATATATATATATATATATATATATATATATATATATAACAATATAAAAGTAAAGAATCATAGAAGAACAACAATGGACCCGTTCAAAGATGGGTACCTAAAGAAAAGTAATTGTTCTTGTAGGAGAGTCATGTATGGTATTTAGATTCTAGATGCTCTAGACACATGACTAGTTTTAAGCATTTGTTGACATATTATAAGGAAAAGCCTGAAGGAACGTTAATTTTGGTAATGGTGGCAAGGGTTATGTGAAAGGAGTCAAGGACATTGTGTGCTAACAAATGGGAAAATCACAATTCTGAAAGTGTTATATGTTGAGGGCTTTGAGCATAATCTATTCAGCATTAGCCAATTTTGTGATAAAAGTTTTCATGCCAAGTTTCACATAACTGGATGTGCAATTGTTGTTAAAGATGGAATTGAAGTTGTTTGTGCTAAAAGAACATGTAATCTTTATTCTATAAATTTTCGAACTCTGGATGCTCCTAAAACCATATGTTTGATATCAAAATCTTCCAAAGAAGACATTTGGATATGGCATCAAATGTTATCACATTTGAACTTCAAAGATATCAACAAGTCAATGAATCAAAATCTTGTCAGGGGTTAACCTGCTATGAGATTTGAAAAGGATTCTTTATGCTCAGCATGTGAAATGGGCAAAATGAAAAAAAAGTTCTCACAAGGAAAATATGGAATCCTCTTGCAAACCTCCTTCAAGGTTGGGTTCCGGTGACGGTGAGAATGAAAGTTATGGAGGGAAGGGAAAGAAAGGATCTCCACCCTAGGATGCACTTCACCCTTGAGATGTACGAGACAAGATGTACCAGATCAATTCCCGTGAGAAGCACAATTCATGGGTGGGTGTGAGATTAAAGGTGATCAAGGGTCCAGATCTCTCCTTACCTTTTCACTTTAACTTTTGTCCTTACACGATACTTCGTGTGTGTGTGTATATATATATATATATGTGTATAAATATATATATATATATATATATAGGTGGAGATTCAAACGAGAACATCCTTGTTTTACGAAAACGTGAGAACACTTCTGAACCTCCAAACTATTTAACCCATAATAAAAAATAGATTAAATGAAATAAAATTGGTATTTATCAACAATTTTCTATTATCTTGAATTTGTCTTTATCCCTTAAATGTTGCTAGTATCATCGGAGACTTCTTATGTCGATGTCTCTGTTATGTGATAAGGTTGTTATAATAATGTGAAAATGCTTTGATAAATCGAAGATTTCTTATGATATGATTTTGTTGTGATAATAATATGATAGTTATGTAATTTTGTTGTGATAACGTTGTGATAATCAAAAGCCAGTGATGATCACGTCCACAATCATATTATGTGATTTTGTTGTGATAATCATGTGATAATGCTTTGATACATTGTGATCAGTGAGTATATTATCTGTATGTGGGTTTAGAGATAATGAAATGATCACCAAGATTACAAATAAATACAAAACCGCATGATTATCCTTAAATATTTACTTTATGTTCTTTTAATTTTAATCATGTGTTAAATAATTCAAAGGCTCATAAATATTCTCGCATTTTCATAAAACTGAGGTGTTCTCGTTTGATGCTCTCCCTATATATATATATATATATATATATATATTCATTTGAGAAATGCTAAATATATGATAAATAGAGAAGTAATCCTAGCCTTTCATTCAACCAAAATCGGCTTTGATCGGTCAAATATTACGTCTTTGACTGGTCAACAATTACGGCTTTGACTAGTCAAAAGTTGCGGCTATTCCAGAAATAGAATGACAGTTTCGTAATTTTTACAAAGACACGAGACGAGTTAATATATGAACCTGTATGATTCACATATGAGCTATATGTTCATATGTGAACCAGTGTAATTCACATATGAACTCTTTTAACTGATTCATATATGAACTAATTAACTTATTCACATATGAACTAATTAACTTTAGGTTCATATGTGAATCAGTTGAACTAATTAACAAATTCATATATGAACCTTTGTCATTCACATATGAACTAATTAACTGATTCATATATGAATGTATAGTTCATATATGAATCAGTTAAAAAAAGTTCATATGTGAATCATACAGGTTCATATATGAACTCGTCCCGCGTATTTTATGAAACTATCGCTCTATCTTCTACAGACCACACAAGGAATTATCTGGTGCTTCATGGTCAAAGCCGCAAATGTTGACCAATTAAAGGGCTTGGATCATTTCTTTATTTCTCATATTTTTAGCATTTCTCAAATGAACCTAATCTTATATATATATATATATATATATATATATATATATATGTGTGTGTGTGTGTGTGTGTGTGTGTGGTTGGGTTTCAATGAGAATTTGAGTTAACATGAGAAGTGGTTATCAACCGCTGGATGCACATATGATGAGATTTACTGAGATAAGATGTACTTGATAAATCCCCGTATCAAGCACGATTCATAGGTGATTAGGCGGGCTTGATGTAACACCCTAAAATTTGCGAATTAAAAATTCGAAAATTCGGCAATATGACATCTAAATATGAAGGTCCAATATACCCTGTAAATATAAATTTTCCAAAAAGGATAAATCCAAAATTTAAGACAACTAACAACCCATAACTAATTGGGTTAGTTTGCAACATAAAGTTTGCAAAGGAAATGGGATATCAATATTACAACAACCTACTTAATCTAGGATCAATTCAAAACTAGATTAAAATGGGTGTTGTGATTTTGCTATAATCTCTCTTCACAAAAATCCCCAAAAGACCGGCACTTTGAGAACTCCTACGTGCCCGGTTGACAAGCTCGACAACCTAATTTCCACCACGAGTGGGATCTGTGAGAAAATAATAACCACAACAAGTCTTAGAACGAAGCCTAGTGAGATCTCATAAATTATATAAATCACAAACGTAATAATATAAATAATATTCGCGTTATCGAACTCCTTCGTCTCACAATTATTGATTCCACCGCAACCATGTTTTCAAACCTGAACATAAACATACAAGAGATCACTCTTGAAAATACGAGGGAGACTCGTTTCTATCAGGGTGACATATACACGGGAGTGGAGTCACCCATGATGTTATTGGATTACACCTCATGTCCCGGTCCTAGTTCCCATGCCATTAAGACATCACAACATCAAACCATGTTCATTGCCTTTATTGCCTACTCCGTCGAGTTACACCTCAAGGTCTTACGGGACATTATTGCCTATCCAATTCTAGACGAGTTACACCTCAAGGGTCCATGACCCCCTATTGCCTACTCGCTAGTAACCACAACGACCAACACGATAGATCCAAAATGAAACATATAGCTACATCCTCGTGCACAAGGAGTAGTATTCACATTCTTATCAAGTATTCAAATTTGAATAAGCATTTATAGCCATAAACATTCCTCTTTTCTACATGTAAACACCATAATCACCACATGAGACTCTAGCCCATAAGCTCAATATTTTCTCTAAAGTATCAACTCAACTTTACTTTTCAAAGTAGTACATTCTCCATGTTCCCATACATATAGTCATAAATGATCATGTTATTCATATCATATTATCATGAAGTTATCAGCAGTTAGATCAAAATCATAGAAATAAGGGTTTCCTCATATGCCAATCATACAATCATGTAATCAAAGTTCCATAGACATTTAGTTACCATAATAAGAGATTATTAGGGTTTATGAAGCATACCCACCATTTAGGGTTTATAAAATGAAAACCCTACAAGTTAGGTCACAAATCCTAAATGAACAACACATATGTATAATGTAGGGTTAATGCAAGTAATAAATAAGTAGAAGAGCATTTAAGGAGTAAAGACTCACAAATTAGGGTTTGTAAAGAGAAAACCCTAAATGGATAAATAGACTTGGAAGAGGCTTGAACTTCTTGAAGCTTTAATGGCACCAAGGACCAAAAGCTAGCACCAACTACCACTTAAAGAAGTAATAAATGCTAGGGCTTTGATCTAGAATTTTTAATGAGGATGGGATGAGGAGAGAAGAAGAAAAATCGCTTGGTGTGTGTATGTTTTCGGTGTCGAACTGATAAGGAAAGAAGTGGAACCAAAATTGCCTTTAAAACGAACCCTCAAACTGAAGGTTGCACCCCACGGGCGACAATGCCCGTGCGACTATGCCCATGGCATTGTCGCCGGGGCAAAGTCGCGCCCCACCAGGGGTCAACTGGAATGTTGGATGATTTCGGGTCCTTATGCGACAATGACAAGGCGACATTGTCCCTGGCATTGTCGTCGGGGCAAAGTCGCGCCCCACCAGGGGTCAACTGGAATGTTGGATGATTTCGGGTCCTTATGCGACAATGACAAGGCGACATTGTCCCTGGCATTGTCGTCGGGGCAAGGTTGCATGCTCCCACAATGCGGCTGTTTGATCGACACAACGAGCCTAACCTCACGAGTCTTTAAGCCAATGATCGAACACACACTTACAAATGCATAAATCGATTATATGAAGATCATTATCAAGAGTTCTCATCCCTTATACAAGGGTATATATATATATACACATATACATATATATACACACATGTAAGAATACACAAGGATGCACGTGAATGGTTATTTATTAAATATAGGTGTATACATATATCACTCCGATGAATAAAGAACTAGGCGGACCTATTCCGAACGACTCTATTCTAAGGGAAGGTGAGAGATGGAGAAGGAAACTCACTAGTGAGATTCGGGGTGTTACATTTGAGATTAAAAGTGATCAAGGATTCAGATCCACTTCTCACGTTTTTCACGTTAACTAAACTTCTTACAAGATCATTCACACACACACACACACACAATATATATATATATATATATATATATATATATATATATATATATATATATATATATGCATACGTATATATAATATGGATGCTTTTATCTTGGCCAAATTATGGTATCCATGGAGCTTGGATGGATGTTGTAATCAGTGGCGGAAGACAATGGTGGCTACCAGGGCCAGGACCCCTGGGCTCTAAAAACCTGCAAGGAGGAGTCAAAAATTTTGAAGTGTAAAAAATACAAAGAACTTATCCCCCCCTCCCCCGGTCAGTCCAGTCAAAAGTCAAAAAAATAAATCCACTTAAATGGGAATTGGGAAGCGGCGACTCAAAAATCAAAACTCAAAACAAAAAAAATCAGATTCCATCGTTGTCGCATGTCTGCTGTGATTGCCGCATCGAAGTCCAGCCGCCAACAACTCAGACTCAACCAGTGGTAAGGATGGCGACTATCAAAGCGTGAAACTGAAAGCAAAGTAGCAGACGACCACAACCTCCCCTAAATCACAGGTTCTTTTTCATTTTATTCAATTTTTAAAATGCCATTGCTTGATTTTGTTTGAAATTATTTGATTATGTTTAATTGATTAAATTTGATTGAAATTGTTTGATTACTTTGATTGGGATTTAATTTGTTTGATTGGGTATTTGGGTCTTTTAACTCTTTATGAAATTGTTTGATTACTTTGATTAGGTTTTTTGATAGAACATAGAAGATTAGAAGTAGATGTTTTTTGAACTTAGAAATAAGGTTTAGGTTGCAAAAAAAATCCACTTTTATAGAAACGGTCAAGTGAGTTTATGTTTTTTTTGATAGAATTGCATTCACTTCATCACCCGATGTTTTTAGCCTAATTCCACCGTTTTGAGAGATATTTATAGTTTTTTGCTTGATTTCGAGGGATTTTAAGGTCTTTTTATCAATTTCGAGGGATTTTTTCGGTTTTTTTGGGTTGATTTCAAGAGTTCTTTTTGGTTTTTTGGTTGATTACAAGGTGCACCATTGCACCGTACATTCTTCAAGTTTTAAATATTATATGGTGGCACCTTAAACCGATACGGTTGCACCTTTCATAAACGTAAAATTTTTAACCTTCCGGCGGAGAGATAATATGGTGGCACGTGCCACCGGTGACCCTTCTTTAGGTCTGTCCCTCGGTCCGGCCCCTACGGTTGGAAAACTTGTGTTCCGCCCCTAGTTGTAATTTAAAAATAAATAAATTTTAACAAGACGTTGGAACTTGGATCTTATACAAGGGATACAATGGTTCTATCATACTTGCATGCAGATACTTAGGTGGCGTTTGTTTTTAAATAGCTCTGAAGTCTGAAGTCGTATTTCACTTCTGATTAATAAGAGAAGATGCTGAAGGCTGAAATATGAATCAATAACACTTTTTGTTTTTGTAACGTTTGAAGTCTGAAATCTCAATCTAGATCAATAAAATTGTTTTGTTTGTGATAACAATTAATCAGAAAAATGTCACCACTTCTAATTTCAAATGTAATTAAGAGTTAAAAGGGTCTGAAATTTGGGGAAAAAAAGGTCTAAATATAAAAATATCTAATCGATTCAAATTTAAGAGGTATTAAGAGCCTTTTTACAAAAAAACAAACAACCCCTTACACATACATAGCCAAAACCTACCTATTGCATAACTAATTTGTACCATACAAACTATTTATGGAATACAATAGATTTTGGAAACTTTTATAGTTTTAATTTATTTTTATATTGTAATTAATTTAATCATCAAAACAACGTCGTCTTATGTTAATCTTACGTGGAATCGTGAGAACAAATGTTTATGTTCACAGATCCCGAAACTATATAATAAAAAAATATTGATGAAAGAGAATTGAATTCATTAAATTGGATTTCTTGTAATCTCAACTGTTATCCATCATCCTTAATCCAAGAAACCCCCCTTCATTCAATGAAGACAGCTTTTTTACGTTTATAGCAGCTGTCTTTTTATTGTTTTTCTATTTCTTTTTTTCTTTTACACCAAACATCCAACCATCCTCCTTTCAACAAAAAAAAATTATATATATATATATAGAGAGAGAAGGAGCATAATGCGAGAAACAAACTAATTTACGAGAAAACGAGAAGTAATGTGAACCACATAATTTATTAATTAAAAAACTATAAATAAAAAATAAAAATAGTTTTAGAAATTAGGATAATTATCATTTTAAATTGGATAAATTCTTAAAATTTTCATCATATCTTTTAGATTTATTTATTTTTTAATTTCAATTATTTATTAATTTTTTTTTTCTAAATATACTTTTAATAAAAAAAAATTCACAATTTTAACCAAATATCACATGTGATATCATTATATGAATATTTATGCATATCACATATCATATTATCACATGTGATAATTGTATATATTTTAGTTAATTATATGTGATTATGTATATTTATATTTATAGATTTTTTGTGATGTAAATATTATCACATGTGATTATGCATCATTTATATTCAGACATATATTATCATATGTGATATTTACAAAAATCTACCTAGTGGGATCATATGTGATACATAATAATATATCACATGTTAAACGACCTTAATCACATGTGATTCAAAACGTAAATCTATAAAATAGAGAAAAAATTGTGAAATAAATAATGAATTAGTTATGGATATCACATGTGATATTTGATGAAAATTATGATTTTATCTAGAAAATAATATTATAAATTTGATAAAAAAATTATGAATTTATTAAAATTAAAAAATAAATAAATTTAAAAGATATTATGAGATTTTTAAGGATTTATCCAATTCAAATTGTAATTATCCTATTTTTTTTTAAATTTATTTATGCTATTTTTTAATTAATAAATTATGTGGCTCATATTCCTTCTCGCAAATTAACTACCTTCTCGTTTGAACCTGCCCCTATATATATATATATATAGAGAGAGAGAGAGAGAGAGAGAGAGAGGTAGAGGTTCATTTGAGAAATGGTAAATGTATGAGAAATAGAAAAGTAATCCTAGTCATTCATCTGGTCAACATTTGCGGCTTTGACCGTGAAGCACCGGATAATTCCTTGTGTGGTCCATTGAAGATAGAAGGGCAGTTTCGTAAAATACGCAAGACGAGTTCATATATAAACATGTATGATTCATATATGAACCTGTATGATTTCTTACGTTCATATGTGAATCAGTTAATTAGTTCATATGAGAATCAATTAATTAGTTCATATATAAATCACAAAGGTTCATATATGAATCTGTTAACTAGTTCAACTGATTCACATATGAACCTACAATTAATTAGTTCATATGTGAATCAGTCAATTAGTTCATATATGAATAACAAGGGTTCATATATGAATCAGTTAAAAGAGTTAATATGTGAATTATATTGGTTCACATATGAACTTGTGAATCATATATGTTCATATATGAACTCAGTTTCGTGTATTTTGTAAAAATTACGAAACTCTCCTTCTATTTTTGGAATAGTCACAACTTTTGACCAGTCAAAACCACAATTCTTGACCAGTCAAAACCACAATTCTTGACCAGTCAAATCCGATCTTGACCGTATGAATGACTAGGATTACTTCTCTATTTCTCAAATATTTACCATTTCTCAAATGAACCTAAGGCTATATACATACATATATATATATAGGGTCCCCTTCTTTTGTTAACCAATGTTTTAGTGTTAACTTTGTTAACCAATCTAGACTATCCATCTTAACAATTAATGGCTTAGATTAAAAGAATTAATTTTTTAATAATTAAAGAGTAAATTACACCGTAGGTCCCTGTGGTTTACTTAAAATCTGGATATGGTCCCTATTTTGAAATAATTACATGGAATCCCTATGGTGCATTTCGTTTCACTCTGGTCTTATGGTTTGAATTTTGTTGCACTATGGGTCCCTGTGGTTTGTTGAAAATTGCATTATGGGTCCCTGCATTTCGTTGCACTCTAGGTCCCTAGGGACTCAGGGTGAAACGAAATGCAAACCACAGGATCCCTAGTGTAATTATTTCAAAATAGGGACCATATCCAGATTCTGAGTAAACCACAGGGACCCTGGTGTAATTTACTCATAACTCATAATTAAATGGTGAACCCGAATAATTAAATGACATTCATATATGAAGATGGGCATAAACGTCATTTGACATAAAATGTGTAACTAATTGAAAAGGAAACAAGCCTAGTTTCAAGGAACTTCCAAAACTGTTTTCCGATTCCTACTATCTTGCATCCACTTCATTGATGTTCATATATGCAATTTTTTATTTTCATATATTTAATTTTATATTGTGCATATTTTCACTTTTTTATGTGCGTATTTTCACTTTTTTCATGTGCATATATGAAATTGTCATTTGGTAACCATATGTGTGTATATGCACTTGATTTAATATATATGAAAGATAAAATTTATGAATATGTGCATATATGCACTTTTTTCAAAGGCATATATGAAATTGGATTTTGGTTTCAGTAAGTTAAAAAGAGCATATATGCATTTCATTGATGTTCATATATGCAACTTTTTAATGTGCATATATGCAATTTTATAAAAGTGATCATCATAAGCATGTCAAAACCATTAATCAGTAAACATACAACGTATATTCATATATGAACATACATGGGATTTGACAACGTAAAATAAGATCGTGCGTAATAAATGGTTCGTCTTCAATGGAGTCCACGATCAAATAACAAGAAAATAAGATCGTGCATAAAATGCTAAGATTTAGGAAGAAGAAGAAGATTATGATTAATTTAAAAAAAACAATAAATAAATACCATATATATCAAAACGTGATTATAGGAAAGTAATATTATTAAATAATTTAAATACCAAAATAACTAACAACAACCATATATATCAAATTGTGATTATAGGAAAGTAGATATTATTAAATAATTTTAATACTAAAAATCCCTAAACTACCCCTAATCAAAACCAAATTCTATTATTAAAACAAAGAAAAATTCTGAAATCCTATTGGTCCAAATTAGTTAACATGATTAACACTAAATAGTAGGTTAACAAAAGAATTGCCCCCTTTCTCTCTCTCTCTCTCTCTCTCTCTCTCTCTATATATATATATATATATAGGGGCAGGTTCAAACGAGAAGCTAAACATTTTACGAGAAGGCGAGAAGTGTTTAATCATATATGATTAAACACATGTTATATTGGCAATACATAGACGTTTAATCATACATGATTAAACACACCTACAAGCCGTGTAATCATATATGATTAAACACTTCTCGCCTTCTCGCAAAATGTTTAACTTCTCGCATGATCCTCCCTCTCTCTCTTTATATATATATATATATATATATATATATATAGGGTCAGGTTCAGGGGAAAATTTCAAAAAAACGAAAAATTGAGGAACACCCTGGTAGCCTTCTATCTGGAAGTATTGCACTTGTGCATATAAGTAATTAATTAGTTTTTTGGTTTTTATGCACATGTGCATATGCACGTGTGCATGTTATAAATTACTTGTATACACAAGTGCATACCGTCCAGATGAATGACTACCAGAGTGTTCTTCAATTTTCTATTTTTTGAGGTTTTCCCTTGAACCTCCCTCTCTCTCTCTCTCTCTCTCTCTATATATATATATATATATATATATATATATATATATATATATATATCTATGATGATTTGTTAACCAACAAAATGTTGTTAAATTTATGAACCTAGTCTAACCAATAGAAATGCATTTTAGAGTGTGGTTGTTAGTGTTTGTATATTTAATGCTAAAGGGTATAAAGGTAAAAACAAAATTGGCAATATTTCATTTATTTATTTGGGAGTTACAAGAATAAATATCACATGATTCTAGCTTATGTTTTGATTTCAAAACCTTTTCCATTTTCAATTTCATGTTAAAATCATATGACCAAGTGTTACTGTTTTGCTTAGTGTTCACTTTTCATCAAGAGTTACTGTTTGTGGACTCAACATGAACATTATGTATGTATTATAGTGTATGTTAACATGAATAGACTTTAGATGAAACTATGTGAACACAGACTTTAGATGAAACTATCATAATAGATCTTAGATGAAAACATGTGAACATGATTAATGTGTTCATTGTGTGTCGTCATTCTTTCATACACTCATTCTTATATGCACAACATGATTGATGTGTTCATGTTGTGCAGTCATTCCTACATATACTCATGATAAATGTGGGTGAACTCAGATTTGCATTTCGTGTGCAATTATACACACTGAACACTGATGGTTAATTTATGTGTACAAACATACACACTTAGTTTCCTTAAGGGTTAATTTTTAGGGACTCAACATGAAGATTATGTATGTATGATAGCATATATTAACATAAGAGAGTTCAGATGAAACTATGTGAACACTAATATAAAATCATAAGGGCACCACATTTTTGGTCAAAATTATAATTTTTAAAAGAAATAATGTTCATATTTGTTCATTTGAGTATGAAGTCGGTTAAAATCATATGAACAATGTTTGGACATACTATTTAATCGATTTTTTTAACATAGAATGGGGGTTATGATTTTAACATAGAATGTGGTTACGATTCTTTTGGAAGGATCATTAATTGAGAGAATAAAGACATAGTATTTAATTGATTTTTTCCCATAGTACCCTCATCACTATAGTTCACTCCTAATTTTGTATCAATTGTACATTTATTAAAGCTTTTAAAATATATTCAATCTCAACCATTGAATTCCATGATCAAGAGTTTGGAATGGTTCATAAAATTAATACAAAAAATGTGGTTAACAAATGAACCAACCCCTATATATATATATATATATATATATATATATATAGGGGCATAATCAAATGAGAACTGGTTATTTTGTGGTAACTGTGAGATCCAATATGAGCCACACATTTAAGATAATTAATATCAATTTTAAATAAATACAAAAGGGTATTTTGGTAACTTTGTTTTCTATATCTAATTAAATGAATTAATCCTAAAATCTCTCCATTCTTTCCCTTATACGGCTCCTCCTATCTCTCTCTCTCTTCCATACACATAAACCCTAAAAAAATTCTCTTCAAGAATGTGTCGCCATGCCCTGAAGCTCTGCTGCAACATCTCCCGCTGACAAAGTCATTTCGACCATCTTCCCTTCTCCACCAGCCCCTCTTCTCCGTGAATCTATTCCCCTCCACTGCCTCCCTCTCGACCTCAGTGTAACCGCCACTACTGCTGGAGTCCCTGGTGTTCACAATGTATCACAAGGAGTCCGGGGTTAGGTTCTGGAATTTCTCCGACGCTTTTGAACCTGGATTAGGGATTGGTGCTATTCTTCTTTCCCGATGAACAACATCGGTGATGAACGAAAGAGTCCAATCAAGATCTGTGTGTTCACGGTCGCCGATGGTTCCCAGATCTCGGTGTCCAATCGATGGTTCACAGATCTGGGTGTCCAATCGATGGTTCATAGATCTCGGGTGTTCACGATCGCCGATGATAGTGAATGTTAAGGGAGAAACAGAAAGGGCGTCGATGGTTTATGGGTTTATGCGACTAATGAAGGTTAGGGGAGAAATAAAAATGTCATCGGTGGTTTATGGGTTTATGTGGATGATGAAGGTTAGGGAGAAACATATCTCGACTGTATGTATCACAATTGTATCACAGTGGTATCAACGGTGGTGTATGTATTATACAATTTCTTTGATTCAAGTTCCTTCATCTGTCAAAAACAAATTTCTTTTGGGTATCACAAAGGTATCATAATGGGTATCACAGTGGTATCATAGTGGGTATCACATTAGGTATTGTATTTATTTTGGATATCACATTGTATTTTATATCACACTGGGTCTTTATGTATTGCATTTTGTATCATGGTGGATATCATAATATATTTTTATCACAATGGGTATCACAGTTTATTTTGTATCACGGTGATTATCATATTGTATTTTGTATCACAGTGGACATCACAATGTGTAACATATTGTATTTTGCCGGAATAACGTTCAACACGTTCACCAGACGTCAGAGAGAGAGAGGAGAGAGAAGATTTTTTAAATACCTAAAATACCCTTTAATTATAATTTTAAATCAAAAATTACCAAATTACCAAATTTATTAATTTCCAAATTTATCGTATGATTTGTGGTTGAGATTGGATCTCACGGTTACCACAAAATAGCTAGTTCTCCCATGAAGGGCCCCATATATATATATATATATATATATATATATATATATACAGAGAGAGAGAGAGAGAGAGAGAGAGAGAGAGAGAGAGAGAAAGGTTCAAACGAGGAGGCTAACTATTTAAGAAAACAAGAAAAACAGCAATCCTCTACAAAATCACATGTGATTCGGCATTAACCCGGAAAAATGGGACACGGGCGACTTTTCCCACGGCTTCAAGTCGCGTGCGAAGTCGCGGGATCACATGTGATTTTGTATGTACCGACCCTTTTCTTGTTTTCTTAAATAGATATCGTTCTCGTATGAACCCACCTCTCTCTCTCTCTCTCTCTATATATATATATATATATACTATATCTGAAGGGAAAACCTCAAAAAATAGAAAATTGAGGAACATTCTGGTAGTCATACATATGGACAGTATGCATTTGTGCATACAAGTAAATTAAGTTGTGTTTTGGTTTTTATGCACGTTGCATTATGCATTTGTACATATGCACATGTGCATGTTACAAATTAATTATATGCACAAGTACATACTGTCCAAATGAAGGGCTACCAGGATGTTCCTCGATTTTCTGTTCTTTTGAGGTTTTCTCCTGAACTTGACCCCCCCACCCACCCACTCCCCCAACACACACACACACACACACACATATATAGGCCACGATTATTATGGAACCCAGTAATAAGTTAAAACCCCGTGCAACATCATCTAAATCATTCATTTAGCCCATTGCATTTAGATTCTTATTGATTCTCTAAATGAATTTACCTTATTTCGTTGAATTTCCACAACAGATGTTGATACACATGCATAACGGTTCATGTGATGTATCGGATGAATGTGGTATTTTCATGAAACAGTATGCATTCCATGTTAGTGTATGCATTTAATGAAATATTATGCATTACAAGTAACATTTTCGCATGAAACCAGTAATCATTCGGTGTCTACATAATGAATGGCTAAATGAATGGTTTAGATGATGGTTGCACAGAGTTGTAACCTTTTATTGGTTTTATATATATATCTATACTATATTATAAAGCACAGATAAAAAACTGTTAAATACAAATTATTAGACACAAGTTACCATCATTTTATGCAAGATTTTAAAAATCTCTTATTTTACAAGTATCAAAGCACAAGATACATATTACTACTTCAGGCTTCTAACACCCACCGATTTGGTATGTGCAAGGCCTTCCTTTTATGCAGACCTTTCCATATATCACTATTAATTAATATATTATATTACTATAAATTTGTTTTAATTATATTATTAAATATGTAATTGGTTATTTTTTCTAGATGTCATTAAAATATATAAGATAATCATTAAATTCTAACAAAATGTTATATTATTAACCCTAAATTAAACAAACTTATAAAAAAAAAACATTATCACTTTCTTAAAATCATCCGAAATCGTACTGTAAATCGACAAAAAAACAAAAAATAAAATGAAACATTAAAATCGTGATTTATCTCGCTGCATTGCGCGAGTACGCTTCTAGTATATATATATATATATATATATATAGTTCCAAATTTCTTAATTCAACTAGTTTATATATTTCTTAATATTTACGATCATAACACAAACACAATTCTAGTATTTAACTTATAAATTCTATTGTAAAAACATCATTTTAACAAGCAAATAAGACTGATAAATAATTTAATAGAAATCAGATAATTGATGTTCAAGAATACATGAATGAAAGAAGAAACCAAGAAGGCATAATCTTATATTTACAAAATTGTTGTTAGAGTTGAGCAAAATGTACATTACATACACATGGGGGAGAGAGATGTCTAACTAGCCAAGGATAAAAGTTACATGCCCAAAATCCAAACTTTTTTTTTTTGGCAATTACATGGCATTTTTTAAACTTGAGGGGTTAGTATTGCTATTTTAGTAAACAAATGGGGTAGGTTTAAAAAAAACATACTTTTACTTATCTCATCTCCTAAACTTATGCAAACTATTAATTTGCAATAAAGGGCTTTTTAGACCTTTTGTTTTTCTTTTACACCCTTGTTTAGAAAACAAAAAACACAATTCTCATATTATATGATTTTACTGATCTGATACAGTAAATCAATTAAAATTGTTGTAAATGACATGTTGGCTGTTGATCTGAAAGTGGTCATGATCAAGTTTGTCATTTATAACAAATTAACTGATTTATTGTATCCTATTAGTAGAATCACAGGATATAATGATTGTATTTGATGAATTCTTTGTTTTTTGTGTTTTGAAGGGGTTTGGCCACTAGAAAGCATAGGATTCACTCACACACATTTGATAGGTATAGTAAGGACAATTTACAACCCTTGATCTTCTTTGGTGCTAGAATTAGACGATAGAGATTTGAAGATGATCGGAGCACCGTACTGTGGGTAGAGTAGCATCAAAACCGTTGGTGCGTGTTGATACTTGGGGGACAGTCGAAAGGAGAATCTTTGTAATACGATCGCAAGTGTCAATTTTGCTTGTAACATGGCTAGATTTTGCCCGATGCATGTGCGGACCCCGATCCCAAAAGGGATGAATGATACAGGATGTTTAGCCGCACGCGCCACACCATCTGAAAATCGGGCCGGGTTGAATTCATTAGCATCGTTGCCCCATATGGCTTGATCATGATGAACGGCCAAGATTGGAATAAGAAGTTCGGTCCCACGTGGGACCTTACATCCTCCCAACTGCACATCGGCCTTCGCACGTCGAATCGATGCAACGATCGGAGGGTACAACCGTAAGGACTCATTGAGAATCATGGTCAACTGCACATGGGATCACAACAAATAAGTAGAAGAATTTTTTTTCTTTTTCTTTTCGTCAAAAGAAAAGTTAAAATTAAAAGATCCAGGCAGGGGTAGGATGGTAATTTTGAGGTAGGGATAGAATGGTCATTGCACACAGCTAGATGACAAAACATGATTTTAGCGTGAGAGAGAGAGAGTGTACCGTCTTAAGCTTGGAAACATCATCTTTGGTGGGGATGTCACGTGGTCCGCACACCTTCAACACCTCGTCACGTGCTATCACCTGCCACTGTGGGTGCATCGCTAGCAAGACCGTCGTCCACGTCAGCAGGTTGGAGGTCGTCTGTTCTCCGGCGAAGAAAAAGCTCTTGCACTCCTCCGCAATGTCACGTGCCGTGATGGCGGCGGGCGTTGCCGGCGAGGAGGAATTGATTGAGGATTCTTTTGTACTGGCTTGAATCATAAGGCCAAGCAAATCCTTGGGCCCATTTTCCATTCCTTCTGTATCCCAATTTTCTCTTCTCCTCTCAATCACACTCATCAAACATTTCTTGATTTCCCTCTCTAATCTCCAAGATTCTCTATTCCTTTTCGTCGGTAAAAACCTTAATCAAATTTTAATTTTAAATTTTTTTACTTTAGTTAGTAGTACTAGAATGAATGACCCTCTGATCGGATTTAAAAAATATGATAAGTTATTTTATTTATGGAAAATTAGGATAAAGTACGTACCTATAACCGGGGATAGTGACCTTTTGAAACGCTTCAGAAGCCAAGACCATTTGTTGAGCTTGTAATTGAAAAATGTGTTTTCCATCTTCATAGCTACTACCAAATGCGGTCCTCGTCACCGTTTCCTCGGTCAAATTTTGGTACCATTTGGATACTTCGATCTCCACCTCATCGGATTTCGACATGTCCAACCATTTTTCCAACATTCTCACCACGCTACTCGTGGCCATGGGTACTAGCAACTACACGGTAAACCCGAAAAAAATATATATTTTAAAATTAAAGTTATATTTACTTTACAAATAATTTAATGAGAAAAAAAGTAAAAGTAAGCTTACTTTGAGATTCTCCATGTGAAAGGTGGGAGTGATGATTTTTCTATGGAGAGCCCATTTTTCACCCTTGAGACTAAGGAGACCATCACCTTCAAGTTGTTTAATGAGAGGGTGAGCCTCGTTTTTCTCGTAGAATTCCGATTTCGAGCTGAAGATTTCTCTAATGAGGTCGGGTTCGGCTACTGTTAGTCGAACCGTGGGTCCAAACCATACTAAAAATGTTGGACCTGTGAGAAATAATTCAAATGAAATCATTAACTTGTTACTATAAGAAAAGAAATATAATTTTCCCTTTTTTCACACCATCAAAGTAAATGGCATAGAGCTAGAAGTGGTAAGCATCAAGTTAAACAAAAAAAAGGGTGGTGAGAAGGAAACAACACATGAGCCACTAATTTTCATGAAGTTGTGAACTTGTACCCCTAGAGAGAGAGAGTAGAGAGTAGAGAGAGGAGAGAGAGAGAGAAGACAACTCAAGGGCTATGCCACTATCAAACAGAAACAAGTTCATTATCAAAAGCCAAGCTTCCCACAAAAATCTAAAAGAATTATAAGGACACAAAGGGAACAGAAAAGGAAATGATAACTCCAGGACTTTACTTACAAAGATTTCAAAAAATTCAATGTTTTTAGACATAATAAATCCATAATTCTCCACTCCATTAACATTTTCTTTCTTTCTTTGTATATATATAATTATATATATAGAGAGAGAGAGTGAGTGCAATGAAGAAGGAGATGATGAAGAATATATGCATCCAAGCCAAGGAGGTGGTCTAAAAAGCAACCTCCATATGTTGTCATGAATGCTATAAAGTGGGCAAAACTGATCAAAATTAATCTTTTAAAGAAGAAAGACATCATCACATGAGAACATTTCCAAATTCCCATACACATAGGTGCTCTCATGAGATTTAAAGATAAAGAAGAAGAAAAAAC
Source organism: Arctium minus (assembly GCA_954870635.1). Classification (NCBI taxonomy): domain Eukaryota; kingdom Viridiplantae; phylum Streptophyta; class Magnoliopsida; order Asterales; family Asteraceae; genus Arctium; species Arctium minus. The sequence goes on from OX941080.1 coordinate 144,665,768, forward strand.
CCATGTCATTTTAAGCAAAATATAGGCTGAAAATGATCCCAAATTTGATAGTAAAATACCATGTCCCTAATACCCAAGATCAGGTAGGTGATGGGTTCAAATTCAATTTTTTTTGTATCTCAACCCCATTAAAGATATATATATATATATATATATATATAAATTAAAGAGAGAATTTTGAAGAAGAGAATTATGAAGATGATTGGATATGAAAGATAGATGCATACCATAGATTTTCTTCCAATGATGGTAAAAAGAGAGGACTCTAGGAAGGATATTGTGTGAAAAAGGCATGGGTTTAGAAGAAGCTTTCACCATTAAACTCACAAGCTCTTTAGCATTTCCAATAAAGAAGCAATAAGGAGGTCCCCTTATGCCTTGTTTGGCAAAATGCTCTTCAATCTTCCTTGGCTTCCACCATAACAACACAAAAATCTTCACACCAAACACCATCACTATCAACAATATCAACACCACTTTCAACCACCATCTCATCATCATCATCATATCTTCTTCCATCTCTCTCTTTCTTTCTAAATCCTTTTTGAGAGTTTTTGGGCTTGAGAGAAGCTGCCTCTTATCTTCTTCTTTGGCTATGTATGTTTGTTAGTACTTGACAGTGGTTTCTTCTCCCTTTTTAATGCCACCAACAAGTTTAGAGAGAGAAAGAGAAGGTGGGGGTGTTGTTTGGCAAGGCCAACGGCGTAGGGGCCGCCATTGGAAATTTAGAATTATAAGGGTCAACGAATGATAATAATTATTATGATTTTATTCTTATCATTTTGTTAAAGACAATATTGCCCTTGTCTTTTCTATGTTTTTTTCTTCATGGATCTTCAAATTGAATCTTTGGACGCCTTTTTTCTTTTCTTTTTTTCACTTTTAGTAGTATATTATTAAACTCATAATATAGTTATTTTCAAATCGAAGACCATGTAAAGTTTATGTCCCCTTGTTATTTGTTTTTTTTTTCTTCTTCTTATCAAATGATGATAAAAAGACCATTTTACCCTTGATCGTAACTCAAATGATGGCAAACATAAGTCACACACCAAATAAGTCCTAAAACATAACTAATAAAGCAAATAAGGGCATGAGGTCAAAGATGACGTGACACGTCGCAAAATGACATGGTTGTTAAAATGGAGAGTAGTCATGGCGGTGTTGTGTGACAAGAAGGTCTCGCTAAAACCGAAGGACAGTTTGACCAATTATGTTGTATGAGTCGGAGTGTTTCACGATAAGAAAGACCCATAAGAGGAAAAATGGAAGTTGCAATAGTGAGAAGTTTAGATGGACCATGTTTGACATGATATCGAACGAGGTCTTTTGGAGAGTGTTGGAAGTTACGTCTATCACAGATAAATAAAACGAAGGAAGATGTGGTGGTTTGGTCACATTCATAAGAGACAAATTTGCAGCTGTAGTGAGGAGGAAAAAATATGCGACAACGAAGAGAAAGAGGATGTGGGATGATCAATTCAGGTTGGACATAGTGGCTATAGGAAATGCCAAGTGAGAAAGATAAAGATTGTGATCATAGATCAAGGAATGTGATATGAAGACATAGATCAAGTGATATGATATGATGTATCATGATCACAATCTTTATTTTTATCACCGAGGATATTACATCTGATAGGAGTTCTTGTTGACACAGGGTTCAGGTAGTAGACTAGAGGTGGGATCGGTAGATAACTTAGTCGGGAAGTAAGGAACTAGAGATGTAGCTTGTGGGGGATAGGGTTAGTGAGTCGTTAATTATGTTACCTAATCCCTATGTGTAGTTTCTTTAATTACCTTGGTTAAAATTTTCTTGCCCCTACTTCTATTTGTATGTTATTACCTACTCGTTTCTAACTTTGCAATTCTTATATTATTTGCATTTCTCACTTTTACACACTTTTCACAAGAGGGGAATTCTCATATAAACAATTGATCTTCTTATAGGTGGAGGTGGAGGTTGAGGTAGATGTCAGGTCTACTTACATCTTATCCTTCTTGTGCCTACATAGAGACATCTCTGCTAATTTATTAAGGGTTAAAATACGAGAAAAGGGAGTTCTTCAGTCACCTAAGACCTTTCCTAAAAAACCAATTATATATGATCCTGGTTATTTGGACTCTTTAACGCTATATCTGCTCTCTTGGTGGGGACCCATCTCTAACATAGATAAATTAGGCTCGTTTGGTTTAGTTGGTTTAGATACAACCAAACACCTATTTTGATCTTCTTGTCTTTCATGATGATGGGTTTCTCTTTCTATTCAATTACACTCATTCATGGAAAATCAATGTCGAAACCTTTTTTCTTTATTGACATCATTGATTCCTAGGTTTACAATATGATGATTGCATTAACTTTCATTAACAAAATGATTTGGTCATACAAATCATTGTTCTAAAAGACTCACCGCTAGGGGTGCTCACGGTTTGGGTTGATCGGGTTGAAGGCATTTGAACAAGTCAACCCAATGCGCGGTTTGAAAAAATCTCAACCCAACCTAACCCAACACAAACCATACGGGTTGGTCGGGTTAGTCGGGTTGATATTTTGGTACATCAAAATATTCTCCAAACTTGTTTTCTCTAGTTTACTTATAATTTCTTTTTCATCATCAACCATTTGGTACAACTTATCCATATTTCTTAAAACTTAAGATCACATTCAATTAGTTTGCACACACACACACACACACACACACACATATATATATATATGTGTGTGTGTGTGTGTGTGTGTGTTCATAGTTATTGAACATATATACAAAGAAGTTATATAGAGACGAAGAATAGATTGAAAATATATGTGTATGAAGAGGGTAAGTGATTGTGTAATTGTCTAATATACATATTAATAGAGAATCAACAATCATATTAAATTCAAGAAATAAAAAGATATCGGGTTCATCGGGTTGGGTTGGGTTCAAATAAAAGTAACCAGTATCAACCCAATACATACGGTTTGAAGATTTTACAACTCAATTAGACATCAGGTTATTTCGGGTTGAGTTATTTCGTGTTGGGTTGGGTTGATCGGATTTTTGAGCACCCGTACTCACTGCAACAGTCGCCATGACGCGTCGTGGCTTATGACTTGTGTCTTACGCCATGTTAAGCCTGTGGCATACCATGACTTAATGTGCGACTTTTGTAAAGTGATATTTAAAATTTTCTTTTCGTTTTTAATATCTTAATTGATAGTTTTTAATATATAACATAATTTAACTTGTTTATTATCAGACTCATTAAGTAATAGTATAGAATATATATTTTTTCATTAATTATATTATATATGATATAGATATTTGCTGCCATAAGTCACACCTTGAAAACATTGTGGCCTCGTTGTGGCTCCTAAAGCTTGATGTCATGCCTCATGACATTTCGAACCTTGATACAATTGACATAATCTAACTGGTGATGTTCAAGTTGATGAATCTTTCATTTTGTATGACGAAAATACGCTTGACATTAAAATCATGAACATATTAGCTAGTTTTCCAAAACGTCCCTCTAAATTTAGGGGGAGTGAGTTGGTTATTAGTAAGCATTTTAAAGTAGATGGTCATGGTTAATTTTTGTAATTACATTAATTCATTTGTTCGGTACATTAGCAAAAGTTAACAAAATTTCAAATATTGAATACGCTATCAATTCTCATCTTCAAAACATGATATAACTAAATCGATATTAACTATAACTCCAACATTCAATCATTTATGACTATGAGATTGACATTTGAACTCAAGAATATGGAGGGGCCCAGTTAAGAAACTATTTACACATGTTACAACTTATAATTTTTGGACTTGTTTTAATGATACAAGTATTTTTTTTTTATTTCAAATGACCTTTTTGAGAATATTTGATTGACCCTGTTTCAAAACCATGGTTGTTTAGTCCAACATTACCAAAACTACCTCAATTGAGCCCATTCTCTTGAGTTCTAGAATTAAACATTCTCAAGGGCATTTTTGTCCACAAGAAATTTGAAATTAATCATGACTGTTTTTATAATTGGAAACAATAAACTCAGTGGGAAAAAAAAACATATTATATAAGAATAGACTATGAATTACATTTTCCATCACTCATTTTTATTTCAATTTTCTTGACTCATTTTTGAAAGTCATTTCCAACTATTCAATTATTTCATAATATTCAACTGGAAATTCTATATTAATATATTATGCAAAATGAAGTACAACGACTTTACTCTTAGGCTATGTTCGGCAAACTAGCTTATAAGCTAGCTTTTCAAAACGCTACTTTGAGTAGCGTTTCAATAAGCTAGCTTATGGTTATCCAAACGTGTATCAGGAAAAAAAGCTAACTTATAAGCTAGCTTTTTTTGCCCAACATAGCCTTAGTTTTCCCCAATGATTTGATACGATTTTTCGATTAGATATGTTATGGTTGATGAAAAATAAAAAAAGCATCTTAAGGGTATTTTGACAAATGTACAATGCATGCTCTTAATGTGAAAACAAAAAAGGGAAAAAGATGATAGATGTTTCATTTAATTGAAGCATTAAAAGCTTTGGAGTTTGTTTCTCTTCATTTCTCCACCAAAGAAAACAAAAAAACCAACAATAAAGAGTGAAAGAAAATGTTTGGAAAGTTACATTTAACCACCACATTTTTTGCCTTTCTAACAATCTTTGTCAAATATTTATGGATAATGACATATAAGGAATATTAGTTATCAACATATAATCCCTGACCTATAAATACCTACAGGTGAAGATTTCCATAAAATTATAATCGAATTATGCGATTTTCATGCTTACTGATTAACATGTAAACGACAATATATTAACTCACGTCTTGTTTTTTGTTCGATGAGTTAAGATACACTTCCTTGTTGATCCTTTAGTCGTGAGCAACATAATTGACATTTAAAATAGAACTGTTGTAAAGCTAGTTTTTTTTTTGATTCAAAACGTCAAAGTCAACATCCAATGATTTAAACATCTAAAAAATTAATATGAATTAGTTCAATAGTTGCATTTGTTGATTACATAGTCTCAACTTCAATACTTGCCAAGATGGCTAAATTTTTATTGTAATCAGATACGGATCTTTGTAAGAAATAAAGAGGAAAATCTTATCATTTGATATGTGCTCCATCAGTGGTTGTCATATTTTGACCATGGATATCAAATTTCTATATGGTTGCTATTAATATAGATACTAAGCACTCTATACTTTTCAGTACTTGGGGATTTATTAATAATCTATATTGGTTTTCATGTACTTAACAATATAATTAATGGATCAATCTAAAAGTTTAAAGATAAAACAGTTTGGTGCTCAAAATCCAGAAAATGATTCATACTTGATGTCATCATCCCTGTTCCCACCATGTTGTCATAGTAATTGGAAACTTTAGCAGGATGGTGAAAAACTTTAATGTTGAGATAGAAATGAACTGTAGGATCAAAATTCATTGGTATATATTTTTATTCATTCATATATTTTTAACACTCGTTTTCTTTTTCGTACACAATATACTTTTCTTACCCATTTCAAAATATTTAATGGGTTTATCTTAAAAGTAAAATATTACAAAAATTAAAAATAATTTGTTTTAACATTCAAAAATGAAGATAAATGTTTGATGGTTGCCTTTGTTCCCAAAAAGAAAGCTTTAGGGGAGGATGGTACAAAGAGGGTTGTTATTTTGGAATGTTGCTCTTAAATTTATGCACATGGGAACAAGGCTGTCTATTTGAGGGCTCCTTCTTGTGTCTTTGGTGGGGAAATATGCTTTGGTTCACCCAAACAATGACTACCCCACACAAGGGCTACCCTCCCCCTAATCTTGTCTTAATAGTCCCAAGACATGTTTGGGCCATGTGCCCTTCATGGGTCCTACAAAACCTTTCTAACCCAAAAACCAAAACCTCACCCCTTAACCTCTTATGCATCTTGATTCACTTTTTTTAGTCATTCATATATATTTTTGGTTTTTCTATTACAAACTCATCTCAACCACTGTTTTATAACACAAAAACAAATCATAGTTTTAAAAATTAAATTGCTTTCAAGTTATGATCTTTGAATCATTCATTCATTCTTTTAAAATATTATGTTATTTGTATATATTCTGAAACAGATATTATTATTATAAAGTAAAGAAATTGATCCAAAGTTGATGGTATAGGTGGGGTTAGGACTTGTCTCTATTTAAGTTAAGGTGGCTAGCCAACTTGTATCTATATGACAAGATTGGAGAAACATAATGACCAATTCGAATGACCTCTATCCTCTTTTCATTCACGACATTTAAAGAGGTTGTGACACATTTTGGCCAAAAAGAAACGTTGATGTTTTAAACAGTTGTTGCCGGGCAGGAAACGATAAGATTACATTTGTCTGTAGTGTGTTGATATATTTATTTGATTAATAGGCGTGGATGATAATTTCGTCATTATAAGTTGTTTACCGACACATAGAATTGACAAACTTCATAGTGACAACGTGATAGGAAACATGTACTTTTGCTTAAGATTTTGCATATTAATTTGTATTTCGTAATTTTCAAATGTGATTTCACTCGCTTGCAATTTCTATACCTTGAATATCTGAACTTATTATTTTTTGCTTAAAGTCCACACGGATGATATTCGTTAATTTTAAATTCTTAACTACGATTGTGTATGTTTACTTTTCAAAGAACAACTAAAAGGTAATTAGTTATTTATGCCGACATATAATCATCAAGACTGTATGTTTCTCCATCTAAAAGAATCTTGATTATTCATGTATATGTTTGAGCCTGTTTTTTTCTCTATTTGAATGAATCTTAACGATTCATGTTAGAGCATGTTTTTTTTTCCCAACTTAATGACTTATTTGTTTAGCTAAATCATAAAACAATGTTTGTTTCTACTTATTTTTTAACCATTAACTAAAAATAACTGGACTGATTGTTCACATTCAAATATGTTCTAATAGGAAAAAAAAAAACATTTGATAGTTAAAGTTTCGGATCAGTTCACCAATTATTCATTTAAGTTTATCAATCATAGCACACATAAATGGTAGTTATATGGACAATATCTTTAAAAAATCTTATTTAAAATCATCAATTATATATTTTTTATTTTGCATTTGCAAAAAATTATGTTACCTAATCACGCATTATTAATTTTCAAAAATACACTTTCTATCACTTGGAAGCTATAATCAGGCATAGGGGTGTAAATGAGACGAGACAACTCGCGAGCTACTCGAGATTGACTTGGTCAAAACTCGGTCAACACTCGACTCGAATATGATCGACTCTAACTCGAGCTCGACTCGATATACTAACGAGTCGAGTCGAACAATCTCATACTCGACTCGATAAGCTCGTGAGATACTCGATAATAATAATAATAATAATAATAATAATAATAATAATAATAATAATAATAAAAACAAACTCAAGTTTTTAAAAAAAAATGGAAAATGATAATGTAAGAGATATAGGGTGTGTCTCTAATCCATCCCATATTGGTGGAATATAGAACACAAATCTTAGAACTTCACTATATATTGACCTTTCCCTCCCATGCTTTTACATTATTTGTTTTGCTAAATGACTTGAGCCTATTTTAATAGGAGTACCCTTTAAAAGTGGGTTCACCTTGAGTTCTTTTAAGCTACTTGTTCACCTTGAGTTATTTTATGTATTAAACGAGTTCGAGCTTGATCCGAGTTCGAGTTCGAGCTTGATTCGAGTTTTCGAGCTCGAGTTTGAGCTTGATTCGAGTTTTCGAGCTTAAGTTTGAGTTGCGATTTGAGCTTGAAACGAGCTCGAGTTCGAGTTTGGAAATTGGTTATCGAGTTCGAGTTTGGAAATTGGTTATCGAGTTCGAGTCGAGTTTGTATTTTCACTACTCGCGAGTTTTCGAGTTCGAGTTTGATAATCGAGTTTTGAGTTCGAGTCGAGTATAATGATACTCAACTCGACTCGCATCATTTACACCCCTAATCAGGCAACTTAAAGTTAACACACATCCACCACGGGTGAATATGGGTTGAGACAGTGGCGGATCCGGAATTTTTATTTAGTAAGGGCACCTTTAAGGTAGATTAAAGACCCACAAATTCGACCGATATGTTTTTAGCCTAATTCTACCTTTTCGAAAGATTTTTAAAGTTTTTTGGTTGATTTCGGATTTTTTTATGTTTTTTTTCTCGTTTTCAATGGATTTTTTTGGGTTTTTTGGTTGATTTCAAGAGATTTTTTCGGTTTTTTGGTTGATTTCCATATACCCTTTTCGATTGGTGGGGGCAAAAGCAGGAAATCACTGGGGTTGTAATAATCGAGATCTTAATTTTAAGGAAATTGGGTGTTTGGTGGAATTTTGTTGGAAGCCTAAAGTTCAAGGACTAAACTGTAAATAATGGGAAAGGAATTTAAAATGCTAAAAATCCTTATCTTCTAATCATTTTCATATGTGGAGATTAAGAGATCAGTGTGTAAATTTTGGGTGTGCGCTTCGGGATGAAGATCAAGAAGGTTGCTGGATTGCAAGAGGTTCTTCTCAAATTCTCGTCAAGGTAAACCCTATTACTCCATCTCTGTTTGTAGTGACGAAATCTAGCCTAATTGTGTTTTGGGAAATAAAGGGCTAAGCATTTGATTGATTTCATTGAAAGCTTGGTTTATTGATGTTCGCTTAATGGTAAGAAAGGTTTTGGCTATTAACCCCAACAAATTAGAAACTTAATATTGAGTTGGAATGGGCAAAAACCTAAGTTTGAGACTTAGCTTTTTATCGATGCACATTCCTAGGAATCGCCTAAACCCAGAGGGGTAGTACCTGGGTAGTGGTTGAAACCTGGGAGTATGTGGAATTCGGATGAGGCCACGTTCGGTTATGTTGAAACCTGGACATGGAGAGATCCCGGATGAGGGTTAGAAACCGGGCGGGACAAAACCCGGGTAAGTAAAACCCGGGTACGATCGGGACCGAGAAAATCGGATGATGCGAATTCCCAGTAGAGCCAAACCCGAATACAACGGGTAATCCGGATGAGGTATCCGATAAGCCCCGATACGGACAGTGGGAATCCAGGAATTGTTTTTCTTGAAGTTGTGGGTCTTATTCGTGGGTATTCTTTGTTTCTTGAGATAAGTTCGAGGTGTGTTGGAGGGCACCTTAAGGAAGTTGAGAGTATGTCTCAAGGGTTGATCGGGTGACTTATCACTCTTGTGTGTTCGTTTGAAACATAGGTGTTCGGTTTAAGGATCAATAGCTCAAGTGAGAAGGAGCTAAGAGAGGACGACATGTGAGTCTTTCTAACTGAAAGTGTGTTGACTTGTGTTTTATATTAAACGCATGAGATGTTATGAAACTACATGTTGATCTTTTATATGAGCTTCATGTTTTGATATGTTGTAAAAATTGAGATATATTGTATGCAAATTTGAAAGTGGATGTGTAACGGCTAAGTCAGAGGGTGTGTTCCGCCAGTGCTCATGTCAGGGTGTGTGTCCCGTTTATGCCATGGAGGGTGTGTTCCAGTTAAGGCAGTGTGAGATTGACACGTTGTCACATATGGCGTGACTTCAGTGTGTCGATTACATGTTTAGTTTTGCAATTGAAAGTTTAAATGTTTTAAAGTGGATAATTATTTATAAATGCTTATAAACTATTTTTAATGCTTTTTATGGTGCGAATGTCATTGCTAGAGGGAACTCACTAGACCTCATGGTCGAACCCTCGCTTTTCAAAACTAAAACCTTTTTCAGGTAAAGGTTTAGTTAGAAGTTCGTTCAAGGAATTTATGGGAGGCGGTGTCATGATAGAGACTTGGAGGAAGCTCGAAGTTCCGGTAGACCCATATTATCTTAGTTGTAGTAATGTGTTACCGTTGTGGATTCTGAGTTGAGTTTTATGTATTAAAGTTTATTTGGGACCATTTAGGTTGTAATGTTATATTTTTAGCTGTTATTGGATCCGGGATGTTACAGTCAAGGTTGTAAAAAACGTGCCATGGCGTCGAGGCGTGGCCTTGCCGCCACGTTTTACCCCTTGGCGTCGAGATAAGGCATCGAGCTCGTTATGGCATTACAAATTCTCGATGCCAAGCTTGTTATGGCGCGCCATGGCGTTATGGCGTTACAAATTTGTGTACTTTCGATTATTCGAATTTGTGTACTTTGAAATTCAATTGGAATTTACCCATTAGTATCGATTATAATTTAGAAATTCTTTTGTTTATCGTTTTATATGAATTTAAATTGTTAATAACTTGTTCATTATTGTTCAAGACACTGATAAAAACACGCACATACACATATATACATATAAATTATATACAGATTTGCCGCCTTAAGTCACGCCTTGGAAAATGCCATGGCCTCGCCGTAACTCGTAATGCTTGAGGCTTGACCTCGCCGCTACGCCACACCTCACGCCATTTAGAACCTTGGTTACAGTTGGTATCAGAGCCATAGTTTAAGGGATTTAAGTGTCCGGATGGGCCTAAACTTAAACTGTGGAGTATAGGGGGACACAATTGAGATATAAGCAGTTATTAGGGAAAAACTTTATCCTCAAGAATCACGACGATGGTAGTGAGGACTCTCATGTAAGGTAAATTCAAAATGGCATCTAGCCAATGCCATTGTGAATTACAGGTGCGTGGTGTGCTTGATTACTATTATTATGGTGATCCACGGGGGTGGTAGTGTGGGGTGTATTCTAACTTTGCAAGGATAGAAATGGTTTAGATGAGTTGTGAGAGTGCTTACGCGGTAATGTTAACACCTTCTGGAAGGAGCATCGTTCAGAATGTTAATGAGCCAACTAGAGGTAGAACTTCTTGGGTTCGAAAGGGATGAATGTATGATTAAGGGTAAAATCTTAGTTCTAGTGGGTCCCCATTCTTGGAGTTGTTACGTCGGTCATTTCAAATAGGAGGAGAGGATTGGATTAGGATCTTGAAGGCTTTAACTCAAGATCGGGCGAAAGAAATGAGCCTTTGACTCTTCAGTCAAATGGTAGAGTGGCAAGGATGATGAAAAGAAGATATCAATGATGAATTGGAGTATTGGTAGGAGCAGAATGTGAAGTAGTTGGTTGTTTATCAACCTGTAGGGGTCAAAGATTGAAATCGTATGATTTGTAAATCATTGCTCAGGACGAAAACTGTGTGGGATGGTCAAACTGGTAGATTGTGAAGCACCTGTACCAGAAGAGGTTGCAAGAGTGAGACAACGACAGTTGGGCAATAGTAGAGTATCAATGATAAGTTGTTGTGAGTACAACGGTTGATCTTTGTAGAGTGAATAACCTTCAATTGCAAAACGAGTTCCATGCATTGTGTCTTTAAACGAGTTACATGAGTCCTTCATGTTAAAGATATATGTGTGCTTTGTGAGTTTCTTGTTTTGAAAATGAGTTGGTGTGTGCACGCGTGTGTTTGAGAGAAGAATACAAACTTATTTACGTTGCATGATAAAATTTTGAACTTGGTAAATGGTGAATTACTTCGCCTCTTTTATGATTGAGTTAACTTTTTATAGAAATCATGAAATTGCATGGTTTTATAACCGAAAATGGTATGGACACTTTGTCGTCGTACCAATGAATGTGAGAGTCGACTGACTAGCTTAGTGGAAGGGATTTCGTCCGATATTTTATAACTGCATGAGAAAAAGGTTTATTGACATTATTTTCATTTGTACCGACATCGATTTGGTTGGGCAAGGTTGTGTTTTATCATGGAGTTGCGTGTGAATGATCATTGGGATCGATATGCATGGCTAATCATTTATGGTGGTGTTGTGTCGGGCATTCTCAAGCTTGTTTCATGGTGTTATACTTAATGAATTTTCAAATGTGCAAAATGATTTAAATCGTTGCGTCATCATGCATGAAGGCTATGAACTCGCTAGGTCGTAAGGAAACATTACAATTAAGGGTGAGGAAAGGTTTTGAGAGTGTAATTGTGTCGGTCGAGCCTTTGATGGTCGATTTATGACCGTGGAGTTCCCATTAGTGAAGGGTGGTGAATAGCGGAAGTCTCAGTCATTGACTCTAGTAATGTTCGTAATATGGTAGTTTATACTCTTGTTCTGTATCTAAGATGTGGTTATGTCTAGGGTGAAATTCGAAGTCGTAAAGATACATCTAATAGTAGCATGTTAATAAGTAGTGTGGTGGTACTTTGATGAAATGTTATCGGCGACGAGCCGAAGTTTTGAGAGGGTTTTGTAACTAGATTGTATTCTAAGTAAGTCTTGTGCCTTCAACATATGAGGATTGTGGGGCACAAAATTATTTATGATGCGTTGGATGAGGTAGTTCCTGTTGGGAATCCTTATTTGTCAGAGACATCGTTAAACAATTAGCATGTCTACTGTTGATGTTGAAGTCAATGACCGTTTGTTGAAGTTATTATCAGGATGTTGGAATTGGAGAAGTAACTCTGGTATGGTTATTCTGTTGAGTTTATTCTAAGATATAAGAAGTCGTTCGGGAAAGGTGTATACCCGGTATGATGTGGGACCACCTTGTGTGGGCGTTGTGAAAGTGGGAAATTGCTAGTTTGGATAGATTATTTCTTATGAGGTTTCGATGAGTCATATATGAATGAAGTATTTAACACAACCGAAGTGGGTGCACTTTGACTATATAGATCTGTAAGGAAATGCGTCCTATTTTCTTGGACTATCTGAACTTGTTTCTTGTAGATTGTGATGAGTTGTCAAGGAACGAAGGATTGATCAAGTGAATTAGATGATCATGATTTTGTTGGTGGTTCATCTAAATTCGATAAAGACACAGTCGTGAGATGACTTTACTTCAAATATATTTATATATGCCTTATGGTTGGTATGGAGAAGGAGATATCTGTCGCGTGCGAAGTAATTGAGGAAATTTTGATTGTAATGTGAGAGTATGAAGTGGTGCAGGTGTAATATGTTAGTGGCACTTTATGCCAAGGTGGACGAGTAAGTTATGGATTGGTAATTCGTTCCTATGAGGCTGAATGGTGGGTTGTGTTGTTGATAAAGAATAAGGGTGGGTGGAAATCCTTGTTCAAAGATTTCTTTTGAGTTATGCAAAGTGTTGAGTATGTTGTTGAGATGTATGAATTTTAGAGTGGTGTATGGTATTGCTATTTTTAGAATGAAAGGGGTGGAGTGGTAGTTGGTGGCTGCCTAAAAGAGGAACCATGTGCTCTTTGGTCGTAGTGAGTTGATGGGCGAGTTTATCTTGCACCATTGAAATATTGATGAAGATGTTGAATCAGTTAGTTAGGGTGTTTGTAGTAGATATGTAATCATTGGAAATGTTGAATTATTCCCTGTGTGTAAAGGAATTCTCATGAGTAGGCTAACCCCGTTTGACGAACGAGAAGTGTGTGGTGGCTTCGAGCCTTGGGTGTAATCTCGAAATGTCTTGGTTGAATTTATTGAGTGAGACTTATGGTGAAACCGTTTGGTTAGGCATAGTAATGTAAATGTGTTATCAACGAATTGATCGGAAAATGGAGTGAACAATGTTCTACACTAGCATGAGGAGGTGGAGATGGTATGTTGAAATAAGTGGGCAAACTGGAAGTAGGAAGTTTGACAAGTGACATAGAAAATGTGAAGCAATGATTATAGATTATCATTATCAGGTACATGAATGAGAGTATGAGAAAAAGGATTTGTGTGTATGTTATGACTTAAGGGTCGAGGAAAGATATCTTGTACGTTTGGTCGTAAGCGTGCTTTTGCTAGTGAGCCGTTCTTAGGAAGTATGCTTTAAGTTTTCGAGAAGGAAAAGGGAAAAAGGGAGTTGAATGTAGTGCTCGGAACGAAGGACCAGCGGATTAGATTTGGCATTATTATGGGAAATGTTCCAAGTGAGTGTGTCGTTTAGTGATAAGCTAATGGGAATAGTTATGTGTGAGCATGGCCACTACTCCTTGTTGAGCGAGTGAAACTTGAAATTATTTCCTTTATGGTTAGACGATTGTTAGATGCAGTGAGAATTTGAAGGTGTGTCTTCAGGACTGGTCTATATTGGATTGGTGGATGCTTCAGATGATGGATTGTGGAGGTTTCCTACTATTAGCTATGTCTAAGTGTGGGATGATGACGTGGTGGGAGTGTAGGAATTGGTTAACATTGATGAGTTGTAATCAATGAGATTCTAGAAAGGAAGTACTATATGTGTTAGACGTATGACGTGTTGGGGGTAGTGATATTAGAATTACGTGGTATCTGATGAAGAAGCTCATAATAGTGAGTTTATAGTGATATACAAGGTTAACCCTGGGTTAAGTTGGTGAATTGAGTGTTCGTTATTTTAATAAGGAATTTATGTTGTTGTGGCGTTAACTTTGGTAAAATTCATTCTTTTAAGGAAGTGAAGTTGTGTGTGAGACCCATAATTAGACGGGTTATAAAACCGTGAGTCAAGGTTTGTGGACAAAGCAGACAATATCTAGTATAGTTAGCCTGGGATGTTGCAGATGGTACAGTTAAACGGAGAGGTTGCAAGAATAATATATGAAATAACATGACATAAGACAGTTGTGGTTAACCAATGGGCGGTTCCGAGGCATCTGGTATGGCTATGGTTTCGGTTAGAATGGTTTGGGCAACTGGGTGAAGCTAAGTTGATTGGATTGAAAAACATGAGTCTATTGAATCTCGAGTTGAGAGGGGGCAGCTTGATGCGGAAGACGTCCCCATAGAATGAGGTGGTGCATTCGAGAGAAAAGTAGAGTTGGACCATGTTTTGGGGTCCGTCGAAGTTTTGGAAAGAGTTGGAGAGATAGTGTATGAGTTGGATGTGCATGACAAGATTGTAGATAATTCATAATGTGTTTCACGCCTCTAATTTTAGAGAGAAGCTGTGGGAAATTGGTATGTCGATACTTTTACAAAAGATGCAAGCAAGTAAGAAGTTAACCTTTGTCATAGAGTCGGGGACAATCATTGACCGTAGAGTCAATGAGTTGAGGACCAAGGTGATTGACCTTGATAAAGTACAATGGCGTTATCATAAGGACATGAAGCAACTTGGGAGGTTGAGGTGGACATGAAGTCCAAGTACCCAAGTTTTTTGGACGACGGAATTCCGGGGACGAAATTCTTTTGAGGGAAAGGTCTGTAATAACCGAGATCTTAATTTTAAAGAAAATTGAGTGTTTGGTGGAATTTTGTTGGAAGCCTAAAGTTCAAGGACTAAACTGTAAATAATGGGAAAGGAATTTAAAATGCTAAAAATCCTTATCTTCTAATCATTTTCATAGGTGGAGGCTTAAGAGATCAGTGTGTAAATTTTGGGTGTGCGCTTCGGGATGAAGATCAAGAAGGTTGCTAGATTGCAAGAGGTTCTTCTCAAATTCTCGTCAAGGTAAACCCTATTACTCCATCTCTGTTTATAATGACGAAATCTAGCCTAATTGAGTTTTAGGAAATAAAGGGCTAAGCATTTGATTGATTTTAATGAAAGATTGGTTTATTGATCTTTGCTTAATGGTAAGAAAGGTTTCGGCTATTAACTCCATCAAATTAGAAACTTAAAGTTAAGTTGGAATGGGCAAAAACCTAAGTTTGAGACTTAGGTTTGTATTGGTGCGCATTCCCGGGAATCGCCTAAACCTAGAGGGGTAGTACCTGGGTAGTGGCTGAAACCCAAGAGTATGTGGAATCCGGATGAGGCCACGTCCGGTTATGTTGAAACCCAGACACGACGAGATCCCGGATGAGGGTTAGAAACCGGGCGGGGCAAAATCCGGGTACGACTGGGACCGAGAAAACCGGATGATGCGAATTCCTGGTAGAGCCAAACCCGAATACAACGGGTAATCCGGATGGGGTATCTGGTAAGCCCCGATGACAGTGGTAATCCAGGAGTTGTTTTTCGTGAAGTTGTTGGTCTTATTAGCGGGTATTCTTTGTTTCTCGAGATAAGTTCTAGGTGTGTTAGAGGGCACCTTAAGGAAGTTGAGAGTAAGTCTTAAGGGTTGATCGGGTGACTTATCACTCTTGTGTGTTTGTTTGAAACGTAGGTGTTCCGTTTAAGGATCAATAGCTCAAGTGAGAAGGAGCTAAGAGAGGACAATAGGTGAGTCTTTCTAACTGAGAGTGTGTTGACTAGTGTTTTATATTAAACACATGAGATGTTATGAAACTACATGTTGATCTTTTATATGATCTGTATGTTTTGATATGTTGTAAAAGTTGAGATATTTTGTATGCATACATTTGGAAGTGGATGTGTAACGACTAAGTCGGAGGGTGTGTTCCGCCAGTGCTCATGTCAGGGGATGTGTCCCGTTTATGCCATGGAGGGTGTGTTCCAGTTAAGGCAGCATGAGACTGACACGTTGTCACATGTGGCATGACTTCAGTGTGCCGATTACATGTGTAGTTTTGCGATTGAAAGTTTAAATGTTTTAAAGTGGAGAATTGTTTATAAATGCTTATAAACTGATTTAAATGCTTTTTATGGTGCGAATGTTATTGCTAGAGGGAACTCACTAGAACTCATGGTCTAACCCTCACTTTTCAAAACTTAAACCCTTTTCAGGTAAAGGTTTAGTTAGAAGTTCGTTTAAGGGATTTATGGGAGGCGGTGTCGTGATAGAGACTTGGATGAAGATCGAGGTTCCGGTAGACCTAGATTATCTCAGTTGTAGTAATGTGTTACCGTTGTGGATTATGAGTTGAGTTTTATGTATTAAAGTTTATTTGGGACCATTTGGGTTGTAATGCTATATTTTTAGCCGTTATTGGATCTAGGATGTTACAATGTATAGTAGAAAGTTAAAAAAAATGTTTTTAACCTAAGAAAAAAAGAAAAAAAAACTAATGGGGGCCCATCCTCCGACCATTACATATTAGATATGTCTCTGGGTTGAGTTGATTGGGTTAAAGGTATTTGAACAACCTAACTCAATATTTATGGTTTGAAAAATCACGACCCACTCAACCCAAACAAAAGTACAACCATACCCAACCCAAACCACATGGGTTAAGTTGGGTTAGTCGACTTGATAGGATTTAAACTTTGGTACAACAAAATATTTTTGGATGTTCATTACCTTGAATATGGTTTTTTATCTACTCATAATTCGTTTATTCATCATCAATTAATTGATTCAGTTTATCCATACTTCTTTTTACGTAAATCACATTCAACTGTTTTTCTTAATTTGCATATATATATTATCACATTTACTAAACATATATACGAAGGCAAATGTAGGAGTTATATATATAGAAAGGGAAAAGATATTTAAGGTATATGTATATGAAAAAGGTGATTGTCTAACGGTCTATAAACATATGAATAAAGCCTCAACAATCATATTAAATTTAAGGAAAAGAAGGGTATCGAATTGGGTTGGTTTCAGATGATCGTAAGCCAATTCTAACCCAGGGTCTATCTTATGGTTTTGGATGCTCTGGGCGGAGAGTCAAAAATATGTCTCAAATCTAAGAAAATCAGCAAAATACCCCAAAAAAAAAAAGATGCAAAATAAATCACACCCAAAAAATGATCACTTTTTTATATATGACATAAGTTGTAGTTGTGAATGTAAAATCACTTATTTATAATACAAATATATGTTCTAGTCTATTTCTAGATGAAAAAAAATGAGGTCGACTTAAAAGATTTTATTTATAGTTGGAAGAACGTGCTCAGAAGTGTTTCCAGTTAGGCAAATGTGAGATGGACACAGTCCATCCCCTATAATCCTCCAATTGGATTTGATGAGATGAATGTTGCTGGTGTCAATGCCAACCATCCTAACAGATTGTATCCTGGTTGGATGTTATAGTTGAAGAAATCCATATATATTTCCTACAAGCTATTTTAGGAGTACCAAATATCAAGAATGGTTATAATTCTTCTACATGGGTGTTGGATGTGAGTACTTCTTCAGTTGAAAGTCAACATAATATTGACTATGCTAAAATTTATGCCAACTCTACCCTTTGTCAGTAAGTTCCAAATGTTGATTTGATGATTTCTCTTGTGATTGTTTTCCAAATGTAATTCTATTATGTATTTATGGATGTTTTGTCGCATTTCAACTAATTAGGAAACTTCTCAAGGGTGAAAATAATAAGGTAATTTTTTCTTATAGAATCAAACTTGTAACATTTTCTTTGGGTGTTTATATTATGTGTGTTTATGCAATTTAGAATTATTTCCTGAAGTGATTAAGGCTTCATAAGTTGTAGAGAGGACGACGATAAATGTGATTTGAAGACCAATATTGGCTGTATACACTAAATTTGTATAAGATTTTGAACAAATGATTATAATCAACAAGTTAGCTAATAACAAATAACCTAATAACCTAATAACCTAAATCTATTTAGTAATAAATAACCTAGAAGCACCTTTCGTTGTGTTTAGGCCTGAAAGAGTGAAAGGGCAAAGAAGAAGAAGCTAGGTGGTGAAGGGGAAATATAACCGAGAGCAAGAGGGTCACAGACTGTGACTCGTGAGATCGGGAGGCCGAGAGCAGATGCTGGAGTTGAGAGCGGAGAGCGAGAACGTCACATATCAGATCGAGACCAAGAGCAGATTTGGGTAAAAAAATTAGAAAACACAACCTAGTAACACATATAAAAGGATTGGCCTTTGATGCCCTTGGGCCTCTGATGCCCTTGGTGATTGCCCATCTCGCCCAGCATAAGGGTCACCCTTGTTCTAACCCAATGCCTACGGTTTGAAAATTTTATAAATCGATTAGACATTGGATGACTTTAGATTTGGTTGAGTTAACCAACTTGTTCGGGTTTTTGTGCACCTCAAACATCCACGAGCTTCTGATTTTACGCTTTCCGACCTCCCACTTTATCAAAGGATAGATTTTCCGTCTTATTTTAAAATTTTGATTAAATAAAAAACACAAGCAATTTCATGTAACTATCACAAAACAATCGAACATTTATAAAAAAGATAAATTGTATTAAAAATGTACGTTAATTCAATTCTTATTTTTAGAATACATATTTAATCGTCTATAATTAAAAAAAATTTACATCTTATATTTTTATTTTGACCGTTCTAAAAAATAAAATGTTTCTTAAGCTATAAACTCTAAAAAAACATGTTTTTAAAAAGGTTTTAAATATGTATTTTAAATGTATGTTAATTGAACAAAAGAATATTGTTTTTATATAAAACTTTATGATTTATAAACCAGTACTGTTACTTCAAAAAAACAAAAAAAAAAAATACTGATGAATGTCTATCAATAATCAAATACCGTGGTTGGTATCTAACATTTATAACATATTTGAAATACAAAGAAAATGAATATATTATTTATATTTATATATTATTAAATAAAATAATAAGGATATATATATAATGGTACGTATAAAGTTTAGAGAAAAAAAGAAAAAGAAAAGGGTAAAAAGGTCTAATGGAAGAAAATGGAGTTATCGAAAATGGCCAAAAAAATCCAACCAGGAAAAGCCTGCTTCTGATTTGAAGTACCACTTACAAAATATTTATTTTATTTTTATGAATTTTATTTAATTATTATATAATTAAAATTGAAATGTCAGATGATAACAGAAAAGCTGCTAAACAGTTGGAAGGAGGAGAAGAAAGGACATATCATTTGGCCGTTTCTTTTCAAAACAGGTGCCCACCTTCCCAATAATTTCCTTTCCATCTTAATTTAATTAATTAATTAGCCAAATATTTTTTAAATATAATTTTTTGGTTTTATCCTTAAAGTACATTTAAATATATTAGTGGTTTTTATTTTTTGTTTCATGTAATGAAACCTTAGACTTAACACCGTTACTTTTGGGTCCATTAAGTGCATTACGTGTCCCTCATAATAAGGGTTAAATATGTCATTTCACCGATTTGTTTTACAAATTATATATATATATATATACACACACACATATATACATACATCTTTAAACTCCCCCCTCTAGATAAACCCTCCAGTGAAACTCACATGCCACCACCTCTTCCTTTTCTCCGATGGACACCTACTCGTTTCGGGTACTGATTTGGTCCAACATATGTACAGCATCACTTTCTTCTAGGTGTTGTTTCCTCTAGGGTAATATGTGAAGCAAAACATGACGATTTGGTCTACTAGATGCAAAGTATCCCTTTCTTCAGAAGCAGATCCAATAGTAAGATGTTGTTGTTTTCTTATATGGTAATATCTGACCCCCCTCCCCTCTTGATTCTGCCATGACCAACATCACCTTCTTCAGGTTTTGTTTCCTACATCTGCCTTGTTTTTGCCATGAACATCAATGCTCTCTTTTGGGGTATTTTCTACATCGACTTGCTTTGCTTCAAGGCTGAGGTTTTAGGTTTTTTTTTATTTTGATTTTAGGATTTTGATTTAGGTTTTAATCTTACATAAGTTATGTACACCAATTTGTTCATTGAATTTGTATAAATGTGTTGTTGATGTTCTTGAGATTTGTGATTGATTTAGGATTATGGGAATTTGGATTTTTGACTGAGTGATGGACGATGGTGGATGGCAAGTAGTGGAGGTTCACCGAAAAAGGGATAGTAATTTTATTGTTAGTTTTTAAAGAAAAAAAAGATATAGGAATTTCTGCTTTTTCGACTTCATATTTTGCACTGTTTGTTACGGTAGTCGATAAACTAGTCTCTTAGTCGCTAAATGACTTCTGTTTTAGAGTTTGTGATTTTGAAAGATATATTTGTACGTAAAAAGTTTGTTAGAGCAGAAATATGTTGGATACAAGATCATAGAAGACAGAAGGTCAGAGTCAAGTTAAGTCAAAGCTGAAAGTCAACTCTCATGCAATGTCAAAGTCAAATGTAAATAAATTCAAAGTCATTGTATTTGTTGTCTATATTTTTGTAAGCGTGTAGTCTTGTTCTCTGTTGTTAGATATATGACTAGCTTGTTTAGATAGAAAGAGAGAGTTGAAAATAACAAATTCTTACACAGATTGTAGAGAGAGAAAGTTAGAGAGAGAAAGTTTGTACGAATTGTTTGAGTTGAATTCAATAAAACAGGTTGAGTTTTAATCTGGATTAATCTTGTTTTGTTTGTGTTAGATAATCAATAAGAACTTGAATCCAGGGACTATCAATTGGTATCAGAGCAGATCCAATTTGAAATCGAGAAAAGTTGTTCTTCGACACTGTTTCATTGAGTAGCAGATTTTTTAAGATTTTGTGTGTAATTTTGAGTTGTAATAGTTTCAGTGTGTTCGCATAGTGTATAAAATCAATTTTGTAAAGGTTTGTTGGTAAATTGCACTGTAATTGATCGTAAATCTTTGATTCTAGAGTTTCGAGTTTCACGAGTCTGTCGCACTGAATCTTGAATCAATCCGTAAGTTCAAGTGAATTCTCTTGTAATTCAGTGATAGAATTCTATTCTAGGAGTATAAGTGAGTGATTTGTCAAATTTATTGATCGAAATTTGTAGGTTTGATGGATTTTTGAGGATTTCAGAGTGTATTTTGTTCAAGATTTGAAGAACTCGCAAGTCTCTCAAGAACTCGCAGAATTATATTGAAGAACTCGCAGATTAATAGTAGAATTCGCAGAGTCCTTAGATTTCGCATAGTTGTTTGTTTCTGAAAAACTCAAGTTCAGAATTCGCAGAGGAGCGTATTGCGAATTTCTCAGAATTCGCAAGTCTATGTGCTACAAATTTTTCAGAATTCATATTGAAAAGCTTTCAGAATTCGTATACCTGTGATATGTGAAAAATTTAAATTAGAAAATTATCAAGTATAGAACTCGCAGGGATAGAATTTGCAGGTGTCTGAAATGCGAATTTCATAGAATTCGCATCTGTGTGTTCTGAGAAAAGTTTAGAATTCACATTGTTGTGTTGTGCGAATTTTCAGAATTCGCATAAGCTTGGTCTACGAAAAGTGGTGTGAAATTTTTTTAAGGGAAGAATTCGCAGAAAGCTAATCTATGAATTCTTTGAAATTTTCAGAAGTGTAGTCTGCGAATCCTGAATAATCTACGAATTGTTGGTTTTATTTTGTTTGCGAATTTTGAAAACAAAACTTGTGCGAATTCTAGTTTTTTTTGAAAAGCAAGTATATTATATATCAACCTCAACATCCAATTACAATCCATACCCAAACTTAGAAAACAGGTTTGCAAGAAGCAAACCAAATACACCCACAACAGACCCACAGACTACCAAACTTTTAGCAACAAAAGACGCGATCAAAACCAAAAAACAAACGATCGAGGCTCGAGTTCATCGATGGTACTTGCACTGCTTCATCACGCTGCTGTTTGTATATATTACTACTTCAGCACCGAGACCGAACCAATATCGTAACTATAACCGCACCGAAACAACACCGTAACAGCTCCGAATCACTGCAGTTCTGCCACTCCTTTTAACGATTTTTTCGGGTCTACGAGCCATTCCTTCCAGCCCATTACATTCTTTTTTAATCTTGTTGTGATCCATTCGAAAGCCTTACGTTGAAACTCAAAAAATAAGTCCGTGATCTTCCCCCGATCCGCCGTAAACACCATTTTGTTCCGTTGCGCCCAAATAAGATACAAAAACGTCCATTTTACCCCCGTCCAAATTGAGTTCTCCTTTGTACTCTCCCCATTTGGATTGTTTTCTTGAAGGATCTCTTGAATCGTTCTAGCTTCCTCTAGATTTTTCTTCCACCACCTACCCGTATTTTTCCAAATCGTCCTACCCTCCGGGCACGTCACGAGGGCGTGGTCTACAGATTCTACCACCTCCCCACATCTCGGGCATAATGTCGTATCCAAATCGATTCCCATTTTATCCAATAAATACTGACAAGGTAATTGACCCAATCGGGCTCTCCACACAAAGATACATACCTTTTTTGGGATGATTGTTGTCCACTTTGTCTCAACCGTGCTAGCATTCGGATTTTCCTCCATATCTTCTAGTATCTCCATCATCCTCTTTACGTTATACATCTTTGAATCGTCTAATCTTCATTCCACTCTGTCCGCTCGTTCCCTTTTCGGCTTTATCTCGACAAGTCACACCATAAGGTCTCCGAGTTCTCCTATTTCTCTTCCTCTTGGTTGTCATATCCACCTTCATTTCCACCTCCAATCTCCGTCGATCCATTCTCCTCTATCTACAATGAGAGCATTTTTGTCCACCTCCAGTTGAAATAGCCTTGGGAATTCTTATTGTAAGCTCTCTAACCCGTTCCACCTCTCCTTCCACATTTTCGTCTCTTTTCCGTCGCCGATCTTTTTGCCAAATGATCTTGTGAAGTCGATGCCTTTTCTGTCCAGATCTGTCCCGAGCCGAATGATGCTCGACCAAGTGGTACCTGCACCATCAAAGCCAAGAGATTTACCCCGTAAACCCCCCCATCCCCATAAAGGCTTTTAATTATTTGTACCCAAAATGCATCCTTTTCGACAAGGAAGCACCACCACCATTTTCCCAAAAGACTCCGGTTAGCCGAATCTAAACTCCCAATATTAAGACCCCCTTTCTCGAATTTTTTTAAAGTGTTAACCCATTTAACCCACACCAACCCTTTTTTTCTCACTTTCACCACACCCCCACCCCAAAAGAATCTACATCTCTCTCTCTCTCTCTCGCGTTCTTTTAACACTCCACACGGGGCTCAGAACAAAGAGAAATAATACAACGGAAGGCTTCCTAAAACCGATTTGATCAACGTTAGTCTACCACTAAATGACACTAGTCTCGATTTCCACGAATCAAGTCTCTTATTTAATTTGTCACGAACCTCCCTCTAATGTTCTACTCTCTTCATTGAGTTCCCTACCGGTAGGCCAAGATAAATGAATGGCATCCTTCCGAATCCGCAACCTACACTCCTTGCCCAATTGAAGACTTCCTCCTCCGGAATACCCAAGCCATAAATTTTGCTCTTCCCGACATTTATTTTTAGGTCGGACATCTTTTGGAAGCAACTTAGGATTTTTAAGAGATTTTTCAGGTTTGTAGTATTCCATTTTCCGAAAAACACCACATCATCCGCGTATTGCAAATGTGATACAAACACTTCTCCTTTTCCCACTTGTATGCCTTCGAATAGACCTTTTTTCTCCGCTTCTTTTGTTAAGAGGTGTAAGTTTTCGGCCACTATAACAAAGAGGAACGAGGCTAGGGGATCTCCTTGTCTAAGTCCTTTTCTCATTGGGAATTCCTTAGTTGGTGAACCGTTTACTAACACTGACATATTTGCGGATTTGAGACATACCTCGATCCATTTTACCAATTTTTGCCCAAACCCCATCTTCTGTAAGCTATCAAGCAAAAAAGGCCATTCGACACTATCATATGCCTTTTCAAAATCTACTTTGAACACCAATCCAGATCTTTTCTTCTTCCGTACATAGTCAACAACCTCGTTAGCAATCAACACTCCATCCAAAATATACCGGCCTTTGATGAACGCACTTTGAACATTGCTAATTAATTTTCCCATCACCCTCTTTATTCTATCCACCAAAATTTTCGCTATTATTTTGTAGTATACCCGATAAGACTTATCGGCCTAAAATCACCAAGATTCAAGGGTGATTCGGTCTTTGGGATTAAGGTTAGAAAAGAAGGGTTGCAACCCCTACTAATCTCACATTTTTCCCAAAACCACCTCACCGCCCGGGTTAAGTCTCCCTTTATAGTCTCCCAAAATCTTTTTAAAAAACCGAACGTGAAGCCATCCGGGCCCGGCGATTTATCGTTTCCGCACCCCTTTACCGCGACCATATATCCCCTTGTTCGATCGGCCTTTCCAATTCCCTTGCCTCCTCCAAAGTAATCTTTGGAAACATTGCTGCTTTTATAGTTGGGCCTCCCACAAATTGAGAGTCGTACTTATCTTGAAAGAACTTGTATAGGTGCTCTTTTATTTTTTCCGGCTCCTCCTCCCACCCCGAAGGCGTATGTATTCCTCTAGTCTTGTTTTTCCTCTCCCTATATTTAATTGCCGCATGGAACATTTTTGAGTTTTCATCCCCATCCGTTAACCATTTCACCTTCACTTTTTGTTTGACCATCTCGCTTTTTTTCTTAAGTTCCAACCATTTACTTCTCGCTTGAATCCACCCATCTCTATCCGATTCCTTCCATCCATTTCTTTCCGCCTCCAACTCTCTCTTAAGAACCTCCTCTTTTGCCTTCCCCAATTCTGACTCTATACTCCTGAATTTGTTTTTTGCCCATTCCTTGAGATCGGCTTTGGCATTCTTTAATTTATCACGAAAAATACCGTCCGACCGTTTTGAGTACACCTTCTTGTTCCAAGCTTCGTTCACCACCTCCTCTATGTTTTCTTCATTTAACCATGAGTCGAAGAATTTAAACGGGTTGGGCCTAAAATCCGACATGTATTCAAAAAGCATGATTGGTATGTGGTCCGACCATCTCTTTTCCAAGGTCTTTACCCCCAAATTCTTCCATTTCATACCGAATTCATTTGTCATCAAGAACCGGTCTAATTTACTAAATTTTAATCCATCGTCACTAATGCGTGTAAATCTCCTTCCGGGCATTGGTACCTCCATAAGGGAACATCTGCTTATGAAACAATTGAATTCATCAACACCTTTCATATTAATGGTCGAGTTAAGCCTTTCGGAGTCTTGCCTCACCTCGTTGAAATCCCCAAAAATGCACCAACACGCTTCCACCGTTGCCACAACTTTTTCTATCATCTTCCACACCTCTATTCTTTATTTTACGTCCCTTGGACCGTAAACATTGATCAATCCAATTAAACCCTGCACCCCTTCCCATTTACCGACCACCACGAGAAATGATGGCTCTTCCAATACTTGTACACATTTAAAGATTCTTTTATCCCACATCGTGAGTATGCCACCGGAACTCCCTCTCGCTTCGATTTTTGCGAAATGGACCTCATCCCCACCCCAAAGACCAATAACTTGTGTGTTGGTCCAGTTTTTTACTTTCGTCTCTTGGATTCCTAATACCGATGGTCTTTCCTTACCGACAATTTCACGAACCCACTTCTTTTTCTCCACCAATCCCAGACCCTGACATTTAGCGATATCAAATTCATTTATTAACAAAAATAGTACGAGACTTACCTTCCTTATAGTTTACTGTCTGCTTGAGTTTGATTCCCGATTGCACCTCTGGGCCGCTCGATGTGTTCCATTCCATTCCCAACATGTTTCCAAACTCCTCCAGGCCGACCGTTGATTCTTTACTTCCTAATTCGTTAGACATCTCTGTCCGACTTCCTGAATTTGTTTTTCTTTTTTCCCCGTTCTGTTATACGCGCTTTTACCTTCCGAATTGCCCAGACTCCCCGATTTTGATCCTACTCTCCTATTATTCTTCCTGGCCATCTGCTTGACCAGATGAAAACTAACTTTCCCTGCCCCAATTATCTTACCGTCCATCTTTTTATTTTTGATCTTACTGCCGAAATTTTTTACTCCCGTTGGAACCACCTCTGATCCAGATTTTCTTTTATCTGTATCTTCAATTTTATTGGATTTTTTTTCTCTGCGTCCCTCTTCTCTTCTTCGTTGATTTCTTCTTTTCCGTTTGTATCTGATTCTGTCGAAAATAGAAAATCTGGTTCTGTTGGATTTTTTTTCTCCCCTGACCCAAGTCCCAAATTTAGTGTCTCTATTTCGACATTTAAGAAATTCTTCTCTGGGCCATCCACTTCTTCTATTAGCCCAACTCTCACCATCCTATTATTTTCTTTTAATTCTGTGGGCCGACCCAACTCTATGTAATTCTCCTTGAACTCATTTTTTTTATTATAATCCGGTTGTTGGTTCTGACCATAGGTTCTTGGAACCTGTTTTTCATTTATTCCAAAATTATTGGAATTATCAATCCCATTATTGAACTGTTGCTAATTTTCCTCACTTCCCATGCACTTTGGCTGTTCATCTCCCTCTACCGTATCTGTCATTTTCCCCACTCCGGCGGCTTCAACTCTGTCCACTTTTCCGGTGAATTCCCCACCGGCGTTGATACTGTTCCCATCTACTTCCGTTGTCTTTTGTTTCCTAATTTCCGCCTTCTCGGTCTCTTCAATCCACGTCTCCTCTACCCCCATTCTTCATCTTTGTCCTCCTCTTTTTCCGACCAGACCGACGGTGTCGTCAACCCCCCTACATCATCATCTTCCGATTCCTCCCCCGACTCTTCTTCGTCCTCATTTTCCGTGAGTCCCATCAAACTACTTTCCTCCTCTTCGATTTTGATACGGTAAAACAACAACCCCACCTTCATGGTTTTTAATACATCAATCGATGATTGGATATAGGTGCTTATCAAGACTTTACCCCACATCAGGTTTTCGGATTCCTCCAATTGGCAATTGAGTGTTTTTAGAACCCTTACCCATTTACTCGCGATGTCCGTAAATATTTTCTCATTCCAACCGTGTAACGGTACTCCCGATATCTTAAGCCATACTAACCTCTCTGAGTTTTGATATCCTACGGACCACCTCCGTAAGTCTGACACCCAAAAATGAATTCCATGATTTTTGTTTTTCGTCATTTCGGCTATCCTCTCCTCGTCCTCGACTTTCATTAAAATCTGTCTACCACCTAACATCTTCAATTCTGCTATCCCTATCGACTTTTCTCTGATCAAACTTCTAATTGTCACTATGTTATCGATGGATTTTACTTCTCCCACCATACATAGATTGAGATACTTTTTCGACTTCTCGTCCAGTAACCATTCTCCCACTATCTCCTTTCCTGTTTCGTCCCCCCCGCACTCTCTTTTTCCGTTCGACGGCTGTTTTCGACCGTCACTAATCCCTTTTACAACCGCCGCGTAAGACCGCCTTTTATCACCGTGTCGGACCTCCCTTATGTCATTAAACGGTTCTTCCATATGTTGTTCTCTCTTGCTTTTTCTAACCGGATGCTTCTTATCTGTATAAACTTCCTTCTCATATCTCTTGTTTGATCCTCCTGCACTTCTTATCTGATTCTTCGCTTCCAAGAATATCATCATCTTGAACGATCCAATCCATATGTTGTTCAATCTTTTCTCCAAATGTGTAGCTTCGTTGTCCTTTCGAAATCTAAATGAAACCAAATTTTTTTCCGCACGATAGTAGTCTCCTAGCCATGTATATGTCTGTTACCTCACCATACCTTTTGAATATCTTCCATAAACTTCCTACCTCCGTATACTCCGGGAAGTTGAAGAACAAAAACGAGTTTTGTTTCGCTGTGATTTCTAACTTTGATCCTCGGTTTATATCGCCGACGTTGTCTTGTTTCTTCCATGTTCGAGCCCCCTCGCCGGTCACTCCCCTTCTCTCTCGCTCTCTCTCACCCATTTTTTTTCCCTTTAGATGCCAAAATTGAATTTTGTGCGAATTCTAGTTGATTTGTTCTAGTTTGCGAATTCCTTGTAATTCTGTGTAGTCTGCGAATTCTTTACTTGGTACGAATTCTTTACTTGGTGAAATTCTGAAAAATTTTATTTCTGATATTTTTCTGTATTTTTATGATTTGAAATTAGACTAACAAATAGTTTCAAGTATCTTATTGCATATTTTTAACACATGATGACTTCAAAGGACGCTCTTTCAATTGACACTAATGTCAAACCCCCTGTTCTTTTCAAAGGGGAGTACGAGCAATGGAAAGACAGATTCTTAGATTTCATTGACCGACATGCAAACGGAGAAAACATTTTATTGTCAATTATTGAAGGTCCAATGGTACCACCAACTGTGGAGATACCAGACGATGAATCCTCTGATAGTGAGGATGGAGATGAAGACAGAGTAAGAAAGATGAAAACAATTCCTAAGGAATTTGCCCAGTACTCAGATGAGCAGAAGAGTCGTTTCAAAGATGATAAACAAGCTAGATCTCTTTTACTTCAAAGTATTCCTAATGAGATCTACATAAAGATCGACAGCTACAAAGCTAACGCGAAGAAGATGTGGGATCAACTACAGAAGATGATGATGGGTCTAAGGTTGGAAACCAGATGAAAGTGGCCAACTGTATAAACAGTTATGAAGAGTTTAAGGCCAAAGACAATGAGAGCCTGGAGGAAACGTATGAAAGAGTTGTACTTCTTTTGAACGAACATTCCAAGAACAAAGTCAAGAAGAAGCAGATAGAGAACAATGTCAAGTTTCTAAGCATTCTGCAGCCGGAATGGAAGAAGCATACACGAAGAATGAAACAAATGAAGGATTTGAGTAACATTCCACTGCACGAAGTTTATGAGACTTTGAGACAAAATGAGGAGGAGGTTGAAGAGAAAAGGAATGAGAAGAAAAAGAAAGCTGAGAAGATTGCTGATCCCATTGCTTTAGTTGCCGGTGAGAAAGAGAAAGAAAAGAAAGAAAAGAAGAAAATGAAGAAGATTGTAATTCCCAGTTCTGATTATGAATCTAAATCTGACAGTGATGACGGGGAAAATCTCAAACAGGAAATGCTACTACTGACCCGTACATTTCAGAAAAAGTTTTACAAGAAGCCAGGGTCTAACTCTCAGAGATACTCGTCATCAGGCTCAAAGAATCATGAACACAGGGAGAGAGTTGAAGGAAGACAGTTTGAGGAAAAACGATTTGTGGAAAGAAAGCCCGATGAGAAGAAAAAGTATCTGAATGATTACACTGGTGCTGAAAAGAAGACATACGACCTGGTCAAATACTACAATTGTGGAAAGGTCGGTCATTACGCCAAGGATTGTCGGAAGCCAAAGGTCAGAAATTCAGAGTATTACAAGAATAAAATGCTCTTGGCTAAGCAACAAGAGGCTGGCAAGGCATTAATGGCTGAAGATGAATTTTGGTTAGATCATTCTGATGAAGGGGAAAGAGAAGAAACTGCTCACATGTGTTTGATGGGCAACCCAGTGAAGTATGATGATAGTGATGAAGAAACAGCTGACGTGGTACTTAATCTTTCTAAATCTTACTTTATGACTAAAATGGAAGCTATGATGGTCGAACTTCAAGATCTTCAAAAGAAGCTAAAAAAAGAAAAGAGTAGAGTTGAAAAGAGAAATCAAAAGATCTTTGATCTTAACAAAGCTGTTGTTGGGAACAAAGATTTAATTGATTCTCTTAACAAATCTGTCTCTAATCTCAAACAAGAAAAAGAATGTTTTGAAAGTAAGATTTATGATTTTGTCTCTAAGATTTCTAAGTCTGATTCTGAAAAGCAAGAATGTGTACTAAAAGCTTTTAAATTGCAGGAACAAGAACTTAGAGAAAAAGGTATATGCTTTGGAAGCGAAATTGTATGCTAGAGGCCAAACAGATCAAATCATTTTTCTAAACACCCCTAATGAGGAAACTGATTTTAAAGAGAAGTGGGGTCTCGGTTACGAAAATCCACATTATCTTAAAAAAGCCATCAGAAAACAACCTGCTTTATATAACTTTGATTTTCTATATGCGGCTGCTAAATATACTCATTTGAAACCCAAATTTGTTACCAAGTCATCTGATGAGGTAGAGGCAAAAGAAGATGAGAAAAGAAAGAGTTTGAAGAAAATGCAAACCATTCTGCTATCAAAAGCTGAATGATAGTTATATTTCAGATAAGCCAAAATGTCTTTCAAATGATTATTTTGAAAGCTATTCGACAAAAGAGTTGGAGGCAAAACCTTTAAAAGCTAAAATTTATGTTCCTCCACTTATTTTAGAAAGCAAAATAATTGAGTTTGAAAATGTTTTATCTGATGAAAGAATATTGGCTGACATTGAATGAAATGTATTTTCAAATGTAATAAAGAACACAATTTTAAAGTTGAATCCCAAAAGTGTTCTACATCTTCTAAAGTCCCTCAGACCTCTGAAACTGACGTTGATGACTTATTTGCGTCCGCAAATGATTTTTTAAATTCTGATGAAGGGTGTATATATGATATTGATATGTTTGACTTCAATGCTCAACTTCCAGATCATTCTACTTTTGTTATTAATGGTCAAGCTTTACCAAGTGTGCATGAAGTTGGTGAATCATCAACTAAGGTTGGTGACACAGTTTCTGTGAATGCTGATTACTATGCTAAAGGTAAGAAGCAAAAGAAATAGCGCTCACATAAACGGAACCACACTGGTAAGCTCAAGAACAGACATTCTCAGAAATATGATTTTCCTAACAGATCTAAATCTTATGTTTCAGTGAAAAAGAAAAGATCTGAAGAACTAAAGGAATGGAGACCAAAAAGGAAGATCGATGAGAGTTCTGAATCAATTCCTGATATAGATTGTAATAGATCTACTAGTGGTATTTCTAATGTAATTGGTTCTATTGCTTTGAATAAACAAAACCTTGTAACTTCTTACAAGAAATATACAATAAAGCAATTATTCCAATTATCTCGATTTGCTACTAAGACATCTACTTATAGACGGAATGATTTTGTCTCTCACCGATATTCTAATGATTGGTTTGGAGATTATCATGTTTGTTCTTATAAGCCATATGTTTCAAAAGTTTTTCAAAAGTTCAAAGGATCCATATATAAATGGATACCAAAATCTTGTGCTAAACCGTTATGACCCACTTTTAAATGGGTACATAAAGTTGTTATTCCTGATTTCTCTTATGCAGACCCGTCATATGTGGAACTTGGATAGCGTGTGTTCTAAGCATATGACCGGGCAAAAGGATTTATTGTCTAAATATACAAAGAAATTCTGCGGAAATGTAAGATTCGACAATGACCAATTTTCACCGATTTTGGGATATGGTGACGTGATTCAAGACAAGGTGACGATAACGAAGGTGAGCTATGTAGAAGGTTTAGGGCACAACATGTTTAGTATTGGCCAGTTCTGCGACAAAGGATTAGAGGTGAATTTTAAAGCCAAAAGTTGCTCCGTACGTACTGAAGATGGCAAGGAACTTTTGGTCGGAACAAGAAAATCTAACATCTACACAATCAATATTTCAAAGGTCCAGATTGACAATTAGGTTTGCTTACTGACAAAAGCCTCGATGCAGCAAAGTTGGCTTTGGCACCGAAGGCTGTCGCACCTGAATTTTCGCTACATCAATAAATTGGGCAAAGGCATATTGGTGAAAGGTCTTCTTGAGCTGAGATATGAAAAAGAACATCTGTGTGCAACATGTGAAAAGGGTAAAATGAAGAGGGCAGCTCACAAGCCGAAACCCGAACCGAGTACATGTTCTACACTTGAGTTGTTACACATGGATCTATGTGGTCCGATGAGAACTCAGAGCATAGGAGGAAATAAATATGTTTTGGTAATAGTGGACGATTATTCGCGTTACACATGGCTAAAGTTTCTACGGACAAAAGATGAGACGCCCGAAGTACTCATTAACTTCTTGAAGACTTCCCAAGTGAACTTGCAGAAGACAGTTAAGTTTCTAAGGACGGATAACGACACAGAGTTTAAAAACAAAACTGTTGAAGATTATCTCGAATCGGTCGGGATAACACATCAATTCTCTGCTGCTAGAACGCCAGAACAGAATGGAGTAGTAGAAGGGAACAATCGAACGCTAGTTGAGGCCGCTCGCACTATGCTCAACCAGTCCGATCTACCTCTATTTCTGTGGGCAGAAGCTGTCTCTACTGCATGTTATACGCAGAACCGCTCCATTATTCATAGATGGTTTGGTAAAACTCCTTATGCATTGATTAACAATCGTACACCTAGCATTAAACACTTTCATGTTTTTGGATGCAGGTGCTTCGTATTGAATGATAGAGAGAATTTGAATAAGTTCGGACCGAAGGCTGAAGAAGGAATCTTTATTGGATATTCCCAGACATTTGCTGCATATAGAATATATTTGAATAGCTCAAAGACTGTTATAGAAAGCGTTAATGTTACATTTGGCGAGGATGTGGCTTCTGAACAAAGCAGTTCAGAACCCGTACTTGCCGGAGTTTTAGCTTCTGGACAATTCAGCCCATAATCTGTGACTACTGAGAATAATTCGGATAAAGCTTCTACATCTACATCTCATTTATCTGAATTAGTTTTATTGTTTGAATTCTTTTATGATGAGTTTCTAGGATCTAAACTTCCTAAATCTGTTGTGGTTGACAGGTCGGAAGATTCAATGACTAATCATCCAACCACTTCGGACGTATCTACTGAACTCGTTCCCCCAGTTCAGACAGAAACACCAGTTCAAAAAAATACTCCTACAGTTGAAGTTGCACCTGAAGATGTTGAACCATAAGTTACTACTTCAGTTGGTTGTACTGTGATGGATAATCAACCAACTGAGCAAGTTGTTCCAACTGAAACTTTTATACAAGAAACTTCGACTACACCCCCAACAAATGCTGAACAAGAAGAAGATGATAGTGGATACCTAGATGAGAATTATGATCAATCTATATTGCATCCGCTCCCTCACGAACACAAGTGGACCAAAGAGCACCCGATAAGCCAGATAATTGGAGATCCAATTTTACCGGTGCAAACTAGGTGTACAACTTTGAATATGTGTATGCATGACTCATTCTTGAGTAAGATAGAGCCAAGTCAAGTATCAGAAGCTCTACATGACTCGGATGTGGTGACTGCAATGCAAGAGGATCCAAATCAGTTTGAAGCTTTAAAAGTCTGGAGACTTGTGCCAAAACCGGAAGGAAAATCAATAATAGGAACCAAATGGGTATTCAAGAACAAAAAGGATGAAGATGGTATCGTAATTCGAAACAAAGAAAGACTTGTTGCCAAAGGTTACCGACAAGAGGAAGGCATTGATTACGACGAGAATTACGCTCCAGTAGCATGTATAGAAGCAATCCGCATGTTTCTAGCGTACGCTGCTCATAAAAACTTCACAGTTTACCAGATTGACGTGAAGACTACCTTTCTAAATGGAATTCTTAAGGAGGAAGTCAACCCGAAGGCTTTGTGAATCCAGATAAAACAGATCATGTCTACATCCTGGATAAAGCACTTTACGGTCTTAAACAAGCGCCTCAAGCCTAGTATTAGATATTATCAAAATTTTTGGTCAAGTCGGGCTTCACTAAAGGTAAAATCGATACTACTTTGTTCATTTAGAAAGAAAAAGCCGATATCATTCTTATTAAAATATATGTGGATGACATTATATTTGACTCTAAAAATCCTAAATACTGTAAGAATTTTTCAAACCTCATGGTGTCAATATTTCAAATGAGTATGATGGGAGAGATGAATTTCTTTCTCGGATTACAAGTTAAGCAATTTTCAACGAGGATTTTTATAAATCAAGCTAAGTACATTTTTGATATTCTTTGGAAGTTCAAAATGGAAACTTGTAAACCAATTGGAACCCTGATGGCACCGGGAACTAAGATTGGCATGGATCCTTCGGGAAAACCTGTTGATGTTTGAACCTATAGAGGAATGATTGGTTCTTTAATGTATCTTACTTTAAGTAGCCCAGATATTATGTTTTCTACATGTTTATGGGCAAGATATCAGGCTAACCCCAAAGAATCCTATTTGTCTGCGATCAAAAGGATCTTTAGATATCTGAAGGGGACTGCAGATCTTGGTCTATGGTATCCTAAAGATACTGGTTTTGAACTGAAGTCTTACTCAGATGCAGATCATGCTGGCTGTATGTTAGACAGGAATAGCACATTGGGTCATATACAATTTCTTGGAGATAAACTCGTTAGTTGGGCATCAAAGAAACAACTATGTGTTTCCACATCAACGGCTGAGGCAGAATATGTTGCTGCTGCAAGCGGCTGCTCTCAGGTGTTGTGGATGAGGACGCAACTACGAGATTATGGTTTCAAATTCGACAAGATTCCGATTTATTGTGACTCTAAAAGCTCCATTGCAATATCAACAAATCCTGTACAACATTCAAAGACCAAACACATAGATGTGGTATCATTTTATCAAAGACAATGTCGGAAAAGGTACAATAGAACTTTATTTTGTGGACACTGATTATCAGCTTGCAGATTTATTCACCAAGCCTTTAGACGAAAAGCGATTGAATTTTCTTATCTCTAAACTTGGTATGTTAAATCTTAAGACCTAATCAGTGATTACCTACTAAAGTTTTTCTTATTATTATTTTTCTTCATTTTTTATTTTTTAATCTGAAAGATATCTGCACTTTGAGATATGTTCATGATTTCAGGGGGAGTGAGAGAAGATAAAAAGATGATCTACATCCAATTGAGGGAGAGTTCATATTTTTGATTTATGCTTATTACTGATAATTTTTTTTTCTAATGCATAAATGCAGGGGGAGTAAGAGTAAAGAATTAAGAGTAAGAAGTAAGAGTTATGAGTTCTAATTACTTCAGATCAGAACTCGTACATTCAATGTTTTACTGCTTTATGTCTTTTAATTTTCAATAAATGTTGTGAATAGAGTTGCTTTGACAGACTTTATGACTGATGCAGATTGAGAGAATGCTTATAAGATCTTATCTTATATGACTTGAAGCTTGACTTGATGAGATTTAAGATCGAGTGAAAGGTTTATTTCTTATCTTAATCTCATATATGATTGTAAGAAGAACGACTTTAAATCATAGAAAACATGTTCTTAAACTTTTAAACCACTTCCCGATTCTTAAATAGATTTCATGATTTGGAAGTGTGATTTTAAATGTTTTCACTATTAGTTGAGCTGAAATGTTTATAAACCGTGTGCTTTTTGTTGAATCATAAATTGTATTAAAGATTAAAGTTAAATTAGGAGGTCTAATTTGTAATTATTTGATAGTTGTTTGTAATTGGGCCTCTAGCCCATTTGGCTTATACGAACTAAGTATAAATAGGTTTTAATTAATTAGATTTAAGGGTTAATCCTCAATAATCCTGATAATTATTCTAGTAGAGGTAGCCATATTCGTATTCTGTATTCGTACGCCAAGGTATCAAGAACACACATTGGTTTTCATTGATTAATCAAGGGATCGTTGGTATGTTAATCTGATTCATTTATCTCTTGATATTTATTGTGTGTGATTATTTATCAACTAGTTATCTGGGTTTAACAAGTGGTATCAGAGCTGTGTGAATCGAGTTTTTGGATCAAACAGTGTTTTTCGAAAAATCACACTGTGTGATAATCGATTTCTTGATTTAGTTTGTTTTTATGCTTAAAATCAATCTGATTAGGTGCGTTTCTTGTTATTGGGTATCATCTGATTGCCTAATTGCATTTAAATTCATAAATCGATTGATTTTTGTTGATTTTTGAGAATTCTGCTCTTGAAATAGTCGAATACTGTTCATAGATATTCAGATATGTTCTTGATTTTTTGAGTGAAATCTAATAAGAAACTAATTGGGTTGTGTTCGAAATCAGTGTTAAATTGGTTATGTATTGATTAATTTCAATATTACACTGAAATCGATTGGTATTTTTTGTGATTTTGAAGTTTTGGTTTTCACGAGTCAAGTCACTGTTTGATTAATCGATTCTTCTTAGAGTGGTTGATACTGAAATTAATTGGTTGCAATCTGTTCTGGAAGTGTTTATTGCCTTATTATCAAAGATTGGGACTGTTAATCGACGTCCAGATAGGTTGTTGGGATTTTCTGTGTCGTTTTTTTTCGTTGCAGGTGATGAACTAGCGAGTTAGTTAAGGATTTCCAGTTTTGTGCCAGTTCATTGTGAACTTTGCGCCAGTCCCTCTTTGTGCAAACCTCAGTTTTGCGCCATAAGCTCTTCGCGAAAATCTCTAATTTGCGCCATCAGTGCTTCGCGCAAACCTATCTTTGTGCTACCTTCTCTTCGCGAAAAGTTTTACTTCGCGCCACTTGTTATTTGCGCAAAACCTACTTCTCGCGACATTCTTCTCACGCAAAACCAGCGATTGCTTCCAGAGCGAATTTCAGGAATTTGCGCCAACAGTTATTCGCGCAAAACTCCTTTTGCGCCACCCACTCTTCGCGCGAATCAATATCTTGCGCCACCCTTTTCTCGCGCAAAGTACCTTTTGCGCCAGACTCCTTTAGCGCAAACCTTCTTTTACACCAGACTCTTTTAGCGCAAACCTTCTTTTGCGCCAGGTTCACTTAGCGCAAAGTTGCCTTTCGCGTCACTATCTTTTAGCGCATATCTGTATTTTGCGCCAACCTTGATTAGCGCAAACTGTCCTTTGCGTTACTGTTCGTGATTTGTGCCAGATTATCTGTTTGCTAATTTATTTGAGTTTTATACTGTTTGCGAATTCTGCATTTGATCATTTTTGGAGATTTATTTTTCTGAAATTTTTTGAGTGTAGTTTTTAATCCAATACTTGATTCTAAAGATCTCATCTAGTTGATTCTCTTGGTACAGATAAGTTTGATTTCTAACCATACAACTAAAGATGTCGAACCAACTTCTCTCAATGGGCTCTCAGTCCAAACCTCCTGTCCTCATGGCAAATGAGTATCAGCAATGGAAGAAGAGAATGATCCAGTTTCTGAATCACAAGAACAGAGAATACATGGAATCAATCACTTATGGTCCAGTAAATCCAATGATCAGAGTACCTGGTCAGGCAGAAACTGAAACCTCTCCAGAAATCCCTGATAGATTTGTTCCTAAACCGTATCAGTACTTCAGTGAAAAGGAGAAAGATCTGTACAAGATAGATGAAGAAGCTCTCATTTACCTCACAATGGCCATCCCAAATGACATCTACAATCGGGTAGACAGTCGAAATTCAGCTAAAGAAGTCTGGGATGAACTAGCAAGACAATTTTAGGGAAGTGAAGCTTCAATTCAGGCCAAGCAAAATCTGTGCATCAATGCCTATGAGGGATTTCATGCAAGGGAAGGAAAGACACTGGTTGATACCTATAACAGATACAACATCATTCTGAATGACCTGAGGAGGAACAATATCTCTAAATCTGCTTCAGAGATAAACTATAAGTTCATTAAGAACTTAAATCCTGAATGGAAGAACTTTGCCATCAACCTTCAGATGTCAAAGAACATGGCTCAAGAGAACGTAACTAACATTTTCTCTACTCTTTCTCAGCATGAAGAAGAGGTGACATCTATCAACAATGAGTCCAAAAATCTGAAGGACTCTGTGGCTCTCATAGCTGGCAAAGGAAAAAGCTCAAGTTCTGGTCCAGTATCTGCTTCAAGGTCAAAGAAAAAGGTGTCTAAAGCTCTTGTTACGGAAGTTTCTGAGTTCGATTCTGCTTTAAGTGATGAAGAACTGGAAATTGACTCTGATGATGATATACAAAGGTTCTCTGAGAACTTGGCCATGATAACTCGTCAATTCAAGAAGAGCTTTGGCAAGAAAACGTACTATTCAAAGCCAAAGTACGAAGGATACAAGAAAGAGAAGTCTGAAGCAAGATATAAGCCAAGGCATGGAAGGAGAGAGGAAAGAAGAGAAGACAGGAAGGAAGATAGACGAGAAGAAAAGAGACAAGAGAAGAAAGATGAAAGAAAGGATGAACCAGGCAGATGCTACAACTGTGGCAAATTTGGGCACTTCTCTAGAGACTGCAAGTTCAAGAAGGTAAAGAACTCAGAATATTATGCAAGAAAGTCACTCATTACCAAGGAAGCTGAAGAAGGAAAGGTGCTTATGGCTGAAGATGAAAACTGGCTGTTCCAAAGTTCTGATGACGAGGAGCAGGCGCACTTCACTCAAGTTTCCTACATGGCAAAACTGGAGGGTGATGATGAAGCTTCTGAGGCACATTCCGAAGATGCAAACTCTGAGGTAAGTGATAATTCTGAACTTATTGAATCTCTGATGGCCCTAATACATAATATGAAAGATGAATTTGCTTTATTGAAAGGTAAACTTAGCTCCGCACATCAATCAGTTTTGAGTTTTCGTGATGAAAATGCTTTGCTAAAAGTTGTTGTGGAAGAAAAAGAAAAAGGAAAGGATGGTTTAAAAGCTGAAAAGGAATCTTTAAAGAGAAAAATATCTGGCTTAGAAAAGGATCTTGTCAATCTTAATGCTGAAAAGGGTGAGTTTAAAATTAAGTTTGAAGTTTGTTTTCAAGAAAGAAATGAAGCTTTCACCAAAATCAAGCAATTGGAGGATATTAACATGAAACGAGGTCAGACTGAGCAAACATTAAATCTGTTGACCAATAAACTCCAAGATGAAAGGTTTTATAAACTTAAACCAGGATTGGGTTTGCCAATGAACGATGTTTTGAAAAAGGCACCAGAGCACTTGTATAATTTTGATAAACTTGGCTCCACAATCAAACCCATTCCTAACATTCGTGCAACCTTTGTTGAAGAAAGTACTTCTAAACCTTTTACAGAGAACAAAGGTAAAGAAGAAATGGGAGAAAACAAGTCTTGTGACACTGATTCTCAAAATTCTTTTAAATCAGTTGGTTTTAAATATAGTGATTTGAACAAAAGCTATGAGACTCGAAAGATCGAAATGGATGAGTTTGATTCACTGTTTACCACATCTTCAAAAGAATCAGTCAGCAATGACACGGTTCCACCTGAGACTGCATGCAAATATGATGAATATGAATCATATATTGATCCATCAACTCTACTATTAGTCTCAAATCCCATTGCTTCTAAACCTTTACTTGTTGAAGAGGTTGAAGAAGAAACTGTCATCACGAATGGATCTTGTTCTAAAAATGACAAAATGAATTTTATTGAGAACATGACCGAGGAAAGGTTTTCTGAAATGATGAATGCTTCAGACTCTAATCCTGTTTCTACTACAAAGGAGTCAAATTCTGTAAGTGATCATACATCTGAATTGATGAAGCAAATTGATATGTTGCAACAGTCTCTTGATGAGGTTGAAGATGAAAACTTTGATCTCAAATTTAAACTTGAAAAATCTTTGAAAGAAAATCAAGAGCTTTGCACAGAGATCAATGATTTGAAAATTAGTTTGTTTAAGAATGCTTCAAATGATAAACAGATGTTCAATGATCCAAGCTGGAAGGTAAGAACTAATCCATAATTTGATGCTCCTGCAAAACCTTCAGTTGTTTATTCTGATTGTCCTGAATATCCACCTAGTATTTTTGAGAAGGGTGAGACTTCAAGAAACTCTAGAAAAGAACCACCCTTTAAGGTAGAGACTAACAAGATGCCTATTTCTATTTCAGATATAAACGAAAATGGAGTTGGAAGGAGTAAGAAGAATAAGTATGATAGTTTGAATAAAAAGCATAGTTTGAATTTTAGTGAAACTTCTGTTCCAAATAGTTGTACTTCAGATAGTGATGTTTTGAAAAGTAATTCTTTTGATGAACATGAATGTCAGATTTGTTCTGATAAATCTAAATTTATGACTTTTGCTCGAAAGAATCTATATTGCAAACACTGTTGGGATAATTGTTTCAAATACTACTCCCCTCCTAAGTCCAAAAAGAGTAAAAGAAAAGCTAAACTGAACTTCAATTCTAATTATGATTCCAATTCTTCCACGCAACCCAAAGTGTTTCGTGCTAAGGTTTCCAATCCTAGTTCTAAAAAGCACTTTCAGGAATTAAATGTTAAAATGGTTTGGAAATGGGTTCCAAAACCCCGTTATGAATGGAGAGTGAAAGTTAAACCTGCTGATATTCCTGAATTGCTTGGTGCTAACCGCGAAGGACCCATC
Source organism: Arctium minus (assembly GCA_954870635.1). Taxonomy (NCBI): domain Eukaryota; kingdom Viridiplantae; phylum Streptophyta; class Magnoliopsida; order Asterales; family Asteraceae; genus Arctium; species Arctium minus. Next base: position 144,706,292 of record OX941080.1, read on the forward strand.
TTGATATGGGTACCTAAGCAAAACTAATTGTCTCTTTTGCAGGCCTGTCGACTGTGGGTGATAGATTCCGGATGTTCACGCCACATGACAGGATTCAAGCACCTCTTACATAACTATGTGGAGGAGCCTGCCGGAGCAGTTCGTTTTGCAAATTCTGAAGTAGAAGGACACGTCAGAGGATATGGAATGCTGGATAATGGAGTTGTGAAGATTCAAAGGGTGTTATATGTTCAAGGACTTGATCATAATTTGTTTAGCACCAGTCACTTCTGTGACATGAAATTTCAAGTTCGCTTCACAACAACTCATTGCTATCTTGAGGATCCAGATGGTTACGAAGTCTTCAAAGCTGAGCGCCATGGAAATCTATATTATGTAGACTTTCCAACACTGTCTGCCTGGTATGCCTATTAGCCAAAACATCTAAAGCACAATCGTGGACGTGGCATCGTCGCTTGTCTCATCAAAATTTCAGATCCATAGCTAAGCTACGGAGACAAGGTCTGGTCAAAGGTCTACCAGAAATGAGGTTTGAGAAAGAATCACTATGTTCTGCATGTGAGATGGGCAAAATGAAGCGAAGCTCATTCAAGTCCAAAACTGAATCCTCAACCTCATCTGCACTGGAACTTCTTCATATGGACCTTTGTGGCCCAATGAGAACAGCGTCTATCAACGGCAAGAAATACATCTTAGTAATGATATATGACTATTCAAGGTATACATGGCTCGAGTTTCTTCGCAACAAGTCAGATGCGCCAGAATTGATTATAGCTTTTATAAAGCGCATTCAAGTACGTCTTCAATTGCTAGTATGAACTCTTCACAGTGACAACGACACGGAGTTCAAGAATGACACCTTGCAGATTTATCTTATCTCTGTGGGAATTTCACATAACTTCTCCGCAGCCTACACTCTACAGCAGAATGGCATTGTTGAACGGAAGAACCGCACTCTTGTTGAAGCTGCTCCTACTATACTTGCCTATTCTGATCTACCCATGTATCTTTGGGCTGAGGCAGTCGCAACAACATGCTTTACTCAGAATCGTACCATTGTGGTCAAACGCTTTGACAAAACAACATATGAGTTAATCAACAATCGTAAACCTAACATCAAATTCCTTCGTGTTTTTGGTTGCAGGTGTTACATTCTGCGAGAACGTCAAGGTTTATCAAAGTTTGATAAGAAAGTGGATGAAGGATATCTCGTTGGATACTCTCTGACGTCCAAAGCTTATCGAATCTACATTATTCGAACCAAGATGGTTGTTGAGAGCATGAATGTATCCTTTGATGAGAATTCTACACGGACTTCTGGACACAACTGTTCAGAACTCGGACTTAAGAACAAAGCTTCTATTCACTCCAGAATAGAACCAGTGTCTAAAGAATCTACTTCTTCTAACTTTAACTCTACTTCATCTGAGTTAGATTTGTTGTTTATTGATGCCTTCGATGATATTTGTGCAGATTTTGACAAAGGCATATCAACTTCAATAACAAGCTCGGAGGTCCCTATTATTTCTGAAGACATGTCTGGACCATACGAAGAAGTCACTGAAACTGCATCTCCATCAGGTACAAGTAAACCGTTAGTTTCTGACTCTACTAATGCTGAATCTGTCTCTGCAGATAATTCTTCTGGAAATGAAGTCACGAGTACTTCAGCTGCTACTCCAGAAGCTTCAGTATCAGAAACACCAGTACAAGATGTCCCGAGTACATCTGTGGATTTACCTGCCGTGCATGATGAATACAATGCATCCAATACGCAACAAACAGTTGAATCCTTACCAAGTACACATCGTTGGACTAAGGATCATCCCCTGCATAACGTGATAGGTGACGTACAATCTGGTGTCACGACACAATCTGCATCAACAAATTTCTGCATGTTTTCAAGCTTCCTTAGTTCCTTAGAACCAAAGAAAGCATCAGAAGCTCTACGTGATCCCTTTTGGATTTCAGCTATGCAAGACGAGCTTCTGCAATTCGAACAGAACAAGGTTTGGCGCTTGATCCCACTACCTAAAGGTAAAACTGTTATTGGAACAAAGTGGGTATTCAGAAACAAGAAAGACGAGGCTGGAGTAGTTGTGAGAAACAAAGCTCGTTTGGTTGCAAAAGGGTACTGTCAACAGGAGGGCATTGACTATGTTGAAACATTCGCCCCTGTCACAAGGATCAAAGCCATCAGAATCTTCTTAGCATATGCAGCGCACAAAAACTTTACAGTCTATCAAATGGACGTAAATTCAGCTTTCCTAAATGGCGTTCTGCATGAGGAGGTCTACGTGGCACAACCTGAAGGTTTCATTGATCCTCATCACCCTGATCATGTCTACGTGCTAGACAAAGCATTGTATGGTCTTAAACAAGCACCAAGAGCATGGTATGAAACTCTAACTAAATTTCTCTTAGCTTCTGGTTTCAAGAAAGGTACGGTTGACACCACCTTATTTCTAAAAAGGCAAGGTGAGGACTTGATTCTCATTCAGATTTATGTTGACGACATAATATTTGGGTCGACAAATCATAAATTTTGCAAGAACTTTTCTAAAATCATGGAAACAAAGTTTGAAATGTCGATGATGGGTGAATTAAATTTCTTTCTTGGTTTACAAGTAAAGCAATTACCCGAAGGCATTTTCATTAATCAAGCTAAATATATAAAAGACATGTTAAGAAAGTTCAGTCATGAAAACGCCAATGGCTATTGGTACACTCTTAGATACAGATCGCTCTGGTAAACCTGTTGATCAAAAGGTGTATCGTAGCATGATTGGTTCTTTACTTTATCTGACTGCCAGTCGCCCAGATATAATGTTTGCCATATGTTTTTGTGCGAGATATCAGTCTAATCCTAAAGAGTCGCACTTTAATGCTGTTAAGCGAATCCTTAGATATATCTGAAAGGCACTCCTAATTTAGGCCTTTGGTATCCAAAGGATTCTAGTTTTGATCTAACTGCCTTTACAGATGCTGATCATGCAGGATGTAAGCTAGACCGGAAAAGTACCTCTGGATCATGTCAATTTATAGGTGACAAACTTGTGAGTTGGACCTCAAAGAAACAAAACTGTGTTTCAACATCCACTACTGAGGCTGAATATGTAGCTGCTGCTAGCTGTTGTTCACAAGTCCTCTGGATGAAGACACAGTTAAGGGACTTTGGGTACAACTACAAGCGCATCCCTATTTATTGTGATTCCAAGAGCCCAATCGCCATAACTGCTAACCCGGTTCAGCATTCGAAGACCAAGCATATCGATGTACGCTATCACTTCATCAAGGATCATGTAGAAAAAGGTGATATCGAAATGCACTTTGTTCAAACTGACTTCCAGTTAGTTGATCTTTTCACCAAGCCGTTGGATGAAAAGAGGTTCCAGTTTCTGATCAGCAAACTTGGTATGTTGAACATGTCTTCTTAACCTTACTCATGATTTGAGGGGGAGTATTCTGACTCTTAATGTTGTGTTTTCTATATTTATTCTCCAACTGTTGCTAACGACAGAGGAATCATTTTCCTAAATGATTACCATGATTTTCTTCTATGTGCAGGTTTGTTCAAGTGACAATGGCTTCTAATCGCATCTGATTAGAACCTGCACTTCAGTGCTTTATTTTTCGTTTGTTTTCTATTTCTGTTAAAAAAAATAAATAATTATTATTAATTTGAGGGGGGGGGGAGCTTAATAGACAAAGAGCTTAATTTCCAACCACCTTTAGTTTGAGAGGGAGAATTGCATTGTCAAACAACTTATGTTTTTGATTTCTCCAACATTTTATTTTTCAAGTTTGTATTCCTTTGTGCTTACATGTACAAAAGGCTGTTGAACAACATGTTCTTTCAGGACAATACATGGGATTCAGTGTGTGAGCTTAAAAAGAACTTCCATGGATTCACGATAACCAGTGTTTCCTACCCACGAAGTATTCCCTGAGTGATTGAGGGGAGAGGGCTCAAAAGAATTGAGTGATGGTGTGTGAAGAGGTAAAATGCAAAAAAAAAAAGAAGAGAGATTGGTTAGAAGTGAGAATTAAAAGAAAGAGGGTGAGAGAACAGAGTAAAAGAATATCAAACTCTGCACCAAACTTTTTTCTGAGCCGGGCAGCCATATTATCTGTTGTTTCACATTTCTTCGTGAATGACATTGAAAAAGGCACCTAGCCAATGCCATCTCTTGCATACAACCCCACCAGCTACTCATTCTTTTCTCCAAAAGAGAATGTTTCACATTTTCTGGGGAAGCAACACATATGCTATTGGTTCTTCACTTGGAAGATACTAATATTGAAAAAGAAGAAAAGTTGCCCCATCTTCGAACCCTTTCTCATGCACATTGAGTCTTTGTATAATTTGTTGCTGTCTCAACAAGTTTACATACTTAGAGCCTAAATTGAAAAGCAATCATCTGTGCTTAATTCTTTCATACGCATCCACAAGCACACATAAATTTGTTTTTTGTCAGAACGTTCATAGATAACCATGTGTTATTCGATGATTGAATGGAAGTCCTGGGGAGTCAACATCAAAACCAACTCCTTATATAGTAACTTTGTGTTACTTAGTGACTTTGTGTCACTGACAGGCATTCCAAACTGAGTCATTTGTTGATTCAGGTTTACCATTTTTTATTATTTGAATCTGAAAAGATTGAAATAATCACTCTTTCCATTTGGAGAGACTGCTCTTATTTCCAAACAGAGTTCTATACATGAAGACAACGATTAATTGATGACTATACAACAAGGAGAAGATTGTTTTGCTATGTTTTGATGATGATGATTCTCACCACTCATCAAAAAGGGGGAGAATATACAAAGGGGGAGAATATAACTGCTGAAGATTTCAAAGAATTCAAAGTGTCTGAGCTTATTTGATCTATCAAAAGTCTGATTGAAGATGATCGTCAGAAGGACACTTCATTTAAAAGAAAGAGGAAGATGAAGACTGTATCTGAAGTTTTCAAGAGAAGAGAAGACCCGAAGCAAATTGCCAAATTTTTTTAATCTTGAATCCAAAGGGGGAGATTGTTGAATCATAAATTGTATTCAAGATTAAAGTTAAATTAGAAGGTCTAATTTGTAATTATTTGATAGTTGTTTGTAATTGGGCCTCTAGCCCATTTTGCTTATACGGCCTAAGTATAAATAGGTTTTAATTAATTAGGTTTAAGGGTTAATCCTCAATAATCCTGATAATTATTCTAGTAGAGGTAGCCGTATTCGTATTCTGTATTCGTACGCCAAGGTATCAAGAACACACATTGGTTTTCATTGATTAATCAAGGGATCGTTGGTATGTTAATCTGATTCATTTATCTCTTGATCTTTATTGTGTGTGATTATTTATCAACTAGTTATCTAGGTTTAACACTTTCAAAGATAAATACTTGCGTATTGTATTTTCTATATACTGTCAAGTATTCACACACACCGGTTTATTATTTTGTTGAATTTGTTCTTACCATGTCTCTAAATCTAAACAAATTTTAGATGGTAAGACACCCCGTTTGAAATTCAAAGAATATTGAGCGTTGATTTCATATCAGAACGTTCTTTCAAGAATGTCTATATATTGGTTCGTATAGACAACATCCAATTTTTGCTGACCTAAGCCTTAATAGATAAATCATTCTATTTGATCATTTCATACAATGTCAGATTTTTCAAACAAGTTTCTTGCATTCATTTCATTCTTTCAATATACTTGTTTGACATATCTTCAATGTTTAAAATGCTCAAATATTTTTGATTATCATTGAGAACATACATACTTCTGACTTGTATAACAAATTGTGCTTTAACTACAAAGTTAAATCATTTTGGGCAACACTATGCTTTATAGGATTACATGGGTTCATTGTGTGCGCTTAAATGAAACTTCTATGGATTCACGTTAACCAGTGTTTCCTACCCAAGAAGTTAATCCTTGAGTGATCGATTATGTGAAGAGTCAACTACTGAGTGTGGGTTGAGCGATGAGGTAAAATGAAAAGAGAGTTTGGTTAGAAGTGAGCTCAATGATTAAACGAAAGAGGGTGAGAGATCAGAGTAAAAGAATATCAAACTCTGCACCAACTACTTTCTGAGCCGGGAAGCCATATTACTAGTGTTTCACAATTCTTCGTGAACATTATTGAAACAGACAATTAGCCCATGCCAACTCTTGTTAAAAACCCCACCAGCCACTCATTTTCTTCTTAACAAGAAAATGTTTCAATATTTCAAGGGGACACAGTACATAATCTATCTGGTTTTCATTTAGAAAATTTGGATATTGAAAAAGAAGGAAGTCTACCCCACCTTCGCACTTCGATCATGCACAATCGAGTCTGTGTTTAATTACTGTTGTCTCAGTGGTTTACACAATTTTGAGCCTTATAACAAGCAATCATCATGTGCTTAATTCTTTCTAACACTTGCACGAACACACAAGGAAAGCGTTTTATGTCATAACGTTCATAGAAATATCTTTGTGGTGTTTCGATGATTAAATGGAAGCCCTGGGGGAGTGAACATCACAAAAGCTCCTTTCCAATGTGTATTCGTTACACACAGTGACTTCGTGTTACTGACAGACATCTTAACTGATTCATTTGTTGATTCAGGTGTTACATTCTAATTTGTCTGGATTTGAAAAGATCTAGATGAATACCTTATTTTGGATCGACGGAGAATCAGAGGTTCAGTATGAAAGATCAATGGTCAGATTATATCAAAGACATTTCTTGTTGAAAGTTTTGATGATCACTATGCCGCAATCATCAAAAAGGGGGAAACAAAATCAAGAAATGTTTGTTTCAGAAATGTTATAGATGGGGGAGAAGATCAAGAAATGTTTATGTTCAAGAGTTATTTTTTTAAAGTTTGGCAAAGATTGAAAGTTAAAAAGAGCAAGTTCAAAGTTTTGTAAAGATGTACTGAAGTTTACAGGAATTTTCTTTGATGCTGAAGCAGTCTGAGCTAAATCTGAAGATAATTTCTTTCTGAAGTTTGAAAGAGGTTTGAGATAACCTTGGGAAGATTGGTGAAGAGCATATCTACCATCTTTGGGGGAGATTGTTATATTCTTGGAGAACAGACTTTGGGAAGGTTGCTGAAAGTATAAAGACAAAGTTTATTAAAGAAAGGGGAGAATGTTTTAAGTTGAAAAGGGGAGTTTGTTTCTCATTGATTATATTTATTTCTGAAAATGATTTGGATTGATAAGAAATCAACAAAGGGGGAGATAAAGATGATGTTGGGTCTGAAATATGCCAAGGATGGTTACTACTTCTAGTTGTAGTTAATACTTCTGAAGTTAATGTTCAACATGGTTACTACTTCTGAAGTTAATATTCAACATGGTTACTACTTCTGAAGTTAATATTCAACATGGTTACTACTTCTGAAGTTAATGCTGCTAGAAGAACTTGGTTAATACTTCTGAGGTTACTACTTCTGTGGTTAATGTTTCCAGTTGTAGTTAATGTTGCTGGAACAAAGTTAATGCTGCTAGAAGAAAACAGTTAATACTTCTAGTTAGTACTTCTGTTCTTTAATGCTGCTAGTTGATGGTTAATGTTGCTCAACAAGATTAGTACTGCTAGTTCAAAGTTAGTACTGCTTGAAGAGATTAATGCTGCTGAGCATGGTTAGTACTGCTAGAGTTAATACTACTCAGAGTATTAATGCTACTTATGATTAATACTGCTTATAAGATGGAGATCTGTATGGAAAGGATGACAGCTGGATAAACTGAAGATATTCATGGAAGCTTAGAGATAATGATGGAAGATATTCTGGAGATATTGTATAAATTGTAATTATCTTTTATCTTCAGTATATATATTGTATTGTTTAGAATAGTTTAAAAAGATTAATTCATTCATTCTAAGTTTTTAAGAGAAAATCAACCTCAAGGCATAGATCCTAATTCTAGATAAGTAGAATTCGTATTGGTGAGTCTGTTCATCAATATTGAGGTTGTGTGTTTAATCTTGTAACTTCAAGCATTAAATACAAGTTTACAAGTTGTTGATTATATACTGTTTTGGTTTACTGTTTTATTGAATATCAAAGTGTTATTCCGCAAACTTCTTTGATATTAGTTTCTGAGAATTTATTCTTGTTAAGAATTCGATCCTGACAAGTGGTATCAGAGCACAGAAATCAGAAATCATCAATGGCTAAAGTTTCAGATTCTTCAAGCACAGAAATCCCCATAGTGGTAATGTCTAATCTTTGCTCTAAAACCTGTATGGAAATTGTTAAAAGGTACAGGGATCACAACCAAACAATGAGTGATGACCTTAAAAGATTAGAGAGAGATATAAAAGACTATGTAAGAATTGTTGAGAGTTTTGAGGAACAGATCAAGAGTTTCCAAGCCAATGAGCTTCAACACTCTTATGACTCAAACTACTGGAAGTGGGAGAAAGATCAGTATGAGTCTAAGCTTAAACAGAAAGAAGAGGAGAATGAAAAGATAAAGAGTGAGTTTGAGAAAGCCAAGCTGGATATTGAGAAATTTTCCAATGCTTCTAAAGCAATGGACTCTTTGCTCCAATCTCAAATCCATGACAAACTTAGAAGAGGAATAGGCTATAACACAACACCACCACCATACAACAACAATTACATCCCTCCTATATCAGACTTGCTAGAGACCAAGAATAGGAAGGAATTGTCTGATGAAGCCACTAAGGTAGATCCATTAGACAAAGTGGTGGTTGAAACAGACTCTGAAGAAGAGAACTCTAATGATAAGAGTAAAAAGAACACTATGAGTGGTGAGATTCTTCTAGAAAATCACATTATCACCAATGAGGGATGTGGAAAGGCTTGGATCAAGTCTAAGGACATAGAAAAGACTGAGGGAAAGTCTGAGAAGATCCATTATAAGCAAACCACAGTTGTGAATCCTGTCCCTTGTAAACAGTGTTCTTGCAATAAATCTGAGCCCCAAAAACATGATAAACCAAGGGGAAATCAGAGAAACTGGAAAAATCAGTGGGCACAAAAACAAGGGGTTGATTTGAGTAAAATCAATAGACCAAAACCTTGTTTTATCTGTGGAAAGCTTAATCATGTTGCCAAATACTGTTATTTCAATCCAATCAACCAAAGAGTTAATTTTCAAAGACAAACTCAAAACTCCTTTGGTTATAGGAAGCAAGGAAGGAATCCAATGGCTGAGAACAGAGCACCTAAAAAGTCTCATGTTCAAAACAAGTTTGCTAAAACTAAGAAAAATACTTCAAATAAACAAAGGAGTAACTTAAAGACAAAGAAAGCAAACAACTTTGCTCAAGTTTGGGTTCAAATTGCAAAGAAACCTGTTAGTACTGCTATCCCAGATAGTATTGCTAACAAGAATAGTGCTGCTAACTTGATCAGTACTGCTAACCAAGTTAGTACTGCTAACAAGGCTAGTGCTGCTTCTAGTAGTAATGCAGCCAAGCCTATAATCTTGACAAAGTACTCAAGTCATGAGATTCCTAAACAACTCATTCAGACCAAACTGACATATTATATTAATGAGAAAGGTCAACCCAAGACCACTTTGGCTTGGGTTCCCTCAAAGACTAACTGATTTATCAAGTGTGCAGGGCAATCAAAAGCTCAAGAGGAAGAGAATTTGGAATGAAGATAATGGTTGCTCTTGGCACATAACAAGGAACATGGACTGACTTCAAATTCTTTAAAAGATTTGATGGAGGACATGTTACTTTTGATCCAGCAGAAGGTAAGAAAAGTGAAAAAGGTATAGTTTCAAAAGATAAAGTAACTTTTGAAAATTTTATGGTACATGGTACTACTAACCTTGTGTCTGTAAGTGTTTCAGGTTGCTAATACTGAAAGGTAGTTAGTACTTCTAGTTCAGTGAATACTGTCAGACTGTGTTAATGCTGCTGGTATGTGTTACTACTGCCAGTCTGTGTTAATGTTGCTGATAAGTGTTATTACTGCTAATGTAAGTTTTCTATACCTAAAATGATCTTCAATAATTGAATGTCAAACCTGAATATCAATCAAAAAGCTTTTATCTATATTCAAGGTTTGTACAAGAAGTACTTAATGATGAATTGACGGACATACCTCACTTTGATGAGGTATATGTACCTAAATCCCCTAAAGGCAAGGTTTTCTCAAACATGAGAAGATCTGCTAGGGACTCGGAAGGAGTTGACACACCATTGTTCTCTACAATGATGGTGATGTCCCACAATCAAGAAGGTAAGGCATCAGGGTCAAAGCCCTCATTAGACCAACCCACTGATGACCTATCCACACCTTCCACTACAAAGCATAAATCTTCAGATTCCTTTTGTCAAACCAACATTCCCCATTACCATACTATATAAGGAAAAGATACAGAAGGTTCCTTCCCTTCTTGTATCGTCAACCTCAAAACCTACAAGCCCTCTGATGGAGCATTTTTCATCAGAGAATATCCAAAGGGAAACCATAGAGGTGTATCCCAACCTCAAGAAGGTGCTCAATAAGGAGATGCAAGAGCATATGGGTTGTAAGGCTCACACTACTGACTTTGCACAAAGTGCAGGACAGGACAGTGTGAACATATCTAAGACCTTCCCCATGGCAACTTTAGATGAGTAATTATCTAAAGGTCCCAGGTGCCAAGAAACCAAGGGAGTAGAAGGTGCTTCTGCTAGGCATAAGATCTCTACTAAAAGATCCAATGATCCTTCAAGGGTGGTAAAACATCTAAAGGAGGTGAGGACAGTTTAACTACAAAGAATTGATGGATACACTTGGTACAATTAGTCTGAAAGTTCACAATCAAATTATGGAGATAAAAGAGATGAAAAGGTGATCACTTCTTATCACTAGCAGATAGATCATATCAAGAAGTTGGTACTGAAAAAGAAGAAAATTAAAGTTTGTTTTGATATGAAATCTTATTTTGAGGGGGAGATAAGTGAAGAAGCTGAAATAAAGCAGTAACTACACCATAAACAGAAAAGAAGATAACAGCAGAAACTGAATCAAGAAGAACTAGAAATTGCAGAAAGTTTTGAAATTATCATAAAGACCCTATGCTGAAGAACTTAACTTCTCAGTTTTGAAAAGTTAAGTTAGGGGGAGATTGTTGGGTCTGAAATATGCCAAGGATGGCTACTACTTCTAGTTGTAGTTAATACTTCTGAAGTTAATGTTCAACATGGTTACTACTTCTGAAGTTAATATTCAACATGGTTACTACTTCTGAAGTTAATATTCAACATGGTTACTACTTCTGAAGTTAATGCTGCTAGAAGAACTTGGTTAATACTTCTGAGGTTACTACTTCTGTGGTTAATGTTGCCAGTTGTAGTTAATGTTGCTGGAACAAAGTTAATGCTGCTAGAAGAAAACAGTTAATACTTCTAGTTAGTACTTCTGTTCTTTAATGCTGCTAGTTGATGGTTAATGTTGCTCAACAAGATTAGTACTGCTAGTTCAAAGTTAGTACTGCTTGAAGAGATTAATGCTGCTGAACATGGTTAGTACTGCTAGAGTTAATACTGCTCAGAGTATTAATGCTGCTTATGATTAATACTGCTTATAAGATGGAGATCTGTATGGAAAGGATGACAGCTGGATAAACTGAAGATATTCATGGAAGCTTAGAGATAATGATGGAAGATATTCTGGAGATATTGTATAAATTGTAATTATCTTTTATCTTCAGTATATATATTGTATTGTTTAGAATAGTTTAAAAAGATTAATTCATTCATTCTAAGATTTTAAGAGAAAATCAACCTCAAGGCATAGATCCTAATTCTAGAGAAGTAGAATTCGTATTGGTGAGTCTGTTCATCAATATTGAGGTTGTGTGTTTAATCTTGTAACTTCAAGCATTAAATACAAGTTTACAAGTTGTTGATTATATACTGTTTTGGTTTACTGTTTTATTGAATATCAAAGTGTTATTCCGCAAACTTCTTTGATATTAGTTTCTGAGAATTTATTCTTGTTAAGAATTCGATCCTGACAGATGATCAAAGAGAGAGTGCTGAAATCTTTTTAAGATGATCTTGCATCCAAAGGGGGAGATTGTTAGAGCAGAAATATGTTGGATACAAGATCATAGAAGACAGAAGGTCAGAGTCAAGCAAGTCAAAGCTGAAAGTCAACTCTCATGCAAAGTCAAAGTCAAAGTCAAATGTAAATAAATTCAAAGTCATTGTATTTGTTGTCTATTCTTTTGTAAGCGTGTAGTCTTGTTCTCTGTTGTTAGATATATGACTAGCTTGTTTAGATAGAAAGAGAGAGTTGAAAATAACAAGTTCTTACACAGATTATAGAGACAGAAAGTTAGAGAGAGAAAGTTTGTACAAATTGTTTGAGTTGAATTCAATAACACAGGTTGAGTTTTAATCTGGATTAATCTTGTTTTGTTTGTGTTAGATAATCAATAAGAACTTGAATCCAGGGACTATTAAAGTTGATGACAGTTTATTGAAGCTTGATAATCGACATTGAAAAGTTAGCCAATATGCTAATTCACATCAAAAGCTTCCAATCATATACAACGAGGATCACTTGGAGTGTTTATCAAGCAAACTCAATGGATCATGAGTTTACTTTTGGCTATTAATTAAACAAATTAATTTGGAAAATAGTAATGTTGACCCAAATTTGACAAGCTCGAATACCAAGAGTGGCCTAAAGACATTCTACCGCGTTAAAACATTCAAAGAACGATTTTTTTTGGTATATGTGGGTATTTGGGCAAGCTTGTGCGCACTTTGATTGATTCCATGAGCTCTAAAGATAACAGCCAAAAAAATCCAGTGGTCTTGAGAAAAGTTGAACTGGTGACCTATGATAATGAGCCCTGATACCTAGTCTTTATTTGTTTGTTGACATCCGTGGAAGCTCATCGACCAATAAGAAAGTGGTGGTTCTGCTTCTTCTAGTATACACATCAAAGTGTTTGGTGTTTTTGTGAGCTTACTAAGGTTTTGGAGTAAATTTTATTTATTTTTATTTTTGGCAATTGAATTAATTATCGAGCATCTCCAAGATTGATTGAACAAATATTATCTCTTCATTAATATTAATCATGGTCCTCTTGATAGTATATTCATTTGAAGACTTTATTCGACATTGTTTGTCAAATTCCTCAAGTAGTGAGAGCAATGGCGGATCCAAGAGTTTATGCTAGTGGTGACAGAATAATTAACGCAACATAAAATACAATAAAATTTAATTATAAATTAAAATAAAATAAAACTAACCCCATTTCACGTACGCAATCGACGACCTGCTCTCGAAGCCCTGGGTTGTCTGCTCTGGTAATGGAGCTTATGCTCAAATGAGTTTTGTTGAAAAAGATTGGGTTTTATGCCTATTTTGTACCCCAAAACAAAGTCAAATGTAAGCACAAATTGGAAAGTTGATTTATGGGTTTGTGTAACACCTGTGATTTCAAGAGGTTCCAGGTATAGATTATTCGCAACCGTCCGGTGTGGAAGTCATAGTTTTATAGGGTTTTTATGGTGGAAATTTCCTAGGGTTGTTTGAGGATCAAAATGTATGAAAATAAGTTGTCGGGCGGTTTGGGATCCCACATGACCTGGGCTGCACTACCCCCTAGTGTAGTGGCCATAGCTCCACACGACTTCGCTCATAGCCAAGATATCGTACACGACCATAGGCTCGAGGTCAGAGATACGAACAACCTGGCGTGCGACTTAGATCGTGTCTTAAGACGCGGGCGACCTGGCGAGCGACTTAGGTCACAACCAGGGTTACGGGAAAGGTTATGGGTGTTTTGAAACCCTATTTTCTAGTGTTTTTTGTAACAACCGTGTTTTAATTATTAAAGTGGAGAGTGTGGGGGGTTTGTTGGTCAAAACCTTAAGTAAAAGTGGCTAGATGTAATTTGAGTACAAAGGGGATTTAACTCTATTACTCTATCCTAATTTCATTTTGGTATTGTTGGCGGCTGGAGATATTAGAGAAGGGGGAGAGGGCGATTCAGAGAAGAAATCAAAGGAAGCTTTGTTCTTGGATTCTAACCTCATCAATCAATCAAGGTAATCTCCCTCTTATTCAACTTATGCCCTTATGATGGTTTAATTTATTTAGTTAAGCTCTTGTAGTAAGAAATGGATGAAAACCCTTGAAAGGATTTTATTGATCGTATGAAAGTTTTAGCCATAAAGGATTTAGATTAAGGTTAACATGTTGCTAATCGGTTGATGTATCGAGTTATCATTATGTTAGTAAGAGGCATTTTGGTTTTGGTTCATCTCCCTTGTCGGTTTGGATTTGAAGCCCATCGAAAAGAGAATCGGCAGTATCAACCTTTCTGTCGAATACCGTTCGATTATGTGCAGGGGAGTAGAATCCTGGGCTCACACCGGGGTAGTCCATACTGGGCACCGGGGGGAGTCCATATCGGGCACCGGGGGAGTCTACACCGTGCGGCTTGGCCCCGGTCGTTGGTGACCCCGGGCAAGCCATCCCATCTCGGGCGGTGATACACCCAACCCCGGGCGGTGACCAAATCTCAACCTCGGGCGGTGGAAAGTCGACCCTGGGCGTTTAGGTAAGTGGGTCGACCCAATGCCGTGACCCAAGTGTTATTAGTGGTCTTGCCTCGTATCGTGGGTTTGTGAGTCGGAAGGTGTTGCGAGGAGGATAAAACCCTTATCAGTTTCTTTTATCGTTTTGATCGGTAGGTTGTAGGCCAATTGTAAGGAGTGAGGTCTCTAGCGAGGGACAACAAGTGAGTTTTTCTAACCCAATCCTCGGCGATGATTACGCGACATTTTATATAAATGCGAGATTTTGTTAAAAGCGGGTTATGTTTATTATTCAATGCGAGTTATGTTTTTATCGTGCTTGATATGTGGAAATGTATGCATACATTGTTGTTAGAGAGATGATCAAGTCGGGGGGTGTGTCCTACGTGTGATCAAGTCGAGTGGTGTGTCCTGCCTGTGCTCATACCGGGGGTGTGTCCCGTATATGCCATTGGGGGGTGTGTCCCAAATAAGGCAGTATGAGCCAGACACGCTGTTATCCATGCTTGACAGTAGTGTGTGCCAGAAGCGTGTTTGTATGTATGATGTTTATTTTGTTAAAAGCTTAATTGGTTTATATATTTCGATAAATCTTTTATATGGCTTTGGCATGAACTGTATTAGAGGGAACTCACTAGAGAGTTCGGTCTAACCCTCGCTCTTTCAAAACTAAAAACCTTTTCAGGAGATTGAGATGTAGGAGGATTCGGAAGAAGAACGAGAAGTTGTGTTACCGGGGCGTACTATAGAAGATTGCTAATTTTAGTTCTCTAGTTTTAGTCGTTTTTTCTAAATTCTCAGTTGTGTATTAGGTTGTTCCCGCGAACTATGTTATTTGAATTGTTGAATTGGGGATGTTTGGCATTGATTTATATTAAAGTCAGGTAAGCTTTATTTCTGCGAGTTTCGGGCCATTACAATTGGTATCAGATCCATAGTTTAAGAGATTTAGGTGACCGGATGGGCCTAAACTTAAACTGTGCTGTAGAGTGACACAACTGAGATATAGGAAGCCTTTGAGGATTTTGAACATCGAGAGTCGCGACAACGATAGTGGGGACTCTCATGTAAGGTAAATTCAGAATCGCATCTGTCCAATGCCATTATGAATTTACAGATGCATGGGTACGCTCGGGTACTATCGTTGAGACGATCGATGGGGTAGCATGGGTAGTGAGATCTATCATCTAAATGACAACGTCGATTTTGGTATGATGTGTGACCTCGTTTATGGTATTAAGGATAACACCTTTATAGGGTGAGTTTATTTGGGATATAGATAACCCATTTTGAGGAAGGAATTCTTGGGTCTAATAGGGAAGAATAACCGTTTGGAGTTGAGCCATTCGATCTAAGGGAGTCTCTGTTGTGGTAGTTGTTATGTCGGTTGATGGGAATTAGGAGAGTTTCAACCCATAATCAAAAAATAGGAATGAGCCTTTCGAGTCTGTAGTTCTTTGAAAAGTGGCAAGGATGGTTGAGAAGTGATGTCAGTGTTGACTGGTAATATGGAGTGAGGACAGGACGGGGATAAGCTATTGTGGTAAAATTATTTGGGTCAAGGTGAAGACGCATGATCTGCAAATCTTTAGTCATGATGGTAACAAGGTAGTTAGACATGCAAACATGTTGGGAAACTTTGGTGCTGAAGGTGGTTACAATTATGAGAGACCTGACTGGTTGGGTCAGAAGTAAGGAGTTTGTGATTAAATTGTTGTGAGAGTAAGCGGTCGACTTTGCGAGAGTGAATAGCCTTCAATGTAAAAGGAATATCATGCATGGTGTTTTCAAAAAGTCGCTTGAGTCTTCCATATTATATATATTGGTGTATGTGTGTGTCTTGCGAGTCATTTGTGTTGAAAATGAGATGGTGCGTGTAAACGTGTGTTGAATGGGGAAGGACGTGTTTATTGCATGATGTGTTAAATTTTGAACTTGGTAATTTGAGAACTATTTCATTTCTTTTTATAAATGAGTTAACTTTTGTGGAAAATATAGTAGCATTTAACTGCGTGGTTTTAAAGGAGAGACCGATATAGACATGTTTGTCATGCTAACAAGGGTGGAAGTCGACTGACTCGCTCAGTATAAGTAGTATTATCATAATTTCATAAATCGCTTGAGTAAAGTTTTATTGAAAATGTTTTCAATTGTGTCAACATCGATTTTGGTTGAGTGAGACCAATTTTATCTTGGAGTTGAGGCGGAACGATCCTCGAGATGGTTGTGTATGGCTAATCCACTACGCCGGTGCGGTATCGTGTATACTCAAGTTTGTTTTATAACGTAATATTTTCTGAATTTTCAAATGTCAGAAGTTAAAATTTACTGTGTCGTCATGCATGAAGGCTATGAACTCTCTAGGTCGTGGGAGATGCGACCATTAAGGATGAGGGAAGGTCTTGAGTGTAGAAGGGTGGCATTTGAACCGTTGATGGTCGATTCATGACCTTCGTATTCTCTAGGGAAGGGCGGTGAATAATGAAAGTGAATGACGGAAGTCTCAATCTTCGACATTAAAAAGGCCAGTCGTATGGTATATTATCTTTGGTTAAATAACCTGAGAAGTGGTTGCCGGTGAGTGGAAGTTCGAAATTGTTTAGATGCTTCTAAAAGTGGCCGATTAATAAAGGTAGCTTGAGTTATAGTAGTCGACGGGTGGTGTTGTCAGGGTAGAATTTGAAGCCGTTAAGATACCCCTTTTTCCATCATTTTGATAAGTAGCGTTGTGGTTTATGGGATGAAAAGTCATCGACGTCGAGTCGTAGTTTGAGGTAGTCTAGTAACCATATTATATCAAGTAAGTCTTGTGCCTTCAACGTACGAAGTCGGTGAGGCAACCGAGATAGTTATGATGCGTTGGAAGGAGTAGGTTCCTTCGGGAATTCTTGTTGGACGGAAGCGTTGTTTATGTCAAAGGGCAGTTGTGGAGGTCTTTATCGGGATGTGGGGAATGATGAAGTACCCATGGTTATTTTGCTGAGTGTTCATGAGAAAGCTAGGAGTTGTATGGGAAATGTGTGTACCTGTCATGGTGCCGGACCACCTCGTGTGGATGTAACAAAAATGGAAGACCGCTAGTTGGTCAGGTGTATTCCTATTAGGTTCTGATGGTTTGTTTAGGAGTGAGGTACTTATAGCACAACTGAAGTGGTTGCGCTTCGAGTATTTAGGTTTGCGAGGTAGTATGCTTAATTTTATAGACTGTCTGAATTTGTTTCTGGAAGGTCGCGATAAGCCGACTAGAAGCGAAATCATGTCAAGTGGTTTAAATAATCATGATTCTGTGGATTATCTAGATTCGAGCAAGACAAAGTCGTGAAACGACTCTATCTGAAATATTAGTGTTATGATCGGCATGAAGAGGTCGGTATCTGGTATGCGTACCAAGTGTTGTGTAGATTTTGATGGTATGGTGATGATGTGGTAGAGTGATGGGCGCTTGAATGAGTTAGTAGTATTTCCTGTCAAAGTAGTTGTGCAAGTCATGGAAGTGGTAAGAAGTTTCCTTGATGGTTAAACTTTGGGCTTGTGTTATTGATATAGGATGAGCGTAGGTGGGAGTCCTTGCTCCGAGAATTCTAGGAAAACTATGCAATGGAGGTAAGTACGTTGTGGAGGTGTGTGGGTGTATTGTTGATATCGTGGTACTACTAAGTTGAGATTAATGTCTGAATGATAGTGAGTGGTTATTTAAGAGAGGAATGTTGGGTGTTGGGTTGCGGTGAGTTGGGGATAGGTTTAGCTTGTACCGCTAAAATGGTGATGGAAATGTCGAATGTTTAAGTTGCGATAGTTTGTTGTTGATATGAAGATTCGTGGGGTTGTCGAAATAGTATTTGAGTGTGAAGGGGATTCTAGCGGACAGGTCAACCCTGTTTGGAGAGAAAGAAATGTACGGTGCCTTCGAGCATAGGGTATCGTTTTGGAAGGGCTGGTTGCATGTCTCGAGTGATAATTGTGGGAATTTTTTTAGCTAACCAAAGTAAAGTAAATGTGTTTTCGACACATTGGAACTGTCGGAAAAGTGGGTAATCTGAGGGTAAGACGTTTGGCAGGTAATTCAGAATTGGGAATTTTATGTTTTCAGATTTGTCGTTAGTGAATTTTTGAACCCTAGTGAGGGTGAGAGAGAGAGATTAGGGTGTATATTTGGTTTTGGTGTTGAGAAAAATCTAAGTTGTACGGTTGGTCTAAAGCTTACATCTGTTAATGAGCCGATCTTTGGTAGTATGTTGGATGTTTCCGAGAAGAAAGTGAAAAGGTGGTTAGATGTAATGCTTCGAGTGAAAGGCGATTGTGTCAGACTTGGTATTGCTTGGAAAAGATTCCAAGTGAGTCGGACGCCCAGTGTTAAGCCATTTGGCATAGTTGGTGTGAGCATAGTCACTCCGTGTTAGAACGGATGAAACTCGGATTCATAGATATTATGTTCGGGCGATTGGTGGATGCGATGAGAAATTGAAGCTTGTGTTATTAAAATTGGGTCAGTTTGAATTAGTGGACTATGAAAGAAATTAATTGTGGAAGTTTCTTTTTACTATGTAAGTATCTAGGGTGATGACGTTTGGGGTGACGTATGTATAATACGTATGAGTGGTGCAGCGCCGATGAGTTGTGATCGATGGGGTTCAGGGAAGAAAGTGCTTTTTGCACTAGGCGTATGTAGTGTCGAGGGAAGTTATAGGTGGAAACCTTAATGAGACGCGTACTAAAACCATGAGTCCGGATGTGTGGTCAAAGGGGACAATATCTGGTACGGTTTTCAGATGGTACGATTGGTATGTTCAGGTGGTATGACTTTGGTTTTGGTTAGAATGTTCCGGGCAATCGAGTGAAGTTAAGTTGATATGATTGAAAGAACGCGAGCGTTGTGAATATCAAGATTAGAAGGTGAAGCTTGATGCGTAAGACGTTCCTAAATAATGAAGCAGTGCATTCGAGGGAAAACTGGTGTTGGGCTACGTTTTGGAGACCCATTGAAATTATGGAAAGGGTTGGAGAGATAGTGTATGATCTGGTAGTGTTCGATGAGAATTTGGAAAATTCTTATTAGGTTTCAGGCCTCTATTGGAGAGCATTTGTTGGTAGTTAGGGGCGACGATACCTTTACAAGGTATACAAGAAAATAAGAACGTAACCTTTATCACGGGGTTTAAGAAAATCATTGACCGAAAGGTTAGGAGGTTGCGGATCAAGGGGATCTGCCTTGTGAAAATTTAATGGCGATATCCTAAGGGACGAGAAGCAACCTGGGGAATAGAAGCACACATGAGGTCCCAATGCCCTAGTTTGTTCAGCAATGGAATTCCGGGGACGAAATTCTTTTGAGGAGGAGAAAATGTAACAACCGTATTTTAACTATTAAAGTGGAGAGTGTGGGGGTTTGTTGGTCAAAACCTTAAGTTAGAGGGGCTAGATGTAATTTGAGTAGAAAGGGGATTTAACTCTATTACTCTACCCTAATTTCATTTTGGTATTGTTGGCGGCTAGAGATATTGGATAAGGGGGAGAGGGCGATTCGGAGAAGAAATCAGAGGAAGCTTTGTTCTTGGATTCTAACCTCATCAATCAATCAAGGTAATCTCCCTCTTTTTCAACTTATGCCCTTATGATGGTTTAATTTCTTTAGTTAAGCTCTTGTAGTAAGAAATGGATGAAAACCCTTGAAAGGACTTTATTGATCGTATGAATGTTTTAGCCATAAAGGATTTAGATGAAGGTTAACATGTTGCTAATCGGTTGATGTATCGAGCTATCATTATGTTAGTAAGAGGCATTTTGGTTTTGGTTCATCTCCCTTGTTGGTTTGGATTTGAAGCCCATCGAAAAGAGAATCGGCGGTATCGACCATTCTGTCGAATACCGTTCGATTGTGTGCTGGGGAGTGGAACCCTAGGCTCGCACCGGGCACCGAGGGAGTCCATATCGGGCACCGAGGGAGTCCACACCGGGTGTCTTGGCCTTGGTCATTGGTGACCCCGGGCAAGCCATCCCATCCTGGGCGGTGACCAAATCTCAGCCCCGGGCGGTGGCAAGCCGACCCCGGGGGTTTAGGTAAGTGGGTCGGCCCAGTGCCGTGACCCAAGTGTTATTAGTGCTCTTGCCTCGTATCGTGGGTTTGTGAGTCGTAAGGTGTTGCGAGGAGGATAAAACCCTTATCAGTTTCTTTTATCGTTTTGATCGGTAGGTTGTAAGCCAATTGTAAGGAGCGCGTAAGAGGTCTCTAGCGGGGGACAGCAGGTGAATTTTTCTAACCCAATTCTTGGCGATGATTACGTGACATTTTATATAAATGCGAGATTTTGTTAAAAGCGGGTTATGTTTATTATTCAATGCGTGTTATGTTTTTATAGTGCTTGATATGTGGAAATGTATGCATACATTGTTGTTAGCGAGATGATCAAGTCGGGGGGTGTGTCCCGCATGTGATCAAGTCGGGGGGTGTGTCCCGCCTGTTCTCATACCGGGGGGTGTGTCCCGTATATGCCATTGGGGGGTGTGTCCCAAATAAGGCAGTATGATCCAGACACGCTGATATCCATGTGTGACAGTAGTGTGTGCCAAAAGCGTGTTTGTATGTATGATGTTTATTTTATTAAAAGCTGAATTGGTTTATATATTTCGATAAATCTTTTATATGGCTTTGGCGTGAACTGTATTAGAGGGAACTCACTAGGCCGTTCGGTCTAACCCTCGCTCTTTCAAAACTAAAAACCTTTTTAGGAGATCGAGAAGTAGGAGGATTCAGAAGAAGAACGAGAAGTTGTGTTACCGGGGCGTACTATAGAAGATTGCTAATTTTAGTTCTTTAGTTTTAGTCGTTTTTTTTCTAAATTCTCAGTTGTGTAATAGGTTGTTCCTGCGAACTATGTTATTTGAATTGTTCAAATGGGGCTGTTTGGCATTGATTTATATTAAAGTCAGGTAAGCTTTAATTCTGCGAGTTTCGGGCCGTTACATTTTTTTGCCCATTCTCTTGCCTTCTACATTTTCTCTCTTATGGGGCATTTTAGACAACAATTGGGCCAACTTTTCGAAGATTTCAGGAGCCTCGTGAGGAAGTTCTAGCTTGAGGATCTCATAGGCTTGGCTTGGATTCTTCAAAGCATTGCGGACGTAATATTTTGGGTGTTTTGAGATCTAATTTGGAATTGTTAGGGATATAAAATTCTCGTTACTTTTGGTGTGTAGATAGGCTTGGTTTGTTGTCCTGTCGAGTTTCTTGTAGGTAATTTTTTGAGGATCCCAAGTCTCCACCAATGGAAGCTAGAGTTGAGTTTGGACATTAGGTTTAATTTAACCTAGCAATTGAGTTTCAAGTTGTTTCGTAAAAACCGTGTACAAGCCAAAAATGCCCAATTTGGAGTCTTAAATCATTTTCCTTAATATTTATCAAATGTTGTTGGTTACTTGATGAAATTGTTTCTTTTGCACATTTGATTTTATAAAATCTTGAGAAATGCATATATTTTTTTTCTATTGACTTTTTGATATATAAATCATAAAGGATGTGTTCTTTTGATGATTTATTGTATATATGGAGATGATTTGATGCTAATGCAATTTTAGTGTATTGATTTTATAAATCACTCAAAAAATGAATATTATTGGGTTATGAATTTTGGAAGTAAAATTTGTATAAGTCTCATTTAGTGATGATCTATTACTACTAGTGAAGGGTTCTTTTTGAACTAATCATACTATTGGAGCATGAGATTGCATAAATATTGGATAAATACATCTTATTAACTTATGTTGAATTTCGTTGAGTAGTCAACTAAGTTGGGGAGTTATTGATTTGATATTGATTCAAATGAGTTTTTGGGATTTTACCCAACCCAAACTATTCAATGATGATATTTGAATGTGGATTGCATATATTGCACATTTATTGAGATTATATGTGTTCATTTGGACTCATATAATTTACACTGTAATGCATTTGATCCATATACACAAGTCAATCATGTTTGGTAAGTGGGGAGTTTCGATGTTCTCACTTTGTAGTCAGTGTTTGTGTGTGCAACATGGTCTTTTCAATATTGCAGAGGTGAACTCTTATGGGTCGGACTATGGGACCACAAAGGTGATATCTTGATGAGTCGAACTCCGAAATCCTGGGTATTGCAGTGATGAACTCGTAAGGAGCCGGACACCCTTGTTTTTTAAGCTTTGGCGTAGTAGAGTAGGCACTAAGTCATCAGGGATATTGAGGGGATGAATTCATGTGGAGTTAGTCCCCAAGACAATTAGCTTTGAAGGTGTAACTCTATTGTCTGTGAGTGGGCTCTGGTATTGGAGAGGTGAATACGTGTGGATCTGAATTCCGAAATCTTGGGTATTACGTTGGACAACTCAGGAGGAGTTAGACATCGGAACCTTGATCTTGAGGTGCTACTAGATAGCAATGATATATGGCTTACTATATGTTTTGCACAATCAATGGAAACAGGTGTCCACCGTCATGAAATGAGTTGTTTTGGGTATGGAGTGTTATCCATAATTTGTGGTTTTGAATGTTGAGTTTTATCCATGTTTTTGGTTTATTGGATAATAAAGTTTTATCCATATTTTTGGTATTTGAATATTTAACTTTATTTATGTTTTGAGTGATGTTTAGGTTATTGAGTTTTCATCAAGAAATTGTGGGTTTTGAAAAGGTGTTGCATTTATGGTAAATATGTTCCATTTAGGAAAGTTGTGGTTTAAATAGTACTTTTTCAGCTTTACCGTTTATATATTTGAGATGAAAATTTGTTAGGACTGAAAGTCCTGAGTGTTGAAAGTGGAATAAAGTATTTATAAGGGTGCATATTGTAATTACTTAATAGTTGTTTTAATTAGACGGGCCGAAGCCCATTAGCCCATTAGGCCTGTAAGCCTAAGTATATAAAGGAATTTCTAGTTCATTATTAGGGTAGAACAGTTTAGAAAAGAGAAATTCATTATTCAGTTTACTAGTCGTTTGGTTTACATAACCTTATCAGAAATTCTCTCTGTAAACCTTAACCCTTTGAAGCTATATCAATCATATGACTAGTTGCTGTGGCCTATAATCTGTTCATCATTGTTTATATTACTTGTGATTGCACTGCACTAGGATCTACAATTGGTATCAGAGCAGATAGGCAAAAGGTTTGATCTAGAAAAAGGTTTGGCTAAAACCCTATAATTAATTTTTTATGTGTTAATTGCTTATATGTGCCTTATTTGATTATCTTGTTATGTGTTTTATCGATCGAAGTTTATTTTCTGGATTTTTTTTGGTTTCGATCGAATCTGGTATTTTTCTGGAAAGTAAGTATTCGGTCTTAGTGATTCTGGGTTCTTAGTATTCGGTCTTAGAGAAATTGGTTTTTGCTTGATTTGTTTTAATTCCTTCGATCAAAGGATCGAAGGATCTGAGGTTGGGTTCGATCGAATCCCAGAAACTCTTCGAGTTCTTCGGTCGAATTCATCGTGTTCTTAGGTGTTAATCGACCTTATCGTTTGTTTTGTGGTTATCTGTTTTTAGGCTTTCGACCTGAGTATTCGACCGAATAGGAGTGCTCCGGTTTTGTCCTTTCGACCGAATAGGACTTCCTCTTTCGACCGGACACTTGTGCTCCGGTCAAACTCCTTCGACCGAATAGAGTTTCCCCGGTCTTACCCATTCGACCGAATAGGAGTGCTCCATTTGACCGAATTATAGTTCCTCCGGTCGTGTCCTTCGACCGGATACGTGTGTCCCCGGTCGTATCATTCGACCGGATAAGTGTATCCCCGGACGTGTCCTTCGACCGGATACTTGCTTACTCCGGTCTTGCCTTCGACCGGGTGGTTGTAACATCCGGTCAAACACCTTCGACCGGATACTTGTATCCCGGTCTTACACCTTCGACCGGATAAGTGTATCCCCGGTTGTATCATTCGACCGGATACCTGCTTCCTCCGGGCATACCTTCGACCGGGTGTTTAAAAAAAAAAAAAAAAAAAAAAAGAGTACAAAAGGGTCAAATTTTTTGTCTCACGATTTTTTTGCAGTGCATTTATTTTAGCTCTCGTACTTCAAGGATTCAGCGTGTCATTTGTGACCCTAAAATTTCAAGTTTCACAAGTTGTCACTTTTGGTCCTTGCACTTTAGCGTACTATCTCTTTGAAAAGTTCAGTCCCTGTATATCAA
The DNA here is from genome assembly GCA_954870635.1 of Arctium minus. NCBI lineage: Eukaryota > Viridiplantae > Streptophyta > Magnoliopsida > Asterales > Asteraceae > Arctium > Arctium minus. The sequence goes on from OX941080.1 coordinate 144,730,995, forward strand.
AAGGAATGCCTTCAAGCGAAGCTCTTTCAATAAGTATGGATGAGATGCCACCGGTTCTTTACAGAGGAGAATATGACAAATGGAGGATTCAGTTCTTAGACTTCATTGATAAACATGACTTGGGTGATTATATCAGATTATCTATGAGGGAAGGAAAAATGGAAACTCCGACAGATATTTGTCATTATATGGGAGAAAATGGAAGAACGGAACACTTAGTGTACACAATACCATTTAAGGATTACACAGATGAGCAAAGAAAGAGATTTGAAGCTGATAAATTATCTAAAGCTTTTATCTTGCAAGGAATTTCCGAGGAGATTTCAAAAGAGATTTCTGTAAGTTTAGACAGTAAAAAGGCTACAGGAAAACAGCTGTGGGAACTTCTTGAAAAGATAATGACAGGAACAAAGATGTCTTCAAGAGTAAAGTTTTTGGAAACTGAGACTCTGAACTAAAAAGACAGATTTCTGATCTGGAAGTTCGAATTGTCCAAATCCAACAAGCAGCAGCTGTTGAAAGTTCTGAGGAGCAGATTGAGCATCAGAAAGATACAAATGCTGAGCTTCAAAAGCAAATATCTGATGTGGAGCAAAAGCATGCTCAAGATAAATCCGAGTTTGAGAAATCGTTCGCAAAGAAGTTCTCAGAATTCTCGAGAAAATGTGCTGATGAGAAGAAAGAAGTTGAGCTGAAATGCATAAAACTTTCTCAGCAAGTTTCTGATTTTCAGAAAGTAATCATTCTTGAAAGAGAGAAGTTTGCCAAAGAGAAGAAGGCCACTGAACAAAAGAATGTTGGTGTCTTCAAAGAAATATCTGACCAAAGAAATGATTTTGAGCAGGGATTTGAAGAAGAACGAAGAATCTTTGAGACTGAGATTAAAAGGCTTACTGCCAAGTTGTCTGAACTATCTGAGAAGGCACTAAAAGAGCAGAAAACGAAGTCTGAGTTCACGAAGAAGATTGACCTGCTTGTTCAAGAAAGAGACAACTTCGCTTCAACAATTAAAGTGCTTGAAAAGTCTGAATCAAGCTCAAATCAGAAATCTGTCTCTACACAAAGGTCAGTTAAATCTTTTGATCAGATTCGTAAAACTAACCTTTTCTATGATAGAAATATAGATGGTTCAGGTACACATTCTAGAAGAAGGAGATACAAAGAAGAGGAACTGGTCTAGAAGAAGAAACCAGTTAAAGATGAGCTGAAAGAAAGAGAATCGTGTGTACATGCGGTTAATGCAAAGAAGAACAATGCGAGTAAAGGTAAAACTGATCACATCTACTCAAGAGATCAATTACTCAAGTTGTCAAGTAAGAAATACCACTGTTCTTATTGTCGTACACATGATCACATTCACAAAACAAGTGATCATTTCTGGTATGGTTCTTATTCTATATCCCCTACAAGAACTGCAACTAACATTCGAGGACCCAAATACCAGTGGGTACCAAAACCGAAAACTGATTCTGTGTTGCAGGCACCTACTGTCAAGGGGGAGTAGAAGAACAATGGCTTCTAAGTAAATCAGCTTAGAACCCGGACTTCAACGAATTTTGGCTTCTGATCACATGACAAATCAGGACCCGTTCTTCAACGTTCAGACTTGGATTTCATTGCAAATATCCAAGGTGAGCTTAATAGATCTATATCATTATATCATGATTTGAGGGGGAGCTTAAAAGGTAAATATCTTCTAATCCTAGATCTCTAATTGTTTGAAAGAAGAACAACTTTCAAGCATGAAAAACGGTTTCTGAAATGTTCAAACCACTTCTGATTCTCAAAAGATTTTATGAATTTAGAAGTGTGATTTTAAATGTTTTTCATTTTTGAGATATAATGTTTAACTGACTGTGTGTTTCTAAAGATCAATACTTGCGTATTATCTTGTCTTTATATTGTCACGTATTTACACACACAGGTTCAGTACTTCATTTGTATTTGTTATTACCATGTCTCATAACGAAATAATATTTCGATGGTAATACCCCCGTTTGATATTCAATATCGTTGAGGATAAATCATTATTTTTAATATTGTGCTTTCATTGCTAAATTGTTTATATTTGTTCATATAAACAAAATATCCAATTATTTGATACCCTAACCAGTTTATTTGATCTGATTGATACATTGTCAGACTCTTAAAACAATTCTTTTGATTTCCTTTCATTCATTCAATATTTTTGTTTTGAGAAATCTTCAAAGTTCAATTGCTCAAATATCATGAGCATACATTTTGACAATGTTATAATACTTTTTGAGCTAAAATGTTCAAGATAAACTGTTGAGCTATCATTCTTTATAGGAATTACATGGGATTTGTGTGAGAGCTTAAACAGAATTTCCATGGATTCACGTAAACCAGTGTTTCCTACCCCGGAAGTTATCCTAGAGTGATTTGAGGGGTGAGGGGTCATAAATCAAAGAGTGGGGGAGATAACTCGTCGTGTTGAGTTTTTCTCATTGTGTGGAGCGGTAAAATGGAAAATGAGAGTTTGGTTAGAAGTGAGCATAATGCTAAAAAGAAAGAGGGTGTGAGAACAGAGTTAAAAGAATATCAGAACTCTGCACCAACCACTTTCTGAGCCGGGCAGCCACATATTCTGATTGGTTCACATTCTTTGGTGACCATCATTGAAACAGGCAGTGAGCCCATGCCAACTCTTGCTATAACCCCACCAACCACTCGTTTCTTTCTTAACAAAGAAATGTTTCATTTCCTTTGGGGACGCAGCATATCTGCTATCTAGTCTTCACTCGGAAGATTTAGATATTGAAAAAGAAGGAAAGTTGCCCCACCTTCGCACCTCTTTCATGCACATTGAGTCCGTGTAATATTTGTTGTTGTCTCAACAGTTTACACATTTTTGAGCCTGATCAAGCTAAGTAGCTTCAATCATTTCTACACTTGCACGAGCACACAAGAAATGAGTTTTCTTGTCATAACATTCATAGAAAATTACTTTGTGGTTTTTCGATGATTGAATGGAAGCCCTGGGGGAGTGAACATCACAAAAACTCCTTTCCAATGTACACCCGTTGTACAAAGTGGCTCCGTGCTACTTACATGCATACTAACTGTATCATTTGTTGATTCAGGTTTACAAATCTTCTATATCAGAATTTGAAAAGATTCAGATATATACATTTCATGAATTGACGGATACTCAGATCAAAGGACGAAGAATATCAAATTATCATAAAGGGGAGATCAAAGAAAGTGCAAAAATTGAAGAAGTTTTGATGATCATGATGCTCACAATCATCAAAAAGGGGGAGAATTTTTCAAAGTTCAATTTCAAAGTTTTTGAAGAAAGAAAGTTTGTTTTTCTGAAGACGGTCTAAAGATCAAAGAGATGAAGATATGAGTTTAATGCTATGCTAAATTTGTTTGTCTGAAGACAGTGAAGTTTTCAAAGTTTGTATTGTTTCTTTCCCGTATCATGTGGTGTCTGCTACAAATTTGTTTATCATTCCTCCTACGCGCTGATTGAAACAAGTTCTTGAGATGAAAGCCTATTCAACTCGCGGTTCAAAGACAAATTCTTTGTTTTAAACTGAAGATGCACCGTGGAATATCACGTAACTCTCACATTATCTTTCTTGTGTGCTGATCCGATGTGATTGAGTTTCTACAGTTAAAAGCTGCGTGATAGTGCATTCAGTCGAGGCTTGAATCTGGTTACAAAGTTGATACTATGAAGACCAAGAGCTTTATTCAAGGGGGAGCATGGAAAGACATGAAGTCAAGCAACAAAAGTTCTTCAAAAGATTCAAGAGGGAAAGAAGATCAAGGCCTGAAGCTTATCAAGTTGATAAATGCTTTATTCAACTTTAGGGGGAGATTGTTAGGACTGAAAGTCCTGAGTGTTGAAAGTCGAATAAAGTATTTATAAGGGTGCATATTGTAATTACTTAATAGTTGTTTTAATTAGACGGGCCGAAGCCCATTAGCCCATTAGGCCTGTAAGCCTAAGTATATAAAGGCATTTCTAGTTCATTATTAGGGTAGAACAGTTTAGAAAAGAGAAATTCATTATTCAGTTTACTAGTCGTTTGGTTTACATAACCTTATCAGAAATTCTCTCTGTAAACCTTAACCCTTTGAAGCTATATCAATCATATGACTAGTTGCTGTGGCCTATAATCTGTTCATCATTGTTTATATTACTTGTGATTGCACTGCACTGGGATCTACAAAATTTCTTTCACTCAATAGGTGTTAAGCTAGCACTTTTTCTTGTTGGCATGTGCATTAGGTCCTTGTGTGACACTTGTAAAGTGTTGAGTGCTAGTTAGAGGCCCCTGAAGGATTTAGCCTTTTGGGACGTATTCTGTATTTTGGAGAATAGTGACTGTTTTTGGGTTTTAGTTACATATGTCTATAACATATATTTTGTGTAAGGTTATGTTTGTATATTGTTGGTGTAGGTTTGTATATTGTTGGTATTAAATCTTAAATTGCTTTTACAGGAAATGAAGAGTTATCCTTTAAAAAAAATCTATACATTAATTGATGTGTTATAAAAATTTTAAATTAGTTGTTTTTTTCTCCAGATTTTGAGATGTTAGAGTTAGTGTAATCATATGTGAGGGATTTGTTTTGACATATCGTATGCCTAAAATGAAGTGCAACGAAATGTAAAATTGATCTTCAAAGTATTACAATTGAATTGAACGTTTGGGTGTAGAAAACCATTTACCACAAATGTGAAAACACTTGCGTAACTCTTCTTTGCTCATTTCCTTCTTGATGAAGAATACTAAGAGTGCCAAGTCGGGATTCCAGGGAGTGCTTTGCGACTAGCCGCTTCCTGAATGCCCCTTTCCTTCGCTAGCAAGAGAGTCGGTAGCTTGCTCCAAAAATGAAACAAATAGTTAGTTTATATATTTTTTGCTTGCAAATCTAGATCGAAGTTGGTCAAGATATCACTATGTGATAGCTATATGTACTTGGTTTAAGTTACAATATATATATATATATATATATATATATATACCTTTATCAAGTAATAATTAACATTAAAATTTGTCATTATATTGGTTTTGAGATTTTAATTTAATATGATTTCATAGTTTGATAAGTTAAATCACTATGACTAGAAAGCTCTATCCATGGATGCAAACATGGGAAGTGCAATGCTTGGACCGAAATGGCTTCGGATCACTTAACTTATGTGCGAGCGCATCTCTCGCAGTGTCTACCAGAAAATTTCATGATAAGAAAGAAATGTGTTGAACGCAGAAGCATCATTGACTACAATATTGGTAGCATAACATGAATTACGGGGGTAACACCGTTGAGGGTATTTATCTAGTGGATTAGCCTCTTGAGATTACTCAAAGAAAATATATGTGTAATATCCGGGTTTTTATTTATCCTAGAAGTTTAGGGCATATTTGTGTTAATTTCTTGTTGTTTGGATATCACCACCGCTGCCTTCTCCTCATTTTCTTCCAGATCATGGATATCACCTAAAAAACTCTTTTTGTGTTCATATGTGTGTTTCGAGAGAATTAACAGCAGAAGGAGATAAAGAAAGTCTTGGAAGTTTTGGTTTGTTTAACCTTCTCATCGAACTCATAAGGTATGGATTATCTCTTAGTTATCTTAAATCTATGGTTTTCTATGGTTTCAATTCAAGGATTTAGGTTACAAGTTATTTTGACAATAATGATCTTATTTTTGAAACTTCTATTCATCCATGAAAGTATCCTCCAGATTATGATCATTGGGTTATAAGATCTTTGAGATGGATGGGATTTCTTCATAAATTTTGATACCCTTATGTGATGCTAATATTTGGAAATTATGATGGGGAAATCTTTGGTTAGAATTTGACAAGAGTCCTAGTTGTTTTATATCCAAGTTTGGAGTATTTTGAGGTTGGTTGGTGATGAACATGGGTAGAAACCCAGTGATTTTTGTTTGCTATTGGAGTTGGTCGAAAACAGGGGAAAGAGAAGAAACAGTAGGCCACGCGACTAGCTGCGTGACCTAAGTCACAGGGTAGGTCGCGCAAACCACTGTTTCGTGTTTTACTCATTTATCCTTCGTGTCATTTTGGGATCTTTCGGGGTATCGTTTAGGGGCCTTAGAGTTTGTTTAGATTTATGGTAGAGCTTGTTTATTTAAATTGTGATCCATGTTTACATGATTCATATTCAAGTGTTCGGTTTTGATCGTTCGTTTAAGTTAAAGTTTAAATTCCTCGTTTGTCGTCATCAAGATGATTTTTCTTTTAACCATTTTAAAACTGAAATGCATATATGAGCAAATGGTTATTACTTCATTGTTATACCAGATTGATATTTTGAATTATTACCGATAATTATGATACAATATTTGTTACATATTGTTGATATTAATAGATGTGGTTTAATGATTTATTCTTGGGTTAAAAGGGACTTACACAACAGAAGCCCTTGTGCATTGTGATTATGATGATCCGCGCATGGGGGATTATATAGGTATATTTTTGTCCCACGAATGTGTTTTATTTGGTGAGCCATTGTCGATATTGATTGTGGTCTTATCAGGGTGTGCGTATGTTTGTCCACGATTATGTTTGGTGTGGTGCCCAACTGTAGATATTGACTTCGGTCATGTCGGGGTGTGCGTTATTTGGAAAGGATACTGTGTGGTTAGTTTCTTTGGAGGGATGTTGTGCTTGAGTGCCACTTATATAACTAATTGCGTTGTGCCTTAGTGCCAACTTTATAACTGATTTTAGTGACTGAAAGTCTTCTATATAAGTACTTATTTTGAAAGGTTTTATTATGAACTAGTTTTTATTGCATTACTGTACTGACAAAGATTTCTTCATTAGATATGGTCTAACCCTCATTTTTTATTAAAAAATATGCATTACAGGGCAAACAATGTTTAGATGGGAAAGGAAAAAGAAATTTATGAGACCGCTTATTTGAATGTTTATATATGAAGCCTGTTGAGGAGCTTTATGAAGTTTGGTTTCGATCTTCTTGCTATTTGCATCTTTTCGTATGAAGATATTATTAGCATAAAGTTTGTATCTTATTCCAGACAGTTGCTTAGATTTATAGTATGGGATCCAATATGTATTCCAAATGTGGTTTGTTTTGTATAAATTATGTGTTATTTGTTATGTGGATTTGCGGATTGTTACAGTTGGTATCAGGGCCTTAGATTAAGAGATTTGGTATTCAGTTTGATGCTTAGACTTACACTAGAGGTTTTTTTTATTGAAAGTAAGATGTTATGTTATGTAAGAACGCGCGAGTATTAAATATAATGGGTTGAAAGAACAACATGTAAGGTAAATTCAAATTGCATTTGGCCAATATATTTGTGAGTTATAGGTGCATGTTTGTACTTGAATACCTTATTATATTTGATAATGTGATTAAAGTGTGTTTATTCTATGAATTATTTATTGGCAAGTCATTTTCGTTGGTCGGTAAGGGTTGTTTCTAGGGGTGCTCACAGATTGGGTTGATCGGGTTGAAGGCATTTTAACAATCTAACCCAATGTTGGCGGTTTGAGAATTTTCAAACCATCCCGACCCAAACAAAAGTGCAACCCAACCCAACCCATTCGGGTTGGTCAGTTTGGTCGGTTTTTTCGGTTTGGTTGGTTTGGACGGTTTAGTCGGGTTGTGTTTAAACAAAGTAAAAACAATATTGAAAACATAAAAATAAGGAAATTTTTCTTTAAAATATGATACAATATTCAAAAGAATATACGAGTTCATCAAATATTTAGGTATTATATATAACTTTCCAATAATGTCCTCTTATAAGTTCCATTGCTCGTTATTCTCGAGTTGTTTTTGGTAACTTATGCATATTAAACAGGAATATAAAAAAATTTAGAGAAGTCATTAAAACGTTTATCGGGTTGGTCGGGTTACTTTGAGCCTAACCCAATATCAACCCAATAGATTCGGGTTGTCCTACTTTTGTATCAATTATATGTCGGGTTACCTTGGGTTGATTTTTTTCTGGGTTGGTCGGGTTGGGTTGACCGGGTTGGTTGGTTTTTTGAGCATCCCTAGTTGTTTCTGTTAAGCCGGATGAGGCCGATTATTCGCTCAAAAATATTCTGAAAAGATTTGGTCCTCAAATTGGCTAATTTTGGGTCACATTGAAATCTTTATTTGGGGCACTCTCAAATTACTGAAAATTAGAAAATGTTGTGAATCTCGCATCTAGCGGGGGAATGAAGTGAATGAACCAACTGCAATATTGTTAGTGCAAACATTGTTTTATTCAAGATCATAGAATGAGGATTCTTCTTTAAAGTCAAAGTCAAAGTTCAAAGTCAAAGGAAAAGAGAAGAATATCAAAGTCAACTCATTTAATTATGAAAGTCAATGCTATCTTGTAATGTTCTTTTGTATTAGATCTTAGGTATAAATAGATTTGCTTTGTAATCTTGTAAAGTAGAATCATACATATCATTCATATCCTGTAGAGATCTTTTGTAGAGAGAGAAATCTTGTAGAAAGAGAAAGTTTATAACATCAATGTACTTGTGATTTCTTGGATCAATCTTGATTTACACTTGCATTTTGGGACTATCAATTGGTATTAGAGCAAACAAAGATTCAGAAGTTTGATCAAATATGGAAAGAATTGAAGTTGCCGCAAGAGTTAATGTTCAGATTCAAATTTTGTTGTTCTTTGAGTCTTTTTGATTTAAGTTTGCTTGATTTGTACTCAATTTATGTTGTAGAACAAATCTTGTTTTATTGTATTGTAAAATTCACAACAGATTTTGTGAATTCTGAGATTTTTGTTCAAAAAATTGTATAATTTGTGTTTGGATTGAATCTTGTAATTCAGTGCATTTTAGTTGAAATCATCAACTAGAAAGTTGCTTAGATTGTTATCAAGGTAAACCCTGCAAATTTTCAGTACAAATTCTGAGTATTGAAAGAGTTATGGCAGGTTTTGGAGTTGAGAATCGACTTATCGCAAGATCTCAACTTGTCGCAAGGTCATCAAGTTGTCGCAAGTTCTTGAGGTTGTTGCAAGGTTCATTGATTGTGTGAGTTTTTGCTATGGGTGATTATCGCAAGCTTCAGCCTGCAACAAGCCAAGTTATCGCATAAAGTGATTCACAACAAGTACGGTTATTGCAAGTCGAGGGATACAACAAATTCACTTGACGCAAGAAGCGGCTTGCGACAAACAGGCTTATCGCAAGTAATAACATATGATAAGTTACTGTTTACTTTGTTTGGTCTGCGACAAGTTGCTTTGGTTTGCTTTGAGTTGCGACAAGTTCTTCTATTCTTTGGTTTGCGACAAGTTTCTGTTTAAGGTCAAACTTTCTGATTCTTTGTAAACGTTCATTGGAAGTGTTTAAAGAAGACTTCCAATGATGCATTAGCTATTGGCATTGATGTCAAGCCTCCAGTTTTGTTCTAAGGAGAATATGAGCGGTGGAAGGATGGATTCTTAGATTTTGTTGACATACATGATAATGGTGAGTATATCAAACAGTCTTTGGAGGAAATGCTCATGAAACCAATACCTGTTACAATACCTGACGATAGTTCTTCTGAGGATGATGAAGCTAGAAACAGAAGAGTTGATTATGTGGATCCAACAAACTATTTTATTGAGCAGAAAAGGAGGCACAAGGAAGATAAACAGGCTAGATCCTTACTACTTCAGACTATTCCCAATGACATCTATGTTAAGATTGATAGCTAAAAGGCCATAGGAAAGAAGATGTGGGATCAATTGGAGAAAATGATGATGGGGTCAAAGATTGGGAATCAGATGAAGGTAGCCAATTGTATAAACAACTATGAAGGGTTCAAGGCAAAAGAGGGTGAAAGTCTTGAGGACACATATGACAGGTTTGTGTTGTTCCTGAATGAGTTGAGCAAGAATAAGGTGAACAAGACTCAGATTGAGAATATTGTCAAATTTCTCAACATTCTTCAACAAGGGTGGAAAATTTTCACACGACAGATGAAGCAACATAAAGATCTAAATGAAAGTCCACTTCAATAGGTTTATGAGGCCTTTAGACAGAATGAGGAAGAGGTAGATGAGATGAGAACTAAGAAGAAGAAAACGGAGAAACCAGTGGCTGACCCTATTGCTTTGGTTGTTGAGAAGAATAAGAGAAAATATGTACGGGGTAGATCTATTTCTAGGAAAGAAAAGTGATTAGTGAATCTGAAGAAGGCATTGATGGTTCTGATTCTGTTGATGGTGAAAACCTCAAGCAGGCTATGATATTATTGACTCGGGCGTTTTAGAAAAAGTTTTACAAGAAGTCGGGGTCAAACAACTAGAGGTACTCGTTAGGATCTAAGAACTATGAGCACAAGGACCGGATTTAAGGAAAGAAGAGGTATGAAGGATCAGGAAAAAGGTTTGATGATAGAAAGTATGAGGAGAAGAATTTTGTGAAGAAATATGATGAGAAGAAGTCAGATGAGTAGGTAAAGTGCTATTACTGCGGAAAGCTCGGTCATTTTGCTAAGGAGTACCGAAAGTGTGAAACTCCTACTATTACAAGAACAAGATGTTGCTTGCAAAGCATAAGGAGGCGGGGTAAAGTACTCATGGCCGAGGATGACCATTGGCTTGATTTGACCGATTCATAAATCAAAAGGATGAGTGTGCACATATGTGTCGTATAGGTAAGAAGGTGGAAGAAGTTGTCTCTGATGAAGACACTTCTGAAGAGGTAACTGCTTTTTTTGAATGTGATTTTTGAAACAAATGCAATCTATGATGTTTGAGCTTCAGGAATTGTTGAGAAGTGTGATTTGATTGATTATTTGAACAAGAACATTGACACTTTTGAAAATCAAAAGACTGCTTTACATAATCAAATATATGAAGAAATTTCTAAGTTCAATTTGTGTGAATTTGAGAAGAAAGTGTTTGTTCGAAAATACAAATCTGTGAAATCAGTGAATAAATCATTGGTTGAAAACCGAAAGAGTTTGGAGGAGATGTTGTATACGCGAGGACAAACTGACCAAACTATCCATCTTAATAAACCGAAAGAGTTCACGTATTTCAACTCACATTGGGGCATTGGATATAATAATCCACATTATTTGAAAAAGGGTATTTGAAAGAGGCCTATTCTTTAGGGTTTTGATTTTCTACAACTGGCCAAGAAAAACCCCAAGCTTAAAATCAGATGGACTAAGTCATCCGAAGATGTGGAAGCCCAGGAAGATTTGGAAAGACAAAAAACAATTAAGATGCAATTATCATTCTATTATGATAAATTGAATGATAGTTACTCTTCTGATCAACCAAAGTCTCTTTCTCATGATTATTTCAAAAGCTATTCTGATGCTGAGATGGAGGCAAAGCCTGTTGAGGGTAAGATTTACTCATTTTAGAAAGCAAAATATCTCATCTAGAAAATGATTTAGAAGATGAAAGAATTTTGGTTGACTTAGAAAAGAATGTATTTGTAACTGTTTTCATGAACATTGAGTCAAAATCTAAGGTGACGGTAGAAGATAAGTCTAAATCAGAGAAAGTTTGTGAAAACAATTCCATTGATTCAGATAGATCTTTATGCGAAGCTTTTATGGGCAATATTTTTTATACCATGAAGCCATCAGATTTTGAACAAACTCCTTATAAAAACAGTTTTCAAAAGAGTTCAATGATTTTATGTTTCCAAGTCTTCATGTGAATCACCATCTATGGATGGTTCAGACATATTTGATGGTGATGTTGATTTTCTAAATTCTACGGATTTTTCTAGTGAATGTATTGATAAGTTTGATTTTGCAGCAACACTTCCAGATCATAAAGATTTTGTAGTAAAATATGATGAGATGCCAAGTGTGTTTGAAAAGGGTGAATCATCAACTAAGGTTGACGAACCAGTTCCTGTAAGTGCTTAATATTCTAAGGGTAAGACAAAGAAACACTCACAGAAACGGAAGAAAACTGGCATATCTCGGAAGAAGCAAACTCTGAATTCTCATGTTCCTAACAATGTTTCTTTTAATGTTTCAGATATGAGTTTAAGAAAGCCTGAAGTGAGACTGGAATGGAGAGCTAAGATATCCACTGAGGATGTGGTGTCATCATCAAAATCATTTCCTGTTTTTGGTAGAAATAGGACAAATGATTTGTGTAATGATGTAGTTGATCAAGTTGCTATTCACAAACAAAACATTGTATTCTCATGCAAGGTTTATTCAATAAAGCAATTGATTCAATTAGCTCATACTCAAGTTCATTGTTCTACTTATGTTATAAATGATTTTGTTGATAGAAAATTTTCTGATTATTGCTTTGGTTCTTATTGTGTATATAATTCTGTTAGACCAAAACCTTTTCAAAGAAAAGGAGGACCCAATTTCAAATCGGTACAAAAATCTAAGCGGACTACTAACCCAAAAGGACACATTTTTATGTAGGTACCTAAATCTGTGAAATGATCTGTTTTGTGTAGACCAGTCATATGTGGTACCTTGATTCCGGATGTTCAAAGCATATGACTGGGAGGAAGGAGATCTTATCTCATTATAGTGAAAAATTCCACGGGAATGTACGTTTTGGGAACAATCATTTTTCTCCGATTCTTGGGTACAGAGACGTAGTGCAAGAGAATGTGACGATAAAAAATGTGAGTTATGTTGAAGGCTTAAAACACAACCTTTTTAGCATCAAATAGTTTTACGACAAGGATCTAGAGGTCACTTTTAAAGCCAAGATGTGCTGCGATAGAACAGAGGATGGCAAGGAACTCTTGGTGGGCACTTGAAAGTCTAACTTCTATACTATCAACCTATCCAATGTGAAGCCAGAGAGTGCAGTGTGTCTACTTTCTAAAGCATCTATGCAGCAAAGTTGGTTATGGCATAGATGGTTTTCTCACCTGAATTTCCGGTATATCAACAAACTTGTCAAAGGTGGATCAGTGGAAGGATTGCCGGAGTTGAAATATGAAAAGAACATCTCTGTGATGTATGTGAAAAGGGGAAGATGAAAAGAGCTCCTCAAAAGCCGAAGTATGAATCGAACACAGATAGTCCTTTTGAGCTTCTGCATATGGATCTTTATGTCCCGATGAGTACACAAAACATCAATGGCAAAAAGTAAGTTCTGGTGATAGTGGATGATTATTCTAGATACACTTGGGTGAAATTTCTACGTTCAGAGGACGAGACTCCCGACTTGATAATCTCGTTCCCCAAAAGCATCCAAGTTAACTTGCAGAAGACAGTGAAGTTCATTAGATCAGACAATGGACCAAAGTTTTAGAATAAGACTGTTGAAGATTATCTCGAGTCTGTCGGGATAACACATCAATTCTATGCTGCTAAAACGCCCGAACAGAATGGGGTCGTCGAAAGAAAAAATAGAACTCTTGTCTAGGCTGAAAGAACGATGTTAAATCAGTCTGAGTTACCCCTCTTTCTGTGGGCAGAGGATGTATCTACTGCATCCTACACACAGAACAGATCAATCATTCACCGTCGGTTCGGTAAAACACCACATGCCATTATAAATAATAGAATACCTAGCATCAAACATTTTCAAATTTTTGGATGCAGGTGTTATGTGCTTAATGATAAGGAAAATTTGAAAAATTTAAGTCCTAAGGCCGAAGATGGTATTTTCATCGGATACTCCCAATCATATGCATCATACAGAGTATATTTGAAGACTTCAAAGATCGTTGTTGAGAGCGTGAATGTAACATTTGATGAGACTGTAGAGTTGGCTTCCGTTCAGAATAGTTCGAAACTCGTGATCACCGGAGTACTAGCGTCTAGGCAAATCAGTCTAAAATCTGTGTCAAATGCTACAAATTCTAACCAAGCTTCAACTTCTACATCACACCTTACTGAGTTAGATTTATTATTTGAACATTTTTACAATGTGTTTCTTGGTTCTAAAATATCTAAACCTGTTGTGATTGAGAGTACAGAAGATTCAAGAGAAAATCAACCAATCACTTCAGATATTTCTACTGAACCAACTCCTCCATGTCAGGCAGAAATTCCATCAGTTGAAGCAATACCAAGTGTCGAACAACAAGAAGTTTCAAAACAAGTTGCTAGTTCTGAAATGCCAATTTCAGGGACAACATGTCAAACAGTTGTTGTTCAACTAGTTGAAACTTCTGCAGCTATACCTTCAACTGAAGATACTGTTCCCTGATATGATGAATACCTAGGTGATTTCATTGATCAATCTTCATACACTCCGCTTCCCCACACTCATAAGTGGACTAAAGAGCATCCGGTGAACTAGATTATTGGAGATCCATCCAAACTGGTGCAAACTAGGTCTGCTACTGCAAAGGAGTGTCTTTATGATTCTTTCCTGAGCAAGATTAAACCTACACGCGTATCTGAGGCTCTTGAAGATCCAGATTGGATTGCGGCTATGCAGGAAGAGTTAAACCAATTTGAAGCCATGAAAGTATGGAGACTCGTATCTACACTCAAGGTAAAACCATAATTGGCACGAAATGGGTGTTCAAAAACAAGAAAGATGAGGATGGGATAGTTGTCAGAAATATGGCCCGACTTATAGCAAAAAGGGTATCGGCAAGAAGAAGGGATATATTATGACAAAATATACGCTCCAGTTGCTCGCATAGAGGCAATCAAAATGTTTTTAGCATATGCGGTGCACAAGAATTTTATTGTCTTTCAGATGGACGTCAAGACAACCTTTCTGAACGACATACTTAAAGAGGAGGTATATGTTTCGCAACCGAAAGGCTTTGTCAGTGCAGATAAGCCGAATCATGTTTACATATTAGATAAAGCTCTTTATGGTCTGAAACAAGCATCTCGAGCCTGCTATGAGGTATTATCTAAGTTCTAGTCAAGTCTGGGTTTTCAAAAGGTAAAATTGACACTACCCTCTTTATCAAGAAAGAAAAAAGCGATATCATTCTCATACAATATTATGTAGATGATATAATTTTTGGGTCTACATACCCTAAGTACTACAAATAAAATTCTGCCATGATGGTGTCTAGATTTCAGATGAGTATGATAGAAGAGATGAATTTCTTTCTTGGATTACAAGTCAGACAATTTTCTATGGGGATTTTTATAAATAAATCCAAGTACATCTCTGATATTTTAAAGAAATTTAAAATGGATAACTGTACACCGATTAGCACCCCGATGGCACCGATACTGAGATTGGAGCAGACATTAACAGGAAAGCTGTTGATCTTAAAACCTACCGAGGTATGATAGGCTATTTGATGTACTTAACTGCAAGTACGCCTGATATTATGTTTTCCACATGTTTGTGTGTGAGATATCAAGCCAAGCCTAAGGAGTCTCATCTCTCACCTGTCAAGTGCCTTTTTAGGTATCTTAAGGGCACCACAGACCTTGATTTGTGGTATCCTAAAGATATAGGTTTTGAAATGACTACATATTCAAACACAGACCATGCTGGATGCATGTTGGACAGGAAGAGCACCTTCGGTCACATACTATTTTTGGGAGACAAGCTCGTCAGTTGGGTGTCAAAGAAGCAACTATGTGTCTCCACATCAACAGCAAAAGCAGAATACGTAGTTGCGGCCAACTGATGTTCCCAAGTACTGTGGATGAGGACACAACTGCGAAACTATGGATTTCACTATGACAAGATTCCGATATATTGTGATTCGAAGAGCGCGATTGCCATATCATCAAATCCTGTTCAACACCCTAAGATGAAGCATATAGATGTGCGATGTCATTTTATAAAGTATCATGTCGAGAAATGTACAACTGAATTGTACTTTGTGAATACAAATTACTAGCTTGCGGATCTATTCACTAAGGATTTAGATGAAAAGTGTTTTATTTTCTAATATCAAAATTAGGCATGCTGAATCTCAAAACTTAATCTTCACATAGTTTGTATTTGCATAGTAAGGTTTGTTGATGATTTCAGGGGGAATATGACAAGATGAGATGATCAATATTCAAGGGAAGCACAATAATTTTTGTACTGATAAATATTTCTGTGCTATACAGATGCATTTATGCAAATTTTCAGGGAGCAAGAGAGATAATGACTTCTAGATAAATCAGTCTAGGACTCAATCTTCAGAGATTTTGACTTCTGATCACTTCAGATCAGGACTCGTTCTTTAATGCCTATCACTTCTGATTTTGACTATGACTATGATATTTTTCTCTAAATCTTGCCTGATGTGCAGATTCTGTCACGGTAAATGATATTTTGCACAAGTTAAGGGGGAGCTTAACCGTTTTCAATTCAATTTCTCATGTTTTAAGGGGGAGCTATGAGATCTATGTTGAATGTAAGTATTTTATGATCTCAAACTTAGATTACTTAAAAGAAGAACAACTTTTAAGTATGACAACTATTTTCTGAAATGTTCAAACCACTTCTCTATTCTCAAACAAACTTTATGAATTTAGTAGTGTGATTTTAAATGTTTTCATACATGAGCTTAACTGATTTACTGACCGTGTGTTTCCAAAGATTAATACTTGTGTATTATCTTTTCCATATTTTGAATTATTCATACACACAGGTTCAACTTCTTTTTGATCTTTGTTATTACCATGTCTCAAAATGAAACACTTTTTCGATGGTAATACTCCAGTTTGTAGTCAAAGTTTGTTATGCATCATAAATTCTTTCAAAAGTAAGTGATTCTATCATGATTGTTTATATATGTTCATATAAACAAAATTCCAATCTTTCATGACCTAAGCCTTTCATGATCGTCATTCATATTATTTGATCTTTCTGATACATTATCAAATTCTCAAACAAGTCTTTCGAATTCATTTCCTTCATTCAATATTCGTGTTGTGAGAAATATTCATAGATCAAATGCTCAAATAATGAAGATATTTTTGCGGAGCATACATTCTTTTGACAATGTTTTCATATTATGAGATTCATAATTGTTCAAGTTAAACTGTTGAACATAATAATCTTTTTAGGACAAAATTATCATGGGATCAGTTTGTGAGCTTAAACGTATTTCTATGGATTCACGTCAACCAGTGTTTCCTACCCAATAAGTTATCCTTGAGTGATTGAGAGGAGAAGAGTCTACATCAAAGATTGGGGAGGAAGTTTATTCGGTTGAACAACCTCATTGTGCTGAGTGGAAAAATGAAATAGAGAGTTTGGTTAGAAGTGAGTAAAATGAAAATAGACAGAGGGTGTGAGAACATAGTCAAAAGAATATGAAAACTCTGCACCAACCACTTCTGATCCGGGCAACCACATTACTGATTGGTTCACAACTCTTTGGTGACCATCATTGAGAAAGTCTGTGAGCCCATGCAAACTCTTGATTTTAACCCCACCAACTACTCATTTCTTTCTCAAAAAAGAATTATTTCAATTTTTCATGGGGACGCAACACATATGCTATCTGATCTTCATTCGGAAGATTTGGATATTGAAAAGAAGGAAGTTTGCTCCATCTTCGCACTTCAATCATGCACATTGAGTCTGTGGAAATTTTGTTGTGTCTCAATATTTTACACATTTTGAGCCTAATAAAGCACATAATGCTTAAATTCTTTCATACATACGCATATTCACACAGAGAATATGTTTTTCTGTCATAACGTTCATAGAAATTCCTTGTGTTTTTTGATGATTGGATGGAAGCCTTGGGGATTGAACATCAATACAAACTCCTTTCCAAAGTACATCCATTGTACTAAGTGGCTTCATGCTACTTACAGGCATGTTAACTGTTTTATTAGTTGATTCAGGGTTACAACTTATTTCTGAATTTGAAAAGATTTGGAATTATTCTTGGAATTGAGGGATGGTTCTTATAATCACAAAGGAAATATCAGATGTTCGTTCAAAGGGTGAAAGTGGTGCCTATCAGATATTGAAAGAATGTTTTTCTTATGAATTTTTGATGATCTTGATTCTCACAATCAAAAAAAAAGGGGAAAGATGAAGCAAGAAAAAAAGACAATGAAAGAAAGAAAAAGAGACAGACAAAGAAAGAAAGCAAAAAGAAGATAATTCTTGGAGTTTAAATTTCGAGTTTGAAAAGAGACAAAGAAAGATATTGATTGTGTAAATTCTTAGTTATGGGAGGATTTAAAGAATTCAAGACTTCTAAAAAGTTTAATGAAAGATATTTTGAAGAAGACAAAGTTCAAGATTTGTGACAACGAATTAGAGATTACAAAGAAAAGTATTCATAATTTTTTTTCCTGACGATGAATGAAATATGAAGATAATTTCTTTGCATAAGATGATGTTTGTGTTAAGACTAGAAGTCCTTGTGTGTTGAAAGTTGTATAACACGTTTATAAAGTTTAATTGGTTTATTATTTAAAGCGTTGTACAAGCCTATATTGTAATTGGGCTTTATTTTGTAAATGGGCTTTTGGGCCCTAAAGGCTTGCACACCTCATATATATTGTTTTCTTAACCTAGTTTTTTAAGTTGATGGTCATTCATAGGTTTACTTAGCCGTATTGATATTCTCTCTGTAAACCTAAACCCTTTATTGATAAATCTAATCATATGACCAGCAGTTGTCATCAAAGGTTTATTGTTTCTTGATTATTATTGTGACTGCACTATTTCTGGGATCTACAATTGGTATCAGAGCTTGGGCAGATCGAATTGTGCATCGATTTGAAGAATATTTGAAGATCAAAGTTTGAAGATTTTCTTGGATTTCTTGAATAACAGGAAATCGAAGAAACAACCAGGTTTAATCGTGTTTGATAGATTCTTTGTGTTAGATCTCAATTTTAATCGTGTTTGATCGATCTCTATCGTTTTCGTATTGAATTTTTAAGTTTTGAAGGTTTGATTTACAAAAGTGTTCTTGAGCGTTTTTAGAAATTTTGATTTAAAAACTGAGATTTAATCTGTTTTAGCTAGCAAGATTTATCCAAATATGTTTGCATTGATATTTTGATCTATAATTTAAAGATCAAATTCTTTTTTGAGATTTGAATCTGTAGGTGATTGATTTTGATGCATACATACATCACACATCGCCTACATATAATATTGTTTGTAGCCTATCTAAGTTCACCATCTCCTCCTATCCACCTCGATCTACAGAGATAATTTCCTACCGGCTCCCGCTTTTTATCCCGGGACATCCATCGCCCGGTGTCTAGCTCCCTCCTTGCTTCGCCCGGTGTGTAGACTCCCTGCCTCTCCCGGTGTCTTGTCTCGAACCCCGGTCTCCCCCTTGACCGACACTTGATCTCCCGGTTCACAAACTGCCGGTATCTCCCGGGGTCACAATCTCCCGGTCCATCCCGGTGTTTGTAGTGAACTCCCGGGACCTTGACCATTGACTCTCCAATTCATCTTTCAAATTGTTCAAGCTTGCATAATATTCCCTCGTAATTGATCCAATCAATTCCATCCAGATCCGACTACTTCATTCTTTGTCTTAAAAACTTGTGTTTATTCCCAATTTGGTAATTAATCGGTTCGGTTTTCGCAATTGCTACTTTGGGAGATAACTTTTGAGACTTGGATTACGGTAAGTTTAAAAAAGTTTATGGTTCGTGATTTTGTTGTGGAAGTTTAGTTTTCACTTGGAATTGTTTGAACTTGGCTTCAATTTGGGTATTTCGTAATTTTTTCGAAAAGTTTTTCGGTTGATTCGGTAGTGATCGTGGACGAACCTTTTCGATTTTAAATTGTTAAGGATTATTCACGAAGCTAAAACGAACTTTATTGATCAAAAATATTTCACCCATTTTGAGTGTTTAAGTTTTTGTTCGGTGTCCGATTTTTTTTTCTCGGTTGCTTCACTTTTGATCGTGGGTTGATTATTTGGACTATAAACTGTTAAGGCGTGTTCACGAAGCCTAAACGTTTGATTTTGGTCAAAAAGTTTTAATCCATACCGAGTATTTAAGTTGTCAATCGTTTTCCGAAAAGTTTTCGGTTGGTTCGTTTGTGATCGTGGGTTGACCGTTTGTAATCTGGTAAGGAGTGATCAGGGAGCTTTAACGATCGGTTTGCATTGAATATTTCTAACTGTTTTGAAGTTTTGCAGGTTGGCTCAACGAAGAAGATGATGAATAGTGTTTCCGTTAAGTGACGGTTAAATTTCTTACAATTTAGTCCTTTTCCGTTAAGTCTCCGTTAGTCCTGTTAGTTTGTTAGTTTGGTTAGTTTTATTTCAGTTTTAGTCCTATTTCCGTTAGTTTTCAGTTAAGTTCGTTAGAAGTTTTAAATTTTACACTTTTAGTCCCTCTAGTTTATAGATTCATTTTTTGTCGTTTTTGGTCCTTCTACCTTTAAGTTTTACTTTCTATCATTTTTAGTCCCTCTAGTTTTAAGTTTCAGTTAGTGTCACTTTTAGTCCCCGTAATTCAAAAGTTTCGGTCGTTTGTCATCTCTTGTCAAGTTTAGTCCCTAGACTTTAAGCTTTCCAAGTAATAATGAATTATCAACAAATTTTCGGTTACAGGAAGACAATGACTGGCTCAAGCGCAGGATTTCAGAACTTGAAAAGACAATAGCATATAGTTCAAATTACTCTATGTTTTCTGTCCGAATAGAGTCTCTTAACCAAGAGATTTCAGATCTTGAAAGAGAAGATAATATAAAGAAAAGGGATCTACAAGACAATTCAAAGAAAATATCTGAACTTGAACGAAAAGTTGCAGATTTTGAAGCCAAAGAAGAGAAGAACCTGGCGCTTGAAGAAAGAGGAAACATGTTGAAGAGTGAAAATCTCGACCTGAAGAAAATACTTGCTGTTTTTTAACAAGAAAAAGTCGATTTCTCAAATGAAAGGAAGAATCTTGAAAGAAAGATTCTCGAGCTTTCAAAGAAAGTTTTCAATGAAAGAAAGGTTTTTGAGGCTCAAAATGCGAAACTTTCAAAACAGATTCTGATTTTGAAAACATTTTGATAATTGAGAGAGATTCTTTAGAGAAAGGGCGAAATTTTTTTGAGAGTGAAAAGAAAATGCTTGAAAAGAAGAATGTTGCGGTTTTTAAAGAGATATCTGATAAACACAACAGTATAGAGAAGGATTTTAAAAGTGAAAGAAAGATTTTCGAAACTGAGATTGATAAGCTTTCAAAGAAATTATCTGGATTAGCAACAGAGATTTTGAAAGAACAGAAGGTAAAATCCGATTTATAAAAACAATTTGACTTGATTCTAGAAGAAAGAAATGTTTTATCTGTAAAAGTCAAGAAACTTGAAGAAATAAATCCTAAAGTTGATTTATCTGAACAAGCCAGTCCCGATACTATTGTTCAGTCTCCTTATTCTTCAAGTTCACCTTCTACATCTAATTCTTCGAAGAAGTTTATCAAATCAAATGAATTTTCAAAAGATCGGATCAATCCTTCAAATCTTTTCTATAATTCTCTTGTTGATGATTCAAATAATCAAGTGTTTCAAAAAGTCAAGATGGTGTGGAGAAAGAAACCAACTACAGAAAGTAGTGATGGAAACAAATCTCATGATTCTCCTATAGTTGATACAAAGTCATTTAATTCCAAGACCGATTCACCTACTTATGTCTATTTTATAGGAAAGTTGATCAGTCTGCGCCAACAAATGATTTGTTGCACTTACTATGGAAAGAATGACTTTGTGCATCCAAGGTACGTTAATAGTTGGTATGGTACTTATAGCATCCCCAATCCTCAACTACATAGCTTCAAAGCTAAGGCAACTAACCATCAAGGATCCATCACAACATGGATACCAAAACCAAAATCTTCCTAATCTGTTTTGCAGGACGGTCATGTGTGATTTAATTCAGATTATTCACGTCACATGACTACAATCAGGGGTTAGGCCATCTTTTAAGGGGGGGGGTATCGTGTTTTTTTTTTCATATCAACTTCTGAACACTTCAGTTCATGACTCGTACTTCAATGTTTTGACTTGTACTTCAATGTTCTATTTTGGCGAGCTAAAGGAGTGTTAGGGCTTTTAATGTTTCTATGGTCAATCTAGAATCAGAGGGACCTACCCAAGAAACACATCCAATTCATAGATATCAGTGAGGGGTCTAGATTGATAGATGAGTTTGGAGAGAAAAGAATATGGTGAGGATGTGACAGGACTTAAAAGAATTATTGGCCCTTACCAAACCGAGTCAGTTATCCGGGTTACCACACAATCTATTTATTCTCATTCTTTAGATATGGATATTGAAACAGATATGGACCCAGTGTCGATAACTCGTGTCACCCCAGCCAGCCACTCAAGTATCTCTCAAAAGATACTTGTTTCATATATGCACGGAGATTTAGCACATAATCTATCTATTACTCACTCGGAGGTCTTAGATATTGAAAAAGGAAGACATCAACTCCGGTCTCTGAACTTCATATTCATCTCACTATGTCTATTGATTTCTAACCTGCGTCCCAGGTTGAATCAATCTTTGAGCCTAATCGATATGATTTATATTTCTTTCACACACGCACGAATCTTTGTGATTACAGTCGCATATCTCTGTGATATTGCCGGAACAGTTTGAGAAGTGATATTTTACTTCAGTGATAACTGGAAGTCCTATCAGAATACCCCTTTGCCAACTCTAAAAATAGGCCACACAATTACTTTAATTGTTGTGATAACAGTTACTATTGTATTTCTGTGTTAGTTGTTACCCTTGGTTATTGAATCGCTTTATCTGAGCTTTTGCTACTCATCTGATTAGTCTTTAAAGATACATGATGCTCAGGATGCTCCTAATCATCATGAGGGGGATAATGTCACACAATTCAAAGACACAGATCATTATGTTGAAGATGAGCTAGCAAAAGTTGAGGGGGAGTAACAAAATTTCTTAAATCTAAGGTTGAAAAGCCATTGGATTTCAAGATTGCATTTCTTCTATCACATATCATGTGATGATTGCTAAATGTTTGTTCCTCCTACGAGCTGATTGAAACAAGTTTTGAAGCTGAAAGTCTATTCAACTCGCAGTTCAAAGACAAATTCTTTGTTTTTAAACTGAAGTTACACCGTGGAATGTCACGTAACTCACACGTTATCTTTCTTATGTGTGCTGATCCGATGTGTTGAGTTTCTACAGTTGAAAGTTGCTCAATAGTGCGTTTAGTCGAGGCAATTGTACATTGAATCTGGTTACAAAGTTGAAATATGAAGACCAAGAGCTTTATTCAAGGGGGAGTTTGGAAAGACATGAAGACAAGAAACACCAAAGTTTTTCAGAGATTCAAGAGGGAAAGAAGATCAAGGCCTAAGATTTCAAGCTGATAAATGCCTTATTCAACTTTAGGGGGAGATTGTTAGGACTAGAAGTCCTTGTGCGTTGAAAGTTGTATAACGCATTTATAGAGTTTAATTGGTTTATTATTTAAAGCGTTGTAAAAGTCTATATTGTAATTGGGCTTTATTTTGTAAATGGGCTTTTGGGCCCTAAAGGCTTGCACGCCTCATATATATTGTTTTCTTAACCTAGTTTTCTAAGTTGTTGGTCATTCATAGGTTTACTTAGCAGTATTGATATTCTCTATGAAAACCTAAACCCTTTATTAATAAATCTAATCATATGACCAACAGTTGTGATTAAAGGTTTATTGTTTCTTGATTATTACTGTGGTTGCACTGTTTCTGGGTTCTACAGTTTTTTAAGAGAAGGAGATTGTTTTGCCGAAAATTGTTATGGTTGATAAAGTTTGTTTGATTTCAAGAGAACAACGTTAAAGCTGAATTTGCTTTAAAGAATGATCTCGAATACAAAGGGGGAGATTGTTAGTGCTAACATTGTTGTATTCAAGATCATATGAGGATTCTTCTTTGAAGTCAAAGTTCAAAGTCAAAGCTAAAGTGAAGAATGTCAAAGTCAACTCATTTAATTGTGAAAGTCAATGATAACTTGTAATGTTACTTTGTATTAGATTTTAGGTATAACTAGATTTGCTTTATAATCTTGTAAAGTAGAATCATACATATCATTCAAATCTTGTAGAGAGCTTTCGTAGAGAGAGAAATCTTGTAGAAAGAAAAAGTTTATAACATCAATATACTTGTGATTTCTTGGATCGATCTTGATTTACACTTTCATTTTGGGACTATCATATATTTCTTCTGGTAATCAAACTGATCTATCACTATCTGCTACTATTATTCAGAAATGCTGTGATCATAAAATTTTTGGTATGTAAACTATTGATTTATTTTTGGTAATCGTTATTCAATTAAAGCTATGTGGTGATTACTAGAGATGGAAATAAATCTAATAATGTACATGTTTGAATGAGAACAAAATTATTTTTGTTGTGACTGTATTGGAATTAGAGGTATTGTTCTGATAGGGTAATGTAATGGATTCCATGGCTTCAGTTATTGAAAACGGATGTTATGGGAATATTTTGTGACTAAGTTTAAAAGTCAATTTTGCTTAAATTATCGTATTGTGAGAGTTAGAAGAAGAGTTTTTCAGATTAGAACAAGGTGATTTGTCTGTTCAGGAATATACTTCGAGATTTCTAGAAAAGTCTGAGTTTGCATAATTATATGTGACTAATGAAGCCGTAGGGTAGAAAAATATATTTGGGAAATTGAAAGATTTTGTCAAAAAGGTGGTTATGGGTATGATTCCGCTTACATTCTAACCTGTAGTTGATGCCCCCAAAATGACAGAAAAAGAAATTGAGTGAAAGAGGCAGTGGGAAAGAAAGTGGGTCAGTTTGTCAAATGATTTTTGAAGAGCAAAGTTTTCTAGATTTGATAGTTTTCCGAATAAGATATTAGATGATAGATTGTGTCTTAAATGTTGTAAAATGTAAGGGGCGAGTTCTAGAGAAAGATAGTTTGGTTCATAAACTATCAATCTAGTCAGGATTCGATGATGTTCTACATCAGGATGAGGATAATCAAGACTCGTGGTCGTCGTGCTGCTTACAACATCTATTTTCATGTATTAGTCGACGGGGCATATTATGTGAATTCTCGATAAATATCATATGAGATGATGCTAGAGCCTGATCCTAGAGGTTACACCATAGTACCAACAACAATACACCTTGGAGAAGAAGCACCCTTTGTTCTTTCTGTATTCACCAACACATCCATCACCCTTGAAGCTCTATAGCTTGCAATTCTGTAGTCATTTAGGTTTGACATCTCGCAATGGGGATCCGAACAATATATCAGGATGCTTGATTTTCTTGCTAGCATGTAAAACCACCTGGTGGAAAACAACCATAGTAATTGATGCCATTCTTGATCTAGGTTTATTAAATGTCAATCAGGGCATACAAACGGCCCACTTTAAGTTCCAGACCGTGAGTTCCGACTGCTACAATTCTAGATCAAAATTTACGATCAAGTTATTGTAACACCCCGAATTTTGGATAAGTAATCTTTCATTCTATTTAACTCATGAACCGCATTTATTAGGTGACCTATAATTTGATATGCATGTATAATTATATGCATATAGGAGTGTAAGGTTTCGAGTCTCACCATTGGACAAGCGTAATTAGATTCATTTTAGGTCGGATTTGCAAATTTGAGGTTCTGGACATGTTGGGCGAGTATGCCCAACGATAGTGCCTACGGCATACTCGCTGGTCACAATTGCGCGAGGAGTCAGGGCCGCGGTACACTTTTGGCGAGAGTACCGACGAGAATGCCAAAGGCACTATCGTGTATTGGGATGGCAAAAAAACCCGGACCCGACGGTGAAAACCAAAAACCGAACATTTCGGGTCGGGTTCGGGGACTTCTTAACGGGATGGGGTGGGGATCGAGGATGTTTTCGGGGTATTAATGGGGATGGGGACGGGGATAGGGACGAGGATGATACTCACCAGCTCGGCCCGACCCAATATATTAACATATATTTAGAAGCCCAAATATATGTTAGAACTTAGAAGAAGCCTACCCCAAATTCAAACCCAAATCCCAAATCATCTCTAATCGATCAGACGACATCTCAAAATCAAATTGCAATCCTCATCGTCTCTTAGGTCTCGCCTCTCGCCCTCTCAGCATCTCGATCCAGGTCTCAAACCCTCAATCCTTGCCACTCGACATCTAAATCCTCACAGTGACACAGTGACACAGGTCTCACTCCTTAGCTCTTGCATCATTCATGCATCTCTGAAATATGAATCCTCATGACCTCATATCGTTCATGCAGGTAACAAGTCTTCACAATTTATATCTCTCTCTTTGATATAATTACATTTATGTATATATGAATTTTATTGTTGATACCAAGAATGTCATCAGTCTTGTGATTGAGTCTTTCGGGAATGGGAAATATATGTTGATTTGAGTCTTGTGATTGAGTCTTTCTGCAATGGGAAATGTATGTGATTGTTTGAGTCTTAGAATGGGAAATATATAAGATGTTCCTTTATGTTGTAATAGACACTGAATCAGGGTTTTATTTATGTGAATTTTCTTGTTTGTTAGAATAAAAGATGTGAATTTTCTATACAAGTCACACATAAAATTTATGGAAATTTGGGGTTTGATTTTTATAAATTGAAGGAATTGCTTCAATTCTTGCTTATTTATATTATTATTTAAACAATGTTGATTTATTTTGGTTGTTGTCTTTAAAGTTTAAACTCTTGTCTAGATTAAGCATTTATGTGTTACTATATATATATATATATATATATATACATTATGTGTTACTGTGTGAAATTGTGAGATTGTATTATTGATTTAGTTTTAGCAAGTGTTCCATAAATATTTACTTTAATTGTCTTTGCATAGGTGAAATGGAAAGACAATGTAATGATTATAATACAAACACTCATAGTCAACCAATTGGATCGTCACCTATGATTAATTCAATGAAGAGTTTAACAATCATAGTCAATCAATTGGATCATCACTTGCGATTAATTCAGTGATTCAAGATGAACTCAAACTAATGATGCCTTTGATAAGGATGAAGTTGAGTTGGGGTATAAAAAATGGAAAACACAATCAGTAGTATGGAACCAATTTAAGAAGATAAAAGTGGATGGTAGTGATAAGGCGGAGTGCAATTATTGTAAGAAGAAACTGGGAGGGAGTTCTAAAAATGGTACAAGACATCTACATGATCATTTCAAGTCTTATGTAAGGCGACCCATGCGAGACATACACGTGCATATCTTAGTAGGGGAACAAAAGAAAGTCGATGGTACTTCGTCATATGCTTCTAACTATACTTTCAATGCGGGTACAATCAAGTAAAAATCTAGTGGAGATGATAATCATACACGAGTATCCACTTTCAATAGTAGAGTATCATGGGTTTCAAAAATTTGTGGGAGGTCGTCAACCTTTATTTAAGGTTCTGTCTCGAAATACCATTAAAAGTGACATATTAAAGATTTATGATTATGATAGACAAAAAACATTGAAGTTGTCAGAAAAGAACACAGTAGGGTAGCAATTACCTTTGATATTGGAATATGCAAAGTCGGATTATGAGGTATATCTTTCCTATTTAAATTATGTAATGTTAAGTTATATAGATTATTTTCAGTTTTATTAACGCATCAAATGTTGATTTAGGTTTATTTATATGCCTTGTCCACGTAATTCTGAAGTTCTTGCTGATGTACTTTATGAGTGTTTGCTTGATTGGAATCTTCATAGGAAACTATCCACACTAATTGTTGATAATTGCACCACAAATGATGCAATAATCAACATGTTGTTGGACAAGCTTCCTTTGAGTTCACTTATGATGGGTGGGAGGTTGTTTCACATGCGATGTTGCACACACATTCTCAATTTGATAGTTTAAGATGGATTAGTTATTATCGAGGACGAGATTGAAAGGATTAGAGATAGTGTTGCATTTTGGACTACATCGCCAAAAAGGATTTAAAGATTTGAGGAAGCAGCCCGCCAATTGGAAATATCATCTACTAAGAAATGGCACTTGATTGTAAGACTCGGTGGAACTCTACTTTTTTGATGATCAATGTTGCTATAATCTACAATGACGTCTTTTGATACTTAAAGCAACGCGAGTCTCGGTATAAAAGTTTGCCAACTGAGTGGGATTGGGAATCCGCGAAGGAGATTTGTGATAGATTGCAATTGTTTTATGAAGTAACTTATTTTTTATTTAACTCTACTTTTGTGTTGTTGATATGAGGTAACTTTAGTTTTTTGTTTCTTTGGCAATGCTTAGGTAACAGTAATGTTTTTTGTTTCAAAGTATCCTAAGGCAAATGTCTTTTTTTCTATCGATATATGAAATTAGATATTCATTGGTTGATTGGGCATGTTCTCCTAATAAAGTTATTAAGCTCATGGCTTCCAAAAATGCTTATGAAGTTTGACAAGTATTGGTCTGTTATACATGGGATTATGGGAATGTCAATGGTTTTAGATCCTCGACATAAACTTAAGTTCGTGGAGTTACTTTTTCTGTGTTGTACTGACAAGACAAATCGGCGATTGAAATTGAAAAGCTCAAAGAATTGGTCTACTCTTAGTTTCAAGAATATGAATCTAGTGATCACGGTGCAAGAAACAATAATGAAAGTGATGGTGGTTCATGTTTTTTCAGTTCAGGATCTTCGGCAAGTCATCATGTTAAATTTAAGAAACTCTTATCCAACATTGCTTCAATTGCCAATCAACAACATGATGATTTAGGTGTTACGACTTTGGACAATTACTTAAAAGAGAAACTTTTGCCAAAAGACATGGAGCTTGATTTGCTACTTTGGTGGAAGATAAATGGGTTTAACTACCCAACACTTCAGAGGATAGCTAGAGACATATTAGTCATTCCTATTTCTAGCGTCGCCTCAGAATCTGCATTCAGTACCGGTGGAAGATTGGTAACTCTACACTATAGTCGACTCTACCCAAAAACATTGGAGGCTCTACTATGTGCTCAAAGTTGGCTATTTAATGAAATACGAGGTAACTGTATATTTGTTTTAAGTTGTAAAATTTTATTTTGGTTATATATTTTATTTTTATTGATAATATATTTGTTTGTTCATATAGACACGTGTTCTGATGAGACCGAAGCATATTTCCGTACTATTGAGTATGATTATGATGTGGAAGAGGTAACAATATCACTATGAGAATAATTACGATATATTTATCTATTTAATCTTATACATCCTACATTTTTATTTTGTAGGAAACCAAGGAAAGTGAAATGTTGGATTGAGGAGTTTGGCCGTTTGGGGAGTTTCGAGTCGGTAATTTGGTTTATTTGTCTATTGTGAATCATGATGGTAGTTGGATTATGTCAAAACTTTTGTTTATAGATTGAAATTTAAGATAATTTGTTCGTAATTGGTTTGATGATGTTTTAGAAAATTTGAGTCAGTTTTGGTTTGACTATGTTTGGTCATGTGTATGTGGTCAAACGAACTATTTTGGCCATGTTGTTATGAATTCAATTCCACTATTTAGTCCTAATTATGTTATGATTTATTCCTACTTAGTTGTTTCTTTAATAATATGTTTCACAAATTTGAGTTTTTCGGGTTCGGTTTCAGTTTCAGGTATAACCAACGGGTAACGGTATTCTTTGTCCTTAGTTCCCCACTGGGGATTGTTGAAACTGCGGGGACTCGATGGGGATCCCCGATAAGGTTCCCAATGGGGATCGGGACGGTTATGGGGATTGGTATGATTATCGGTTTCGGCGACGGGGACAAGGACACTAAAAACCGGCCTGTTGCTTTTCCTAATCGTGTAACACCCTCAAATTTGGAAAGATCGACTAATTTAAAATTTCACTAATATAAAAAAACTTGAATCACCTAAAATAACAATTTAAGGTTTAACTTCAATAGACACAAATTAAACCTTATACAAGGTCTATAATAGGGACGGGTGATATTAAAACCCAATAACAGTCGCTATCTCCAAAAGCGGAAGACGTCATCCAATAGCTAGAACCTACTTGTGCATCTAACTGACTCTCGACTTTCACAGTGTCGCTAGTACCATAACCCTATTAAGGACTTGATGCACATGCCGAAAAATAAAAAGGTTAGGCTTAATGCCTAGTGAGTTCAATAGTTTTCAACATTTATATGAAACGGTAAATTAAAGAATGCTTTTTTAATGACGATTTCTAAAAGGGAATGTACAAATATAAAAGTAACACCTTTCCCAAAACTCACTATTTTCATGATGAAAAACCCAATACAAATATTCTTTCAAATATGAATTTAAAACCCAATGCTCACACAAAAAGTGAATAATGATAAATGCTCAAAAATTGAAATTCGGATAAAACTTTATTGTCCAAAATACTGAAATATGAGTAAGACTCAAGCCCTAAAATTATAACTTATGGAGAATGCCCATAATAAAAAAGTCACCGAAAACATGGATAAAACTAACTACCCATAACAATGCCTTTCGGTGGCGGGGGAGACCCGATCTCCATGGTTAGTGGCGGAACACAAAGGTAGGCCACTTTCCAAGTTATTGAGCTCATCATACTAGGATCAAGGCCATGAGCTCGCCGGCTCGTACTCAGATGTGGGGGAGGGAACCTAATGATCCTAGTAATACTCATTCATTAGGATTACATTTACGGTCCATGGCTAATATCCGGTTCTACATAACTGTACCAAGTTGTTTTCCGAGGGCCCAATGTCTCAACTAGTTATAAATGAGAAATAAATAACCAATAAAAACCGACTGAGAGGTTACGTCATAGGGTCAATAACAGATGTTTGACTTCAAGGGCCCGCATCATAAGGCCTTTGATGACCCAATGACTAATCCTGGTCCCAACATGGGAACAACCGTCCCTTTTAAAACGATAAAGACCGACTCTTACGCCTATGGATCCATTGCATTACAGTCTATAACATTACACGACTCCAATTAATTTACCAAAACACTCAAAATATGTAATTCTCAAATGATATGCTATAAAAGCGATCACACTCAAAACTCCACAATGGGCTATTAAAACCGGACAAATGTCCCCAAGACTCATCTTAGTCAAACTGAGCCTAAAGCTAAACAATTTACTTTATCCTACAAAAAAAATAAGTGTAAACAATAGAACACATTTAACCAACAATTATGCAAACACAACGACCAAAAGTATGATTAACCCAAAACTCATCATTGGTTGAGACAAACCATTTTCCAAATGAACTCATACCCTTATATTTCCAAAATGTCTCTCAACACAATAATATGCATTTTTCCAAATGGTTTATAAAATCAAATACACTAAAATGTATTAATCACCCAACAAAATCCATTTGTACAACAAATCACCAAAAGAACACATTCTTGAGGCTTACTCCTCAAAACATTCAAAAAACCCAAAGATAGGCATTTTACAAGATTTATCAACCCAAATTTACCGAATATGAAAACTTTGTTAAATACTCAACACATTGATAATTAACAAATAAACACATTATTACTTCAAAATACATATTTTGGCATGTACATAGTTTTCACAAAGCAACTTGAACTTACCTTGCTAGGTTAAGTTAAAGCTAGGTTCCAAATCCACCTCTACTTCCAAAGTGGTGGAGACTTTAGACCCACAAGAAAAACTTCTAGATCTATGATGTATAGATTCTCAAGAACACTTACTTTACTCCTAAAACATACATAAAAAACCCTAGAGGAGAAATTAGGGTTAACGTAGAAAGGCTCAAACCCTAGGCTAAGAGATGGTTTGATATAGCTTACCTTTCGACTTATAGGAACCCCAACTATTCGAGAAAACTTCAATACTATTTGCTTCCATCTTGAAAATATTTGAAATATGGATCCATAGTAAGAAAAATCGCCTAAAATAATTGAGACATGAGCAAGATATGACCATATGAAGAAAGTCCCGATTTTAGGTACTACAGGTCTAGTGTGACCCTGACATGCGATAGTGCCCTCTGTCACTGTCGTCGGGCACTGTCGCCTGGGATGTATCGAGGCCCCATTCCCCCTTGCGACCCTGCCATGCTACAACGCCTTATGGCACTGTCACTAGGCACTGTAGCCAGACTCGTACCGGGAATTTTTGATCGTTCCTCGACCGTTTTCCCAGACCTTCCTCAACCATTTTCTCATAAGTCCCTCGACCGTTTTCTAGGTACTTTTGACACTGTTATGCTAAATATCGCCCCATTGTCGTAATTTCAAGCCACATTTGTTGGAACAACCAAACACTCGATAACGCCGGTGTTATTGTGACATATGTCACAACTGCATGTGAATATACCCGAGACTACCACACTTTCAGTACTATTGGTGTCATTGTGACATATGTCACAACCACATGGCATTATAGCTGAGATGACCATACTCTTAGTACCATTGGTGCCATTGTGACAAGTGTCATAACCACATGACACTATAGCCATACTCCATATTTGGTTCTTCTTTTACCGATTCATCCGGTTCAACACTTTTCCTCAAATAGGATAAAAATCAGGATGTTACAATCCTCCCAACCTTAAAATAGAGTTTGTCCACGAAATATAGTGTTGATCAAAACTCGAATGCCACAACACACATAGGGATTGATTCTCAATGTTTTGATCCTTCTCAAAACCAAACAAATAACAACTCGAGGGCCATTCCGTCATCGATATCATACTTTCATAATCAACACTCTTGAACCATAAGAGACATATTGAATGATTCAAAACACCACAAAACCCTGAATACAAGTCCGACCGATGGCTTTCCATCCACCCATCTCAAAGATGGTAGCAATCCAATGATGTAGACCTCAAATAACATCACTTTCACAAGACAACCATTTTCCTTTCCAAGGATTTGTCTCTAACCCATTTCAACCTTAACTGAAACTCAATAACTTCCTGCCAAAACAGTCATGTCGAATTTCATGTTGAACTTCACATCTAATATCCACTTCGATAGGTCACACTCATACCATAGTAGACATCGAACATTGTGGGAGTAATTTCTAACCGTAGGATTTTGGTTGACTCCCAACCTTAGGTGACCCATACTACCTCAAGGGTAGCGTATGACCTAAACTTCTCAATCCCACAAATACTGTGCATAAATGAATCTACTCTTAAGTTTTCTAACGACCTCTGTCAAACTGTGATATGCTTATTCCTTACTTTCAACACGTTGATGATCTTCGCAAAAATTGATTCGATTAAAATCAATCATACTCCTTTCGAATCAGAGTACTTGCTACCATGTAGACTTTACGCGGGTGGTAAAGGAATCATTCATAATCATTCTTGAATAAATTACCCTTTGCCACTATTGCATCGTCACATAATAAACTTGACTATTAGAATATACTCAATAAAACGACCTTCACTTTAGCTCTACCTCAGACATCCCCTCTAAATTTCTCCAATAATCATTTCCATAACAGATTATTGTTGACGAAATTTAGAATAACTAGATTGTTTGATTTCAAAACGATTTTGAATCTGTAATCCACATGATCACAAGTCACACTAATCCTAAATAATTCCCAAAATTCCTTACTAAATCACCCTTGTTATTGGCAGAGGGTTCCATCCAGGGACGTGCCAATATGCTCTACATAGAGTCAATCTATTTCAAACCAGGCGATTGCACCGCTCCTAAAATTACACCACACATCTAGTCTTCTTATAGTTAGCACATATACATCAAAGGATCCTTAGGATTCAACGAAATTACCCCAAGTACTTTGATGGTTCTTGGCCTCAAAATCGATAGTCGATACCTAATGTCAACATGGCCATACCATGAACGTGGCTATGCCAACAAGTATTCCATTCCTGGTTGCGCTGTATTGATCCCTAATATCGACTTAAAGTTGACACCTGATATGAGAACTAAAATCCCAAATCCTACATCTCTAACGAACGAACCACAACATCTCATTAATTCCTGAAGGCTCTTCAAGATGGTACACCACCGATACATACATGATGTCGAACAGATAACCCCTTAACTCAAATGCACTCATATGCAAGCAACCACACCAGGATTTAACCCGAAGATTTACAGAAATGGAAAGATCACGACTTAAATAACGGGGATAATACATAAATCTAATACCTAAATTATTCATACATGAACCGACTCATAAAGCTGAAATCCACAATTCAAAACTGGCCACAAGTCGGATCACACAATACTTCAATTCCCAATGACTCCTATAGTCCTTAATTACAACTCCATTCACAAAAATGTTTAAATCTATAGCTCTAATGAGTTCAAAGTTTTTCAAGTATGAGGCTTAATTGATATGCCAATTCACATTTTTCAAAGATTTATTGAATATAAAATCTTTAAAATCATTCTTACACGCACAAAAAAACTATTATCACAACTACGTAATCGTACGAAGTGGCTACAATGCCACTCATAATAAACAAATCAATATAAGTTTTTTTGTTGACCAATAACAATGACGACAATAAACGAAAATGCATAAAACGAACATTAATGCAAACCATCTCGGTCCCATTATACACTTATTCATGCTATGAGTATAAATAAATCCGTGTACTAAAATAGTGCACAATAAAATGCGTTCGTGCCAAAACTCAATGGGAAAAACTACGCAACCGAACGCCACCAAAATCTTCACATCAAAAAACAAAACTGGATAGGATAAAATTATCAATAAAACTTTATATGCAAACACACACAATTAAACAATCATATGCATTTCTAAATTGCATCATTGGACCACAAAAAAACATGAAATAAGATTTCAACAAAACTCAAGGGACATCCATACAACCAAAAAATGTCAAAATTCTCACCTTCAATTATGAAATCGCATATGACCAAATTCTCAATAAAATATTATAAAAATTCTCATTAAAACTTTAAACACAAACACACGTAATAAAATAAGTCTATTCATTTCAAATTTCACTTTTGAGCCACAAAAGATGTGACGATCCACAATATTATCAAGTTCTTATCAAAACAACGACACATATATTAACCAACCTGATTTGATTACAAACACGGAATACAGATTGATTGATTTCTCTTTTGAAGCTCTCTGTGTTTTTACACCGTGAAATTGTGTTATGTGTGTGTTTTCTATATCTTACACAACACACTTACTAACATATTATAATATCTAACTAAATATCTAATAAAACATAATATCTAGATATTTAGGATTAAATCTAAAATACTTAGAAACAATAATTAACTTTGACATATTATTACAAACTGACTTTAGACTAATATCGAGAGTTGACTTTCCAGTTTTAGCTTCAGATTGCGATCTTTAGATTGGATGATCTTGAATCCAATAGATCTGTGCGCTAACAATCTCCCCCTTTGGATCAAGATCATTACTTAAATGATTTAGCAATTCAGTCTTCTCTTTCAGCTTAGAAGATGCAATCTCCTTCTCTGTCTTCAATTTGTAATAATCTCCAGGCAAATTATCTTCAAAGAAAATTTCTCTAAAATCAGCATGTCTTCAGAATACTTTGATCTCTCGCATTTCTTGGTTAGCTCTTCTCTTTTCCAATCTTGTAATGTAATGTAATGGACATTTCTTCAAGCTTTAGGTTCTCCCCCTTTTTGATGAATAGAGAAACGATTTCATCAAAACTCTGAGTAAGAAATGTCTTTCATTTCACCAAAGAAATGTGAAACACTAGAATTGTGGTTGCCCGGCTTAGAAATTAGTTGGTGCAGAGTTCTGATATTCTTTTAACTCTGTTCTCACACCCTCTTTCTTTTAAACATTCAGTTTACTTCTAACCGAACTCTCTTTTGCATTATATCTCATCACACAACCCACACTCATTTCTTTTGATTTCTCACACTCAATCACTATGGATTAACCTCTTGGGTAGGAAACACTGGTTAAAGTGTATCCATAAAAGTTGTGTTAAATCCTAGCACAATGAAATCCGATGTTTTCCTAGAAAGCATATGATGTTCAAAATGGTTTAACTATCTCAGTTAAAGCACAAAGTAGATCTTGAAAACATTAAAACACACACTTCCAATTCATGAAATCGGTTTGAGATTCGGGAAGTGGTTTGAACTTTTAAGAACAATGTTTTCTATGATTGAAAGTTATCCTTCTTTCAACCATATATGAGATTAAGATAAAGGATTATACCTTTACGTGCGATCTTACATTTCATTAAGCTAAGCTTAAAGTCATAAAGATATGAACATGTAAGCATCTCTCAAACTGCAAAAGTCTTAAAGTCAAGTCAAAGTAACGTTATTCACATTGAATTTAAAAGACAAAAAGCAGTAAAATAATGAAAGTCCGAGTTCTGATCTTAAATAATCAGAAGTCATAAGTCTTTTACTCCTTTGACTTGTAAAACTCCCCCTAAAATCATGCATCACAAAAATTTGACATTAAAAAGGTAAATCCAGAAATTAGTGAGTCTTCTCCTCAAATTACTATTGACCATCTGTCAATTTCTTCTCATTCTCCCCCTTGGGTTATGAACAGAATATTTGAAATGCAGATATCATTCAGAAATAAGAATGAAGAAATGATGAAAAAGTATACAATTAGAAAACTTTGATAGGTAACTACTGATTATGTCTTAAGATTTAGCATACCAACCTTAGAGACAAGAAAGGTGAACCCCTTTTCGTCTAAAGGTTTGGTAAACAAATCTGCAAGTTGATAATCAGTTTTTACAAAGAAAAGTTCAATTGTTCCTTTTTCGACATTATCTTTGATAAAATGATACCTGACATCTATGTGTTTGGTCTTGGTGTGCTAAACAGGATTCGCTATTATCGCGATGGCGCTATTTGAGTCACAGTAGATCGGGATTTTGTTGAAGTGAAAACCGTAGTCACGTAGTTGTGTCCTCATCTACAAGACCTAAGAACAGCAGCTAGCAGCAGCTACATATTCTGCTTTGGCCGTTGAAGTTGATACATGTAACGATAAGAAAACAACTACAACAATAAAGTAAGAGTTTAAATTTCATATCTTGGTCCCAACATAACACTGTAATACTGAAGAGTTAACACAATCCAAATACGTCTATTACAACCGAGAATTTAAAGAAGCTATTTCTATGCCGCTTCTATATCCAACTCTCTGGCTCTAGACACCTCTAACATTTCTCCTTTCCCTTAGACGAACAGGTAGCAACCCTGTTACCTGAAAATAGTTTTAAGGAAAATAGGAAGTGAGGATTAGACCAGAAGGTCTAGTGAATTCCCAACCTCGTCCGCTTTATAAGTATTTCAAAAATATAAACATATTGATAAGAAATTTTCACGACCCTCATAAAAAAAACGATTAGTTTCACTTTGCAAACCTTTATCAGTAACTCAGGACCTCTCGTCCTCGGGGCCCCCCCAGTCGATCCCCATACGACCCCCTATTCGATGTTGTTACCAATTTGTAGGAAACGAATTCCGTACACACGACTCAACCATCCCCGATGATTGAAGTTTGACCATGGTGTTCATTTCACAACGCAATATCAACTCAAACGAAGAACAATAAATAAAGTACACCCATAGGGTTTAAATGAAACACATGCTTATCATCAATAATAACTCCCATCGAAAGTTGTAAACATCAGGTCTAATTTACTGATTATAAAGTAAACCTCCAGTTTTGTAAGAATTTTCAAATAGGAACTCACCTGGTCTGAATGATTATGCCACAGCGAACCACTACCCCAAAATTGGAAATCCTACATTTAGCAATATAACAACATTATAAACTACGCTATGGTAAGGATTCCTCACTAGATCGATTTACAGAAAAAAGACCCTAAACAGCTACACCTGGTCGACCCCGGTCGACCTCTCACAAGCGACACCGGTCAAAGATCACCCCGGTCAAGTGGTGTCATCGGTCGATCGGATGACATCGGTCGAGTAACCCAGGTCGAGTGACCTCGGTCACAGTGACACCGGTCTAGTGACCCTGGTCACAGTGACACCGGTCGAGATACATGCCCCGGTCGATATTCATGACCAACATTTGCAGCGATAAATTTTTACAGTTTGGGGACACACAGCCGAAGGAACTCTCGATTTCCCTCCTATCTTTTCATTAATTAATCAATTACATTAACCTCCATCCTTAATTAACATGGATTTCATGATTCTTAACCACTAAATCTCTTTCCCAACCCTTCCAGACTCAAATCCCAAACTCTAATCATTTTACTCCTCAACACTTAAAAGAAGAAGTATGATAAGGTTTTAGAAATCTAGATGCTTACCTCTTGGAATGTATCCAATCGCGATTTTGATTTCTCGTTTCCGATTCTCCAAGCTTTTGTCGATCTCCCTTCTCTTCCTCTAAGTTGCCGCACCCCCCACCCAAAGGTATACTGTTTTCTATTTCCAAGAAATGAACAGTGCCCTAGGGTTTTAGGCTCTAAAAATCCCAAACTTCCATATTAACCCCTTTAACTCTTTTATTTTCTCCACTTAGAACCATAGTTCTTTTATTTATAACAAAACAAATTTACAAAGAGCCTCTAGCTAACTAACGTTACAATACACAAAGTTGCTTCTTCGATGCCCAACTTACGAGCTTATAACCGAGGAACTGTATATGACCTGACGTGCTCTTCCTGTCTAGTATACAACCAGCATGATCTGCATCTGTATATGCTGTTAGTTCAAAGCTAGTATCTTTAGGATACCACAGACCAAGATCTGCAGTCCCTTTCAGATACCTAAAAAATGCGTTTAACTGCAGACAAATGGATTTCTTTGGGATTGGCCTGATATCTAGCACATAAGCATGTAGAGAACATTATATATGGCCTACAAGAAGTAAGATACATCAAAGAACCTATCATACCTCTGTAAGTCCTAACATCAACAGCCTTTCCAGAAGGATCGGTGCCAATCTTAGTACCTAGTGCCATTGGGGTACCGATCGGTTTAGAATTTTCCATTTTGAACTTCCAAAGAATGTATTTTGAAACCATAAGGTTTGAAAAATTCTTACAGTACTTAGGATTTGTAGAGCTAAAAATATTATCATCCACATAGATTTGAATAAGAATGATATCGGCTTTCTCCTTTTTAATAAACAAAGTGGTATCTACCGTACCTTTTGAAAAACCAGACTTGACTAAAAATTGAGATAGGACGTCACACCAGGCGCGAGGATCTTGTTTCAGTCCATATAGTGCTTTGTCGAGAATGTAGACTTGATACGGTTTCTCTTGATTGACAAAGCCTTCTGGCTGCGAGACGTAGACTTCTTCCTTTAGAATGCCATTCAGAAAGGCGGTCTTCACGTCCATTTGAAAGACAGTGAAGTTCTTGTGAGTTTCGTAGGCCAAAAACATTCGAATTGCCTCTAAACGCGCCACAGGAGCATAAGTCTCGTCGTAGTCTATTCCTTCCTCTTGCCTGTATCCTTTGGCATCAAGTCTTGCTTTGTTTCTGATAACGACACCATCTTCATCTGTCTTGATTTTGAAAACCCATTTCGTACCTATAATGGTTTTACCTTGAGGTTTGGGTACGAGTCTCCAGACTTTAAGTGCGTCGAACTGATTCAGCTCTTCTTGCATTGCAGTCACCCAGTCTGAATCGGCAAGAGCCTCGGATAGGCGAGATGGCTCTATCTTGCTCAGAAAGGATTCATGCATACACATATTCATTGAAGCTGACCTAGTTAGAACCGGTTTGGTTGGATCACCAATGATCTGGCTTATCGGGTGCGCTTAAGTCCATTTATGTTCATGAGGGAGTGGATTATATGAATATATATCAATATTTTCATCTAAGAATCCACTTGTACCTTCTTCAGGTTGTTCAGGAGGAATGATGATTGTAGTTGAAGTAGTAGGTGCAGAAGGTTCAACAGGTACAACTTGGTCCGACTGTAGATCAGTCTGTACATAACATCCTACTGTTACAGCAACTTCTGTCTCTTCATTATTTGTCACAACTTCAACTGTTGGAGTCGGCATTTGAACTGGAATTTCTTGCTGAATCGAGGAGTTGGATTCAGTAGAGATATCTAAACTGGTTGGATGAGTAGTCGTTGAGTCTTCCATCCTGAAAATGTATTCCCAGATTCAATTATCAAGCAAATCAAACACTCTCAATCAAGAATCAAAGATGTGACAATTTATATTTCTAGAGAGAGAGTGTTAAGTCCAAATATTGTGTCCAAGATTTAAATAGGAATGTCAATGTTAGAAGTCAACATTGTCAATATATTAGGTATGTCAAAGCTTGTTTAGTTTCCTTAGCCGTTAAGGCTTTTTTAATAGATAGGTAGTATAAATAGTGTTGTCTTTGTAATCTTGTAATAACGCCTAGAGGATTATGCTTCATTGTAATATTCAGTAATTGTGGAATAGAAGATCTACTTTCTCTCTCTAGTTCTTGAGTATTATTGATAAATCTTGAGTAATTGCTTGTTGTGATTGGGATTTTATGTTTATCAATTGGTATCAAAGCCATACCAAATTTTTCAGAAAAGATTTGATCAGGATTTGAATTGAAATTTGTGTGATTTTAATCGAAAAAATCTTTATTTTCGAAATTTTTTCAAGAAACGAGTTTGTTACTGTTTCATCCGAATTATTTGTGGAAAATCATTTTTAATGCAAGAAATTGGTTTCATTGTGATCGACTAGTGTTGATGATTGATTCTTGTTTTGAATCTATATCAAAATTCATTCTAATTCGATGTCAATTTTCGATTTTTGTGAGTTTTCTTGAAAACGTGTTCTGTCACTGTTCTTGATCGAGATTATTCGATTTGGAGTTTTTAATCGAAATTTGAGTGTAATTTTGTGTTTAGAACTGTTTGTCGATGATGCTGATAAGTTTCTGAGATCAAATATGCAGATTTTGATCGATTTAAGAAGAATAAGCCAAGATCCACGGTTTGCGCTTCATTCATACGGTTTGCGCTTCATTCATACGTGTATAATGCAAACCTCGTCTTGCGCTTCAAGACCATCACGCAAAGTCTCACTTTGTGCTTCAAGGCTGACACGCAAACCTC
This sequence comes from Arctium minus, assembly GCA_954870635.1. Taxonomy (NCBI): domain Eukaryota; kingdom Viridiplantae; phylum Streptophyta; class Magnoliopsida; order Asterales; family Asteraceae; genus Arctium; species Arctium minus. Next base: position 144,771,880 of record OX941080.1, read on the forward strand.
ACTTTGCGCTTCAAGGCTGACATGCAAACCTCACTTTGCGATTCAAGGCTGACACGCAAACCTCACTTTGTGCTTCAAGGCTAACACGCAAACCTTCATTTGCGCATCACACTTGTTCCGAGAATCATACTTTGCGTCTCCATCGTGTTTCGAGAAGTTTCCTTTGCGCAATTCTCATCTGTTTAAAAAAAAAAGTGTTGTTTTTTGCGCAAGTCTGGAAAAAAAAGTTTGTGAAACAATAGATTATGTGGCTGCTCGGCTCAGAAAGAATTTTGGTGCAGAGTTTGATATTCTTTTACTCTGTTCTCTCACTCTCTTTCTTTTAATTCTCACTTATAACCAATCTCTCTTTTCCATTTTACCTCTTCACACACCAACACACAAATCTTTTGACCCCTCTCCCCTCAATCACTCAGGGAATACTTCCTGGGTAGGAAACACTGGTTATCGTGAATCCATGGAAGTTCTGTTAAGCTCACACACTGAATCCCTTGTATTTTCCTAAAAGAACGTGATGTTCAACAGTCTTTTGTACATGTAAGCACAAAGGAATAACATGAAGAATAAAAATTTGGAGAAGTCAAAACATAAGGTGTTTGACAATGCAATTCTCCCCCTCAAACTAAAAGGAGTTTGACAATTAAGCTTATAGACGATTAAGCTCCCCCTCAACTTAAGTTTTTTTAATTATTTTTTTTATTTTTTTATTTTTTGAAGAAACATAAAACAGAAAAAATAAGGCACTGAAGTGCGTGTTCTAATCAAACGTGATTACAAGCCACAGTCACTTGAACAAACCTGCACATAAAAGAAATCATGGTAATCATTTGTGAAAATGATTCCTCTCTCGTTAGCAACAAGATTAAGATTCAGAATACTCCCCTCGAATCATGAGTAAGGTCAAGAAGACATGTTCAACATACCAAGTTTGCTGATCAGAAACAGGAACCTCTTTTCATCCAACGGCTTGGTGAAAAGATCAGCTAATTGGAAGTCAGTTTGAACAAAGTGCATTTCGATATCACCTTTTTCTACATGATCCTTAATGAAGTGATAGCGTACATCGATATGCTTGGTCTTTGAATGCTGAACCGGGTTAGAAGTTATGGCTATTGCGCTCTTGGAATCACAATAAATAGGGATGCGCTTGTAGTTGTACCCAAAGACCCTTAACTGTGTCTTCATCCAGAGGACTTGTGAACAATAGCTAGCAGCAGCTACATATTCAGCCTCGACAGTGGATGTTGAAACACAGTTTTGTTTCTTTGAGGTCCAACGTACAAGTTTGCCACCTATAAATTGACATGATCCAGAGGTGCTTTTCCGGTCTAGCTTACATCCTGCATGATCAGCATTTGTAAAGGCAGTTAGTTCAAAACGAGAATCCTTTACCAAAGGCCTAAATTAGGAGTGCCTTTGAGATATCTAAAGATTCGCTTAACAGCATTATAGCGCGACTCTGTGCGACTGGCAGTCAGATAAAGTAAAGAACCAATCATGCTACGATACACCTTTTGATCAACAGGTTTACCACAAGGATCTGTATCTAAGAGTCTACCAGTAGACATTGGTGTTTTCATGACTGAGCTATCTGACATATTGAACTTTCTTAACATGTCTTTTATATATTTAGCTTGATTAATGAAAATGCCTTCGAGTAATTGCTTTACTTGTAAACCAAGAAAGAAATTTAATTCACCAATCATCGACATTTCAAACTTTGTTTCCATGATTTTAGAAAAGTTCTTGCATAATTTCTTATTTGTCGACCCAAATATTTTGTCGTCAACATAGATTTGAATGAGAATCAAGTCCTCACCTTTCCTTTTAAGAAATAAGGTGGTATCAACCGTACCTTTCTTGAAACTAGAAGCTATGAGAAATTTAGTTAGAGTTTCATACCAGGCTCGTGGTGCCTGTTTAAGACCATAAAGCGCTTTGTCTAACACATAGACATGATCAGGGTGATGAGGATCAATGAAACCTTCATGTTGTGCCACGTAGACCTCCTCATGCAGAACGCCATTCAGGAAAGCTGACTTTACGTCCATTTGATAGACTGTAAAGTTTTTGTGTGCTGCATATGCCAAGAAGATTCTGATGGCTTCGATCCTTGCAACAGGTGCGAATGTTTCATCATAGTCAATGCCCTCTTGTTGACAGTACCCTTTGGCAACCAATCGAGCTTTGTTTCTCACAACTACTCCAGCCTCGTCTTTCTTGTTTCTGAATACCCACTTTGTTCCAATAACAGTTTTACCTTTAGGTAGTGGGATTAAGCGCTAAACCTTGTTCCGTTCGAATTGCAGAAGCTCGTCTTACATAGCAGAAATCCAGAAGGGATCACGTAGAGCTTCTGATGCTTTCTTTGGTTCTAAGTAACTAAGGAAGCTTGAAAACATGCAGAAATTCGCTGACGTTGACCGTGTCGTGACACCAGATTATATGTCACCTATCACGTTATGCAGGGGATGATCCTTAGTCCAATGATGTGTGCTTGGTAAGGATTCAACTGTTTATTGCGTGTTTGATGCATTGTATTCATCATGCACGACATGTAGATCCACAGATGTACTTGGGACATCTTGTACTGGTGTTTCTGATACTGAAGCTTCTGGAGTAGCAGCTGAAGTACTCGTGACTTCATTTCTAGAAGAATTATCTGTAGAGACAGATTCAGCATTAGTAGAGTCAGAAACTAACGGTTTACTTGTACCTGATGGAGATGAAGTGACATCTTCGGACGGCCCAGACATGTCTTTAGAAATAGTAGGGACCTCTGAGCTTGTTGTTGAAGTTGATATGCCTTTGTCAAAGTCTGCACAAATATCATCGAAGGCATGAATAAACAACAAATCTAACTCAGATGAAGTAGAGTTAGAGTTAGAAGAAGTAGATTCTTTAGATGTTGGTTCTATTCTGGAGTGAATAGAAGCTTTGTTCTTAAGTCCGAGTTCTGAACTGTTGTGTCCAAAAGTCCGTGTAGAATTCTCATCAAAGGAGACATTCATGCTTTCAACAATCGTCTTGGTTCGAATAATGTAAATTCGATAAGCTTTGGACGTCAGAGAGTATCCAACGAGATATCCTTCATCCGCTTTCTTATCAAATTTTGATAGACCTTGACGCTCTCGTAGAATGAAACACCTGCAACCAAAAACACGAAGGAATTTGATGTTAGGTTTACGATTGTTGATTAACTCATATGTTGTTTTGTCAAAACGTTTGACCACAATGGTACGATTATGTGTAAAGCATGTTGTTGCGACTGCCTCAGCCCAAAGATATATGGGTAGATCCGAATAAGAAAGCATAGAACGAGCAACTTCAACTAGAGTACGGTTCTTCCGTTCAAGAATGCCATTCTGCTGTGGAGTGTAGGCTGCGGAGAAGTTATGTAAAATGCCCACAGAGATAAGATAACTCTGCAAGGTGTCATTCTTGAACTCCATGCCGTTGTCACTGTGAAGAGTTCGGACTGGAAATTGAAGACGTACTTGAATACGCTTAATAAAACCGATAATCAATTCTGGCGCATCTGACTTGTTGCGAAGAAACTCGAGCCATGTATACCTTGAATAGTCATCTATCATTACTAAAACATATTTCTTGCCGTTGATAGACGTTGTTCGCATTGGGCCACAAAGGTCCATATGAAGAAGTTCCAATGCAGATGAGGTTGATGATTCAGTTTTGGACTTGAATGAGCTTCGCTTCATTTTTCCCATCTCACATGCAGAACATAGTGAGTCTTTTTCAAACCTCATTTCTGGTAGACCTTTGACCAGACCTTGTCTTTGTAGCTTAGCTATGGATCTGAAATTCTGATGAGACAAGCGGCGATGCCACGTCCACGTTTGTTCTTTAGAAGCTTTGGCTAGTAGGCATACTGGACGTGTGGCAGACAGTGTGGGAAAATCTACATAATATAGATTTTCATGGCGCTCAGTTTTGAAGATTTTGTACCCATCGGGATCCTCAAGATAGCAATAAGTTGTTGTGAAGCGAACTTGATATTTCATGTCACAGAAGTGACTGGTGCTAAACAGATTGTGATCAAGTCCTTCAACATATAACACCCTTTGAATCTTCACAACTCCATTATCGAGCATTCCATATCCTCTGACATGTCCTTCTACTTCAGAATTTGCAAAACGAACTGCTCCGGTTGGCTCCTCCACATAGTTATGCAAGAGGCGCTTGAATCCTATCATGTGGCGTGAACATCGTGAATCTATCACCCACAGTCGACATGCCTGCACAAAAACAATTAGTTTTGCTTAGGTACCCATATCAGAATGGGTCCTTCGTTGTTAGCTTTAAGCAATTCAGGAATATCAGCAGGCTTAACTTTCACTCTCCATTCATATCTGGGTTTTGGAACCCATTTCCAAACCGTTTTAACATTTAATTCCTGAAAGTGCTTTTTAGATTTAGGATTGGCAACCTTAGCTCGAAACACTTTGGGTTGTGTGGAGGAATTAGAATTAAAATTGGAATTAAGGTTTAGTTTAGCTTTTCTTTTACTCTTTTTGGACTTAGGATGGGAGTAGTATGTGAAAGAATTATCCCAACAGTGTTTGCAATATAAATTCTTTCGAGCAAAATTCATAAACTTAGATTTATCGGAACAAATCTTACATTCATGTCCATCAAAAGAATTACTTTTCAAAATAAAACTGTCTGAAATACAACTATTCATAACAAAAGATTCACTAGAAGTCAAACTATCATTTTTATTCAAACTAGTATCTTTATTCTTCTTAATCCTCCCAACTCCATTTCCTTTTATATCTGAAATAGAAACAGGAACCTTGTTAGTCTCTATCTTAGAGGGTGGTTCTTTTCTACAGTTACTTGAAGTCTCACCCTTCTCAAAAATACTAGGTGGATATTCAGGGCAATCAGAGTAAACAACTGAAGGTTTTGCAAGAGCATCAAATTCTGGATTAGTTCTTACCTTCCAGCTTGGATCATTGAACATCTGTTTATCATTTGAAGCATTTTTAAACAAAGTAATTTTCAAATCATTAATCTCTGTGCAAAGCTCTTGATTTTCATTCAAAGATTTTTCAAGCTTAAATTTGAGGTCAAAGTTTTTATCTTCAACCTCATCAAGAGACTGTTGCAACATATCAATTTGCTTCATCAATTCAGATGTATGATCACTCACAGAATTTTACTCCTTTGCAGTAGAAACAGGATCAGAATCTGAGGCATTCATCATTTCTATAAAACCTTTCTTCAGTCATGGACTCAATAAACTCCATTTTTTCAATTTTAGAACAAGATTCATTCGTGATGACAGTTTCTTCTTCAACCTCTTCAACAAGTAAAGGTTTAGAAGCAATGGGATTTGAGACAGATGGTATAGTAGATGGATCAACATCCGATTCATACTCATCATATTTGCATGCAGTCTCAGGTGGAACAGTGTCATTGATGTCTGATTCTTTTGAAGATGTGGTAAACAGTGAATCAAACTCAGTTAATTCTATCTTTCGAGTTTCATAGCTTTTGTTCAAATCATTGTATTTAAAACCAATTGATTTAAAAGAATTTTGAGAATCAGTTTCACAAGACTTGTCCTTCCCTATTTCTTCTCGACCGTTGGTCTCTGTAAAAGGTTTAGAAGTACTTGCTTCAACAAAGGTTGCACGAATGTTAGGAATGGGTCTGATTGCGGAGCCAAATTTATCAAAATTATATAAGTGCTCCGGTGCCTTTTTCAAAACATCGTTAGTTGACACACCCAAACCTGGTTTCAGTTTAGAAAACCTTTCATCCTGGAGTTTATTGGTTAGAAGGTTTAATGTCTGTTCAGTCTGATCTCGTTTCATGTTAATGTTCTCCAATTGCTTGATTTTGGTGAAAGCTTCATTTCTTTCTTGATAACAAACTTCAAATTTGATTTTAAACTCACCCTTTTCAGCATTAAGATTCACAAGATCCTTTTCTAAGCCAGATATTTTTCTTTTTAAAGATTCTTTTTCAGCTTTTAAACCATCCTTTTCTTTTTCTTTGTCTTCCACAACAACTTTTAACAATGTGTTTTCATCACGAAAACTTAAAACTGATTGATGTGTAGAGCTAAGTTTACCTTCCAATAAAGCAAATTCATCTTTCATACTATGTATTTGGGCCATTAGAGATTCAATAAGGTCAGAATTATCACTTACCTCAGAGTTTGCATCTTCGGAATGTGCCTCAGAATCATCATCGTCACCATCCAGTTTTGCCATGTAGGATACTTGCGTGAAGTGCGCCTGCTCCTCGTCATCAGAACTTTGGAACAGCCAGTTTCCTCTTCAACCATAAGCACCTTTCCTTCTTCAGCTTCCTTGGCAATGAGTGACTTCCTTGTGTAATATTCTGAGTTCTTCACTTTCTTGAACTTGCAATCTCTGGAGAAGTGCCCAAATTTGCCGCAGTTGTAGCATCTTTCTGGTTCATCCTTTCTCTCTTCTTTCTTCTCCTCTCTCTTTTCTTCTCTTCTGTCTTCCCGTCCTTCCTCTCTCCTTCCATGCCTTGTCTTGTATCGCATCTCAGACTTCTCTTTCTTGTATCCATCATACTTTGGCTTTGAGTAGTATTTCTTCTTCCCAAAGCTCTTCTTGAATCGTCGAGTAATTTGAGCCAAGTCCTCAGAGAACTTTTGTATATCCGGATCAGAATCAATCTCCAGTTCTTCATCACTTTAATCAGATTCGGACTCAGTAACCTCAGTAACCAGAGCTTTAGACACCTTTTTCTTTGACCTTGCAGAGGATATAGGAACGAAACTCTTTCCTTTGCCAACTATGAGAGCCACGGATTCCTTCAGATTATTGGACTCATTATTAATTGATCTCACCTCATCCTCATGCTGAGAAAGAGTAGAGAAGATATCAGTTACGTTTTCTTGACCCATGTTCTTTGACATATAGAGGTTGATGGCAAAGTTCTTTCACTCTGGATTCAGGTTCTTGATGAACTTGTAATTTATCTCAGAAGCGGATTTAGAGATGTTCTTCCTCCGCAAGTCATTGAGAATGATGTTGTATCTGTTGTAGGTATCTAGCAGCAATTCTCCTTCTTTTGCGTGAAACCCCTCGTATGCATTTATGCATAGATTCTGCTTAGCTTGGATGGAGGATTCACTTCCTTCAAACTGTCTTGATAGTTCATCCCAGACTTCTTTTGCAGAGTTCCGACTGTCTACACGGTTGTAGATGTCATTCGGAATTGCCATGGTCAGATAAATGAGAGCCTCTTCATCTATCTTGTACTGATCTTTCTCTTTTTCAGTGAAGTACTGATACGGTTTAGGGACAAGTCTATCAGGGATTTCTAGAGAGGTGGCAGTTTCAGCTTGACCCTGTACTCTGACCATTGGATTTACAGGGCCATTGATGATTGATTCCATGAAACTTCTGTTTTTGTGATTCAGAAACTGAATCATTCTTCTCTTCCATTGCTGATATTCATTATCCATGAGGACAAGAGGTTTGGACTGAGAGCCCATTGAGAGAAGCTGGTTCGACATCTTACCAGTATGGTTAGAAATCAAACTAATCTGTACCAAGAGAATTAACTAGATGAGATCGTTAGAATCAAGTATTAGACAAAATCTACACTTAAAAAAATTTCAGAAAAATAAATTTCCAAAAATAATCAAATGCAGAATTCGCAAACAGTATAAAACTCAAATAAATTAGCAAACTGATAATCTGGCGCAAATCACGAACAATAACTTTGTCCCCCTCCGCAGACTTAGCACGGGGGTCCCGCTAAAATTTACGCAAAAATCAACTCGCACTAAGAGGTTTGCGTGAGAAGTGGGTCACGAGAAGTTAGACTTTGCGTGAAGAGCGAGTGGCGCAAAGAGAGATTTGCGCGAGGGACAGGTGATGCAAAAGTGAGATTTGCATGAGTAATGGGTGGCGCAAGTGGAGTTTTGCACGAGAGGTGGGTCGCGCAAAGAGGAGGTTTGCACGAACCGCAGGTGGCGCAAAGTGTGGTTTTGCGGGAGTAACTGTTTGCGCAAAAGAGTTGTCGACCGGGATCTTGCTTGACCGGGAACTCGTCGACCGGTATTCCGACCTGACAGGTCTTACGACCGGTATAGTGTGATCGATAGGATGCGACCAGTATGTTGCACGACCGGAGAGGTGCTTCGACCGGTATCCTGTCGACCGGACAAGAGTGTGTCCACCAAAAGTCCATGACTGGTATGGTGTGACCAGTATGTATGTGGACCGATACGGTGTATTTGAACGGTATGTTGCTGACCGGGATTTTTTTTGAGTAAGCTGACCGGTATAGAGAGTGATGAATAACGACCGGTATGTTCTTAGTTTCGACCCAGAACGACGATAATTAACCCAGAAACCACACAAAACACTGAAACCCAATGCAGATCTCAGACTTTTATAACCCAAAAAATATATCAATCAGAATGCAATCAACACCAATGACTAAAATCAACTTTCAAGTTTCAATTTAATAATCACAGTGGTCGCAAGATATGAGAAACCAGAGTCCAGAAAGCATCAAAAATTCAATCAATTTAAGAGTTACAGTGCAATTAAATCATCAGATAACCTTCAATAGCATGAAACTCATCTAATTAGATCTATTTGAAGCATAAAAACACATTAATTCAAGAAATCAATTTTCACACAGTAGGAAGTCGATAAACTCAGTTTTAATCCAGAAAACTTGATTCTTTAGGCTCTGATACCACTTGTTAAACCCAGATCACTAGTTGATAACAATCACACAACACAATATAGATCAAGAGATAATAAATCAGAATAACTTACCACGATCCCTTGATTAAACAATGAAAACCTTGTGTGTTCTTGGTACCTTGTGCGATTACAGAATACAGCTACCTCCTCTTTGATAATTATGATTATGAAAGTAATAATGAGGATTAACCTAAAACCTAATTAATTAAACCTATTTATATCTAAGCCGTATAGGCCTAATGGGCTTGGGCCCACCAACAACTAACTATCAACTTATTACAAGTTAGACCCTCTAATTAACTTTAACACAATTGCAATTTAAACCCTTAACTTTAATTTTAATCTTGAATACAATTTATGATCCAACAGATTTTTTCACATTAGATCCAAGAAATTCATCTGATTTGTTCAAATAATAAATCTAAATCAGATAAATGATTAGTAGACGTTGATGCTTCATCTGATTTGTTCGCTTGAGACGCAGGTTCTGGACTGATTTACCCAGAAGCTAGTACTCCGGTTATCACGGGTTCTGAACTGTATTGTTCAGAAGCCATGTCTTCATCAAACGTGATGTTTACACTTTCAACCACTGTTTTTTACTTCTTCAAGTATACACGGAATGCAGTAGATGTAGATGAATAACCAATGAAGATGCCTTCGTCCGCCTTGGCACTGAACAAAACACTTACACCCAAATATATGAAAATATTTGATTGTCGGTGTTCGGTTGTTGATTAACGCATAAGGAGTCTTCTTGAATTTGCGGTGTATCATGGATCGATTCTGAGTGTAGCACGCAGTCGATACAGCTTCAGCCCACAGAAATAGAGGTAAGTCAGATTGACTTAGCATAGTACGAGCGGCCTCGACTAGCGTACGATTTCTTCTTTCGACCAGTCCATTCTGTTGAGGCCTACGAGCAACAGAGTATTGATGTGATATCCCGACCGATTCGAGATATTCTTAAACTGTTTTGTTCTTGAACTCTGTGCCATTGTCTGTTCTTAGAAGCTTGAACGGTTTCTGCAGATTTACCTGGGGCATCTTCAGGAATGTAATGAGAACATCAGGTGTCTCATCTTTTGAACGTAGAAATTTGACCCAAGTGTATCGCGAGTAATCGTCCACGATAACTAGTATGTACTTCTTTCCGCCTAGACTTTGCGTTCGCATCGGACCGCATAAGTCCATATGGAACAACTCTAACGGAGAGCTTATACTCGGTTGAAGCTTTGATTTATGTGGAGCTCTCTTCATCTTTCCCTTTTCACATGTTGCACACAGGTGTTCTTTTTCATACTTCAGCTCTGGAAGTCCTTTAACTAGTTTCCACAGACCAGCTTGTTTATGTACCTGTTTGTCAGTCTGGACGTTTGACAAATTAATTGTGTAGAGGTCGGACTTTCGAGTGCCTACCAAGAGTTCCTTGCCTTCTTCAGTGCGAACATAATACCTCTTGGCCTTGAAATTTACCTCTAAGCCTTTGTCATAGAACTGGCCTATACTGAACAGGTTGTGTCTTAAGCCTTCAACATAGCTCACCTTCTTGATCGTGACTTTGTCGTGTACCATATCACCATATCCCAGAATTGGTGAAAACTGGTCGTTGCCGAATCGAACTGTCCCGCAATATTTATCTGTATAATTGGACAACATCCCTTTCTGCCCTGTCATATGCTTGGAACACCCGTTATCCAAGTACCACATATGACGGGTCTGCATAAGAGAAATTACGAAACAAGAGATTTAGGTACCCACTTGTAAATGGTTCCTACAGTGTTAGTACATGATTTTGGTACCCATTGAAATTTGGGTCCTCTTTGATTTTGAAAATCAAATGAATCATATGAATGAAAAGAATGAACATGATAATTTCCAAACCAAACATCAGAATCTTGACAAGAAGCATAAGCATGTTTATCATAATATGAAGACTTTCTAGCACACAGACGTAACTGGAATAATTGTTTCATAGAATATATCTTGCGATAAACGAAAAGTTTTGGTTCCAAAATAGTAGCAACATTCGCATTAAAAACATCTTTACTAGTTGGAGTCTTATAACAATCAACACTACAAAAAGATTTAGTAGTCTCGTCAATCTTCCGTTTTGGTTGCCATTGTGATTTAACTCCTAGCTTGCTCAGATCTGAAATATTTGAGACTTTTGAGTTAGATCTTTGAGAAACAACTGAATGCATCTTCTTTAGGTTACCAGTAGTGATTGGTTTCTGTGAATGCTAAGATTTCTTCTTACCTTTCGCATTCTTAGTTTTCACAGAAACTGTTTCATCAACTTTCGTTGATGATTTGCTTTTCACAAACTTACTGGATAATACAAAGGAATTCACAACAAATGATGAATGATTAGGAAGTTTGGCATTAAAATCAAATTGATCAAAACAATCATCTAAAACACCATCAGAGTTTAGAAAATCATACCCTTCATCAGTTAGACCAAACATATCATCAGATTTTGAAGCCTTTGAGGATTTAGAAAGAACAGAATTTTTAATCACGGTTGAAAACACATTTTGTTCAACTTCAATCAAAAGTCTTTCATCTGCTAAAGATGTCTCAAGTTCAGAAATTTTACTTTCCAAAACGAGAGGAGGGACGTAAATTTTACCTTTAATAGGCTTTGCCTCCATTTCTTTTACAGAATAACTCTGAAAGAAGTTATTTGAAAGAGATTTTGATTAAACAAAATCATAACTATTATTCAGCTTCGCATAACGAAATGGAAGTTGAACATTAGATGTGTTCTTTCGTTTTTCTGTTTCCTTGGCTTCATCTTCTTTAGACAGTCCAGTCCAGAAAACTTGAAGCTCAGGGAATCGTCGAGCTAGTTTCAAAAATGTAAAATCATAAAGTCCAGGCACTTCAGATTTACCCTTTTTAAGGTAGTGAGTATTCTGATAACCAATTCCCCAACTCTCTTTATTCTCTTTGGGTTTGTTTAGATGAATGGTTTGTTCAGTTTGACCCAATGAGTATAACTTCTTTTCCAAAGCATTTAATTTTTCAAGTAAATATTTGTTTTCTCCGGTACGCGAAGAATACATTCTCGTAAGCTCTTTGAAATCAAACTCACTTTTTCTCTATTTAGACTTTGTTTCAGCAATCTCTTTAAGAATTATGGTCTGCTCTTTTGCACTTGTGTCAATGTTTTTATGTAAAACCTCAATCAATACTTTCTTCCTAGCAATATCCTCGCTAAGTTTCTATATTGATTGGTCTTTTTCTTTAATGACACCCTTTTCAAGCTTAAGTTTAGACTCTAATTCTTGGAGTTTTATCATCATGGCATGCATTTGATTTAAGAAATCTGATTCAGTTAAATCACATACCTCTTCGTTGCCATCTTCATCGGAAACAACTTCAGCTTCTATTTCCATCTTGCCCATGAAGCATAGATGCGCTGTCTCGTCCTTCTCTTCATTCTCATCTTCCTGGTCTGAATGGTCTAGCCAGTATTCATCTTCTGCCATCAATGCCTTTCAAGCCTCTTGTTGCTTGGATAGAAGCATTTTGTTTTTGTAGTAGTCTGAGTTTCTGACTTTGGGTCTTCGGCAGTCTCTGGCAAAATGTCCAAGTCTACCACAGTTGTAGCACTTTGGAGGTTCTGACTGACTAGTTTCTTTAGTTTTATACCTTATCTCTTCCAGCTTCCTTTCCTCTACTCTCTTACCTTCAATCCTCTCTTTGTGAACATAGTTGCTTGGACCAGAAGAATACCTCTGACTGTTTGAGCTTGGCTTTTTGTAGAATTTCTTCTAAAAAGCCTTAGTCAACATAAGCATAGCCTGCTTTAGTTGTTCACAATCGTCAGAGTCAGAGTTGGATTCATTTTCAACCTCATCTGATTCAGACATAATTATCTTCTTCTTTTTCTTTTTCACAACAAGTGCAACTGAATCAGCAACTGTCTTCTCAGACTGTCTCTTTTCATCCATGATCTCATCCACCACTTCCTCATTCTGCTTGAGGGTTTCATACACCTCGTGAAGTGCAATATCGTTCAGATCTTTGATTTGCTTCATTTGCCTTGTAAATATTTTCCATTCAGGCTGGAGGATGCTGAGAAATTTGACATTCAACTCTATTTGTGATTTGTTAACCTTGTTCTTGCTTAACTCATTCAGCAAGGTCACAAATTTTTCGTAAGTTTCTGCTAGTGATTCTCCAACTCTGCCTTTGAATTCTTCATAATTGTTGAGGCAGTTGGATATCTTGAGCTGGTTTCCAACTTTTGAACCAAACATCATTTTCTCTAGATGATCCCACATCTCTTTGCCAGAGCATTTATGGTTGTCTGTCTTCACATATATTTCATTTGGAATGCCTTGAAGAATGTAAGACTTTTCTAATATATCACCTTTTGCTCTTTTTAGGTTATCACCTTCGAGCTCATCATACTTAAGTTGAAACTATGTTGCCACAGCTCCCTCCGTACGAGTCTCATAAACTGGTGCCATAATTCCTTCCTCTATTGATTTCCTGATTAAATCACCCAAATCTTATCTTTCTATGAAGTTCATGAACCGATCTTTCCACTATTCATACTCTCTCCTGAAGAGTACTGGTGGTTTTGTGTCAGTTCCGATCGCTAGAGCTTCTCTTGAAGTCATTCTGATTGAAAAAGACAAAGTCTGGTACTGGCACAAAAGGCAAACTTTGCGCTAAAGGAGGTAGCGCAAAAGACTGGTTTGTGCTAAACGACGGTGGCGCAAAAATCAACTTTGCGTTAGAAGAAGCTGGTGCAAAAGAGACTTGCGCGAGGTTTGACTGGCGCAAAGTAATACTTTGCGCTAGAAGAGGTTGGCGCAAAAGTGACTTTGCGAACTTGTGATCTGAGATTTGCGCGAAACAAAGGTGGCGCAAGCTGAGGTTTGCACGAGACAAAGGTCGCGCGTTTTGATTTTTGCGTGAGTCGTTGGTCGCGCGAAATTGGAAGTTTGTGCTAGACGTTGATGGCGCAAAACTGACTATGAACTGGCGCAAATTTTGCACTTTGCGCGAGTTCGTCCCTTTTCTTCGAAAAATCGATCTATTTCGCTCAAATAACCCTGTTTGACAACGATTAGCAGTCCCAAATTCTAACAAATTGACCACTAACAGTTTTAGAACAGATTACAACCTTTAGATCAGAAAAACAATCAATTTTTGAAGATCCAATCGATGGAACAGTGACTTTAAAGTCGTGTACAGTTGACTCCAAAAATCACAAAATGGGAATCGATATTAGTGCTATACTGAAATTAAATTATAACAACTCGATCTAGCACCCTATTCGATCACAACCTGATCGATTTCAAACCCAAAAACACACTTAAACTCGAAAATGATTTTGAAATGAAGAACACAAAGTCGTTCTTTAAAAAAACTTGATTTGAATCTGTTTTCAAGCTCTGATACCAATTGACGGTCCACAATATTATCAAGTTCTTATCAAAACAACGACACATATACTAACCAACCTGATTTGATTACAAGCACGGAATACAGATTGATTGATTTCTCTTTTGAAGCTCTCTGTGTTTTTACACCGTGAAATTGTGTTATGTGTGTGTTTTCTATATCTTACACAACACACTTACGAACATAATATAATATCTAACTAAATATCTAATAAAACATAATATCTAGATATTTAGGATTAAATCTAAAATACTTAGAAACAATAATTAACTTTGACATATTATTACAAACTGACTTTAGACTAATATCGAGAGTTGACTTTCCAGCTTTAGCTTCAGATTGCGATCTTTAGATTGGATGATCTTGAATCCAATAGATCTGTGCGCTAACAAGATGTGAAATAAAATTCCAACAAAACTTGCAAACAAACGTAAGAGATAGAGTAGCTTCATACATTTTAAAACTCGACCCCAAATCACTCATATACGTCAAATTATAAATCAAAATGTGTCATACCGCCTGCTCATATAAAACCCGAAGCAATGGTTGTACAACAATCGGGTTTCCAAAATTTCTCATTTAGCAACGAAATGACATGGAATAAAATTTCCAACACTTTGCATTAACAAGTGCGAACTATGGTAGTTCCTTGCGATTTAAAACTTGCCCAAACTTCACATGCGCCAAATAATTTTTTTAAAACTCGTAACAAAATATTTGCATGCCCTTGGGTGAGAAATGGAACAATTCCTGTCAGTTTCAAATTTAAAACTATTTAACAACATGCTCTTTGATAGATCGCAATACTAACAAAGACAGTATGAAGAAGATTCTGTATAAAACGTTTATGCAACCTTATACAACAAAAACCATTTAGTAACTTTCAAAATATGGACTACATTCTTGTGTGTGCCAAAACATTCACCAGAAGTGCAAAAGTTTTGACAAGCATGAAATAATTCATGTAATTTATTTCAAAAATAATTATCGTGCATGCATTTTCTCGAGGTACGAAATCTTTGAACCACGCTCCCCAAGTCTACTAGAAACATTACTTACCTTGGGAAGCTCAAATATCTCAAAGCGATAACCCACATCTAAGCCGATTAATCTTACAACTTTCCTCCCAAAGTAGTGATGATCCAACAAGCTTATGGCTCACACTTAACCAATTTCCATGACCCACAATGGTCATTTTAAAATGATTAACATACTTAACTATAACACAAGGTGATAACACTACAAAATACCAATGAGTTAATGCTCTCCAATCGAACAAAACACTCACTACCCCCATCGATCACCACAACAGGGAGATTCAAGAACACATATGTAACGGTAAATTCATGATAACGCTGGCCAGGTACACTATGAACGAACCACACATAAGGATCCTTTCTACCATCGTTGAGATTTTTAATGCTAGTGTTTCTATCGACCTCAAAATATCCTATCTTAAAGTGCCTAATCGTACATTCTCACTTTCATCCACCTAGAAAAGCTCTAGTTTGAGTCTAGGTACCTGAAATCAACACCTAAATCTCTCAAACTTATGCTTTGATACCAACTTGTAACACCCTCAAATTTGGAAAGAACGACTAATTTAAAATTTCATTAACACACCAAAACATGAATCACCTAAAGTAACAATTTAAGGTTTAACTTCAATTGACACAAATCAAACCTTATATAAGGTCTATAATAGGGATGGGTGATACTAAAACCCAATAACAGTCGCTATCTCCAAAAGCGGAAGACTTCATCAAATAGCTAGAACCTTCTCATGCACCTAACTGGCTCTTGACTTTCACTGTATCACTAGTACATAACCCCATCAAGGACCTGATGCACATGCCGACAAATAAAAAGGTTAGGTTTAACGCATAGTAAGATCAAGAGTTTTCAACATTTATATGAAACGATAAACTAAAGAATGATTTTTAAATCACGGTTTCTAAAAAGGAATGTACAACTATAAAAGTAACACCTTTCCCAAAACTCACTATTTTCGTGATGAAAACCCTATTACAAATATTCTATCAAATATGAATTCAAAACCTAATACTCACATAAAACTTGAATAATCATAAATGCTCAAATATTGAAATTCGGATAAAACTTTATTGTCCAAACAACAGAAATATGAGTAAGACTCAAGCCCCAAAACTATAATTTATGGAGAACTCCCTATAATCAAAAAGTCACCAAAATCATGGATAAAACTAAATATCCAAAACAACACCTTCGGTGACGGGGGAGACCCGATCTCCATGATTAGTGGCGAAACATAAAAGTAGGCCATTTTCCAAGTTATTGAGCTCATCATACTAGGATCAAGGCCACGAGCTCACTGGCTCATACTCAGATGTGGGAGACGGCACCCAATGATCCTAGTCATACTCATTCACTAGGATTATATTTACGGTCCATGGATAGTATCCGATCTCACACAACCGTACCAAGTTACCTTCCGAGGGCCTAATGTCTCAACTAGTAATAAATGGGAAATAACTATCCCATAAATTACCGTACCAAGTTACCCTCAAATTTGGAAAGAACGACTAATTTAAAATTTCATTAACACACCAAAACATGAATCACCTAAAGTAACAATTTAAGGTTTAACTTCAATTGACACAAATCAAACCTTATATAAGGTCTATAATAGGGATGGGTGATACTAAAACCCAATAACAGTCGCTATCTCCAAAAGCGGAAGACTTCATCAAATAGCTAGAACCTTCTCATGCACCTAACTGGCTCTTGACTTTCACTGTATCACTAGTACATAACCCCATCAAGGACCTGATGCACATGCCGACAAATAAAAAGGTTAGGTTTAACGCATAGTAAGATCAAGAGTTTTCAACATTTATATGAAACGATAAACTAAAGAATGATTTTTAAATCACGGTTTCTAAAAAGGAATGTACAACTATAAAAGTAACACCTTTCCCAAAACTCACTATTTTCGTGATGAAAACCCCACTACAAATATTCTATCAAATATGAATTCAAAACCTAATACTCACATAAAACTTGAATAATCATAAATGCTCAAATATTGAAATTCGGATAAAACTTTATTGTCCAAACAACAGAAATATGAGTAAGACTCAAGCCCCAAAACTATAATTTATGGAGAACTCCCTATAATCAAAAAGTCACCAAAATCATGGATAAAACTAAATATCAAAACAACACCTTCGGTGACGGGGGAGACCCGATCTCCATGATTAGTGGCGAAACACAAAAGTAGGCCACTTTCCAAGTTATTGAGCTCATCATACTAGGATCAAGGCCACGAGCTCACTGGCTCATACTCAGATGTGGGAGACGGCACCCAATGATCCTAGTCATACTCATTCACTAGGATTATATTTACGGTCCATGGATAGTATCCGATATCACACAACCGTACCAAGTTACCTTCCGAGCGCCTAATGTCTCAACTAGTAATAAATGGGAAATAACTATCCCATAAAAACTGACTCATAAATTACATCATAGGGTCAAGGGCAAATGTTCGACTTCAAGGGCCCGCACCATAAGGCCTTCGATGACCCAATGACTAATCCTGGTCCCAAAATGGGCAAAACCGACCCTTTTAAAACGATAAATACTAACTCTTATGCCTATGGATCTATTGCATTACAGTCTATAACATTACACAACTCCAATTGAATGACCAAAACACTTAAAACATGTAATTCTCAAATGATAAGCAATAAACGTAATCGTACTCAAAACTACACAATGGGCTATTAAAACCGGACAAATATCCCCAAGACTCATCTTATTCAAAACCGAGTCAAAAGCTCAACAATTTAGTTTATTCTACAATAAAAATCAGTGTAAACAATAAAAGACATTTAATCAACGATTATGCAAACACAATGAAAAAAAGTATGATTAAACCAAAACTCATCATTGGTTGAGACAAACCATTTTCCAAATGAACTCATACCCTTATATTTCCAAAATGCCTCATAGCACAGTAATAAGCATTTTTCCAAACAGTTTATAAGATCAAATACACTAAAATGTATTAATCACCCAACAAACTCCATTTGTACATAAAATCACCAAAAGAACACATTCTTGAGGTTTACTCCTCAAAACATTCAAAAAAAACCCAAGATAGGCATTTTTCAACATTTATCAATCCAAATTTACCGAATATGAAAACTTTGTCAACTACTCAACACATTGATAATTACCAAATAAACACATTATTACTTCAAAATACATATTTTGGCATGTTCATAGTTTTCACGAACCAACTTGAACTCACATTGCTAGGTTAAGTTAAACCTAGGTTCCAAATCCACCTCTACTTCCAAAGTGGTGGAGACTTTAGATCTACAAGCAAAACTTCTAGATCTATGATGCATAGATTCTCAATAACAGTTACTCTACTCCTAAAACATACATAAACAACCCAAGAGGAGAAATTAGGGTTGAGGTAGAAAGGCTCAAACCCTAGGTTAAGAGATGGTTGGATATAACTTACCTTTCAACTTATAGGAACCCCAACTCTTTGACAAAACTTCAATCTTATTTGCTTCCATCTTGAAAAGCTTTGAAATACGGATCCATAGCAAGAAAAGTCGCCCAAAAAAGATGAGAGATGAGCAAGATATGACCAAATGAAGAAAATCCCGATTTTAAGCACTGCAGTTGTGGCACGACCCTGACATGCGATAGTTCCCTCTATCACTGTCGTAGAGCACTGTCGTCTGGGATGTACTGAGGCCCCATTCCTTATTTTCAACCTTGCCTTGCTATAGTGCCTTTTGACACTGACACTGGGCATTGTATCTAGACTCGTACTGAGAGTTTTTTGACTGTTTTCCTGACCATTCCTCAATCGTTTTTCCAGCCGTTCCTCGACCCTTTTCCTAGACGTTCCTTGACCGTTTTCCAGATGCTCCTATACCATTTTCCCGGTACTTTTGATGTTGTTATGCTAAATATCGTTCCATTGTCATAATTTTAAGGCTCATTCGTTGGAACGACCAAACACTCGATAACGCCGGTGTGATTGTGACATGTATCACAACTGCATGGCATTATAGTAGGGACTACCACAATTTCAGTATCATTGGTGTCATTATGCCATATATAACAACCATAAGGCACTATAGCCAAGACGACCATAATCTTACTACCATTAGTTCCATTGTGACAAGTGTCACAACCACATATCACTATAGCCATACTCTATATTTGGTTCTAGATTGTGAGTTTCGACTGCTAAAATTCTAGATCAAATTTTACGATTAGCTTATTGTAACACCCCAAATTTTAGATAAATAATCTTTCATTCTATTTAACTCATGAACCGTCATTTATTGGGTGACATTTAATTTCATATGCATGTATAATTATAGGCATATACGAGTGTAAGGTTAAAAGCCACAACTGGATGATAGCAAGCCTGGGCACGTCGGGAAAAAGAAGCTCATCTGACCCCAAGGTGGTACGTATCCTATAAAAGTTGTCACAATCATTTGAGTCTCATCGTTGGACAAGGGGACTTACAGTCGTTTTAGGTTGAATTTGCAAATTTGAGGTTCTGGACATGTTAGGCGAGTATGCCCGACGATAGTGCCAACGACATACTCGTTGGTCACAATTGCGCGAGGAGTCAGGGTCGTGGTACACTTTTGGCAAGAGTGGCCGGCGAGAATGCCAAGGGCACTATCGCGTGTCACTATCTCCGTCGGGGTTTGTCACTTAAATGCTCAAATCTGATTTCTTGGGGAGACATTAGTTCATTTACTGTGTTCTTAAATACAATCACTCTCCCTCTCCAAAGCAATTTTCATTCTTTTTGCCTCATCTCTCCTCTTTGAATGTGAATCCAATAGGTCAAGGAAGAGTTATTACACTTCTAGGGTTCTATCACCATTTACTACAAGATCTAGATGTTCTCTTGGCTCAAGTCTCCGTCTACTCCTCACTAGGGTTTTCTCTGTTTAAGGTTTTCTATTACAAATCTACTTGGTGGGTTCATTTTTTATTATCTTCTTCATCCTAATTGTGTTATAGTAATAATAATCATTATGTGGGTTATATGTGATGATAGTTTGAAGTTTTGAATAAAATGATGATTTAGGGTTTTAATGGGGATTTAACCTAAAAGAAATATTATGGATTTGAGGTTGATATAACTAGAAAGGATTCTAGACTTGAGTATATAAAGTATTTAGTTCACCTATATGTTGATATGTGTGATAAATTCATAGAGTGGTAAATGGGATGTATTGGATTACCATGTTAACTATTTTGAGATCCCATGAGTACGAAGTGGATTTTATGTGCATGTAAAGCATGTCATATGAAAAGGTTTTGATGAGTTTTAGTTATGTGGGTATGGAATATTTTTATGCTACGACATCGTGACTTGCTTTAACTAATAGGGTATGAGCTTATGAGTTATTGAGCCCAAACTCTTTATGCATGAGGATTTGGGAGAGCTCCATTTTGGTTATGAGTATGTCCATCTTTGGACTCTAGAGAGTAAACACTAAAGGACCATGGATCCTTAAGTTGGAACTCGTCTAGCTTGGGTAGGCACTAAGTTTCAATGAGTCCTTGAGGTGTAACTGTTAGAGTATAGTTTTGAGTCAATTTGTTTAGTTGTTTGTGTTTAATATTGTTGAATTTTCTTGTAGCTTGCGTAGAGGTCAAGACCTTGTTTGACCCTATATAAGCATTCCTTTTGTCTTGTTATGTATAACCTTTAGTAAGCATTTTGAGTCATTGTAACTTTCAAGTAAGACATATGAATACGACTAGATTAGTGACTATTTCTCTCTAGATCTCATCTTTGATTTCATTGTGTTTGATTGTGATTAATCATATTTGCTTGAAACATGGGATCACAATTGGTATCAGAGCTTAATCAGAAAATTCAGAAAGATTTGGATCATGATTTGAAGACAGAAAGATCGATTTTCAGTTTTTATAAAGTTACTGTTATATCGAAATCAAGATTTTGATTTCATTGTGTTTTTGATGTACATTTGTGTCCACAATGATTGCATGTAGTAGTAGAAGAATCTTTGCTATGGTTAGAAATTCCATTGATCAACAGATTGATTGAATTGGATAGATTTTTGTATTTTTAGAAAGTGTATACTCGCGAATTGTTCAGAATCGATTCCCACTTCTACAGTTAATCTTGATGAAATTCATTTTGAAGGGTTATTCACGATGATATAAATAGTGGATCTGCAAAGTTTCATTGTCAAATATCAAGGTTTGGATAGTTTTCTGTTGAATTTTTCAGAAAAATGACCAAGATCTAAAGAATTCGCACGAGGTAATGAAGAACTCGCACATAGAACTAGTAGAGCCAAGGATTTCGCAAAATAGTTATTCTTGGTGTTTATTAAGGGAAGAATTCGCAAACTGAAGGAATTCGCATATTAAAGAGAAGAAAAGTTGGTTAAGGAAAGGATTCGCACAAGTGTTTGTACGAAAAGCTCAGGATTCGCACAAGAATCATATGCTAGAAGTCTAGAATTCGCACCTGAGAGATACATGAATTGAAAGAAATTCGCATCTGAGTCTTATACGAATTTCAAAGTATTCGCATAAGCCTTCATGCGAAAAGCTTAGAACTCGCAAATGCTTGTATGCGAAAAGCTCAAGTTTCATATCCTTTTTAATATCCTTTTATGCGAATTGTTTTATACGAATTGTTTTCTGTGTGTGCTATGCGAATTGTGCCTTATGAATTCTTGCATGCGAATTTTGTTGTGTGAGTAGCATACGAATTCTTGTCTTGTATTTCATTTTAAGTAATTTTTCTTTATTTTTACTTCAAATTTTTCTGTTTTTCTGACTAAAGATCATTTCAAGCATCATTTTTCATAGATACTAATCATGCCTTACACAGATGAGAAGGGAAATCTATTTCTCACCAAAAGGGTCTGTGCATTGTCATATATGCCAGAGATTCCAAAGATGGAAGTTGATCTAGAAGAACTCAAAGTTAAGAATGAGAAGTTGTAAAGTCAAAATTCAAAGCTGAAAGCATATATTGATACTTTGAATGTCAAGCTCACCAAAGCTGAGAAACAAGTATCAACTTATGAAGCTAAAGAAAAAGAGTGGATAAAGAAAGTAGATGAGAGGTTCAAAAATGAGAAAGTTGAACTTGAGAATACTTTCAACCTGAAGTTATCTGAACTTTCAAGGAAAGTTGAGTCAGAAAAGAAAGACTTAGAACTCAGATGTGTAAAACTTTCTAAACAAGTTTCTGATTTTGAAAAGATTGTAATTACTGAGACAGATATCTTTAATAGAGAAAACAAAAGTTTTGAAAAGAAAAATACTTTACTATTCAAAGAGATCTCTGAGAAAAATCAAAAGTTTGAGAAAGAATTTGAAACTGAAAGAAAATTCTTTGAATCTGAGATTTCTAAACTTACTGACAAGTTAGTTGTCTTATCTACAGATATTCAAAAGGGACAGAAATCTAAATCTGTTTTGCAAAGCAAGTATGATAAACTGTGCAATGAAAAAGCCAAGTTGAATGACAAGATCAGTCAACTTGAGAAAGCTAATACCGATCTTTCTGACAAGTTAGCATCTTTTTATGATGATGATTCAATTGAATCAGTTTGCTCTTTTCAATCAGTATCTAGCTTATTTCAGAAAATGGTTTTCAAAAAACAAACTGTTAAATCTGAAATCTTGAAACCAAATCAGATTAAATCTTCTAGTCTATTCTATATTGAATTTGTTGATAGATATGCTGCTTATTCTGGAATTAGTATTTCCAAGAAAGAGAAGATGATATGGGTTGTCAAAGGTTCTCCTGAATCAGTAAAATACTAGAAATCATCTGCAGAAGCTGAATTGAGAAAGAAGAACAAAACTCAAAAATGTAAATCTTTTGCACCTGATGCTATCAAGTCAAACAAGCATCTGATCAGGTTATCAAAAAGAAAACTTTTTTGTTCATATTGCTGTAATGATGATTTTGTTCACAAAGCACATATACACAAAAGGTATTATTCTCATAAGAAGTTTACTGATACTGCTTATCACAGAGGTGAAAACCGCTCAATGAAATTTTCACATACTAACCAGAATGGACCCAAACTCATCTGGGTACCAAAACCTGTTAAACCTGTGATGCAGGAACCTGAACTGAAGAAGAGGTGAAGGCCTATGGGTGGCTTCTAAACACTGCAGTTTAGGACCCATTCTTCAATGTTCAAGACTATGACTTCTAGACACAGCAGTCTAGGACTCAGACTTTAATGTCAAGATCTTGATAAAATCTTGAATGTCACATCTTCACAGGGAGTTTTTTCATTGACTAAATTTAATTTGTGTGAATTGAAGTTGAGAGAAAATATTAGTTGTTATATCTTATAAAAGGGGAGAATGTTATCTAGTAGAAGATTGTTTTAGTAAAACTGTTCTGGATTGTTATATTTTTGCCTATATGCAGATATGAAGGGGAGCATATCCATACAGAGAAGAAAGATTCACTACATGTCAAGGGGGAGCCAGCAAGAAATGACAAACATTTGGTGTCAAGAAAGAACAAAGCCATGAAAAGGATCAGAAGAAAAAAATATCAAGTCAACGGGGAGCACAACATATCACATTTGAAAAGGGTTGTAAGTGTGCAGTGTGTGTAACTTGTTTTTGGAATTGAAAATGAGTGAAAATGTCATTTTTGGAAAGTTTACATTTATGAAAAGTTTCTATTTTGAAAATTTTTTGAAAAGTTTCCAAAATTAGCAAGTTTCCTCATTTAGAATGTTTTTCAAAAAGTTGGAAATGTTGCTAAGTCAAGAATTCGCATAACACACTCATGTGAAATCTGAGGAATTCGCAGATGTGTGTTGCACGAATTCTTGAGAATTCGCACATCAGAGTGATACGAGTTCTAACAATTCGCATATGTCTATCTACGAAATGTGAAGAATTCGTATCTAACTGCTATACGAATTCTTTAGGCTTACACAAAATTCGCATACTTGCTTCATGCGAATTCTCACACACTATTGTCTTATTTTTCAAGACAATTCGCATACGTGTTTATGCGAAAAGTGGGAGGTCTAATTAACTCATGCCACGTGTCGATATCATTCCAGGGTATAAATACTCTTAGTGTCTACAAAACCCTCACTTTCGCATCTTTTCTACACTTACGAATTCTTCGGCGCACAAAAACCCCAAAAACCCCTGCTTGCGATTTCGAGTTTTCTCTTCGATTTTCTTCTGTGATTTTCGATTACAAGGTTCTTTTTTGATCTTTTTGTTATCTTTTTATTTAATCTTTGATGTATTGTGTTAAATTTCTTGCAGGGAACCCTAATCTGGATTAGAACTTAGGATTCGTGGATTGTTCATATTCCGAAGAACTCGCATATGTCTTTGAAATTTTTCGACAGATTCTAATCTTGATAAAGATTCTAAGTGTAAATCTGAACTAAAAGAATACTAAATTAATCTAATCGAACTCTTTCATTCGAAAATTTTGACCTAAATTTTTTTTGTTAGGATTGATCCTTGAATCTCACTTTTCGACTCTTGAATATCCTTGAATTTGGTTTTCTAAAGTTCTTCGTGTTCTTGATGATAAATCAGGACTAAGGATTGATAGTTGTTAAAAGTTAAGATTTCTTGGACAAAAAGTAGTTTTTATCACATATCGATCCTCACAGTATTAAACTCTATAGTTAAATATCAAAAGTTAAGATTTTAAAATCTGGGTTTGATTTGAGTTTTTGAAGGTGAGGAGTTGGATGAGAAGAAACTCTCACGTCCGGTTCTATAGTAGAGATGGAATTCAAAACAAACCATCAACTTTACGCCTTTCGTGCGGGTCGGAACTAATCGAACCCGCGTCTTCTCCTTGGCAATTCTTGAAGTTCTTATGAATACTTAGGAATTGTTCAGAAAAAATAAAGTTTATGCGAATTCTAGGTTGAAATATCCATACGAATTCTTGGTCTCGAATGTCAAATTTTTGCAAAGTAAAGAATTCGTATATTTGTTCATACGAATTCTAGGGTTTTCAATGTCAAGTATTTCTTCAAGTGAGGAATTCGTATCTAGCATCATACGAATTTTATGAGTGTACGAATTCTTCTATACGAATTCTTGATTTTTCCTTGAATTCCTAAGTTAAGAATTCGCAGATCCCTATCATGCGAATTCTGTACTTAGTGTTTTTCAAAATGTGATTTTTAAGTGTCAAAATCAATTTTTCACTAACCCATTTGGATCCTGTCCATTATTGCTTAATCTTTTCAGGTACCAATGGCAGATTAGACAGTAGATCAACATGTTCAGACCGGTGAAAATTCACCAGAAGCACGGGAAGCTTCTGAACAGTGCCTAATGCCATCTTCCCGATCTGATTTCCATGTTCCACAGGGTGCAAATCTTGATCTGTTTCTTATTTCACCAGCTGAGATGAAACCACAACAACCAAACAATCATCATCTTCAGTTCACTATCTGTATAGATCCTTTGGTACTGGATATTTTGAGAAACCACCCACTCAGAGATGCACTTACTAATCAAGTTGTAGTTTCAGAACTTTATGTGCAACAAGCATGGAAGACCATCAGGGTCACCCATATGAAAGAACAAGAAGTAAGAGTTCAGATTTTCAAGCTGGAAATTGATCACTTTACATTTGTTCTGACTCAAGAAAGGCTGAGATTCATTCTTAGTCTACCATTACCAACTGCAAGAGAGGGCAGAACCAGTTATGATGAGTTACCATCTGATGCTGAAGTGTTTAGAGGGATCAGAGACATGGGTTATCAAAAAGAACAACCTGCCTCCGTTCTATTACACCCTGTTCTCAGTGATCAATCGGTGCTTGACTGCAAAGAACTTTGGAATAGATAATGCAAGTATTCACATACTAAAACTCTTTTACTCAGTTGTTCATGATTTGCATATAGATTATGCTCAGATTTTCTGGACTGAGCTCTATGAGAAGGTGATTACCAAGAAGACATCCAAAGCACCCAACTACATACCATATCAAAGGTTCATGGCGCTCATTGTTAGAAGCATGTTGAGGAGTAACAGAAAGATCCCAACTAGGATTAATCATCCACATGCTTCGGTCAGTGAAATGAGATATCTGATGAAGCAAAAGAGGGTGTTTTCTTTTACCATGCATGTGCCTGAAGCTTTACTAGATTACGTAGATCCAGAGAGTGATAATGTCATAGATTATAGAGAGTCTGTGGGACGGACAGAACCGGTCATCCCTACCCAAGACTCCACCCCTAGGTGAGCGGAGTCTGTGAGGGATTCTGATACCTCGGGGGTACAGAAACGGAGAGCGAAGAGGAAAAATTCCGAGAGGGGTTCTAGAAGGGGTCAGAGACTAAGACTAGAGGCATCAGAGTCACGGGTTGTTACCCCACGTATACTTACACCTCCTGTCGATGAAGGTCATAGCTCTGAACATGATCTGGATCTTGCACATGATGAACAGGCAGGTAGTGGTAGTGATACAACAGTTGTACCTTCTGCTTCTAGTTCCAAAGATGATGAAAAGAATGACACAGATACTGAGATTTCTAAAGGTAGATAAAATGGTGATGATGATGATCAGGATAATGATGATGATGGAAACAATATTGAAACCGGTGATATTGCTGCAACTCACACAGATCAAGTTATTATCTGTGACGATGATGAGCCTAATGATGAATTTGCACCCTTT
The DNA here is from genome assembly GCA_954870635.1 of Arctium minus. Classification (NCBI taxonomy): domain Eukaryota; kingdom Viridiplantae; phylum Streptophyta; class Magnoliopsida; order Asterales; family Asteraceae; genus Arctium; species Arctium minus. The sequence continues at coordinate 144,798,766 of OX941080.1, forward strand.
TATGGTATTGATGCCATGGAAGTGGATGAGCAGCAACGTGTAGACTCAGTTCTTACTGCGGTAGTTGGATACATAAGACGGAACGAGGGAGATTTAGTTGAAAATCTTGAGAGAGAGAGATTGAAATTGTAGAAAAAGAATATGGTAAGCGTGTGATAACCCATACCTACATTTCCAAAAGGGCAACCTGATCTAGCACTACGTCGCATGTGTTGCGATTGGATGCTCAAGTCATAAGCAACCCACTTATGCACTCGCACACCCAATCTAGCCACTCTATGTCTTCTCAAAAATATATAGTTTCATGTTCTCATGGGGAATTAGCACAAAATCTACCGGGTTCTCATTCGGAGTATCAAGGTATTGAAAATAGAGAACAACAGCCCCCGTTCTCGACTTCTATTCCTTCAGAATTGAGTCTAGTGCCATATCGTTTACCAATTATCATTCCTAGGACACATTTTGAGATTGCTACCATCGAAAGTCTTCGTGACCCGATCGAAACATCCGTAGTAGATCCGCAATCTAGACTACAAGGATCGGATGGAAGTCCTGTCATCGACACGTCTTCGCCAACGATGAAAACAGGCCATGCAATTGTTTCTACAGATGACATGCAAACGGTTAATCTATGTGATACCGGTGTTACTAACCCTGACTTTGTGTCAAAAGAACTACTCGACGGCGCCTTAAAGGTTGTTGATATTTTTGAGAAGGTGGAGGAGGAAATTGGAGGTCTTAAACGTCTATTGATAGGAAAAGACCCAGTTACTCAATCTGAGACTATGCACTTAAACCAGAAAAATCCATACACTCAACCTGCTGATCTATCCATCGATGATCTTAAATCTTTGTTGCTTGCAAAGTTGTTATCTCAAGCTCCGGATACTCAACATGATGCAAATCTTCTTACCCTTCTGCAATACCACCATCAAAATCAACTGCTACAATCTATGCAACCAGCAGATGTGGTTAGTGCTTCAGAGTTAAATTCTTTTAAAACTGACATCTTGTTTGCTCTATCTGATCTCAAACAGGTAGTTCAAACATCATGCAAAGCCCAAGCAGCTATTTCTATTAAAGAACATGATCATGATCCAGATAATGATCATGAGGGGGAGATAAGGGAGAAACAAGCAGCTGCTGGTAGTTCTGGTGGTACAGTATTGGTGGAGGTTATAGCTAAAAATGTTGAAGGTGTGGAAAGGGAAGCTGATTAAGGAAATGTACAAAATGATCAGATGGAACTGGTGTTGTATGTTAAATATAGTGTTGAATCGAGGGTTGAAAAGCCTAAGATTGCAACAAGGAAGGAGATTTTGGAGATTACAGATCTACCAAATCCTAATGTGATAGCCCTTGAAGATGATACTCTTGCTGAAGTTCAGGAAAAGTATGACCTTTATTAGAAAATGAAAGAAGGGCAGATAGAATATTTTGTTGAGATTGGTTCAGACGATGATGTGGTAGATGTTACTGAGATTGTGAAGAGATCTGAGGAAATACCAGCTCATGAAGCAAGTGTTCTGGATGATTTGTTTGAAGACAGAGACACTGATGCACTGAATATTATGTTTGCTCAGAGTACACCTGAGGGAATACATCTTAGTCCTGTTCATGTTCAATTACCTGAACCTAGTTCTATTCCAAATGTTCCATCATTCAGTGAGTTTGTTCCTCATCCCAATGTTGTTAAATCTGATGATGTTGAGCAGAATGTTAATATGAATTCTGATACAACTGTCAATCTTGATTCTGATGTTCACATGGAGAAAGAATTGCCATATCAGAAAAAGCCTGGAAGTCTAGAGATTTAGAAGGAGTTTGTCAGAGAACCACTGCTTGTTCCAAATTTTCCACAAGATGAAGCAGGTCCTTTAGATAAACCAGCAGTGGATTCTACTCCGTTTACCGGCTATGATGAATTTGGTTTGTCTCTTCAAGAGATTAAAAGAATCAGACGTGCTTTACGTGTTCCTTATCTTGAAGAAGGTGTAAAGATCTTTGTGAGCTACATTAGACAGTTAGATCAAGCTCAACTCTTGGGAATTAAAGATCAATCTCCAGAGTATCAGAAAGATTACATTAGAATGTTACAGATTATGGGCATAACTCGTAAGGATTCTAGAATCAAATCTGAAATTTTGGAAGTTGTTTAGGTGACCATGAAGCAATACAAGAAAGATTTGGTATCCTGAATTCACCGTTCAAAGAAAGAATTTGGGAACTTATTTCTTCAATGAAGCTGATTTTGACAATCTTTACTTCAGGGATATTGAATTCATGTATCATGATTTCAGAGACAGAACTATCAGGCATCTTGAGATAGTGTTTGCTCTAGATACTGTTAAGAGATTTATCAGAAGACATATCTATCATACTTATTTGTATGACTTCCAGCTAGGCATTGAGACTAATCAAAGAAGGATTAATTTGCTAAAGCCTGACATGACACATCCTTTACTTGAAGAAACTCCACTCTACACAGTGCTAAGAGAGCCAGAACTTGGTGTTGTGTATGAGAATGAGACTAAACAGAAGAAAAGATTTACGAGAGCAGCTAAGATTCATAAGTACTCAGATGGTACTTTGGAAGATGTTTTTAAGAAGCTGCAGACCAAGTACAAGGAGAGTGAGAAGGAAAAATTAGCTGAGAATGATCACATGCCTAGAATGGAGAGAATCTTTACTGAGAATGTCATTGATGCAATTAAAGACAGAATCAGATTCAGACAGGAAATCAGAAGGTTTTAGGGATATTTGGGATTAAGAAGAACTAGCATGAAGAGATGGACAAGTTGAAGACTTTCAAATTGCTCAAAAAGGGGGAGATTGTTAGAGTATAGTTTTGAGTCAATTTGTTTAGTTGTTTGTGTTTAATATTGTTGACTTTTCTTGTAGCTTGTGTAGAGGTCGAGACCTTATTTGACCCTATATAAGCATTCCTTTTGTCTTGTTTTATATAACCTTTAGTAAGCATTTTGAGTCATTGTAACTTTCAAGTAAGACATATGAATACGACTAGATTTGTGACTATTTCTCTCTAGATCTCATCTTTGATTTAATTGTGTTTGATCGTGATTAATCATATTTCCTTGAAACCTGGGATCACAGTAACTCCTAGGAGTAGACACTAAAGGTATATGTGATGGTTTGAGGTGATGCCGAATTTGTATATGCACTAAAACCAGGAACCTGAGGTGTAGTCCCGACAACATCATTAGGTGACCTCATTTACGTGTTCTTGTCACCTTGATAGAAATCGGTCTCCCCCGTGAATCAAGAGTTGTATCTTATGTATATGTTCAGGTGTGGAACATCATGTGGAAATGAGATTTGTGGTAATGTACTTTGATTACGGAATGGGTAATTTTATATTGTGCATTAATATCTTTCTTTCACAAACATGTATACTCTCGTATATGATCTCACTAGGTTTCTAGCCTAACACTTGTTTTATGTATATGGTCTACAAGTCCCACTAGCGGTGGATCTAGGACTTTGTGAGGTGCCCTGCATTTCCTTTGGAAACATCTACAGCGCGGGCTGTTGGGATATTTTGTGAAGAGTGACACTTTTTGAGGCATGGTGACACCTGCTCCAATATTGTCATTAAATAACTACATTAATTAGGTTGTTAGCTTTATGTCTCGTTATTTTCCGCACATTAGTTGTATAAACTTCCCCTTCATGGGTTATGGTCGTTCATAACATTGGAAATTTTATGTCGCTCATTTTAGAAATACTTTATTTGGATGTTTTAAGTTTTAGGGTGTTACAGTTATCATCAGTTGAAAGTTCGGGAAGAAGATGTATGAAAGACTGCATTCCATATCAGATATGGCCATTACGAGTTCTTAGTGATGCCCATTTTGTTTGACTAATGCCCTCGTAGTCTTTACGGATATGACGAACCGGGTGTGTAATCAGTATCTTGATAAATTTGAAACTTCTTTATCGATAATATTCTTATTTATTCCCGGTCAAAAGTGGATCACGCTAATCATCTTTATTTGATACTAGAATTGTTGAAACAGGAAAAGATTTTCGCTAAGTTTTCTAAATGCTAGTTTTGATTACGAGAGATTCAGTTTTTGGGGCATATACGGTATTAAAGTGGATTCAGTAAAGATTGAAACAATTGAAAAGTGGGAACCACCTAGAACACCGATTGAAATTAGAAGTTTTCTGAGTTTAGCAGGTTATAATTGAAAGTTCATGCAGGATTTGTCTCGTATGGCAATGGCTTTAGCGATGTTAACAAAAAAGAATGTAAAGTTTGAATGAGAAGAAGCTCACGCAAAGGCCTTTGGAATATTGAAATAAAGGCTATGTAGTGTATCGATTCTTTTTCTAACCGATGGTTCGGAAGATTTTGTAATTTATAGTGACGCTTCAACGTTGGGTCTAGGATTTTATATTAATGGAGAGAGGGAAAATTTATTAATTACGCTTCATGTCAATTAAAAGATAACGAAGAGCAATACCTTACTTATGATATGGGACTAGCGGCCATTGTAGTTGCTTTGAAGAATTGGAGGCACTATTTATACAACACCAAGTGGCAAATTTTCATTGATCATAAAAGCCTTCAACATTTGTTCAATCAACGGAAACTGGATATGCGACAACTGAGGTGGTTAGAATTGGCAAACGATTATGATTGCGAAATTTTGTATTATCCGAGAAAAAAGCGAATGTGGTGGTCGTTGATTTGAGTCATAAATAAAAGAGTGGAACAATCAAAGTGTTAGTGTTACAGGCTGAATTAATATTGAGTATTCTCGAATTGTTAAAGAAATGTCAAATTGAAGCTTTGAAAGAATAAAATCTAAAGACGGAACGATTTGTTGGTATGCCATTTGTTTTAGTAAAGACAGTTGTGGATTAATGTGTTTTGAAAGAAGAGTTTAGATATCTTGTCTTGATAATATTAGTGAAAGAGTATTGCAAGGAGATCACGAGTTATGTCATGCTATTTATCCGTGTGTTAATACGACCTATATAGATTTATTTTAATTCTTTTGGTGGACAGTATAAAAGGATTATCGTATGGTATGTGGAACGGTTTTTGATTTGTTATGGGTTACGATGGAACGACAACGAATCTATGGTAATTTGCAATCATTAAATATTCGGGTTTGGAAGTGGGATCACATCGTGATAGAGTTTTCGTGGAAATTTATCTAGAACGGAAAAAGGTTTTGATTTTATTAGGGTTATCGTCGATTGACTTTCTAAAATCCATTCATTATTATTGATCAAAGAAACATATTCAATGGAAAAGTTACCACGATTCAATGTTAATGAAGTGGTAACTCGTTACGATGTGTCACTAGCGATAATTTTGGATCGATACACTCGCTTCATTTCTATGTTCTAGAAGGGATTTAAAAGAAGTCGGTTAGCCGAGCAGATAATTATTTAGTTAAGGCAGATTAGGTCGATCTAATTCATGAATGGTTAAAGATGTCTCAGGATCGACAGAATATGGTGTCAACGCCGTAAACTGATAGAGTTTCAGGTTGGGGAAAGTGTAACGTTGAAAGTATGATGGTGGAAAGGAATTATTAGTATTGGATAATAGAAAAAATCTGAGTACATGGTATATCGAACCCTTGGTGATTAGTGATCGGATTGGTGTAGTAGCCTATCAGTTTGTATGTTCAGTGAAGTTGAGTGGTATTCATAGTAATTTTTATAGGTTTAAACTTATAAAGTTTATGGTTGATATTGAAAAAGTGATACCAACATCAGGAGTTCGAGTGGATGAGAAATTGATTTAGTAGTGGTGTTATTATAAGGATCAAGAGGTTACCTGAGAATCATAATTTGAAAAGAGATTCAAACACCCCGTTTGATCTACTAAATGAATTATGGGACGAAATTCTTTTAGGGGGGGGGGGGGGTATTGTAATATCCGGGTTTTTATTCATCCTAGAAGTTTAGGGGCTATTTGTCTTACGTTCTTGTTGTTTGGGTTTTAGTTGGAAATTGGTGGGTATAAAACCACCACCGCCATCTCCTTGTTTTCTTCCCGATCATGGATATCACACCTAAAAAACTTTCCGTTTGTGTTCATATGTGTGTATCGAGAGAATTAATAGCAGAAAGAGATAAAGAAAGTCTTAGAAGTTTTGGTTTGTTTAACCTTTTCATCTAACTCTTAAGGTATGGATTATCTCTTAGTTATCTTAAATCTATAGTTTATTTTAATGTTCTTGGGTTAAGATTTTGGGTTTTGTACGATTTCAATTCAAGGATTTAGGTTACAAATTATTTTGACAATAATGATCTTATTTTTAAAAGTTCTATTCATCCATGAAAATATCCTCCAAATTATGATCTTTGGGTTATGAGATCTTTGAGATGGATGAGATTTCTTCATAAATTTTAATACCCTTATGTGATGCTAATATTTGGAAATTATGATAGGTAATCTTTTGTTAGAAGTTGGTAAGAGTCATAGTTGTTTTATATTCAAGTTCAGAGTATTTTGAGGTTGGTTGAAGATGAACACGGGTATAAACCTAATGATTTTTGTTTGTTCTTGGAGCTGTCGAAAATATGGGAAAGAGAAGAAACAGTAGCCCACATGCCTAGGTGGATGACCTAAGTTGCGGATTAGGTCGCACAAACCACTGCTTCGTGTTTTACTCGTTTTCCTTTGGGTCATTTTGGGATCTTTCGGGATATCGTTTAGGGGCCTTAGAGTTTGTTTAGAGTTATGGTAGAGTTTCTTTATTTAAATTGTGAGTTGCAGTATTTGATTACCATCCAAAATTGGAAATGTTGCATCTTTTTTTTTTGGAAGGATTTCCGAGACTATGCCCATACTAATCTAGCAAATTACAACTGTAAGCTATAAGGGCGAGCTATATGTGTCAATCCCGTGAGCAGCGATTGAACTGAACATAAAAAGTGTAATGTTTTCTATAACAATTCCCTTGCCTACTAGACTTGGGATGCGGAAGAGCTATTATCTCCTAGTTCCCTAACCTAATGCGACATCGAGTTCGGACCACAGGGACCGTAGCATGGCAGGGCTTAGAATCCTTTGCCTCCGCAAGGTTACCTTAATGCCCATAAAGAACACTAAACGCCATCGGCATCTGATGCCATCCGATAAATCCCATTTGGGGTCTTCTGAGCTCCAAGTCAAGATAGACAAGACACACTTCTAATTGATAAGTGGTGGTACTAAAGTCTGAAAGAAGAATCATTAAAACTATCTGTTTTTGTAAATTGATAAATATCTGAATCTGTATAAATATCTATACTATAATGTTGAATTTTTTTACATTTATACAATTTCATCTTTTTTTGTCATTATTACAAACTTTGCATTCAAATCCTATCAAAGTACATTGATTGATCCAAACACAATATAAAATATGAACGAAGTCTAATAACAACTAAAATCAATCTTCATTTACATTCAAATCCTATTAAAGTATGTCACGGAGACAACACACTTTTGAGCTCACATTTAAAGGTTTCTTTACAAAGATCACAATTATATATACGAAAACCATGGTTTGTACCAGCAAAAAAACACCATTAGATAACATGTATTTCTCTCTCATCAATCTATGGATTTTAGTTATCAGAGGGATTTATAACATCCATTAGGGGCCAAAATGTAGCAAACTCTGAAATGAAATTACCATTCCATCTTATATGTACAATCTCGTCATCGACATCGTCAACATCCCCTTGTCCACCTTGTATATACAATCTCTTCCATTACTATAACAAATTACTAAACAACTTTGTATTATTTACATAAAAAATTACCTATTTAAGAAAATACTCAAAACAAAACTATAAGATCATTTTAGAACATCATATTGTGATATACTAGAACATAGAATGGTTGAGTTGTTTAGCTCACTTAAAATTGATCAAAAAACTAGAACCAGATAAAACTAGAACCAGAGGCTACATGGGCGGCTTTGGCAGCTACGACAACAACCAAAAATGGGTTATGGCTTGGGTTGCATTTGTAGTGACCCAACAACAAGCAACAACAACCAAGGGTTGTGCAAGCTGCACCATTGACAAGAAAATAGTGGTTGTAGAGGTCGTGCAAGTAAATCGTGTTGGTGATTTTAGTGTCACTGGCCATTCAAGTGTAATTGATATAACACGTGTGCTAATGGGTTTCAAACTATGATCTAATACAAGTTAGGTGGTGCGGAGTGCACACTTGTTATAAGACGAGTTTTATCCCGGACACGACGAAATGGTGGGGGTCAAGGGGCAGCGCCCCTTGCGGGGTCCAAGGGGCAGAGCCCTTGGTGGTGGTCCCGACTTCCAAATATATTTGGTCGAAGGTTCAAGGGATGAGCTTGGGCTTCAATACTCTTATTCTTGTAGTATTGAGGATGACCCAAAGACTTTCAAAGAGGCGATGGAGTCTCGAGGTGTCGCCTTTAGGAAGGAAGAAATTGATGACGAAATGTCATCATTCTTGAGAATAACACTTGGGATGATAGACATGATATAAACCGAACCAATGATCAGAATATTGACGAGTAACAAAATCATTTCTACGAGATGTGGAAGACTGAGTAGTAGACGGAGATAATTGGATCAATTACTTTATTGTATAAGACTTATAAGGATGTACAAGTTTTTGTTTATAAGAAACACATTGACCAACTATATTAGATACACTATCAGTAACCCTATTACATTCGGAATCAGAAAATGATTTTGTATCCTCATCAATCTTCTTCTTTGGTCTCCATTCAGGTTTCACTTCGGACCTTTTCTTTTTCAGATCTGAAACATATGAATATTTCATGTTAGAACTATGAGACTTGTGAGATTGTTTCTTCTTTGATTTACCAGTGTTGGTATGTTTCTGTGAGTGTCTATTCTTTTTTTTCTTACCCTTGGCATAATAGGTGCTCACAGAAACTGGTTTATCAACTTTCGTTGATGATTCAACTTTTTCATACACACTTGGTAAACCATTAAAATTAACAATAAAGAGAGAATGATCTGGAAGTTTTGCATTAAAATTAAATTGTTCAACACATATATCAAAACAACCATCAGAGTATAGAAAATCAACATCATTATCAAAGAAAACATAATCATCATTAGATATAGGAGCTTTGGAAGTATTTGAGAAATCAGTGTTTATAAAAACAGTAGAAAATACCATTCGTTCTAATCCAATCAAAATTCTTTCTTCTTCAAGAGTGTTCTCAAGCTCATAAATTTTACTTTCTAAGATGAGTGGAGGAAGATATATCTTGCCTTCAATAGGTTTTGTCTCCATTTCCTCTGTAGAATAACATTGAAAATAATCATTTGAAAGAAATTTTGACTGTTTAGAATTGTAACTAGAATTCAACTTTTCATAACGAAATGGTAGTTGCATTTCAGTTTTATTTTTCCTATTCTCATCTTCCTTAGCTTCTACTTCATCTGATGATTTTGTCCATTTGACTTTAAGTTCAGAATGTTTATGTGCCAGTTTTAGAAAACCAAAATCATATAAAGCCTGCACTTTTGAAATACCCTTCTTCAAGTAATGAGGCTTATTATAACTGATACCCCAATATTGATTGAAAGAAGTAACCTCTTTTAGTTTATTAAGATAAATGGTTTAATCAGTCTGACATCTAGTATAAAGTTTTTCTTCCAAACCACTTACCTTTTCAATCAAAGACTTATTTTCTTTCTTTAAAAATAAGCACTTTTTAGCAACCTCTTTTATCTCAAGTTCACACAATTTAAATTTTGAAGATGTTTTAGATAATTGATTATGAATTACAGTCTTTTCTCTAGCAAAGGTATCAACATTTTTGTGTAGAGTCTCAATCAATACATTCTTCTCAACAATATCATTGTTGAGTTTCTGTATTTCTTGGTTTTTCTTTGCAATGACACGTTTTTCACGTTTGAGTTTAGACTTCAAATCCTGAAGTTCAACCTTCATGGATTGCATTTGACTTAAAAAATCAGATTCAGTCATATCATTTACCTCTTTAGAATCCTCTTCATCTGAATTCTCCTCAACAACTTTCTGTCCCATTAAGCACATATGAGTAGTCCCCTCTTTCTCATCCTCATGATAAGTGTGACCCAGCCAGTGATCATCTTCGGCCATCAGGGCTTTGCCTCCCTCTTTTTGCTTTGCCAAGACCATCTTGGTATTGTAATAATCAGAATTCTTCACCTTAGGCTTCCTGCAATTTTTGGCAAAGTGGTCGATCTTTCCACAGTTGTAGTACTTGACTGGTTCCTCTAATTTCTTTTCCACATACCGGTTTACATACTTTCTTTCTTCCGTCCTTTTCTCATCAAATCTTTTCTTTCCTTCAACCCTTTCCTTATGTTCATAATTCTTTGAACCTGAGGAATACCTTTGACTGTTTGACCCAGGCTTCTTGTAAAACTTCTTTTGGGATGCCCTAGTCAGTAAAAGCATTGCTTGCTTAAGATTCTCCCCATCACCAGAATCAGACTCATCACTATACTCTGCCTCAGACTCAGGTACAATCACTTTCTTCTTTTTCAGACTAACGGATCTCTTTTCCTTTCTCTTTACTACAAAAGCAATTGGATCAACCACTGCTTTCTCAACTTTCTTCTTCTCAGCTCTTATCTCATCAACCTCTTCTTCATTCTATCGTAGAGTCTCATAAACCTCATGTAATGGAATCTAATTGATATCTTTCATTTGTTTCATCTGTCGAGTAAATCTTTTCCATTCAGGTTGTAAGATACTCATAAACTTTACATTCATCGCAATTTGAGATTTATTCTCTCTGTTCTTGCTCAGCTCATTCAGACGAGTGACGAATCTGTCATAAGTTGCCTTTAGGCTCTCACTTTCCTTTGATTTAAACTCTTCATAATTGTTAAGACAATTTGACACCTTCAATTGATTACCAACCTTAGAACCCAGCATCATCCTTTCCAACTGATCCCACATCTGCTTTCCGGTTGCTTTGTAGCTGTCTATTTTCACATAGATTTCATTCGGTATTCCTTGGAGTAAAAAGGATTTAGCCAATCTATCAGCTTTGTGCCTCTTCTTATCTTCTTCTTCATACTCTTTAGGATCAATCTCATATTCCTTTGTAATAACCTCTAATCCATTCTCTATTGTAGTATGAACCTTTGTCGGAGGTTTCATGAGCCCTTCTTTCAAATATAGTCTGATATAGTCACCAAGTTCATGTTTGTCTATAAAATCCAAAAATCTGTCTTTCCACTGCTCGTACTCACCCTTGAAGAGAACGGGTGGTTTGACATCAGTACCAATTGCCAAAGCACCTCGAGAAGTCATCTTGATAATTGCAAAGATCTTTACACACAGAATCAGAAAATATCAAAAACTCTGAAAAACTCGGTCAGAAAAATGACCAAGTATGGAATCCTCACACCAAATAAGGAACTTCTCGCACACAATGATGAAATTCGCACACCAAAAGACTTAGCTACCAAGCTTTTCGCACAAGGAAGAAATTCGCACAAGGAAGGATGTGAATTGATAGAATTCGCACGCAGAAGTATGCGAGTTCTGAGCTTTTCGCATATAGTACGATGCGAATTTCAGACTACTCGCATATAGTGATATGCGAATTTTGGACTTAAACTTTTCACCAACTTGAATACTTTTCGCACGACCTTGTGATGCGAATTCTGGACTTAGAATAATTCTCAAACCCAAACTTTTCGTATCGATGCAAATTCTTGCCTTAGAAAATTTTCCAACTTGAGATGCGAATTCTTCAGATTTCGCACGTAAAGGGATGCGAATTTATCACTGTTCTCATGTAAAGGGATGCGAATTTTGTCCTTAGAATCTCTGAAACCAACTTTTCGTATATCAATAGATGCGAATTTCTTCTATTCGCATGTAGGCAGATGCGAATTTTGCACTTCTCGTACACTACATGATGCGAATTTCTCACTTAGCAAATCTTAAACTTCACTTTCCTGCGAGTTCATCTTCATCATGCGAGTTCTTCAGATTTTCATGCGAATTTCTCAGATCTCGTATCAAAATCTTCAATTTCAACCCAAAATCGATTCAATACTCCAAATCAAACCAAGAAACTTTCATCAATTTGATCTAGATCACAATTTGAACAGGTTACAATTGACCAATTACAATCAAATCAACAAGAATTACAATTGATCTCAAGAAACAGTGCGTGAACGATGTTCGAACAAAAATTCACTCAAATCCAAAATTCACACAAATATGTTGTGAATTGGATGAAGTGATTCAAAGAAAATGTATTCTAGATCACAAAATGACAATAATACAAGCAATTACAACTTCAAAACAACACGAATACAAGAAATTGATATTTGAACAGTAAGTTGCGAGTTCTTGAAAAAGTCGGCCAAATTTTCAGATTTTGATCTTGATTTCTGAACTGTGCTTTCTCTGATACCAATTATTGTTCCCAGATTATGTGTAATCAAGATGAACAACAATAGGATTCAATCACAATTTCCATATTATTGATATTGAATAATACGAATACAAATGCTCTCTGTGTGTCTTGAAATTCAAGTTTCTAATTCACAAACAATTAATCAAACAAAAATGATTATACTACCTGATTGATTCAATTTCACAAATCAAATGTATACAAATATGCTTCTCTTTCTCTCTCTACAAATATGTTTCTCTCTCTCTATAAATGCAAACTTAATCTCAAGTCATCTATCTATTAAACAGCAAATCAAAGACTATTTATACCAACTACAAATCTAACAATAAACAAAAACAAATACAAGTTAACTTTGACTTTTATTACAAAGGACTTTGACATTCACTGAGAGTTGACTTTCCAGCTTTGACTTCTTGTATTTTGACCTCTAGTCTTCATGATCTTGTATCCAACATATTTCTGCTCTAACAATCTCCCCCTTTGGATTCACGATCATCTTTGAAAGATTTAGCAGTTCAGTCTTCTCTTTAAGCTCAAAAAGTACAATCTCCTTCTTTGAAACAAATTTCTTCAATAAGCACAAACATTGCAATCTCCCCCAAATATGGTAGAAACGAGCTTCAATAATCTCTCCAAAATTATCACAGAAACTCTTTCAGACTTCGAAAATAAATTATCTTCAGATTTAGCTCAAACATCTTCAACAAAACAATCTTCAAAGAAAATTTCTATAAATCCAGCACATCTTCAAACAACTTTGACTTTGCTTGTACAAACTTTCAAACTCTCAATATTTGAACTTTATCTTCTTCAAATCTTTAACATTGAAATTTCTGATCTGAACATTTCTGTAATTCATCTCCCCCTTTTGATGAATAGAGCATCTATAGCATCAAAACTTTCTCCAAGAAATGTCTTAGACCATTCTGTTATGTCCAAGAGCCACTGATTCGTTGATTTGTAACCATGTATTTATCTAGATCTTTTCAAATCCAGACAAAATATTCGTGTAACACCTGAATCAACAAATGAATCAGTTAATACGCCTGTCAGTAACACGAAGTTACTATGTGTAACGGATACACATAGGAAAGGAGTTTTTTGATGTTCACTCCCCCAGGGCTTCCATCTAATCATCGAAACACCACAAAGGAAATTTCTATGAATGTTATGACAAGAAAACAAATTCCTTGTGTGTTCGTGCAAGTGTAAAAAGAATTAAGCATATGATGATTGCTTTTATAAAGGCTCAACATTGTGTAAACCACTGAGACAAGAGTAGATAAACACGGACTCAATGTGCATGATTGAAGTGCGAAGGTGGGAAAGACTTTCTTCTTTTTCAATATCCAGATTTTCCAAATGAAAATCAGATAGATAATGTGATGCGTCCCAGAAAAATATGAAACATTTTCTTTTTAAGAAGAAAATGAGTGGCTGGTGGGGTATTGTCAAGAGTTGGCATGGGCTAGTTGCCTATTTCAATAATGTTCACGAAGAATTGTGAAACATTAGTAATGTGGTTGCCCGACTCAGAAAGTAGTTGGTGCAGAGTTTAATATTATTTTATTCTGTTCTCACACCCTCTTTCTTTTAATCATTAAACTCACATCTAACCAAACTCTCTTTTCCATTTTACCACAACGCACATCCCACACTCATTTCTTTTCGACTCCTCACACTCAATCACTATGGATTAACTTCTTGGGTAGGAAACACTGGTAAACGTGAATCCATAGAAGTTCATGTAAGTCCTAGCACAAAGAAACCCGTATTGTCCTATAAAGAAAATGTTGCTCAAAATGGTTTGACTTGAATAATTAAAGCTCAAATACAAGTCAGATATATATATATGCTCAGAATATAATCATGAAGATATGAGCATTTTTAAACATTGAAGTATTTTCAAACAAGTAAATTGAATGAATGAATATGAATACAAGAGACTTGTTTGAAAAACTGACATTGTATGAAAAATGATCAGATAAGAAATGATATAGCAATCAAAGCTTATGGTCAAGAATAATGAATATTGTCTATACGAACAAGATATAGACATTCTTGAAATGAACATTTTGAAATGAAATAACTCCCAAAACTCATTGAAGTACAAGTTGGGTGTCTTACCATCGAAAAATATTTTTCAAATTTGAGACATGGTAAGAACATTTTGAAATCTGGAAAGACAATACGCAAGTATTTATCTTTGGAAACAGACGGTTTATAATCATGTAAGCACAAGTAAAATCAAAACATTTAAAATCACACTTCTAATTCATGAAATCTGTTTAAGAATCGGGAAGTGGTTTGAACATTTAAGAATATGTTTTCTATGATTGAAAGTTGTCGTTCTTTCAACCATATATCAGATTAAGATAAGAAATTTAACCTTTCTATGCAGTCTTAAATCTCATGAAGTCAGCTGAAGTCATAAAGATATGATCTTGATAGCTTCTTTCATTCTGCAAAAGTCTCAATGTCATGTCAAAACAACTTTATTCACAAAATTTATTCAAAATTAAAAGACATAAAGAAGTAAAACGATTAAAGTACGAGTTCTGATCAGAAGTAATCATAAGTCATCACCTTTACTCCCCCTGAAATTATGCATCAGAAAAATTATCAGTGTAAAAGATATGCATTATCTCCCCCTCAAATGTTGATCATCATATCTGTCGGATGCATAAAATTTCAGACAAATATTTATATACTCCCTATTGAATATTGATTTCCTCAGATATGTATGTAGGAGTACATTATCATTCAGCTCAGGAGTAAAGTCTTTGGTCATTGAAATACGGGTCTTGAACTGTTGTATTCAAGAGTCATTGTTCCTTAATCAGCCTTTACTTGACATTCATGTAACACAGATTCATCCTTTTTCTTTGGTATCCATTTGTATTTGGATTCAACAGTGTTAGCATATGATTTTGGTACCCATTTAAATTTGGGTCCGCTTTTCTTTTGAAAACCATATGAAGAACTAGAACGATAAGAGTACACATGATACGTCCCAAACCAAACATCAGAATATTTCCGAGAATTATAATCATTTCTATCATAATTGGAAGACTTTTTAGCAGACGAAAATAACTGGAATAATTGTTGTCTTGAATATTCTTGTAAGAGGATACAAGCTTTGTTTTAGAAATAGCAACATTCACAATCAAATCATCTTTACTAGTAAAATTTTTATTACAATCAGTACTAGAAAATGATTTAGTATTCTCATCCATCTTCTTCTTAGGTTGCCACTCAGACTTAACTCCATGCCTTTTCTTTTTCACATCTGAAAATTTTGAAACTTCAGAGTTAGAACGGTGAGAATGAAACAAATGCTTCTTCTTTGACTTACCAATGTTGATCTATTTCTGTGAATGCCCAGATTTCTTCTTCTTACGTTTGGCAACTTTGGCTTTCACAGAGCTTTCTATGATGTTTCACCTATTTCATAAACACTTGGTAATCCAAAAGGATTAATAACAAAAGATGAATGATCAGGAAGTTTAGTATTAAAATAAAATTGAGCAATACAATCATCTAAATCACCATCAGAGTTTAAGAAATCAAACCCATCATTAAGTAAACTAGACATATCATCAGAATTTGAAGCCTTAGAAGAGTTAGAAAAGTCAGAATTTTTCAACACATTTAAGAACACTGTTTGTTCTAAATCCATCAAAATTCTTTCTTCTGTCAGAGTATTCTCGAGTTCTGAAATTTTACTTTGTAACACGAGTGGAGGAATGTAAATTTTACCTTCGATAGGCTTTGCCTCCAACTCTTTTGAAGAATAACTCTCAAAATAATCATCAGAAAGAAATTTTGATTTATCAGAATTATAACTGTTTTTCAACCTCTCATATCGAAATGGAAGTTGAACTTTAGTTGTGTTCTTTCTTTTCTCAAATTCCTTGGCTTCATCTTCTTCAGATAGTTTAGTCCACTCAATTTGAAGTTCAGGGTATTGTGGTGCTAATCTTAAAAATGTAAAATCATAGAGTGCATGCACTTCTGATATACCCTTTTCAAGGTAGTGTGGATTCTCACAACCGAGTCCCCAACACTCTTTGTTCTATTTGGGTTTGTTTAGATGAATGGTTTGTTCAGTTTGACCCAATGTGTATAATTTTCCTTCCAAAGCATTCACTTTTTCAAGTAAATATTTGTTTTCTTCTGAAAGCGAAGAATACATTTTAGTAAGTTCTTTTGAATCAAACTCACACAGTCTATATTGTGAAGTTGTTTCAGCTAACTCTTTAAGAATTATAGTCTTTTGTTTAGCGTTGGTATCAATATTTTTATGTAAAGTCTCAATCAATACTTTCTTCTCAGCAATATCCTCGCTAAGTTTCTGTATTGATTGGTTTTTGTCTTCGTTGATACCTCTTTCACGCTTAAGCTTTGACTCTTACTTTTGAAGTCTAATCATCATGACATTTATTTGATTTACAAAATCCGATTCAGTCATATCACATACCTCTTCAATTTCTTATTTATCTGACTCAGCTTCAGCTTCCAACTCTATCTTACCCATTAAACACAGGTGTGCTGTCTCTTACTTCTCTCCTGTATCATCTTCCTGGTCTGAATGATCGAGCCAGAACTCATCCTCTGCCATTAATGCTTTTCCAACCTCCTGTTGTTTGGCTAGAAGCATCTTGTTCTTGTAGTACTCAGAGTTTCGGATTTTTGGCTTTCGACAATCTTTAGCAAAATGTCCAAGCTTACCACAGTTGTAGCACTTGGTAGATTCTGGTTGTCTCTTCTCTTCAGCTTTGTACGGCTTCTCATCAGATCTCTTTTCCTTACTTCTCCTTCCTTCAACTTTCTCCTTGTGTTCATAATTCTTAGACCCTGAAGAATATCTCTGACTGTTTGAGCTTGGCTTTTTGTAAAAAAAATTCTGAAAGGCTTTTGTCAGCATCAACATAGCCTGCTTCAAACTTTCACAGTCATCTGAATCTGAATTGTCTTCACTTTCTGCCTCTTCGGATTCATAAACTATCACTTTCTTTTTCTTCTTAAGGCTCAGACTCTTCTTCTTCACAACCAAGGCAATCGGATCAACAACTACCTTCTCAGCCTTTTTCTTTTCACCCAAAATCTCATCAACCTCTTCTTCATTTTGTCTGAGATTTTCATAAACTTCATGGAGTGGTAATTCATTCAAGTCCTTCATTTGCTTCATTTTCCGTGTAAATCTCTTCCACTCAAGTTGCAAGATACTAAGGAACTTGACATTAAGCTCAATTTGTGACTTCTTCACTTTGTTCTTGTTGACCTCGTTCAACAATGTCACAAACCTATCATAAGTAGTTTCCAGTGATTCACCCTCCTTAGCCTTGAACTCTTCATAGTTATTGAGGCAGTTGGATATTTTAAGCTGATTCCCAACCTTTGATCCAAGCATCATCTTCTCCAGTTGATCCCACATTTCCTTAGCTGTCAATTTTCACATATATTTCATTTGGAATGCCTTGAATAATGTAAGACTTTGCCAATCTATCAGCTTTTGTTCTATTTTTCTGCTCTGGAGTGTAATCATCAAATAGAATTGGGTATTCTCTCTGTTCATTTCCAATTGTACGGGTCTTTGTTGGAACTTCCATAACACCTTCTTCCAATGATTGTCTGATATAATCTCTTAGTTCATTTCTGTCAATGAAATCCAAAAATCGATCTTTCCACTGTTCATACTCTCCCTTGAAGAGTACTAGTGGCTTTGTGTCAGTTCCAAAAGCGAGAGCTTCTAGTGATGTCATCCTCATTGAAAAAATATGCAATAAGAAACTTGAAATTGACCGTTAGTCCAAATGAAATCAAACTATTCAGAAAAACTTGAAATGAAAATCAGAAATGAAATTTCCAAAATTCTCAAGTCTACAATTCGCAAACTACTAGGAAATGTAGGAAATTCGCAAGAATATCTTTGAAACACTTAGAATTCCCAAGATGATAGAAACAACCACAGAATTCGCAAACACTCAGAATATTACAAAATTCGCAAACAACAATCTTTAGAATTCTCAAGCAAAGGAATTCACACAAAATTCGCAACCTTTAGAATTCGTAAGGTTCAGCTTAACAGAATTCGCAAGACTCATGTTTGTGAAACCTTCACTTTTCGCAAGTCACAAGACTGCGAATTCTATTCTTTTCGCAAGAAGTACCTACGAAACCTTTCCTTAACAAATTTTTCGAAAAACAATTTCGTTCAAAGAGATCTGCGAATTTCCTAGAAAAACTACTAATCCTGCGAATTCTAGGCACAAAAGAACTTCTGTGAATCCTAGAGAATAACAAACAGGACAATACGAATCTTTAAGGATTCTCAACATAAAGGCCTGCGAATGCTAGAACATTCTCAATACACACAATAGCGAAATTTAAGAAATTCGCAATATAGTCATATGCGAAACCTATACTTGTGAATTTCCAGAAATTTAAAACAATCTGCGAAAACCACTATCAACTCTGCGAAACTCAGTTGATCTGCGAGTTCTTCATGTCTATTTGCGAGTTCTTGAGTAAAACCTGGGAGTTCTTCATATCTGAGATACAAAATCAATCTGATCTGCCTGAAAAACCACCTAAACCTTGAATTACAACTCGAAACTTTGACAAATTGATCTGCAACACATTTAGAACATATTTCTACCAACTAATCACAACAAAATTCACACAAATGAACATATTGATCAATGGAGCAGTGTTCGAACTCGTGACACTCAAAAACCAACAAATTCAACAAATTGACTAAGAATTACAATGCTAAACTCAAATCAAATGATACAAACTTATTCTAAAACTCTAATCGATCACTAACCAATCGATTCCAACTCAAAAAACATACAAACACTCAAAATCGGACTCAAGACTCAATGTAACAGTGTCGAACCCATTTTCTTGATTTGATTTCAATTAGATCTGCTCTGATACCAATTGTGTGTCCCTGAAATTCAAGTTTCTAATTCACAAACAATTAATTAAATAAAAATGATTATACTACCTGATTGATTCAATTTCACAAATCAAATGTATACAAATCTGTTTCTCTTTCTCTCTCTACAAATATGTTTCTCTATCTCCAAAACTCTCTCTATAAATGCAAACTTAATCTCAAGTCATCTATCTATTAAACAGCAAATCAAAGACTATTTATACCAACTACAAATCTAACAAGAAACAAAAACAAATACAAGTTAACTTTGACTTTTATTACAAAGGACTTTGACATTCATTGAGAGTTGACTTTCCATCTTTGACTTCTTGTATTTTGACCTCTAGTCTTCATGATCTTGTATCCAACATATTTCTGCTCTAACACTCTCTCTCATAGAAATATTTCTCTCTGTAAGTTCTCTCTATATGTGTGTCATATGAGTCTACAAACGAAAACAAAGGTATTTATACCTACTATTACATAGACAAAACCAACTAACTAAACTAGACTAGTTGACTTCCTTATTTAAGTAACTTTGACTTTGACATTGTAATGAGAGTTTGACTTGAGCATTTGACTTACAGTTTCCATGATCTTGGATCCAACATATTTATGCACTAACAAAGTCTCTCAACCAATAAACATAAACATTCAACTCATTAAACATAAGAATCACAAACACAAAACTAAGGTTTACTTGGTTTATCTCTATCCAATATCTCACCCTAGGTTTATCTAACTTTTATCAAGTTATAAAACCAATTTCTCAAGAGGAAATACAACCAAAAGATGAACAAGATGGCCAATCTCATAAACAATAAGAACAAGGAAGATAAACTTCAACCAACAAGTGTAATGACTTAATAAATGCAATAATCATATATTCAATGGTATAAAACTAAAACCCATCCTTCCCCCAACCTCAAAATGTTAAGCTAATGTTACTAGTAGCAAATAACACCATAGAGAAGAAGATGAAAACACCCAAATACATTGTTTCTCAACCAAAAACAAATGGAATGATAGAACTCCCTCAATGATTGATACACACTACTAATTTTAAGCTGCAAATGTTGTTCCACCTTCCCAATCAATGCAAGCACTCCTTTCAGCTTAAAAAACGGTCTCAACAACTCCCCTACAAGCCTAGCCTCCAGCAATCCAGAGATAACCCTAAACTAACTTTCTGCAGCTTTTTATACAATAAGTCCCCCGATCGCGAGAGTGAAATGTGTCACTTTCACTAGGCACTTTCACTCAGAATCCCCAAACTCATGGTACACTTTGCACGATAGTGCCAGCGAGAGTGACATTTGTCACTTTCGCGTGGCACTTTAGCCAAGACCAAAATTGTTGATTTTCTTCGCCCGTTCACTTGGTTCGATGCTTTCCTTGTCTGGGATGTCAAAATGGAGTAATAATATGCAACTTTTCTTCCCCTTGACATCTTGTATGCCTACACAAAAACATTAGTCCAAAATGTCATTTCTTATCTCAAGACAAGCCATAAACTTATGATTTAGAGGGTAAAAACCAGTTAGATAACGAAGTTATCAACCTTGGATATTAAGGAGTATCCGAGAAATATTCCATCATCAGCCTTTCGATCAAACTTTCCAAGGGCATCTCTTTTGTTTAAAATGAAGTATTGGCAACCAAAGATGTGAAGAAAGTTGATAGAAGGCTTTCTCCCATAGAAAAGTTCATAGGCAGTCTTGTTGATTCTTTTGACAATCAGTGACCTGTTTTGAGTAAAACAAGCCTTGGTGACAGCTTCTGCCTAGAATTGAGTTGAAAGATGAGAATCACTGAGCATTAATCAAGCAACTTCGATGATCGTTCTGTTTCTTCTTTCAACGACTCCATTTTGCTAAGGAGTTTTCACAGTTGAGAAATTGTGAGAGATTCCCTTGTTCTCAAAGAAGTTATTCAAAGAACTGATTTTTAATTCAGTTCCATGATCACTCTTTATTGAGCGAACTGTCATGTTATTCAGCACCTCCATCTTTCTGAAGAAAGAGATCAATTCATCTGGGGTGTCACTCTTTAAACGGAGAAACATGACCCAGGTATAGTGAGAGTATTCATCTACTATGACAAGAATGTATTTTTTTCCAGCTATGGATTGTATATTGATAGGGCCAAATAAATCCATATTCATGAGTTGAAGAGGACTTGTCACTGATGATACTTGTTTTGATTGAAAACTAGCTTTAGTCTGCTTTCCCTTTTCACAAGTTGAGCAGAGAAATTCCTTGGCATAAGAATGCTGAGGTAGACCAGAGACTAGTTCTTTTGAAGATAGAGTGTTCAGCGTCTTGAAGTTAAGATGAGAGAGCCTCTTATGCCATATCCAGTTGACATCTGATGAGGCTTTGGACAGAAAAAATATATTTTCAATGGTTGTTGAGTCCATGTTTATAACGTAAACATTTTCCAAACTGCTGAGAGCAAGTTTTCCATCTTTGTCCAACACTGAACATGCTTTCTTAGTAAAGCATACTTTAAAGTCTTTATCACATAGTTGACTGATGCTACGAAGATTATGTTTCAATCCATCTACGTAAGCGACTCTTCGAAAGTTGGTTGTACCATTGTTGAGTACACCGAACCCTCGGGTATAGCCTTTCCCATTTCCACCAAAGCCCACTGATGGACCCTTCTCTTCCTTGTATTATGTGAGCAGGTCCTTTGGCCAGTCATATGTCGAGATCATCCACTATATAGATACCAGATACCCTTCAAGACATGCAAACATAAGGAAGATCAATTTTTGATTGGTACCCACATTTCAATGGGTCCAGGGGAGTTAGTGGAGATGGAATGTTCAGCGATCTTTACAACATCTGAAGATTCAGCGTCAGTGGTAACCTTCACCTTCATTAATTTCTTAACTTCAGTGGCATTTTTCACCTTGGCAGATTTCTCAGCTTTGGTGACCTTCTTTGACTTAGAGGCATTCATCTTCACTTTAACTGATTTTTCAGCTTTTGTGGCATTTGGAAATTTACTGGCAATGTGGTCAATAAATCCAAAGTGATAGCATTTTATATAGCTTAAAGTGGCTTTAAGACCATGAGCATTTGCATTAGAAAACTTTAGATGAGTCGGGTCAACTCCAAAAATGCCCTTAACATTAGATCTCGGAAGAACTTTTAGTTCTTCAGATTTCTTAGCCATAATGTCAAACTTCATCTTTGGAGTAAATCTCTGAATATTACCAGTGATCTTAGATCCAAAGCTAGAGGGTTGATAAGTGAAGGTTTAGAAGGAACCTTCTTCAACTCTGCTACTTTTGTAACCTTCTGAGGGTGATGGGAAATAGATTTCCCTTTATCAGTGAGTGTAGAGTTCTTTGATAAACCCTCAGGGATAAGAATAGAAGACGAGGAGCATTGAGAAGAGGAAGCGTTGTGAATGGAAGAGACAAACATTCCAAACTTAAGCATGGAACAATCTCTTCTAGATTCATCCTTATCAGATTTATAACCAAGACCGGTTTTATCATGAGCAGGGATTTGAGCATTTATGATCTCAGTGATCTTAGTTGAAGATTTACACCATCCTTCAACTGTAACTTTTTCAGACTTGAGAGTAACGATGGCTTGTTCGCGTTCAATGTTGATAATCACATTGACAATGACTTGATCTTTTAAACTTTCCTCTAAAGAGTTAGTTCTTCGATATTTAAATGGCATTTTTCAAGTTGTTCAGTTAAATCAATATTTTTGTTTTTAGCAAGGGTTTTACCATTCAGTGCATTGTACAAGTCAATTGTCAGCACGTCAACAGTGCAACGCCTCTCAGCTTCAGGTAGAGTTGGATCAGTAGAGATTGATACCTAAGAGGTTATAGAGCTTGTGGATGTCCTAGATGGTTCTTCCACTTCTTCTTTAATCTCAGCCATTAGATAGAGATTAGCAGCATCTTCTTCATCAGAACTTGATTCTTCTGATTCAACCCGGTCGTGTTCGTCAGCGATCAGACCGTTACCTTTTCATTTGAAGCCTTTCAACTTCTGATATTCTTTCAGCTTTAGGTATTTGTCATCGCTGGATTTTTTTGGATGAAGAAGGTTTGAAAACTTTCTTTGACCTACATTCACTTGCAAAATGTCCAACTTTCTCGCAGTTATAGCAAGTAGCAGTTGCCTTGTAAACAAGTGTTGACTTAGGCTTGTCAGATAAGGAGAGAGGCTTATTTCTTTTGAAATTACTCTATCCTGCAAATCTCTTAAAAGAGTTTGTCAAGAGTGCCAGAGATTCATCAAACTCTGAAAGGTCAGTGTCTGATAGATCCTCTGAGTCATAATCGAACTCAGTGATAGTGAGAGTAGATCGCTAAGATAGGATAATCTCTGAAGAGACTAAAGCAACATGTGTGCTTTTGAAGTCTTTGGAATCTTTAACAAGATTCTTCTTCAGTTGATTTGATTGCTCATAATTAAGCAAGATCCTATAAAGAGTACCGACAGAAAGGTGATTTAAGTCTTTGGTCAGCTTGAGACACATTGAATAACTTTTCAGCTTTCAGGAAAACATTCCAGGAATTTAGTAAGGACCTTAGAATTAGAATAGGTCCTACCAACAGTTCTTAGGTCAATGATTAAACAATTAAATCGTTGGTGAACATCAGCTAAAGATTCATTCTTACCATAAATGAAACTATCATATTGTCTTACCAGATTGATCTTTCGTGTTTCTTGGATCTCAGTGGTACATTCATATTGAACATAGATTGGGACCCACATTTCTTTGGAGTTTTTTAGATGCATGATGGAATGGAAAGCTTCATCAGGTAAAGCCATAGACATAATGGGTTTAGCCATTGCATTAAGTCCCACTTTCTTCTTATCCTCATCACTCCATTGCCTTATTTCTTTGGCAGTGATTCTTTCAGGGATAGAAGCAGTAGTTGTAGTGGCAGGGACTGCAGCTATGATAACAAATGGTTCATAAGGTCCATATGCAACATATTCAGGCATAGTGGGATCTACACCTTCTAGAAATAGCATCATTCAATTCTTCTAGAGAGCAAAGTTGTCTTTGCTGAATTGAGGAGGTTTAGAGAGAGCCATTATCATAATAATTTGAGTTTGTGTTTAGTTCCATTTTAGATAATAGTAAGGAAGAGAATTAAGCAAGATCTTGTTTATGGATTAAACAATCTACTCTGATACCACTTGTTGGTCCCGAAGGTGATATACAAGTTTGTAGAAGGGGGGGTTGAATACAAACACAAATTTTAAAAGTTTAATAAATTGTTTATTGATAAATCAAATTACAATTTATAGTTTTTTGCGGAATAAGATTAAGTAAACCTAATCTAAACAAGCTTGAGAAACACTAAGTGGGTTGAACTAGAACAAGAGAGAAAAGTTAAGGAACTTATAGAAAGTAAGGGTTTCTATAGGATGCATTGAGAGATAAGAAGACACATTTGAAAATGAAGTAAAACCTTTCTATTTTTAACCTATGAATTTAATGCATGGCAAGGGTACTTTACACGTGTCATCATTTGGTTGGGTGCATGCTTCTGACTTTTTGAAACATGCTCCTAGCCGTATGGTGAACAGTGCAGTCTTTAGAGTTGTTGTACGATCTTGGACAAAAGCATGTCTCTTCTAACAAATCATACTATTTGTGCAGGGGATAAGACAAACGAACCTTGGAGTGTAAGCTTCATGATCAGTGATCGTTGATGAAGTCTTTTATCAGAGAACTTGAGTAAAATTCAATTATCGTTGAAGCTTCTCTTCTTAATTCGTCGCGTGAGTGGACTTGTCTTAGTTTCACTGATATACGCATCAGATCATGAGAAGACTCGTCACTTGTCCATCAGCTTTGTCTTTGATATCAGCGATGAACGTCTTTGTTGTGAAACTTGTCTTCAGGGATTACATTTAACGGAATACATCAGAGATCATCAACGATACTAAACAGACTCAGTATATAATCGCTGATGGTGGAACACTATTACATACAGATGTTAAATGTAATTTTCATTAAGTATTTCAAAGGGTCATCATCAAATCACTAAAAGAGTTTGGATCAACATACAAGATTACAAAGGCAAAACTATTTTTACCTACAATTTACAAGGAAACAAAACTAACTAATTACAAAGACATTGACTTTACAAAGTAAAGGCTTTGACTTTGACTTTCTCTTTAAAAGTGTTGACTTTGACATCACTCTTTGAGGCTTTAACTTGAGGCTTTTCAATCTTCAATCTTGATGATCTAGAATACAACAAATATTGCACTAACACCTTGATAATCGAATATTTGGAACGTGTAAGATACTAATATGGAAATTCAATCGTTTCGATATTTTCATTTATGTGCAAGTTTGGTTTGTTTGATTTAATGTGTTATTTCATGGGTTACAGTAAAATGGGGGAGGATTGTTGGTGATTTTAGTGTCACTGGTTATTCAAGTGTAATTGGATATAACACGAGTGCTAATGGGTTTCAAACTGTGCACACTTGTTATAAGACGAGTTTGATCCCGGACACGACGAAATGGCGAGGGTCAAGGAGGTCACGCCCCCTTGCGGGGTCAAGGGGCAGAGCCCCTGGCGGTGGTCTCGTTGACCAATCAGCGGGCGGTGTCGAGGGAATGCAATGGAAAAACTTGATCAGAGACTCTCTGCAGAGGCTTTGATGCCTATTTCTGCAAAGGCTCTGGTGGATCTCTGCAGAGGCTCTGGTGGGCATCTCTGGACCAGAGGCTCTGGTGCCTAGCTCTGGATTGGCTATCTCTGAACCTGCAGTTACTGAACATTTAATGCTCAATTATTTCCAACCCATGATTTTAGTTAAATTAGTTGTAACCAACCATAATTGCTAATAATTTGTCATCATTGCCATTTCGGTTATTTTCCTATTTTATGAATGGGACTAGTATATATACCATATATACTTATGTTTTAGACTCACGATTTTGAACAATCTTTATATACTCTCCAGCAAATTGGCTCTCGTTTTTGTGCCTAAAATCGATAGTGTTCTTGAGTCTTATCCCATATTAGATTTCGTGCAACCCAACCATAGGGTCAAAATACCAATTCGGAAAGTGATTTTACACGATTCTCAAGAAATACGGTCAACTGATCGACTGAATTGCCCTATTTTTCTCTAAAAAACCGGGCTGCACCAACAGCTGGCAGCAGTGGATTTATGTCCTCTTAAGATTTAACTTCAACTGAACCTAATTCTTTATAGCAAGACGCTCTATTGATAAAACCATTGGTCTCCATTGATCAATCTGTATCTTATGCTTGATACAACTACATTAATATTGAATTAGTTTTTGTAGTAACCAACCTTTACAGATGGTAGTTTGAACATTTACGTGCTATCTGTTCCAATCTTGGCATAATGAGGACGACGAAATCAGCTTTATGTTCAATACAAAATACTCTTGGCAATATTTCCTCTTGTAAAATAATACAATGACCTCATAGTTGTAGGTTTCATTAAAGTTGACTCTAAAAATATCTATGTAGCCAATTCCATCTAATGTTCCATTATGTGCTAACCAACTAGTTATTACGGAAGATTCAAAATATGGAAGCAGCCTATGCTGTTAATATCGGATATCGGTGGTGTATCGGTCAGGGACCGATACACGATATATCGGAAATATCGGTAATATATCGGTAATATCGGTTCATATAATATTTCTCAGAATTATATATATATATATATATATATATATTTATATATATTTATATTAGTAATTCAGTATGCAATCCATAAACATATCATATGCATTAAAACATCAACTTAAAATAGTTTCAACAATCAACATCAACTTAAACAAGTTTCACAAAACAAAATATAGGAAAATTGTTCATAAACGAGCTAATCGCAAGCAATAGGTTCGACATCCGAATCAACATCATCTAAAACATCCACTTCTTCATTTACGTTAGCTTCCCAATCTTCTTCTTCTTCTTCCCCTTCCTCTCGAACTTGATCATCATCATCATTATCCCTATAACGCTCCCTTTTACTTCTTGTACTTGGCCCAACTTGTTCATTACCTCCCATTGCTTCTCGTACATCCGACCAAAGGAGTTCATCACTTGCATCCACAAACTCTTGGAGCTCAACTTCGGTTGGAACCACCCAATCATCATTTTCTTCCACATCTCTCAAGAAGATAGGATCGAAAGATTTGTTATTCTTGAGAGATTTGTAGCGCCTCTCTAGTCTTTTGTTATATTGAATGAATACAAGATCATTCAACTTCTTTTGTAAAAGACAATTTCTCTTCTTAGAGTGCAACTGAAATGATAGTTATAAATTAAAAGTTAAAACCATTACTTGAATTAAAGTTCCATTTATTTTCCATAACAAAGAAAACTTATATGATCAAATGCACTCCAATTCCTCTCACAAGGAGAAGCGCTACATGTTTGGCTTAGAACACTAATCGCAAATTGTTGAAGCAATGGTGTGTCGATGCCATAAGAACGCCACCATATATCTACGTTTTATAGGTATATTAGGTTAATAAGAGACACATAAATAAACTTTTGAGTATGTATATATATATATATCATACTTACGTGGTGCAACTTTAACTCTATTCCTTATGGCAGTCGCAGATCCAAATTGCCCCGATGACTCGACATATTGATTGAGTTCCATCCTTAAAGTATCATTATTTTATTCATCACGCACAAGTCGGTCAATTGCCTCATATAATCCTGTCTTGATGTATCTATTATTCTCAACTTCTGAATCTTGTGCATAATAGATGGCGGGATTTAGGTAATATCCGGCTACAATTATACTAAAAGTTAATACCAAATTACCAATAATAGGTCAAATAAAAAAACATAACAATTTTTTTATAAATTATACCTGCATGCAAAGGATGATGAAGTTGGTCACTCCAACGTGTTTGAATCATAGCCCACACTTTTGTGACCAATCTCTCGTGTGTAGTGCCGGCCAAGTTCTTCTTAATTTGATTCTTTGCTCTTTCCATAGCATCATATATATAACCCATACACGGCTTCTCCTCCGTGTCAACCAATCGAACAACATCAACCAATGGTGCCAATACCCGACAAGCAAGAAAAATATTGTCCCAGAACTCTTGCTTAGCTATTATTCTTTCAATTCTTTTTCCGATGGCTTTCTTGGCAAAGTCACTCTTCCTCCATTGTTCGGAAACAAATAGCACTTGTAGATGATGTCGGTTGTCATGAATGCTCTGAATGGTGTAAAATTGTGTTGCAAACCTTGTAACACAAGACCTATGCAGTTCCCTATTTTTAGTGAGTTTTCGCATCATATTCAAAATCCTTCCGTGGTTATAGATATAAACCACTACCGCTCTCGCATCGGCTAACACATTTTTAATCTTCGGTATTTTCTCTCCCACATCTCCTATCATAAGATTCACGCAATGTGTTGCACATGGTGTCCAAAACATCTGAAGATGTTGTTCTTCCAAGATTCTTCCAGCAGCTTTAAAGTTGGACCCATTATCGGTAATAAACTAGTATAAGTAAAAAAAAAAATTAGACAATACTATAATATATATATATATATATACACACAAATTGAGCATCTTTCACATAGAATATTTGTTACCTGCACGATGTTCTCCTCTCTGACATCCTCTATAACCTCATTGATCATCTGTACGATTAATTGAGCATCTTTCACATGCTCCGATGCATCAATAGATTTCAAAAAGATTGTTCCTTGAGGACAATTGACCAAAAAGTTGATCAAACTTCGACCTTTCTCGTCTGTCCAAAAATCAGACATGATAGAGCATTTACTCTTCTTCCAATGTAAAACGGAAGGAATCCACAAACTTGTTTGTATCCTCGAGGACATCCTTCAACAAAGTGACACGGATATTGTGATAACTTGGAGCCGGCATGCCTACCAATTATAGGAATAAAGTTAGTAATTAACCTTTGAGAGATATATTCAAGATTTGAAAATGGTAATTACCTCTTCCATACTCTCCAACTGCATTTATAAACTTTTGAAAGTTTTCATCGTGCACGGCATTGATCGGCAACCCAACCGAATATGCCCAAACCGCAAACTCTTTCCAAGCGGCCATCTCTAACTTCTCTTTGATTAGGTTATTTCTATCCAAATTACTTTGTTTAATCTTGTCATAGTCGGGCTTGAACATTAAATCAAGAGGACCGCGGACATCACTAGCGACTTTTCTTTTCAAACTACGAGGTGGTATTCCGGCTTGTGCTCTTTCTCCAATAATTTCTATTTCATCTTCTTCTTCTTGCCCATCATCGTCATCAATCGAACACTGTCGAAGAATTTCTATGTTCCTAGCCTTTTCTTTCTTTTTCTTAGCTTGTTCATTCATTGATGCAAGAACCTTTTTCTGGATGTCGGTACTCACGTTAGGACAACGAATCATGTTACCCCCGGTGTGAGTAAGATGTTCTTTCAACCTACTAATCCCTCCACTCATTTTTTTATCGCACAAAGCACACCACACATAATTTCTTTTTGATGAATCTTTCGATACCCCCCATTCCCAAGCCATGTCGCGTCCGGCCATGCTTTTTGTCCCCGCATCTGATGTAGTAGTATTATTCGGGGTCGCAGATGCTCGTGATGATTGGCCCCCTTCTCTATTTTCCATTACTTTATTTACTTAAGCCTTAACAACAGCCTATTAGTTTAGAGAATCCAACAAGTTTTTAATAATTAACAAGTCAACATATTATAACTCTAACTAAAATCATATTATAACTTTATAAGTTTATAACTCTAATTTAATAACAGATTATAAGTTTATAAATTATAACTCTAACTCTAATCTAACTCTAATTTAATAGAATGCCAAAAACAAATTATAACTCTAACTCTAATTTAATAGAATGGATATATGCAAAAGACAAATTATAAATTTATAACTATAATCTGTACCCTGTGTTGGAAGAGAAGAAGCAGCAGATGAGCAAAAGAACTGAAATGTCGAATGGAGAATAAATACCAGCAGAAGTTGATGTCTTGATGAAGAAACAAACAGCAGCAGGAAAGAAAGAGAAGAATTCGACCTGAAGAAGAGAAGAACCAGCAGCAGTAGAAGAAGAAGTCGATGAAGAGAAGTACTGTTGTGTTGAAGAGAAATCGATTAAATAATTGAAGAAGAAGTTGTATATCTAAAACCTAAGATAGATTTCTAACAAATTAAAAAAAAGGCCCATATGAATGATATAACTCTAAAAAAGAAGTATTACAAAGCCCAACCCAATATAAGTATTACAAAAAAAAAATAGCCCCAAAAGTGTATTATCAAAATATCGGTAATATCGGCCGATATTTTGGTTAAAATATCGCCGATATATCGGTTGCCGATATAATGTCCGATATTTTACCACCGATATTTTATGTAGGGGCGATACACGATATATCGCGATATTAACAACACAGGAAGCAGCTAATGCAACGTCTGACATTAGTTCTAGATGTAACAATGAAAAATATCAGACATACATAAATATATATGAAGCAGATGGACTCACAAAACCCCCCTCGTCGTCATATTTTGAATGACTCTATGAGATATATAAAAGGTTAGAAGCATTATACTTGGTATAGAAAGGCTTGTACAGTTTCATATCACTTAGTGTTGTAGAGCATTTTATTTTTTTTTCTCTATCATGATATATATTAACCATACAAATTTGAAGTTCTCATGATAAAGTGAGTGAGCTATGCATATCTTATCAAGTAAAAACTTATACACCATCCTTACTTTCCCCAAGATGTACTTGGTTATATTTGTCATATTGGTCTGGATTAGTAGATTTGTATAGGAGCTAAGTTAGTTCCTTTGAGGTAGAATTAACACATCTTCATTCAAATAACAAATCCGGTAACAAACCAATGGTTTGCATCATATTAATTGAATCACATCTGATACTAGAAAAGCAGAGAAAAAACAAATCTTGAAACTTAGAAAATACCCAGATTAGGTTGAGCTAGGTCAAAGATGTGATAGTGAGAGAAAGAGAGAGAGAGAGAGAGAGAGAGAGATGGATGGATGGATTACGTCGAGCGATTGAGAGAGAAAGGATCAATTGCATTGAACAATTGTAAGAGAGAATCGATCATGAGTTCGATTGATAGCAGAGAGAGATCGATTAGGTTTCAGATACGATAAGAGGACGGTAAAAGGTATGTCTACCTCTTGTCCATTCAAGACATGTAAGACATAAGAGGGTCTGAAAAGATAGAAAAAATAAACAGTTTGAACTAATACACCTCTTGCCGAATAAGTAATAAGAGGCTATTAAGAGGCTTTTTTAGAAAACAAACAAGGCCTAAGACATTAGCCCTAATAAATTCAGCGGCTACAATTGTTGTGGATGCGTTAAATTGAACCCGAGACAGATTGGATATTCAACCACATTCTCATGAACCTCAACCACTACGCCACAACCTTTATTAATTACAAATTTGATACAACATTGGAAATGATGCTTCTTTTGAAGATGAAGTACAAATTTGTTGCATAATTTAATATTGATTATATATATATATATATATATATATATATATATCAATAATAAATACATAAAACAATTTGGGAACTAATACTAGTTAATGATTAGTAATATAAAAGAAAAGTAAATTACAAAATCATCCTAATGTTTACCAAAATATCGGTTTTTGTCCTTCCTTTTCGAAAAGAACCATCATAAAGGCTTTGATTTTATTGCAAAAATCGTCATTGGCCCTCAACTTTTACATTTTTCTATTAAATGGCCCATGGGCAAGTCACCTAACGGCAATTTGGTAATTTTCTACTTTATTTTATAATTCTTTTAAGTGTTTAGTTTAAAAAAAAATGAAAATACTCTCATTCATTAGTGTCTCCTCCCACACCCATCTTCTTTGGATATTGTTCTTTTTCTCTGGCCACTGATCACCTACTTCGACCATCTCCAAGCATTCTACAGGCTTGGGTGGCTTCATATCGACTCTAAACTTCTTTGAAGCTTCTTTGGCACGATTTATCAAATCAAAACACCAAAATACACACCATTTTATCAGCATTGGCAGTGGATGGAACACAAATCCATAAGAAAAGTCCCCAATTTGCATAATTTTCAATAACCTAACCTAGTGGTAGCAATATGTTGGAGAAAAGTTTATTCTTTGCAAGCCTTCGGTTGGAATCATTAAAGACAAACCATTACGCTCGCACTCTCATTCAGCTACTTCCCTAAAAACCCACACGAGATTCAGAAGGAAAAACCTATACCATTCGTTCAAAATTAGAAATGACAGTAAGAGTAGTGAGCGTAGATGATGGTGGTGGAATGACGTACATGTTGATCACTGGTGGTACTTGGTGGCACGGTGGACAATCATTCAGGTCTGGTGGCGATTAGATGTAGAGACTGGGTGATGCAAGATCAAAGTGGTGAAAGGGAGGGAAACCAACAAATAACGAAGAATGGGGAAAAGCGTTTTATGTTTTTTTTTCTAGAGATCAACAGTGAAGGAGGCGGGTTGTAGGCGACGAGATGGGGATGGGATGAAGATGGGGAGGGGGAAGTCGTGTTTGGGGGGGGGGGAGGTTAGATTTTTTGTTTTTTAGATGCTTAAAGGACTTGTACATATATGTTACAGACTTGTACACTTATTTTATTTTTATAAAAAGCATTCAAAATGACTGAAATGCACCTTCCGTGACTAACACATGAGAGCACTTACCAACACTTTCTAATGGTTGTAAGTGGCAAGGAGGATTTTTGCAACAAAGGCTGGAACCTCGATGACGAGCTTCATAATTTCGAAAAGGAAGCAACGAAAAGAAATTAAGGGGGTGTTTGGTTCATCTCAAGGAATGGGAATGAAAATGGGAATAGGAATGTAGGAGAATGAGAATAGGAATGATTACTACATTGATGTTGTTTGGTTAATACTCAAACAAGAACCGTGATCAGAACCCTGATCGGTAAAAGAGGTTAAAAACATATCTGAAGAACCCTAATCGTTCCCATGAAGAAGAACCAATCTAAAGAACCCTAATCTGAAGAACCCTAACCGAATCAATAAGAACCCTAATCAATAAGAATCCATCTGAAGAGCTGACCTGAAGAACCCTAATCATTAAGAATCCTCGTTAATAAGAACCCTAATCGTTCCCATGAAGAACAACCCATCTGAAAAGACGCCTACCAAAATCGAAACACAAAGAGGTGAAGAACGGGTTTGAAGAATTGATGTGAAGAACCACTGTGAATAATACGATCTGAATAAATCGATGTGTTGATTTGAATAAATCGATCTGAAGAATCGATGTGTAGGTCTGAAGAAATTGATCCATTTCAATAATCAAGATAAAGAAAATGATACATGGGAAGAAAATGATCTGAAGAGCCTTCGTGTAAAAAAAACGATCTGAAGAGGACGATCAGGAATGAAAATTCATTCCCCCCAAAATTGGGGGGTATGAAAATTAATGGATTTAGGATAATCAATCCATTATATAATATTAAACCAAACAACATTTATCATTCCCATTCCCATTCCCATTCCCATTCCTTACCCCTTAATACCCCCAACCAAACACCCCCTAAATCAATTGTTTTTTCAACTTTTATAGAAGGATTCCAAAAAGAAAAGGTTGAAATTCAATAAAACAAAAGTATTTATTTTTCTTACTTTTAAAAAGAATAATTATTTTAATATTCAGCCAATTCTCAAGAAATTAGGCAACATGTAATCGCATACGAATTAGGACGTCCAAGTTCATAGGAAAATATCATTTTTCTTTTGCAATTAAAAGATTTTATAAAAAATGATAAGCATAAACATATCCTTTTACACTTTTAAATTGAAGGTGATAGTTGTATACTTTTAAAAGTAAGAGTGTTCATCTAAATCATTAAATTGTACAAATCGTACATATCGCACCTTGTAATATGGTTTGTATTTTTATTAAATCGTACTTTGAGGTGCGGTTCGTTGTTTGGAATCATCAAATCGCAGTCCAAACCGCACTATATATATATATATAAGGTGCGTTTCATTTGAAAACCAATCAATTCGTGGAAACTTTGCAAACCACTATTTTAGGAAACATTTTGTTAAGTTTCCTAATCTAAAGTCATGATTATAATAAATGAATCTTATCATTTTCCATATATATCACAATCATTATTAATGAATCATAATAGTTTTCCATAAATATATATATTGTTTCCTAAAACAATGGTTTGCAGAGTTTCCACGAATTGATTGGTTTTCAAATGAAACGCACCCTATATATATAATCATCTATCAAATGAAAATAATTAATATTTTTTGATTATTTACTAATTTTTTAGTTTTTTCTTTTAAGTTTTGTGTTACAGATTCCATCTTTGAGTTATTTTTTTTTGTTCTTTTTCATAATCATGTTCGAATTTATTTTAAAGTTAATTTTTTAGATGTATTTGAATTAATTATTGAACTCTTTAGTTTACATTACATTATTTTAAATCACGCATTTCGTATGTATTTGAATTTTTTATTGTATGAAATATAAAAAAGTAATTGCCGAATTTATTTTAAAGTTGTCATTTTATAATTATTGAAATGAAGTGTTTTAAGTACAAACTGCACTACATCACACCGCAATTTTTTTTGCGATTTCAGTCATATGCGATGCGGTTTCTGGTTTAAAAAAATCTTTAAACTGCATATGCAGAAAGATTGTGGTTTGGCTTTAAACTACGGCTATGTTTGGCAAAGTAGATGATAAACTAGTTGATGACTGATAAGCTAACTGGTATCTGATAAGCTAGCTGGTGACTGATAAGCAGGGACGGACCCAACAACTTTTTCATACGGTGGCACCATATTTTTTCATACGGTCTTTATAGACGGTCTTCATTTTTTTTACTGGCGTTCAATATCTCCCGATGTATTTTTAGTCTAATTCCGCCGTTTCGAGGGATTTCTAAAGTTTTTGTTTGATTTCGAGACATTTTTTAAGTTTTTTTATCGATTTCGAGAGACTTTTTCGGTATTTTTTGTTGATTTTAAGAGATTATTTTTCGGTTTTTTTGGTTGATTTCAAGAGATTTTTTCGGATTTTTTGGTTGATTTCAAGAGCTTTCATGGTTTTTTGGTAGATTACGAGGTACGGTTGCACTTCTGAAAATAATACGGTTGTACCTTTCACAAACCTAATATTTTTTACCTTACGACAGAGAAACGATACGGTGGCACGTGCCACCATAGGCACCTATACAGGTCAGTCCGTGCTGATAAGCTAGTTGAAAGCTGATAAGCTAGCTGATTAAAAAGTCACATTTGGCAAAAACTAGCTTATAAGATGTAAAATTATCAAAAAGGACATTAACAAAAATAATCAATTACAATATTTAATAATATAATTAAAATAAATTTATAATAATATAATATATTAATTAATACAAATAAGGTAGTAAATAATATAATATGTTAATTAAAAAAATTTAAAACTTATTATTATATATTATAAATTTTGAATTTTAAACTCAATTTAAATATATATATATATATATATAGTGTTTGGTTCATTTGAGAAATGCCAAATCCATGAGAAATAGAGAAGTGATCTGGGCCCTTGGATTAAGTAATCTTATTTTTTTAGCGGAAGGGTAAAATTGTAATTAGGGTCAATCATGTCGATTACAATCAAAATCAAATTAAACGTGTCTTTTCCTAAATTAGTGTCAATCGTATCATTAAGAGGATTCCAATTCAGCTATCGTGTGCAGATTAATGATTTTCGTTTTCTTCTTCTATCGAAAAATTTAGGTTTTTAGTTCATATTTTTCTCAATAAGATGTCGAATCCAGAAATTGTTGTTGATAATGAAGTCGATCAAGAAGTCGATCAAGAAATCGGTCAGTTATCGAATGACGAAGATATGATTGATGAAGATGAAGGTGTCGTTTTTAACTTTATTATTAATTTTATTATTGATGAAGATTAAAGTAATTCTTTTACGACATTTGTGTTTTAGTTTCTTTGTTGTTGTTCAACACGATTAATTTGAAGAATTTCAGTTGTTTACAGCTATTTTTTTGATAATTTACATTAATTTGTGGTTTAGTATGTTAGAAACAATGTAGATTCATATATGAATGTGAGTTATAATTTTAAAGCAATTCAAGTTCATATATGAACGTTTGATGAATTTTAATTGGTTTGAAATTTTAGTATATGATTTGTTATTATGTTCATATATGAAGTATGTTAATTATTATAAAACGTTCATATATGAATTATATTAAATATTCAACTGAATCATATATGAATATGTTGAATGTATATGAACATTAATATACATTCAACAGATTCATATATGAACTATACGATATTCAACAGATTCATAAAGAACTTTTGCATTATTAAACATTCATATATGAACTATAAGATATTCAACAGATTCATATATGAATTATACAATATTAAACATATTCATATATGAACTATGCAATATTAAACAGATTCATATATGAACATCCATATACATTCAACAGATTCAAATTCATATATGAACTATAAAATATTCAACAGATTCATATATGAATGTGTTTATATGAATGTTTTTTAATTTAAAAGAATGAAATAAATTTATGTGTTAACATATCAATATGTATATGTAATAGATTCACATTCATTTTCATCTGTTGTTCATCATGTCTGTTTTTCACCATCTGGTTCAAAATATTGGGTACCAAATGTGCATATGGATTTGAATCCAAGAATTGGTACCTTTTTTCAGTCTTATCAGCAAGCTATTTCAATGTATGAAAAGTACGCTGAGAAAGGTGGTTTGATGTTAGACTTTCAACAACTGTTAATGGTCAATATGGTATTGTGAAGATCAAGTATGTTGTTTGCAGTAAAGAAGGGGATCCACCAAAAAAGAGTTTTAATACTGTTCATGATAGTATTGAAGGTAAAAGTCATCGTAATTCAACTACGAAGAGGACAGGTTATAAAGCATCCATTAGGGTGCGTTTTGTACCTTCAAAATCATTGTATGAGGTTTATCACTTTGAGGAGAAACATAATCATATGCTTCTTGATGAGAATGATATGAGTATGTCTCGAAAACGAAGGCAGTTGTCTTTAACCGATCAAGTTTTTATTCACAATGTTGCAAGTTGTAATGTTGGATCAACAAAAGCGCATACTTTGCACATGTCTTTGAAAGGTGGTTTTGATGTTTCTGGTTGTACTGTTAATGATTATAAGAACTTCAGGAGAGATTTGAATGCATTTGTTGGTGCTGGTGATGGTGAAATGGAAGATAGATCAAAGGATGATGCACAGTTTTCTTTTGAATACAATCGGCAGGATAGTGAGTTATGTGGAATTTTTTGGGTTGATGAAATTGCTAAACTGAATTACCAGGAATTTGGAGATGTTATTTCATTTGATGCTACGTTTTGCACAAACCAGTAAGTTTGTCAACTGTAATTCATTTTTTTAGATTATTTATATGTTGGTTTTTATGTTTATAGCTTTTATTTTTTTATATATTTTGTTTTATAGGTATAGAATGGTGTTTGTTCCGTTTACTGCTATTGATTATCATAAAAAATTTGTCACGGTTGGTGCTGCTTTGTTGTCTGGTGAAACTCTTGATAATTTTATGTCAGGATCGAATTCTCAACAAGAATTAATTCTCAGAAACAATATCAAAGAAGTTTGCGGAATAACACTTTGATATTCAATGAAACAGTAATCAAACACAGTATATAATTTTCAAACAGTAAACTTTTATTTGATGCTTTGCAGTTACAAGATTAATCACTCAACCTCAATATTGATGAACAGGCTCACCAATACGAATTCTACTTCTCTAGAATTAGGATCTATGCCTTGAGGTTGATTTCTCTCTTGAAAAACAATTATCAAAAGTTATCTCTATCTATTCTAAACATTCTATACATATACTAATAAAAAGATAATTACAAAGAATAAACAAATCTTCAGTATATCTTCCATGTATATCTTCTAAGTATATCTTCAGTATATCCAGCTGTAGTACTTTCCATCCGGATCTCTTTAGCAGCACTAATAATGCTCAGCAGCATTAACTTCATCTAGCAGCATTAACCGCAAGCAGTACTAACCACTAGCAGTACTAACTAGCTAAGCAGTACTAACTTTGTTCAAGCAGTACTAACTTTAACTAGCAGTAGTAACACTTAGCAGTATTAATCTTCAACTTGTTCTAGCAGTAGTAACTACATTTAGTAGAATCTTCAGTTCCCAACAATCTCCCCCTAACTTGACTTTTAGAAGAGAAGTCAAGTTCTTCAGATATTCTTCCAGATGCTCTTTTTGATGCTCCCAAAACTTCCAAGATCATGCTCCTAAGTCTGGATTCAGTCCCAAACTCTGATTGATTATCCTCTGAATTAGATACTTGGCCATTTCTGAATTTGGTGCACAACCCAACTTCTTCTTTAGCATTGCATGAACCTTCAGTCTGGTGTGATTATATACTCTATCCACTAGAAAGTATTCTGTGTGATTTCTATCCAAAGTCACTGCATATACTCCACTAGTTTCATATAGAGTCCAACTTGTGACTTCTTTAAACACACTCTTGATGACCTGGTCCACTTCTTCAGGTTTGAACATCATGCATAGATACTCCATCACCAGTTTTGTAAGAGAAATTCCTGGAGTATTCAGATGGTCTGCATACAGCTTAATTCCTATGTCAAACATCTCTTCTATATCAGATCTAGAGCATGTTCTGACAATCTTGACCCAAGTATTGAATACTTCATACTTATCACCCTTCCTCTTGAGTCTGATGTAATCTTTTCCATCCATTGTCAGTACATCCCAGTGAATGATCTCAGGTGGCTTAACTCCAACAGGTTCTGCAGAAATTGGTTCAGGCACTTTGTCCATCACTACCATATATAAGCTTACATCATCTTTGATTGATGACCCTTGCTGGCTTGATGACTCAGGTGCCACTTCTTCTTCAGCAACATTTTGTTCTTCTTCTACTCTAGACTTCTTATCTTTCTTTCTTTTGGCCATCATCTTGGTTCTTTTCAAAGTCTTTTGAACCTGTACTAGAGTAGCTTCCTTCTTCTTTTCTTCCTTTTCCCTTGCCATTTCTTCAATAGGAGTTCCCTCTTCACTTTCAGGGAATGGTTGATTCATATCTATATCATTACTCTCCTTGGCCTTCTTTTCAAACTCTACTCTTTTCTTTTCATTGCTCTTCAGATTCCCCATTTCCTTTTCATAGAGCTCTCTGATTTGATCAAAACTCATCTTCACAAACATTTCTTTCTTTACCCCAATTGCACTCCTCAAGAAAGTTATCATTTTGTTTCTTTCCTGAGTGGCAAGGTAAGTTTGTGAAGGTCTTCTTTTCTTTGTACTTGTATTAGCCATCATAGCCTTTCTCAGACTTATAGCCCTTTGTTTAGCCTTTTCAGTTTCAAGCCCCTTTTGATAGGCTTTATTTAGCTCAGCAGCTAAAGCCTTTGCCATTTCCCTGTCCTTCTCCACCTGAGCTCTTTCTTCTTTTTCCATCTCCTTCTGCATTTTCCTTGCTAAAGCTTCATCTGATTCAACCAACCTTTGCTTCTTGATTGGTTGATCAGATTCCACTAGCTTTGCCTTACCTTTATCTTTACCCATCTCCTTCTCAATGCTAGAGTTCTTTGCTGCATCACCTCTTTCTTTTATGACAACTCCTTTGGCCTTTGAGGTGACCTTGGGAGTATCATGTTTTGCTTTGATGAGTGTTTCTGCAACCTCAAGCTCTGTAAGGACCTCTTTTACTTGTTCTGCTGCTTCTTTCATCTCAGCAGTATTAACCATTTCTGCTGCTTTACTTGAACTGGCAGTATTAATGGTTTCTGCTGCTGGCTCTGTTTCTGCTGCTTGCTCATTTTCCCCTTCAACATTATGTTTTTCCTTTTGCTCCCCCTTAGCTTTGGCATCAGCTTCTGACTCCCCCTTTTTGGGAGCATCAGTCACTGGTTCCCTCCTTCTGAGCACAAATTGTTTCTTCTTCTTTTGTAGAATCAGTTTCCTTACCATTTGCTTCAACTTGATGATTTGTTCTTGTTGTGACAGTACAATGAGTTTTAGCTCTTCTATATCTTTGCCCTGTTTGAGTACATCCATGTTGATGTTGCCCATTGCCTCCATCAATTCATCATAGTTATATCTGTCCTCACCTTCTCCAGGAGTGTTACCCCCTATTGAAGGATCATTGGATCTTTTAGTAGTGGAAGTCTTCTGCCTAGCAGAAGCACTATCCACCCCTGTGGTTTCTTGGCACCAGGGACCTTCAAATGATTGCTCATTCAAAGTTTCCATGGGGGAGGTCTTATTGATGTTACCACTTTCCTCCTCTATGTTAGCAGGAGTAGTGGCAGCCTCATCACCCATATGCTCTACCTCCTCCTCAGAGAGCACCTCCTTTGGGTTGGGAGACACCCTTGTGGTTTCCCTTTGGATATTATCTAGGGGAGAATTCTCCCTTAGAGGGCTTAAAGGCTGTGTGGGTGATGGTACAAGAAGGGAAGGAGCCTTCTTTACCTGTTTTCTTTGATAAGTTTGGGTAATTGGAGAGGTTGGTTTTGTAAGAAGGACAGGGAAATTGTTTTTGAGTGAGAAGGTTGGGCTTGGCTAGCAGTGGGATGGTCTAATGAGGGCCTTGACCCTGCTGCCATACCTTCAGTGTTTTGGGACACCACCATCATTGTAGAGAACAATGGGGTGTCAACTCCTTCCGAGTCCCCAGCAGATCTTCTCATATTTGAGAAAACCTTGCCTTTTGGGGGTTTAGGTACATATACCCCAACAGGTTGAGGTATATCCGTCAATTCATGGTTAATTACTGTCATCTTACCTTTGGTGACTTTACCTTTTCCACTTATCTTACCACCAGTAAGATTGTCTCCAAATGCAACATGTCCTCCATTTATTTGCTTGAAATCCTGAAGGCATGACATGTTGCCAGTCATGTGCCTAGAGCAACCACTATCAACATGCCATATGCTCTTTCCCTTGAGCTGTTGGTTGCCCTGCACATTAAATAAATCATTTAGTATGATTGGGGACCCAAGCCAAAGTGATCTTGGGTCTTCCTTTCTCATCAAAGTATTTACATTCCTTTTTAATGAGGTTTTTAAACTCAGAGCACTCTTTATAAGAGTACTTTGTCAATATGATTGGCTTAGCAGAATCAACACTGGAAGCAGTACTAACCTTAGAAGTACTAACAGAGTTAGCAGTACTAACAGATGTAGCAGTACTAACAGGTTTAGCAGTACTAACCTTGTTAGCAGCATTAACATTGTTAGCAGTAGTATTACTTCTAGCAGCACTATCATTGTCAGCAGCACTATTTGTGGTAGCAGTACTAACAGTTTTAGTGCTTTTAGGAATCCACATATTGACACTTTCTTTAACAGAATACTTTTTCTTCATGTGGCTTTTAGTTTTAACAGTTTTCTTAGCCACATGGTTCTTTTCAATTTTCTTATAACCAAAGGGTTTTTGCATGGATCTTTGGAAATTCATTCTTTGGTTCATAGGATTGAAATAACAGAATTTTGCAAGATGATTCA
This sequence comes from Arctium minus, assembly GCA_954870635.1. Classification (NCBI taxonomy): domain Eukaryota; kingdom Viridiplantae; phylum Streptophyta; class Magnoliopsida; order Asterales; family Asteraceae; genus Arctium; species Arctium minus. Next base: position 144,840,775 of record OX941080.1, read on the forward strand.
ATTTGCCACAGATAAAGCAAGGTTTTGGTCTATTGATTTTACTCAGATCAACCCCTTGTTTATGTGCCCATTGATTATTCCAGTTTCTTTGATTTCCCCTCCTTTTGTCCTGTTTTTGGGGTTCATTCTTCTTACAAGTACACTGTTTGCAAGGACCTGGATTCACAACTGTGGTCTGTTTATAATGGACCTTACCAGACTTTTCCTCTGTCTTCTCTATGTTTTTGGATTTGATCCAAGCCCTTCCACAATCCTCATTGGTGATAATGTTGTTTTCTATAGAAATCTCACCACTCACCTTGTTCTTCTTACTCTTGCCAACCTCTTTCTAAGTCTTATCCTCAACAATTACCTCATCTAAGGGATCTATTTCAGTGGCTCCCTCAGGCAAGTCCTTCCTATCTTTGGTGTCTAACAGGTCTGAAGTAGGAGGAATGTAATTGTTGTTATATGGTGGAGGTGTGGCATTATACCCAATTCCTCTTCTTAATTTATCATGAATCTGATTTTGCAGTAAGGAGTCCATTGCTTTAGAAGCATTGGAAAACTTTTCTACATCAAGCTTAACCTTGGTTAACTCCTCTTTCAGTTTTTCACTCTCCTCTTTAGATTTGGTTAGTTTAAGTTCTAAATCCTTTTTCTCCCACTGCCAGTAATTAGTGTCATATGAGTGTTGTAGTTCATTGGCTTGAAATCCTTTGATTTGATCTTCAAATCTCTCTACTATCCTCACATAGTCTTTTATATCCTTTTCTAGTCTCTTCAGGTCATCACTCATCTTCTGATTGTGATCCCTGTACCTTTTAACAGTTTCTATGCAAGTTTTAGAGCAGAGATTAGAACTTACCTCAGATGGGAGATCAGATACTTTAGCCATAAGAGCTTGATTCTGAATAGCTTCTTCTGCTTGATCACTCCAATCAAACCCCATTCCTTGTTGAGAAACAAGGGCTTGAGCAGAGTTTCTATTGTTATTGAAGCTTCCAGATTGAGCTTGTTGATGGTTGTTGTTGTGAGACATTCCACTTCTGCATTCTCTAGCAAAATGTCCCTTCAGATGACATTTGTAGCATTCTACCTTTGATTTATCAAACCCTGCTCCATCTTCTCTTCTTTGTGAGAAGTTATTTCTTCCAGTCCTCTTTATAAACTTCTTAACCCTCATGGAGAGCATGGCCATCTGCCATTTAATATCCATCTCTTCCAGATCATCAGGATGAAGTTGTTCTAAGTCATCATTGATCAAAGAAGAATTTCCATGATTAGAAAGAAGAGCTTCAAATACATAATCAGTGCCTTTATCTAGATTTGATCCATTAGCAGCATTAACTGATTCAGAGTTAGCAGTAGAATCAATTGATGCTGATAGGAGTGCAGCATTATGAACATATCCAGAAGGCTTCTTCTTTGCCTCCACCTCAGCTTCAAATACTCTAAGATCATTGTACAGATCATCAAGTTTTTTGTCTTCCAACTGATCATTCTGTCTGAATGACACAGTGTACATGGTCCATTCATCTCCAAGGGACCTTAAGAACTTTCTGTTCACATCATCTTGATCAATCTGTACTCCCATAGTAGCTAGTTCACCAATTAGTTTATTAAACCTGTCAAAAGTTTGAGTCATGGACTCATTCTTAGTTGAGATGAAGTTTTCATACTGTTGTTTTAAGATTGCCTTTTGATTTCTCTTGGTACTTTTAGTACCTGAGAATCTCTTCTCTAGAGCATTCCAGAGCATCTGTGCATCAGTATAATTGCAGAATTGGTGTTGATACTCATTTGGAATGGCCAAGAGCAGTGTGCTCAAGGCTTTCATCTCTGTCTGTCTTGATTTCCTGTCTGTATCTGTCTTTGGAGGAGTTCTTTTGCCATCTTCACCAATCTTTCCTCCATCAGATGGGCCATTCTCAATGATGTCCCACATAGAGTAATCTGTGAGGAGAATATATTGCTTGATTCTGATTTTCCACATGTCAAATTCATTGGATCTGAGCATTGGAACTTTTGAGACCAGAGTACTGCTTGATTCTGTAAGATTTTCCATGATGAATAACTGTTTCTGAGAGAATTTAGCTCTGATACCACTTGTCAGGATCGAATTCTCAACAAGAATTAATTCTCAGAAACAATATCAAAGAAGTTTGCGGAATAACACTTTGATATTCAATGAAACAGTAATCAAACACAGTATATAATTTTCAAACAGTAAACTTTTATTTGATGCTTTGCAGTTACAAGATTAATCACTCAACCTCAATATTGATGAACAGGCTCACCAATACGAATTCTACTTCTCTAGAATTAGGATCTATGCCTTGAGGTTGATTTCTCTCTTGAAAAACAATTATCAAAAGTTATCTCTATCTATTCTAAACATTCTATACATATACTAATAAAAAGATAATTACAAAGAATAAACAAATCTTCAGTATATCTTCCATGTATATCTTCTAAGTATATCTTCAGTATATCCAGCTGTAGTACTTTCCATCCGGATCTCTTTAGCAGCACTAATAATGCTCAGCAGCATTAACTTCATCTAGCAGCATTAACCGCAAGCAGTACTAACCACTAGCAGTACTAACTAGCTAAGCAGTACTAACTTTGTTCAAGCAGTACTAACTTTAACTAGCAGTAGTAACACTTAGCAGTATTAATCTTCAACTTGTTCTGGCAGTAGTAACTACATTTAGTAGAATCTTCAGTTCCCAACATTTTAAGTGGCTTCTTGAGGCGTTTTTGAAAGCACATTGTGGGAAGCAACCTAGTTTGGTTTTAACAGATTAGTGTTTGGCAATGAAACAAGTTATTCCATTGGTTTTTACGCAATCACGTCACAGATTATGTATGTGGCATATTATGGCCAAAGTTCCAAACAAGGTTAGTTTCTATTCATATATGAATTGTTGATATATAATTTAAGTTCATATATGAATTAGTGTTTATAGTTAGTATTAAATCTGTTAATATATGAATTATTTTTATATAATGAAAATTCATATATGAATTATTGTTTACTTAATATTGTTTTCATATATGAATTATTTTCATTTAATGATAGTTCATATATGAATTATTGTTTAGTTAGTTCATCATGAAAGTTCATATATGCATGTATTATTTTTGTTAATCAACAATCATATATTCATCCATTATATAGTTGTGTTTTAGTTATAAAACGTTATTTCTTTATGCCAATTTTGTAGGTTAGCACAAGGATACACAGGGAGACAGATTTTAACAAACGCTTTAATAAACTTGTTTGGAATGTTCAATTAGAGCCTGAAGAGTTTGAAAGTATGTGGTTGGATTTGATTAGTGAGTTTAAACTTCAGAAGAGCAAATGGTTTTCATACATGTTTCGTATTCGTCAACGATGGATTCCTGCTTATTTCAAGACTATTCAATTTTGTTCATTGATGAAAACTACATCAAGGTCGGAGAGCATAAATTCCTTTTTCAACAAATTTGCTCACCATGGTAACAACTTTGTGACATTCATGCTTAGATTTGATAATTGTTAAAGCATATATTTATTGGATTCAAGATCATAATTATCTGAAGATAGAAGGCTGAAGTTAAAGCTGATAAAGTCGTCTCAACAAATAGTCTAGGGTCCTTTTGTAATAAATAGTCAAAAGTGTGTTTTCGTATTTTATTTATTTGATTTATTATTAAGTTAATGGGTTGTTTTAGTTGTTGGGCCCAAGCAAGCCAAGCCCATTAGGCTTATGGCCTAAGTATAAATATGATTAGGTTAGTTGTAATTAGGGTTAAGGATCTTAATTAGAGAGAATTAATTATTGAGAGAGGCTAGTTGGTGTGCGCCGTGAACAAGAGAGAAGCAAAGAGAAAGAGATCGATTTCATCAAGAACAATTGTAATATTTTGATTAATCAATATCAGGTTTGCATTATTGTGTTAATTATTTGTTTACTTGATTGAATGATTGCGTATTGGGACACACAATTGGTATCAGAGTCTGTTACAGATTGAATTGAATATTTTTGTTCGGTTCTACTTTTTCTGTCAAAGATTCATAATTTTTATTGTGTGATTGTTCATTCAAGTGTTTATTTATTGGGTTGTAATTGCTATGCATATGCTATTGATTTGGTATTGTTGGATTTGATTATTGCATCGATTTTGGTTATCAATTTGTTGAATTCGAAATTCTGGGGTCGTTCACGAGAAGTCACTGTGTCTTCAATCGAATCCTTCGTGGAGTGATTTTTATTGAAATTAACTGATTGTAATCTGTTCTAGTTGGTAAATTGATCATATTGGTAAAGTTTGGTACTTTAATTCGTGATATCGTGTGTTTTCTGGGCTGATTTTTGGTTTCTGGGTCGAAGGATTTAAAGAACATATCGGTTTTTCACTTTCGGTCGAATACCTCTTTATCGGTCTATAGCATTCGACCGGTACACTCACAGGTTACCCCGGTCTAAGCACATTATCGGTCAAACTATATCGGGCCTTAAACTTCCGGTCGAATACCTTTTATCGGTCTATAGCATTCGACCGGTACACACACAATCCCAGTCATATCCTATTCCGGTCTAAGACCGTGTTCCGGTCAAAGACAATACCGGTCGAAGCTTTTGCATTCTATCGGTCTTATCCCTTATCGGTCTAAGCATTCTACCGGTCTTTGCACTTCCCCGGTCGAACAAGTTCCCGGTCGAACTCTCTACCGGTCTTTACATGTTCCCGGTCGAACTCTCTACTGGTCTTTACAAGTCTCCGGTCGACTCAATACCGGTCGAAGCGGGACCCCCGTGCTAAGTCTGCGAAGGGGGACAAAGTTCTATTCGTGATCAGATTTTTCTGAATTTCATTCTAAGATTTTTAGTATTGTGTGATTTTATCTTGATTTCTAACGATCTCATCCAGTTGATTGTCTCAATACCAGATAAGTTAGACTACTAATCGTATCAGTAAGAATGTCTCGGGAAGCTCTTGCCATTGGAACAGATGTAAAGCCACCAGTACTCTTCAAAGGGGAGTACGAGCAATGGAAGGACAGATTCCTGGACTTCATCGATCGACATGATTTGGGAGATTATATCAGAAAATCTCTAAAAGAAGGAATCATGACACCTCCAACCAAGGTTCTCACTGTAGCCGGAGAAAATGGTGAAGAAGAAGAAACAGAGTATAAGTTATTGATTGGTGAATATACGGAAGATCAGCTGAAGAGACACAAGGGTGACAAGCTGGCAAGATCATTTATTCTCCGAATGAAATATATGTCAAGATTGATAGCTACAATGCTACTGGCAAGCAAATGTGGGATCAATTGGAGAAGATGATGATTGGATCAAAAGTCGGCAACCAACTTAAAGTTTCCAACTGCTTGAATAATTATGAAGAATTCAAAGCCAAAGCTGGAGAATCACTCGAAGCCACTTATGACAGATTTGTCACGTTACTAAATGAGCTCAGCAAGAACAAGATCATCAAATCTCAAGTTGAGTTGAATGTGAAATTTCTCAGCAACCTTTAGCCAGAGTGGAAGAGATTCACCAGACAGATGAGGCAGCTGAAAGATCTTAACGACATTCCACTTCATGAAGTTTATGAAATCCTCAAACAGAATGAGGAAGAGGTGGATGAAATCAAGGCTGAAATGAAGAAGGCTGATAAAGCAGTAGTTGATCCAGTTGCTCTTGTGGTCAAGAAGTCGAAGAAGAAGAAAGTTATAGAATCTGAATCAGAAGAGGCTGATAGCGAGGCAAAGTCTAACTCTGACGATTGTGAGCTACTGAAGGAAGCCATGCTTATGTTAACCAAGGCTTTCCAAAAGAAGTTCTATAAAAAACCAAACTCCAATAGTCAGAGGTACTCGTCTGGTCCGAACAACTACAAGCATAAAGAGAAAGTTGAAGAAAGGAGACCAGAAGACAAGAAGAAGGATGGAGCTGAAGAGACCAAGAAGGAAGAACCGATAAAGTGCTACAACTGTGGCAGATTCGGTCATTTTGCCAAGGACTGCCGAAAACCTAAAGTCCGAAACTCCGAATATTACAAGAATAAGATGCTTCTAGCCAAGCAACAAGAGGCTGGAAAAGCATTAATGGCGCAGGATGAATAATGGCTCGACCATTCAGATCAAGAGTCTGAAGAAGGAGAGAAGGATGAGACAGCACATCTGTGCTTGATGGGGAAAAACCAGTCAGAAGCTGAAGCTGATTCTGATGATGGAGACAATGATGAGGTATGTAACTTAACTGAATCTGATTTTCTGAACCAAATGCATGCCATGATGTCTAAACTCCAAGAATTAGAGTCTAAACTGAAGCGTGAGAAAGGTGTCATTAATGAGAAAAATCAATCTATACATAAACTTAGTAATGATATTGCTAAGAAAAATGTATTAATTGAAACTTTGCATAAAAATATAGACACCTGCGCTAAAGAAAAGACTATAATTCATAAAGAGTTGTCTGAAACTATTTCTAAGTATAGAGAATGTGAGTTTAAGTCTATAGAGATTTCTAAAAGGTATTTTTCTACTTCAAAAGAAAATAATTCTTTAATAGACAAGGTGAATGCTTTGGAAGAGAAATTACATTCTTTAGGTCAAACTGAACACGCTATTCATTTGAACAAACCTAAAGAGAAACCTGATACTTGGGGACTTGGTTACAAGAACCCACATCATCTCAAAAAGGGTATATCTGAAGTGCCTGCACTTTATGACTTTGGGTTTATGTTGTTGGCTCCTCAACATCAGGAACTCAAACCCTTTTGGACTAGTCTGTCTAAAAAAGATAAAGCCAAGGAATATGATAAAAGAAAGAACACAGCTAAAGTTCAACTTCCATTTCGCTATGAGAAGTTGAATAACAGTTATAGTTCTAATAAATCAAAATTTCTTTCAAATGATTATTTTGAGAGTTATTCTGTAAAAGAGTTGGAGGCTAAACCCATCGAAGGTAAGATTTACGTACCTCCTCTAGTTTTGGAAAGTAAAATTTCTGAACTCGAGAATACTCTTACAGAAGAAAGACTTTTGATGGACTTAGAACAAACTGTATTTTCAACAGTGTTCAAAGATAATGATTTTTCTAAATTCTCTAAGGCTTTAAATTCTGATGACAGATCTGGTTCACTTGAGAATGATCTTAATTTCTTAAACTCTGATGGTATTTTGAATGATTGTGTTGCTCAATTTGATTTTACCTCTAAACTTCCTGATCATTCATCTTGTGTTGTTAATTCTCTTGGATTACCCAGTGTGTTTGAAAAAGGTGAAACATCAACGAAAGTTGATAAATCAGTTTCTGTGAAATCAAAGAAAGCAAAAGGTAAGAAACAAAAATCTCAGCTTTCACAGAAATCGATCCCCACTGGTAAGCCAAAGAAGAAGCATTCTCTTAATTCTCATCATTCTAACTCTAAAGTTTCACATGTTTCAGATTTGACAAAGCAAAGGGTTGGAGTTAAGACTGCATGGATACCGAAACAGAAGATAGACGAGAAAGCTAAATCTAGTTCTAGTTTTATTTTGAATAAAAAGACTTCTAGTATAGATGATGTGATTATGAATGTTGCTACTTTTAAATCTAATCTTGTTGATTCTCGCAAGAAGTACTCTATAAAGCAATTATTCCAGTTAGCACCATCAAATAAAAAGTTTTTAAATTATGGTGAATGTGATTATGCTTCTCGTAAATATTCTGATGTTTGGTATGGTTCATATAATGTTTCATCTTATCATTATCATTCGTCTTATCATGCTTCTGGTTTTCAAAGAAAAAGCGGACCCAAATTTAAATGGGTGCCAAAATCAAGTACTAACAGTGGAGGTTCCCTTTTTAAATGGGTTCCTAAACCTCTTCTTTCTTGATTTGTGTTGTGCAGACCCGTCATATGTGGTACTTGGATAGCGGGTGTTCCAAGCATATGACCGGGCAGAAGAGTATGTTGTCTAATTTTACGGACAAATACTGTGGCACAGTTCGTTTTGGGAATGATCAGTTTTCACCTATTCTGGGATATGGTGATGTTGTACATGAAAATCTTACGATCAAGAAGGTGAGTTACGTTGAAGGCTTAGGGCATAACCTATTCAGCATTGGCCAATTCTGCGACAAAGACTTAGAGGTTAATTTCAAGGCCAAGACATGTTCAGTACGCACTGAAGAAGGACAAGAACTCTTGGTTGGCACTCGCAAGTCAAACCTCTACACCATCAACTTGTCAAAGGTCCAGGCTGACAATCAGGTCTATCTATTATCAAAGGCCTCAATGCAACAAAGCTGGTTATGGCATCGACGGCTTTCTCACCTCAACTTTAGGTACATCAACAAGCTGGTCAGTGGCAAGCTAGTGAAAGGTCTTCCAGAACTGAAGTACGAAAGAGAACATCTATGTGCAGCGTGCGAAAAGGGAAAGATGAAGAGAGCCCCACACAAACCAAAGCCTGAACCGAGTACCAGCTCTCCTTTAGAGTTGTTGCATATGGACTTGTGCGGTCCTATGCGAACGCAAAGCGTAGGAGGAAAGAAGTATGTGCTAGTTATCGTGGACGACTATACACGATACACTTGGGTTAAGTTTCTACGGTCTAAAGATGAGACTCTCGATGTTCTCATTACGTTTCTGAAGACGACCCAAGTCAATCTGCAAAAACAAGTAAAGATTCTCAGGACTGACAATGGCACAGAGTTCAAGAACAAGATAGCTGAAGAATATCTCGAGTCGGTCGGGATATCACATCAATACTCTGCTGCTCGCACGCCTTAATAGAACGGAGTCGTAGAAAGGCGAAATCGTACACTTGTTGAGGCCGCTCGAACAATGCTCAGCCAATCTGACTTACCTTTATTTTTGTGGGCTGAAGTTGTATCGACTGCGTGTCACACTCAGAATCGCTCCATGATACAACGCAGATTTCAGAAGACTCCGTATGCGTTGATCAACAATCGAACACCAACCATTAAATATTTTCATGTTTTTGGTTGTAAGTGTTTTGTTCTAAATGACAGAGAGAATCTGAACAAGTTCAGTGCTAAGGCGGATGAAGGCATCTTCATTGGTTATTCCTCGACATCTACTGCATATCGGGTTTACTTGAAGAAGTCGAAGACTGTGATCGAAAGCGTAAATGTTACATTCGATGAGGAGATGGCTTCTGAGCACATTAGTTCAGAACCCGTAATTACTGGAGTATTAGCTTCTGGACCAACCAGTCCAGGACCTGCACCTCATGAGAACAAATCAGATGACTCTTCTTCGTCTACTTCTAAATTATCTGATTTGGATTTATTATTTGAACTGTTCTATGATGAATTTCTTGGATCTAAGTTGCCTAAATCTGTTGTGGTTGACAGGATGGAAGACTCGTTGACTATTCATCCAATCACTTCAGATATCTCTACTGAATCCAATTCCCCAATTCAGCAAGAAGTTCCAGTTCAAAAGCCTACTCCAACAGTTGAAGTTGTGACCAACACTGATGAGACAGAAGTAGCTGACTCTGTAGAATGTACTGTAAGGACTGATCAACAGACTGCCCAAGCTGTACCTACTGCCACTTCTGCAACGACTCCTTCAACTGAAACCCCCGTTGATTCTGAACCATCTGAAGGCGATAATAGTGGATTCCTAGATGCTGACAATGATCAACATGCATCTAATCCACTCCCTCATGAACATAAGTGGACCAAAGAGCACCCGGTACATCAAATTATTGGAGATCCATCTGCACCGGTGCAAAGTAGGTCTGCCACATCAAATCTATGTATGTATGAATCCTTTCTGAGCAAGATCGAGCCTACTCGCGTATCTGAGGCCCTTGCCGATTCAGATTGGGTAACTGCGATACAAGATGAGCTGAATCAGTTTGAAGCACTGAAAGTCTAGAGACTTGTACCCAAACCGCAAGGTAAAACCATCATTGGTACGAAATGGGTGTTCAAAAACAAGAAAGATGAAGACGGTACTGTTATTCGAAACAAAGCTCGACTTGTCGCAAAGGGATATAGGCAAGAGGAAGGGATAGACTACGATGAGACTTATGCTCCAGTGGCGTGTATAGAGGCAATTCGGATGTTCTTAGCCTACGCAGCTCACAAGAACTTCACCGTCTATCAAATGAACGTGAAGACAGCTTTTCTGAATGGAGTACTCAAGGAAGAAGTCTACGTTTCTCAACCTGAAGGGTTTGTGAATCCAGATAAGCCTAATCACGTTTACATCTTGGATAAAGCTCTTTATGGACTGAAACAAGCTCCTCGCGCCTGGTATGATATCTTATCTCAATTCTTGATCAAGTCAGGTTTTACAAAAGGTACGATCGATACCACTCTTTTTATTAAAAAGGATAAAGGCGATATCATTCTTATTCAAATATATGTGGATGATATTATTTTTGGTTCTACAAATCCTAAGTACTGTAAGAACTTTGCAAACCTCATGGTGTCACGTTTTCAGATGAGCATGATGGGAGAGATGAACTTCTTTCTCGGACTGCAAGTCAAACAATTTTCAACGGGGATTTTTATCAATCAATCTAAATACATTCTGGATATTCTTCGGAAATTCAAAATGGAAAATTGTAAACCGATTGGTACCCCAATGGCACCTGGTACTAAGATTGGCACCGATCTTTCGGGAAAGGCTGTTGATGTTAGGACTTATAGAGGGATAATAGGTTTTTTAATGTATCTTACTTCTAGTAGGCCGGATATAATGTTTTCTACATGCTTATGTGCTAGATATCAGGCCAATCCTAAAAAATCCCATTTGTCTGCTGTAAAGCGGATCTTCAGGTATCTGAAGGGGACTGCAGATCTTGGTCTGTGGTATCCTAAGGATACAAGCTTTGAACTAACATCTTATTCAGACGCAGATCATGCTGGTTGCATGTTAGACAGGAAGAGCACCTCGGGTCATATACAATTTCTTGGAGATAAACTCGTCAGTTGGGCGTCGAAGAAGCAATTATGTGTCTCCACCTCAACGGCCGAAGCGGAATATGTAGTTGCTGCTAGCTGCTGTTCTCAGGTCTTGTGGATGAGAACACAACTGCGAGACTATGGATTTCATTTCAATAGAATCCCGATCTATTGTGATTCGAATAGCGCTATTGCGATTACCGCTAACCCTGTTCAGCATACTAAGATAAAACACATAGATGTCCGGTATCATTTTATAAAAGATAATGTAGAAAAGGGGACAATTGAACTTTACTTTGTAAAAACCGATTATCATCTTGCAGATTTGTTTACCAAACCTTTAGACGAAAAGAGATTTAATTTTCTTGTCTCAAGACTTGGTATGCTAAATCTTAAGACCTAATCGGTGGTTACCTATTAAAGTTTCTTATTGTATCTCTTTATCATTTCTTTCTTATTATTTCCTCATGATACCTGTTCTTTAATAGTTTGTTCATGATCTCAGATGAAGTGTGAGAAGTATCTTATGGATGGTCAATGTTATTTTGAGGGGGAGCATATTTAAATGTGTTGTGCTTACTGATAATTGTTAGTGATGCATGATTCTAGGGGGAGCATACAAGTAAAGAGTATGGCTATGACTTCTGATTACTTCTGATCAGAACTCGTACACTAAGTGTTTTACTGCTTTATGTCATTTCAATTTTTGTGAATAAAGTTACTTTGACTAGACCTTAAGACTTTTGCAGATTGAGAGATGCTTACAAGATCATATCTTTATGACTTTAAGCTTTACTTCGCGAGATGTGAGACTGTACTCGAAAGGTATAATTTCTTTTCTTCATCTCATTCATGGTTGAAAGAAGAACAACTTTCAATCATAAGAAAACATGTTCTTAAATGTTCAAACCGCTTCCCGATTCTCAAACAGATTTCTTGAATTGGAAGTGTGCTTTTAAATGTTTTCTGATTCATCTTTGAGCTGTAACTGATTAAGTTAAACTACCTGAGCATCATATGCTTCATAGGAAAATATGGGATCAGTGTGCTAGAACTTAAAAGAAACTTCTATGGATTCACGTTAACCAGTGTTTCCTACCCAAGAAGTAAATCCTTTAGTGATTGAATGTGAGGAGTCAAAAGAAATGAGTGTGGGATGTGTGATGAGAGAAATGTTAAAAGAGAGTTTTGGTTAGCTGTGAGCTTAAAGATTAAAAGAAAGAGGGTGAGAGATCAGAGTAAAAGAATTTTTAAACTCTGCACCAACTACTTTCTGAGTCGGGCAGCCACATTTCTAATGCTTCATATTTCTTTGGTGAACATTATTGAAACAGGCAACTAGCCCATGCCAACTCTTGACATTACCCCACCAGCCACTCATTTTCTTCTCAACAAGAAAATGTTTCATTTTCAAAGGGGACGCAACACATATGCTATCTAATTTTCATTTGGAAAATCTGGATATTGAAAAGAAGGAAGTCTGCCCCACCTTCACACTGCATTCATGCACATTGAGTCTGTGTTTAACTAACTGTTGTCTCAGTGGTTTACACATTTTGAGCCTTATAAGCAATCATTATATGCTTAATTTATTCTATCACTTGCACGAACACACAAAGAATTTGTTTCTTTGTCATAACGTTCATAGAAATTACCTTTGTGGTTTTTCGATGATTGAATGGAAGCCTTGGGGGAGTAAACATCATAAAAGCTCCTTTATATTGTGTATTCGTTACACACAGTGACTTTGTGTTACTAACAGGCAATTTTTTTTAACTGGTTCATTTGTTGATTCAGGTGTTACCTTTCATATCTATCTATTTTGTCTGGATTTGCAAAGATTTGGATACGCATCTTTATGAATTGACGGATAATCAGTGGTTCTGTTTGCAAGATCAATGGTGGAAGATATTTCTTGAAGACACGTTTTGATGAACTCTTTGCTCTTTTCATCAAAAAGGGGGAGAAGCGTCAATCAAGAAATGCGGAGATAAAAAGTTTTTGAAAGAATTTCTGAAGATATTCTGAAGATATGCTGTTTTGAAGAAATTTTCTTTGAAGATGATTTGCTAAAGCATTCCGAGCTAAAACTGGAGATAATTTCTTTCCAAGAGATTTTATTCTCTTTGTTTGGAGAGATTGCTACATTCTGAAGACAAAGAGGAAGATTACATTTTCTGAGCTTAAAAAGAAGGATTGAATTCCTAAATCTTTTTAGTAATGATCTTGATCCAAAGGGGGAGATTGTTAAAGCATATATTTATTGGATTCAAGAACATAATTATCTGAAGATAGAAGGCTGAAGTTAAAGTTGATAAAGTCGTCTCAACAAATAGTCTAGGGTCCTTTTGTAATAAATAGTCAAAAGTGTGTTTTTCGTATTTTATTTATTTGGTTTATTATTAAGTTAATAGGTTGTTTTAGTTGTTGGGCCCAAGCAAGCCAAGCCCATTAGGCTTATGGCCTAAGTATAAATATGATTAGGTTAGTTGTAATTAGGGTTAAGGATCTTAATTAGAGAGAATTAATTATTGAGAGAGGCTAGCTGGTGTGCGCCATGAACAAGAGAGAAGCAAAGAGAAAGAGATCGATTTCATCAAGAACAATTGTAATCTTTTGATTAATCAATATCAGGTTTGCATTATTGTGTTAATTATTTGTTTACTTGATTGAATGATTGCGTATTGGGACACACAATAATGCAATGCGTAAGCAAAGAAATTCTCAACGTAGGCTTGATCATGTGACAAAGACAACTATTCCTCATATGTGCACTCCAAAGGCTATTGAGAAACATGCATTTGAAGTTTACACACGATGTATATTTTTGGAAGTTCAAAAGGAGATAAATAAAGCAGCTTGGTCGTGTGTTCAGCAGAATGTTGTTGAAAAGGATGGATGCCAAGTTTATACAATTCAGCAAAATGATAAGGATAATAAAAAGAGGCAATTCAAGGTAAGAACAGTTATTCATATATGCATTTTTATTATTATTTATTAACACAACTTACATTTTATTGTTCATTTTTGTTGTAGGTTGTGTGGAATCAATTGGATTCAACATTTGAATGCCAATGCAATCATTTTGTTCAACATGGATATCTATGTCGTCATGTTTTCAAAGTGCTTATGAATGAGAATTTTGATGCCATACCCGAGAAGTATATATGTCGTCGTTGGAGAAGATACTTGATATCTTTTAATCTTAGGCACATTTCATGGAGGCAAGGGGATCCAAATGGTGAATTGGCAAGAATTAGCTATGATGTACAAGCAACTTTGGATTATATTTTGATGAGTCTTAGAAATGACAAAGAGAAGCTTAAAGAGGTTGTTGAGAAAATTCACAGTACGAAGATTGATGTAGATGCTCATGTTCCTTACCAAACCAGATTGCAGAAGAAGAATGACACTATAAAAAAATCTTATTGGTGTGAATCCATCGGACAAAATTGATATTCATCCACCATCTGGTATCCTCAATAAAGGTTGTGGAACCGGAAAACGTTTGATCGGTGCAGGTGAGAAAGCAGCAAAACAGAATCAAAAGACCAAGAGGTTGTGTAGAAACTGTCAAAAGATTGACTATCCTGATTCTCGTAATTGCCCATTGAAGATTGTTGATTAGTTGATAGATACATTTTATAGGTCATTTTTCTAATTCAATAACCATTGTTAATTGCAATAATTTCATGAATAAATGACAATTCTTTTATTGTGAGCATTAGAATTTATTTTTATAGTTGTTTATGTATTAATGTTCATATATGAACTCAAAGATTCATATATGAACACAGCTGTTATTCAATTCTTGTTCATATATGAATGTGAAGGTTCATATATGAAGCTTTTATTCATATTTGAATATTTTATAACTCTTCAGTTCATATATGAATAGCATTAATTCATATATGAACTCAAAGATTCATATATGAACACAGCTGTTATTCAATTCTTGTTCATATATGAATGCGAAGGTTCATATATGAAGCTTTTATTCATATTATTTTATAACTCTTGCACTTCATATATGAATAGCATTAATTCATATATGAACTCAAAGATTCATATATGATTAAAACAAATTTATAATAATGTTAAAAGTCTACCAAAAATTTATCAACAACGTTTAGAAAGTGTAATATTATAGACATCATCATACTAAAACATACAAAATGTGCCAAGATGTATCAAAATATTGTTCATCATCAAAACATGAAAAGAATACAATATTGTTCATAAACCAAACATATCACCGATACCCATTACTTGAATTGTTTATAATGCAGCCTGCCTGTCTTTCTTATTTGATTTTGCAATTGATTCAAGGTACTTCTTCTTTTCTTCATCAAAGGAGTCAAACTCAATTGCTTGATCAATCACCATTTTCTTGTACAAATTCCTCTCTGATAACAACAATTTGGTGGCATATTTGTACCGCAGTCGGTAAATCTTTTGTTTTTGTGCTTTCTCATTTGATAAAAATCCGCAATCCCACTTCTGTATGTCCTGCCCTGTATAGTGTTCCATGTGTCGCATGATAAAGATTCCACAGTCAACTTTGTTTTTAGTTGAGCACCACTTCATAATCTGTCTATTTGGATGTAGTGGGGCAACTACTTCTGCTTTTGGGTGCTCAACTGACCTCAAGTATGCTGTAAACAACTCATGCTGCATAATATTTCAAGTCATATAAGTAATTTTGATAATATGTTCATTTATTAAATTTTTAAAAATGTAAACAGTTGTATCCTTACCAGCCTTTGTGGTATGATTCCATATTTGCTTTCTATGGATACATTTGTAGACATGTTGTCTATCACCTGGACTTGTGGGTTCTTCAAGTTGTATACAAACAGAAAAAAAGTGTTCTGATTGGATAATTGGGAAGAATATCTGTTTCATTTTAGAAATAGAAAATGATTAAAAATTGAAAAAAGTAATTAGTATTTTTTTTTTTTGAAGATTTATATATTTTAGATACATACCAAATCGTAATCTCTCAAATTAATCAATTCTGCTTTCTCCCTCAATGCAGCTGTAATGTTTGATTTGAAGATTCCAAATCTTTCATCATGAGTAGTGTTGTTACCCAATATCCCATCTGGCTAAGTAAACAAAGTAATTAAAATATTAGTTCATATTTTAATCAAACCTGCTAGGAGATGTTACCTTGAAAATTATGCATATATGAACCACCAAATAATGATTATATTAACTCATATATTCATTCATATATGAATTATACAATATTAAACATTCATATATGAACCATTAAATATTCAACATTCATATATGAATGTTGCCATCTAAAATATGAACAGTTTTAAAAATATATGTATTTGTTAATAACAATTTATATGTGAGGTATACCATTTTTCTTTTTTTGAACATGGCAGTTATTGTATGACTTGATTCATATATACATTTTATGTTATTTCTCAAACATAAATATAAAGATTCATAAATATAAATATAAAGGTTCATATATGAATTCATATATTCACATATGAATTGGTATATGAAATCATATATTATGAATTCATATAAATATAAAGATTCATATATGAACATTAAGGTTCATATATAAACATTTGTGTTCATATATGAACCCAAAGGTTCATATATGAATTCATATATTCACATATGAATTCATATAAGCATTGATAAATGAATATTTAGAATATGGAAAGTTAAACCATTCATATATGAATCAAAACAGTTAGAAAATATCAACATAAAACTCAAGTTAATATGAACTAGTTTTTAGTTAAAGTAGTTTGATAATCTTACCAATACCCCAGTATTAAGAAATAGACGGTGAGGGGATTCTCTACTCCTCAATTCCTCTTCATTATTTAATAATGTTGCCCAAGCGTCGATAACATTTGCAACAACATAGGTGTTAGGCATTAGGCTCTCAGCTGCCACCCGTATCATGTATACATCATCGCTTGTTGCATAAATGATATCACTATAAAGCAAATAGAATCATGATTAAATGATCAAGCAATTTGATATATATGCATATCATAAAAGTGAAATAGTAAAGGTTATACTTACTGGGTTTCTCCTGTCAATGCAAATAACCATCTTTCAATCTTGTTTTCTGTTTGTGACAGACATTTTGTTATATGAACAAGTTTGTCAATGTATGGTGACTTTATGTTCTCTGTCATTTTCACCTCTCTCTTCCCTAAATATTTCTTCTCTTCCCTTTCCTTCATCTTTTTTTCATCTTCTTCCTTTTCCTTCATCCTTCTTTCATCTTCTTCCTTTTCCTTCATCCTTCTTTCATCCTCTTCATTTTCCTTCATTTTCTTTTCATTTTCTATCTCTTCATCTTCTTTTTTTCGGTAATTCATCTTCCTTTGATGATATTCCCAAACTGAAACTTGGTATATCAAGTAAGTATGAAGATGCAATTTTGGCCACATCTGGTTTTTTTTCATCTATCTTCTTCTTATCCTCTTTGTTAAGTTTGTCATATGTTACTTCTCTCTCTTTCAACACTATTTCATTCCCTCCTTTGTCAAAAATTTTCATCAAGCATTCCACTTCTCCAAATGTTTTTGGGTCCTCCCAAAACTGTGATTCAGTAACTTTATCTATATGTACATCTTTTTGCAAATCTAGATTCTCTGCCAACAAAAATTCTTCTTCTTCAGTCCCAATCTCAATCTCAATTCCAGTAGTAATTTTGGGCTCCTTCATGCTTGATGAAATTTCATCCGTCTCCTTTAAAAACAGCTTTTCAAACTCTTTTTTGTATTCATTGAATACAATATTATCTGGAAATTTCTTTAAAGCTTCATCCAAGCTTTCTTCTATCTTCAATCTGTCAGCTTTTAAGCAGTCCATTCTGCTTCTTATCATTGATTCATAAACCTAAAGTTTATAAAATTTATAAAAATTTATGAATATATCAATTTATAATAGTTATTCAGATATGAATTCATATAAGCATTCATATATGAACTCATATAATCATTCATATACGAATTTATATATTAGATATATACGGATTCATATATAAATGCATATATTCACATATGAACTGATATATCAAGTTATATATAATAAGGATTCATATATGAACTCATATAAACATTCATATATGAACTCATATATAAATTCTTATTAGCATTCATATATGAATTCATTTGGGATCACATATGAGCATTCACATATGAATTTATATAAGTATTCATATATTTGAAGTATTCATATATGAACTCATATATAATATTTCATATGTAAGCTATAGATTATTTTATGAAAAGGATTCATATATGAATTTATATATTCTTATATTAAATATTTTATATGAATTCATATATGAGTTCATATATGAGTTCATATATGAACTCATACATTTGAATTCATATATGAGTTTTTAATATTCATACCTGTTCTTCATTCTCTCTCTCTCTTTTGTTTCATCTTCTTCTATCTCTTTTCTATCATCATTCTCCTCTGTCTCTTTCATTTCTTTATCAGAAAGTCTCATATTCTCCATTGGTGCAAGTAGTCTTCCCAATCCAAATGCACCTTTGTCAACTTCATATGATTCTCTTCTTCTTAATCTTTCTACATTCCATCTTTTTATAACCGGTCTCTCTCTTCCAACATTCACAACTTCACAAGCAAAGTTGTCGACATACATCAGCTGCAAATAAGAATCAATTAAAATAATCATTACATTATTGTAAGATGTCTATACTATATTAAAATCATGATGTATTTAATTCATAAATGTTATAGTAAACTTACAATCAAATATGTAACCGATCCAACATAAAAGCTCATCTCTGAGTCTCGTATCCATCCAGTCTTACTCCTTCTCAAACAATCATATATGTATTCACACCAATTAATCTTTGATACATCTGTGTCTGGTTGGATAAAATTTGTGACTGAAAGATTGCAAGTTCCACTTTTGTTACCCTCTCCGATAGTGTTGCAGGAAAGGGTAATGAAGTTTAACTTGAAATTGAAGTCAGCTTCATCATTGTCAATGATTATTTGTTTGATGTCTGTTGGACGAATGATTTCATTAGAAAATTGGGATCTCCAATTAACTAACAACTGACTGCCATCATTCAAGTACTTACAATCGAATATGTTTTTTTCTCCCATAGGGACCCCAAGCATATCTTGAATTGATTTTTCTGTAACCTTCAAACTTTCATTCCCAACATGAATTTCCATTGTTTCAGTATTGAAACCGTCTACAACATAAAATCCCAACTTGGAAGGTATTCCATCTACCTTCATTTCTAGAAGATCTTCAAAACCCATGCTTGTGATACATTTTTTCTGGTCTTCACTTAAACCTTTAATTGCTTCATAGAGTGGTTTTGGTGAAGTTCGAACTTTGATGGATGGAAACTTATGTTGTTGCTTTGACTTCTTTTCTTCTTTCTTTGATCTTTTTATTTTATGAACATGAGTCTCAAAATCATCATCTTCAACAATGACTTTTGAAGTTTTTGTCTTTGACAGTTTCTTTCCTTTCAATCCATCACTATCTTTTTTTCTTTTCTTTGTATCTGCTTCGTTAACTGTTCATATACAATTGTTAATATAATTAATGAAACAAAAATTCAACATAATTTTGAAATTGATATTAATTTTTATTGTTTACATACACAAATCAATTTGTTTTGAATGATTCTTCTATTATTTTTTCAAAATATGGTTTTGAGATAAACACATTCATATATGAACATATTCATATATGAACTTCGATTTATTGAACATTCATATATGAACTATGCAATATTCAACATATTCATATATGAATATGTTGAATGTATACATTTTATGTTCTTTCTCAAACATAAATACAAAGATTCATATATGAACGTTAAGGTTCATATATGAATGTAAACGTTCATATATGAATGTAAACGTTGGTGTTCATATATGAACCTTAACATTCATATATGAACCTTTGGGTTCATATAATCTTTCTCAAACATAAATACAAAGATTCATATATGAACCTTTGTGTTCATATATTATTATATATTTAACAGATTCATATATGAACTATACAATATTCAATATATTCATATACTAACAAATGTTCATATATGAACCTTAACAAATGTTCATATATTGAACATATTATTTAACATTCATAAACGAACTATAAGATATTCAACAGATTTATAATGAACTTTTGCATTATTTAACATTCATATATGAACTATAAGATATTCAACACAAATATTAGGGTTAAAATATACCCTAATATTTCATAAAACATAAGTGAACAGTAAAATAGTACATATATTCATTTATGAAGTGCTATATCTTCAACATTCATAAATGAACAACGAATCTACGTCATAATTTCAGATATTAACGAATATACCTTTTCTTTTTTGTGTTGTTGCCTTTCTCTTTAATTTTTGCTTTTGAACATTCGAGCTCTTTACTGTAATAAAAAAAATGAAGAGAAATATAACAGTGTTAAATGTTGTTACATACAGATTCATTCAATATAACAGTGTTTTATGTCGATTATTCAATGATTTACAGAAAAATACATATAATTTGTACATTACCTTCCTTCTTCAACGTATTCAACGTTTTATCTTCTTTGTTTTGGATTTTCTTTTTTTCTGAATTTTCAGAATACTTTGAATCTTTTCGTGTTTTTGTCATTTGCTGATGTTCGTAAGTTATTTCGATCGACTTGCGAAGATTTGTGATATGAATATGTGTATTTTGAGTGATTTTTGAAGAGAGAATCAATAAATCATCGACGATTTTTGATGATTTAGTGTAATGAGTGTTTTAGAGTTTAATCATTCTTTTTTCCGCTTATTAATGTAGGTGAAGAAATTACAAAACTACCCCTCAACCGTACCATGTTACTTATAGTGTGTGTGCAATTATCCCATGGTACGATTTTTCCCAATCACTACATGACAAAATAGTTAATTTTTTTTTATAAAAAACATTTATTTATTAAGTCTAAATTAAACAAATTTATAAAAATAACAATATTACCTTCTAAAAATCATCCAAAATCTTATTGTAAATCAGCAAAAAAAAAAACATTAAAATCGTGTATCAGTGTAAATTAATTCATATATGAATCCGTTGTACTTATTGAATTCATATATTCAATTGATATTCATATATGAACTCAATTTTCATATATTAATAGTAAGGTTCATATATGAATTATAAAGAATTCATATAATGATTCAATTCATATATGAATATTAACTCAAGTTTCATATATTAATATTATGGTTCATATATGAAGCTTATCTTCATATATGAAAAATTATAAATAATGGACTCATATATGAAGCTTATTCATATATAAATGTTATTTATATATGAATGCAAAGCTTCATATATGAAGATTTATGTTCATATATGAAAAAGTATAATCAAAGATTCATATATGAATTATAAAGAATAAATATATGCCAAAACATATGAAAAATACTATCAAATATACCAAAACAGATTAAATATACTAAAGCATATCAAATATACCATCAAATATACCAAATGTACAACCCACTATGACTATACAAAATGTATGTTCACCATCACCGACCCTAAATGTAGCAGAAAACATTGTTTTTACCAATCCCCCATCATTCAAAAAACAAACACCCATACCAACAAAAAAACATTGTTCAACAAACCCATCATTACCTATAACATCTCTTGTCTTTCATTCTTTTTTGTCTTTGCAAGAGATTCAATATGTTTCTTCTTTGTTTCATCGAATGAGTCAAATGTGTTTGCTTCATCGATAACTTTCTGCCTATGCAAATTCTTCTCAGAAAGCAACAACTTTGTTTCATATTTGTATCTCAACCGAAAGATTTGTTGTTTTTGAGGCTTTACATTTGTATGAAAACCACAATCCCACTTCATGATATCTTGTCCTACATAGTGCTCCATATGCCGCATCGTGAAGATCCCGCAATCAATTGTGTTTTTTTTCTGAACACCACTTCATTATATGCCTTAGTGGTTGTAGTGGTGCTATCTCTTCAGCTTTTGGATGTTCAACTGTTCTCAAATACTTGATAAACAATTCATGCTGCATAATATTATTATTCATATCAGTAAAATTCATAATATATTCAGTTTTGAAGTTTATGAAATTTTAAAGAGTACTATGTTTACTATTACTGGTACATGTCCATATTTGTTTTGTATGGAGACATCTGTAGACATGTTGTCTATAACAAGAAATTGTGGTTTCTTCAAGTTGTAAACAAACAAGTAGAAGTGGCTTGATTGTATGATTGGAAAGAATACCTGTTTTCATTATAAAATTGAAAAATCAATTAGATTTCATCTAACTGTGTATGTTGTGTATATAATTTGTATATAATTTTTATACATACCAGATCATACTCCCTCAAGTTTGCCAGATTTTCATCGTTCTTTAAAATATCCTTGATGTTTGAGCTGGAAATCTTAAAACTTTCTTCTGTTGTGGTCTCCTTCTTCACAACTCCATCCGGCTAAGTAAACAAAGTAATTACATTTGAATATTTATTTTCACAAAAAATTTAAATGTGAAGACAAAAGTTGAAATTCATATATGAACCCAAAGATTCATATATGAACACCAAAGTTTACATTCATATATGAACCTTAACAAATGTTCATATATGAAAATTAGGGTTCATATATGAACCTTTGGGTTCATATATGAATCTTTGTATTTGTGTTTGAGAAAGAATATATGAACCCAAAGGTTCATATATGAAAATTAAGGTTCATATATGAACCTTTGGGTTCATATATGAACACCAAAGTTTACATTCATATATGAACCTTAACATTCATATATGAATCTTTCTATTTATGTTTGAGAGAATATATAAATCCAAAGGTTCATATATGAAAAATTAAGATTCATATATGAACCTTTGGGTTCATATATGAACACCAAAGTTTACATTCATATATGAACCTTAACAAATGTTCATATATGAAAATTAGGGTTCATATATGAACCTTTGGGTTCATATATGAATCTTTGTATTTGTGTTTGAGAAAGAATATATGAACCCAAAGGTTCATATATGAAAATTAAGGTTCATATATGAACACCAAAGTTTACATTCATATATGAACCTTAACAAATGTTCATAGGTTCATATATGAATCTTTGTATTTGTGTTTGAGAAAGAATATATGAACCCAAAGGTTCATATATGAAAATTAAGGTTCATATATGAACCTTTGGGTTCATATATGAACCCCAAAGTTTACATTCATATATGAACCTTAACATTCATATATGAATCTTTCTATTTATGTTTGAGAAAGAACATAAAATGTATATATGAATCAAGTCATACCATAACTGCCGTGTTCAGAAAAAAGCGGTGTGGTGATTCTCTGCTTCTTAATGACTCCTATGAGTTCAGTAATGCAACCCAACTATCAATCACATTTGCCACTACATACGTATTTGGCATTAAACTTTCAGTTGCCACCTTAATCATTGATGCTCCATCATTTGTTTCATAGATCATATCACTATAAGGCAATAAAATTAAATTAAGTTCATCATATGCAGATCTTAAATTTTTAAATTAAGATATTTAAAATTATAATATCAACTTACCACCATTCACCAGTCAATGCGAACAACCATCTACCAATTTTCTTTTCATCTATTGATAATCCTTTTGAGATTAGAACCACTCTATCAAGGTATGGTGACCTTAGTGTTTCGGACAGTCTCACTTCTCTTTTCCCCATAGCTTTCTCCTTTTTTCTTTCCTCTTCTTTTCCTTCTTCCTCACTTCCTTCCTTCTCTTTCACTTCCTTCCCTTTTCCTTCACTTTTTTCTCTGTCCTCTTCTTTCTTTTCATTTTTATCTTCATTGTTTGCATCCTCATCTTCTGATAATCCGAAACTTGTTTGCTTCAAATATGAAGATGCAATTTTTACAACATCTGGTGATTGTTCTGTTTCCACTTCTTTTTCAACACTCTTCTCTACTTCTTCTACCTTCTCTTGTTCTACCTTCTCTCCTACCTCTGCATCGTCTTTTTCAATTGTTTCTTCTTTGTCTTTCTCCTCTTCTCCCAACTCATGTGCCTCTTTCATGACCTCTATTTCTTGCTCATTTGGGTTTTGTGAGAAGTCTGCATCCATCATAGTTGTAACAGTTGTCATTTCCAATCCTTCATCATCATTTCTCTCCAACTCTTGATTTTCTGATAACAAAAACTCTTCTTCTTCAGCCACAACCATAAGTTCATCTGTCATCTCATCTTTGTTTTTGAACAACCTTTCGAATTCTAATTTTTATTTCTTGAAAACCTCATTATTTGGAAATGTTTCCAAAGCTTGTTTTAGTCCTCCTTCTACAATCATTTTATCATACTTTATCCCATCCAGTTTTTCCTTTATCATAAGCTCTAGAACCTACATTGTGCATAAAAATAATGATAAATTATTAAAAGATTCATATATGAATTTATGTGTTAAGATGAAATTGAATTCACAACTATATGCAGTTCATTTATTAATTCATATATTAATTAAAATAAAACTTCAAATAATAATTCAATAAGTTTCAAAGATTCATATATGAATTCGTTAACTATATATGATTCAAATATGAATTCATATGAGAAATGATATATATTAAGTATTAATATATGAATTCATATGAATTTATATGTCAATTCATATATGAATTCATATGATAAGTCATATATGAATTAAAATTAGATTCATATATAAGATTCATACATGAATTTAATAAGTTTGAAGGATTCATATATGAGAATTCATTAAGGATTCATATTCTCATATGAGAATATGAGAATTGATATATATGAAGTATTCATATATGAATTCATAAATGTTTATACTATACTTACTTCTTCTTTTTCAGCATCTGTTACAAACTCTTCAAGAAGCTTCCCCCTACCAAATCCACCGTTTTCTATCTCATAACCTTCTCTTCTTCTTAGTCTCTCAGTTGTCCACATCTTGATCAATGGTCTTTGTCGTTTTACACTGACAACTTCACATTCAATATTATCAACATACATGAGCTGCATATAAGAATCATTTAAAACAGTTAATACATTAATGTAGTATATATTTTTAATTCAAAAATATTATATTATACTTACAATCAAGTATGTGATGCATCCAACATAGAAACTCATGTCAGAGTCTCTAACCCAACCTTTTTTGCTTCTCATTAAACAACCATAAATGTAAGAACACCAGATTATCTTTGCAATCTCTGTTTCTGGGTTGATGTAGTTTACCACAGCCAGATTGCAGGTACCACTTTTGTTGCCTTCTGCCATCATGTTGCAGAAGAGTGTAATGAAGTTCAATTTGAAATTGAAGTCAACTTCATTACTGTCAATGATCTTCTGTTTGATGTAAGTTGGTCGTATGTTTGCTTTGTTAAACTGTGATCTCCAATTGACAATGATATCATTGTCATCACTCAAATACTTGCCATTGAATATTTCCTCTCCTTCATTTGGAACTCCAAGCATATCATGAATTGATTCTTGAGTTAATATGATTGAGTTTTGTTCCACTTTCATCTCCATGTTTTCATCATTGAAGTTATCAACAACATAGAAACCAAGCTTAGATGGAATTCCATCCATCTTCATCTCCAGTAATTGTTCAAAACCCATGTCTTTTACACACTGTTTCTGCTCTTTACTCAAAGCTTGAATGGCTTCAAATAGAGGTTTTGGAGAAGTCCTAACCTTTATCACTGGGTAGTTTATTTTTTCTTGCTCTTTTTTTCCCTGTTTCTTCAACCTTTTGCTCTTTTGGACATATAAATCATCATCTTCTTCAACAACTGTTATAGCTTTCTCTCTTTTTGTTCTGGGCTTTTTCTGTTTATCTGTTTATAGACATTGGTTAATATAGTTGATGAAACAACATTTTAATTTAAAATGTTATCAT
The DNA here is from genome assembly GCA_954870635.1 of Arctium minus. Taxonomy (NCBI): domain Eukaryota; kingdom Viridiplantae; phylum Streptophyta; class Magnoliopsida; order Asterales; family Asteraceae; genus Arctium; species Arctium minus. The sequence goes on from OX941080.1 coordinate 144,866,649, forward strand.
TGTGTATTATGGTTTACTTACATAAAACTATTTGTTTTGCTTCTTCAGTATTGTTTCTTTCAACAGAAGCATGTTGTTCTTCTATTGTTGAAGGTTCTACATCACCTGTTAATATGCAAGATATTGATTTAAGTAAAAAAATTAATAAACAAACATTCAACACATTCATATATGAATTATACAATATTCAACAGATTCATATATGAACAATACATTATTCAACAGATTCATTTATGAACAATACTAAATTCAACAGATTCATATATGAACATTCATATACAATATTCAACAGATTGATATATTAATATGTTCAATGTTCAACAGATTCATATATGAATATGTTGAATATATTTAACAGATTCATATATTTAAGATATTGATTTAAGTAAAAAAATGAATAAACAAACATTCATATATGAATTATACAATATTCAACAGATTCATATATGAACAATACATTATTCAACAGATTCATTTATGAACAGTACTAAATTCAACAGATTCATATATGAACATTCATATACATTCAACAGATTCATATATGAACAATACATTATGAACAAACATTCAACACATTCATATATGAATTATACAATATTCAACAGATTCATATATGAACATTCATATACATTCAACAGATTCATATATAAAATAATACAACATTTAACAGATTCATATATGAATTATACAATATTCAACAGATTCATATATGAATATGTTGAATATATTAAACAGATTCATATATGAATATGTTGAATGTTCAACAAATTCATATATGAATATGTTGAATATTGTAAACAGATTCATATATGAACATTCATATATGAATAAATAATCGAAGAAACATTCAAAAGATTCATATATGAACTATTCTATATTCAAAAATTAAAATCCCTAATTTCAAAAAATTCATATATGAACTATAGAATATTAAACATTCATATATGAACCATCGAATATTCAACATTCATATATGAATGTTGCCATCTAAAAACCCTATATTCAACAAGAATAACGCATTCATTTATGAACGAATATACCTTCAGTATTTTACCCTTTCTTCTTCCTTCGTATTTTTAGTTTTGGTAAACCATCTGCATTTTTCGCTGTAATCAAAAAACAGAACAACATTATTAAACCCTAAATTTTTCTAAATGATTTCGTCAACTCGTTAAACATATAATCAATGTGTATGATGATTCTTTATGATAATCATTCAAACATTATAGAAAAAGTATGTATAAGTACCGTCTCTAATTATAGTTATCAATGGTTCATTATCGCTCATCTGATTTTCTTCGTTCTCTCGACTTTTTGATCGTTCTTGTTGAAGAATCGGAGTATCCTTACTTGTTTTTGCCATTACTTCAGATTCAAGATGAATAAGCGATGAATTTTTTGATGTTTTTTGTTGATGAATCAGGGTTTCTGGAGAAGAATCTGGAGAGTCTCGATGGTTTGTGATGAAAAAAATCGTGCATAGTACTGTTATGATTAAGTTGCCGCCTATTTTGATTTAGTTGTGCATTTTACCTAATTGCCCTTATGTTGTCCTATTTTTTTTATTGTGCGACCGAATTTATCCCGTATTACACATTTGACCCCTCAATTAGTGACCCTTGATCATTTAAACCAATGGCCATGATCACTTCTTTATTTCTCATATATTTAGTGTTTTTCAAATGAACCTTTCCCTATATATATATATATATATATATATATACACATTAACTTATGATTTTAAAAAAATGATACATATAATATGGAAAAAATAATCAAATAATAATTACAAAATTAATAATAATTGATAACTAAAATATATTGATCAATATTAAAAAATTGATATAATTATCAATAATTCTAAATAATTAAAATTTTATATCAATATATAATTAAAATTTATGTTATAATTTTTAAAAAATATTTATTAATAATAATAAATTTTAATAATTAATAATAATAAATTTTAATAATTAATATTTTAATAGGGGTTAATATATAATAAATTGCAAAGGTATATTTGGAAGAAAAAATTAAAAAGTTCCTCAAGGTTTTAAAACATTACTAAGAGTAGCTTTTCAATGAGCTATCTTATAGTTATCCACACAATGCCTACATTTCAAACACTCCTACTTAAATTTATAGGAAATATAATTATTATTTATTTAATTTATTATTGATGTTGTTTTGGCTAGAATACAATGAAGCTTAAATTTATCCAAACAAGTGACAATTAAATTATCTGTTAATGCACAATTGCTCTCATATTTTAACTATTTTTTTTCTTTTATATAGTTCTTGCTCCCTGATTCATTATAACATTATTTATTATAGACTTGTGAAGAGGTTGAAATGATTATCCATGAAATTGTTTTTTATGAAGAAACTGATTTTCGGTTATAATTTAACTACCGTCCTAAATATCTCAATAAGTAATAGTTTCTTTTCGAATGATTTTTTATGTATCACATCAATTAAAATATTGTTATCAATATTATAAAGTCTTATCATTTCTTTCATATATAAAAATGATTGAAATTTTTTATGTTAATAGATTGTTTTGAATCAAAAAACATAAACTTGTATGATTACATGTCATACATTAGTCACAAACTATAAAGAAGCCGATCAAGATGTTAGTTTTGTGCCAATACATAACCTCTTTGAACTTCGATTAATTGTGCCAATACATAACCTCTTTGAACTTTGATTATTGATGATACTAATTTAGAATATAAAGTTATTTGAAAAATATAAACCACAAAAAATCATAAAAGAGACTACTAAGATTTTTATTGATAATCCAATAATTGATGAATAGTAAAATGATTGGAGATATTGTAATAGGGCAAATTGTCGCATTTGTTTTGTAATCATCACATACATTACATTATTGAAATTAAAATGGACAAGTTTGGACCTATATATATATAGTGTTTGGTTCATTTGAGAAATGGTAAATATATGAGAAATAGAGAAGTAATCTTAGTCATTCATATGGTCAAGATCGTATTTGACTAGTCAAATATTGCAGTTTTGACCGGTTTTGACCGGTTAAAAGTTGCAGCTATCCCAAAAATAGAAGAACAATTTCGTAAATTTTACAAAACACACGGGCTATGTTCATATATGAACATGTATAATTCACATATGAACTATATGTTCATATATGAACCAGTGCAATTCACAACTGAACTCTTTTAACTGATTCATATATGAACCTTTGTGATTCATATATGAATCAGTTGAACTAACTAACAGATTCATATATGAACATTTGTGATTCATATATGAATCTGTATGAATCATAAAGATTCATATATGAATCTGTATGAATCACAAAGATTCATAATTGAATCAGTTGAACTAATTAACAGATTCATATATGAATCTTTGTGATTCATACAGATTCATATATGAACTCATCCCGTGTATTTTACGAAATTACCCCTCTACCTTCTATAGACCACACAATAAATTATCCGGTGCTTCGCGGTCAAAGCCGCAAATGTTGACCAGATTTATGGCTAAGATTACTTCTCTATTTCTCATATATTTATCATTTCTCAAATGAACCTCTCCCTATATATATATATATATGAACCTCTCAATATTTGACCAGTCAAATCCGATCTTGACCATATGAATGGCTAGGATTATTTCTCTATTTCTCATATATTTACAATTTCTCAAATGAACCAAACACTATATATATATATATATACATATATATATATATAGATAAGAAATTAAAAATTCAAAAAAAAACGTATGCTTTTTCAATATCAAGAAACTTTGAAAAAGATTGAAAGAAGATATAAAATTAAATGCAATCTTTGTCAATCATTCAAATATCAATACAATTTAGTCATTTATTAAATTATACTCAATAATATTTCAATATAAACCAAAAATTGTTAAGTTTTCTTTGCAAGCTCAAAGCATTTATACAAATAGAGTAGTTAAAAGACTATTTTAAAAAAATTAATATAAAAATATTAAGATTTATATATATATATATATATATATAATATATATATAGGGGGCGTATCTTTTGCAAACCAGTTAATTTATACAAACTTTGCAAACTCAATATGTACCGTTAATTCATCTCATCAATGGTCATGAAAAAAGGAGTGGCAACAATGTAAATTATTAGACATATTAAATCTTTTTTATATGGGTGAGATACACGTGAGGGTATAATAGGTAAACTGAAGATGTTTTGTAACCCTAAGCAATCACTCACCACTCACCGCATACCATCTCCAACTTCCATAAAGCCGGCCACCATCACCGCATGAACGAATCTTTTGCAAACCAATATTATTATGCAAACTTTGCAAACTAAAATGAACCAATCATTTTCATTTACTTGTGTTTTATTTTTAATTATAGGGGCTTAATGGTCAATTTAAACCAAATGTTTTTAGTTATGGTAATTATGGTTTTATTTTATTATGATAATTATGGTTTTTAATTTTATTTTTGGTTTTGTTTTAATTATGGTAATTTATGGTTTTGATTTATTTATGGGTGGAGTCTAGGGATGGTAACGGGGCGGGTTTGGGGCGGGTATCCCCTTACCCGGCCCCGGCCTCGGTTTTGTGTACATGTACCCGGCCCCGGTCCCCGGCGGGTACGGGGATCAAATACCCGTCCCCGGTTAAAACCCGGTCAAAACCCCCGTCCCCGGTACCCGCTTACCCGGTCCCATTTAGACCCCTTTTTTTCACTTTTTTTGGCATTTTGGACTGTTTTTGGGGCTTTTTTGGGCTGTTTTTGGGGCCATTTTACTACAACTAAAGTTAAAAAAATTGCATAATCATTAAACATCAAACATAATAATTAAGTTGTTTCCAATTCCAAACATCAAACATCTAAACATTTCAAACATAATTCAAGTTCATAAACATCAAAGTTAATACATCAAAAATTTAAAAACTTTAAAAGTATTATTCTTTTTAGTTATTATATATATATATAAATTTTAAAAAAATAATAATTATATTATATATCCCGGGTACCGGACGGGTCGGGGGGTAGGCTACCCGTCCCCGGCCCCGGTTTTGAGGGTATTCCCCGGCCCCGCTGGGGTCGGGTGAACCGGATTCCCCAACGGGTCGGGTCAAATTCCCATGCCTAGTGGAGTCCATGAGGGTGGGGTGGTGATGTCAAGATGGTAACGCGGAGGTGGTGATGGTTGTGCAATTCAATGGTTTTTATCACAGTTTTTGTTTTTTTTCTTTTTATTAAAACCAATTTCATCACAACCAGTTTTTTTAAAATCATTTTATAATCATTTGAAAACTTAGTAATTTGCAAAACTGTAAAAGCATCTTCAATGGAGGTTCTTATAAGAACCTATTTTTTGTACTTTTTGTTGTTACATCATGTCAACTCATCAAATTAAGAGCTTATAAAAAACTTCATTATAGTAGTTTTTATAAGAACTTTTTTGTGGGTTCCATGTATTTTTTCAACATGAAATATTTAATTTAAATACCTCACACATACATAAATAAAAAACTAATAAAATGTCATCTCACACAAAGTTAAGGTAAGAACCAATGTTGTTGTAAAAGAATTTAAAGAGGGCGGAGTTCTTATAAGAACTCTTCACAATGGTAGTTCTTACAAGCAACTTCATTTTTTGCTTATAAGAACTTTACATTGATGACGCTCTAAAAGCATCTCCAATGGAGGTTCTTATAAGGACCTCCTATTTACACTTTTTGTTGTCACCTCACTTCCAACTCATCAAAATAAGAACTCATATAAAAGTTTACAATGGTAGTTCGTATAACCTCTTTTTGTAAGTCTAATGTATTTTTCAACATCAATAATTATTATTTATAAATAAATATTAATAATTATAAAATCAAGAAAAAAAAAACTAACAAATATGTCACTTCGCACCAACATCAAGGTAAGAACCAATGTTCTTATTTAAGAACTTAAAAGGAGTTTGAGTTCTTATAAAAACTGTCAATAATGATAGTTCCTACAAATCACTGTACTTTCTTGGTTGTAAGAACTTTGCATCGAAGAAGCTCTAAGATACAACAATGTCCACTAATTCCATTATTTTAGTAATTATATTTAAAATAATAATTAGGCGGCAATATTGTAATTTAATAAAGAGTAAACTACATATTAGGTCCCTGTAGTTTATGTGTTTTAACAGTCTGTGTCCCTACTTTGAAATATCTATGGATTGCATCCTCGTGGTTTGCATTTTATAACGCCTTGGGTCCCTAAAACTAACTCCGTTAAAAAAATTGTTAAATAGGTTAAGTAAAAAGATATTTTTGTCATTTTTTTGTTTTCTTTTAAAACAACATGACCAAACATGTAATTTTACTCTATCCCTTGTATTCTACCACGTGACCTCCCACCTACACCTGCACTTCATCTTACTAAACCCATTTGACTTCATCTTCAAAGTCAAGAGATGGAACTGGTTTATATCCAGATCCAGATCTAAGACCACCGTCCACCTCCATATCGTCTGCACCACCTCCCGCCTCCAACTTCAATCACCATCATCACCTTTAATGCCCGCCACTGAGACTGTGTAACCCAAGCCACCGAGACATGGACCATTCTCCGGCGAACACAGGGACCATTCTCCGGCGAACACAGATCAAGCGACGAAGACCCATTCTGTAACCCCCGTGATTTTTCCAAGTAAGATGTTTCACGTTTTAGACTCTTACTTGTTCGATGTTTCGATATTTGGCATATTCTATTAAGTGGTAATGGTAGCCCTGAGTCCTTAAGTCATGCTTTAAATTTTATCGTCTTATTAAATGCAAAAATCGAGGCTCGGTACCAGTGATGCGAGAGTGACCGCGAGAGTGCCCTTGGGCACAATCGCGGAATCAAAATCATTGAACCCAGCTGCCCCTCGGTACGTTTGGTGCGAGAGTGATAGTGATTATGCCATTGGCATTCTCGCTTGTCACAATCGCGGGGATGGGGGGCCCGCGGTACATGTTCCGCGACAGTGCCTTGCGAGAATGCCCCAAGGCACAATCGTCGGGCATAATCGCCGCATGCCACCCAGGGTATAACCCCCCCAGCTCGTTTTTCACAGACATCATCTCCCAGACTCATTCTAGCCGTGATTTTTGAACTTAAGGGTGCGATTTTTTAATGCCACCAAACCTTCTCAAGATCATTTATTAGACTTTATCTAGGGTTGTTGGGCTACGTTGATCAAGAGTTCAAGCAAGGACCCAAGACTTTTCATCTCAAACCTTCATTATTTTCTAGGGTTTCTACTATTTTCTAGGTTTTACTCAAAAACCTAGAATGTGAGTTTTCTAAACTTTGTCAAAACTAGATACACATCAAATATGATCTATATTGTTTATATTGTGGTTATTTCACCTAAGCTACAATGTTTTGGTGAAATGTTCATATTGATATATTTTGAAGGGTATGGATATTGAGTGAGACCCCTTGTACTTGCGTTTTAAAGCTCTTATATTTACATCTAAAACATTCATGAAGGGTTTGAGAACCTTCAATGATATTTTGGTTACTTTGTATTCAAATGTTCATATTTTATGGTTTTGGACTTACTTGGAAATTTGGCCTAGCAAGAGACATCTTGGTATTTGAACCACTCTTGGTTATAGTATTATACTTGTCACCCTTAATGTATAATCATATTGCTTGGGAACACATTATGAGAAACTATATGCCTATTTGACCAATTGAGGGTCATTGATGATTTATGTTAAGCTCCCTTATTTGGTATATAATGGTTAGACCACGAGCTTACACATGTAAATATTATGTACACCCTATTTGGAATGAATTTGTGATATGACATGTTGCCAATTTGGATGAACCATCAAGTAGGCACTAGCAGGATATAGTCTTGGGCGCCACCTTGGAGGTATGCGCCTATATCTCCGCCATTTGGGGTAATACATTGGAGGTAGTCCCCAATATGTCGGGATTTTGAGGTGTTGCTCATACGGGTGAACATCAAGGTATATCGACTCTTGAGGTGAAACTTGTTTGGTGTTTTGGGTCTCCCCCATTGATTCCTTCATTGAACCGTTATGATATATGTATTGTTACATTCTTGTTCTAATTATGATTATGCCTTGTTCCAACTCACTAGGCTTTTTGGCCTAACACTTGTTTGGTGTCGATGTGTATCTCGGGTTACGTGGTCGCCAAGAAAAGCTAAAGGGACTTTAGATGTGAGCTTGGGAGCAACTTTTGGGACACCATTCTTGAAGGGTTTTATTTTGAGCTTTAGATGACAACCATTTGTAATCTTATTTTTTTGTTAGGGATTAGATTAAGAGGTTGTTATCTTTTACCGTTAAATTACAAACTTGTAATTATACAGGCGTATATTGTTTCCCTTTTTGGGAAGGGTCGTGTCTTGACATTCTATATACCACATTTCCATCTTTTGGAAATTTTTGTTTATCTCAATTTTTGGGGTGTTACACATTCCCTCACTTCTTCTTCTCCTTCTCTCAGTGAACCCCCTTCCCCTTCGCACCTCCATTGCTGCAATATAAACGAGACCAGATTTCAGCAGGGGTGATTCATCGAGAGCAAATTCGAGATCCACTACCCCAGTTTCCTCTCAATCCATCTCCACTCCTATGGGGTTTGTTAGTTTGATTTGACGTTTTTTACAGGTTTATGGAACAGGGATCGATGTTAGGTCATTAGACAAAGAGACCTGAAGGGGGATCGACCACTCTAGCAGATCCACTGACCCTCACCTTCTTCTCCGATGAAGCAGATGCATCACCATAGAAACTTTGATTTCTTCTTCAACAGAGTTTCAATTTTTTCTAGGGTTTTAATTTCCATTTTTTGCAGTTTATTTAGTCTTTAAAAGTTGAGTTTGTAATTGATCTTGTTGCATTTGATCTGTTTGTTCTTCAATAAAGAATGTTCTCCATAGGTTCATGAATTTGATCTGATTTTGAATATGGATTTGTTTAAGTTTGATTTTAGTTTTGATTTTAATGTGGGGTTTTTTTATTTTTATTTTTAATTTTAGTTATTAGTGTATGGATTTCGATTGATTTGTTATGTTCGGTTGTTTGGTGTGTGATCTAGTAAACGGTGGCTGGAGATGTGGTAGTGGTCAGAGAAGATGACAGGAGAAAGGAAAGGGTGGGGTGTTTTACCGGAGAAGATAAAGAAGATTGAGTAAATTACATTCTTGGTCCTTGTGGCTTAATAAATAAATAGAGTAAAATTAATTCAAACTAAAAAAATACATTAAATGACTAAAATCCCCCTCTAAACTAATGAAGTTAACAAAACTTTTTGGATGAAGTTAGTTTAGGGACCCAACAGGTTATAAAATACAAATCATAGGGATGTAATCCATAGATATTTTAAAGTAGGGATCCAGAGTGTTAAAACAAATAAACCACAGGGACCAATAATGTAATTTACTCTTTAATAAATTATCAACTAAATTAATGCAGATCATAGGGATGTAATCCATAGATATTTCAAAGTAGGGATTCAAAGTGTTAAAACAAATAAACCACAGGGACCAAGAATGTAATTTACTCTTTAATAAATTATCAACTAAATTAAATATTTTTCAATCCTCAAAAATACGTTCAGAATTTTAGTAATTATCAATTTTTATTTCATGAGCATGTTCTAAATTTAAATCATTCTATAAAACTAAATCAAACATAAAGTACGTGCATTTATCAAATGTATTATGGTTCAAGGTGGGAACCAAGTGTCCTTTTTATTAGTTGGTGTTCAAAGCATGCATTTGCCAACATAGTGTTTGCATTTTCAATAGAGTTGTACATTTATCAACTAATCAGTGTTTCAAGTTGGAATCATAGTGTGAATTTACCATCTATGTGTGTATATGTTTTTCAATCTAGAAACAAGGGTGAAGTACCACAATTTATTATGCAATGAAGCGAAGTGTCACAATTTTATCGAGCTCCCGGTGTAACCAAATGGTGGTTTTCGGACATTAATGCATCACTCAAGCCAATGGTCCGAGATTCAATTGTGTTTTTCAATCTCAAACAAAGTTTAATAAGTTTTATATGAATAACACAATTATTTATTGTTTCGGTTTGAGGTAGTAATAAAAGAATCACAATGTCATTTGTTTTTATGCGATATATTGCGTAATAATTTTTACTGAATTGTTTAATTATTTACGGTGTGGTTGCATGTTATGTACACAATGTGATATCGTTGGATTCATTTGTCACAATCCTACATTAAATCAGATGATATTCATATCGTGAATCCAAAATTTGTACATATCTGCATTACATACCCATATTTTGTTGCCAATGGTTCACCTTATGAATATAAATTTTGTGCATATCTATACCATCGTTTAATCAATTGGTGCCAATTCTATAGATAGTCAAAGATTCATAAGGTAAATTTCCAATTATGCCTCTATGTATTTTTAGCATCGTGATACCATTTTTTGGATTCATTCGTTACAATCCACATTAAATTAGATGATTCAGGTTGCCAATCTAGATTTTGTGCATATTTGCACCTAGTCCTACCTACCACTACCGACCCATATTTTGTAGCCGAGAATTTACCTTGTGAATCCAGACTTTGTGCATAATCTATACAATTGTTTAATCAATTGTCGCTAATTATGTATCCAATAATTCATAATGTAAATTTTCAATTTTGTCCTTATATACTTTAACACATACGTGAAGGTCATTTTTTTCAATTATTTCAATTATGCCATTCTTTTTTTCTAAATGTCATAAGTGGATGAGAATATAGCTCATGATTCTCACAATTTATAGAATTCTCCCATGATTAGCTTCCTATATATAAATGGAGGATAATGCGAGAAGTCGGTCAATCTGTGAGAAGCGTGAGAAGGTCTAGATTCCATGTGATACAACACGTCCAAAAGGACGAGAACGACTTTGTCAACGCGACCAAGGTCGCAGGAAGAGTCGCCCACTATAGCCGGCCAACATAATGTGTTTGTATCACATGTGATTACATATGACTTGCATTCCTCGCAAATTGATTGTCTTCTCATTTGAACCTGGATATATATATATATATATATACACACACACACAAAGAGAGAGAGAGATTGAATCACGTGAGAACAAATTTTTTGGTAAGAACAATTAAAAGACTTCTAAGCCTCGTTTTATTTTTATCTAACAACTTACAAGAAACACGGACTTTCATCTACTTTTATCATCTTAATCCACCTTCACCTACTTTCACATACCTTCAGTCACATTTACAAGTATGAATTTATTAAAATTTTAATAATGATAATACAAATAAACATACACAAGTGAAATAAGATAGATAAAAGTATGAATATATAAATAGACAAATTAAGATAGATAAATTATGTGTTTTCCAACTTTCATTTCACACCTCCTCATATTTTCTCCCACAATTCATCCTTGAAATGAGCATATGAATCAATCCCACATATTTCTTTATGAACCGTGCATTATTGTAATGAGAAAGCCAATCTTGCCCTGCCAATCATACAAATTTACTATTTTTTTTTAAATTTATATAAATCAACGATATCATATTTAAAGCATGCTCTCTAAACTTTACCTTAAATGATTATTTTCAAACTTTTATACAGTGGTTTATCGAGAATCTTTTCACATTGGAAACTTAACTATCATAAGGCCCTACAATTTTTTATTTTACTACTTAAAGCACATTGTATGCATTATTACTGTAACTTTCATTTATCTGTCTTAGATGATCGTAGCAGAATAATTCTATTCTGACTCATTGCTCAATACAATCTTTTCTTTGTTTTTTCTCAAAATTCAAAAGGCTAAGATGATGTTGATCTATATCTAAAGTTGACCGCCTAATGTTGTAGCATCAACTATCTTATATTCTAAGGAAGCTTGTGTGCTTTATATATATCTAAACCATATCTATAAAGTTATCATTGTGATAATGTAAAATAAATACTAATTAAGAATCATCATTATGGATTGTGTAGTACCCAAATTCAACAGCTCTTTAAGCAATCTACATATAAAGTGGTGGGTCTTTTAATCGAGTGGCGAAAATATAGGCGTGGTAAAATGGGGTCACATATAAACCTCCATATATTATTAATTTTCCGTTTAAAAATTACTAAACTGTACACTAATATATCCCTTTACACCATAAAAGCAAAAATAAGAAATTGTAAATACATATATAGTATAATTTGTGACATTTTTATTAGGACAAATTATTTACTGCTAACGAAAAAAGAACTTGTCATGAATTTGTGTTCCTACATCAACACAAACCTTAAAATTAATGTTGATCCTCGATAATTATTTACAAAATGTATAATTAATTTCAAAATAATTCGAGCAAAAACAAGATTCTAGTTATCATTTCTTGTAATTATAAAAATGTAAAACATTATAGAATGAATCCGGCCATTAGAGCATCTCCAACAACTTTGCTAAAATAGAAAAAATTGGGTTTTTGTTCTTTAAACCTCTCCAACAGCTAGCTTTGCTATCTTGTTTGCTGTAATAGAAAAAACTTGAAAATTTTCCAAGTTTAGAGAATTCTCTAAAAACTTGATGGTCGGAAAGATAAATGATTATTTTATTCAATTCCACTAATGAGATTTAATTTTGTGAATCACAGTTTGCAAGTGTAATCAACAAATAAAAGAATAACGATCAATATATGTCATCAAATATGGTCATATGATTGTATTTACTGATAAAGCTCAAAAGGGTTACAGAGAGAATTTTATCTAATAAGCGTAAACCTCTAAATGACCATTAACCTAGAAACTAGGTTAAACAAAACAATATATACTCAGGGCTTAAGCCTAACAGGCCCAAAGCCCATTTAACACAGAAAAGCCCATAACAAAATAAAGAAATAAAATAATACATTTTGCACCCCTCTAATTCAATTCAACAAATAAAACACACCCTAACAATCCCCCCCTTTGAATTGAAGTTCGTAGTCTCTCCAGTTCGGAACACGCGTTTTTCGAAGACCAAAGTGCATCTCGAAGATCCTTATTGAATTCCGGTACTCTAGTCTTTCAAGGATCAAATTCAAAGCTCTAGACACAAGTTTTCTGTAATTTGGATCCAACTGATTCTGACCTTTTTCGTGTTGAGACAACATAGCACGAAGTTTGTTTCTAAGGATATACAGAGTACCATCACAGAATTTGGAAATTTAGTTGAACCTGAAGTAGCGCATTTTGCCTTTCCTGTTGGGATACGTCATGCCAAATTCCGTAGTTTCAATCACTTTGTATGCTAGATCATCCTTAAAGTTACTTGGTAGTCTCAAATCCGGTTTGAACAGATTGATCTTGGCTTGATGACTTTCAATACCAATCTGTAAATCTTTAAGACACTCTAACTTCACCGTGGTCATCATGAAATGCTTTACTACAATCAGAGCATCTTGAATTACACCAGGACGTATGGTTCGAGTCTTCAAGTCACGTAGCAAAAACAGAAAATCTCGTAGCTCAAGATCCTCAAAATCAAACTCTGTGAATTTCCATTGTGTCCCATCTTCTCTAGTAATAAAAAAAGTCGGATACCATATTTTTTCTTCGGAGCGGTCAGTACCAATTTCATCAACATATTTGATTCTGAGTTTTGTTCTGCCCGTGCTTGGTCTATTGTTGTTCTCTCTCAAGAAACAATAAGCGAATTGTTTCCGTCTGTCGAATGACCCAATACCATAGATAAACACCTTATCATAAGTTCTGATCCAATAAGCAAAGATCCTTTTGTAAGATTCTTCAAGAAAGGTAACATTGATCCTTACTCTTTCCCATTTCAATGGTGGACTAGGACGTACGTTTACAGCTTCTAGAACTGGAGTTTCTGACATATTCTGATCGGGGAGATCTGGTGGAACGAAAGGAACTGATCGTAGAGGGATGACGCCAGAAAATGCCTCAGTAGATTGAAACTCTAGTCGCATCTGCTCAAATAAACAATCATAGTCTCCTTGTTGCATACATTCTAAATCGTCGAATGTATTGACTCCTTCTTGGAATACGACTAAAGCTCTTTCGGATACCGGTTCAGCTGACTCACCAATATCTTCAAATTGATCAGTTAAATCATAATTTCTGATCTCAACGGGTGAGTCTGTACCGTCTTTACAATCGATTAATTCTGTGACTGAGGAATCTGCCTGAAGATGACTCGACTGTGAAATAGCCTCTGTCTGTGCCTTATTGATCTCTATATCATGTATTGATTTTGTGTCCTGAGCCCCTTCTGATTGTCTATCCTGTGCAGTTCTCGGTTAACTGGTATCTGTTCTTGCTGCTGTGTCATTGAGGCGCTGTCGTTTCTCCCCCTCATGACGATCGGGATCATCACGGTCGTCATGTGGACGTTTGGAAGAACCGGCCTGAGAGCGGAAGGTATCCTTGAGTACCTTAACCCTGTTGGAAAGGGCAGATATCGAAGACTGAAACTCAGTAGAAATATATTCCATCTTTGCAGTGAGGTCTCGGAAACCTGCTCGGACTTCATCTTGGAAAGCACGGGACTTAGACTGTTGGCTAAGAATGAATATCAAACCTGCATCTTCAGGTGTACCATGAGATAGGAGATCGGATAAGAGCATGGATTTGAGCTCAGAGGTGAACGGTCGCTAATGTACTGGTGAAGGTGGTGGCAGTGGCGGTGCTGAAAGAGGAGCTTCAGCTACTGGGGAGTTGCCTTTCAGCATTCGGAGAACCGTTTACTGGAACTCCTCAGCTGATCGGCGCTGTTGATCTAATTGGCGAGAGATGGAACCATCTACAGCATGCAAAGCCTGCTGCAATAGTTCCGGTGTAATAAATGAGGGTAAGCTAACACCTGGGTCACATAGACTTCCAGTTGGGGTAACAACTGTTGAAGTCGTATCGCCTATGTTCACAGCTGGCGTGATGATAGTTGTGGTAGGACTTCCGGCCGATCCTCGTAGAGCATCGCTTGTGGGTGTCACTATAGTCGTTCCGGATGGGCCACACAGGCTCGCAACAATGGACTCAGTATGTGTCCTAGAGTGTATAGGCTCTAGACTCAATATGTGCTCAAACGAAGTCGATGGTCGGGGTTGGGGCCTATCTTGTTCAATACCTTGACTCTCCAAGTGAGAGCTCGGTAGCAGATGTGCTATATCCCCGTGTATATCTGAAACAATCATCTGTTGTGAGATGATTGAGTGGTCGGGTGGGGTTTGTGCTTGCACCGCTGGGTCCACGGCGTCTTCTTTAATGCCTCGTCCCAACACATGGGAGTTGACAGTAGATGTGGCTACCCGTCTAGATGTGGCTGAGATGCTCGAACGCTCTTGATTTCTCTTACTCCGCCTTTCCTTCACACAGGCTCTCTCATTTTCATTCTCATTTTCGACTGATACTCCCTCCGCTCTCCTTATGTCTCCAGAGTTGGCTTGGGAAAGGGAAGGTGTAGAGGTAGGGTGGTTTGAGGATGTGGGAGAGGTAGGTTGAGGAGAGGTGGATGTAGAAGAGATGGGTGTAGGTGAGGCTGGTTGGGATTTGGAAGAGGAATAGGATGGTGTGTTTGGTTCAAGGGAGGGTTGAGTGGAGGAGATAGGAGATGGGCAACGACCGATAGGTGCGAAACGAAATTGTGTGTGGTCGTTGTCCGATTCGGTGGAGGATGAGGAAGAGCTGGATAAGGTATCAACCTGTGATGCGTTACTCTCAGTACCGGCTATGATTGGGTCGCTGGTGACCAGTACATCATGGAGTGTAGAGGAAGTATCGGGATCGGTTGGTCTCACCCTACTAGCAGTAGCATGGTCGTCCACGACACCTCCCACGCCAGAACCCCTCACGATTATGTCTCTCTTCGCACCCTGTCCGGAAGTCCCCATATTCCGGACTTTTGGAAGTCTCACTCGTGGACCCTGACGTCGCTCGGGTTGTGCTCCCAGGGTAGGCCCTGCCGGTACTGGCTGGACCACTGGAGCTAGTTGGTCTATGTAATTCCTATAAAATACCACACTGGGTGCCGTGGGACAAGCATATGCTAGTAAGGCATTGGTTATATGCATCGGGTGAAGATTGGGATTCTCTTTAGGCTCGTGGACAGTGAGGCGCATCTTGTTAGAAGTGCATACCTGATGAGATCGTCGTCGTGGAATCTGGGAGTTGCTATTCATCAATCGATCAATGGCAAGTTGTATAAACCGCATGTAAGGAATGAAATTCCGGCGGTTTCCAGTGTTCTTGTCTTGAATAGTTTGAACCAGCCCCTTCCAGATAAGACCGTCATAGTCGACTTGTCGATGATAGATAACACCGTGAAAGATGCGTAGGAAGGTGGTGTTGCACTGATCGATACTTTTTGTGTTAGACGAGAGGCAGCGGTTGAGAATGGTGAAGAACGTGAACCAGATAGGGTGGAGATGTTTGCGATAGAATGCGGTCACTTTGGTGAGTAAACCATCGTAGCCGAGTGCGTGGACCTCTCTGAGCAGTTGTTCATCGGGTATATCTGGATCAAAGGTTGCACGACCTTGAAAGATAGCGTCTGGAAGATGGAGAAGTAGTCGGAGACTGTTGGTTGTGAGTACCAACGGGAATTTGTCTACGAGGGCCTCTAGCTTTTCAATTTTGTTCCGCTTGTCGGGGATGTATCGAATTGTGTGCCAAACCTGCTGCAGATAGATTTCTGGGACTTCGGTGGTAGCGGTGAGAGCACGACAGAGGGGATGGCGACTGAGGATTTCGAGTACTATCTGGTGTGTACAGCGGAATTTGACGAAGTCGATACTGTAGTTTTTCGGAGTCAACGGCAGGTAAGAGTTGGGGCTGATAAGAGTAGCATCAGCTACAGGATCGATCGGATCGGTCACTTGGACTTTCGGCTTTTCCGCCATATGGTACCTGAAAATAGATAGGGTTAGCAAACCAGTTATGTAGTTTAATTGTGTGATTTGTGTTATAAACCGGTTGAGTAACGTGAGTCCGGTTCAGACTTCACCCCTTGATTGAACCACAGTCTGACCGAAGCCATGTAATGACATTGGGTCGAAGCCATGTTGTGGTCAGGGCCCGAAGCCAGGTTGTGGCCAAGGACCCGAAGCCTGGTTGTGGCTGGCGCCGAAGCCTGGTTGTGGCCGGGGCCAAAGCCTGGTTGTGGTCGGGGCCAAAGCCTAGTTTTGGCTAAGGCCTGAAGCCTGGTTGTTGCCAAGGCCCGAAGCCTGGTTGTTGCCAAGGCCCGAAGTCTGGTTTTGATCCATGTTCCGATCGAGGCTGAAATCAAGAATTAAACCCAACCAAACACCGAACTACAGTCCAAATAGCTATTTAGCTCAAGTCAAATCGAAAACCCATTAAATCCAGATCGAGGCAAACCCAGATTAACCAAGATATCACGTCAGACACTTCCCCAATTCGACTGAACATATACTAGCAGACACCACTCGAAAACAACCACATATAATGACTCAAAAGATAAACAGGTTGCACAAAACTTATCCCAAAAATGAAATTAACCCAAAAACTATTGAATCACTTAACTCAAAACGAAACAATGCTAAAATGAGACCTTTTATTACACCCAAAATTCAAGTTCTAAACATACAGATTATCAAGATTACAATTTCCAAATCATATGTCATTGATATAATCTCACACAGATTACAAGATTACAATCATTCACTCTCTTACTACAACTTTCTCTCTCTACAAATGATATGACAGTAACCTCTTCTCTAATTTGCTCCGTATGAACTACTTACAATCTGTTTACAAAGACAATGACAAAAGGCTATTTATACAAACCACATTACACTAAACACAATACTTTGACTTTGATGCTTGAGAGTTGACTTTGAAGCTTTGACTTGCTTTACTTTTATCTTCAAACTTTATGATCTTGAATCCAACAAATCTGTGCTCTAACAATCTCCCCCTTTGGATCAAGATCATCATTAAAAGATTTTGCAATATAATCTTCTCTCTTTAAGATCAATTTGAATCTTCTCCCTTTGATGTAAAAATAATCTTCTCAATCAATCAACATTCTCCCTCTATTAATATGAAAAAATTGACATTCTCCCCTTTCTTTGATAAACACAGTATCTTCAAAAACTTTCAGCAATCTTCCTCAAAATTTGATCTTCAAGAATAATAACATTCTCTCCCAAGGTTATAAACAAACCTCTTTTAGACACAACTCTGATTGCTTTAGCAAATTATCTCCAAATAAAATTTCAGTAAGATCCTCAACAATTCTGAAATCTTTGAACTCTTTCAGCTTTGAACAACAATCTTTCTTTAACAATCAATTCTTGAACATTTTCTCCCATTTTAAACATTTCTTGATACTGTCTCCCCCTATGTTATACAAATTGTTCTATTCTTTCCAGACAATTCTTCAATTTTGTCTTCTCCCCCTTTTTGATGAAAGAAGGCATGAAATCATCAAAACTTTTACAAGAAATGTCTGTATCTGACCACTGATCTTTCAAAATCTGAGCCTCTGACCATTTGTCAATCCATAAAGATATTTATCTAGATCTTTTCAAATCCAGATAAATTAGAGTGTAACATCTGAATCAACAAATGAATCAGTTAAGATGCCTGTCAGTAGCACGAAGTCACTGTGTAACGAATACACATTGGAAAGGAGCTTTTGTGATGTTCACTCCCCCAGGGTTTCCATTCAATCATCGAAACACCACAAAGATATTTCTATGAATGTTATGACAAGAAAACAAATTCCTTGTGTGCTCGTGCAAGTTTTTGAAAGAATTAAGCACATGATGATTGCTTTATATAAGTATCAACATTGTGTAAACCACTGAAACAACAGTAATTATACACAGACTCGATTGTGCATGATCGAAGTGCGAAGGTGGGGCATACTTCCTTCTGTTTCAATATCCAGATTTTCCAAATGAAAATCAGATAGCATACGTGTTGAGTCCCCTTGAAAATAGTGAAACATTTTCTTGTTAAGAAGAAAATGAGTAGCTGGTGGGGTTTTATCAAAAGTTGGCATGGGCTAGTTGCCTGTTTCAATAATGTTCACGAAGAATTGTGAAACACTAGTAATATGGCTGCCCGGCTCAGAAAAAGTTGGTGCAGAGTTTGATATTCTTTTACTCTGATCTCTCACCCTCTTTCTTTTAAACATTGAGCTCACATCTAACCAAACTCTCAATTACATTTTACCTCTTCACTCAACCCACACTCAGTATTTGACTCCTCAAACTCGATCACTCAAGGATTAACTTCTTGGGTAGGAAACACTGGTTAACGTGAATCCATAGAAGTTTTTCATTAAGCTCACACACAAGAAACCCATGTTTTCCTAAAAGAACATGTTGCTCAGGTTTAACTTTGCAGTTAAAGCACAAAATATAAAAGTCAGATGTATGTATGCGCAAAAAGATAATCATGAAGATTTGAGCATTTGAAACATTGAAGATATTTCAAACAAGTATATTGAATGAAAGAAATGAATACAAGAAACTTGTTTGAAAATCTGACATTGTATGAAAAGATCACAATGAAATGATTTATCAATTAAGGCTTAGGTCAGCAAAAATTAGATTTTGTCTATACGAATCAATATATAGAGATTCTTGAAAGAACGTTTTGAAATGAAATCACGCTCAAAATTCTTTGGAATTCAATCGGGGTGTCTTACCATCGAAAATGTGTTTCAATTTAGAGATATGGTAAGAACAAGTTCAATCAAAAATTAAATCGGTGTGTGTGAATACTTGAAAGTATATAGAAAATATAATATGCAAGTATTAATCTTTGGAAACACACGGTTTATAAACATTTCAGCACAAATAACATGAAAACATTTAAAATCACACTTCCAAATCATGAAATCTTTTTAAGAATCGGAAAGTGGTTTGAACGTTTAAGAACATGTTTTATATGACTGAAAGTCGTCCTTCTTTCAACCATATATGAGATTAAGAATAGAAATAAACCTTTTCACTCTGTCTTAAATCTCATGAAATCAACTTAAAGTCATAACGATATGATCTTGTAAGCATCCTCTCAATCTGCATCAGTCAGAAAGTCGTCAAAGCAACTTTATTCACAATTTATTGAAAAGTAAACGACAGAAAGCAGTAAAACATTGAATGTACGAGTTCTGATTTGAAGTAATCAAAAGTCATAATCCATACTCCCCCTGAAATTATGCATCTGTAATTTGTCAGTGAAAAAGCACATGATAGAGATCTACAACTCCCTTTTGAATTGTAGTTCATCATATCTTCCGAATGCATATTTTCAGAAAAATATATACTCCCCCTTGAAGGTTTATTTCCTCATTTAGATCTCGGAGTACATTCCTCATATCATCTCGGGAGTAGCATGTCTTTTTCATCATTGAAATATGAGTCATAAACTGTTGTGTTTAGCAGTCAAACTCCGTTGAAGTACGGGTCCTGAACTGATTTATTCAGAAGCCTTTGTTCCTTTACTCCCCCTTAACTTGTGGTGCCTGCAACTAGGGGTGTTCGCGGTCCGGTTTGGGCGGTTTAACCCCCCAAACCACAAACGAAACCGTAATGGCGGTTTAGGAAATTTCCAAACCGAGCGGTTTGGCAGCAAGTCATCAAACCGGTCAAACTGGACCACAAAAAAGCGGTCTGATCTGACCGGTTTAGGCGGTTTGGGCCTCTTATGGGCTTTAAACTAAAATAACATAACATTTATATTCCAAAATGAAATTTCCATCTATATAACATTATTAAAAAATATATCGAATTATAAAAATACGTCTTATCTCTATAAAAAAAACATTGAGCAACTTGAAAAACATTTAAACAAGTCCACCAATAATAGTTGAATTGTGGACAAATATGAATAAGTCGAATGACGATTTGGAATTTTGGATTTGATTTTTGACGTATTTCAAAATTATGCTAATTTAGATAACGTGCTCAATTGAGAAATGAAAACTAAGAACATAGTGTTTTAGACGACTTTTTTTAAATTTGGCCATGAAGATTAAGCCTACAACATGAAAACTAAATATAATTAATACATAAGTATTTTAGGCGGTCGGTTCGGTCCAGACCGCTCCAAAAAACGCTCAAACCGCAGACCGGACCGACCAAGCGGTTTGGCCATTTTTCAGACCAAACCGGACCACCATACCGCTTAAACCACCAAAAGCGGTCCGGTTTGATTTGGTTCGACCGGTTTGAGCGGTCCAACGTTTTTTTTGAACACCCCTACCTGCAACACAGAATCATCCTTTGGCTTTGGTACCCACTGGTATTTGGGTCCATGTTTGTTAGTTGCAGTTCGGTTAGGAGTAATATAATAAGAACCATACCAGTAATAATCATTTGCTTTATGAACAAAATCAAATGTACGACAATAAGAACAATACCTCTTTTTAGACAACCTGATCAATTGATCTCTCGAGTAAGAAAAATCAGGTTTACCTCTTTGCACTTTGTTCTTCTTTGCATTTGATGCATGTACAAATGATTTGTTTTCTTTCTTCTTTCCTTTCTTTTCTTCCTCCTTTTCATCATCAGCTGGTTTTACCTTCCAGACCAACTTTTCTTCTTCATATCTCCTTCTTCTTCTTCTTTGTGTACCCGAACCATCTACATTTCGATCATAAAAGATATTAGTAGTACGAATCTGATCAAATGAGTAGACTGGCCTTTTTGAAGAAACGGTTTTCTGATGTGAGCTTGAGGCTGGCTTGTTAGAACCAACTGAACTATTTCTAGATTTGTGGATTTTTGACTCTGGAGTCGTTTGCTCAGTCACCACAACCTTTGAAATAATGTCTTCAAGCTCTTTTATCTTTGAAGAATAACTGTCTCTTTCTTTGACAAGCAGGTCAATTTTCATCTCGAATTCAGACTTCGTATTTTGATCTTTCTGTGCACTTTCAGATAGTTCAGATAGCTTCTCATTAATCTTCTTGATCTCTGCCTCAAAGATATTTCTTTCTTCTTCAAAGTCCTTCTCAGCATCCTTTCTCTGACCAGATATTTCTTTGAAGATTCCCACATTCTTCTGTTCAATGGTCTTTCTTTCCTTTGCAATTTTTTCTCGTTCAAGGATGATTACTTTCTCAAAGTCAGATACTTGCTGAGAAATCTTTATACATTTAAGCTCAATCGTTTTCTTCTCTTCACAACTCTTTCTTGAAGAGTCTGAGAACTTCTTAGCAAATTCTTTCTTCTCTTTCTCAAAGATTGATCTCTCTTCAGCAATTTGCAGTTCTAGATCAGAAATCCTCTTTATCAGCTCTTCATTAGCACACTCTGTCTGCTGAATCTTGACACTTTGATCTTCTAAGCCTGAGATCTTTCTTTTCAGCTCTGTATTCTCAGCTTCCAAAAACTTTACTCTTGATGACATCTTTGGTCCTACCATCATCTTCTCAAGTTGTTCCCACAACTGTTTTCCTATAGCCTTTTTACTCTCTAATTTGATAGAAATCTCTTTTGAAATCTCATCTGAAAAACTTTGCAATATAAAAGATTTGGCTAATTTGTCAGCTTCATATCTCTTTTTCTGCTCATATGTGTACATATTAGGTGATATTGGAATCTCTCTACTTTCCAACCATACATTTTTTCCCGGATAAGAATAAATCCTTGTTGGAGTTTTCATTCTTCCTTCCCATGGAGATAATCTGATATAATAACCCAATTCATGTCGGTCAATGAAGTCCAAGAAGCGGTGCTTCCATTGCTCATACTCTCCTCTAAAAAGCACTGGTGGCTTCATATTCGTACCAATTCCAAAAAATATGTATATATATATATATACCAAACCTTAACTGGTAGAGACATCGAAACAGAGAACATAAACAACCAAGACCAAGCTTTAGGTCACTTGATTTACACAAAATCACACCAATCTAATCTGAAGCATGGAAGTAACATATATTTCAAGACCGATTGAATTAACTTCGAAACTCAATCAGGCTAATAAATCGATTAACAAATAACAGTCAAACCAATCGAATTAGGTATCAATAGGTATTATTCAGTAACGAATCAGATACTCAAATCCGAAATTGAAATACATTCAACAAAAACATATCCATATCAAACAATCCACATGAAATTTGTTTAACCATTAAGCCACATCAAATAACCAGATTATCAATAAATTCAATACTTTGGATCAATCGACTAAACCAAAACAGATTCAAAGATTAATAGAGATAATATGCATCAACCCAAACCAAATTATCGTAACCCACATGATCAGAAAGCGAATCTGAGCCTCAATCTAGAACAGATATGGAACTATCCCATATAAACCCTAATGTGACACCCTCAAATCTGGAAATAACAATTTATTAAAATTTTCTAAATACATCAATAAATACTTCGAACTACAAACATAAATTGAGAATTAACCTCAATACTCCCATCATCTTATGCATACAATCTATGAAAAGGACGGGTGTTACTAAACCCAAACAATGGCTATTCCCCAACCTGCGGAAGGCTTCACCGACTACTCACTCTGGTAAGGCTAAGGCTCAACTCTTCATAGCACTGCTAGAACCGAACCCCTGACGGAAACCTGATGCACATGCCGACAAATAAAAAGGTTAGGCTTAACGCCTAGTGAGCTCAAGAGTTTTAATATAAAGAATACATCTTTAAAAGAAAGGAATTTAGTTTAAAGCAAGATCCTTCGAAATAATTAACTTTAAAATGTAAACGACACATTTTTCCCATGATATGCACTTTTAAATACAATGCTCCCAATACTCACATTTCTTATAAAACGATGCAGTCCAAAACTCACCCAAAACGGGGTCATAGTTCGACACCCCATTTGTGAAAAATGTGAATAACCATTCATATCCCCAAACATCCAAAACGTAGATAGTAAGTAAAGCCCTCAATTTATAAGAATATGAAACAAAACTTTATTTCTCAAAATACTTCAAACGTAAACGGAGTATAATACGCAACCCATAAACCTGGAGTAAACAATTCCCATAAGTAAAACGACACTCAAACATAAATAATAAAATGACACAATTACATACCCAATTAGCACCTTCCGGTGATGTGCGTGGCGGAACACAAAGTTAAGCCACATAACCATGTTATCGAACTGCACCTCAGATCAAAGACTTTAGAGCACACTAACATAAGCGTCACCTCAAGTCCCCAACACCTTTAGTGCACACCACTTAACGGGCGTCGCCTCAAGGACATGGTACCTTTAGTGCCCACTCCGTTGAGCTGCACCTCAAGGTTAACCGAGCTTAGTGCCCATTCGTTTCCTAGTAGAGTTCCAACCTCAAGGTTCTCATTCGACCTTTAGTGTCTACCCACTAGCATTCAAGATAGGAATCTCAACTCCTTACTTGATAACTCAAACATGCAACACCCAAATGACACGAAAAGTACGTCATTATACTCAACAACTCCACAACGGTTATTACCCAGGACAAATGTTCTCAAGACTCAATTTAGTCAAAACCGAGCCTAAGGCCCAACAACTCACGTAAACCCCCAAATGAAAACCAGTATAATGTTGAAACATGCTTGACCGATAAATAACAATTCCCATACAATGAAATGACTTTAAACGACGTTTATAAAGACACATACCTCAAAGACGAGATTAACCCAAAACTCAACATATAATGGGACCAAAGGTTTTCCAAAGGGTTTATGAATGCAAACACACCAAAATGCATATAACATGAAATAGACTTCATTTGTACCAAATTCATCAAGATGCATAAATCATGTTATTACTTACCAAGATGACCAAATCCCACTTATGAGCGTTTTATGAAACTAAAATAAGCCAAGTTTATCAAATATGAAAACTCCTTAAAATACTCACACTTTAACAAATACCAAGTAAAATACATTTTTACTTCAAATTACTCAAAACTTATCAACAGTTAGCCATTTCATGTAAAACACTTTAAAATAACCATTTTGGCATGTACATCGTTTTCACAAATCAACTTGAACTCACCTTGCTAGATTTAGGCTAAATCTAGATTTCACCCAACGAGCTCTTTTGAAGACCACTTGAATCCTCAAGCCGAAATCTTCCAAAACCTAGATCCAAACATTCTAACCCATAAATATCCATAATCAACCATAAGGAAACATTCTCCAAACATAAAAATACCAAGATCCCAACAAGATCAAAACCCTAATTTCTCAAAAACCATCAGA
Organism: Arctium minus; assembly: GCA_954870635.1. Taxonomy (NCBI): domain Eukaryota; kingdom Viridiplantae; phylum Streptophyta; class Magnoliopsida; order Asterales; family Asteraceae; genus Arctium; species Arctium minus. The sequence goes on from OX941080.1 coordinate 144,891,861, forward strand.
TCCGAGATTTGAGATATCAAACACTAAGAAACCACCAATAGAGCATTTATAACCTTAATACAAGAAAACTTACCCTTGAAGACGATGAGACTTCCGAGATCACCCAATCCAACACTTCAACCCGAGCTCCCAACCGTTGAACTTGATGAGGAAGATGAAGATGAAGGTTTTGTGGTTCAAGCTCCCAACTAGCTAGATGATTGAGAATCATGAGGGTTGGGGAGAGAAAACCCCCCAAAATGGGTTAGGGTTCGGTCTTTATGAAAGGGAGAGGTTGAGAGAGAATAACAATAGAAGAGAATGATTTTTGAATGAGAAATGAGGCTAAAATCCGATTTTAATTCGGTCAGACCCCGTACGCGACAGTGCCTGGCGATAGTGACATTGTCACTATCGCGTGGCACAATCGCGCGGAGTGTACCGCGGCTAACACTCTCACCGCGATAGTGCCCTGGCGATAGTGACATTGTCACTATCGCGTGGCACAATCGCGCCAAAGGTACCGAGGCTTGAAAAGTCCAAAAACTCGCGATTCACGCATGGGTCGATTTAAGATTCGAAGGCACAACGTTTTCCACTCAAAAGATAGGCGAAAGGCGGAGAGATTACCAACGAAAGGCGGAAACTTACTTACGAAAAGCCGGGTGTTACACCTAACAGTAAAACGAATCCAAACTTTAAACCAGCCAAAATCGATGTTCGAATCGAAACCCAAGTGTTAAACCAACCGGGTTTTGAATTGACTCGACTCGAAACGGTGGGAGGGGGGTTTGGGCGTTCGGCAGAGAACTAAACCAAGGGTTTCGTCGACAGGGACTAATCCCAAGTCAATTTGGGGGGGGGGAGGTCGCAGGGCTGTGGTTGGTTCGATCCCACCGTCGACCATGGCGAGGGCGGTGGGTGGTGTGGTGTGGTGTGCGATCAAGAACACAAGAAGAAGAGAGAGAGGTGTACCTGAGTGATTGACACCGAGAGTGAGAGAGAGCGAGATCGAGAGATGAGACCAGGGGTTCGATCGAGAGATTGACCAGGGGGTCAAGATCGATCGATCGAGATCGTGGGAGGGCAGAAATCGAGGGGTTCAGAGAGGGCTGGAATCGAGAGGGAGAGAGCGAGAGAGGTGAGGGCCGAGAGAGAGAGAGAGAGAGAGAGCGATCGATTTGAGAGGGAAGAGGGGTTCGAGATATATGGGGAGGAGGGGGGAACCGGGGTCGATGGTTTGAGATAGTAGAGGGGATCGAGTGAGAGGTTTAGGGTTTAGGAGAACCCGGGTTCAAAAAAAACTTAAAAGAAACACTTTTTTTTTCAAAATAAAAAATAACCGATAAAAATTATAAAAAATAACTATAAAGTTTTAAAACCTAAAACTTAACTAATTAAAAAACAAACTAAATAAGAAAAAGAAAGGGCTCCCCCTCGGAAAAAAACTTTGGTTTCTCCCACTCAACCGAAAAACATCTCTCGAGAAGGAAAAAGATTTCTCCCCCTTGACTTATGCAAAATACCAAACGATATGAACTCAAACTTTGTACTCCCCCTCGAACTCAGAACAGGAAAGGAATGAGAAACTTACCTGGTATATAGTGGTGGAACTCCCCCTGCACTTTCGAGCGAGCGTTAAGCCGAATACAGAACATACGCATGAAATAAAAAAGAACGAAAACACAGAGATAAAATAGAAGCACGTAAACAGAGAATGAAAAACGAATTCTAAAATGAGAATACAGTAGTTTAAGCGATTTTGTGCGCGACACAAGTAAAATATAATGAACATTGAGTGTTGTCTTGACCATCCGGAGAGAATTCAGGATGGAGGAGGATCCAGTCCATGTTTAAGATATAGAAATTGTGTCAGACGCAGAAAAACAACCTAAACTTTCAGATTTAGCATTCCAAGCTTGGACACAAGAAAATTGAACCGATTTTCGTCCAAAGGTTTGGTAAATAGGTCTGCTAACTGAAGATCTGAGTTCACAAAATAGAGTTCGATCGTACCTCGTTCAACTTGATCTTTAATAAAATGATACCGAACATCTATGTGTTTCGTCTTGGTGTGCTGGACATGATTGCTTGTGATGGCGATGACACTCTTTGAGTCACAGTAAATAGGGATCTTTGAGTAGTGGAACCCGTAATCCTTCAGTTGTGTGCGCATCCAAATCACTTGAGAGCAGAAACTGGCGGCAGCAACGTACTCCGCTTCAGCTGTGGAGGTGGACACGTAATTCTGTTTCTTTGATGCCCAACTTACGAGTTTGTCTCCAAGGAACTGTACGTGACCCGTAGTACTCTTTCTGTCCAACATACACCCTGCGTGATCTGCATTTGAATAGACAACAAGCTCGTACCCAGTATCCTTGGGATACTAGAGACCAAGATCAGTAGTACCTTTCAAGTACCGAAAAAATCTTTTAACTGCTACAAAATGAGACTCTTTAGGCTTAGACTGATATCGCACACAGAGACATTTCGAAAACATAATATATGGTCTACTAGCCGTTAAATACATTAGCGATCCTATCATGCCCCTATAGATCGTAGCATCTACTTCCTTTCCGTCAGGATCAGAGTGTAGCTTAGACCCTGGTGCCATAGGAGTTTTCATGGGAGATTTGTTTTCCAACATGTATTTCTTTAAAATATCTAAAATATATTTTGACTGATTAATGAAAATTCCAGTGGAAGTTGTTTGACCTGAAGGCCAAGAAAAAAATTCAGTTCTCCCATCATACTCATTTGAAACTTTGACATCATTAAGGCAAAAAAATTCTTACAATATTGTGAGTTCGTAGAGACAAATATAATATCATCTACATAGACCTGTATGAGTATGATATCAACCTTTTCTTTCTTAATAAAAAGAGTGGTATCGATCTTACCTTTTGAGAAGCCCGACTTGACTAGGAATTGAGATAGAACATCATACCAGGCTCTTGGGGCTTGCTTGAGACCATAAAAAGGTTTGTCCAGTCGGTAGACATGAGTCGGTTTGTCTGGATCCACAAAGCCTTCTGATTGGGAGACGTACACCTCTTCCTTCAGGATGCCATTCAAGAAAGCCGTTTTCACGTCCATTTGGAAGACCGTGAAGTTCTTGTGGGCTGCATATGCCAGGAACATACGAATAGCTTCTATCCGTGCTACTGATGCAAACGTCTCATCATAGTCAATGCCCTCTTGTCGATATCCTTTAGCTACAAGTCGTGCTTTGTTACGAACCACTATTCCGTCTTCATCTCTTTTGTTCTTGAAGATCCATTTCGTTCCGATGATGGTCTTGTTGTGAGGCCGAGGTACAATCGCCAGAACTTTAAGGTTTCAAACTGGTTCAACTCTTCTTGCATCGCGATAATCCAATCGGGATCCTTCAGGGCTTCAGAAACTGTCGAAGGTTCTATCTTACTCAGAAAGATCGAGAACAAGCAGTCGTTGGCGGACATGGACCGTGTCTGAACTAGGGCGTTTGGATCGCCGATAATCTGGTGTAGAGGGTTGTCCTTCGTCCAACGGTGTGTGTATGCGGAAGCGGTTGAGTGTTCTTATCAGGAGTAGAGTAGACATAGTTTCCTGACGGAATGTCTTGAACTGATTCGAGAGAAGGTTGGAAACCAGATGGGGCAGACGCTAAGTTGACGGGGTGAGGATCTTGCTCTGGTGCTGAGGAAGGCTCTTTAGTTAGTGTGACGGATGACGTTGAGGGACCACTCATTTCTACAGGTGTCCTTGTCTCGATGGATCCATCAGTAGAGGTCGTCATCTCGACATTGATAAGCACAACTGGATAAGTAGAGGAGCTTGGTTCTTCAGTAGTAGAAACATGGATAGTTGGATCATCTCGTATGATTGTTTCTGAAGAATTGGAAGATCCCGGGATAGAGACAGCAGTCTGAGCTCCAGCTCCATTATCCCTGTTTGAGACAGAGGAGATAAGCTTAGTAGAACCAAAATATTCAAAATAGAAACATTGAAATAATAGATCCAAATCATCTGATGGTGATTGTGATGTATACGCTCGATCTGGTGGGGGTTGTTGCTGATCTGCAGCTAAGACACCGGTTAGCGCGGGTTCTGAACTGATGTGTTCAAAAGCCAAATCTTCTAACTCGTCGAAGGTGACGTTGAAACTCTCCGTAACAGTTTTGGTCCTTTTGATGTAGACTCTGTAGGCAGCAGACTCAGAAGAATCACCGATGAAGACGCCTTCGTCTGCCTTTGGGTTGAATTTGCCAAGATCCTCTCTATCATTCAGAACAAAACACTTGCATCCAAAAGCATGAAAGAATTTTATATTAGAGATGCGGTTGTTAATGATCTCATATGGAGTATTTCCAATCCGTTTGTTGACAATCGAATGGTTTTGGGTGAAGCAGGCAATTGCAACGACTTCGGCCCAAAGAAACAGTGGAAGCTTCGATTGTGTCAACATGGTACGGGCAGTTTCTACGAGTGTCCGGTTTCATCTTTCAACGACTCCATTTTGCTGAGGCATGCGAGCTGTCGAGTAGGTGTGAGTGATGTCGATAGACTCAAGATATGTACTCAATACCCTGTTCTTAAACTCCTTTCTGTTGTCGGTTCGGATGGATTGTGCCGTCAGCTGTAGATGGACTTGCACACTCTTCAGAAAGCTGATGATAAGCTAAGGAGTTTCATCTTTGGTTCGGAGGAACTTGACCCATGTATAACGCGAGTAGTCATCTACCATGACAAGAACAGATTTTTTGCCATTTATACTTTGGATGCGCATCGGGCCACACAGATCCATATGAATCAGCTTGAGAGATCTGGAGGTGCTCGGTTCTACTTTCGGCTTGTGAGAGGCTTTCTTCATTTTGCCCATTTTGCAGGCCACACAGAGATGCTCCTTTTCAAATTTGAGTTACGGAAAGCCTTTGACTAACCCTCTGATGACTAACTTGTTGATGTTCTTGAAATTAAGATGGGAGAGTCGTCGATGCCAAAGCCAGTTTTGTTGTAAGAAAGTTTTAGACAAGAGGCAGACAACCTTGGCAGTCTTGACGGATGCCAAGTCAATCGTATATAGATTGGATCGTCTTGTCCCAGATAAGAGCTCTGTACCATCTTCTGTGTGAATACTGCATCGTATGGCTTTGAAGTTGACTTCCAGATTCTTATCACAAAATTGACCGATGTTGAACAGATTGTGTCCTAGTCCTTCGACATACGAGACCTTCTTGATGGTGATGTTGTCTCGCACAATGTCCCCATAACCCATAATCAATGAAAAATTATCGTTGCCAAAACGAACTATGCCACAATACTTGTCGGTGAAGTTCGACAACAACTCCTTTCTTCCAGTTATGTGTTTGGAGCAACCAGAATCTAAATACTACACATGACTGGCCTGCAAAACCAATTAACGAGGTTTAGGTACCTATTCATAAATGGGTCCTTTTGTGTTAGATTTAGGCACCTACTTATAAATAGGCCCTTTGCGATGTTTAGGGGCACTAGAATGGGAAGTACGATAATAATAATTATACTTGCCAAACCAATCAGATGCAGTATATTTATCAACAAAATCATTCGATCCACACCAATAGCAACAGATATTATCATGGGCAAGATTAATAAAATGCTCAATTGAATTAATATTACAATGAAACAGAAAATTATGTCCAAAAATAGCATCCTTATTAAAAACACCACGAGAAATATTATTTTTCCTATCACTAAAAGCAGAATTACATGACTTGTTGTTCTTGTCCTTTAATGACTGCTTTGCTACCCAAACTTGTTTAACTCCGTTTTAAATGAATTGATTATTTGAAAAATCAGTAAACCGAGAGTCAGAAGAGTGAAATTGAGATGTACTTGATTTTTGAGATTTTCCAGTTTTTCGTCGTTTCTGTGAACGCCTTTTGTATTTAGATATAGATTTAGATTGGTAGGCATTCACAGAGACACGTTGAGAGGTGGAATTAGAGCTTTCGCCCATATCCATGAGATCTGGCAAAATCTTGTTTTTTCCCTTTATCAATAAACTCGGTATGGCTTGGAAGTTTAGGATCAAAGTCAAACTTGTTCACATCATCATTCAGACATTCCTTAGAATTCATGAAGGCGGAAAAGAACTCTTCATCAGACTGTATGTCCTCTCCTGGATTCGATGAGTCACAGGAATATGGGGGTATGTTAAAACGATTATCAGTTACCCCTATGAAAGCTTTGCATGAGGATGCTTCTGATTTCACTGACTGATTTTCAGAATGACTACCTTCAGGAACAGAAGTATCCGTACACTTAGCTGGGGTTTGGAATTGAAGTTCCTCAATTTTGGAAATTAGCAACCCCCTTTCCTAATCAAAAGAACTCATAGCTACTTTCAGATCCATTTGAAGATTGGTTTTGTCTTGCTGTTCATGCAAAATTTCAGTTGTTAAACTAGACAACTGTTTTGACAACTTGTTAATTTCATAATTGAATAGCTCACGTTCTTTTTCAAAATCCTGTTCAAGTTGAACCAATTTCTTTTCTAAAACCAATGGTGGGACATATATCTTTGGTTCAACAAGTTTGGAATGGATCTCTTCATTGGAGTAACTATGAAAGTAGTCGGTCGAGAGTGTTAGTTCTCTCGTACGATAACTTGCATTGAGTTCGTCATAAACAAAGGGAAGTTGCACATTGTCAGGCTTTATCCTATTTAAATCTTCCTGTGTTTCAACCTCTTCAGGAGATTCCATAAACTGTATTTGATATTCCGGACCAAGATCCAGATATTCAAATTTGTAGAGAGTGGGTGTTTCTGACAAAGCCTTGGTAAGGTAGCAAGGATTTTCATATCCCAAACCTGACTTTTCTTTGGGATCCCTGAATTCTTTAGATGTGATCAAGTGAATGGTGTGATCAAGTGAATGGTGTGATCTGATTGTCCAAGCTTGTACAATTTAAGTTCAAGGACTTTCAGTTTATCAAGTAAATCATTCTTTTGAACTAAAGCAAACTCATACTTATTCATGTAATCCTCAGTCTCATGTTCAGACTTTTTAAGCTTACTTGAAAAATCAGAAATCTGAGCATTTAAGCTTTGTTAGATTCAGAAAGTTTGGCCTTTTCTGCTTGCAGGCTCTTCGCCCAACTAAGAATATCAGCACATTCACCGCTTACTTGAGTAAGAACCTTTTTCATTGTTTAGTAAACGTGCTTCTAGTTTGTCGACAAGAGCTTGTTCATTTTTAGACGATCAGTTAGATCTTGTATCTTAAGCATCGTTATTTGCATCTGATCAAGTAAAGCAGTATAAGTCAAAGAACATACCTCAGAACCATCTTCAGAAGATTGTGATGCACGATCATCATTGTCGGAGTTGTAAGTCTCAGAGTTTCTTGCCATGAAGTACAGGTGGGCATGAGCATCTTCTTCCTCTTCATCGTCAGTGAGATTCAACCAGTGAGCATCTTCTGCTAGCAGTGCTTTGTCGACCTCCTTTTGCTTGGCTAGAAGTAACTTGTTCTTGTAGTACTCAGCATTCTTGACAACTGGTTTCCGATATTCACGAGCAAAATGACCCGTCTTACCACAGTTGTAGCACTTAGGTGGTTCGTCAGCTCCCTTAATCTCCAGTTTAGCCTCCGTTGCTCTTTTTGCATCAAACCGTTTCTTTCCTTCATACTTCTCCTTGTACTCATGATGTTTACCCCCTGTGGCGTTCTGCTGATTGTTGGGAGTAGAGCGCTTGAAGAACTTTTTCTGTACAGCCTTGGTTAGGAACAACATCGCTTCTTTGATGTCGTGTAGCTCTGGATCAACATCACTATCATCATCTTTCCCCTCTGATTCACTCGGATCCCGTTCTTTCCTTGGCATGCGATACGATCCTCTTTCCCGTTTATCAGACACGAGAGCAAGAGTATCGGTCGGTTTATCCACTTTTCGATTCACCTCAACAATTTCTAAAACCTCTTCTTCGTTTTGCTTGAGAATCTCGTACACCTCATGCAACCCGACTTCAGACAAATCTTTTTTTGCCTTATCTGAGAGGTGAAGCGCTTCCATTCTGGTCGCAAGTTGTTGAGAAACTTGACGTTGTTTTTAATAACAGTCTTGTGGATGTGGTTCTTGCTGAGTTCGTTTAGCAGGAGACAGAACCTATCATAAGTTTCTTCAAGAGATTCTCCTTCCCTAGCTTTAAAGTCTTCATAGTTGTTGATGTAGATGGTAACTTTTAGTTGGCTTCCAACCTTGGTTCCCATCATCATCTTCTCTATTTGTGTCCACATTCCATTGGCAGTCCATTTATAGTTTTCAATGGTGGTGTAGATGTCGTTTGGAAGACTTTGAAGCAGGTAGGATTTTGCCAATTTATCACCGTGAGCCCGTCGCTTCTCTTCATCTGAATATTTTTCCTTTTCTTTCACTTTCACCCGTGCTGGTATAGGTGGATCCTCGTTTGGCATAGCGGGCGTCTCAGAGTAAAATATGTGTGGTCCTTCGGTGAGGGAAGCAAGAATTTCCTCTCCAAAATCATGCCGTGAAATGAAATCCAAAAATCTGTCCCGCCACTGAGGATATTCACCTCTAAAAAGGACGGGAGGTCAAGTACTCGTACCCATGGCCAAAGCTTTGCGGGTAGACATCGTTCTAATACTTACAAATGACCGTGAGACGATCGCGATTTGATTCAAGAAAGGTGAAAAGGAACGAGAAATACTCTAAAACGACGCTTTAAGATAAGGACAAATAACCGCTGATAACGAAAACTGGAAGAAAATAGAAAAACAGTCTGTGGGTGGTAGCCGGGTTTGAGTGGTAACCTAGCTTGGGGACGGGGCTTCTCGAGGACAGGGCTTGGGAGTGGGAACAGTGGTTGGGAGAACAAGGGTTCGGCTTGGGAGAACCAGGCTTGGGAACCTGGCTTGGGAGAACCAGGCTTGGGACAACCTGGCTTGGGACAACCTGACTTGGGACAACAGGGTCTCACGAGACCTACCCAGGTAGGGTAAGACAGGGTTTCGCGGCGTGCTTGACCCCAAAACCAAAAAAAATAAAAATTTTAATCCAAACCAATGAACTTTAGCAACGATTATGGATTAAATTCATAAATCTAACACTTTTTATCGATCTTTGAACTAAAAACCAATGAATCAATGATTTTTTAAAAAAAAAAACTTAAGAACACATACATAAACTTTAGATCTATAAAAACCCAAAATTTAAGATAAATACTCTGAATCAGACGACGAGACTTTACCAATCACTTAATCTAACTAAATTAAAGAGATTAGGAGCAACTAGACTCAAAGATTTAGCAAAAACCAATAAACCCAAAAATCAATTGAGAAGTCGATCGACACAGAGAAGATAATTTTTTTTTTTACCTTTTTCAAATCAAATCTTCGTCTCTTTGCTCTGATACCAATTGTGAATCCCAGTTTGCAAGTGTAATCAACAAATCAAAGAATAACGATCAATATATGTCATCAAATCTGGTCATATGATTGTATTTACTGATAAAGCTCAAAAGGTTTACAGAAAGAATTTTATCTGATAAGCGTAAACCTCTAAATGACCATTAACCTAGAAACTAGGTTAAACAAAACAATATATACCTAGGGCTTAAGCCTAACAGGCCGAAAGCCCATTTAACACAGAAAAACCCATAACAGAATAAAGAAATAAAATAATACATTTCGCACCCCTCTACTTCAATTCAACAAATAAAACACACCCTAACAAATTTTATATTAAGTTTTTTTTAAAAGTGTATTGGAATGATAAATTATTGAATATTATAATAATATAAGTTATTTTAAAATCTCTAAAATAGCAAATCTGTTAGAATTGAATGTAATGGTTTTTAGAGATTTTCACTTTTGGTATAATTTTACGTATAACAAGGACATGTTTTTCATTTTAATAAAAAAAATTATTACATTTTAATTTTTATCTTCATTTTTCTTCTTTCCCATATTTTAGAAAATCCAATTATTTTCTAAGTTTAATATAAACTATTTTCTTAAATAATTTATTTAAATGCCATGCAAACAATTTACTAATATCAAAGATGTTTTAAGTTTTAACTAACAACACACAAATTTCCACAATTTATCACCGAAACAAAAAAAAAGGTTTAAAACAATTATGAAACAAAAAATAAATATGGTTATGATAATCAAAATAACTATAATTCATAATACCCCACTTCCACACATAAAGCTATTTAGCATGCTAACACAACAAAAAGATGTGATTTTGTTTGGTCAAATGGTCACTAATCTTATCTTTTTTAGGCATGGAAAATTAACACATCCATCAACAATAAAAAGCTTTCAACCACACCAATTATGTGTTTATATTAATTGATATTCTTCTAATTTTTATAAATACTTTTTGATTATCCATTTCTTCCTTGCACTTCAATATTAATCAATTTATAAATTGTAAATCATAATCACATATACAGTAGTAGAATATTACAAAAGTATAATATCTTAAAATATATACATATTTTATTTATAAGTTGAAATACATTAATAAATTTTTTACAAAAGGAAATATTTTTAAGCATATCAATTTATGTGAAACCACAAAATGTTTTTTTTTTCTCATTTTCTTCATATGCTACAAATGTTTTATTTAAAACTATTAGGATAAATATAATCAATAATTAGAAAAAATATCAAAGAGGTGCTAGCCTAGTGGTAAGGCCCTGGGGGATAGTGCATGGTATGCCTATTTACCAGGGTTCGAATCATGGGGGATGCACTTCGGCGATACCTAGACCTTGGGTCGGCCTTCGGGTCCAGGTTTACGGGCACACCAGTCTATGGGTAAGCGGGTTCGGTCTTGACCGGGCTTAGTCGTACCTGGGCGGGTCCAGTCTATTTGGGCTGGGTCGGGTCGTCGCGGATTAGTCGGTGCTGCCCAATTGGATGCCCGGATACCACGGGTGCGTGTGTGTGTGGGCGTAGCCCAAGTTGCCGTACAAAAAAATATAATTAGGAAAAATACTGTTGGTCAAAAACACACAAAAAATTCAAAAGGGTATGATCATAATCATGATTAAAAGAATGTATGTTGTTTAATCATGGAATAATATTGGTCAAAATTAATTCAAAGCTTAGTCACTAATCAAATATAGTCAACAATTCTTTATTGGATTTTCCCAAAATATCAACAAAATTATGATTACAAAAGGATAAAAAGTAAGAAAAGGATTTTTTTTTCCAATTGGCTAATCATATTAATTAAGTGGTAAAATCTTCACGTCCTTTTCTAATTCATGTCAATGAACATAACTACAATTCCTCTTAAAACCTCCATGGTCAAAAAGTGTGATGTTAGATTGTCAAACTATACATTTGCTTTTTATATTTCTTTTTCCATTTGGATGTGATCAAATAAAAAGTTATTTTGTTTCTATATACTTTTCTGAGATTTTTTTTCCATGAATTGCTAAAATTGAAAAGAAATTCACCACTCGTACATTAAGGTAATAACTCAAATAAACAAGTGTGACAACTCATACATTATAAAGTTTGAAACTGGAACATCGTTCACAGTGAAAATCTTTAAAATCTAGTGGCAGAGCTAGTAGGGGGGCAGGCAGGTGCTGAGTCCCGCCCCCCCCCCCCCTCCTATAGTTTCGACATTAATATAATTATTTAAAAGTTATACTCAATATACATGAATTGTCCAATTGGTTAAGCCTATCATTTTTGAGTGAGGGGTCTCATCCTCTGTGAGATGGTTCTTTGGTGTAGTTTTTTTCATTTATTTAATTGACAATTATTTTTATTTGAAAGTTTTACTAATATTTATGTTTTTATTGTTATTAACAAATATTTTGTTATAACATTATTGTTCTATCAAAAATTAAAATAAACTAATTCAATATTAATATTATTATATAAAGATAATATCATTTTTAGGATTATAGAACTTTATGTCATTTTTGATCGCGAAGTTATGAAATTTATTTTCCACTTATGTATATGATATACAATATTGATATTTTTATTAACGTTATTTATGTTATAATTATAAATCTATTAAAATAACGGTTAATTTAATGATAAAAATATATTTTTGAACTTCAATGAACACTATAATAGAAAAGTATTTAAATTTTTCTAACATTTCACAAACATATAAAATGTCAAAAACCATAATATTCATAGTTTATTTTTTGTTTTTTTGATCTAACATACTCGAAACACCTTAAATTTCCTCTCATAGTCTTAAAAGACTTACGACGACAAACATAATCAATATCTTGCATTAATGTTTTGTTTGAATACCTTAAATCGACAAGTTAAATTAATTTTGTTTGACCTCTTCTAGCCCCTCCTAAACTATAATCCTAGCTCCGCCCCTGCTAAAATCAATGTCTATCATCACTAGTTCGTCCCATACATAATTGTCAATCTCAAATTTCTCAATAAATTTGATCTAGATAAAGTTTGAAGAAGAATACATCCAAAGATTACTATTCTAAGAACTTGAGATGGGTATTCGTAGGCCTAAAGATCAAAGTCAATGTATAGTCAAATAAGTTTTCCACATGTAAAATGCAATAACAGACTTTAGGCGGGAACATTTGATTTTTCATCTTCAACTCTTCAGAAATAACATAAGTGTTGATCCGTCTGGAAGGTAGACTTCAGAGCACTGAATGTCTTTTGATCAACCTTATAAGATACTCTGAAAGTCTCTAAAAGTTCATATAGAGGCTCAACACTTTGAGAAAATTTAGAGACTTTTCTTTATGATACTTTTACAAATAAACTCAGAGATGGACTAACAATAACTAAGACATTATACAATTAAAAACTACTCAAAGCATTAAATATTGAAAATAAAGTATAGTTGGCCTAAGACCTTGCCCTTGTCTACCCCATATACTCTTTCCCCTAATATGTATCAGACTAGTTAGCTATTAAGTTCATTGGGTTCATAATTTTGTGCAATATACAAACAAATGTCGAAAACATTGCTCCTTACATGATGGCTTTGCATATAAATCATGTGTTGAAGACATGCTCGCAACTTATATAAAAACGTCTTTGGAAACTGTAATTGAGATCTCATAAACATTCGTATGATAGGGTTCACCATTCCTGCCACATTGGTTTGGTGGGGGCTACCCAACCCTTACCGATCTGATCCTTGCAACATATGTCCATATGCTAAAATCACTGACATCTCGGTTGGTGTAACCATACATATACTAAAACTATTTTATGAATAATGTAAACAATTGCTTCCTCATGCAATTTTAAATGATCTAAAATGACTAAAAAAACATAACATGCATGTCTCTTTTTTTATAAACCAAAACATGTAGCACATGCTGCTCCTCTACTGAAATCACATGACATATAAATTGCGTGCTATACATTGCATTTATGCATAGGCATACATCCTATTTAAATCGCATAAATTGCATGCTATACATTGCATTTATACATAGGCATACATCCTATTTAAATCGCATAAAACTCACTTAAAGCGCTTGCTACTTAAATTAATCTAGAATGTGAACGGTAATGAAGAGTACACTTACATAGCATAACATACCTACTAGGTCAATTACTAGCCATGGCATTCATACCAACACTCCTAAACACGTACCCTGACATGTTACTAGGGGTGAGCAGAACCCGCCCAACCCGAGAAACCCGACCCGACCCGTAATTATGCTTCCCAGCCGAGATCCGATATATCCGAACCCGAGAAACCCGATCCGAAAATATTATCGGGTATAATAGGATCGGATTGGGTACCCAAATCCCAAACCCGTCCGACCCGAATATCCGATAAAATAAATGCAACTTTTTTATTTTTATTATATTTAATAAATATAAATTGTAAACCTAATTTGAATTTCACTTTTCAGACTTTCTGCCTCTCTCACTTCGAACCTCTCTGCCTCTCTCAGTTCTCACTTCGAATTCGAACCTCTCTGCCTCTCTCACTTCGAACCTCTCTGCCTCTCTCACTTCGCAGCATCACAGGACCCACGACGCACCGACGCATCGTCGTCGATTCATCTCCTCCGGCGAGCCATCGTCTGATCGTCATCGATTCATCTCCTCCGGCGACCCACTGTACAGTACACTCTCTAGTCTCTCTAGTCTCTACGTAGAGTCGTTTACTACAAACTCTCGATTCATCTCCTCCGGCGAGTCGTTTACTACAAACTTTTGATTTTGCAAACCCATATCCGACCCACCCGACCCGCAAACCCGAACCCGAATATCCGAGCTAGTTATCGGTCGGGTTTTCTGGGCCTCTCTCTTCCCCCGAATATCCGATCGGGTTTCGGGATTTTAGGCCCAACCCGACCCGTCCGATGCTCTCCCCTACATGTTACAAGTCAAATGGACTAGAATATAATTATTCTAGAATTGCACACATTACAAAACCCAAAGATTTCTTATACCTACATAAGGCTTTATAATGAAACATTTAGATAAATATCTTATGATTCCAGAAGGTCCAAATCACCTCAATTGGTTTTATATTCGATATATATGAATTTTATAAAATCTACGTGTTATTGCAATCTAATATCTGACCACTTTCATTTAGGGGTATGCATCGGGCGGGGTGGGTGGGTTCGGGTGAGAAAATCAAAAACCCGATCGGATTTCGAATATAGAAATCAAGACCCGAATTATAGGTTTCGGATTTCAGATTGCTTCAGGTTCGGGTTGGTCGGGTTTCGGGTTGATTTCGGTTGGGTTCGGATATTATTATAATGCAAAAAATATATATAAATTCAATCAATTTTGAGAATGAAATTCAATCGATTGAGAGATTGATGAAATCGATAATAAATTTATAAATTAGAAAACATTTCGATCGACTAGAATTTATAATTTTCAAGAGATAATTAAACAAATAAATATAATTATATAATATATAAATATGTAAGTATATTATTTCGGGTTTTCGGACGGGTTGGATGACCAACGATCAAACCCAACTGAACCCAAATATTCCCAAAAAAGTCGGGTTCCGGATTTTCGGATTTCAGGGTATTCGGGTTTTTCAAAAATAGCTTATTTCTGCTTCGGATTCGGGTTCGGATTTCGGATTTCGGATTTTTCGGGTTTTGCATACCCCTACTTTCATTGACTTAAGATTTTGACCTATTTATAACAAAGAAAAAATTATGCATGTATCATAGACATGTGTAGTACACATCTCAATTTTTCCAAATATATATTACATGACTTATATTTCGACACACAATCGATTTGTTATGAATTTTATAAATATCATGCATTTTTTTTTTTTTTTTTTTTTGCAACAGCACCCATAAACGATCTCCTTTCATTTTCTCATCCTTGTGGCGTCTTAAATTAATGCAAGATTGATTATAACTCCTCCTAAAAGTCTCTAATGACCTCATAAGAAAATAACAAATCAATATATATATATATATATAGGAGCGTTCAAATGCAACCCCTATACATGGTGTAACCCCATGCAACCCCTTTATCCACCACATAATTTATGTAATTAAAAAAAAGAAAAAAAAAACTAAAAGTAAAATGTGTGGTAGATAAAGGGGTTGTAAGGGTTGCATCATGTAAAATGTTGCATAATAACACACACCTATATATATATATATATACTATATTATAAAGCACGGATAAAAAACTCTTAAATACAAATTATTAGGCACAAGATACCATCATTTTATGCAAGATTTTAAAAATATCTTAATCTACAAGTTTCAAAGCACAAAATACATATTACTACTGCAGACTTCTAACACCCATCAATTTGGTATGTATATGACCTTCCTTTTATGCAGGCATTTCCATGTATCATTATTAATTAATATATTATATTACTATAAATTTGTTTTAATTATATTATTAAATATGTAGTTGGTTATTTTTTCTAGATGTCATTAAAATATATAAGATAATCATTGAATTTTAACAAAATACTTAATTTTTTTTATATAAAAAACAATATATTATTAAGTATGAATTAAACAAATTTATAAAAAAAAACATTATCACTTTCTCAAAATCATCCAAGATCGTACTGTAAATCAACAAAAAAACAAAAAATAAAATGAAATATTAAAATCATGATGTATCTCGTTGCATTGCGCGAATACGCTTCTAGTGTATATATATATATGAATCTTTGTGATTCACAAAGGTTCATATATGAATCTGTTAGTTAGTTCAACTGATTCATATATGAATCACAAAAGTTCATATATGAATCAGTTAAAAGAGTTCAGTTGTGAATTGCACTAGTTCATATATGAACATATAGTTCATATGTGAATTACACATGTTCATATATGAACACAGCCCGTGTGTTTTGTAAAATTTACGAAATTGTCCTTCTATTTTTGGGATAGCCGCAAATTTTGACCAGTCAAAGCCGCAACTTTTGACCGGTCAAAGCTGCAATATTTGACTAGTCAAATCCGATCTTGACCATATGAATGGCTAGGATTACTTCTCTATTTCTCATATATTTATCATTTCTCAAATGAACCAAACACTATATATATATATATATATATATATATATATATATATATATATAAAAGAAGACATAAGAGAGAGAGTTAAAGAGAAGTCTCCGCTTAGAATTTTGTGAGAGTTTTTTTTTAAATAAAATGTTGCATTAATTGATTAGACTCTTTCCTTTTCTCTTCATTGATTTTAATAAACTTTTTTATTTAGTTAAATCATAATTCAACAACATCCACTAAATTTATAAATTTATAATCACTATTTTATAACAATGATTATTTTATTTTTATGAACTAACAATCATCAATCAATATATCAATATATATATATATATATATATATATAGGGGTGGGTTCAAATAAAAACTCATCTTTCATTGTATACATGGGGACAAATCTTAACCATTGATCAAAAGTTACAAAAATAATCAATGGTTAATACATAATAAGGTTAATTGAGAAGTGATTAAGGACAAAATTGGAAATTTGAATCAACATCTACCTTATTTGACTTTTTATTTTATTTTTTAATTAAAAAAATTTACCTTTTTAAACTTTAAAATAAATTATCTTAAAAATTACTAATATTTTAATCAAACAAATTACACCAAAAAAACGAGAATTTTGTGTTCTTCGATATGACATCCATCTCGATATAGTTTTTTTTTCCGTTTTAACCGTTTTTTCCGTGAAATTCTATATATGTGTTATTCATTACGAATATGCATGCACATCCTCGGGTGTCCACATTCAGTATGAATAACAAAGGTGAACGTTCATTCACTATTCATGATGAATAATACAACATTCAGGATTCATGTATTATTTATCATGAATAGTGTATTATTCACCCTGAAGTTGTATTATTCACCCTTAATGTTGTATTATTCATCCTGAATGGTATATTATTCATGATGAATAATATATGAATGACCCATGAAGGTGTAGACACATGGCGCACTCTCTTTTGTTTTCCAATTCACAACCGAAATTTGGTTTAATTCATTATGAATATGTATGCACATCCCAGGATGTCCCACATTCAGTATGAATAACAAATGTGAACGTTCATTCATTATTCATGATGAATAATATAGTATTCAGGATGAATTACACAACACTCATGATGAATAATACACGAATTCATGAATCGTGAATTATTCACCCTGAATGTTGTATTATTCATCCTGAATGATACATTATTCATGATGAATAATACATGAATAACCCGTGAAGATGTGGAGACGTGACATGCTCTCTTTTGTTCCCCGGTTCACAACAAAATTACTCGATAGGTTCTCTATTCGTCTTGATGGGTGTTGGGTTACGGTGCTGAAGAAAAAAACGCGATGCCTTACGACGTTGAAGAAAGAGTTAAAGAAGGTGATGTCGAGTTACATACTTACGGTGTCGATGTGTTGTACAGACTTGAACGTACATAAATATTCATAATGAATATAACACATATATAGCATTTCACGTAAAAAACGGTTTAAACAAAATAAACTATATCGAGAAGGATGTCATATCGAAGAGCACGAAATTCTCGTTTTTTGATGTAATTTGTTTGATTAAAATACTAGTAATTTTTAAGATAATTTATTTTAAACTTTAATTGGGTAAAAGTTTTTAATTAAAAAAGAAAATAAAAAAGTCAAATATGGTAGACGTGAGTTTAAATTATCTTCCATCCTATAAGCATCTTAAAATTAAAAATTCTATTTAATATGAATTGTTGGATCAATAGAGATGAAGTGGCTGAGATTTGTCCTCACGTGCACAATGAAAATTGAGTTTTCATTTGAACTTTCTTCAATCTCATTCTCTTTCTCTCTCTCTCTCTCTCTCTCTCTCTCTATATATATATATATATACATATATATATATATATATATATATAAAAGAAGGCATAGGAGAGAAAGTTAAGAAGAATCCTCCAGGGGCGGAGCCAGAATTTTTTTCTAGGGGGTGCCTAGAAATAATGTAAGAAAATTCGTGATTTCAAGGATGAGAAACCATTTTTAGTATATATGTTTTTTTAATAAATAGTTGAAAAACATGAGTGACCTAAACAACATAACTTTATCTATATTTATATTTATAAAAACAAATAGAGCAGATATTTGTTTTGTTCTGTTTTTATGAAAGTGTCGATACTGAGAGACGGAAAAAAGTAGATACATAAAAACCGGGACTATTATTAGGGGGAGAAGGGACCAAGTGCATTACATTTTAAAAAATGGCTATGGACATCAAAACTAATGCATTTTTTTAAAGGGTGAGGGGGAGCCACTGATTCTTCTGGTGCTAAGGTGGCTCCGCCCCTGGAATCCTCTATTGAGGCTTTAGAATTTTGTGAGAATTTTGAGTTTTTTTTAAATAAAATGTTGTATTAATTGATTAGACCCTTTCATTTTCTCTTTTTTTTCATTGATTTTAATAATTTTTTTTAATTAGTTAAATTACAATTCAACAAATTCAACAACATTCACTAAATTTATAATCACTATTTTATAACAATGATTATTTTATTTTTATTAAATGAATTTACTTATGTTATTATTTATTTATTTATTTTACTTAACAATGATTATTTTATTTTTATGAACTAACAATGTTTAAAAAGGAATGCTTATCTTATTAGAGTATGATTTTATTTTTAATTCTTTCAATGTTTTTTCTAAGATACCAATCAATATATATCAATATTTATATATATAAAAGCAAAACCTTAAGAGAATAACATGGCACAATGAGAGGCTTCCATTGCTATTTATCTAATTTCTCCTAATTTCGTTTTTTTCTTTAAAATGTTGGTTTTGTTATGAGATGAAACATTGATATTGTTTAGGTTGTTCCACAGTAATTTCCTACTTAAGATTCAGATGCCTATGTTGCTGTTGATGTGGAGAATAGCAATCGGGCTAAATGCATGGTTTCGACCGGTTACTTTATCAGGGCTCTGCAGGAGAAGAAAGAAGGTTGCCAATGTGAGTCACGCGCAGAGTTGGACACTTGCGTGTGGGTGGAAAAATTCCATCGTCGTAAGGCGTAAGGGGGAGGCCTTGGTCAATTGAAACTCTCTATCGGATGAAAGGGAGCGAACGTCTTCTATCTCCTCACTTTCACATCTAAGGATTCCTTCCCTTTCTCTTCCTTCTTTCCCATAGCTAATAACCGGTTGGTTACGGCTGAGGCCTATATTCAAGGGGCCACTAAGCAGGTCGGCAGAGAGGGCACGTTTGTGACTACGTTTTTCCGTTAGTTGATGCTGCAGGGTAGAAAATGGAAGATTAGGTAATGAAGATGTGTATATAAAAGGTTGATTGATGTTGTTGAAAAATGTGAAATGGTGTTTGACAAAATATAGTTAAACCCATGTTTAATGACTAAGTTAAATTTATATTAATATTTTTTTGTTTATTTTAAAATGATTTGAACCAAAGTTTAATGATTTTAACATCAATATATAAATTAAATAATTAAACAACCAATATATACATCTATTTGTTTTTATTTTTTTAGTAAACTAACAATGCTTATAAATCAATATTTTTTTTGAATAGATTTATTTATTTTTTTCTTTTTTTCTTTATTTTTTGTAAGGTAACAAATGTTTATAAGTCAATACTTATTATTTTTATTTAGTTTTATTTTTCCATAATCAATAACTTAATCAATGATTATATATAATTTAAATTGTTAATTATAAGTTAACAATCTTTAATTATATATATATATAAGCAAAACCTTAATAGGATGACATGGCATAATGAGAGACTTCTATTGATAACAGACTAAAAATCAGTGAACTGCGAGAAGTGACTCTGAGACGCTCCGAAATCGGTTGTGTTTAGTCCAACAATCGCTCGCAAAGAGATTTAGTTGTCTTAGGAGTGACTTCGAAATAATTTGATTAACCACCATTCCGATATTAGCTTATAGAAGGAAACAACGATTATATGAGAAAAATGGAACATGGAAGGGAAAAACGGAGAAGAAATAATTTAAAAAAAAAACTTGGATTTATAATGGAGTTTCGACCATGATTTCGATTTTTTGCCTCTCAATCTAACGCCTCCGTGATGCAACTCTCCCTCCCCACGACTACAAATGAAGATGACGATTAATCATGTCAATATAATACATTTTAGTTTACATGTAAAAAATATTATTGCAATCTTTATACATATAAAAGGAACAACCTAGGGTATTTGAGGTAGTATTGTGAGAATTGAATGTTCTCAAATATTGCATTGTGGAATTGCTTTAGTTATTCTACATTGATTAAGAAATGTTAGATTTGAGAATGAAGATGGTTATAAGAAAGGAGGAGGAATGACTTTGATGATTAAAATGTTTACTTGGCTACCAATATTCTTTTAACTAACCTCTCAATAGAGAAATTTTATAAAATATTACATAAATCTTTACATATAAAACATGAAAATACTTATATCTTTATCTTTATTTCTTTATATGTACTGAAAAAACAACCAAGGGTATTTGAGTTGGTATTGTAGTATTCGTATATTCCCAAATCTTGCATTATGTGTTGTTTTAGTCATCCCATATGGATGAGAGAATGCTATACTGTAGATTTTTAGGTGACTATAAAAAACGAGGAATGAATGTTTTATATAAATATGAAATTTTGTGAGTTTGGTAATCCAATATACATGAAAAGATGATTTTTTTTATGAAACATGTAATTTTATATTGACAAGAGGAGAGGATGCCAAATTGTTGCATCTCATAAGATTGGCTAATTTTAGTCGCACCTTTCATAACAACAACAGTGATATTGTTGTTTGACATGTCGTTGAGTTCTAAAGCATAACAACAAAATTATTACCGATACATCTTAAACCGTAACAAGAAATGATTATCAATATATGAAAATGTACCACTTATGGAAATACATTCTTCATTTTAATTTGGATCTTATTGCTTATTAACCGAATAATTATATTTTATCTTAACTCTGACAAATATTTCTTTAAAATATTTTTCGCTACCGCATAACGCACGGGTGACACACTAGTTTTGATAACAAATATACCTCCAAACTTTATGATTCCCCTCTTAAATTTCATTGCACCTTCTTGTTTCTCAATATTGTGTCAAGAGCACCAAGAACACTCAACAATTAATGTAACTACCCAACCCCAGGATTACAAGATAACAATTTAAATCTTAACATTAACAATAATTCATGCCAAAACTGCCCCAAACGTACATTAATATTCCACTTTTTGCAAAAGCAACCTATTCACAACTGAGATAATTAAAATAAAATAACTATGATGACGGTCTTCTAACGGCTCCCACTACATCTTCTCCTTTCCTTCAACTGACCTTTCCAAAATTCGCCTGCCTGAAAAGATTTTTAGTTTGAAAGAGCGAGGGTTAGACCAAAGGTCTAGTGAGTCCCCTCTAACAGATGAGCAATAAAATCACTTTCCAGAATTTAATCAACATTTAATAAATGCACATAGATGAAACACGCTACTGACCACACGATCGTCAAAGACGATGTGTCTAACTCGCACTGCCTTAATATTGGGACACACCCCCAATGGCATAAACGGGTCACACTCCCCGGCACGAGTAGGGGGGCCACACTCCCCGACTTAGGTCACAATCTCACGCTCCTGACCACACTACCGCCGAAGACGGTGTGTCTAACTCGCACTGCCTTAATATTGGGACACACCCCCAATGGCATAAATGGGACACACTCCCCGACACGAGTAGGCGGGCCACACTCCCCAACTAACTAAAATGAAATAGGCCAAACATTATAACCGAAGCCCACAAGGGAGAAGGACATGGGCCGCGGCCCAAGCCTCGACCAAAACCCACCTTTCGACCGGACTCCTTTCTTGACCGAACTCCTACCTCGACCGGACTCCTACATCGACCGGATCCATTCTCTTGAACGACCGGTGTCTCTAAACGACCGGTGTCTCACTATCGACCGGGGTCAACTACTTGACCGAGTTCTAAGCAACCGAGGTCCACTAGACCGGGGTCTATACACTTCAGTCCCCCACCCCGACCGAAGGCGACAATGGGTTTTCGATCGAAATAATAAAAAAAATCCAGAATAATTCGGATCCTTTAACAATCCACCACTCTTAACCCAATGATTTAGAGTATGGTCATAACATAATCAAATCATTAAAATCACTTCTAATAAAACAACATCAATCGGTCGAGGAGGGTCCGATGGGGTCGCAAACCCAAACTCACAGAATCAACCCAACCAAAGAGAGAAACAACATAATGTCTGCAATACTAGTCCTGCTATAGAAGAAGACTTAGAGTTTTACCTTGAGAGGAAACAATTTTTGCAGAGCTTCCAGTCCTTCTTCTTCTTCCCAAATCGCACACCAATACTGCTTTCCTTTTTTTTATCAGCCGCCAAAGAGCAAATGAAACAATCCCTAGGAATAAAACCCCTTTTTATACACCATTTACACTTAACCCCCTTTAACTTTGACTTTAGACCACTTCTCACCCCAACTCTAATTTATTAGATTAAACTTGGTTATTACATTATTCCCTCCTCAAAAGAATTTCGTCCCCGGAATTCCTTCGTCGAACAAACTGGGATACTGATTCCTCATAACTGACTCCAATTCCCAAGTCGCCTCCTGACTTTTATGGAATTGCCACTGAACTTTCACCAAGGGAATTTCCTTGCTCCTTAACTTCTTCACTTTACGATCCAGAATAGCTACCGGTTCCTCTTCATGGCTTATCATCTCATCTATTTGGACATCCTCTAAAGGTATAACAACATCCCTTTCTGCTAAACATTTCTGCAGATTAGATACATGGAAAACGGTCCAACAAACCTCGATCTTACTTTGCCTTTCTTACCGAAACGAACAACTCCCTTCCATGACGAAACTTTTCACATCACTTTGTCCCCTACTTGATACTCTATTGGCTATCTTCGTTTATTTGTGTACATCTTCCGACGGTTACTTAGATCGTCTTTCACAAGACTTGTTTTCTCTCGATCATATCAACTTAACTTCTCCCAAACGCCCCAAAACCAAAGTCGTACCCTCTGAAAACCAACCGTAACATATCCTCGCAACATGCCAAACCAATAGTACCAACTAAAGATTTTCACACACCCATCTGTAACATCCCAGACCATCTGTAACATCCCAGACCAACCGTACCAGATATTGTCCGCTTTGTCCACACACCCGGACTCACGGTTTTAAAACGCGTCTCCTTATTTTCACATATAAATTTACTTCTTTAGAAGAACGAACTTTATCAGAAATGGCGTCACAACGACATAAACTCCTGCCTACCAAAAATAACCCCTCGATTTGCCAATATAACACGATGCCAATCTTTAGCATCACCATGAATCCACTGTTATGAATCTCCCTCACCAAGTACCCTGCCATAGCAAAAATATCTTCCCATAACGACGCTTACTTCTAATACCAAGAGAAAACTTTCCCTCCCGAACCACACTGATCCCACTCAACAGTGTTGTGCAACCCACACGCGCTATGCATACATTACTTCCAAACGTCGTTGTCCCAAATTTTACATAGGAAGGAAAACTTCCACACTTCATCTCTTTCATAGTCCACCAACTCCAACCGTCTGAATTGAAACAACCCGTACTTCCATTTCTCATTGCAACCAACAATATGCCCAAACGTAATTGCAATGAATCCAAGTTCCATTGTTTATATACGGAGTGACTACTCTCACCCAACTACCTCAAATAATCTCCACACTGGGCAACAGGTAATGCAACAACCAACATTTCCTCTTTTCCTCTCGGAAACATCTAACACCCTACCAAGGATCACTTACTAATGGATGCGAGCTTTTAGGTCAGTTCACCCGACTTAGACTTCTCAACCCCCAAAAATCTCAACACGCACCAAATCTCCTCCCCGCACCCTCACCAGAGCTCGCGAACTTACCACGGCAAGGCTGAAACATAACTCCACATTTCCGAACCTCTCGACAAACTTCTCGTCCTCGGCTTAGATACTTACTTGACGATCCCAAAAGTACCGAAACGCATTTTTCTTTTCATTACTATGCTTAGCCGAACGGCTACCCACAATTCTCCTTCAAGTTCTTCAACCAAACCCTTCCAAAACAATCCTCAAATCTACACAGCGTCGCACATTTCTCACTTCCCAAACAGGAATGACCTACCCGCTAGAATTTCCTCCACACTCAAGGAATACTTTGACCACCTCACAGACCTTCTTACCAACTATAAAACCTTCCGGACTAATCCATTCGACATTTCCTTCAATAATTTAACGGTAAAAGATAACTCGTCTTTACTCGCCGCGAACCAGGCACATAGTTCCTTCTCTTAGATAGCCATTCACAGTCGATCGATCATTAATATCAACTTAGCACCACCACTATGCCAACTCTACCCCCACACCTCTTAGCAACATAATTGCCACTTTTGAAAAACTCCCCAGGGATCTCCGAGCAAGATTCTCATTCACACTCTACTCATAACAACAACACCAATACCCTGATAAATCTCAAGAAACCCTTACCACCAATGACATGCCCGAATGCTACTCCTCCAAACAATCCTCACCCCTACCAGGTACTAATCTATTTGCACTGATCAAAACACTAATACCAGAGATAAGGTCATCTCGCGACTTTATTCTCCCCAAATTTGAACGACCACAAAAACATGCTCAATAACGCCCTGCACCAGGACTTCGCTCCTTGTCGGCTCATCGCGACCTACTGGAATAAAACTCCAGTAGTTTGAAAGATTAAGCGTACTACCTCGCATTCTTAAATACTCAAAGTGCACCCTTCCAGTTACGCTATATAAAAAAATTTCACTCCCACATACTACCAAAACATTCGTCAATAAAGAACCATAGCGGTCTTCCACTTTTGCAAGATCCACACCAGCTTTCCACATCACATTAGGTATCAACATTTTCTGAATAATTCCTCACTTTCTCACGAAAACTCCTCAAAACTATCCATAGCTACTTCTGCATTTTTAGCGATCCGCCATTCACCACAAACATGAATTCTGACTCCCACAACAACAACCTTCATTGAGATACTTTCACTATGTCTCCAACCAACAAGAATCCACCAAGAAACTTACCTCTTCCACTGCAATAGCTAACTGCTAAAAACTATTTTTACGACTTTAAGTTTCCGACAGGCACCACCTTTTTGCCGCCATTCACGATTCAAATCACCGCGTAAACGGTTAAGCCTTTATATTACAACATTCTAAACATCCAAGATTCAAAGCCTACAATACTCACTCCTGCTGCTCATCACCTTTCCTTAACAGGTACACCAAAACCAAGAATCAATCACCCTTTGGACGAGCATCCAACTTTCACTCTCAAAACTTCCTCATTCCTAAATGCAATCCTTTCCCCATGACCTAGAGAGTTCATAGCCTTCATGCATGACGACACAGTAAATTTATACTGTTGACTTTTGAAAATATGAGGATATTACGTTACGAAACAAGCCTGAGTATACACGATACCGGATCGGCATAACGGATTAGTTGTACACAACTATCTCGAGGATCGTTTTGCCTCAGTCTCCGTGCTGAAATAGGTCTCACCCAATCGAAAATCGATGTTGACGCTATTGAAAATACTTTCAATAAACTTTCTTATGCGGTTCATAAAATTTCACTTTTAATAAAAATCAGGTGATTAGATGATATTACATTTCCACGAAATGCCGACTCCTTTAAAAATAAGTGAAACGATTCTTCATTTATCAAATTCAATATTCAATGCATCACACATTAAATCCACTCTTTTCACCGGACACACGCTTACACACGTCATCTTGTTTTTAAAACGAATGCCTCACAAGGCACACTCTTACCAAAAATTTATGACATGATGGACACCAACATTTTGTTCAAAACATAATGCATGAGACTCATTTCACATTGAAGGCTATTTCCTCTAGTAGGGTCACTGTTTGCACTTGCCACACTCTATTACGGCTCTCTTCTTCCGACCGACTAAACAGGGCCCTCACAATTACCACAATCTTCATCACCCCACTTCCCCATCTCCTTGCATGATCCACTACCAATTACCACCGCGATCAAAGATTCGTAATTCATGCGTCCTCACAATGACCCAAAAAAACCTACCATCACTAGCTCACTTCCATTCTGTCATTGCTTCATTTTATCAGTTAGCACTAATAACGCCTTCAACCCTGCTTGCCACTCCTCAAATAACTATGTCCCCAAAAGCCTCATTTCTAACCTTCGATTCTTAGATTAACACCCTTATGATTCCCACTAAACAACCCAACAATCTATCAACCCGAAGACTTCCTTGGAGCGAGAAGCTCACCTCCAAGCATTATCCTCTTATGGACTCGAGAGGTCCTTTCTCAATGAAATATCTACATCCCGCACAATAAACATCCCAACCGGTAATAACCTTACGACCAAAAAAAAAGAACTCCCGCCACACGCTAGACTAACACTATCAATTATAGACAGAAATCTCTACCCTGAACCACACTCAACAATAGCAATCGAGTATGCCCATGCACTTGTAAATTCATAATGGCATTGGCCAGATGCAATTCTGAATTTACCTTACATAAGAGTACTCACTATTGTTATCACGCCTTACGATGATCAAGGTCTTTCTTAAAGGCTTCCTAAATCTCAATTGTGTCCCCGACTCCACAGTTTAAGTTTAGGCCCATCCGGTCACCTAAATCCCTTAAACTATAGCTCTGATACCAACTGTAACTACCCAACCCCAGGATTACAAGATAACAATTTAAATCTTAACATTAACAATAATTCATGCCAAAACTGCCCCAAGCGTACATTAATATTCCACTTTTTGCAAAAGTAACCTATTCACAACTTAGATAATTAAAATAAAAGAACTATGATGACGGTCTTCTAACTGCTCCCACTATATCTTCTCCTTTCCTTTAACTGACCTTTCCAAAATTCGCCTGCCTGAAAAGATTTTTAGTTTGAAAGAGCGAGGGTTAGACCAAAGGTCTAGTGAGTCCCCTCTAACAGATGAGCAATAAAATCACTTTCCAGAATTTAATCAACATTTAATAAATGCACATAGATGAAACACGCTACTGACCACACGATCGTCAAAGACGATGTGTCTAACTCGCACTCCTTAATATTGGGACACACCCCAATGGCATAAACGGGCCACACTCCCCGGCATGAGAAGGGGGGCCACACTCCCTGACTTAGGTCACAATCTCACGCTACTGACCACACTACCGCCGAAGACGGTGTGTCTAACTCGCACTGCCTTAATATTGGGACACACCCCCAATGGCATAAACGGGCCACACTCCCCGGCCCGAGTAGGCGGGCCACACTCCCCGACTTAGGTCACAATCTCAACATATAATGTATGCATACATTTAAACATCAATAATTTATATCACACTTAAATCATTTAATAATAATCATGCCATCGCAAATAAATCAAAGTTTAAAATTCAACTTCGCATGCTTTCGTTACCAAAAAGGTCTAGTTCAGAAAAACTCACATGTATCAAATAGCCTTCGAAACCGTAAACAAATTTAGTTTGAAAGATTCACCTGACGTCCTTAGCTCAAATCTCGCGTCTACTTCTATAATTCGGTCTGAAACCTATAAAGGAAACATTGACCGGTTAACTTCCGACACCCGCTAAATTGCAACGATAACTGACCCTTACCCA
This sequence comes from Arctium minus, assembly GCA_954870635.1. NCBI lineage: Eukaryota > Viridiplantae > Streptophyta > Magnoliopsida > Asterales > Asteraceae > Arctium > Arctium minus. The sequence continues at coordinate 144,920,095 of OX941080.1, forward strand.
CTAGGAAGTTAAACGCTGAAGCCTACTTAAAGCCGAGCTTACACCCATGATCGAAACATTTTATAAATAATTTTGATTCACAAATAAACAGATCCACTACTTGGTAACAGGCCCAACTAACTAAAATAAATTGGGCCAAATATTATAGCCGAAGCCCACAAGGGAGAAGAACATGGTTCGCGGCCCAAGCCTCGACCAAAACCCACCTTTCGACCGGACTCCTTTCTTGACCGAACTTCTACCTCGACTGGACTCCTACATCGACCGGATCCATTCTCTTGAACTACCGGTGTCTCTCAACGACCGGTGTCTCACTATCGACCGGGGTCAACTACTTGACCGAGTTCTAAGCTACTGAGGTCCACTCGACCGGGGTCTATACACTCCGGTCCCCCACCCCGACCAAAGGCGACAATGGGTTTTCGATCGAAATAATAAAAAATCCAGAATAACTCGGATCCTTTAACAATCCACCACTCTTAACCCAATGATTTAGAGTACGGTCATAACATAATCAAATCATTAAAATCACTTCTAATAAAACAACATCAATCGGTCGAGGAGGGTCCGATGGGGTCGCAGACCCAAACTCACAGAATCAACCCAACCAAAGAGAGAAACAACACAATGTCTGCAATACTAGTCCTGCTATAGAAGAAGACTTAGAGTTTTACCTTGAGAGGAAACAATTTTTCCAGAGCTTCCAGTCCTTCTTCTTCTTCCCAAATCGCACACCAATACTGCTTTCCTTTTTTTCTTCAGCCGCCAAAGAGCAAATGAAACAATCCCTAGGAATAAACCCTTTTTTATAAACCATTTTCACTTAACCCCCTTTAACTTTGACTTTAGACCACTTCTCATCCCCAACTCTAATTTATTAGATTAAACTTGGTTATTACAATTAACTAAACTCTCTTTTCTCTTTGACTGCAAAGTTAATGAAAGAAATAATGAAGAGTATATCTTATACTTCAATCCCTCCAAATCACCATTGGAGGGGTTATAATTTCCTTCCCTATTTAACACATGTTTTCCTTGATTTCTATAACTTTGAAACTATTCAAACTTAAACTTTTATAATTCCTCATTTAATCCTCCTTTTTCAACATTTCACAAATTAAACTTTTAAATGAGCTTGACATATCTAGTCACTCCTTGTAATATTTATTATAATTAGCCCTTATTTCCGGGTGTTAAACTTTAATTTCTAGTAAATTACTAAACCAAAACTTCGTATTTTTTATGTAATTACAGTCTGTTTTCATATTCAATCAATATAGGGCGGTGTTGCAAAGGGTTATTCCATCTCAAATTTCAAACTATTGTCGTTGTGACAATGGTGTTGCACATCTAAGGACTTAAAATACGAAATTGGGGTTTTATAGTTTACAATAATGAGTTTTTTATATGAAAAATGTCAATATGACTAGTGCCTATGAGCTACTGAGCTACTGAGGAACAACGGGGGCATACACGTGTATTTTGATTCTTGTAGGTTTTTATTTATATAAAAAGTTTAGTTAATCAAATATTAAAATAAACTACAGTGCCCAGTTTTGACAAATATAGCGCTTGGAATTTAAAAATATAGTTTTGGCCACAAACTACAAAAATTAATACTTTTGTAATTTACATAAATAACCTTGGACTTCAAAACATGATACTTTTGGCCCTTTTAAGTTACTTTATTTAGAAATTACAAACATATGCCTATACTTCAAAATATGATAGTTTGCAGGGTCGGCCCTGGCCATGTATCCCAGGCTTTGACACACGACATAAAAGCCTAAGGGGCAACCGATAATCCAATCCACCACTACCATAGGTTTATGTCGACTTAGGATTCTTGATTTCCTCTCTTGCTATCGATTCCCTCTCTCAGTTCTTGATTTAAGTTTCTTCTTTTTTCGTATTTGATTTAAGGTTTCCGCATTTTCCAATTTGCTGATGTGCCTATCTTGGTTTCTCGTTATTATTTTGTTTATGTTAGTGGTTTAATTTGTTGTCCATTGTTTATAATATTACCAAGCTTAATGATGCCTTCCCACTGTTTAGTGAAATGTTGCCAAAACAACCTCTCTAATATTCTTGTTAGTTTAATTTCAAATACTAAAAAGTTGGTTACATAGTTTACTTGTTTTCTCTGTGTTTAGGTGGCATTTATGTCTTAGTGATGCTAATTACAATTTATCAATACATGATTGTTAATAGAAAATCTCTAAAAGAATGGAGGAAAGAGGTTGTGTAATATGTTATAAGCGTAGATGATATGCTAGCTTCTCTAATCCATAAATATTCTTCCACCCTCTCTACAATAAAGTTATGTTTGAAGTTATAATTGAGATAACGAGTCACAAGTCTTTCTTTTAATCCTTAGCTATGAATCACCAATGAACAAGGTATTCATTTACAAGAAAAGGAGAGTGTAAGGAAGGGCGCAACATGCCCGCAGTTAGAAGAAGAGCGTGATCGGAACCTAGAGGGAATAAATCATGTTTTCATGGATGGCAAAAAAACCGAAACTGACGGTGAAAACCGAAAACCGGACATTTCGGGTCTAGTTCGGGGACTTCTTAACGGGGACGGGGCGGGGATCAGGGATTTTAACGGGGATGGGGACCATCCTTACCGGCCCGGCCCGACCCGATATATATATATATAATATATTATATATACATATTCTAAACTTCAAAATTCTTTTGAGCTACAACTTAAATATACATCTATTTTAAAAGCCCAAACCCGATTCTAATGATTTGGTCGAATGAACTTTTTAGCCATCTTTTTGTCATTATTTATTCCGAAGTAGCTACTCATTTAATTTATGTTTGAAAACCTGTGCTTTTTTTCATTTCGGTTCGAGTATGGTTCCGATTCGGGTCGGGTTCGGGGAAAACCAATGGTGACAGTGAATTTTTTTTCTTAACGGGTTCCCCGATGGGGATCCCCGACGGGGATCGGTACGGGGACGGGGACCCTAAAAACCGGCCCGTTGCCATTCCTACATGTTTTGCAGATTTAGGTTCTAGTAATCTCATTACTTTAATTTCATTTAATGAGTATATAACATTGTCAATTTGTATTCATTTCATGGTTTCTCTGCCTAATGAGTTGTTTGCCAACATGGTTTCATAAACACTAATTCCTATAACATGTTATAGGTGTTCTCTAGATCCCTACCCTTCACATCAAGTTTCCAATGTATTCCTAAAATCTTTCTTAAATAATCTTTAGTGTCTTCTTATGCAAATCACAACCAATATTAGTGGTCTTTTTAGATCACACATTTTGCCACATATCTAGTTGTTTGTTGCATTTTCACGTTGAGCAAAAATGTTGACAGTTAAAAATTGATGTACAAGTGGTTCATGATGACTATGGTGGTTTCTTTCATTTGAAAACTCACGATTCAAATAAATTATTGGTTCCTTACAAGATAGTATGAAAAATATTATGTTTGTGTGCATTTTTGTACGTCGAGGGTATTTTTTAGGTTTTCAGAACAAGGCATGAAAAACCTAAGGACCAACCATGATAATTTGGCTACTATTTCATAAATTAGGTATTTTTAAAGTAATAATTATGCATGCCCTTGGACTTTTTTAATTCTTAGTTTGCCAATTTAATAATTGGAATTAACCATGTTAAAAGTGTTAGAATTTTGATATATGAAATGTCATGTAGGTTGATGGATTAAGATCGACTTAGCAAACATATAATCGGTTTGAGGTAAGTTCATTTGTATTTGGGGTGATTATAATAATTTTTTATATTGCATTTTCTCTATCAAAGGTCAAAGCTCATGTTTCTAAAAAAGGTAATTAAAAATAAAATTAATGTAATTTACATATTTAAATATAATTTTTTAATATAATAAAATAAAATTGATTTTTTTTTAAGTAAAGATAAAATTTTGATTCTTATTCTCGATTTATAATTATAATTATACATTCTACTACATCATAATTCATACATGTGCACAACTAGATCCTTGGCATGCAGATTACTCTTTTATGGTCCAAAAAATAAACTTTGGAATCCATATGTAGTTAAATAAAATGTTGACCCCATGTTTTTTAAACAAATACAACATAAGATAAACTTTTCAACCAAACTAAAACGGAAAATATGTCAACATCATATGATAAAAAGTAGGGAAATTATCAAAATAGTCGATCTTTTCAATCAAATTCACTTTTTAATCGTCTTTTCAATTGGATTGTCATTTTAACTAGGGTTTATGTAAATGTCTTACGTATTAATATACACTCGATTTTTAGATATTAAAAAAAAATGTATCCAAATTTACGTAAGGATTCACATTTGTGTAAAGAATTTGCTTAATGATCCCCATTTTCGTAAATACATTTTTTCCTTTTTCTTAATCTGAAAAACACAAATGCATAAGATATTTTCATACTTTGGATAAAATGGGAATTTGGTTCTAAAAGTGGTTAAAAACTGAAGTTGATTGAAAATTTTGGTTATTTTGGTTGATTTCTCTCAAAAGTAAACCGTAAAAATAATAATTTTACCAAAAAGAACGAAGTTTATCTAGAAAAAAGAAAAGATATATTTGATATTGTAAGATTAGGTACTTATTAGGGGTGCTCAAAAACCCGATCAACCCGACCAACCCAACCCAACACGAAATAACTCAAACCGAAGCAACCCGATGTCTAATCGAGTTGTAAAATCTTCAAACCATAGGTATTGGGTTGATATCGGGTTACTTTTATTTGAACCCAACCCAACCCAACCCAACCCGATGAACTCGATCCTTTTATTTTGTGGATTTAATATGATTATTAAGTCTCTATTAATATGTAAATTAGACAATTACACTATTGCGTACCCTCTTCATTTACATATATTTTCAATCTATTATTCATCTCTATATAACTCTTTTGTATATATGTTTAATAAATGTAAACACACACATACACACACACACATATATATATGTGCAAACTAAAAAATTAAGTAAATGTGATATATTTAAGATTTAAGAAGTATGTATAAGTTGTACCAAATGGTTGATGATGGCACGACCAACCTCAAGGCCAAGAAAGAAAGCATCGGGGTTGGAAACGTCTAAAACGATTGTTGTTGATTGATATATTATCATTTGGTTTAGACATTTTTATATGTAATATCGTAATATTTTTGATGAACTTACATACTTTCATGAATTATCGGTCATTCGGTTGTATTTCAAAGAAATGTTTCCTTTATGTTTATATTTCTAAATTTGATTTTATCTTGTTTAAACACAACCCGACCAACTCGATCAACCCGAACGATTTGGGTTGGGTTGTAAAATTTTCAAACCGCCTATATTGAGTTGAGTTGTTAAAAAGTCTTTAACCCGATCAACCCAACCCGTAAGCACCCCTAGTACTTGTGACGAGTTTAATTGTAAATAAAATAAGGGTGCTACTATTTACAGTTCTTTGATTGGATGATAATAGGCCATCACTTTTGAATTTTCATTTTACCTGCTTCAAATTAGTTATTTTATTTTAAACTATTTTGATCCATATAAGTATTTTAATTCTTAAATTCGTTTTACTTTTGTAGATATTACTTATTATTCGAATTTAATATCCACATATGTCTATATCTTATATTGTGTTATTACTTTTAATATTTATGATGTTAGAAATTAAAACTTTAATATCTTTAAAAATAAAAGAACTTATTATGTTTTATATTGAAAGTAAAAATAAAACATTATTTTAATATAGTATTTGCATATTGTTATAAACACATTATATTGTTCATAAAAATTGTGCATATGTAATAAATACTTGTAAGTTTAAAAAATTGTTCATTACTAAACATTATTTTCAAATTTTTTTTAGGTTTTTTTATTGCTTTAAAATAAAATATGATCACTACTAGAATACTCGGTATCTGCAATGGACATTTTTGATGAAAAACATTTCAAAAATTTGCGACAAATTTTTTATGGATTTAGAGGGAAAATCATATAATCTTCTTTCCTAAAAGTTTAGACGGATTATCTGTAACACCTCGAATTTCTATCCCAATTGAAGAAAAGTGTTGAACTGAGTGAATAGGTAAAGGAAGAACCACATATGGAGTATGGATGTAGTGCCATGTGGTTGTGACACCTGTCACAATAGTACCAATGGTATTAAGAGTGTAGTCGTCTCGGCTATAGTGTCATGTGGCTGTGACATTTGTCACAATAGCAACGACGATTACTAAGTAGTTGGTCGTCCCAACGAATGTGCCATGTAATTATGACAATGGCAGGATAACTGGCATAATAGCATCAAATGTTCCGAGAGAACGGTCGAGGAATGGCCGGAAGAACGGTCAAGGAACGACCGGGAGAATGGTTGGGAAATCCGTCGAGAAAGTGGTCGAAGAACGGTAAAAAAAACTCTAGTTATGAGTCTGGCTACAGTGCCCAGCGACAGTGCTATAGGGCACTGTAGCATGGCAAGGTCGCACGAGGCAAGGGGCCCTCGGTACATCCCAGGCGACAGTGCCTGCTACAGTGACAGATGGCACTGTAGCATGTCAGGGTCACGCCAATCTCACAGTGCATAAAATCGGGATTTTTTTCATTTAGTCATATCTTGCTCATTTCTACTCCGTTTTGGGCGATTCAAAATGCTATGGTTTTGTTTTTGAGAGCTTTCAGGGTTAGATTGTTATTTTTAGGAAGATTAAAAAGTATTTGGTGGTGGATTTGAAGCAAAGGTCAAAAGCTCATCATCATCACCTCCATCTTCAATGAATTTTGGGTTTTTCTAGGTTTTCACCAAAACCTAAGTGGTGAGTTCATCCTCCTAGTTTTTAAACTTTGCTATAAGTTATAATTGCTCCATTGATGACTTCCTAGTGTTTATGTTTCCCAAATTTCGGTTTGGATGATTTTGGAGAAATTAGGTCAAAACTAGGGTTTTGGCCAAAATGGAGATTTTGATATAAAATGTTTGGGGATCGATTCTAAATGGTTGAATATGAATGTTTATGGTTGGAAACTTGTGAATCTAGGTTTTTGGAAGGATTTGCTTGTGGATTCAAGTTTCTTCAAGGAAGCTCAAGTTGGGGTAAAATCTATATTTAGCCTAAATCTAGCAAGGCGAGTTCAAGTTGAATTGTGAAAATGTTGTACATGTCAAAAATGTCCATTTTAAAGTGATTATGTGTTTACATGATTTTTATTAAAAAGTTGGGATAATTGAAGAGTTTTACTCATTTGGATTATTTGGTTTTATAAATTTTGTGAAACACATACATTTGGGATTTTTGAACATTTTGGTAAATAAATCATGTTGATATGTTTCCTTGATGATTTTATATATAAATGGAGTTCATTTGATGTATCATTTTTGTGTATTTGATCTTATAAACCGTTTGGAAAATGCATATTATTGTGTTATGAGACATTTTGGAAATATAAGGGTATGAGTTCATTTGAAAAATGGTTTGCCTCAACTAGGAATGGGGACGGGGGACGGCGGCAACGGGGCGGGTTTGCCGTCCCCCGTCCCCGTCCCCGTCCCCGAAACTGAAATGCATCCCCGTCCCCACCCCGTTCCCCGTCGAGTTTTTATTCGGGGCGCCCCGTCGGGGATTTTTTATGCCCTGTTCCCGTCCACGACCCGATGAGGAATCCCCGATCCCCGAACCCGAACCGAACATTGGGAAAAAAAATCCAAGAATAAAAATGGTTGGAAAATCATGTCGAAATACGATGTAACTTAAAATTATTGCTCCAAACACAATCCAAAAATCTAAATTAAAATTGTTGTTCCAAACACAATCCAAATTGGAGTCCAAACACAATCCAAAATCAAGTTTGTTAACACTTAACAGTTAACACAGCCAAACATAAACTTGTTCCGACAAAGACACAAACAAAATACTTTATCACATCAACTCATCCAAAGACGTCGTGCCACTTTCTTTAGTACCTCCCTACATTAAGAAATCCATCAATAAATCAACCCTAAAAAAACTAAACATATTTATATTAAATATTATTAATATATATAATTTTATTTTTATTAATATATATATATATATATATATATATATATCGGGGCGGGGCAGGGATACCTTGCCCCGATACCGAACCCGATAAAATCCTCGAAATTTTCCCCGTTACCTGATCCCGACCCGAAATTGTCTAACCCGATCCGACCCGAACTTAGCCGGGTTTCAGGTTTCCCCATCGGGTTCGGGGTTTTCTGCCATCCCTAGCCTCAACCAATGAGGAGTTTTGAGTTAATCATACTTTTGGTCGTTGTGTTTGCATAACCGTTGGTCAAACGTGTTTTAATGTTTACACTGACTTTCATTGGAGATTTAAGTAAATTGTTGAGACTTTGGCTCGGTTTTGACTAAGATGAGTCTTGAGGACATTTGTCTGGTTTAATAGCCCGTTGTGGAGTTTTGAGTATGATGGTGTTTATTACGTGTCATTTGAGAATTACATGTTTTGAGTGCTTTGGTCATTCAATTGGAGTCATGTAATGTTATAGACTATAATGTAATGGATCCATAGGCATATGAGTCGATCTTTAATATTTTAAAAAGGGCAATTGTTTCCATGATGGGACCAGGATTAGTCATGGGGTCATCGAGAGCGCCTTATGGTGCGGGCTCGTGGAGTCAAGCATCTGCCATTGGCACCGTGATGTAATTGTTGAGTCTGTTTTTATGGGATAGTTACTTCCCATTTGTAGCTAGTTGAGACATTAGGTCCTCGGAGGCAACTTGGTACGGTTATGTGGAACCGAAAACTAGCCATGGGCCGTAAATGTAATCCTAGTGAATGAGCATGATTAGGATCCTCGGGCGCCTTCATCCACATCTTAGTACGAGTCGACGAGCTCGTGGCCATGAGTCCTAGTATGGTGAGCTCAATAACTTGGAATATGACATACTTTTATGTTCTGTCACTAGCCATGAAAAACGAGTCTCCCCCGTCACCGAAAGGTGTTGTTTTGGGTATTTAGTTTTATCCTTGTTTTTTGGTGACATTTTGAGTTTGGGTTATTCTCCATATGTTATAATTTTTGAGGCTTGAGTTTACTCAAATTTCGGTCATTTGGTTTATAAAGTTTATTCAAATTTGAGCATTTACCATCATTCGTGTTTTGAGTAAGTGTTGAATTGCATTACTTCATGAAAGAATGTTTTGGAGTTGAGGCGTTCATCTATAAAATGCGTATTATTGGAAAACGTGTCGTTCTCATAAAAGTAATTCATTTTGAAGAATCATGATTTAAGTTGCATTATTTCCGTTTAACGATTTTTATAATCATGATGAAAACTCTTGAACTTACTAAGCGTTAGCCTAACATTTTTATTTGTCGACATGTGCATCAGGTTTTATTTTGGGATTAGTTCTAGCAACACTGTGAAGAGATGAGTGCTAGTTGTGTGCTCGAAGAAGTGAATAGCTTGATGAAGTCATCCGCATTTATTTTGGATATAGCTATTATTATTGGGTTTTAGTAACACCCGACTTTAATTAGTCTTTATGTAAGACTTTATTTATTTTGTTGATGGTTCAACCTAGAATTGTATTTCAAGTATGAATTTGTCGTAAGAGATTTTATTATACTTTAAGGTATTGTTGAAAATTTTAAATTAGTCGATCTTTCAAATTTTGAGGGTGTTACATCGATGGCTTTTAGACGGTAGAAAGCCCGTCAAAAATCTGTCTAAAATATTCGACGAGTTTTTGATGAAATATTGATGAACTACCTCGTTGTCTAAAATTCGTCGAAAACAATTTCAAGAAAATATGATTTTCCTAGTTTTTGTTATTCCGTCACAAAATCGTCGAAAGTTACCGGTGAAAAAATTTAATTTTTAGTTTCTAGTTCAATAAAAAAAAAGTTAAAAATATTGAAGTTAATAAATAAAAAACATACTATAAATAATCAAAAGTTAATAAAATAAGATGTTAAATAATATAAATCATGTACATATTTTTCATTTATTTACTAGTTATTACTAAAAATAATAGGAAAATTAATTAAAATGCCCGTATTTCAATCTCGTATTACCTAAATGCCCAAAATCTCGACGGTTTTGTCGAAATACCCAATTTGGCCGGGATTTCACTGTTCATCCCGGGATTTCACTATTCATCCCGGGGTTAGTCCGGGATTTCACTATTCATCCCGGGGTTAACCTAATTTATCTATCAATCTCACCGTTCATTGTTAATCGTAAGTCCATTGTATTGATCCCGGGGTTAGGCCGGGATTTCACTATTCATCCCGGCCAAATTGGGTATTTTGACAAAACTGTCGAGATTTTGGGCATTTAGGTAATACGAGATTGAAATACGGGCATTTTAATTAATTTCCCATATTAATAATATGGATAAAACTTTAAATAATTATAAATTAGTAGATAAAAATGAATAATAATAAAGGGTACTAATAGATTGATAAATACCATTAATAACAATAAATCATAGATAATCTATACTATATTATAAAGCAGGGATAAAAAACTTTTAAATACAAATTATTAGGCACAAGGTACCATCATTTTATGCAAGATTTTAAAAATCTCTTAATTTACAAGTATCAAAGCATAAGATACATATTACTACTGCTGACTTCTAACACCCATCAATTTGGTATGTACAGGGTCTTCCTTTTATGCAAACATTTCCATGTATCACTATTAATTAATATATTATATTACTATAAATTTGTTTGGTTATTTTTTTTAGATGTCATTAAAATATATAAGATAATAATTGAATTATAACAAAATACTTAATTTTTTATATAAAAAACATTATATTATTAAGCCTAAATTAAACAAATTTATAAAAAAACATTATCATTTTCTCAAAACCATCCAAAATCGTACTGTAAATCGACAAAAAAACAAAAAATAAAATGAAACATTAAAATCGTGATGTATCTCACTGTATTTCGCATGTACGCTTCTAGTAATATTAAATGAAAACAATAAAATCCTCTTAAAAAAATGAAAACAACAAAAAAGAAGTTAATGGGACTTTTGGTTTTTGGGATAGATTTTGTAGAGGGGATGTAAAGAGACTATACCCCATAAAATAAACGTAATATATATTTTATTATAAAAAATTATATTGGATAAAAATAAATAATATTAGTTATGCAGAAAATGGTTTAATTTTAATACCAGTATTTATGTATTTATTTATGATGATGATAAATAAATTAAAACCCAAGTTTTCGTCCACGCAATCAACGGTGCAGAGGTGACACAGAACACAAACAAACTGTCTCCGCAGGCTAAAACAGGGTTTATCAAATGGGATTTAGCCGCGTGTCGTCCAATCATTTTAAAGTTGTGTCTATCAATTTTTATCCAACACACTATTTTTATGCACAATAAAAGGCCCAATGCCCCGATCCATTACAGCCTGACATCCACTCTTTTTTGGATTTTTACCCTCCCCTTACCCTTACCCTTTCTCCTTTTCTTTTGTATATAAATATAAATATCTATCTATCTATCTATCTATCTATCTATATATATATATATATATATATATATATATATATATATATATATATATTATAGTCTTAGTTTCATTTGAGAAATGGTAAATATATGAAATAAATAAGTAATCCTAACCATTCATTACGGTTAAGATCGGATTTGACTGGTCGAAAGTTGCGGCTTTGACTGGTCAAAAGTCACGGCTATTCCAAAAATAGAACACTTTCGTAATTTTTATAAAATACACGTGTTGTATTCATATATGAATATGTATAATTCACATATAAACTATATGTTCATATGTGAATTAGTGTAATTCACATCTGAACTCTTTTAACTGATTCATATATGAACATTTGTGATTCATATATGAACTAATTAATTGATTCTCATATGAACTAATTAACTGATTCACATATGAACGTATAGTTCATATGTGAATCATATAGGTTCATATATGAACTCATCCAACGTATTTTACGAAACTACCCCTCTACCTTCTATAGACCATGCAAGGAATTATCCAGTGTTTCGTGGTTAAAGCCGCAAATGTTGACCAGATGAATGACTAAGATTACTTCTCTATTTCTCATACATTTATAATTTCTCAAATGAACCTCTGCCTATATATATATATATATAGGAGGTCATTCAAGGGAGAACTCAGTTATTTGTGATAACTGTGAGATCCAATGTGAGTCATATATTAAAGAATAAATTAGGAAATTATTAATTTTGGTAATTTTGATTAAAATTTTAATTAAAGGAAATTTTAGGTATTTAAATTTTTTATCTCTCCTCCCTTCTCTCCTCTCTCATCTCTCCGGCTTCCAGTAAACCTTATTCCGACGGATACACAATGTGATATCTACAAAAAACGACACTTGTTAACAAAAGATAATACAAACGATCATGATTGTGATACCCAAAATAAACTGTCACACTGTGATACTTATTGTGACACCCATAATTGACTAATTGTGATACCAAGGTGATACTCATTGTGATACCCACTATGATATTCGTGATACTTTCATGTGATACCCATATAACCACTGTGATATACCCATTGTGATATCCGTGATATTTTCATGTGATACATCCAAACCCTAAAATTTGGAAATTAGGTTTATGGTAGAGAGAGAAAGTTAGAGAATACGTGTGAGAGAAAAAAGGAGATAATTTAGGAATTCTTAATTTAATTAGATATAAAAATAAATTTACTAAAATATTCTTTTCTATTTATTTAAAAATTGTATTAATTATTCTAAATGTGTGGTTCACGTTTACACACACACACACACACACACACACACACACATATATATATATATATATAGTCTTAGGTTCATTTGAGAAATGGTACATATATGAGAAATAGAGAAGTAATCCTAGTCATTCATACGGTCAAGTCTTGACCGTATTTGACTGGTCAAATATTTCGGCTTTGACTGGTCAAAAGTTGCGGCTATTCCAAAAATTGAAGGACACTTTCGTAATTTTTACAAAATACACGGGTTGTGTTCATATATGAACATGTGTAATTCACATATGAACTATATGTTCATATGTGAATCAGTGTAATTCACATCTGAACTCTTTTAACTGATTCATATATGAACCTTTGTGATTCATATATGAACTAATTAACTGATTCACATATGAACTAATTAACTGTAAGTTCATATATGAATCAGTTGAACTAATTAACAGATTCATATATGAACTTTTGTGATTAATATATGAACTAATTAATTGATTCTCATATGAACTAATTAAATGATTCACATATGAACGTATAGCTCATATGTGAATCATATAGGTTCATATATGAACTCATCCCGTGTATTTTACGAAACTACCCGTCTACCATCTATAGACCATACAAGGAATTATCCAGTGCTTCGCGGTCAAAGCCGCAAATGTTGACCAGATGAATGGCTAAGATTACTTCTCTATTTCTCATACATTTACCATTTCTCAAATGAACCTCTCACTCTCTCTCTCTCTCTCTCTCTCTCTCTATATATATATATATATATATATAATTTTGTTTGCACTCCATTAGTGTTAACAATGTAATGTTAACCAAATATTAGCCAATAACAATCTACTATTCTTTTTTGTTAAATTACACACATTCTTTTTATTTGGGAGGGGAATTTGGCATTTCAATTGAATATCTTAATGCATATATCCTTTCCATAATTTTCTCATTTTTATTTTTGGTAGTTATCTAATTTTAATTTTTTTAATTGTCATTTGTTAATAATCTATTAAAAATTTGAAGAAGGAATCGTTTATTATGCATTTGAATTTGTCACTCCATTGGATGAAGAACAAACCTGCAATTTTGTTTACTGAATTCGGGGAAGATCAAAGTCACGATATTTCAGAATGAGTGACATATGTTTACCTTGTGATATTGATAACGAGACTTTATTAGAATCTATTTTTGTCGAACAAGATGGTCCCCCGACACGCCGTGATGATTGTATTATTCAAACTGGTAATACAAGATTAATTGACGAGTTTGTTAATCCACATGGGCTTGATGACATATATGTCGACGATTTCAATATCGATAATCGTCCATCTTCTAGTTCGGTGTTACGAGAACCTAATTTCCATTTTGGTAGCGGTAAGGTTTTATTTGAAGAACATAATATTGTGTTTCATTCAGATGCATTCATATTCATAATTATATAGGGTTAGCTCAAGTTCATAAATTTCTTTTTAACTTTGTATTCACATAATATTGTGTGTACATATGCACAAAATATGTTTACATGTTAAGAAATTATGCCATCATAACCGACTTCCAGTTTTGCACAAGTTATTGATGACCGCGTAAAAGTATTATATATTGTGCATATATATATATATATGTTTTAACTTAATACACATTGTAGTTTTTGTAAATAGTGTCACTATTGTAAACTACATATTATCATAATGCTCATATATGTGTATGTTGGTCATTGTTAAGGAGTCTAATAAATAAATGTGCATGTATGAATAATTTGAAATTTTAGATTTGCATAATAGGAATTAACATTCATGTTCATCTTGCATGTGAAGTGTGCATTATCGTGGGTATATCAATGAGTTGTAATGTGTTTTTTATATGTTCAACGTTTTATTTTTTTGTATTGGATGATTTGCAATTTAATGTTGTTGAGTCTCCTTTTGGAAACAAGTTACGGATACCTAAGGTTTTAGATGAAGTTAAACCCAAGTTGGGTGATCTGTTTCCGTCTATTATTGCGGCTGAATCTATATACAAAAAATATGTGGATAAGGCGGAGTTTGATGTTAGGTTGAATGCGAAGAAGACAAATAAGAACGGGTCGATTCAGACCCGATGGTTCGTTTGTAGTAAAGAGGGTTACCCAAAGAAGAGTAATGTTGACTCCCTTGATCTTCTTTTAGGTGATCGGTGTGTCCGTAACTCACATGTAAAACGTTCGGGTTGCAATGATTGTGTGAAGATACATTTGATAAAGGACAAGTCTCGATATGAGGTTTACGAGTTTGTCGAAGAGGATAATCATGTGTTGTTTAATAGTAATGATCGTCGTTTTTCACGAAAAATAGGAAAATGCAGTACACCGATTGTAGAAATGTATTGAATAGATTTAGTTATAAGTTCGGAGCAACAAGAGCCCATCGAATACAAACTTCTTTGAAGGGCGGATTTGAACACAATCGATGTAACATTGTTGATTACCAAAATTTTAAGAGAGATGATGATATGTTTGTCGGGAACAAGGATGCGAAAATGTTGATTAATAAGTTGACAAATAGAAAAGAGATTTAAAGCGAATTTTTTAGTATAAGTGTCACGAACGGGAGTTGCATGCAATTTTTTGGGCGGCTGAAGTTGCTCGACTTAATTACAGAGAGTTTGGAGATGTAATATCGTTTGATGCTACGTATAGGACAAATGAGTGAGTATTTTGATAAATGAACTAATCTGAGGAATTTTGTATGATTCTAATGTTCTTTTAGGCACATGCTGACCTTTGTTCCATTTCGGCAGTTGACAATCATAAATGTTCGGTTGTGGTTGGGTTTGCGTTGATTGCTTGTGAGACCATCGAAAATTTTAAATGGGTGTTAAGGGCTTTCTTGAGATGTTATGAGAAACAACATTTGGTCGTGATTACTGATCAATGCACCGCTATGAAACAAGTTGTCCCGTTCGTGTTCACCGAATCTAGACATCGTTTATGAATGTGGCATATAATGAAGAAAGTTCCTAGCAAGGTTTGTTTTTGTTCTTCGATTTTATGCTAACATTAATTTATCGCTAGTGTTAGTCGTTTATATTTAGTTTAATGTGGTGGTTGTTATTTTAGGTTAGTATTGCGTTAAGCTAGGATTCCGAGTTTAATCACATTATAAACAAAGTTATTTGGAATGTACGTACCAGTCCTGAAGATTCAGAATGGTGTGGCATGTGATGATTCAGAATTACAGCCTTGTCGGTGACCTGTGGTTCACCGAGATGTATGACATTTGTCATTCATGGATTCCTGTCTTTTATAAATATACCTCGATATCGGTTTTTATGAAGACGACATCAAAATCGGAGAGTGCGAATGATTTTTTCAATTTATATGTAGCGTGGCATTTTTACCTTGTTGAGTTTCTTAACAACTACGATAATCCAATTGAGAAGCAATATGAGATACAATCTGGTAACGAGAACGTTACCAAGATGACGTATCCAAAGTTGGTTAGTTCTTTGCTAATTGAATTGCATGGGGCGATATTGTACATAGGAACCATCTTTCTTTGATTTCCAAAAAGAGATAAAGTAGGATATCTTGACTTGCAGTTGAGGGGGTTGAAGTTTCTGGTGATATGAAGACGTAAATCATTAGCCATAAGAATAAGTTGGCGTTGTCAAAGGTTATGTACAAGGTACTTTTAACATAGTATTTCTAATTATTAACTTCTTTTTGTTGTTTTAAATACGCATTTATGTTTTCATTTTTCGTTAGTTTTTTCGCAGTTCTATAAATAACACGGTTGATTGCGAATGTAACTTCTTTGTCGGAAATGGGTTCTTATCTTGCCATGCGTTGAAGGTGATGATGAATGAGCAGGTTAATTGCATACCTGATCAATATGTTGTCTGAAGATGGACTCAGGACTTGGTACCTGTCTAAATTCAATCTGCTTGTGTAAGATACGTGGAGGTCGATACTGAAAAAGAGAAATTAATAACTGGCGTGAATTCAAAGATCAATGATATTGTTAGTCGCGTTTGCAATGATAAATCACGTTTATGTAAGCTTTCCCAAATTCTTGAAGAATTCAAAACCGAAATAGATAATCAGTTACCATACGAAGATCTAGGCAAGCAGAAGGTGGACGCAATTATTGAGTATTTAGGGATTACGGTTCCGGATGATGTTGACATATGTCCCCCCACGGGTCTTAGAAACAAGGGATGTGGTACTCGTAAGCGTTTTGTAACACTCTCAATTTGATTTTAGTATATATATGTGCAAATTGTGGTTTTATGCCTTTTTATATAATATGTTTAATTATAAAGGTTTAATTTTAAGAATTATTAAGTTAATTCAAGTTGTTGGGTTATAATAAGTGTTATATTATGCATGCACAAGGTACAAGTCTTTTGAAGCATATTCTAGTTAGGATATAAAGGGTAAATAAGATGTGACTTATGGGTATAATGGTAATTGTCTAAATATGTATTTAGACTCAAATATACAAGAAAAAGACACTTTTCCTCTCCATTCTTCATACCCAACGATTTCAGCTCCCAAACACAAAGAAAATGGTGGATCTTGAAGATTTCATGGCCTAGAGTGGATGCATGTAAGAATTGTTCATGAAATTGGAGTGTTTGACATCATATACACACTAGACAAGCTTGGTTTTGATCTTTTTTCGTTTGGGGCAGATTGGGTACACACTAAAAGGTAAAATCTAATCTTTATTGTGGTTTAGTTTCAATGTTTATGTATAGGATTGTTGAGCCCTAGTCTTGTTTTATAGAAATGGGTCAATAATCGGGTCATTTGGGTGAAAATTTCTTGAATTAGGGTTTGATTCTTAATAAATGGCTAATGTTTATGTTTGGGATGTTAGAAATGACCAAAACATGTTGTATAAACTTAGTTTTGAGTTTGGTACTCTTAAAAGTCGATTTGGATGAGAAAAATCTTAAGTTTTGGTGTAAAAATCGAAACAGCATGTTGCTGTTCGGAATTTTTGGGCAGATTCAAGGCAGTATTCATAAATTCATATAAAATCATAGACAAATCGTTATAGGGCGTGTAATATATCGTTGGAAAGCTTGTTGAGTCTATTTTAATTCTCTTTCAGAGGACAGGTGCTAAAAAAATGTTTTAAGGGTCAAAAACGTGAAGAAAGACAGAGAGGTCAATTTGAGAATATGCTTTATGTTTATAAAGTGAAGTTTTGGTTCGTTTGGGTTATAATCTTTCATGGGGTCCCTTAGAATGCTTTGATATCATGTTTAAATTAGTAATGAGGTCCTTTTATCACACATAGGTTTATTTTAAAATTTGTTGTTCGGTTTGGACATTAGTGGTTAGTCTAGTGATTTGAATAATGAAATGTCGAATTTTAATAAGAGAATGTTTGTTATAAATTCTTTCTTCAATTTTAATAAGAGAATGTTTGTTATAAATTCTTTCTTAGGATTGATTGAAGATTGGTAAACATTGTAATTAGTGGTTGTGGTAATTGAGTTGAGATCTTCCACCAACTCCTAAGGTGAGTGCATTGAATTTTGAAAACTTGGATATTCAACAAAATGCTATTTTATATGAAAATAATAGTCATCAAATGTTTGTTGATTGTGTATGAATACTTTGAATTCAGTTGTGATTATTGGGTTATTATTTGCATTAGTTGATATTATAAGATATGTAAATGGTTGTTTTACATATTGAGAACCATGTACTTGCTATATGTGCATATAGTATTAGTCCGGACTATAGTTGACAGTTGGTTGCTTTCAGTAACCTTCAGGGCTCTTTGGTCCATGAGTATTGCACCATACTCTATAAGTGACCTTAAGGTAACAGGAAATTCGGATGCCATGTGGGAGGTGCAATTCCCATAAGATAGAGGCGTTCCAAGTTGGAATTTCCTAACTTAAAGTGTGTGGCGGTGTTAAGGTAATTCATTAGAATTCTATATGGACCGAATAACTATCGGGAAATATGAGAATTGGGTGAATTAACTTTACATCTTATTAATCATGGTTCTATGTGTTGTTTGTATAAGTTGATTTTGTATGAATTGATGGCTATGCTTTTAAGTATGCTTTGATTAGAACACCTTGAATTCACTTAACCATTTTGGTTAACAAATGTTTTCTACCCGTTGCTTATCCACAGGTGATCAATAGTTGTTGATAATGTTTGATGAAAGTTAGGTTAAGTTAGTAGAGATTGTTGGGAACTGAAGAAAAGCTTAAGTGTTTAATGCTGCTAGTACAGAATTACTACTGCCAGAGGAATTCAAGTTTAATACTGCTAGGTATTACTGCTTCTAGTAGAATTAATGCTGCTAGTCAAAGTTAGTGCTGCTTGAACAAAGTTAGTACTGCTTAGCTAGTTAGTACTGCTAGAAGTTAGTGCTGCTTAGTAGTTAATGCTGCCAAGTTTGAGTTAATACTTCCAAGGTGATTAGTGCTGCTTATGAGATGAAGATCCGGATTAAAAGAATGACAACTGGATAGATTGAAGATATTCATGGAAGATATTCTGAAGATATTTTATTAATTGTAATTATCTTTTGTTCAGTATATGTATAGAATTGATAGAGTAGTTTTAAAGGTGATAAAAATTCTGAGTTTTTGTTAGAGAGAGAATCAACCTCAAGGCATAGTTCCTAATTCTAGAGAAGTAGAATTCGTCTTGAAAGAATCTGTTCTTCAAGATTGAGGTTGTGTGTGTAATCTTGTGATTTAAACCATTCAATACAAGTTTACAAGTTATTCATCATATTTACTGTTTGTTTATTGTTTCATTGAATATCAAAGTGTTATTCCGCAAACTCCTTTGATATTAGTTTATGAGAATTTATTCTTGTTGAGAATTCGATCCTGACAAGGAAAAGAAGTCAAGTTCTTCAGATCTTCTTCAAGA
Source organism: Arctium minus (assembly GCA_954870635.1). NCBI lineage: Eukaryota > Viridiplantae > Streptophyta > Magnoliopsida > Asterales > Asteraceae > Arctium > Arctium minus. The sequence continues at coordinate 144,939,759 of OX941080.1, forward strand.
TGCTCCCAAAACTCCATCATGACCTAAATTCTAGTATTTGCATCCAATCCCAAACTTTGATTAATTGTTCTTTGGATCAAATATTTAGCCATTTCTGAATTTGGAATACATCCTAGCTTCTTCTTCAGCATGGCATGAAGCGTCAGTCTGCTATGGTTGTACACTCTATCCACTAGGAAGTACTCAGTGTGATTCAAATCCAAAGTCACTGCATATACTCCACTAGTTTCATATAGAGTCCAATTATTCACTGTTTGAAAGACATTCCTTATTATCTCCTCCACTTCATCAGGTTTGAACATCATGCACAGATACTCCATTATCAGCTTTGTAATTGAAATCACTGGAGCTTTCAGTTCATCTGGATATAACTTCATCCCTATTTCAAACATTTCTTCAATATCAGACCTTGAGCAGGTTCTGACAATCTTGTTCCAAGTGTTGTACACTTCATATTTCTCATCTTTTCTCTTCAGTCTGATATACTCCTTGCCATCTACCTCCAAAACATCCCAGTGAATGACTTCAGGAGGTTTAACTCCTATAGGTTCTGCTGAAATTGGTTCAGGCACTTTGTCCATCACTACCATGTACATTTTGACATCCTCAGTACTTGCAGGTTCTTTCATTTTAGATGACTCAGGTGTCTCTTCTTCTTCAGCAACCTTTTCAGCCTCTTCTTCTACTAATCTAGGCTTCTTTGTAGGCTTTCTCCTGGCAATCATCTTTGTTTTTTTTAAAGTCCTTAGACTTTCACCAATTGTTGCTTCCTTCTCTGGAGTTTCTTGCTCATCAGGGAATGGTTTTTGTAAGAAATCATTGCTTTCTTTCATTCTTTTCTCCATTTCAACCCTTGCAAGATCATCCCCTTGAAGCTTTATCATCTCAGCATCATACATCTTCTTGAGCTTCTCAAAAGACATCTTTGAAAACATCTCTACCTTGACACCTACTGCACCCTTGAGGAAAGTAATCATTTTCTTTCTCTCTTGAGCACCCAGGTATGTCTTTGAAGGTTGTCTTTTTCTTGCAGCCATTTTGATCTTAGCAGGCTTCCTCAAAGATGTGGCTTTCTGCTTGGCTTGTTCTGTTGCTAAGCTTTGTTGATAGGCTTTGTTTAACTCTGCAGCCATTGCTTTAGCTATCTCTCTATCCTTTTGCACTTGCATGGTTTCTGCTTCTTCAAGCTCAGCCTGTATTTTCCTAGCTAGAGCTTCATCTGAATCAATCAATTTTTGCTTTTTCATTGGTTGATCAGGTTGAACTAGCTTTTCCTTGCCTTTCTCTTTACTCATTTCCTTCTCTTTACTTGATCTCTTTGAAGCATCACCTCTTTCTTTGATGACAACTCCTTTGGCCTTTGAGATGACCTTGGGAGTATCATGCTTTGCTTTGATTAGAGTTTCTGCAATTTCAAGATCTGTGAGCACTTCTTTCATTGTTTCTGCTGCTTCCATTGGTTCAGCAGTATTAACCATTTCTGCTGCTCTGCTTGAACCAGCAGTATTAATGGTTTCTGCTGCTGCTTGTGTTTCTGCTTCTTGTGCCACCTTTTCTGCAGTTATTTGCTCCCCCTCAAACTTTGCATTCTCTTGCTCCCCCTTAGCTTTTGCATCTTCCATATTTTCATCAGCTTCTGACTCCCCCTTTTTGGGAGCATCAGTCACTGGTTTCCTCCTTCTGAGTACTAATTGCTTCTTCTTCTTTTGGAGAAGCAATTTCCTTACCATTTGCTTCAAGTTGAGGATCTGTTCTTGTTGTGACAAAACAATGAGTTTAAGCTCTTCAATCTCTTGACCTTGTTTGATCACATCCATATTGATGTTTCCCATGGTTTCCATCAATTCGTCATAGTTATATCTGTCCTCACCTTCTCCAGGAGTGTTACCCCCTTTTGAATGATCATTGGATCTTTTAGTAGTGGAAGCCTTCTGCCTAGCAGAAGCACTATCCACCCCCTTGGGTTCTTGGCACCTGGGACCTTTGGATGATTGCTCACCCAAAGTTGCCATGGGGAAGGTCTTAGAGATGTTACCACTGTCCTTCTCTGTGCTAGCAGAAGTAGTGGCAGCCTTCTCACCCATATGCTCTTCCATCTCCTTAGAGAGCACCTCCTGAGGGTTGGGAGACACCCTATTGGATTCCCTTTGGATATTCTCTATTGGAGAATGCTCCAATAGAGGGCTTAAAGGCTTAGTGGGGGAAGGTACAAGAAGGGAAGGAGCCTTCTTGACCTGTTTCCTTTTGTAAGTTTGGGTAATTGAAGAAGTGGGCTTTTGAAGTAGAGACTGGGGAATATATATAGAGTGGGAAGGTTGGGATTGGCTAGCAGTGGGATGGTCTGAGGAGGGCTTTGACCCTGCTGCCATACCTTCATCAGTGTGGGATACCACCATCATTGTAGAGAACAATGGGGTGTCAACTCTTTCCGAGTCCCCAACAGATCTTCTCATGTTTGAGAAAACCTTGCCTTTAGGGGGTTTAGGTACATATACCCCATCAAAGTGAGGTATATCCGTCAATTCGTTAGTGATAACTGCCTGTACAAACCTGGGATACATGAAGAAACTCTTCTTGTTGTCCAGGTTTGAGACAAGATCATTGAAGATCATCAGAGAAAAATTATATTTTCTAGCAGTAGATAAACAAACCAAAGCATATGCAATGGGACTGCTAAATTGGCTCCAGCCAGTAGTTTTCTTTGAAATACAGTGCATCAGGGTATGAACAAAGAACCTCCATTGGGATGAAAATTTAGCTTTGAAAAACTTGAAAATTCCCATTTGGCCTTCATACCCCATTCTTGTAAGAGTTGAGAATAATTCCTCATTAGGAATAGAGGTTATACCTGCAGCATCATCTAGACGTAGACAGATGCGTATCACCTCTTCAGTAACTGTTAGGGGTTTTTCACACACCCTTGTCTTGATCATTTGGACACCATCTTCAGTAACGATGGTGGCATTGGCCCAGAATTGCCTCTGATGCTCTATGTAGATGGTAGGGGACACAGTGAGAGCATGAGCAATATGACTTGTCCTCAAAAAGTCGACTATCTGGTGAAAACCTTCGGCTTGTTTTGGCTTTTGGAGCATGGCTATCTCGTTGTGTTCATCAATAAACGCCATTGAAGCCATTGAACTTGAGTGTTCTTGTCTGAAAACTTGGTACTTGAGAGAAAAGGGTTAGAGCGCAAGTGAACAGTATGCAAAGAGTCGTTATGAACTTTTTAGGCGGGCAAAGGGTATTTATAGTATTCGGATTAAAAGCAGTATTAACCTTAAAAAGAATAGGGAAAGCAGTATTAACAGTGAGTAGTATTAACCACTAGCAGTATTAACTGAGAGCAGTATTAACCACTAGCAGTATTAACTAACTAGCAGTATTAACTGAGAGCAGTATTAACCACTAGCAGTATTAACTGAGAGCAGTATTAACCACTAGCAGTATTAACTAACTAGCAGTATTAACTGTGCACTGGTAGTATTAATATTGTACTGGCAGTACTAATACTGTACTGGCAGTATTAACCATACTTACACTTTTAAGCTTGTGAAAAACTGAGTACTGCTATACATTTCCTGAGAAAGAAAGTTAGTAACACCAAGAATAAACTATAGACAGGTAGTGAACCACTTTTAGGAAGGTGCTTATTCAGAGTTGATCATTCCCACACTTGTTACCAAGAAAGTGAATCTACCCACATCAAAGGCTTTGGTGACTAGATCAGCAAACTGGTTATCAGTATGAACTTTTACAACTTGAATAAGTTTCTTTTCATTGCAGTCTCTTATAAAGTGATACCTGATCTCAATGTGCTTTGTCTTTGAGTGCTTGACAGGATTGTTAACAATGCTAATAGCACTGCTATTATCAATGAAGATTGGAGTGTGTAGAAAGGTTACCCCATAGTCCAACATTTGATTCTGAATCCATAAGACTTGAGAACAGCAACTTGCAGCTGCTATGTACTCTGCTTCTGTTGTAGATGTGGACACTGTGGTTTGTTTCTTACACTGCCATGAAACTAGTCTTGCACCCAGAAACTGGCATCCTCCAGAAGTAGATTTTCTGTCCAAATTTGATCCACCTAAATCACTGTCTGAGTATGCAAGTAGATCAAATGATGAGTCATGAGGATACCAAAGTCCCAATCTAGGTTGCCCTTTGAGATATCTGAATATCCTCTTAACAGCTTGAAAGTGTGATTGCTTTGGCCTAACTTGGAATCTTGCACATACACAGACTGCAAACATTATATCTGGCCTAGAGGCTGTAAGGTATATGAGAGAGCCAATCATGGATCTATAGTGATGCACATCCATATCCCCCCCCTCAAGATCTGCTGTTATCTGCTTGTGTGTGTCCATAGGTGTGCTGGCAGGCTTTGAATCTGAGAATCCAAACTTGGTTAGAATGTCCTGCACATACTTGGACTGACTGATAAAAATACCATCTGACTTCTGTTGGACTTGGAGTCCAAGGAAAAAGGTAAGTTCCCCCATGGAACTCATTTTGAATCTTTGATGCATTAGTTCCTCAAATTCCCTGCACATACTTTCTCTTGTGGATCCAAAGATGATATCATCCACATAGATTTGGACCAGCAAGATGTCCTTCTTGTTTCTCTTGATGAATAGAGTCTTATCAATGACTCCTCTTTCAAAGCCATTTTCCAAAAGATAGGATGACAGAGTGTCATACCATGCCCTTGGTGCCTGATGCAGTCCATAAAGTGCTTTCTTCAGTTTGTATACTCTGTCTGGATAGCTTGGGTTTTCAAACCCTGGTGGTTGACAGACATATACTTCTTCTTCAATTGAGCCATATAGATATGCACTTTTTACATCCATTTGGTAAACTTTGAACTTCATATAAGAAGCATAGGCCAGGAACAATCTGATTGCTTCTATCCTAGCCACTGGAGCAAATACTTCTTCATAATCTATTCCTTCTTCTTATGTATACCCTTGTGCCACCAACCTTGCTTTGTTCTTTATTACTATCCCTCTTTCATCTCTCTTATTCCTAAAGACCCATTTTGTGCCTATAGCTCTTTGACCTTTAGGAAGGTCTACTAGATCCCAAACATCTTGCAGCTTGAATTGTAGTAGCTCTTCTTGCATAGCTTCTATCCAGCTGGACTCTTTCATAGCATCATGAGCCTTCTTAGGCTCAAGTTGGGATAGAAAACAAGAAAGCACTGTATGCTGTTGATCTTGCATATCTTGCAGCCTGCTTTGATGTCTAGTCATCATAGGAGAAGAGATATCCCCTATTACCAGCTGAGGAGGATGATTCTTTTGTGTTCTTGATTGATGACTAGGTTCTTCATTGAGTTCCACCTCTAGATTGGAATCATTCAACTCAACTGAGGTGATTTCAGCAGCTCCTTCAGGTTCTTTATGTGCTTGACTCTCCTCATCTCTTCTTTCTTCTTCACTCTGATTTAGTTCAGTAGATGGCTCCTTTTCACAGTCTTCAACAGGATCCACTTTAGGTATGGGAAAAATCACAGACTGAGATATACCTTCTTGAACTTGTGTAGTCCCTGATCCTCCACTTCCTGAACCTGCATCATTATCACTACTGAAACCAAAAGAGTTAGTTAGTGAATCAATGTCAAACAGCCACTGAGGACCAGATCCAATAGGATTTGGTGTGTTCTCATTGCATTTGACATTGTCACTTTCTTCAATTATTCTAGAAGAAGAGTTAAAAACTCTGTAGGCCTTGCTCTAGGATGAGTAACCAACAAGAAATCCATCATCTGCCTTGCTATCAAACTTACCTAAGTGAGATTTGGTATTGAGAATTGTACAAGGACACCCAAAAGGTTTGAAAAATCCAATAAAAGGGTTTTCTTTTATTTAAAAGCTCATATGGGGTCTTGTTCTTTGGTTTGACTACTAGTACTCTGTTTTGGACATAACAGGCAGTATTAACTGCTTCAGCCCAGAAAGTAATTGGCAATTTAGAATAAGCCAACAGAGATCTAGCCAGCCTCTATTAGTGTCCTATTCCTTCTCTCAGCAACTCCATTTTGTTGTGGAGTCCTAGGAGCACTATATTGTCTCTCAATTCCTTTTTCTTCACAAAAGGTGTTTAGGTCAATATTTTTAAATTCAGTTCCATTATCAGACCTAATGACTTTTACTTTTTGATTAGTCTGGTTTTCAATTCTTAGAATAAAGGATTTGATCAGTTCACTTGTCTCATCCTTAGTCCTTAGAAAATATACCCAAGTAAATCTAGAGTAATCATCAACAATAACTAAGCAGTATGATTTCTTCCCTATGCTCATAACATTTGTAGGGCCAAACAGATCCATATGCAAGAACTGGAGACAAGAAGAAATTGAATTTAACTCTTTGGTCTTATGAGAAGTTTTGTGCTGTTTGCCTTTAAGACAAGCAACACAATGATCATCACATGAAAAGACTTTTGATGGTAAACCTCTTACAAGATTGTTTTTAACAAGTTTGTTCATTGTCTTGAAATTCACGTGACACATCCTTCTGTGCCAAATAGAGGATTCATCCACAGAAGCTTTTGAAACAAGACAGTTTAGGGATGAATCACTTGAAACATTGTCCATATCTAGACAATACACATTGTCCTTTCTTGGAGTTCTAAGTAGTATCATGCTTTCATCAACTACCTTGAACCCTGGAGCAAGGATCATACATTCTGTACTTGTAAATAATATACTATGTTGTTTGTCACAAACCTGTGATACACTTAACAGGTTGTACTTTAGCTGATCAACATAGTGGACATCCTCAAATGTCATCTTACCTTTTGTAACATTACCTTTCCCACTTATTTTACCACCTGTTAGATTGTCTCCAAATGCAACATGTCCTCCATTGATAGGCTTGAAATCCTGAAGGCATGACATGTTGCCTGTCATGTGCCTAGAGCAACCACTATCCACATGCCATATGCTCTTCCCCTTGAGATGTTGGTTGCCCTGCACATATGATAAATCAGTTAGTATGGATTAGGAACCCAAGCCAAAGTGGTCTTGGGTACCCCTTTCTCATATCAAAATATTTACATTCTTTCTTGACAAGATTTTTAAACTTTGACTCCTCATCATCTTTTGCAATTGATCCCACATCTTCTTAGCATCATCCTTGTAGATATCAATCTTGATGTAAATCTCATTAGGAATGCTTTGAAGTAGAAGAGATCTTGCTTGCTTGTCAGCTTTATATCGACTTTTCTGTTCTTCAGAGTACTGAGATAAATCCACTTTAACTGGTTTTGTCTTTTGTTCTCTTTCTTCATCACCATGTCCACTATCACATGAATCATCATTAACAGGTACTTGAACTCTGATTGGTGCCATAGGACCTTCTCTAATTGACAAAAGAATATTCTCTCCATTTGTGTGCCGGTCCACGAAATCAAGGAATTTGTCCTTCCATTGTTCATACTCTCCTTTAAACAGTACAGGAGGCTTGACATCAGTGCCAATGGAAAGTGCATCTTTAGAAGTCATCTTGTCTGTACCTGTTTGATAAAAGATATGCATTAAGAAACTAGAACTGATCGTTAGTCCAAAATATGAAATCACAAAACTACAAGAAATCGTGAAATAGAGATTCATAAATTTTGATCACAATCAGAAATATGTCCCCCTCCGCAGACTTAGCACGGGGGTCCCGCTACCCGGTTAGCGGGTGGGGTCAAATTTTCACTATTAAAAAGGGGTCAAGGGGTCGAGGGGCAGCGCCCCTAGAGAAAAAAATTTCACTATTAAAAGCCATATTACTATTTTAAAATTTTCTCAGAAAATTTTCTAAGTATAGAAACTCGCAAGTCACTATTAAAATATGAAACTCGCAGATGCTGAAACTCGCAAACAACTGTTTACTGAGAAACTCGCAGGCTTAAGCTTGCGCGTTTGTGAAACTCGCACGCAAAGACTTGCGTGTTTTGAAAAACTCGCTAGTCGCTGAAACTGGCAAGAGACTATTCACTGATGAACTCGCAGATAGAGGCGTGCGCTTTTGAGAAACTCGCTAGTCAGTACTAGCGTGTTTTGACCAAACTCGCAGATCAACCAACCTCGCAGATCGAACAAACTCGCAAATCACTATTCCGGCTCAAACTCGCACCCTTCGATTAGCGCGTTTGTAGAACTCGCTAACCACAATGTGCGCGTTCTGGTCCTTAGAAAATTTTCCAACTTTTCCAAACTCGCAGACTTCAACTAGCGAGTTTCTAGAACTCCCTAACAACGCCTTGCGCGTTTTGACCAAAATCTTCCACTTGCGCGTTCTTACGAAGAACTTGCGCGTTTCATGAATCTAGCGTGTTCTTCACCTTTTCTTGCATGTTCTTCATCTGATCAATCACAAACCACTTGAAACAACGAATTACAATTCAAAACTTTGTCAATTTTATCACCTAAACATCTCGAACGCATTACAATCAACTAATTTCAATCTAAAACACAAATCTATACAAATCGACTCGATTACAGTGTATAGAACTCGTGAACTTCGAACTCAACAAAATCCACAAATTTAAGAAAATTACAGTGCAATTTACAAATCAAATCATACAAACATGATCGATTATACTATATGAACAAACTCTGATCGATTTCAACACCTAATTTGCACTAAAACTCAAAATTTGATTTGAACTTCGATGAACGGTGACGATGAACAGTAACAACAAACTTTTCTTGATTTCTTGATTTGATTTCGATTTGGATCTGCTCTGATACCAATTGTGTGTCCAGATTCTAGTTCCTAAATGCAATTAATCAAACAAACAAGATATATGAATCAATTACCTGTTTGATTTCACTTTCAAATTCAAGATTACAAAACTTTCTCACTCTAGAACTCTCTCTCTCTCTATAAATCTCTCTCAAACTCTCTCTCTCTCTCTCTCTGACTTCTTCGTACAACTTACAATTCTTTGATCCAACTACTAAAAACAGAAATAGAAACTATACCTACAACTAAAACAAGGAAACTTAAACTACTAAAATACAAATACAAAGACTTTGACTTTTATTACAAAAGAACTTTGACTTTAATGAGTGTTGACTTTCTCAGCTTTGACTTTTTACACTTTGACCTTCAGTCTTCTTGATCTTGTATCCAACATATTTATGCTCTAACAGTTGGTGAGGTAGCTTACGTGTTAAAACTTCTAGAAGAGTTGAGTGACATTTACAATACTTTTCATGTGTCCAGTTTGAGAAAGTGTTTAGTTGATGCTAAAAAGGCGATACCATTACAGAAGTGCAAATGGATGAGAAACTGAATTTCTTCGAATAATCGAAAGCTATTATCGATTACAAGGTTATAGAGTTGAGAAATAAAGAGATTGGTTTAGTAAAGGTTCAATGGCGTTATCATAAGGGTCAAGAAGCTACCTGGGAACCCGAGGCAAAAATGCGATCTAAATACCCTCTAAATGAATTCCAAGACGGAATTCCTTTAAGGGGGAGATGTTGTGATAATCGAGTTTTATTTTTTAAGTCTACACAGGGATTATGATTTGTACCTCTTCTAGATGGATTTATCTTGAAAAGTATGAAACCCATTTAAAGGGTTATCATCTTTTTTTTGTCTTTTAGAATCTAAGTGTTTCAAATGTGAGTGTGTGTGTGTGTGTGAGAGAGTATGTGTGTGTGTGTGTGTGTGCGTGCTTGTGAGGAGGTAGAGCTTGGGGTTTGAAGAGGAAGTTTCTGGAGTTTTTCCTTTGAATTTTCATTGAACGTACCATCATCTCACCTTCTTCAAGTTAGAAGTTATCTCAGTTTTGAATTTAGGTTCGTTTACATTTAAGGGTTATTTCAAAGCCTTTTGTTATCAATATTCTTTCTAGGATTGATTTTGGGATTGTGATTTGAGTTGGGAAGCCTTTGAGTTTGTTTATCATTTGAGGTTGTTGGACTTCTCTTAGTTTTGAAATTCCATGGTTAAATATTTAAATTGAGTTTCCAAAAGATTTGATGGTAAAAGTGGAAGTTATCCTTTGATTTTGGCTATCCTATTAGATTGATGAGGTTGGGTTTGGATTTGATACTTTCTCTGATTCATTTTATGGTTAGAAATGGTATTTTAACGCATTTTAAAATATGATTTTGAAGCAGATTTGGAGAGTTTTGAATTCTGGGCAAAACAGGGTCGAACCTGTGTTCCAGGGGCCGGGACCCAGCCGCGACCTAGGTTGGTCGCGTAAGTCCATGTGGTCTTGTTTTTCGTTTTTTCTTTGTGTCATTTTTGGGGTCTTTTGGGGTATCGTTTATTTTTCTTAGGTATTGCTTAGAGTTATGGAATTGGTCAAATCTTTTGGATTGTGAATTTGTGCCTCCTTTATTCAAATTCAATTGCTCGATATCAGATTTGGTTATTGAACAAGAATTTATAGTATCCTCGTGATCTAGGTGAGTTTTCTTATAAGCATTTTAAAACTAAAATGCATATTATTATCATATTGATATGGTTTTGATACATGTTATCCATTTATAATATGGTTCATAAATGTTATTTGATTTATATGTGATCATGGTATTGATGTTATGGTTAAGGGACTTACACAACAAAAGTATGTCTGTGTGTGAGACTGTAATGGTCCGTGTAGGGGGGCTAACTTTAACCCGCGAATGTGGTTCGTGTGGTTCCACTACCGATATTGATTGCGATCCTTTTGGAGTGTGTATTTTTATAAAAATGATTGTCGTAAAAAGTTTCCTTGGGGGATGACTCTTGTGAGCCTACCTTGTTATGATTTGATGTTATTGCTTTATATGCAAGTGATTTGACTAGATTGCTTCACTAAAGGGATTTCTCACTAGACCTTATGGTCTAACCCTCATTTTATTTTTAAAATATGCATTTTAGGGCAACATTGTGTAATAGGTAAAGGAAAGGGTAAAATGTGAGACCGTCTTATATGAAGCTAGTCGATGAAGAAAAGGAAGTGTACTTTTGATCTTCCTTCTATGTGGATCTTTGTGTATGAAAAGTTAATTAGAAAAAATTTGTGATAGCTTTCATGAATGTGTATTGTTTTGTAGAGTTGGACCTATGGGTGTTTGTGGTCTGGTTTGAGTGGTTAAACCCCTCAAACCACAAACTAAACCGCAATGGCGGTTTAGAAGATTTCCAAACCGAGCGGTTTGACAACAAGTTACCAAACCAATCAAACCAAACCACAAAAAGACGGTTTCATTTGACCGGTTTTGGCGGTTTGTGCCTAATATGAGCTTTAAACTAAAAAAACGTACATCTATATTCATAAATGAAATTTCTACTAATATAATATTATTAAAAAATACAATACCATATTATAAAATAAACATCTATCTCCAAAAATTTTAATAAAGTATTGAGCAAGTTAAAAAAGTTAAATAAGTTCACAGAGTTATGGACAAACATTGAGCAAGTCGAAGAACGATTAGGAATTTTCGATTTGGTTTCTGACAGATTTCGGAATTTTGTCGATTGAGGGAATGTAGACAATTGATAAGTGAAAAATAAAAACCTCATGTCTTGGACGATTTTTTTAATTGGATTATATATAAAAGTTGAGTCTACAACATAAAACCTAAATATAATTAGCGCATGTGTATTTTGTCGGTCGGTTTGGTTCAAACTGCTAAAAAAAACATTCAAACCACAAACTGGACTGGAGCAAGCGGTTTGGCTATTTTTCAAACCAGACCAGACCGTCATAGCGCTCAAACTACCAAAAACCGTCCGGTTTGACTTGGTTTGACTTGGTTTGACCGGACTGGAGCAAGCGGTTTGGCTATTTTTCATTTTTTAAAATGTTTGTGTTCGATTTTTATTTGTGTCAAGCCATTTTCTTTTAAGATCAAAATGATATCCTATTTTCTCTTTTTGAAAGCTAGTTCTTAGTTTGAGTAAATTCAATTTGCTTGCGGTCAAGATGTCAATTGTATACATGGTGTATACTATATACAATGTGTGTAATTTCTTAATCTTAGTACAACTCAATAATCTCTGAATCAACTTAAAATCGTAATGGAAGTTATTTAAAACCCACAATTTTGAGCTTATAAGAAGTGCTTAAATCTCTTTTTTTTATCAACATAAAATGTATTTAGAGATGTAAACGAACAGAAAGAACACGAACGAATACTTGTTCTTGTTCGTTTGTTTAACTTAACAGAACAAACGAACAAACACAAACGGTAAAATGAACGGAATTTTTATATTATGCATATTCTTAGATGTTTTTTTTTTCTTATCTTGGGTCTCAAAATTAATGTTTAGAAAAGCAAACCTTTTGGTGTGGGGGTGAGTTCGTAAGAAATCAAGCGTTTGGCCTCTTATGTTGGTTGTGGCAGATCGAAACTTCTGTTAAGTCTGTTTTTATAGTAATCATTGTATTTATAGGTTTGGTCTTATATTATGTTTAGATTGCATATCTGTGTTGTAAAAGCCAAGGGTATTTAAGTCCCTTTGGTCTTTGTGTCTTGTATGAATCTAACGCGTGTTCTCAATAGATCTTACTTTGGGCTTCATATTGTCTCTCTCTCTCTCTACTTTCTCTCTCTAAGATTTAGAGATTTTAGGATTATCAATTGGTATCAAAGCCAATCTAAATCTGAGAGGATTGAGAGATTTGTTTTTCAGTATCTGAGTTTGTGAATTAATCTGAAAATTTGATTGATTTTCTTGAATTTTTCAAGAAAATCTCGTTTTTGGATTTTTCATCAAATTCGGACTTGTTTTTTGATCAAATTTATTTGAAAATTGGTTTGATGGATCCGTTTTTGTAGTAAATCTCTTTTGATTCACATCAATTTGCAAGAAAACAAGTTTTAATTGTCGACTTTGAGTTTTTTGAAGTTTCTGGAAAACGATTTTATCGTACTGTTTTATAACGAATTTTCGAAATTGTGGTTTTTTGATCGAAAGTATTTGTTTCAAAGTGTTAAAATCGTGTTTTCGATCATATATGTGTTTGGAAATCTCATTAATTTTGTATTTGTAATCAAATTTGTTGATTTTCGTGTTTTTTTAGCGGTTTGCGCCATATTCAAAGTTTGCGCGAGTTCGTCCGTGGTTTGCGCGAGTTCTTCTTCTTTGCGCTAGTTCGTCTTGCTGAGTTCAGAGTTCATCAAGTAAAGTCTAGGTTTACGTCTCCTTAGTCTAACGCAAAGCATAGTTTGCGTCTTCTAAGTTTCACGCAAATCAAGAAAAGAAAAGAGTTCATCTTCACGAAAAGTTTGCGTCACCCTTGCATCACGCAAAGCTAGGTATGTGCCTTCAGCTTCTCACGCAAAGCAAGATTCTCGCTAGTCTTTGATCGCACAAATCTCATTTGCGTCTTCCACGTCTCACGCAAATCTAGTTTGCGTCACCTATTGCTCGCGTCTATCTTCATTTGCGCTCTCGGCTTCTAACGCAAACCTCTAGTTTGCGCCAACTGTTCTGCATTCCAGACTTAGAATTTATTTTGATGATATGGATTCTGCAAAGTTTGCGTATCAAGCTCAATTTTACAAAAATGATCTCATGATGTCATTGGGTACAGAAAATCGTCCTCCAGTGCTGATTGATGAAAACGAGTTTACTCAGTGGCAAGATCGGTTCCTGAACTTCATGGAGCGTCAAAAGAATGAAAATGACATGATGAACATTCTATCTGAAGGACCTTTTGAAAAACCCAAGTTGGCTTCTGGATTATATAAGTCTACCAAAGAATATACACCTGATGAGTTATCGGAGTATCAAGCTGATCGTGATATAAAGGCAAAGCTGATGCTAGCCTTGCCAAGCTCTATCTACAACAGGATTGATTGTTTCAAAAATCATCCCAATCTTATGTGGCAACAGCTAGAAAAGATTATGCTTGGTTCTTCAGTTGCTACTCAACTCCGACATACTCGTTACGGAACAACTCCGATATACTTTTTACAGGAACAACTCCGACATACTCGTTACATGAACAACTCCGACATACTCGTTACTTTGGGAACAGTTCATAGAGTTTGCAAGTGTAATAAATAAATCAATGAAGAACGATCAATATATGTAATTAATTCTGGTCATATGATTGTATTAACTGATAAAGCTTAAAGGTTTATAGAGAGAATTGATTGAACTGCGTGTAAACCTGACCATCAACCTAGAAATTAGGTTAAACAAAACAATATATACCTAGGACTTAGACCTAACGGGCCTAAAGCCCATTTAACACAGAAAATCCTAGTAACAAAAAAAAAGAAATAAAGCATTACAATTTGCACCGCTCTACTTCAATTCAACATATAAGATACACACTAACAATCTCCCCCTTTGAATTGAAGTTCGTAGTCTCTCCAGTTCGGAACATGTGCCTTTCGAAGCCCAAAGTGCATCTCGAAAATTCTGATCATATTACTGAACTCTAACCTTTCAAGAATCAGCTTCAAGGCTTTAGACACGAGTTGTCTGTAATCTGGGTCCAACGGATTTCGATCTTTGTTGTCTTGAGAAATCATGGCACGAAGTTTGTCTCTAAGAATGTAAGAGTACCATCACAGAATCTGACAACCTGGCTGAATCTTATGAAATGCATTTTTCCTTTACTGTTTGGATATGACACGCCAAGTTCCGAAATTTCCATCACTGTGTAGGCTGGAGCATCCTTATTGTTTATTGGTAGTCTCAGGTCAGGTTTAAACAAGTTGATCTTGGCTTAATGGCTTTCAATCCCAATCTACAAGTCTTAAAGACACGCTAACTACATTGTGGTCATCATGAAACGCTTTACGGCTTTCAGAGAATCTTGAAATTCTCCAGGACATATGGTTCTTGTCTTCATGTCACATAGTAAACACAGTAAAGGGGAGCGCTAGATTCTCAAAGTCAAATTCTGAGAATTTCCATTGCTACCATCAGTTCTAGTGATAACGAAGGTCGGATACCATATTTTTTCGGAACAGTCAGTGGCAATCTCATCGACTGATTTGATTCTGAGCTTTGTTCTGATTCCCTTGCTTGATCTGTTGTGGTTCTCTCTCAGAGAACAATATGCGTATCGTTTCCATTTGTTGAATGACCCAATATCATAGATGAACACCTTATCATATGTATGAATCCAATGGGCAAAGATCCTTTTCTGAGACTCTTCAAGAAATGGAACATTGATCCTTACTCTTTCCCATTTCAGTGGTGGATCAGGTCGAACATTTACGGCTTCACGAACTGGAGTTTCAGACGAATGTTGATCAGGAAGATCTGGTGGTACTGAAGGAATTGATCGTAGAGGGATGACGCTGGAAAGTGCTTCAGTAGACTGAAACTCTAGTCGCATCTACTCAAATAAGCAATCATAGTCTCCTTTTAGCTTACATTCTTCATCACCGAATGTGCACAATTCATTGACTCCTTCTTAGAACACGACTAAAGCTCTTTCAGATACTGTTTCAGCTGACTCATCAATATCTGCAAATTGATAAATTATAGCATAATTTCCGACCTCATCGGATGAGTCTGTACCTGCTTCACAATCGATTAATTCCGTGACCGAACAGTCTGCCTGAAGGTAACTCAACTGTGAAATAACCTCTGTCTATGCATCATCGATCTCTGTATCATGTAATAATTCAGTGTCCTGAGCCCTTTATGATTGTCTTTCATGTACATTTCCCGGTTGAATATCTATCTGAGAGGTCTATGTTCTTGCTGCTGTGTCATTGAGGCGCTTACGTTTCTCCCCCTCATGACGATCGAGATCATCACGGTCGTCATGTAGACGTTTAGAAGAACCGGATTGAGTGCGAGAAGTATCCTCGAGTACCTTAACCCTGTTGGAAAGGGCAAATATCAAAGACTGAAACTCAGTAGAAATAGAGTCCATCTTTGTAGTGAGGTATCGGAAACCTGCTCGGACTTCATCTTGAAAAGCACGGGACTTAGACTGTTGGCGTAGAATGGCTATCCGACCTGCATCTTCAGGTGTACCATGGGATAGAAGATCGACTAAAATCATGGATTTGAGCTCGGAGGTGTCGGTGCTGAAAGAGGAGCTTCAACTGCTGGGGTCTTGCCTTTCAGCATTTAGAGAGCCATTTGTTGGAGCTCCTCAGTTGATCGACGCGTTATTGATCAAAGTGACGTAAGATGGAACCATCGACAGCATGCAAAGCCTACTGCAACAGTTCCGGTGTAATAAAGGAGGGTAAGCTAACACCTGGCTCACATACACTTCCAGTTGTGGTGACGACTGTTGAAGTCGTACCGCCTACGTTCACAGCTGGCGTGATGATAGTTGTGGTAGGACTTCCAGCCAATCCTCGTGGAGCAACACTTTGGGGTGTCACTATAGCCGTTCCAGTTGGGTCACAGGATCGCAACTATAGACTCTATATGTGTCCTATCGTGTATAGGCTCTGGACTCAATATGTGCTCAAACGAAGTCGATGGTCGATGTTGGGGCCTATCTTTTTAATACCTTGGCTCTATAAGTGAGATCCCGGTAGCATTTGTGCTAAATCCTCGTGTATATCTGAAACAACCATCTTAAGTGGGTGGGTGGGGTTTATGCTTGCACCACTGGGTCCACGTCGTCTTCTTTAATGCCTCGTCCCAACACATGGGAGTTGACAGTAGATATGGCTGCCCATCTAGATTTAGCTGTGATGCTCGAACGCTCATGATTGTTCTTACTCCGCCTTTCCTTCACATAGTTACTCTCACTTTCAGTTTCATTTTCGACTAAAACTCCCTCTGCTCTCCTTATCTCTCCAGATTCGGCTTGTGAAGGGGAAGGTGTGGGGGTAGGATGATGTGATGGTGTGGGAGAGGTAGGATGAGGTGAGGTGGGTGTAGGTGAAGTAGGGTGAGATGGTATAGGAGATATAGGTGTAGGTGAGGGTGGTTGGGAATGGGGAATGGAATGGAATGGTGTGTTAGGAATGGAATAGATAGGAGATGGGAAACGACCGATAGGTGTGAAACGAAATTGGTTTCGGTCGGTGTCCGATTGGGTGGAGGATGAGGAAGATCCCGATAGGTTATGACCCTTTGATGCGTTACTCTCAGTACCGGCTAATGATGGGTCGTTGGTGACTGGTACATCATGGAGTGGAGATGATTATCCACGGAACCTACCACGCCAGATCCCCTTACTATTTTTACTCTCTTCGCATACTATCCGGAAGTCCCTACATTCCGGACTTTTGGAAGTCTCACTCTGGGATCCTGACGTCGCTCAAGTTGTGCTCCCTGGGTAGATCCTGTCGGTGCTGGCTGGACCATCGGAGCTTGTTGGTCGAGTATGGCCCTATAAGCTAACACACTAGGTGTCGTGGAATGAGCATATTCTAGTAAGGCATTGGGTATACGCATCAGGTGAATATCAGAATTCTCTTTTGGCTCGTTGACAATGAGGCGCATCATGTGAGAAGTGCATACCTGAAGAGACCTACGTTGTGGAATGTGGGAGTCGCTAGTCATCAATCGATCGATGGCAAGCTGTAGAAACCTCATTTAAGGAATGAAATTCCGTCGGTTTCCAGTGTTCTTGTCTTGAACATTTTGAACCAATCCCTTCCAGAGAAGCCCAGCGTAATCGATGTGTCGATGATAGGCAACGCCGTGGAAGATGCGTAGGACGGAGTTTCTACACTGGTCGATAGTTTTTGAGTTTGACGAGAGGCAGCGATTGAGGATGGTGAAAAACATGAACCAGATTGGGTGGAGATGTTTGTGATGGAAGTCTGTGACTTCGGTGAGTGAACCATCATAACCGAGTGCGTGGACCTCTTTGAGTAGTTGCTCATCAGGTATATCTGTAGCAAAAGTTGCGCCACCATGAATGATAGCATCTGAAAGGTTGAGAAGCAGTTGGAGACTGTTGGTAGTGAGTACCAATGAGATTTTGTCTACGAAGGCCTCTAGTTTTTCAATCTTGTTCCGCTTGTCAGAGATGTATCGAATGGTGTGCCAAACCTGCTGCAGATAGAGCTCGGGGAAGTTGGCAGTAGCGGTGAGAGCACGGGAGAGATGATGGCGGCTAAGAATTTCGAGCACGATTTGGTGTTTATAGAGGTATCTCTCTAAGTCGATATAGAAGTTGTTGGGAGTCAACAACAGGTAAGAGTCGGGGCTCATAAGAGCGGGATTAGCAACGGGATCGATTGAATCAGCCACTGGGTCGCTAAAATTTTGCTCCATTTGGTATCTGAGATCGATGAAGGATCGAGATAGAGTCGAGAGCAAGAGTGAATAGGGAGCGAGAGTGAGAGGAGTGTCGATCGAGCAAGCCGAGGGATTAGAGTGATAGAGAGTTGAGAGTGATTGAGAGAAGAGGGTGTGAAATCGATCGAGAGAAAGAGATTGAGATCGATAGAGATGACCCAGGTCACTTTAGCAAAACCCGGGTGAGTGCCCTAATTAGTTTAGCCCTAAACCGCTAAGCGGTGGGCGGTCGGGTCCCCGGCGGGTCTACCCTGACCCGATCCAGAAAAAGGAAACTTGTGAAAATCCTCAATCGAGGAAAAAGGAAACTTTGTTTCTCACCCTCAACCGAAAATCCTCTTTCGAGGAAAATTTACTCCCCCTTGACTTTTGCAAAATATCAAACGTTATGCAATCGAACTTTGTACTCCCCCACGAACTGAGACTAATAAGCGAATAACTTACCTGTTTTCCAGCGTTGTAACTCCTCCTATACTTATGAGCAACTTGTTAAGCCTTAAATACTGACACACTGACAAATTAAAACGAAACGAAAAACATACAGATAAAGCAGAAACACGTAGACTGAGAACGAAAACGAAATCTAAACTAAGAATACAGAAGTTTAAACTATTTTGTACGTGATACAAGTAGGATATAATGAACAGGGAGTGTTGCCTTGACCATCTGGAGGGTAATTCGGGATGGAGAAGGATACAATCCATGTTTACTATATATGACTTGTATCAGATGCACATAGACACGTTAAACTTTCAGATTTAGCATTCCAAGCTTGGACACAAGAAAATTGAAGCGTTTTTCGTCCAAGGGTTTGGTAAATAGGTCTGCTAACTGAAGATCTGTATTCACAAAATAGAGTTTGATCGTGCCTCGTTCGACATGATGTTTAATAAAATGGTATCGAACATCTATGTGCTTCATCTTTATGTGTTGGACAGGATTACTCGTGATTGCGATGGCATTCTTCGAGTCACAGTAGATCGGGATCTTGGAGTATAGGAACCCGTAATTCTTCAGCTGTGTGCGCATCCAAATCACTTGAGAGCAACAACTTGCGGCATCGACATACTCTGCTTAATCTGTGGAGGTGGACACACAGTTCTGATGCTTTGACGCCCAACTTACGAGTTTCTCTCCAAGGAACTGCACGTGTCCCGTAGTACTCTTTTCTGTCTAACATGCAACCTGCGTGATCTGCATCAAAATAGGCAACAAGCTCGTACCCAATATCCTTGGGATACCAAAGACCAAGATCAGTAGTACCTTTCAAGTAACGAAATATTCGCTTAACAGCTATGAGATAAGACTCTTTAGGCTTAGACTGATATCGCACACACAGACATGTTGAGAACATAATATCTGGTCTACTGGCCGTTAAGTACATTAATGACCCTATCATGCCTCTATAGGTCGTAACATATACTTCATTTCCGTCAGGATTATAGTGTAGTTTAGACCCTGGTGCCATAGGTGTTTTCATAGGAGAACTGTTTTCCAACTTGTATTTCTTTAAAATATCAAAAATAAACTTTGACTGTTTAATGAAAATATCAGTTGAGAGTTGTTTTACTTGAAAAAAATTCATTTCTCCCATCATACTCATTTGGAATTTTGACATCATTAAGGTAGAGAAATTCTTACAATATTGAGGATTCGTAGAGCCAAAGATAATATCATCTACATAAATTTGTATGAGTATGATATCAGCCTTTTCTTTCTTAATAAAGAGAGTGGTATCGATCTTACCTTTCGAGAAGCCCGACTTGACTAGGAATTGAGATAAAACATTGTACCAGGGTCTTGGGGCTTGCTTGAGACCGTAAAGTGCTTTTTCCAGTCGGTAGACATGGGTCGGCTTGTCTGGATCCACAAATCCTTCCGGTTGAGAGACGTACACCTCCTCTTTCAGGATGCCATTATAGAAAGTCGTCTTCACGTCCATTTGAAATACCGTGAAGTTCTTGTGCGCTGCATATGCGAGGAACCTCCTTATAGCTTCTATTCTTGCTACGGGTGCAAACGTCTCGTCATAGTCAATGCCCTTTTGTTGACGATAGCCTTTGGCCACAAGTCGCGCTTTATTTCGAACTACAATTCCGTCTTCATCTTTTTTGTTCTTGAAGATCCATTTCGTTCCAATGATGGTCTTGTTGCGAGACCGAGGTACAAATCGCCACACTTTCAGGCTTTCAAACTGGTTCAACTCTTCTTGCATCGCAATAATCCAGTCGGGGTCCTAAAGGGCTTTCAGAAACTGTCGATGGTTCTATCTTACTCAGAAAGGTCGAGAAGAGGCAGTCGTTGGCGGACATTGGCCATGTTTGAACGGGGGTGTTCGAATTGCCAATGATCTGATGTAGTGGTGGTCCTTTGTCCAACGGTGAGTGTGTAGAAGCGGTTGGGTGTTCTAATCAGGTGCAGAGTCGACATAGTTTCCCGACGGTATGTCTTGAACTGATTCAAGAGATGGTTGTGAACCAGATGGAATAGACGCTACGTTCACTGAGGGAGGGTCTTGAGTCGGAGTCAAAGGTGGTTGTTCTGGGGTGACAACTGAAGATGAGAGTCCACTCGGATCTTCAGGGAACCTTGTCACGGTAGGTTCTTCAGTAGAGGTAGATATCCCAACATTACCATAATCAACCTCAGGAGTGGGTGAGCTTGGTTCTTGAGTAGAAGCTTCAGGGATTGGTGGATCATCTCGTATGGTAGTGTCAGGATGAGTGGATGAGCCCGGGAGAGAGACATCGGTCTCAGTTCCATCTCCATTGTCCTTGTTTAAGACATAAGAGATAAGCTTAGTAGAACCAAATTATTCATCATAACAACATTGAAATAATAGATCTAAATCACTTGAAGGTGATTGAGATGTAGATGCTTGATTTGGTGGGGGTTGTTGATGATCTGCAGCTAAAACACCGGTTACGCGGGTTCTGAACTGATATGTTCTGAAGCCAAGTCTTCTAAATCATCGAAGGTGACGTTGACATTTTTCGTAACAGTTTTGGTCCTTTTTCTATTTAAATCTACCTATGCTTCAACCTCCTCAGGATATTCCATAAACTGTATTTTATATTCTGGACCAAGATCCAGATATTCAAATTTGTATAGAGTAGGTGTTTCTGACAAAGCCTTGGTAAGGTAACAAGGATTTTCATATACTAAGCATGCCTTATCTTTGTAATACTTGAATTCTTTAGGTTTGTTTAAGTGAATGGTGTGATCAATTTTTCCAAGTTTGTACAGTTTAAGTTCAAGATCTTTTAATTTATCAAGTAAATCGTTCTTTTGAACTAAAACAAAATCATATTTATGCGTGTAATCTGCAGTTTCACTTTTAGAATTTTTAAGCTTAACTGACAAATCAGATATCTGTTCATTTAAAGCTTTGTTTGTTTTAGCAAGTTTGGCCTTTTCCTCTTGTAAGCTCTTTGCCCAACTAAGATTATTAGCACATTCACCATTTACTTGAGTAAAAACTTTTTCATTATTTAGTAAATGTGCTTCTAGTTTGGCAACAAGAGCTTGTTCACTTTTTAATCGACCAGTTAGATCTTGTAGCTTGAGCATCATTATTTGCATCTGATCTAGTAATGTTGTATAAGTAGAATAACTTACCTCAGAGCCATCATCTGAAGATTGTGAGGCGTGATCATCATTATCGGAGTTGTATGCCTCAGAATTCTTAGCCATGAAACATAGGTGGGCATCTGCATCTTCTTCCTCTTCATCATCGGTGAGATTCAACCAGTGAGCATCCTCTGCTAGCAGTTCTTTCCCGGCCTCCTTTTGCTTGGCTAGAAGTAACTTGTTCTTGTAGTACTCAGCTTTCTTGACAATTGGTTTCCTACACTCACAAGCAAAATGACCTGTCTTACCGCAGTTGTAGCACTTAGGTGGTTCGTCAGTTCCCTTAAAATCCAGTTTAGCCTCAGTTGGTCTTTTTGCATCAAACCGTTTCTTTCCTTCATACTTCTCCTTGTACTCGTGATGTTTACCCCTTGTGGCGTACCGCTGATTGTTGGGAGTGGATCGCTTGAAGAACTTTTTATATACGGCCTTGGTTAGAAACATCATCGCTTCTTTGATGTCGTGTAGCTCTGGATCAACATCACTGCCATCATCTTTCCCCTCTGATTCACTTGGATCCTGTTCTTTCCTTGGCATGAGAGACGATCCTCTTTCCCTTTTAACAAACACGAGAGCAAGAGTATCGGTCGGTTTCTCCACTTTTCGGTTCGCCTCAACAATTTCCAATTCCTCTTCTTTGTTTTGCTTAAGAATTTCGTACACTTCATGTAATCCTATTTAAGACAAATCCTTGTTTTGTCTTATCTGAGAGGTGAAATGCTTCCATTCTGGTCGCATGTTATTGAGAAACTTAACGTTGTTCTCAATGACGTTTTGTGGATTTGGTTCTTGCTGAGTTCATTTAGTAGGAGACAGAACCGATCATAAGTCTCTGCAAGATTTTCTCCTTCCCTGACTTTAAAGTCTTTATAGTGATTGATGCATATGGAAACTTTTAGGTGATTACTAACCTTGGTTCCCATCATCATTTTTTCAATTTGTACCCACATTCCTCTGACAGTCTATTTGTAGCTGTAAATGGTAGTGTAGATGTCATTCGGAAGACTTTGCAGCAAGTAAGATTTTGCAAGCTGATCACCTTTAGCCCTTTTCTTTTCTTCTTCCGAGTATTTCTCTTTTTCCTTTATTTTAACTCCTGCTGGAAGAGGTGGATTGTTGTTTGGTAGATGAGGAGTTTCGGTGTAAAAGATATAGGGTCCTTCGTTGAGAGAAGTGAGAATCTGTTCGCCAAGATCATGTCGGGCGATGAAATCCAAGAATCTGTCCCGCCACTGAGGATATTCACCTCTGAAAAGGACGGGTGGTCTGGTGTCCGTACCCATAGCCAAAGCTTCACGGGTAGACATGTTCTTACACTTGCAATTGATCATGAGACGATCACGATTTGATTCAAAAAAGGTGTAGAGGAACGAATAACACTCGAAAACAAAAATTTAAGATAAGGAATGAGAGACTCAAAAACTTAACTAATAAAAAAAATAATTTAAAATTAAAAACAAACCACTGAACAGAAGGTTTGGTGGGAACCGGGTTTGAGGTATGCGCCTATGCGGGAGAGTTTGGAATTTAAGTGGGGAAATAACTGGGGTTAGGAGTAGGGATTTGGTGTAGGCGGGGGTGAGAAAGGGGAACCGGGTTTGGAAAAGGGAACCGGGTTTGGGGAAGGGGTTTGGGAAACAGACTTGAGTGGGAACTTGGGTTGAAAGAGATGAGCCAGGTGGTGAGGAGCGGGGGTGAGAGGGGACCAGGTTTGGGAATCGGGTTTCAAATGAGCGGGTCTCAAGTGAGCGGAACATGGCTTGGTTTTGGAGACCTGGGTTTGATGTAACACGGGTTTAGCGAGACTCGGGTATAAACCCTAAGCGTCGCAGATCTCCAAACCAATCGATCTAAGAAAAAAAAATCGACAACCTTTACAGACTTAATTGCTTAACCCAGATCAATGACACTTTTTCAGATCGATTAAGAACCAAAATCAAGGATTTTTTTTAAGCAAAAATTTTAAATCATCAAGAACACAGACGTAAGTTTTCAGATTTATGAAAGCCTAAAATTTAACTTTAATGCTCCGAATCAGATTGACATACTTTGTCAAATCCTCAATCTAACAAGACTAAAGAGATTGGGAGAAAACTAACTCAAAAATTTCACAGAAATCAACTAACCCAGAAACCCAAAACAGTTGTCGATCGACCAGAATAGTAGTCAGAAGAAAAATTACCTTTTTCGAGTCAAATCTTCGTCTCTGTGCTCTGATACCAATTGTCAATCCCAGTTTACAAGTGTAATCAATAAATCAATGAAGAACGATCAATACATGTCATTAATTCTGGTCATATGATTATATTAACTGATAAAGCTCAATGGTTTACAGAGAGAATTGATTGAACTGCGAGTAAACCTAAACTGACCATCAACCTAGAAATTAGGTTAAACAAAACAATATATACCTAGGACTTAAACTTAACGGGCCCAAATCCCATTTAACACAGAAAAGCCCAATAACAAAATAAAGAATTAAAGCATTACAATTTGCACCCCTCTACTTCAATTCAACATATAAAATACACCCTAACATTCTTTTAAAAGATGAATTTCCTAGAGTATATGCTTTAGAATTGGATAAAGCGGCGAATGTCAAGTCTCGTTTTCCGTTAGAGTATTGGGATTTGTGTCTTCGAAGGGAGCCGAGAGGTGGGTAGAGGTTGCCCAATTTTGTGAATTAGAACAATTTATGTCTTCCTTTGTGCCCTCGAGTCAAAATGATAGACGGGTGTGGTTGTTAGACGGTTGGAACGATTTTTCGGTGGCTTCGGCTAGGCGTTTTATTGATTCTTGTCATTTGGAGATGGTCGTTCATCCTACTAGATGGAATAAACTTGTTCCCATCAAAGTTAACGTGTTCGCGTGGCGGTTGCGTCTCAATCGGCTCCCTGCTTAGCTAAATTTGGATAAAAGAGGTATAAACGTTTTGTCTCTTTTATGTCCTAATTGTGATAGTCGTGTCCCGTTGCTAAATATTTATGGATCCTTATTGGTCGTCGGTGGAAAATGGATATTAATCTCCTTTCTTATTCATATTGGGTCTCTTGGATTGATTCTATTCGGTTGAAGAAGAGGTTTTTTTGGTGCTTGAAGTCTATTATTATGATTACCACTTTGTGATCTATTTGGGTTTTTTTTGGAATGGTATTCTTTTTGCCAACCCGAAGCGAAAGAAGGAGGCAATATTAGATGACATTATAACCCGTGCTTACTTTTGGGTTAATTATGGAAATAGCAAATTGTATGTTAATTGGGTTAATTATAACCCGTGCTTACTATGTAGTTGTATCTTTTTCTAGCATCTTGCTAGCTTTTATAAAATTCTGCCGTTCTAAACAAATGAACGGATTTGTTGTCCTCATCTTCGTTCGTTAAAAATTATGTTTGTTCGTGTTCGTGTTCGTTTATGTTCGTTTGTTAAGATACTAAATTACAAAACACAACCCCCATTAATCATCGTTTCGTTCCTAAAAAATAACATATAAAAATAATTGTATATAAAAAAACGAATTCTAAAAATTTAGTTAAATTAATGATTTTACATATTGAGACTTGATGTGTTTAGGGCTTTGTCAAGAATGAATGGTATAGTATTAATTGAATAAGTAAGCAAACTACTTCATACCGGTTGAAAGTGATCACTTCTTTGTCTATGTTTATAATTAGGGTTTAGTGAATGGTTGAATAAATAATTGTGGGTCTAAGATTTCTTAAATATATTGATAGTTAGATAATTTTATATTTGTCTCAATAATTAATTTTCATGACAGTATTTTTTTATTTTTAAATCTGATTATTTTGATGTATAGAGGGTGATTTTTTTCTCTCTTTATATGTGGTGGTCTAGTGGGTAGTCACGAAGATTTGTTCCATACACCCAAACAAAAAAAAACTCAATAACACTCATTGAAGAACAAGCCTTAGCCTCAAACTCGTCGAGATATAGTTATACAGATATGAAAACCTTTCAAGAATCCTTTTCAAACTTATTAAATTAAATTGAACTGAAAATGTTCACTCTTCAATTGAATTTTGCAACTTGAAGTATTAAAAATATAGTGGAATGTAAAGATTTGGGTGAATTGCTTGGTATAGGAATTCACCCAATAGTCTATAAACCAAATATTGAATCATAAAATCCAATTATGTCTATTGTAACACCAGTAATATTTAGAAAGTAAAAGTATACTTTTTGTTCGATTTGTGGTTTATAATTATAGGTGGTGTGTTTTGATGGTTTACTTTTGATATCAAAGAGTGTCAGAAGCATTTCGGGTGAGAAAAATGGATTTTGGGCCTCAGCACTGGTGGGGCAACTATTCTGGGCGACTGTTACACTATCACTATCGGAAGGGGCAATGTCGGGGGTAAGACACTCCCTTCAGTATGTTTAGTGCGAGAATGCCTTACGACTGTGACTTGGTCACTATCGCAGGGGGATAGTCGCGAAAGTGGGGGTGGTTGCGGTACATGGGCGGCGACTATGACTAGCGATAGTGACACTGTAACTATCTCTTGGTCACTATCAACCATGGGTACCAGTGAGCATTTAAGTCCGACTTTTGGAAGGTTCATATCATAACTTATCATCTACTTCATCTCAAACACTCCCAACTTGAAAACCCTACATTAAATTCAATCTAGAGTGCATTAAAGGCTTCATCTCCCTCATTTCTTTAAGTTGTGGCTACATCAACTAGGATTGGAAGCTAGGGATCAAGAGCTCATCTTCTAACCACCATCTTCAAGAAATCCTAGGTTTTAGGTTATCATCAAAACCTAGCATTGTGAGTTCATCCTAAGTTTATAAAATTTTATACACGTAAAAACTTTATTGATTTAGTCTCATGTTAATCCCAGTTGATCAAGTAACAATGAATCGAATGATTAATATTTATTGAATGATTGAAAGAGGGTTACAAACATAGGATTGAAAAGCAAACCTCTCTCACTAAACTCTACTAGGCGCACTCCCTCGTTAATCAACTCTAACCCTAAATCACACTCAAAACAAACTTAAATACTTGGACCTATAACAAAGGCCGAAGCCCATTACTACAAACAAGCCCATTAATAAACAAAGGCTTTTACAAACGCTTTAAATAAATAAGAAAATAAACTCTATAAATACTTTATAGAACTTTCCACGCACTAGGACTTTCAGTCCTAACAATCTCCCCCTAAAGTTGTATAAAGAACTTATCTTCTTGAAATATCCAGATCTTGAACTTCACACCCTCTTGAATATTTAAAAAAAACTTTGTTGTTGCTTGTTTAATGTAAGCTCATCAGAGGAAACAACTTGTAGTAATCAATCAAGTAAAACTATAATATTTCAATCCAATGGTTTTTCAACCTTAGATGTAAGATTTTGTTACCCCCCAGATTTTGTTAACTCCCCCTCAACATGATAATTTGTGTCTTTGAATCTTGTGTCTTTGTCATGTCTCCCCCTCATGATGATTAGGAGAATCCTGAGAATCATGTATCTTCAAAGACTAACCGAATGTGTAGAGAAATATCAGATACAACGTTTTAGTAACCAAGATGGGGTAATCAGCTAACACATAAACACAATATTAACTGTTATCACAACAATTTAAAATAATTGTGTGGCCTATTTTCAGAGTTGGCATCGGGGTATCTCTAATAGGACTTCCAGTTATCACTGAATTAAATTTAAGAAAATTACTTCTCAAACTGTTCCGGCAATATCACAAAGATATGCAAGTGGAATCACAAAGATTCGTGAATGTGTGAAAGATATATAATCATAAGATTAGGCTCAAATATTGATTTAACCTGGGACGCAGGATCATAAATCAATAGACATAGTGAGATTAATATGAAGTTCGGAGACCGGAGTTGATGTCTTCCTTTTTCAATATCTAAGACCTCCGACTGAGGAATAGATAGATTATATGCTAAATCTCCGTTAATATATGAAACAATTATCTTTTGTCAGATATTTGAGTGGCTAGGTGGGGTGACACGAGTTATCAACACTAGGTCCATGTCTGCTTAAATATCCATCTCCAAAGAACGAGAATGAATAGATTGTGTGGTAACGCGGATAACTGACTCGGTTTGGTAAGGACCAATAATTCTTTTAAGTCTTGTCACATCCTCACCATATATATTTTTTTCATTCCGAACACATCTATCAAGCTAGACCCCTCACTGATATCTATGAATTGGATGTGTTTCTTGGATAGGTCCTTCCGGTTCTGGATTGACCATAGAAACATTATAAGCCCTAACACTCCTTTAACTTGCCAAAATAGAACATTGAAGTAAACATTGATGTACGAGTTCTGATCTGGTTTGTTCAGAAGTCTAAATGAAAGATAATGAATATGGTAATCCCCCTCAACAGTGGCATAACCCTTGAATGAAGTCATGTGGTGAATAATCTGAATTAAATCACACACGACATTCCAACAAAACAGATTAGGAAGATTTTTGTTTTGGTATCCATGCTTTGATGGACCCTTGACGGTTAGATGCCTTAGCTTTGAAGCTATTAAACTGAGGTTTGGGGATGCTAAAAGTACCATACCAACTATTAACATACCTTGGATGGACAAAGTCACTCTTTCCATAATTAGTGCAACAGATCTTTTGTTGGCTCAGGCTGATCAACTTTCCTGTAGAATAGACAGAAGTATGCGAATCAGTCATGGAAATAAATGACTTTGTATCAACTACAGGAGAATCATGAGACTTGTTTCCATCACTGCCTTCTGTAGTTGGTTTCTTTCTCCAAACCATCTTGATTTTTCAAAACACTTGATTATTTGAATAATCAACAAGAGAATTATAGAGAAGATTTGAAGGGCGAACTGATCTTTGGAAAATTCATTTGATTTGACAGACTTCTTCGAAGAGATAGATGTAGAAGTTGAACTTGAAGAATAACCAGACTGAACAATAGTATTGGGACTAGCTTGTTCAGATAAATCAACATTAAAATCAATTTCTTCAAGTTTCTTGACTTTTACGGATAAAACATTTCTTTTTTCGAGAATTAAATCAAATCGCTTTTGTAAATCAGATTTTATCTTCTGCTTTTTCAAAATCTCTGTTGCTAATCAAGATAATTTCTGTGAAAGATTATGAATTTCTGTTTCGAAAATCTTCCTTTTACTTTCAAAGTCTTTTTCAATACTGTTACGTTTATCAGATATTTCTTTGAAAATTGCAACACTTTTCTTTTCAAGCACTTTCTTTTCATTCTCAAAAGATTTTCTTTTTTTCTCAAAATTATCTCGCTCAATTATCAAAACTTTTTCAAAATCAGAAATTTGTTTTGAAAGTTTAGCATTTTTAAGCTCAAAAATCTTTCCTTCCTCAAAAATCATCTTTGAAAGATCAAGAATCTTTCACTCAAAATTCTTCTTCTCATTTAAAAAATCAACTTTTTCTTGTTCAAAAATAGAAAGTCTCTTCTTGAGATCAAGATTTTCATTCTCTAACACGTTTCCTCTTTCTTCGAGCGCCACGTTCTTCTCTTCTATGGCTTCTAAATATGCAATTTTTCTTTGAAGTGCAGATATTTCGTCACCATACAGAAATTTATATGAACCACTTCTCGCTGCATTTTTAAGTGCAAAATTCCTATCCCTAAGCCAGTCATTGTTTTTCTTTAAAGAGCCAATTTCTTTATAAGCTTTGTTTTCCGTTCTCAGATTGTAAAGGTCTGACTGAAGGTAAGCTTTTTAAAGTAGCAATTCATCCAGACACTTTAATATTTTCTTTAAGATTTGTGATTTCTCGTTTAGAATCAGAATACAACATTGTTACCTGAAATGAAAGATCGTTAAATAGATACTTCGATTAGAAGTTGAATTGTGCTAAAATAATCAATCAAAATCACAAATATAATAGTGTAAGGACTGAAAGTGTACAACCTGTAAAACTTGAAGCCTAGGGACTAAAATTGTCAATATATGAAAAACTCAAAGTGCGAGGATCGAAAGTGACAATGTGTGAAACTTGAAAGTTTAGGGGTCACAATTGACAAAAGTTTGAAGTTTTAAAGTTCAAGGGTCAAAAGTGACAAACTTTGAAACTTTGAAATCTAAGGACGAAAAGAGACAAACTGAAACTTAAAACTACAAGGACTAAAAGTGATAAAAATTAAAACTCAAAACTAAAGGACTAGAAATGATATAAATTGAAACTATGAACTATAAGAACTAAAAATGAAACACACTGAAGGTGTAAAAAAGACTTAATAGACTCTAACATAATAGGACTAAAATTGTAAGAAAAACTAACTGAAACTTAACGGAATAGTTAACTAACCTAGAATTAACGGAACAAACTGAAAAAGGACTAAAATTGAATGAAAACTAAGAAAACTAACAGAGACTAACTGAACTAATGTGATATTCCCATAAATGAGTGTAAATCAGATGGCAATCACAATCTCAATCAATTCCATTTTTATTTAACACTTTGAAATCGATAAAATATGAGCTCTCAGACTTTCTCTCTCTAACACTCAATATGCGTACACCTCTCTAAAATGTTACACACTGTTACACGCACAACATAGGATCACACCCCTAATTAAACCAAGGACAGAAACTCTCAAACAACTAAACACGCACAGTACAAACGCGCATAAAACAGAAAACACTTAAACTATATTCTTTGACTTTGACATTTATTACAAAAGACTTTGACTTTTCTTGAGAGTTGACTTGAGCTTTGACTTGCTTGAACTTTGACCTTCAGTCTTCATGATCTTGTATCCAACCAATATGTTCACTAACAATCTCCCCCTTTGGATTCAAGATCATCTTTAAAAGATTTTGCAATTCAATTTCCCTTTTCGTTGCATTGAAGATTTTAAGAATGTATCTCCCCTTTAAGCTCAATTTGTGTTATCTCTCTCTTTGCTTAGCAATTTTCAAACATTCTGTAATCTCCCCAACGTCTGTCTTCAAAAATATTAACAATCTCCCCTAAAGATGGTTAGAAACCTCTTTCAGACACTGGAAAGAAATTATCTTCAGATTTAGCTCAGTTTTGCTTTAGCAGATTATCTTCAAATAAAACTTCAGTAAAATCTGCTTGTTTTCGGAAATCTTTGAGTTTATCTCTTTCAGCTTTCAACAATTCTTCAACAATCTTTCTTCAACTTGACATAAATTTCTCCTTTAAGCTCCAAACATTCTTTATCAGACCACATTTCTTGAATATCTCTCCTTTCTTTAACATTTCTTGATATTGTCTCCTACTTTTTGATGATTGGAGCGTTGAAATCATCAAAACTTTGCAAGAAATGTCTTTAATCAAATCTGATCTGACCAATGATCTTTTACAAGAGCCTCTGATTATATGTCGATCCAAAGAATATATTCATTCGAATCTTTGCAAATTCAGACAAATTCTGAGTGTAACACCTGAATCAACAAATGAATCAGTTAGAAGTGTCTGTCAGTAACACGAAGTCACTGTGTGTAACGAATACACATTGGAAAGGATCTTTTGTGATGTTCACTCCCCAGGTCTTCCATTCAATCATCGAAACATCACAAAGGAATTTCTATGAACGTTATTACAAGAAAACATATTTCTTGTGTGTTCGTGCAAGTTTTTGAAAGAATTAAGCACAGATGATTGTTTTTTATAGGCTCAAAATTGTGTAAACCATTGAGACAACAACAGTTAAACACAGACTCAATTGTGCATGATCGAAGTGCGAAGGTGGGGCAGACTTCCATCCTTTTCAATATCCAGATTTTCCAAATGAAAACCAGATAGATTATGTGTTGCGTCCCCTTGAAATATTGAAACATTTTCTTGTTGAGAAGAAAATGAGTAGCTGGTGGGGTTTGTAGCAAGAGTTGGCATGGGCTAGTTGCCTGTTTCAATAATGTTCACGAAAAATTGTGAAACACTAGTAATGCGGCTGCCCGACTCAGAAAAAGTTGGTGCAAAGTTTGATATTCTTTTACTCTGATCTCACACCCTCTTTCTTTTAAACATTGAGCTTGCTTCTAACCAAACTCTCATTTACATTTTACCTCATCACTCAACCCACACTCATTATTTTCACTCCTCGCTCTTCGATCACTCAAGGATTAACTTCTTGGGTAGGAAACGTGAAACCATAGAAGTCCTGTTAAGTCATCACAATGAACCCATGTTGTCCTAAAAGAACATGTTGCTCAATTGGTTTAACTTGACAGTTAAAGCACAATGAATATATGTCAGATGAATGTATGCTCACAATATCAATGTGTGAGCTTTTGAACATTTAAGATTTCTCAAAACAATGAAATTGAACAAATGAAACGAAGTCAAGTGAAGTAATTTTGAGAATCTGACAATTATATAATCAGATCAAACAAAAGTGATTTAGCAATTAAAGCTTAGGTCAGGAAAAAATTGGATAATGTCTATACAAAACAAGATATAGACATTCTTGAAAGAACGTTTCGAAATGAAATCACATTCAAAATTATTTGAAGTTCAATTGGGGTGTATCACCATCGAAAAATTAGTTCAATTTGAGACATGGTGATAACATATACAACAAAAAGTTAAACCGATGTGTGTGAATACTTGAAAGTATATGGAAAAGATAATACACAAGTATTTATCTTTGGAAATACACGGTTTGTATAACAATTAAAGCACATATAAATGAAAATATTTAAAATCACACTTCTAAATTCATGAAATCGTTTTAAGAATCAGAAGTGGTTTGAACATTTAAGAATATTTTTTCATATCTGAAAGTTGTCCTTCTTTCAGACACATATGAGATTAAGATTAGAAATAAACCTTTTGCTCAGTCTTAAATCTCATCAAGTAAGCTCTAAGTCATATATGATATGATCATGTAAGTTTTCTCTCAATTCTGCAAACAGTCATAAAGTCGTTAAAGCACAAAGCTTTATTCACTACATTTATTGAAAAGTAAATGACATAAAGCAGTAAACCTTTAAATGTACGAGTCCTGATCAAAAGTAATCAAAAGTCATATACTCCGCCTGAAATTATGCATCATAAAATATGTCAGTGAAAAACATGATAGAGATCTACAACTCCCCCTGAAATGTAGATCATCATATCTTGCGGATGCATATTTTCAGTAAAAGTATGTACTCCCCCTTGAAGGTTGATTTCCTCATTTGAGTATTGGAATACAATCTCTTATCAGCACGGAAGCATCATCTCTTTTGATCATTGAAGAGTGTGTATCCCAATATGCAATCATTCAATCAAGTAAATCGATAATTAACACAATAACGCAAACCTGATATTGATTAAGCAATAGATTCAACAGGTTACAGGATTGAAATCGATCTATCTCTCTGTCTGTTTCTCTGTTCACGGCGCACCACCACCAACACTAACCTCTCTCAATAATTTTTCTCTAATAAAGTTCTCTCCTACTCTCACCCTAATTACAACTAAATTAACTTAATTTATACTTAGGCTTGAATAGCCTAATGGGCTTTGAAGGCTTGGTAATGGGCTTTACAATGCTTGGCCCAAAAACAAACTAAGTTAACTAAAATTAAAACTAACTAATAAATAAATAAAATACGTAAACAGACTTTGACTATTTATTACAAAAAGGACCCTAGACTATTTGTTGAGACGACTTTATCAGCTTTAACTTCAGATTTCCATCTTCAGATAATTATGATCTTGAATCCAATAAATATGTGCTTTAACAATCTCCCCCTTTGGATCAAGATCATTCTTTAAGATCAGAAAATGTAATCTTCTTCTTTGTCTTCAGAATGTAGCATTCTCCCCAATCAATGAGAATATCTTTTGGAAAGAAATTATCTCCAGTTTCAGCTCAGAATGCTTCAGCAAATCATCTTTAAAGAAAATTTCTTCATTTCAGCATATCTTCAGAATATCTTCAATTTCTTGATTGACGCTTCTCCCCCTTTTTGATGAAAAGAGCAAAGAGTTCATTAAAAACGTTTCTTCAAGAAATGTCTTCCACCATTGATCATGCAAACAGAACCACTGATTATCCGTCAATTCATTAAGATGTTCGTCCAGATCTTTGCAAATCTAGACAAATTAGAAAATGAAGTGTAACACCTGAATCAACAAATGAATCAGTTAAAATTGCCTGTCAGTAACACAAAGTCACTGTGTGTAACGAATACACAATATAAAGGAGCTTTTATGATGTTCACTCCCCCAGGGCTTCCATTCAATCATCGAAAAACCACAAAGGTAATTTCTATGAACGTTATGACAAAGAAACAAATTCATGCAAAAGCTTCGACCGGTATTGTCTTTGACCGGAGTGAACTGTGAGTGTATCGGTCGAATGCTATAGACCGATAAAGAGGTATTCGACCGGAAGTAATTAAAGACCGATAGAGGTCTTCGACCGGAAAAACACAAAGACCGATATTAACAAAGACCGATATGTTCGATATTCTTCGACCCAGAAACCAGAAATCAGCCTAGAAAACACTTGAAACCTCGAATTAAACAACCAAACTTTGCTAAAACGATCAATTTACCAACTAGAACATATTACAATCAATTAATTTCAATAAAAACCACTTTAAGAACAAATTGATTGATGACACAGTGTCGACTTCGTGAACGAACCCAGAACAACAAATTCAACAAATTGATAATCAAAATCGATACAATAATCAATTCAATCAATACCCAATCACTATAATAGGTAAAACAAACACAATCCAACCAATAATACCTTGAAAGAACAATCACACACTAAAAATTATGAATCTTTTGACAAAAAAAAAACAAAACCGAAAACAAAAATTTTCAATTCAATCTGTCCAGCTCTGATACCAATTGTGTGTCCCAATATGCAATCATTCAATCAAGTAAATCAATAATTAACACAATAACGCAAACCTAATATTGATTAAGCAATAGATTCAACAGGTTATAGGATTGAAATCGATCTATCTCTCTGTCTGTTTCTCTGTTCACGGCGCACCACCACCAACACTAACCTCTCTCAATAATTTTTCTCTAATAAAGCTCTCTCCTACTCTCACCCTAATTACAACTAAATTAACTTAATTTATACTTAGGCTTGAATAGCCTAATGGGCTTTGAAGGCTTGGTAATGGGCTTTACAATGCTTGGCCCAAAAACAAACTAAGTTAACTAAAATTAAAACTAACTAATAAATAAATAAAATACGTAAACAAACTTTGACTATTTATTACAAAAAGGACCCTAGACTATTTGTTGAGACGACTTTATCAGCTTTAACTTCAGATTTCCATCTTCAGATAATTATGATCTTGAATCCAATAAATATATGCTTTAACAAAGAGCGAGTCCTAAACTGTTGTGTTTAAAAGTCAAACTCCTTATCATTGAGGCACGGGTCCTAAACTGTAGTATTCGGAAGACTTGGTTCTCTTACTCCCCCTTGACTTGAGGTGCCTGCAAAACAAATTCATCTTTCGGCTTTGGTACCCAATGGTATTTGGGTCCATGTTTGTGAGTTGTAGTTCTATTAGGAGTAATTGAGTAAGAACCATGCCAGTAATGATCACTCGTTTTATGAACAAAATCATATGTACGACAATAAGAGCAATAACTCTTTTTATGAGCTAACCTAATTAATTGATCTCTCGAGTAAACAAGATCAGGTTTACCTTTCCGCACATTTGGTGAATGTACATCATTTCTTACCTTTCTTCTCTTCATTCTTTTCATCATCAACTGGTTTCACTTTCCAGACCAACTTTTCATAATCATTTCTTCTTCTTCTTCTTTGTGAACCTGAACCATCTACATTTCTATCATAGAAAATGTTAGTAGTACGAATCTGATCATATGAAGTAACTTACCTTTTTGAAGAAACAGTTCTTGGATTTGAGCTTGCGGTTGTCTTGTTAGAGTCATCTGAATCATCTCTAGATGTGTGGATAAATGACTCTGGAGTCTTTTGCTCAGTCACCACCACCTTAGAATCAAGCTCTTTTATCTTTGAAGATAAAATGTCCTTTTCTTTGATGTACAGGTCAATCTCTTTCTTGAATTCAGACTTCGCTTTCTGATTTTTCAATGCACAAGCTGATAGTTAAGATAACTTATCAGTAA
This sequence comes from Arctium minus, assembly GCA_954870635.1. Classification (NCBI taxonomy): domain Eukaryota; kingdom Viridiplantae; phylum Streptophyta; class Magnoliopsida; order Asterales; family Asteraceae; genus Arctium; species Arctium minus. Next base: position 144,975,680 of record OX941080.1, read on the forward strand.
ACTTCTTTATCTTTGCTTCAAACATATTTCTTTATTCTTCAAAGCCCTTCTCAGCATTATTTCTGTTAATTCTAAATATTGTATCCAAGATTTAATAGGAAAGTCAATGTTGTAAAAGTTAACAATGTCTTAGTCAAAGCTTGGTTAGTTTTCTTAGCCATTAAGGCTTTGTATTAGATAGGTAGTATATATATAGTGTTGTCTTTGTAATCTTGTAATAACGTCTATAGGATTATGCTTAATTGTAATATTCAGTAATTGTGGAATACAAGATCTACTTTCTCTCTCTAGTTCTTGAGTATTATTGATAAATCTTGAGTAATTGCTTGTTGTGATTGGGATTTTATGTTTAACAATTGGTATCAGAGCTGAACCAAACTTTTCGGAAATGATTTGATCAGAGTTTGAATTGAAATATGAAGTTTGAAATCGAAAATTTGAGTTTTTTTCTGAAAATTTTCAAGAACTCGTGTTCTTCACTGTTACATTCAAATTTTTTTTTTTGTGGAAAATCGTTTTTAATGCAAGAAAATGGATTCATTTGGTTCGATTTGTATTAGTGATTGATTCTTGTTTGGGTTACATCTTGTAATTTGAACAAAATCAATTTCAATTTTCCATTTTTGAAGTTTTCTTAAAAAACGAGTTATGTCACTGTTCTTGATTGAAAATATACGATTTAGTGTTTTTAATCGAAAATTGATTGCAAATATTTGTTTAGTATTGTTTGTCGACGTTGCTGATAAAGTTTTTGAGATCAAATGTGCAGATTTTGATCAATTTAAGAAGAATCAACCAAGATCCACGGTTTGCGCTTCATTCATACGGTTTGCGCTTCATTCATACGTGTATTACGCAAACCTCATCTTGCGCTTCAAGACCATCACGCAAAGTCTCACTTTGCGCATCAAGCCTCATACGCAAACCATACTTTGCGTTTCAAGTTAGACACGCTAACCTCACTTTGCGTTTCAAGTTAGACACGCAAACCTCACTTTGCGTTTCAAGTTAGACACGCAAACCTCACTTTGCGCTTCAAGGCTGACACGCAAACCTCACTTTGCGCTTCAAGGCTGACACGCAAACCTCACTTTGAGCTTCAAGGCTGACACGCAAAGATCTACTTTGCGCTTGTTCAAGGCTGACACGCAAAGAGTTTGGAAATTTTTTAGTCATATATGGAAAAAAAATTAAAATTTGCGCCATAACATGTGTTGTTCAAATTTTCAATTTTTACGAAATATTTTTTTTAAGATTTCAATTTGATCTGATTTTTGATTTTCTGATATATAGTTTGGGAACGATCATTCTTATCAAGCAGATTCTCATTCAAAGTTTTCTGAGAGAGAGAAAATTTTAGATTGTCCATATTTTGTTTTTGAATTCATTTCAACTCACGATAGTTTTGTCAAATTCTTTTTCATACAGGGTGAGTTCACCAATTTTGCTCAGAGGAAGATACGAGCAGTGGAAAGCTGATTTTTTCAAATTTGTAGATACACATGAGCTGAGTTGTTATATCAAATTGTCGTTGACTGAAGGAGAGATGAAATCTCATACTCCAACAGAAGATTGTACTCAGGATTGGGAGAAAAGAAAGAGTGCTGATAATATGGCTCGAAATTTTCTGTTGAATAGTATTCGTCATGAGATTAATGGTCACATAAATACCTATCAGTTGACAGGAAAAGATTTATACAAGTCAACAGGAAAGGAGATATGGGACTATCTTGAATGGACGATGTTAGGGCCAACGGTTGTGTCTGAGCTAAAAGAAAAGATTTCTGAGTGGGAAGCTAAAATTCAGCAGACAATCTCTGTTGAGAGCAATGAGAAGAAAGTTAAGAAATTGGAATCTGAGAATGTTGAGCTTAGAAAGACTATATCTGATTTGGAGCAAAAGTTTACTGAAGATAAAGCTATTTTTGAGAGTGAAAAGAAAGGTTTTTCAAAGAAGTTCTCAGATTTCTCTAAAAAGTGTTTTGAAGAGAAGAAGTCAGTTGATCTTAAATGTATAAAACTTTCTCAACAAATTTCCGATTTTGAGAAAGTACTGATTTTGGAAAGAGAGAAGTTTCAGAAAGAAAAGAAAGCCATAGAACAAAAGAATGTAGGATTCTTTAAAGAATTATCCGGCCAGATAAATGATTCAGAAAAAGGATTTGAAGAAGAAAGATCCATCTTTGAGTCTGAAATCAAAAGGCTAACTTCCAAGTTGTCTGAACTGTCTGCTTCTACGCTGAAAGAGCAAAAGACGAAGTCTGAGTTCTCAAAGAAGATTGACCAACTTGAGAAAGAAAGAGACATCTTTGCATCAAAGATCAAAGAGCTTGAAAAGTCTTTTTCAAGTTCTACTCAGAAATCTGTCTCTTCACAAAGGTCAATTAAATATTTTAATCAGATTCGTCGATCTAACATTTTCTTTGATGAATATTTATATGGTTCAGATACATCTTCAAGAAGAAAAAGCTATAAGAAAGAGAAACTGGTCTGGATAAAGAAATTTTTCAAAGATGACAAGAAAGAAGAGCTGAATGGAAAGACATCATGTGTACATCCTCATCAAGCAAAGAAGAACAAAGAGCATAAAGGTAAACCTGACCTCAAATACTCAAAAGACCAATTACTCAGGTTTTCAGGTACTAAATATTATTGTTCTTACTGTTGTACATATGATCACATCCACAAGACCAGTGATCATTTCTGGTATGGTTCTTACTCCATAACCCCCACACGAACTGCAACTAACATTTCTGGACTCAAATACCAGTGGGTACCAAAGAAGAAAACTGATTCTATGTTGCAGGCATCTCAAGCCAAGGGGGAGTAAGAGAACAATGGCTCTTGAATAACACAGTTCAAGACCCGCACCTCAATGTCAAGAATATGGCTTCTAAGCACATCAGCTTAGAACCCGGACTTCAAAGGAGTTTGATTTCTAAACACAACAGTTTAGGATTCGGACCTCAGCGATCAAAAAGACCTTGCTCCTGTATGCTTGCATCCGATGGATATTGATGGTCTTCATCCCAAGAGAATTGATCTGATCTCTATCATATACTTTTTCTTTGCTAGATTTTTCTGATATTGATGATCTAACAATTCAAAAGGGAGTGTTTGATCTTTATCCTGTTTTACTTGTAATATTTCAGATGCTTAATTTAAGGGGGAGTAAAGGTGGTGGCTTCTGATCACATGACAGATCAGGACCCGTTCATCAATGATCAAAGACGGATATTGTGCTAATATCCAGGGGGAGCTTAAAAGATATAAATCATTTAATCATGATTTGAGGGAGAGCTGAAAAGGTAAATATCTTCTGATCCTAGATCTCGGATTGTTTGAAAGAAGAACAACTTTCGAACATGAAAAACAGTTTCTTAAATGTTCAAACCACTTCTTATTCTCAAAAGATTTTATTCATACACACCGGTTCAGTACTGACCGTGTGTGAATTTAGAAGTGTGATTTTAAATGTTTTTTAAATTTTGAGCTTAATGTTTAACTGACCGTGTGTTTCCAAAGATCAATACTTGTGTATTATCTTGTCCATATACTGTCAAGTATTCATACACACCGGTTCAGTATTTTATTTGAAATTGTTATTACCATGTCTCAAATTCAAACAATTTTTCGATGGTAATACCCTCGTTTGAAATTCAAAGTTGTTGAGCATCATTCAGTTTTTACATATTTGTGCTTTCATTGATAAATTGTTTATATTTGTTCATATAAACAAATATCCAATTCTTTGATACCCGAACCATTTGATTTGATCTATTTGATTCATTGTCAGATTCTCAAAACAATTCTCTTGACTTCATTTCATTCATTCAATATTCTTGTTTTGAGAAATCTTCAAAGTTCAAAATGCTCAAATTTCATATATGATTTTTGATGAGCATACATACACTGACATATGATTTCTTGTGCTTTACATGTCAAGAAAATCATTGATAAGCATGTACTTTTAGGAACATGGGATTCAGTGTGAGTGCTTAATAAATCTTCCATGGATTCACGATAACCAGTGTTTCCTACCCCGGAAGAAATCCTTTGAGTGATTGAGGGGAGAGGGGTCTAAAAGAATTGAGTGTGGGAGTGAGCAGAGGTAAAATGGAAATGAGAGATTGGTTAGTTGTGAGCTTATATGTTTAAAAGAAAGAGGGTGTGAGAACAGAGTTAAAAGAATATCAAAACTCTGCACCAAACATCTTTTTGATCCGGGCAGCCACATTACTGATTGGTTCACATTTCTTTGGTGACCATCATTGAAATAGGCAAATAGCCCATGCCATCTCTTGTATACAACCCCACCAGCTACTCATTCTTTTCTTAAAAAGAGAATGTTTCACATTTTCTGGGCAAGATATTGATATTGAGTCTATCGGATCTTCTTTTGGAAGATATTGATATTGAAAAAGAAGGAAAGTTGCCCCACCTTCGACCTTTTCTCATGCACATTGAGTCCATGTATAATCATTGTTGTCTCAGTGATTTACATACTTTGAGCTTTTATGAAACACAATCATTGTGCTAAAATTCTTTCATACACAAGCACGAGCATACAGAAAATCTGTTTTTCTGTCAAAACATTCATAGATAAACCTTGTGTTTTTCAATGATTGAATGGAAGTCCTGGGGAGTCATCATCAAACCAGCTCCTTATATTGTACATTTGTTGTACACAGTAACTTTGTGTTACTGACAGGCATTCCTAACTGTTTCATATGTTGAATCAGGGTTACACGCTCACTATGTCTGAATTTGAAAAGATTCGGATATATACAGTTCATGATTTGGCTCTTCAGATCAAAGTCCGGAAATTGTCAAAGGGGAGATTGTTAGTTGATCTCAAAGGGGAAAATCAAAGTCTGAGCTGAAATTGATGAAGTTTTGATGATAATGATGCTCACATCATCAAAAAGGGGGAGAATTATACAAAGTTCAATTTCAAGAGTTCTTGTTCAAAGTCCAAGTTTGAAATTTCAAAATGCTTCCGCTGATTTAAAGTTCAAGTTTGATAAAGAAATTCAAAGCCAAAAGATTTTGAAGGAAGAATGTTCAAAGAAAATTTTATGATTCAAGAAAGTTTGTTTCTTCCAAAGATGGTTCAGAGATCAAAGTCATGAAGATACAAAGTTTGATCGAAGTCGAAAGATTTTTCAGAGTTAAAGTTTTCAAAGCTGTTTTCAAAGTTTCAAGTTTCAAGATTTGTTCAAGGCATGTTGATTTTTAAAGCTTCAAAGTGCAAAAGATTTTTCAAGATTCTTCAAGAGCTGAAAAAGTAAAGATTGTTAAAGCTTCAAAGTTCAAAGTTGTCAGAGACAAAAGCTGAAGAATCAAGAGCTGAATACTAGTGTCAAATTTTTATTAAATCTTGAATACAAAGGGGGACATTGTTAAGTCTAAATATTGTATCCAAGATTTAATAGGAAAGTCAATGTTGTAAAAGTCAACAATGTCTTACTCAAAGCTTGGTTAGTTTTCTTAGCCTTTAAGGCTTTGTATTAGATAGGTAGTATATATAGTGTTGTCTTTGTAATCTTTTAATAACGTCTAGAGGATTATGCTTCATTGTAATATTCAGTAATTGTGGAATACAAGATCTACTTTCTCTCTCTAGACTTTCTCTCTCTAGTTCTTGAGTATTATTGATAAATCTTGAGTAATTGCTTCTTGTGATTGGGATTTTATGTTTAACAATTAGTAATTGGGATTTTTCTTAATTTTGTATAACCCAATTTTTTTTTTAATTTGAGACACAATTTTTTTTATAATGTGAAAGATGAAATAACTGAATTTCATTTTGTTCCAACAAATATCAATTTGCCGAATTCTTTACATTTTGTCTTTAAGGAAAATTTTTAACATCGGCATATTGAGTTTAAAAGTTTAAATCTTTACAAATTTTATTCTATAAAGTAAAGTTTTACATTTTTTCTTTCTTTTGAATAAAATATGTGTGTCTAGGATAAATTTTCAAGTTCTTTTGTTTATATTAAAGTTTTTATATGATCAAATTTCAAGTCTTACAAAAGTCGAAAAGTCAGCAACATGTTTGAAACTTTTATTACTGCTTTAAAGTTGTGTGATTCGGAATATTTATAGTTTACAATGCTTAGAAAACCTAAAAAGTCGGAATTTTGGATTGTAATGAAAATATGGGCTAAGCACTTAGATGTAAAACCTTGTGTTTGAGATGATTATTAAATTCTTATAAATCAGAAATCTCTAAGTTTAAAAGTTTGTACCTATGACCTTTCTGGTTTGGGAAAGTAAGTTATGTGGGATGCTCGTCATCTGGTCCCCTAAGGTCATTTGATCTGGGAGTGATCGAACCCAAATCCTTCTATAGAATCAGATCGAAAGTCATGTTCTACTGGTATGAATGGGTTTAGGATATGTCGATGTAGCCTTTCTGATCTGGGAAAGTAAGTTCCAATGGGTGCTTGACACCTAGTCCCCTAAGGCCAACTGGTCTGGTAGTGGCTGACCCAAATCCTGCAATAGGGTCAGATAGAAAGTTACGTTTACGGCATGTTCTTTACATAATATACTTTTTGATCAAAAGATGCCAAAGTGCACGCGCTTAAAAGATGCCAAAGAGCACACTCATGTTAAGATGCCAATGTGCACAATGCTAAAAGATGCCAATGAGCACACATCTCATGATACTTGGTGATATGTTTGAGTTGCGATAAATCTGTAAATTTATGAATATCTTAATTCTTGATGGCTTAGTGTGAGTACATGCAAAGTTCTCAATAATATTTTTAGAATTGCATTTTCTTGAAGATAATCGAAGATTCGCATGTGAGCACACTGAATAGATTGATAGAAGTTTTTGAAGCTAAACATGTTTTAACTTGATATGAAATGAAATTTGTTCTTGTATCCAACAACATATGTTTGATTTCAAATGATTGATAAATCTGTGATATTTTACTGAGTAGAATTTTATTTGTTTAGTGTTTAAAATTTTATATGTTTAGTTGTTTCAAAATTTATATTCAGTATTTTTTTCTTTCTACATTAATATTTGATCATTGTGTTCTCATAAATATATTTTAATGGGTTTATGCATTATTCAAGGGGGAGTGAACAAAGAGATTATTTTTCAAAGATTATATCTGGTTTTGAGGGGGAGTATCTGATTTTCTATATATGAATGCTAATTTGAATTGCCATATCTAGTGCATTTGTGTAGGGGGAGTCAAAGGGTTTAAAAAGGTAAACTTTTTCTAAGTCAGATTTGCGCATCCAACATGACACGCAAACTTCGTTTTGCGCTTCCTTCGTGAAATGCAAACATTGCTTTGCGTATCCTTCTTGAACCGCAAACTTTGATTTGCGCTTCCTTCATGAAACGCAAACCTTGGTTTGCGCATCCAACATGAAGCGCAAACCTCTCTGTTTTCTCTGTTTCTTTGTTTTTGCAGATCTTACGTTGTCTCGTCTCCAACATTTGCATGACCAAGTTGATCAAGATCATCAAGGTCATGAGGGGGAGAAGTCAAGGAGAAGTTAAAGAGACAAAGAGCTCAAAAGTTTATCTGTTGATCAAGATTTGCTCAAAGATTCTATTCTCTCAGCTACAACAAATTCTTTTGTTGTTCCTGCTCCGATCATCACAATTCATTCAAGATCATTCAAAAGAGGTGTATCGTCTTGAGCTTAAGCAACAAAGAAAATTTTCAGTCTTCAAGATGCTGAGAAGAAATTTTTTCTTAAAAAGTCAGAAAGCTTTACAAAGTCGCTTTGTTGGTCCGTGCTGTTATAGAAGACAATTTTTGAAGACCAAAGCGCCAATGATTACTAAGGGGGAGATTGTTAGGTCTGATTTTATAGTAATCATTGTATTTATAGGTCTTGGTCAAATACTATGTTTAGAGTCATACTATGTTGTATCTGACCAAGGGTATTTAAGTCCCTTTGGTCTTGGTTTGGTGTAAGTTTGACACACACATTAATCTGAATTCTTACTTTGCGCTTCCTTGTTACTCTCTCTCTACTTTCTCTCTCTAGGATTCTTAGATCTTGGACTCTCAATTTCATTGACCAGATTTTTGCTTCAGAAGATCATAATTTATCGTCTTTAAAACACTGGCTTCTTCTCTCGATATCTTCCTTTCATCATGATATCTTTTTGATCGTTTTGTGTAATATTCAACAGATGAAGTGGAATTTTTGTTCTCTATGTTGAGTTTGGAATCTTTTGTTCATCATCATCAGAAAAATATCCCATCTTGAATTACACTGTTTTGAATTATCGTCAGAAATTCAAAAACAACCTGTACTATAAAAAGTCAAATTTGGTCAAATATTGAAAAACTCAGAAAATATTCTAAGTATAAAACTCGCAGAGTGAAGGATACAAGCTTCGCGCAACTACAGTATCTTGCGAGTTTTGGAACTTCGCACAGGTCAAAGGTTGATAGAATGAGCTTCGTGCAAAGTATGATGTGCGCGTTTGAACTTCGCGCACGTCGAATGATACGAGTTATGAGATTCGCGTAAAAGGTAACTACGTGCGAGTTCTTAACACTTCTCGTACACACACTTCGCGCAATTCTTTTTCGAGTTCAAGACTTAGAAATTTTTTCACTCTTCAGTTCTCGCTAAATGCAAACTCGCAGACTTCACTTCTCGCAGATGTCACTTTGCGCACAACAAGAGAAATGAACAGTACAAACTCGCACAATGATACGTGCGAGTTCTGACTTCTTGCAAGCTTAGTCTTGTGTGTTCTTCACCTTTATGCGAATTTCAAGCCTATGCGAGTTCTTCAGCTTTAGCGAATTCTTTGTTGTGCGAGTTCTTCATCTGCGAGTTCTTTGAATCTTGCGTGTTCTTGGGTTTTCGAACAAAAACTTGAGTCTTTCACTAATTTCGATCAAATTCTTCACCAATTAGCCTGAAACTCTACATATCACATCGATTTCATGTCTAGAACAATTTACAATCAAGAGATTTCAACCTAAATCACTAAAGATTAAAATTTGATCACAACTCGGTATAAGTATGAACTCGAACAAAAATTTCAAAAATTTCCAAAATTCGTACAAACTGTTGAGAATTGGACTAAACAATGCATACAAGACTTATTCTATACACTAAATCGATTCCAAATCAATCAAATTCAAATCCAAAACAACATTGTAGCCCAAGATTCGATTCTCCACAATACGTTTTGCGAGTTCTTGAAAAATTGGCCAAATCTTCAAATTCAATCCATGTTTCTGAATTTTCGTTTGCTCTGATACCAATTGATATTCCCATAAATGAGTGTAAATCATATGACAATCACAATCTCAATCAATTCCATTTTTATTTAACACTTTGAAATTGATACATTATGAGCTCTCATACTTTCTCTCTCTAACACTCAGTATGCGCACACCTCTCTAAAATGTTACACACTGTTACACGCACAACATAGGATCACATCCCTATTTAAACCAAGGACAGAAACTCTCAAACAACTAAACACGCACAGTACAAACGCGCATAAAACAGAAAACACTCAAACTACATTCTTTGACTTTGACATTTATTACAAAGACTTTGACTTTGCTTGAGAGTTGACTTGAGATTTGACTTGCTTGAACTTTGACCTTCAGTCTTCATGATCTTGTATCCAACCAATATGTGCACTAACATAATGGTAAAATGACCAAAATGTAATACTTATAACGACAACTTAACGGGAACTTAACATAAACACTATTCATCATCACCTTCGTTGAGACAACCTGGAAAACATTGAACAAGTTAGATTTAATCGATACAAAATGATCGTTGAAGCTCCCTGATCACTCCTTAACAGATTAAAATGATTGAAAGAGGGTTACAAACATAGGATTGAAAAGCAAACCTCTCTCACTAAACTCTATTAGGCGCACTCTCTCATTAATCAACTCTAACCCTAAATCACACTCAAAACAAACTTAAATACTTGGACCTATAACAACCAAGGTCCAAGCCCATTACCACAAACAAGCCCATTAATAAATAAAGGCTTTTACAAACGCTTTAAATAAATAAACAATAAACTCTATAAATACTTTATAGGACTTTCCACGCACTAGGACTGTCAGTCCTAAGATCTCCCATACTTCTCTTAAGCATATTTCTCATTTTATGATCTTTAATCTCATTTTGAGTAATTTGGGAGACTTTAGGGTTTTGTTACTTGAGGATAAATGATGAGGTTTTTCAAATATGTGTTTTATGGTGTTCTAAATGTATCACTTATGATTTTCGGAAGTTTATGTCAAAACTAGGGATTTGAAGGTTTTGAATGTTTAGACGAAATATTTATGGAGAATGTTTCACATACTTATATGGTAAAAAATTCCAATTTTGACGAGTTTTAGTACTCAAATTTGATGAGTTCTTGTACATTAAGGGTTATGCATTAAATGTTCGTATGGTATATCTTGATGGTGTAAACTTGTTAGACTATAATGTAATGGATCCATAGGCATATAATTCATTTTATGTTGTTTAGGTTGGGTTATTGAGTTTCATTATGGTAGCTTGGAATAAACATCGAGTCTCTATGGAAAGTAAGGTGTAAGCCTATATGATCGGGCATCGACGAAGAGCGGTAAAATGTAATTTCATAGTGATTAAGACTAAACTTGGATTTTGGATACCTTAAGGTATAGATCTAGTGTGGTTGAACTTGAGACTCCACAAGCAATAGGCTTGGAGTACTTGAGTTTGATATATCGTTATGATGTAGATCCATGAGTGTGACTTATTTAACATGAATTGTGGCTTACTTTTGTGTTTTGTCACTATCCGTAGAAACTGGGTCTCCCCCGTCATTGCAAGTTGTGTATGAATTCTCCCGTAAGTGAAATTGATTCAAATGGTACATTGTATTGAAATAAGGCTATGTTTCCATTTTAATTACTTTACACCTTTAATTCATAACTGTTTGATGTAACTAGGCTTTAGCCTAATACTTTTTCTTAAAATGACATGTATATCTGTTTATTCTAGCGGTGGGACACGGAGAGTCGGGTAGCGAGTAAAGGCACATATTTGGTGAGGATTAGGCTTGGTGGATGTTTTGTGGACAAGAGTCTTTTGAGAAGAGGTAGTGACACCTGTCCTTAATCTATGCTTGGTCTAGTTTAGGTTAGTAGGTTGTTAAATTGTCTCTTGTACTTTAGCATTGTAAACGCCTTCCTATTTCACATTTTGGGTGATTCATTTATTTAAGCCTTTAACCATGACTTTATTCAGGTTTAAATTTACCATTATTTTTTGGGGTGTTACAAGTTGGTATCAGATTTCTAGTTTAAGTGAGATAGGTATGAATGTAAGATGCCTAGACTCTGAAATATTAAGTTACGATGTATGTGATTTGGGTAGAAGTGCTAAGATAGGATGATTGTACAGTCGACGGAATTGCACTAATTACGAGTTGAGATGATGGTAACGAGAATTCTTATGTACGATGTGTTCATGATTTCACTTAACTATTGCTATTATGAATATGTTGTTATGTAGGTATGATTGATCTTACTATTATTATGGTGATTGATAAATGTAGTAGTACGTTTCTTTGTGATTAATTCTTATAGCCTATCTCTTACCTTCATTCTTGTGTGATGATAGTGGAAAATGGTAAAAGCTCAAGGTAGACTGTGAACTCGAGTAGACAAACGATCATGAGGTGATCACATCTACGGTCGATCAGACAGAGATAATTGAGGCAACTGTGACCCCACCCATACCCAACATATTGAGCAGAGGATTGGAGTACGTGCCAAGAGTCTATTTGGCTTCCTCCAACCTAATTATGCAAGAGGTTACTCCACAATCAGAGATGATGGTCAATATGATGCTAATTATGAACATGACCATGGAAAAACAACAAAAGATCCTTGTGAAGACGATTGAGGACAGAGATGCCAGAAACCGTAGGCATGAGACAATTACCGAGAATGTGTTAGTGGGATTTAGGGTACCGGGAATGTGGTTAGGATGGAAGAGCAGGTTATTAACGACGCAAGGAGAGGCAGGAGAACTTGATCTTGCAAGACCTTCCTGTGTAGCAAGCCATTGGAGTTCTCAGGTTTGGATAATCCAGTCGACTATATGAACTGGTTCCAAGAGACAGAACAGGCATTTTGGTCAAGCGAGTGTGAAGAATGTCAAAACGTGATGTTTTCCTCCCAAATGTTAAGAGGCCCAACTCCTCGATGGTGTAACGTCACCAAATCCACCCTTGAGGCAACTATCCTAGAGAGACTGAATTGGACCTCCTTCAAAAGGAAGATCATGGAGAAGTATTGCAATGAGAGGGAAATTGACCGAATTGAAAAAGAGTTTTGAGCCCTTGGGAAAGGGAACATGTCGGTTAGGGATTACACTTGACAATTCATTGAGAAATTAGATTTGGTGGGGCACATGGTGTTGATCCAACTCTCTCAGTGATTTGATAATGACCCTTTATAATACTTAGTGAAAATTATGTTTAACTTCTGTATGTATAAGAGTTTCACCATCAGCGATCAAATACTGAGTATGTTCAGTATCGCTGATGATTTCTCATGTAAACAGTTAGACGTAATCCCTGAACACAAGTCTCGTGACAAAAGATGTTCACTGCTGAATCAAAGACCAAGTTGTTGAACAAACGACAAGTCTACTCATGACCTGATGCGGATATCAGCGAAAAGAAGACAAGTCTACTCACACGCGAAGAAACCTGAGGAAAAGCTTCAGCGATAGCTGAATTTCTTTCAATATCTGAGAAGGAAGAGATATTCAGCGATCGATGATCACTTTGCTTATACCTCAAATCTCTTTTGTCTTATCTATTCACACATAGTACGAGTGTCAGAAAAGACATACCTCTGCAACAATTCGTACAACAACTCTGATATCTACATTGTTCATCATGCGACCAAAAGCATGTCTCCAAAAGTCAGACTCATGCAACCAACCAGAGAAGGACACGTGTAAAGTACCCTACCATGCATTTAATGCATATGGTATAGATAGAAAAATCACAATTCTATCTGAGAGTTGCCCCTAAGCCTTCAGCCTTCAAATCTTTCTGTAAAATATAGAAACCTTTGTTTTCTATATTCCCTTAATCCCCATTCTCTAATTCTTGTGCAACCATCTTAGTATTTCTTAAGTTTGTTTAGATTAGGTTCTTACTTAATCTTATTCCGCAACAAATACTTAAATTGTATTTTGATTTATCAATAAACAATTTGTTAGTGTATAAAATTGTATCCAAGATTTAATGTTGAAAAGTCAAGTCTAGCGAAGTCAACAAAGTCAAAGTTTAGCAAAGTCAATCTTAGAGTCCTTTGTGGTTTCATATCTTGCTATAAATAGCTTGTGCCTTGTAATAATCTTGTAACAAAGCATTCACTGTCAAATATATGAATACATAGCGCTTTCTCTCTCTACTCTCTCTAGACCTTCAATGTCAGATATTGATTAATTGAATATTGCTTGATTGTGATTGGGATTACAATTTCAATTGGTATCAGAGCCGAACCAAACCAATTCAGAAGGATCAGATTATCAGATTGAATCAAAATTGAGAAATCTTGATTTTACGAACTCGTTTCTTGGAATTTCACTGTTAAATCAAATTTTATTTGATTAATAGTTGTTTGTGTGTGAAATTGATATCATGTTGATCGATTATTGTGTTAGAATGTTTCTTGTTTAGAATTGATCACGAATTTCACACTTAATCAGTTTCAATTTGTGAAATTTTTGAATTTTTCTTGAAAAATATATCTAACAACTGTTCAAATCGAATTAGTGTGGTTTGTTGTTTCTAATCAGAAATTAACATTAGAAAAGTGTTCTATATGTTAAATTGATCATTCCTGTGAACTATCAAGTTTTAATTTCAGGAATTAAAGATTTTGGATCGATTTTGAACCAACAGAGACAAGAACGTGCTAGATCTGAGATTCGCACAAATGAAGAACATGCACGCTGAAGTTCGAGCAAGCTACCAAGAACACGCATGTTGATTGTCAAAATGTTAAGTGTGGTTCACGCATAAAGGGTTTGCGAGAAGTGGATAAAACGCGCACAAGTATCTTGCGAGTTCATCGTTCGCGCACAACACTCTTAGCGCGAAGCTCAGTAAACAGTGACTTGTGAGTTTCTTCGTTTTGCGAGTTTCCACTTAGCGAGAAGCAAATTATCAAAAAAAATTCTAAGTATGGAACGCGCAAGAAACGTTTGACTTGCGAGTTTGCATTCCTTTGCGAGAAGTTCTAAGTTCGAAATAATTCTAAGTCCATTTCGCGCACAAAGCAATTTGCGAGAAGCATCTTCGCGCACATCCCATTAGCGAGTTTCTCACTTCGCGCATTCAGTGTCCTGCGAGTTTTGAGTTCTCGCACATAACGTTTAGCGTGAAGTTTGTTGAATAGTACTTTGCGAGTTCTTGTGTTCTGCGAGTTTGAAAGATAGAAAAATTTTCTAAGTGTTGAAACGCGCTAACAATGCCTTGCGAGTTTGAGTTTCACGCTACCAACGTCTAGCGAGTTTCTAGGTTCGCGCTACCATTGTCTAGCGAGTTTCATACTTTCGCGCTGCCAACGTCCTACGAGTTCTAGTTTCACGCTAACAACTACTAGCAAGTTTCTCAGTTAATAGTGCTTAGCGTGTTCAGTGATTAGCGAGTTTCAGTGACTTGCAAGTTTCAAAGATAGAAAAATTTCTGAATTTTTTTTGAGATTATTCTTTTTGTGATGATCTAAGTTTGACTTTCAGTCAAATCTTCTGAATTGTTTGGGAACGATCATATCAATCAAGCTCATTTTTCATTCAAGATGCCAAAGACAGATGAGAGGGGAAATACACTATTGTCAGCAATAGATATGGCAGTATTGTACATGCCTGAGATACCTGTTATAGAGGATGAACGAGATAAACTGAGAATTCAGAATGCAACCTTTATCAAACAAATTCAGGAGTTTAAATCAAAATTGTCAAATTATGATAAATCTTCTGATTGTGAAAAGTGTGCTTATCATGCTAAATCTGATTATGCAGGTATCATCAGCGCAAGAGAGAAGGAAATTAGAGAAAAAGAGACACAAATTAAAGATGGAGAGAAAATGATTAAAATAAAAGAATATGCCATTCAGTTTCTTGAGAGAGCAATCAAAGTCAAAGAGACTGTAATTACAAATCTTCAAAGCCAAATGAAGACGACTAAACAGAAATCATCTGAGATGCAAGATGAATCAGTCAAGCTTCAAAACAAGTTTAAGGCTTTTGAAGATCAGATATCTGCTCTGGAGAAGAAGAATGATGAACTGAAAACAAGCCTCCAAGCAGAAAAAGAAAAATCAAATGTGAAGACATCTTCTACCCAACAGTCATCTGAATTTTCTAAGAAAACTCTCTAAGAGAAAAAGGATTTTGAGCTTAGATGCCTTAAACTTTCTAAGCAAGTGTCTGAATTCGAAAAGATAATAATCACTGAAAGAGACACTTTTGCAAAAGAAAGAAAAAATCTTGAAGATAAAAATTCTAAATTTCCCATACAGATCTTTATTCTACAAGACATACTTGAGAAAGAAAGAAAAGCTTTTCAAGAAAACAAAAAGTCTTTGGAGATTGAAAAGAAGAAATATGAAAAGAGAAATGTTGGGATCTTCAATGAAATTTCTGAGAAAGCTAAGAACTTACAAAAAGATTTTGAGCTTGAACGCTTACATTTTGAATCTGAAATATAAAAACTCCAATCCAAAATAACTGCTCTGTCATCAGATTACCAAACAGAACAGAAGGCCAAATCTGATTTGAAAATAAAGTTTGACACACTTACTTCAGAAAGAAACTTTTTATCTGAAAAAAATAAAAGACTTGGAAGCTGCAAGTGTCAATTTATCAGAAAAGATTACAGCTGATGTGATTGATCAATCACATGCTGATAATTCAACAAAATCAGTTTGTTCTTTCAAAACAACTTCAAGTTCTATTCATGATCAAAATGTTTTAAAAAAGAACAGTGTCAAACCTAAAATTGTCAAATCAAGTCAGATTCGACCATCAAATCTATTTTATGACAAATCTGTTGATGGTTCAGCAAATTTTTATGTTAAATCTCTTGGAAAGCAATCTAAAAAATATCAGATGGTCTGGAGAGTGAAGAGTTCTTCAGATGAAGAGAAGAATAAGGACAAAGCATATGCATCCACATCCAATGCCAAAAAGAACAGAGCACACAAAGGTAAATCTTTTGATAATCCTGATATGTATTACTCTACTAACCACTTAATCAGGGTTCCTCTGAAGAAAATATGTTGTTCTTACTGTGGAGCACATGACTTTGTAAGTAAAAAATTTGTTAATTACTGGTATGGTTCATATTATGTAAACCCCCACAAGAACTGCAACTAGCATATCAGGACCCAAATACCAGTGGGTACCAAAAGCTAATATGTGTTGCAGGCACCCAAGGTTTAAGGGGGAGCATAGAACTTAGGCTTTTGAACAATTCAGTTCAAAACCCGTACTTCAAAGTCATGGTAATTGGCTCTTGAATAATTCAGTTCAAAACCCGGACTTCAAAGTTAAAGGAATATGACTTCTAAGTAAACAGCTTAGAACTCGTTTTTTAATGTTTAAAAACAAGGATATTATGTAAATATCCAGGGGGAGCTTATCTGATCTGAATCATTATATCATAATTTGAGGGGGAACTTAAAGGTAAATATCTTCTGATCTTGATCTCTGATTGTTTGAAAGAAGAACAACTTTCAAGCATGAAAAACGCTTTTTAAATGTTCAAACCATTTCTGATTCTCAAAAGGTTTCATCAATTTAGAAGTGTGATTTTAAATGTTTTTCAATTTTGAGCTTTAATGTTTAACTGACCGTGTGTTTCCAAAGATCAATATTTGTGTATTATCTTGTCTATATACTGTAAAGTATTCACACACATTGGTTCAGTACTTCATTTTAATTTGTTATTACCATGTCTCATAACGAACAAATTTTTCGATGGTAATACTCCCATTTGCTTTCAAATGTTGTTGAGCATCAATCATCATTTCTAATCTTGTGCTTTCATTCCTAAATTGTTTATATTCGTTTATATAAACAAACTATCCAATTCTTTGATACCCTAACCATTTCATTTGATCTGATTGATACATTGTCAGATTCTCAAAACATTCTCTTGATTTCATTTCATTCATTCAATATCCTTGTTATGAGAGATCTTCATTGTTCAAATGCTCAAATTTCATTCATATTTTTAAATGAGCATACATTCTGACACTGTTATCATTTTGTGCTTAACTGTTCAAGTTAAACTGTTGAGCAACCATTCTTTTTAGGATTTACATGGGATTCATGTGTGAGCTTAAACAGAACTTCCATGGATTCATGTTAACCTGTGTTTCATACCCCGGAAGTTATCCATTAGTGATTGAGGGGTGAGGGGTCAAAATCAAAGAGTGGAGGAGATAACTCATCCGGTTGAGTTTTTCTCATTGTGTGGAGCGGAAAAATGTAAATGAGAGTTTGGTTAGAAGTGAGAAAAATGTCAAAAAGAAAGAGGGTGTGAGAACAGAGTTAAAAGAATATCAAAACTCTGCACCAACTACTTTCTGAGCCAGGCAGCCACATCTTCTGATTGGTTCACATTTTTTGGTGACCATCATTGAAAAAGGCAGTGAGCCCATGCCAACTCTTGCAATTACCCCACCAGCCACTCGTTTCTTTCTTAACAAAGAAATGTTTCATTTTCTTTGGGGACGTAGCATATCTTCTATCTTATCTTCACTCGGAAGATTTAGATATTGAAAAAGAAGGAAAGTTGCCCCACCTTCGCACCTCTTTCATGCACATTGAGTTCGTGTAATATCTGTTGTTGTCTCAATAGTTTACACAATTTGAGCCTGAAAAAGCTTAAGTAGCTTCAATCATTTTCACGTACACACAAGGAATATGTTTTCTTGTCATAACATTCATAGAAAATTCATTTGTGGTTTTTCGATGATTGAATGGATGCCCTGGGGGAGTGAACATCACAAAAGCTCCTTTCCAATGTACATCCGTTGTACAAAGTGGCTCCGTGCTACTTATAGGCATACTAACTGTTTCATCTGTTGATTCAGGGTTACCAAGTTCATTATATTTGAATTTGAAAAGATTCAGGTATACACATTTCATGAATTGACGGATACTCAGATCAAAGGGCGGAGAATGTCAAATGTATCTCAGAGGGGGAGAATATTTGTAAAAGGGGGTGATTCAAAGAAAGTTTTGATGATAATGATGCTCACAATCATCAAGAAGGGGGAGAAATCTACAAAGATCAATTTCAAAGACGAGATGTCAAAAAGGGGGAGAAATTTTGCAGAGTTCAATTTCAAAGATAAAAGGATGTCGAAGTCTGTTGAAAAGATTTGTGAAGAAGTTTTTAAAGTCTGATGATTATTCAGAGACGATTCAAAGACAAACCAGATAGATGTTTGAGAAAGTTTGTTTTTCTGAAGACGATCAAGAGATCAGAAGAGATGAAGATACAGTTTTTGAAAGATTCCTCAAAAGTTTAAAGATGAAGGTTTCAATCATGTTTCAAGAGTTGAAAGATGAAGATTTCTGAAGTTTCAAAAGATTTTAAAGAATTCAGATTCGTTTTCAAGATTTTTTGATTTTCCAAAGATGCAAAGTGCAAAAGACTTTTCAAATTCTTCAAAGACTGAAAGACTGAAGATTGTTAGAGCTTCAAAGTCCAAGACTGTCAGAAATAAAAGTTGAAGAATCAAGGGCTGAAGACTAGTGTCAATTTTTTTTAAAAATCTTGAATACAAAGGGGTAGAATGTTAGTGTATAAAATTGTATCCAAGATTTAATGTTGAAAAGTCAAGTCTAGCAAAGTCAAAAAAGTCAAAGTTTAGCAAAGTCAATCTTAGAGTCCTTTGTGGTTTCATATCTTGGTATAAATAGCTTGTGCCTTGTAATAATCTTGTAACAAAGCATTCACTGTCAGATATATGAATACAGAGCGCTTTCTCTCTCTACTCTCTCTCTAGACCTTCAATGTCAGATATTCATTAATTGAATATTGCTTGATGTGAATGGGATTACAATTTCACAATTTATTAAACTTTAAATTTTGTGTTTGTATTCACCCCCTTTCTACAAACTTGTTAAGCACATTCGGGACCAACAAGTGGTATCAGAGCAGATTGTTTAATCTCATAAATAAGATCTTGCTTTATTCTATTCCTTGCTATTCTCAATACGGCACTAAACACAAACACTAACTACTATGATAATGGTTCTCTCTCAAAAGCTCCTCGATTTAGCAGAGATAACTTTGCTCTCTAGAAAAATCAAATGATGTTATTTCTAGAAGGTATAGATCCCACTATACCTGAATACGTAGAAAATGGTTCTTATGAACCCTTCACCATCATATCTGCAGTTCCAGCTACTGCCACCACTTCTGCTGTCCTGAAAGATATGCTATTAAAGAAATAAGACAATGGAGTGATGAAGATAAAAAGAAAGTTGGTTTAGATGCTAAGGCAAAAACCATTATCTCTATGGCTCTACCTGATGAAGCCTTTCATTCCATCATGCATATAAAAACTGCTAAAGAAATGTGGGATACTATATGTGTTCAATATGAAGGTACCACCGAAATACAAGAAACCAGAAAGATCAACTTGGTAAGACAATATGAAAGTTTTATCTATGGTAAGAATGAATCTATATCTGATGTTCACCAGAGATTTAACTGTCTAATCATTGATCTAAGGACTGTTGGTAGGACCTAATCTAACTCTGAGGTCTTAACTAAATTTTTGGAATGTCTTCCTGAAAGCTGGGAGAATTACTCAATGTGTTTTAAGCTGACAAAAAACTTAAATTCTCTCTCTCTCTTAGCACCTTATATGGAATATTGCTCAACTATGAGCAATCAAATCTTCTGAAGAAGAATCTTGTAAAAGATTCTAAACACTCCAAAAGCACTCATGTTACTTTAGTCTCTTCAGAGATAATTCCATCTTAGCGATCTACTCTCACTATCACTGAGTTAGATTCTAATTCTGAGGAATTATCAGACATTGATCTTTCAGAGTTTGACGAATCCTTAGCACTCATGACAAACTATTTCAAAAGATTTGCAAGAAAGATCAATTTCAGAAGAATAAGCCTCTCTCTGTAACTGACAAGCCAAAATCAACCCCTGTTGATAAGGCTACTGCTACTTGCTTTAACTGTGAAAAAATTGGACATTTTGCAAGTGAATGCAGGTCAAAGAAAGTTTTCAAACCTTCTACCTCCAGGAAAACCAGCGATAGCAAATACCTTAAGATAAAAGATAAATATCAAAAGTTGAAAAACTTCAAGCGAAAAGGAAAAGGTCTTATCGCTGAAGAGCATGGTTGGGTTGAATCAGAATAATCAAGTTCTGATGAAGAAGTTGCTAATCTTTAACTTATGGCTGAGATTAAAGAAGAAGTGGAAGAACCAACAGGAACTTCCATGAGCTATATCTCCTCTCAGGTATCAATCTCTCCTAATCCCTCTCTTTCTGAAGCTGAGAGAAGTCGCGCAGTAGATGTGCTGATAATAGACTTGTACAATGCACTCAATGGAAAGAGTCTAGCTGGAAAAAAAAACATTGACTCAACTGAACATCTAGAGAAATGTCATGAAAGGATCAAAGAACTAACTCTTCTAGAGGAAATTTTAAAAGATCAAGTCATTGTCAATGAAATTATCAGCATTGAACGCGAACAAGCCATCACTACTTTAAAAGCAGACAAGGAAACTGTTGAGGGTTGGTGTAAATCGTCAACTAAGATCACTGAAATCATCAGGGCTCAAATCCCTGCTAATGAAAAAACTGGTCTCGGTTATCATCCTAAAAAGGATGAATCTAGCAGAGACTGTTCCATGCTCATGTTTGGAATGTTTATCTCTTCTATCCCTGACACTTCTTCTACTCAATACTCTTCGTCTTCCAATTCTATTCATGAGGACTTATCAAAAAGCTCTAAGCTCGCTGATAAAGGGAAATTCATCTCTCATCCTCAGAAGGCTACCAAGAAAGCAAAACTGAAAGTCCTTTCCAAACCTTCAGTAAGTCAATCTTCCAGCTCTGGAACTAAAATCACTGATATTTCTCAGAGATCAACTCCAAAGTTGAAAATTGATATTAAGCCTAAGAAATCCGAAGAACTGAAAGTTCCTCCTAGATCTTTTGCTAAGGGCATTATTGGAGCTGGCCCAGCTCATCTCAAATTTTCTAACTCAAATGTTCATAGTCACAAGGCAAATTTCGTCTATAGAAAATGCTATCACTGTGGACTTACTGATCATATTGCTAGTAAATGTCATACTGCCACAAAAGCTGAAAAGACAACTAAAGTGAAGATGATTGCCTCCAAGGCTAAGAAGGTCACCAATGCTGAGAAATCTGCTAAGGTGAAAAATGTCACTAAGGTTAATCAAACAACCAGAGTGAAGGTTACCACTGAAGCTGAATCTTCAAATGTTGTGAAGATTGTTGAACCTTCCATCTCCACTAACACTGCTGGACCCATTGAAAAGTGGGTACCAATCAAAAATTAATCTTCCTTATGTTTGCAAGGATCGAAGGGCATCTGGTATTTAGATAGCGGATGCTCTCGACACATGACTGGACAAAAAGACCTGCTCACTAAATACAAGGAAGAGAAAGGTCCTTCAGTGACCTTTGGTGGAAATGGAAAAGGCTATACCAGAGGGTTTGGTGTTCTCAGCAATGAAACAACTACCTTCAGAAGAGTCACTTACGTAGATAGACTGAAACATAACCTTCTAAGCATTAGTTATCTATGTGACAAAGACTACGAAGTTCGCTTTTGTAAGAAAGCATGTTCATTGATGAATGAAAAAGGAAAGATTGCTCTTAGTGGATATCGTATGGAAAATGTCTATGTAATAGACATGGACTCTACTACCACTGAAAACGTTTGTTTTCCCTCTAAGGATTCTTCAGATGTCAACTGGTTATGGCCCAAAAGGCTATCTCATCTTAACTTCAAAACACTGAATTCTCTCAACTCAAAAGAACTAGTCTTCGGTCTTCCTCAGCACTCATATGCCAAGGAATCTCTTTGTTCAGCATGTGAGAAGGGAAAGCAGACTAAAGCTAGTTTCAAATCAAAACAAGTTTCCTAAATGACAAGTCCTCTTCAACTCTTGCATATGGATTTATTTAGTTCGGTCAATATCCAATCCATAGCTGGAAAGAAATATACACTTGTCATTGTAGATGAATACTCTCGCTATACCTGGGTAATCTTTCTTCGCTGTAAAAGTGACACTCTAGTAGAACTGATATCCTTTGTTAGAAAGATGGAATTGCTGAATAATCTAACTGCTCACTCAATAAGAAGTGATCATGGAACTTAATTCAAAAATAGTTCTCTGAACAACTTCTTTGAGAGTAAGGAAATCTCTCATAATTTCTCTTCTGTAAGAACTCCTCAGCAAAATGGTGTTGCTGAAAGAAGAAACCGAACGATCATCGAAGCTGGAAGATTAATGCTTAGTGATTCTCATCAATTAACTCAGTTTTGGGCAGAAGCTGTCAACACTGCGTGTTTTACTCATAACAGGTCACTTATAGTAAAACGTTTCAGCAAGACAGCCTACGAATCCTTTCATGGAAGAAAACCTTCTATCAACTTTCTTCACATCTTTGGTTGTCGGTGTTTCATTTTAAACAACAAAGATGCTCTTGGAAAGTTCAACCCAAAAGATAATGATGGAATCTTTCTCGGTTATTCCTCAATTTCCAAAGCCTACAGAGTCTTCAATAAGAGAAGACAAACTGTAGAAGAAACAATTCATGTCACCTATGAAGAATCCAGATTAGCAAACTCTAAGCATATCACTGACAATGATGAACTGAATGCTTGGATGTTCTCTCATTATAGAGAAACAAAACCTCTCTTCGACACTCATCAGCATAGAAACTCTCCTAATGATGATGAGGATCGAAACGTCGTACCTCTTACCTCCTAACGCTGAATCCACCTCTTGGGTTTCAGCTGTTCCTCTAAACACACTTCCTCCATCAGAACTTCCCTCTTCTGAAAACCTCTCAGTAAATAATGGTTTATCTGAAACTCATCAACTGATAGTTGAAGAACCTTAAGTTTCTTCATCAGTGAACATTCCTATTGATGATCCAACTTCTGAGGTAAACGATCATGCCCCAGCTCAGCGATGGACCAGAGATAACCCCATAGATCAAATTCTTAGTGATCATGATGCAGGTATTCAGACACAACGAAGTTCAGGTAACATCTGTCTCTTTGTTAACTTTCTTTCTCTTACAGAGCCAAAGAAGACTGATGATGCCCATAGAGATCCAAATTGGGTTAGCGCCATGCAAGAAGAGCTGACTGAGTTTGCTAGAAACCAAGTTTGGAATCTCGTTCCCCAACCATCTGATAAATCTGTTATAGGCACTAAATGGGTGTTTAGAAAAAAATTAGATGAACATGGGACTGTAACCCGCAACAAAGTTAGACTAGTTTCTCAGGGATACAGACAAGAGGAAGGCATAGACTATGATGAAACCTTTGCCCCTATGGCCAGGATCGAAGCGATTCGATTATTCTTTGCTTATGTAGTTTACAAAGACTTCAAAGTATATCAAATGGATGTGAAATCAGCGTTCCTAAATGGAAAGCTGAATGAAGAAGTCTATGTTGAACAGCCCCCAGGGTTCTCTGACCCTAAGCATCCACATTATGTATATAAGTTGGATAAGGCTCTTTATGGGTTAAAAGAAGCTCCTCGCGCTTGGTATGACACTCTCTCTTCTTTTCTTATCTCTAAAAAATTTGAGCGTGGTAAAATTGATAACACTTTGTTTTTCAGAAAGATAAAAGGTCATATTATTCTTGTACAAATATATGTTGATGACATTATATTTGGTTCTACTAACCCATCTCTGTGTACACGCTTCGCTGAAAGAATGAAGAAAGAATATAAAATGTGTATGATGGGTGAACTAACTTACTTCCTTGGACTTCAGATCAAGCAAACTGACAAAGGTACATTTATTAATCAAGGAAAGTATGTTAAAGATATGCTGAAGAAGTTTGATCTCACTCAAACTTCAGCGATGAAAACTCATATGGCACCTCCGCTGACATTAAACAAGGATCCAACTGGAAAACCTGTAAATGTCACTGTTTATAGAGGAATGATAGTCTCTCTGTTGTATCTTACAGCGAGCCGACTTGACATCATGTAGTCTACATATCTTTGTGCACGCTATCAATCAGAACCCAAGGAATCCCATCTGATCGTTGTAAAGCGGATTTTCAGATATCTTAAGGTCACTCCTAACCTCGGTCTTTGGTATCCCAAAGATTCAGGGTTTGATCTCACTGTTTATTCAGATAATAGTTTTGCAGGTTGCAAACTTGATAGAAAAAGCACCACTGGAGGATGTCAACTTCTAGAACGAAAGCTGGTAAGTTGGACAAGTAAAAAGCAAAACTCTGTATCCACTTCCACAGCTGAAGTTGAGTACGTAGCAGCTGGAAGTTGTTGTGCTCAAGTCTTATGGATGAGAAATCAACTATTAAACTATGACCTTCAGCTATCCAATATCCCAATCTATTGCGACAGTACTAGTGCCATCGTTATAGCAAACAATCTAGTGCTACACTCAAAGACGAAACACATAGAGATCAGATATCATTTTATCAGAGATCATGTGATGATAGGTGATATTGAACTTCATTTTATCCCTACTGACTATCAGCTCACTGATCTTTTTACCAAACCTCTTGATGAGACAAGGTTTAACTTTCTCATCAGTGAACTTCGAATGCTGAATCTTGAAGATTAACTCATCAACTTTCATGCATTATGTCAGTGATAATATGTTCCACTTATATACTCTCTGACTAAATGTTTCTAACTCTTAGGTATGTTTTTTCATTCTCTCTCACTGAATCTTATTCAGTAAGACGTTTTCAAAAATCAAAACTTCAGTCAATGAATTTCTTCAAGTGGTTAAAAGCTTTTTGAT
Source organism: Arctium minus (assembly GCA_954870635.1). Classification (NCBI taxonomy): domain Eukaryota; kingdom Viridiplantae; phylum Streptophyta; class Magnoliopsida; order Asterales; family Asteraceae; genus Arctium; species Arctium minus. Next base: position 145,000,764 of record OX941080.1, read on the forward strand.
AAACAAATCTTATCATTGATATTTCTCGCTAGTAATCCTTTGAAAAGAAAAAGTATCTCTGAATTTCTATCAGTGATACTTTCTAAAAACGAAATGTTTTCTTTCTCCTATTACATCATTCTAACCGATAATCCATGGCACGCCTTTCTCTGACACGTTCGTTCGTTGCACTTCATGTCCAATCAACTTCGTGGGACGTGTCCATGTCATGATGATCATCTTTTGCCGCTCCAAATTCATTCTCTCTCATATAAAAGGAATGTCTTTTACTTCTTTGCCTTTTAAGCTCTCAAAAACTTCCAAGGCAAGAAAAGAACTCTCTGCATTTAAGCAAACAAAGCAAACTCCTTAATCTTCAAATCCTCAAGACTTTCAGGTTTTTGTTCTTAATCTTGTTCTTAGTAAAAACACATGTTTGATTCTCAAAACTACTATTGATTCAAGGTGTTTTTCATCCTTAAAATCATTTTCTTTATGATTTTATTCTATCCAAAGACCTTTGGTTTTTAAGACTGTTCTTCTTCTTATTTCTTTAAGAACACTATTTTCCTCTAAAAACAAACTTATTTTTCAAGTTTCTTTCCATAAAGGGAAACTGGTAAAATAATTTATCCTGTTTTTTAGACTCTAAACTTTCTTTTCTATCCTACTCTTTTCTATACCAGAACTGGACCAAGCTACTCTTGTTGCTTCTAAGAATGTTAAGTTCACCCTTGCTGATTCCGAAATCCCCAAGAACAACCATTTGGCACGATTCGACTTCAGCGCTGCAAAGTTCCCTCATCTCGTGGATGCAGAAAACTTTCTGAAACAATCATGCCTCTCCTATGCTCTACAAGTGGATCCCAAGCCAAGTAAGGCCCTCCTTCAGCAATTCTGGTTCACTGCTGACAAGAGCTCAGTGATCAACAAGAAGGGTGAATCCATCCCTGCCATCTCTTTCACCACTCAACATGGCCCAGGGAACATCAATGCCCGGGTTGTTCGCACAACGTTGTGTTTCCCTTCCAAGACTCCTCATGGCTTCGACCATCTACCCTATGATGCTGAATTGATTCAGTTTCTGGATCACATGGAGTACCAATGGGATAACAAGCCTCGCACCACCATTCCCAACAAGAAGCTGACAAAGATCCTGAAGGCGAACATGCCTTCAGAGCTGAAATACATTTTCACTCACATCATCCAGAGCATGAGTGGAAAGATTGGATCGTTGGACCAAGCCAACAAAGTCTAACTTCAGATGGGTTACTCGGTGCTAGCTGGCAAGCACTTCGACTAAGCTGGAGCCATCTTTGACGATCTCATGTCAAAGATTGAGAAACCTGAACGGGACACAAAGATTCCTTACGTCCGGTTCATCTCTACTATTCTCAACTTCTTCCTCAGAGAGAAGTACCCCACAGAAGGTGACTGCAACTTCTCCAAAGTTGGTCCACGCGTCCTCGAGGTAAAGCCTGCTGAAAATGAGATAAGTCTTCAGACCCTACGCCTCTGTCTCTCCTCCACTTCTTCTACGTCAGTGGTCACGCTGATGGTTCATTCATCAGTTATCCCTACCACTACCACCCCTCTCAAGAGACAATCTTCAGCTCTTCCTGGTCCGTCTAAAAAGGAAAAGAAGACTATGGAGTCAACCCTTTCGCTGAAAGAACCTGAGGTGCTCTCTCATCAGACTACCTTATATGATTTTGTGGCTCGCTCCTCCACATCAGCAACCACAACAACCGTACCAGTGACTACAATCGCTAATACACCACCGATGATCAACCCAACTCCTCCAGTCTCTCAATCAGCTGAGGTAACTACTATAATCACCAGTGCTCCTCTATCTATCCTTGTTACTTCTCCTTCTACTTCTTTGGTCCCTAACCCTCCCTTTTTATAGCAGCCAACTTTTGTCGCTGCTAATATAGGACCTGTCATGGTTTAAACATCTCAGCCCTTCTCTCAATTTGAGGGGGACTTGAGCTTTTTTAACATGTTTTACACTTCAGGTAAACCGAAAACCATATACACCTATCCCACCTCTCTATATCATCCTGAGCATACTTTTTCTCAACTTCTAACTTCTTTTCAGGTCCTAATCTGGGACCGGTTGATGCCAACGTCAACAAGCTTGCTGAGAAAGTGGACAGTCTCGCTGCCTTTCTCAACACCAATACCACTTCCATTAATCAGGCAAGTGAAGAGCTGAAGATTTTAACCTCAGCAACCGCCAATAAAGCCGATGTTTCTCAGTTGAGCTCCCTTCAAGAAGAGGTCAAATAGCTGAAGGACAACATGGCACGCAACACAACTCAACTCCAATTCCTCACCGGCCATGTTGATCATTTAACTGGCGAAGTCCGGGCTCTCAGCAGCAAGATGGATTCTGACAATCAGCTGCTCTCCCAGCTGCTGGCAAAATGGAATAATCTAGCTCCTGCTCCCACTTGTGTGTCCCTGTTTCAAGATTCTAATTGCAATTCAGCAAACACAAACAGGATGATTACCAATTTACCTGTTTGATTAAATTCTCTCTCAAGTTCTAATCAACTTTCTAGTCATCTATCTATTAAACAGCAAATAAAAGCTATTTATACCCACTACTAAAACCTGAAGGAAACAAAATACAATACAAGTAACTTTGACTTTATTACATTTTGACTTTGACTTTTAATGAGAGTTGACTTTCTCATCTTTGACTTCTTGTACTTTGACCTTCAGTCTTCATGATCTTGTATCCAACATATTTATGCTCTAACAATCTTCCCCTTTGGATTCAAGATCATCACAAAAAGATTTAGCAAATCAATCTCCTCCTTTAGTTCAATCCGGACAATCTCTTCCTTTTGTTTAACTTTATTCTTCACAAGTCTGTCTTTGAACAAAATTAACAATCTCCTGCAAATATGGTAGAAACGATCTTCAATAATCTCCTCAAAAGTTATCACACAACTCTGTCAGACTTAGAAAGAAAGTATCTCGAGATTTAGCTCAACTTGCTTCCGCAAATTATCTTCAGCAATTCTGAAATCTTTAACCTCTTTCAGCTTTGAACGCCAATCTTTCTTTAACAATCAATTCTTGAACATTTTCTCCCAACTTTAACATTTCTGACTCAAACATTTCTTGAACTCTTCTCCCCCTTTTTTATGATTAAAGCATCGATATCATCAAAACTTTCCCCAAGAAACGTCGTTAACTGTTCTGACCATTGATCTGTCAAAGAGCCTCTGATTCAATGCGAATTCGAACAATGTATTCATCCAGATCTTTTCAAATCTAGACAAAATAGGAATGTAACACCTGAATCAACAAATGAATCAGTTAATGCGCCTGTCAGTAACACGAAGACACTGTGTGTAACGGATACACATAAGAAAGGAGCTTTTGTTATGTTCACTCCCCCAGGGCTTCCATTCAATCATCGAAACACCACAAAGGCAATTTCTATGAACGTTATGACAAGAAAATAAATTTCTTGTGTGTTCGTGCAAGTGTTGAAAGAATTAAGCACGAATGATTGCTTATATAAAGGCTCAAAATTGTGTAAACCACTGAGACAACAGTAGATAAACACAGACTCAATGTGCATGATTGAAGTGCGAAGGTGGGGCAGACTTCCTTCTGTTATCCAGATTTTCCAAATGAAAATCAGATAGATGATGTGTTGCGTCCCCTTAAAATATGAAAAACTTTCTTTTTAAGAAGAAAATGAGTGGTTGGTGGGGTATTAAGCAAGAGTTGGCATGGGCTAGTTGCCTGTTTCAATAATGTTCACCATGAATTATGAAACAATAGTAATGTGGCTGCCCGACTCAGAAAGTAGTTGGTGCAGAGTTTGATATTCTTTTACTCTATTCTCTCACCCTCTTTCTTTTTAAACATTAAGATCACATCAAACCAAACTCTCATTTCCATTTTACCTCCTCACACATACCACACTCATTTCTTTTATACTCCTCACACTCAATCATGTTAGAGCATAAATATGTTGGATACAAGATCAAGAAGACTGAAGGTAAAAGTTCAAGAAGTCAAAGCTGAGGAAAGTCAACTCTCATGTGAAAGTCAAAGTCTTTTGTAATAAAAAGTCAAAGTATATTGTATTTGTATTTGTTTTTCTTTTTAATTCTTGTAGGTATAAATAGCTTTGTAATTTTCTGTTTTTAGTAGAATTGTAACTAACAGATAGAGAAGTATTCAGTTGTACTTTTTCCAGAGAGAGATCTGTAGAGAGAGAGAGAGAGAGAGTTCTAGAGAGAGAAAGTTTGTAATCTTGAGATTTGGAGTTTGAATCAAACAGGTAATTTGATTGAATCTTGTTTGTTGATTTGTTTGTGATTAGAAACTAGAAAAACAAGGAATAACAAATCACTAAAGATTAACTTCTTGGGTAGGAGACACTGGTAATCGTGAATCCATAGAAGTTCATTTAAATCCTAGCACAAAGAACCCATGTAATCCTATAAAGCATAATGTTGCTCAATATGGTTTAACTTCAACAGTTAAAGCACAAATACAAGTCAGATATGTATATGCTCAGAATATAATCATGAAGATATGAGCATTTTGAACATTGAAGTATTTTCAAACAAGTAAGTTGAATGAATGAATATGAATGCAATAGACTTGTTTGAAAATCTGACATTATATGAAAAATGATCAGAAATGAATGATATAACAATCAATGCTTATGGTCAAGAATAATGGATATTGTCCATATGAATCAAAATACAGACATTCTTGAAAGACGCTTCGAAATGAAATGACGCTCAAAATTCTTTGAAGTACAAGCGGGGTGTCTTACCATCGAAAAATATGTTTCAAATTTGAGACATGTTAAGAACATTTTGAACAAAAGAATCAAACCGGTGTGTGTGAATACTTGAAAGTATATAGAAAAGACAATACGTAAGTAATTATCTTTAGAAACACACGGTTTATAATCATGTAAGCACAAGTAAAATGAAAACATTTAAAAATCACACTTCCAATTCATGAAATCTGTTTAAGAATCGGGAAGAGGTTTGAACATTTAAGAACATGTTCTCTATCATTGAAAGTTGTCCTTCTTTCAACCATATATGAGATTAAGATAAGAAATTTAACCTTTCTATGCATTCTTAAATCTCATGAAGTCAGCTGAAGTCATAAAGATATGATCTTGATAGCTTTTCTTATTTTGCACAAGTCTCAAAATCATGTCAAAGCAACTTTATTCACAAATTTATTCAAACTTAAAAGACATAAAGCAGTAAAACGATTATAGTACGAGTTCTGATCAGAAGTAATCAGAAGTCATAATCCTTTACTCCCCCTGAAAATATGCATTTGAAATTTATCAGTAAATGGCACATGATAGAGATCTACAACTCCATTTGAAGTGTAGTTCATCATATCTTTCGAATACATATTTCCAGAAAAATTTATGTACTCCCCCTTAAATGTTGATTTCCTCTTCTGAGTATCTGAGTACACTCTCTTATCAGCCCGGGAGTAGCATCTCTTTTTCTTCATTGAAATACGAGTCCTAAACTGTTGTGTTTAGAAGTCAAACTTCGTTTAAGTACGGGTCCTGAACTGATTTATTCAGAAGCCTCGGTTCTCTTACTCCCCCTTGACAGTAGGTGCCTGCAACACATAATCAGTCTTTGGTTTTGGTACCCACTGGTATTTGGGTCCATATGTGTTAGTTGCAGTTCGAATAGGAGTAACTGAGTAAGAACCATACCAGAAATGATCGCTTATCTTGTGAACATGATCATGTGTACGACAATAAGAACAATAGTATTTCTTACCTGACAACCTGATTAATTGATCTTTCGTGTATATATGATCAGGTTTACCTTTACGCACATTGTTCTTCTTGGATTTATGTGTATGTACACATGACTTCTTTCCTTTCAGCTCATCTTTCTTCTCATCTTCAACTAGTTTCTTCTTCCAGACCAATTCTTCTTCTTTATATCTCGTTCTTCTACTTCTTCTTCTGTATGTATCTGAACCATCTACATTTTCATCAAATAAAATGTTAGTAGTACGAATATGATCAAATGAATTGACTAACATTCTTGAAGAAACAGGCTTCAAGTGTGAGCTTGAGGCTGTCTTTTTGAAGTCAGCTGAATTATTTATATGTGTGTGGATTTGTGACTCTGGAGTCGTGTGCTCTGTCACCACCACCTTTGAAACAATCTTTTCAAGCTCTTTAATTTTTGAAGAAAAGTTGTCTCTTTCTTTGGCGAGAAGGTCAATCTTCGTCTCAAACTCAAACTTCATTTTCTTCTCTTTCAGTGCACACTCAGATAGTTCAGATAACTTGTCAGTCAGCTTTTTAATCTCAGCCTCAAAAAAATTCCTTTCTTTCTCAAAACCATTTTCAGCATTCTTTCTCTGACCAGATATTTCCTTGAAGATTCCAGCATTCTTTTGTTCTATTGCCTTTCTCTCTTTGACAAAATTTTCTCTTTCCAGTATGATTACTTTCTCAAAGTCAGACACTTGTTGAGAAAGCTTGATGCATTTAAGCTCAACCAACTTCTTTTCTTCACAACTTTTCTTGGAAAGTTCTGAGAATTTATGTGTAAACTTTGATCTTTCTTTTGCAAAATCATATTTGTCTTTGACAATCTTTTGCTCTAAATCAGATATCTTCTTCTGAAGCTCAGCATTAGCATCTTCTAAACTTTTAATCTTCTCCTCATACCTTACAACAGATGCTGCTTGCTGGAATTGCACAATCTGTTTTTCAAAATCAGAGATTTTTCTTTCCAGCTCAGAATTCTCAGATTCCAAAATCTTTACTTTTTCTTTTGGAGACAACTTTGATTTATTTTCAAGCTGATCCCACAACTATTTTATTGTAGCCTCTTTGATATCTAAATTGATACAAATTTCATCTGAAATTCCTTTCAAAATAAACACTTTGGCCAATTTATCAGCTTCAAATCTTTTTCTTTGCTCATCTGAGTATTCCTCAAGTGGTAAAACACATTCTCTTTTTTCTTTCATTCCATATGCTCCCGGATAATAGTAAAACTTTGTCGGAGATAATCTGATATATTTTCCCGACTCATGTTTATCTATGAGATCTAGAAAAAACTAATCTTCCATGACTCAAACTATCCTTTGACTAAAACAGGAGGTTTCACATCGGTTTCAACTATGAAAGCTTCTTTGGAAGTAGAAATCCGATCTATTTTATGTTGTTCATGAAATTCTAAAATTTTCTGTTTCAGAATTATCTCTTTACGCCTTGCAGAACTATAATCCTCAAAATAATCATCATCCATGATTCCTATAACAAAAAGAACTTGAAATGATCGTTAGAAATTCAGAAAAAAAAAAATTGATCACAATGAAAGATATGTAATAAGAATAGAAACTCGCAAAACACAGAAAAATTGGATGAAACTCACAGACGCCTAAACTCGCAAAGCACTATTCAAAGAGAACTCGCAGGCTTAAGCGTGCGTGTTTGAGAAACTCGTAAACAAAAGGTTGCGTGTTTTGAGAACTCGCAGACCGAATGAACTCGCAGATTACTGTTCCGCTGGAACTCGCAAACAAAGCGTTGCGCGTTTTGAAAACTCGCAGATGCCTACTTGCGCATTTTGACAAACTCACAGATCAAATGAACTCGCAGATCACTATTCCATAGAAACTCGCAAGCTTAGTCTTGCGCATTTTGAGAACTCGCAAAGGTCTACTTGTGCGTTTCAACACTTAGAAACATTTTCCCAATTTTCAAACTCGCAGACTGAAGAGCTAAACTCGCAGACTTTGATCTGCGCGTTTCTAGAACTCGCAAACCACACTTTGCGCGTTTTACCGAACTCGCAGATAACCCTCTGCATGTTTCTGGCTAAAATCAATATCCTTAGGCTTGCACGTTCTTCCAGATCAAGCTTGCGCGTTTCACAGATCTTGCGTGTTCTTGGGATCTTCGAACAAAAATTCAAACTTTCACACTGAAATCCATCGAAACCTTCGTCAATTGGCTCAAGACTTTGTAGGAATGCTCGATTACAATACTAGAACTGATTACAATGCAAGAATTTCAAATACAAACACAAATCGATACAATTTGATTCGATTTACAGTACAATGAACATTTTCAAACAAAAATCTACAAAACTTAAAATACAGCCTTAATTTGTGTGAATTATCCTAAGTGAAACAAATACAATCCATTCTAAACAACAAACCGAGTATATCAATCAATTTTACAACCAAATCAATATTAAATCAAGAAATTCAATACTACAGTGAGTTTGACAATGAACAGTTCTCAAAATTCAAATTCGATCCAATTTTCTGAATTCCTATCTGCTCTAATACCAATTGTGTGTCCCTGTTTCAAGATTCTAATTGCAATTCAACAAACTCAAACAAGATGATTAACAATTTACCTGTTTGATTCAATTCAAAAATCAACGTTTACAACTTTCTCTCTCTAGAACTCCACTTTCTCTCTCTACAACTCTCTCTCAAGTTCTAATCAACTTTCTAGTCATATATCTATTAAACAGCAAATAAAAGCTATTTATACCCACTACTAAAACCACAAGGAAACAAAATACAATACAAGTAAATTTCACTTTATTACATTTAGACTTTGACTTTTAATGAGAGTTAACTTTCTCAGCTTTGACTTCTTGTACTTTGACCTTCAGTCTTCATGATCTTGTATCCAACATATTTATGCTCTAACACCACTCCTTCCTTTACTGCAGACGATCGGATGTCGCTGATAGTTGCTATTGATTTTATTCATCTAGCAACTTTAGCTATTTCTGATATTGAAGGACAATTGAACAAATTGGAGGCTGATGCCTGTCGGACACTTATCGCTGATGTTGCTACTGCTACGACCACTGACCTCCCCCATGATGATGACAAAGAGGGGGAGATGAACAAAGAAGAAAATACAGTTGTTGAGGCTTAGGTAGCTGCGGAAGAACCTCCCTCTCAAGCTGAGGGGGAGAAGATAGCTGAGGTATCAGCTACTGAATATCAGGTCCCTCCTTATTCTCCTCTAGTTTTAGAAGAATAAGAGGTTGAAGAAGAAGAAGACGAGGAAGACCTTGATCTTCAAGATCAAGAAGATGATGACGCCGCTGCTGCTGGTGATGATGAGGATGAAGATCCCTCTCTGGTTTTCAGCAATAACTGCATCATCAGCGCCTCAGACAAAAGGCATTGTCATAAATGAATTAGGGGGGAGACCAAAGGATAGTGCTCCAGTTTCCTCCTCTCGAGGCAAGCAGAAATGAATTGTTTCCGAAGGGAACTTGAAGTTACTATCACCATCTGAGGGGGAGCAACCTTCTCAGGTATGCCTCTCCATTGTCCCTCTCTCATTCTATTCCTACTACTCATCCCTGACTTTCTAAATCTTTATCTTTCTTTTCCTTATATATACACTAACTCCCTGATTCTTTTTGCTCAGACAGTTCTCTCCCCTGCTTAAGGGAACTCAATCTCTACAAATAATCTCAGCTTTCATAGCTGATGAACAAATAATCCTAGCCTCCTTCAATGAGGTTGATGAACAAGAGGAAGAAGAAGATGAATCTCTAAACCATCCAGGAAGGCCCTCTCAACCACCTCAATGGTCAGAGGATGAACTTAAAAGAAAAACCGAGATGATCTCTCTCATTGAAAGTCAGCGAATAAAGATCCCTCCTCAGTCACTACCCGAAGAACTCAACTTTCTTTCCGATGTTGAATATGAAGAATCTGTCAGAACTGAAAGTCTGCTCGCTGACTGCCGAAGAGATGCTGAATTAGATCTCAAGGTACATGCGTCCATGTTTAAAGACGACAAGATGAAGGAGAATACAGTTGTAGTTCAAGCTGCTATATTGAAAGAGATTGAAGAGGAGCGCTCAAAAGAAAATTAGGTCACCGATAAAAGTCTAGACTGGTGCAAAGAAAAGATAGACTATCGCTCTGACGGTCTGACCTGATGAAGATCATCGTTGTTACTATCTCTGGGAGAAAGAAGAAGGACCGAACATCAATGACTATGGAGATAACCAGAAAGGATGGAACCTCAAAAGCAATGTTCGTATCAAGGCTTAAACACTTTGGTTACGTTGAGTGCCTAGAGTTCAAGGAAGCACTAAAGAAATCGAAATCAACGTATAAAGGCTAAGTTGAAGGTCTCGTTGGAGCTTTAATCAACAGAGTCGCTGCAATATTGAAAGTGCCTTCAGCTCTTCCACCTAAGCTAAAACAAGTAAAGAAAAAGCTTGCCTCCTCCTCCTCTAATAATGTCGCAGTGATCAAGAACGACACCTCCATCATGTTTTCAAAAGAAACACTGTTCGGGCCTCCTCCTGATCTCTCAGTTCTTGATCTATCTCTGCCTCCTGGTGGACCATTCATCCCAGGTCAAGTTTTGAAGAAACCTTTTTGGAATCTTCTTCAGAGATGATGAAGGTCAACTCAGATTCCAAAGAGTCTCTGAAATTCCTCTATGTCCTCTAAGTCATCTCAAGGGTCTTCTATGCTTATGGTGTACTTAGTCCCCCTCAGCTGAACCGATCAAGACTCTTATTCGACAAGAATCAGTTGATTGAAGACAGAAAGGAGAGACAATACCAGATTATATGATCAAGGTCCTGAAGTCCTATTTAGATAGATGATAGATTTTCTTTTTCTTCTTGTAATATGTTAGTTAGACTTACAGTAGTTTAGAACTTCACTTGTACTTGTAATTTTCATATCTCTTGTAATTATCTGATGAATTAATGCAAATTTCAGTGAGGTACTTAAATCCATCAGTACTGTAAAAGATCCCTAAAAATAGTAATTGGGACATGTATGTTACGAGTCCTGACTATCCTTTTATTTTGACATAAAGTAATTTTCTTCATAGTTACTTTGTCATCATCTAATAGGGGGAGATTGTTGATCCAACTCTCTCAGTGATTTGATAATGACCCTTTATAATAATTAGTGAAAATTACGTTTAACTTCTGTAGGAATAAGTGTTTCACCATCAGCGATCAAATACTGAGTATGTTCAGTATCGCTGATGATTTCTCATGTAAACAGTTAGACGTAATCCCTGAATACAAGTCTTGCGACAAAAGATGTTCACTGTTAAATCGAAGACAAAGTTGCTGAACAAAGGACAAGTCTACTCATGACCAGATGCGGATATCAGCGAAAAGAAGACAAGTCTACTCACACGCAAAGAAACCTGAGGAAAAGCTTCAGCGATAGCTGAACTTCTTTCAATCTCTGAGAAGGAAGAGATATTCAGCGATCGATGATCACTTTTCTTATACCTCAAGTCTCTTTTGTCTTATCTATGCACACATAGTATGAGTGTCAGAAAATACATACCTCTACAACATTTCGTACAACAACTCTGAAATCTACATTGTTCATCATACGGCCAAAAAAATGTCTCTAAAAGTCAGACTCATGCCACCAACAAGAAAAACACACGTGTAAAGTACCCTACCATGCATTTAGTGCATAGGGTATAAATAGAAAGATCACAACTTTATCTGAGAGTTGCCCCTAAGCCTTCAGCCTTTAAATCTTTCTGTAAAATATAGAAACCTTTGTTTTCTATGTTCTTTTAATCCCCATTCTCTAATTCTTGTGCAACCATCTTAGTGTTTCTAAAGTTTGTTTAGATTAGGTTCTTACTTAATCTTATTCCGCAACAAACTTATAAATTGTATTTTGATTTATCAATAAACAATTTATTAAACTTTAAATTTTGTGTTTGTATTCACCCCCCCCCCCCCCCAATTCTACAAACTTGTTAAGCACCTTCAAGACCAACATGTGGCCCCAACTGAGAAGGAGAAGATAAAGGCATATCTCAAGGGATTTCCTATCGATATGATGGCCATGGTACAGAGCGGAAAGGATTCTACCCTTCGAGAGTCAATTGAGGAAGCACAAATCATAGAAGATGTCTATGCTCGGAGAAAGGATGAGAGAGGTGGATTTGTGGAGAAGATGAAGTGGGAGGGAAATTCAGTACCCTCCAAAAAACAAAGACCTTCACCAAAAACCGTAGAGTCGATCATCGGCGCGAGGCTAGGTAGTGCCCAAAATGCCGAAGTAGACATTTTGGTCCATGAACCTTTGTTCTCGATAGCTGTTACAAGTAAGGCAAGATCGGTCACACCATCCGAGATTTCTCAATCAAAGGGCCCATGTGTTTCAAGTGTAGAGAATCGGGTAACATTCAAAGCGAGCACCCAAAGCTAAAGATGGAAGGAAATGAAGGAAAGAAAGAGAATCCTCCGAGGGTACCAGGTAGAGATTTCCAAATGTCGGCGGAAGAGGTGAAGACGTTGTTAGATGTGGTTTCGAGTACTTTTCGTGTGAACTTCGTATATGCTCGTGTTTTATTTGATTCAGGTGCAAGTTTATCCTTTTTGTCGTATTCATTTTCTCAAAGACTTCAGATGCCCACTAATGTACTAGAGGATGCCTTAGTAGTGGAAATTGAAAATGGTGGTCAAGTGGTAGTTCGTGAGGTTTTGAGGGGTTGTACCCTTCAGATAGAAGCGAAAGAGTTCTCGGTCAATTTGTTGCCTATGTTGATTGGTGTATTCGACGTAGTGATCAGAATTGATTGGTCAGTGTAAAACCAAACAAATATTTTGTGTTGCAAAAAGTTGATCTGAATCCCAATTCCGAACAATGGTGTAGTGATAGTCTATATAGAGAGGAGGTAAGGAAACGTCACAGTCATTACCATTGTTAAAGCATGCAAGTGCATGGTAAAAGGATGCTCCTCCTATTTGTCATATGTGAGAGATGCCAAGCACGAGAAAAAGAAGCATAAGGATGTGAAAGTGGTGCACGAGTTTCCTGATGTATGCCCGGATGACTTGCCTAGTCCACCCGATTGACAAGTGGAATTTTGGATTGATCTCGTTCCGAGGGCGGCTCTGATTGCTAGAGCTCCGTATCGGTTAGCTCTATCCGAGATGCAAGAAATGATGGTGCAGCTTCAGGACCTTCTCGAGAAGTGATTCGTGAGACCACGCTCGTCGCTTTGGGGAGCCCTTGTCTTGTTCATCAAGAAGAAGGATGGCACGATGAGGATGTGCATCAACTATAGAGAGTTGAACAAGGCAACTGTAAAGAACAAGGATCCACTTCCAATAATCGACAACTTATTTGACCAACTCCAAGGAGCGGGATGCTTTTCAAAGTTTGACTTACATTCGGTATACCACCAACTGAAGGTGAAGAAGGGCGATATTTCAAAGACAATGTTTATGACACGTTACAGCCATTACGAGTTCATGGTAATGCCATTTGGATTAACTAACGCATCGGCGATGTTTGTGAACTTGATGAACCGAGTGGGCCGGCCTTTCCTAGATAAGCCGATGATCATGTTCATTGATGGCATACTTGTTTACTCCAAGAGCGAGTCGGATCATGAGCAACACCTAAGCGAAGTCTTAGGACTATTAAGAAAGGATAAGTTGTACGTAAAATTCTATAAGTGTGATTTATGGCTACAAGAGTTGCAATTCTTGGGGCATGTGGTCACCAAAGATGGGGTGAATGTGGACCCCTCAAAAATTGAAACAATGATAAATTGGGAACCGCCTAAGAGTCCGTCAGAAATCCGAAGCTTCTTGGGTTTAGCGGGCTACTATTAGAGATTCATCCAATACTTTTCAAAGATTGCTTCTTCCTTAACGGTTGTAACACAGAAGAACGTAAGGTTTGTGTGGACCGATGCCTAAGAAAGAGCATTCAATACACTTTAGAAGAAATTGTGTGAAGCACCGATTCTATCCTTACCCAAAGGAACCGAAGATTTTGTAGTATATAGTGACGCCTCCAAGATGGGCTTGGGTGCGTTTTGATACAAAGGGGTAAAGTAATCGCCTACGTGTTAAGACAACTCAAGGAGAACGAAAGAAACTACCCTACTCATGACTTGGAATTAGTGGTGGTAGTGTTTTCTTGGAAGTTATGGAGACACTATCTCTACGGCATGAAGTGTACACTCTACATCGATCACAAGAGTTTGAAGTACGTCTTTGATCAGAAAGAGTTGAATATGAGGAAGAGAGGATGGCTTAAGTACTATGACTATGAAGTATTCTATCACCCCAGGAAAAATAAATGTGGTAGTCGATGCTTTGAGTTGAAAGAGCTATAATGGGAGCATCCGAGCCACTCTCTCGAGAATGGAGCTACTGTCAAGCCTTATCAAAAAGATCAAGATGTCATAAACCGAAGCCTTTTGGAAGAAAGTCTTAAGGGAGAAGTGATGACGAAACAATGCTTGCTATTGACGAAGGATAACCGTGGGGGTAAAATTGTTCAAAGGACGTGTTTGGGTGCCCAAGGTCGGAGGTAACCAGGATGTTGGGAACTGAAGATTTTACTAAGTGTAGTTACTACTGCTAGTACAAATGTAGTTACTACTGCCAGAACAAGTTGAAGATTAATACTGCTGAGTGTTACTACTGCTAGTGTTAATTAATACTGCTAGTCAAAGTTAGTACTGCTTGAACAAAGTTAGTACTGCTTAGCTAGTTAGTACTGCTAGTGGTTAGTACTGCTTGCAGTTAATGCTGCTAGATGAAGTTAATGCTGCTGAGCATTATTAGTGCTGCTAAAGAGATCCGGATGGAAAGTACTACAGCTGGATATACTGAAGATATACTTAGAAGATATACATGGAAGATATACTGAAGATTTGTTTATTCTTTGTAATTATCTTTTTATTAGTATATGTATAGAATGTTTAGAATAGATAGAAAGAACTTTTTGATAGTTTTTTTTTTCAAGAGAAAAATCAACCTCAAGGCATAGATCCTAATTCTAGAGAAGTAGAATTCGTATTGGTGAGCCTGTTCATCAATATTGAGGTTGAGTGTGTAACCTTGTAGCTTTAAGCATTCAATACAAGTTTACTGTTTGATAATTATATACTGTGTTTGATTACTGTTTTATTAAATATCAAAGTGTTTTTCCGCAACTTCTTTGATATTAGTTTCTGAGTATTAATTCTTGTTAAGAATTCGATCCTGACAAGTGGTATCAGAGCCAAATTCTCTCAGAAACAGTTATTCATCATGGAAAATCTTACAGAATCAAGCAGTACTTTGGTCTCAAAAGTTCCAATGCTCAGATCCAATGAATTTGACATGTGGAAAATCAGAATCAAGCAATATATTCTCCTCACAGATTACTCTATGTGGGACATCATTGAGAATGGCCCATCTGATGGAGGAAAGATTGGTGAAGATGGCAAAAGAACTCCTCCAAAGACAGATACAGACAGGAAATCAAGACAGACAGAGATGAAAGCCTTGAGCACACTGCTCTTGGCCATTCCAAATGAGTATCAACACCAATTCTGCAATTGTACTGATGCACAGATGCTCTGGAATGCTCTAGAGAAGAGATTCTCAGGTACTAAAAGTACCAAGAGAAATCAAAAGGCAATCTTAAAACAACAGTATGAAAACTTCATCTCAACTAAGAATGAGTCCATGACTCAAACTTTTGACAGGTTTAATAAACTAATTGGTGAACTAGCTACTATGGGAGTACAGATTGATCAAGATGATGTGAACAGAAAGTTCTTAAGGTCCCTTGGAGATGAATGGACCATGTACACTGTGTCATTCAGACAGAATGATCAGTTGGAAGACAAAGAACTTGATGATCTGTACAATGATCTTAGAGTTTTTGAAGCTGAGGTGGAGGCAAAGAAGAAGCCTTCTGGATATGTTCATAATGCTGCACTCCTATCAGCATCAATTGATTCTACTGCTAACTCTGAATCAGTTAATGCTGCTAATGGATCAAATCTAGATAAAGGCACTGATTATGCATTTGAAGCTCTTCTTTCTAATCATGGAAATTCTTCTTTGATCAATGATGACTTAGAACAACTTCATCCTGATGATCTGGAAGAGATGGATATTAAATGGCAGATGGCCATGCTCTCCATGAGGGTTAAGAAGTTTATAAAGAGGACTGGAAGAAACAACTTCTCACAAAGAAGAGAAGATGGAGCAGGGTTTGATAAATCAAAGGTAGAATGCTACAAATGTCATCTGAAGGGACATTTTGCTAGAGAATGCAGAAGTGGAATGTCTCACAACAACAACCATCAACAAGCTCAATCTGGAAGCTTCAATAACAATAGAAACTCTGCTCAAGCCCTTGTTTCTCAACAAGGAATGGGGTTTGATTGGAGTGATCAAGCAGAAGAAGCTATTCAGAATCAAGCTCTTATGGCTAAAGTATCTGATCTCCCATCTGAGGTAAGTTCTAATCTCTGCTCTAAAACTTGCATAGACACTGTTAAAAGGTACAGGGATCACAATCAGAAGATGAGTGATGACCTGAAGAGACTAGAAAAGGATATAAAAGACTATGTGAGGATAGTAGAGAGATTTGAAGATCAAATCAAAGGTTTTCAAGCCAATGAACTACAACACTCATATGACACCAATTACTGGCAGTGGGAGAAAAAGGATTTAGAACTTAAACTGACCAAATCTAAAGAGGAGAGTGAAAAACTGAAAGAGGAGTTAACCAAGGTTAAGCTTGATGTAGAAAAGTTTTCCAATGCTTCTAAAGCAATGGACTCCTTACTGCAAAATCAGATTCATGATAAATTAAGAAGAGGAATTGGGTATAATGCCACACCTCCACCATATAACAACAATTACATTCCTCCTACTTCAGACCTGTTAGACACCAAAGATAGGAAGGACTTGCCTGAGGGAGCCACTGAAATAGATCCCTTAGATGAGGTAATTGTTGAGGATAAGACTGAGAAAGAGGTTGGCAAGAGTAAGAAGAACAAGGTGAGTGGTGAGATTTCTATAGAAAACAACATTATCACCAATGAGGATTGTGGAAGGGCTTGGATCAAATCCAAGAACATAGAGAAGACAGAGGAAAAGTCTGATAAGGTCCATTATAAACAGACCACAGTTGTGAATCCAGGTCCTTGCAAACAGTGTACTTGTAAGAAGAATGAACCCCAAAAACAGGACAAAAAGAGGGGAAATCAAAGAAACTGGAATAATCAATGGGCACATAAACAAGGGGTTGATCTGAGTAAAATCAATAGACCAAAACCTTGCTTTATCTGTGGCAAATTGAATCATCTTGCAAAATTCTGTTATTTCAATCCTATGAACCAAAGAATGAATTTCCAAAGATCCATGCAAAAACCCTTTGGTTATAAGAAAATTGAAAAGAACCATGTGGCTAAGAAAAATGTTAAAACTAAAAGCCACATGAAGAAAAAGTATTCTGTTAAAGAAAATGTCAATATGTGGATTCCTAAAAGCACTAAAACTGTTAGTACTGCTACCACAAATAGTGCTGCTGACAATGATAGTGCTGCTAGAAGTAATACTACTGCTAACAATGTT
Source organism: Arctium minus (assembly GCA_954870635.1). Taxonomy (NCBI): domain Eukaryota; kingdom Viridiplantae; phylum Streptophyta; class Magnoliopsida; order Asterales; family Asteraceae; genus Arctium; species Arctium minus. The sequence continues at coordinate 145,018,166 of OX941080.1, forward strand.
AATGCTGCTAACAAGGTTAGTACTGCTAAACCTGTTAGTACTGCTACACCTGTTAGTACTGCTAACTCTGTTAGTACTTCTAAGGTTAGTACTGCTTCCAGTATTGATTCTGATAAGCCAATCATATTGACAAAGTACTCTAATAAAGAGTGCTCTGAGTTTAAAAACCTCATTAAAAAGGAATGTAAATACTTTGATGAGAAAGGCAGACCCAAGATCACTTTGGCTTGGGTCCCCAATCATACTAATTGATTTATTTAATGTGCAGGGCAACCAACAGCTCAAGGGAAAGAGCATATGGCATGTTGATAGTGGTTGCTCTAGGCACATGACTGGCAACATGTCATGCCTTCAGGATTTCAAGCAAATTAATGGAGGACATGTTGCATTTGGAGACAATCTTACTGGTGGTAAGATAAGTGGAAAAGGTAATGTCACCAAAGGTAAGATGACATTTGAGGATGTCTACTATGTTGATCAATTAAAGTACAACCTGTTAAGTGTATCACAGGTTTGTGACAAACAACATAGTATATTATTTACTAATACTGAGTGTATGATTCTTGCTCCAGGGTTCAAGGTAGTTGATGAAAGCATGATACTACTTAGAACTCCAAGGAAGGACAATGTTTACTGTCTTGATTTGGACAATGTTGATAGTGATTCATCTTTAAATTGTCTTGTTTCAAAAGCTTCTATAGATGAATCCTCCCTTTGGCACAGAAGGATGTGTCACATGAATTACAAGACTATGAACAATCTTGTTAAAAATAACCTTGTAAGAGGTTTACCTTCAAAAGTCTTTTCATGTGATGATCATTGTGTTGCTTGTCTCAAAGGCAAACAACACAAAACTTCTCATAAGACCAAAGAGTTAAATTCTGTTTCTTCTTGTCTCCAGTTATTGCATATGGATCTGTTTGGTCCTACAAATGTTATGAGTATAGGCAAGAAATCTTACTGCTTGGTTATTGTTGATGATTACTCCAGGTTTACTTGGGTATATTTTCTAAGGACTAAGGATGAAACAAGTGATCTTATCAAATCCTTTATTCTAAGAATTGAAAACCAAACTAATCAAAGAGTAAAAGTCATTAGATCAGATAATGGAACTGAATTTAAAAATCATGATTTAAACACTTTTTGTGAAGGAAAAGGTATTGAGAGACAATATAGTGCTCCTAGAACTCCTCAACAGAATGGTGTTGCTGAAAGGAGAAATAGGACATTAATAGAGGCTGCTAGATCTCTGTTGGCTGATTCAAAATTGCCAATTACATTCTGGGCTGAAGCAGTTAATACTGCTTGTTATGTCCAAAACAGAGTTCTAGTGGTCAAGCAAAAGAACAAGACCCCATATGAGCTTTTAAATCAAAGAAAACCTTTTATTGGTTTCTTCAAATCTTTTGGGTGTCCTTGTACAATTCTAAATACCAAATCTCACTTAGGTAAGTTTGATAGCAAAGCAGATGATGGATTTCTTGTTGGATACTCATCTCAGAGTAAGGCCTACAGAGTTTTTAACTCTTCTTCTAGAATAATTGAAGAAAGTGACAATGTCAAATGCAATGAGAACACACCAAATCCTGTTGGGTCTGGACCTCAATGGCTATTTGACATTGATTCACTAACTAACTCTTTTGGTTTCAGTAATGAGTATACAGGAACAGATGGTGGAGAATCAGAGATCACACAAGTTCAAGAAAGTATATCTAAATCTGTGATTTTTCCCATACCCACAGTAAATGAAGACTGTGAAAAGGAATCATTTACTGAACCAAGTCAGAGTGAAGAAGACACTAGAGATGAGGAGACTCAAGAATCAGAAGTGACATCTGAAGACACTTCAGTTGAATTGCATGACTCTAATCTAGAGGCTGGACTGAATGTAGAACCTAGTCATAACACAAGAGTTCAAAAGAATCATCCTCCACAGTTGATAATAGGTGATGTCTCTTCTCCCATGATGACTAGACATCAAAGCAAGCTTCAGGAAATGCAAGATCAACAGCATACAGTGCTCTCATGTTTTCTATCCCAGCTTGAGCCGAAAAAGGCACATGATGCTATGAAAGAATCTAGCTGGATAGAAGCAATGCAAGAAGAATTGTTACAGTTCAAGCTACAAGATGTGTGGGATCTAGTAGACCTTCCTAAAGGTCACAGAGCAATTGGCACAAAATGGATCTTCAGAAACAAGAGAGATGAAAGAGGTATTGTTATAAGAAACAAAGCAAGGCTGGTAGCTCAAGGCTACACTCAAGAAGAGGGCATAGATTATGAAGAAGTTTTTGCACCTGTAGCTAGGATAGAAGCAATCAGACTATTCCTAGCCTATGCTTCTTACATGAACTTCAAAGTCTACCAAATGGATGTAAAAAGTGCTTTTCTCTATGGGTCAATTGAAGAAGAAGTATATGTCTGTCAACCACCAGGGTTTGAAAACCCAAGCTATCCAGACAGAGTATACAAATTAAAGAAAGCACTTTATGGACTACATCAAGCCCCAAGAGCATGGTATGACACTCTGTCATCCTATCTCTTGGAAAATGACTTTGAAAGAGGAGTCATTGATAAGACTCTATTTATCAAAAGAAAGAAGAAGGATATCTTGTTGGTCCAAATATATGTTGATGACATTATTTTTGGTTCTACAAGAAACAATATGTGCAAGGAGTTTGAGGATTTAATGCATCAAAGGTTCAAAATGAGTTCCATGGGGGAACTTACTTTCTTCCTTGGACTCCAAGTTCAACAGAAGTCAGATGGCATTTTTATATGTCAATCCAAGTATGTGCAGGATATTCTAACCAAGTTTGGTTTCTCAGAATCAAAACCTGCCAGCACACCTATGGAAACACACAAGCAGATCACAGCAGATCTTGAGGGGGAGGATATGGATGTGCATCTTTATAGATCCATGATTGGCTCTCTCATGTATCTCACAGCATCAAGGCCAGATATTATGTTTCCAGTCTGTGTATGTGCAAGATTTCAAGTTAGGCCAAAGCAATATCACTTTCAAGCTGTTAAGAGGATATTCAGATATCTCAAAGGGCAACCCAGATTGGGACTTTGGTATCCTCATAACTCACCTTTTGACCTAATAGCATACTCAGACAGTGATCTAGGTGGGGCAAACTTGGACAGAAAATCTACTTCTGGAGGATGTCAGTTTTTGGGTGCTAGACTAGTCTCATGGCAGTGCAAGAAACAAACCACCGTATCCACATCTACAACAGAGGCAGAGTACATAGCAGCTGCAAGTTGCTGTTCTCAAGTCTTATGGATTCAGAATCAAATGCTGGATTATGGGGTAACCTTTCTACATACTCCAATCTTTATTGACAACAGCAGTGCTATTAGCATTGTAAATAATCCAGTCAAGCACTCAAAGACAAAGCACATTGAAATCAGGTATCACTTTATAAGAGATTGTAATGAAAAGAAACTTATTCAAGTTGTCAAAGTTCACACTGATAATCAGTTTGCTGATCTATTCACTAAAGCTTTTGATGTGGGTAGATTCACTTTCTTGGTAACAAGTGTGGGAATGATAAACTTTGAATAATCTTCTTCTCAAAAAGTGAGTTTATACCTGTATATTGTTATTCTTGGTGTTACTAATCTTCTTTTCAGGACATGCATAGCAGTACTCAGTATTTAGCAAGTTTAAAAGGAGTAAGTCTAGTTAATACTGCTTTCAGTTAATACTGCTAGTAGTTAATACTGCAAGTGGTTAATACTGCTTTCAGTTAATACTGCTAGTAGTTAATACTGCTAGTTCAGTTAATACTGCTAGTAGTTAATACTGCTAGTGGTTAATACTGCTTTCAGTTAATACTGCTAGTAGTTAATACTGCTAGTTCAGTTAATACTGCTCGTGGTTAATACTGCTCGCGGTTAATACTGCTAGTTAGTTAATACTGCTAGTAGTTAATACTGCTATTTCAGTTAATACTGCTAGTTCAGTTAATACTGCTCGTGGTTAATACTGCTCGCGGTTAATACTGCTAGTTAGTTAATACTGCTAGTAGTTAATACTGCTATTTCAGTTAATACTGCTAGTGGTTAATACTGCTCTAGGTTAATACTGCTTATATTCCGAATACTATAAATACCTTTTGCCCGCCTAAAAGTTCATAACGACTCTTTGCATACTGTTCTCTTGCGCTCAAAACCTTTTCTCTCTCAAGTTCGAAGTTTTCAGGCAAGTTTTCACTAAGATCAATGGCATCCATGACATTCATCGACGATCACAACGAGATTGCGATGCTACAAAAGCCAAAACAAGCTGAAGGTTTTCATCAGATAGTCGACTTTCTGAAGTCGAGCCACATTGCTCATGCTCTTACTGTATCACCTACAATCTACATTGAGCACCAAAGGCAGTTCTGGGCTAATGCAACCATTGTTGTGGAAAATGGTGTGCAAATGATCAAGACAAGAATCTGTGATCACTCACTTACAGTTACTGAAGAAGTCATTCGCATCAGTCTACGTCTAGACGATGCCTCTGGTATAATGTCTATCTCTAATGATGAACTGTTTTCTAATCTTACTAGAATGGGGTATGGAGGCCCATTGGGTGTTTTCAAATTCTCAAAAGCAAAATTTTCACCCCAATGGCGTTTTCTTGTTCATACCCTGATGCATTGTATCTCCAAAAAGACCACTGGATGGAGTGAGTTCAGCAGTCCAATTGCATATGCTTTGGTATGCTTGGCTACATCCAGAAGGTACAATTTCTCAAAGATGATTTTCAGTGATCTTGTATCAAATATGGGAAACAAAAAGAGTTTCTTTATGTATCCCAGATTTGTTCAGGAAGTAATTAACCATGAATTGACGGATATACCTCAACCTGTTGGGGTATATGTACCTAAACCCCCAAAAGGCAAGGTTTTCTCAAATATGAGAAGATCTGTTGGGGACTCGGAAGGAGTTGACACCCCATTGTTCTCTACAATGATGGTGGTGTCCCAAAACACTGAAGGTATGGCAGCAGGGTCAAGGCCCTCATTAGACCATCCCACTGCTAGCCAAGCCCAACCTTCTCACTCAAAAACAATTCCCCAGTCCATTCTTACAAAACCAACCTCTCCAATTACCCAAACTTATCAAAGAAAACAGGTAAAGAAGGCTCCTTCCCTTCTTGTACCATCACCCACACAACCTTTAAGCCCTCTAAGGGAGAATTCTCCCCTAGAGAATATCCAAAGGGAAACCACAAGGGTGTCTCCCAACCCAAAGGAGGTGCTCTCTGAGGAGGAGGTAGAGCATATGGGAGATGAGGCTGCCACTACTCCTGCTAACACAGAGGAGGAAAGTGGTAACATCAATAAGACCTCCCCCATGGCAACTTTGAATGAGCAATCATTTGAAGGTCCCTGGTGCCAAGAAACCACAGGGGTGGATAGTGCTTCTGCTAGGCAGAAGACTTCCACTACTAAAAGATCCAATGATCCTTCAATAGGGGGTAACACTCCTGGAGAAGGTGAGGACAGATATAACTATGATGAATTGATGGAGGCAATGGGCAACATCAACATGGATGTACTCAAACAGGGCAAAGACATAGAAGAGCTAAAACTCATAGTACTGTCACAACAAGAACAAATCATCAAGTTGAAGCAAATGGTAAGGAAACTGATTTTGCAAAAGAAGAAGACACAATTTGTGCTCAGAAGGAGGAAACCAGAGACTGATGCTCCCAAAAAGGGGGAGATCAACATGGAAGAAGCATCAAGGGAAGGGGAGATTGATAAAGAAAGAGTTGAAGTTGAGGGGGAGAAGGAAGCAGAAACTGTTAATGCTGCTGAAACCTCACAAGCAGCAGTAACAGAGTTAACACCAACAGAAATTGAAGTAGCTGAAGTGCTAATCAAAGCTAAGAATGACACTCCCAAAGCAAAGGGAGTGGTCATAAATGAAGGGAGAGACAGAAAATCAGAACAGAAAGACAAAGCTGCAGAATCAAAGAATAAGGGAAAAGAAAAGTTAGTGGAATCTGATCAACCAATCAAGAAGCAAAGGTTGGTTGAATCAGATGAAGCTTTAGCAAGGAAAATGCAGAAGGAGATGGAAAAAGAAGAAAGAGCTCAGGTGGAAAAAGACAGGGAAATGGCAAAGGCTTTAGCTACTGAGCTAAATAAAGCCTATCAAAAGGGGCTTGAAACTGAAAAGGCTAAACAAAGGGCTATAAGTCTGAGAAAGGCTATGATGGCTAATACAAGTGCAAAGAAAAGAAGACCTTCACAAACTTCCCTTGCCACTCAGGAAAGAAACAAAATGATAACTTTCTTGAGGAGTGCAATTGGGGTAAAGAAAGAAATGTTTGTGAAGATGAGTTTTGATCAAATCAGAGAGCTCTACGAAAAGGAAATGGGGAATCTGAAAAGCAATGAAAAGAAAAGAGTAGAGTTTGAAAAGAAGGCCAAGGAGAGTAATGATATAGATATGAATCAACCATTCCCTGAAAGTGAAGAGGGAACTCCTATCAAAGAAATGGAAAGGGAAAAGGAAGAAAAGAAGAAGGAAGCTACTCTAGTACAGGTTCAAAAGACTTTGAAAAGAACCAAGATGATGGCCAAAAGAAAGAAAGATAAGAAGTCTAGAATAGAAGAAGAACAAAATGTTGCTGAAGAAGAAGTGGCACCTGAGTCATCAAGCCAGCAAGGGTCATCAATCAAAGATGATGTAAGCTTATATATGGTAGTGATGGACAAAGTGCCTGAACCAATTTCTGCAGAACCTGTTGGAGTTAAGCCACCAGAGATCATTCACTGGGATGTACTGACAATGGATGGAAAAGATTACATCAGACTCAAGAGGAAGGGTGATAAGTATGAAGTATTCAATACTTGGATCAAGATTGTCAGAACATGCTCTAGATCTGATATAGAAGAGATGTTTGACATAGGAATTAAGCTGTATGCAGACCATCTGAATACTCCAGGAATTTCTCTTACAAAACTGGTGATGGAGTATCTATGCATGATGTTCAAACCTGAAGAAGTGGACCAGGTCATCAAGAGTGTGTTTAAAGAAGTCACAAGTTGGACTCTATATGAAACTAGTGGAGTATATGCAGTGACTTTGGATAGAAATCACACAGAATACTTCCTAGTGGATAGAGTATATAATCACACCAGACTGAAGGTTCATGCAATGCTAAAGAAGAAGTTGGGTTGTGCACCAAATTCAGAAATGGCCAAGTATCTCATTCAGAGGATAATCAATCAGAGTTTGGGACTGAATCCAGACTTAGCAGCGTGATCTTGGAAGTTTTGGGAGCATTAAAAAGAGCATCTGGAAGAATATCTGAAGAACTTGACTTCTCTTCTAAAAGTCAAGTTAGGGGGAGATTGTTGGGAACTGAAGATTTTACTAAGTGTAGTTACTACTGCTAGTACAAATGTAGTTACTACTGCCAGAACAAGTTGAAGATTAATACTGCTGAGTGTTACTACTGCTAGTGTTAATTAATACTGCTAGTCAAAGTTAGTACTGCTTGAACAAAGTTAGTACTGCTTAGCTAGTTAGTACTGCTAGTGGTTAGTACTGCTTGCAGTTAATGCTGCTAGATGAAGTTAATGCTGCTGAGCATTATTAGTGCTGCTAAAGAGATCCGGATGGAAAGTACTACAGCTGGATATACTGAAGATATACTTAGAAGATATACATGGAAGATATACTGAAGATTTGTTTATTCTTTGTAATTATCTTTTTATTAGTATATGTATAGAATGTTTAGAATAGATAGAAAGAACTTTTTGATAGTTTTTTTTTTCAAGAGAAAAATCAACCTCAAGGCATAGATCCTAATTCTAGAGAAGTAGAATTCGTATTGGTGAGCCTGTTCATCAATATTGAGGTTGAGTGTGTAACCTTGTAGCTTTAAGCATTCAATACAAGTTTACTGTTTGATAATTATATACTGTGTTTGATTACTGTTTTATTAAATATCAAAGTGTTTTTCCGCAACTTCTTTGATATTAGTTTCTGAGTATTAATTCTTGTTAAGAATTCGATCCTGACACAGGAATTGCTACTTGAAGAAGCTCCCAAGTCCAAGTATTTTATTCACCCGGGGAGTACAAAAATGTATAGCAACTTGAAGTTGCATTATTGGTGGTCGATCATGAAGTTGGATGTGGCGAACTACATGGAAATATGTGTGACATGTTTGCAAATAAAGGACGAACACGAACGACCGTATGGGAGCCTTCAATCTCTAGAGATAAACGAATGGAAGTGGGAACACATCGCAATGGATTTTTTGACCAAATTGCCAAAAACCTTGAGAGGTCAAAATACTATTTGGGTAGTGGCCGATCGTTTGAGCAAGAGTGCCCACTTCCTAGCCATGTGGGAAACCTTGCCTATGGATAAGTTAGCAAAATTGTATATTGACAAAGTGGTTTCTAGGCACGGGGTGTCCTTGTCAATTGTCTCAGATCATGACAGCCGATTCACTTCGAACTTTTGGGATGGATTACAAAAGGAAACGGGTACAAGACTGAAATTAGTAGGATCTATTATCCCCAAACCGACGATCAAAGCATGAGAACCATTCAAACATTGGAAGACATGTTGAGATCGTGTTTGATCGATTTTGGTGGTAATTGGCACTCTCAGGTACCATTACTAGAGTTCACCTACAACAACAATTACCATTCTAGTATTGGAATAACTCTGTTTGAAGCATTGTACGGAAGGAAGGGTATAAAACCCGTATGTTAGTTGGAAGCAAGAGAGAAGCAATTTTTTGGCCCAAAAATCGTTCAAGAAATGGCCGATGAGGTTAAAAGCATTCGGGAGCGCTTAAAGTCAGCCCAAGAATATCAGAAAAGTTATGCCGACAAGAAAAGGCGGCCAGTGGAGTTCCAAGTAAGAGAACGAGTAAATGTTAAAGGTGTCTCCTTGGAAAAGTATTATTCGGTTTGAAAATGAGGGAAACTAAGTCCCCGTTTCTTTGGACCGTTATCCGTTTTAAAGCAAGTGGGACTTCAAGCATATCAACTAGAACTACCACCGGATTTGACGGGAATCCACAAAACATTCCACATTTGTTACCTTCAGAAGTGTTTGGTGGAAAAGGACAGCGTTATACCCCTTTCAGGGATAAGAGTTGATGAGGTCAACCGTTGTGTTTAGGAACCCGATGTGATTCTAGAATGGAAGTCAAAGAATCTTCGACACAAGGAGGTCATGATGGTCAAGGTGAAATGGAAACATCATCATGGCGCCAACGTGACGTGGGAAGCCGAAGAGGATATGAATCAGAGATACCCCCGCTTATTTGCATAGCTAAGATTTCTAGGAATAAATCATTTCCATGTTGGGGAGGATTGTAACACCCGTAATTTTTAGTAATTAAAAGTTTACTTTGGGTTCGATTTGTGGTTTATAATTATAGGTGTTGTGTTTTGATGGTTATTTTTTATATCAAAGAGTGTCAGAAGCATTTCGGGTGAGAAAATTATATTTTCAGGCCTCGACACTGGTAGGGCGACTATGCCTGATGACTGTGACACTATCACTATCATTAGGGGCAATGTCGTGGGGAAGACACCCCCCTTCAGTACGTTTTATGCATGAATGCGCTGTGACTGTGACTTGGTCACTATCGCAAGGGGGATAGTCGCAGAAGTGGAGATGGTTGCGGTACATGGACGGCGACTATGACTGGCGATAGTGACTGTCACTTTATTTTGGTCACTATCGCCCACGGGTACCAGTTAGCATTTAAGTCCGATTTTTGGAAGATACATATCATAACTTCTCATCTACTTCATCTCAAACACTCCCAACTTCAAAAATCCACATTAAATTCGATCTAGAGTGCATTAAAGGCTTCATCTACCTCATTTCTTCAATTTATGGCTACATCAACTAGGATTGGAAGCTAGGGATCAAGATATCATCTTCTCACCATAATATTTAAAAAATCCTAGGTTTTAGGTTTTCATCAAAACCTAATATTGTGAGTTCATCCTACCTTTATAAAACTTTATACATGTTAAAACCTTAAAGATTTAGTCTCCTGTTAGGACTGAAAGTCCTAGTGCGTTGAAAGTTGTATAACGCATTTATAGGGTTTAATTGTTTTATTATTTAATGTGTTGTTAAAAGCCTTAGTTGTTATTGGGCTTTGTTTGTTAATTGGGCCTTAGGGTTTAGGGTTTGGGTATAAATAGGTTGTTTAACCTAATTTCTAGGTTAATGGTCATTATAGGTTTACACATATTCCTCAGAAATTCTCTCTGTAAACCTTAAACCCATTATTGATAGATTTAATCATACGACCAACATTTGTGATTCAATCAGTATTGTTTATTGATTATTATTTGTGATTGCACTGTTTCTGGGATCTACAATTGGTATCAGAGCAGAATCGAATAAATTTTCATTCGATACGATCAAAAGGTTTGTCTGAATCCCTTCTATCGACTTTTACTGTGTTTAATCAATTTTTGGTTCGGCCGCTATTGTGTTCATCATAATCGATTTATTAGGCTTAAGTTTTAGTTTGTTATCTATTAAATTAAATCTGTGTTTGCGTTTGATAAGAAAAATTAGTTTTTAATTGTGTTTTTAAAAGTTGTTCTTGGTCGATTTTATGAGTTTTGTCGTCATGTTTATCGAAGAACATAAACCTAGAATTCTTCCCAACTCCCGGGTTACTTCTTTCATGGGACTATCCCTGTCCCGGATTCCATCCGAGTTATAGCATAATACCGGGAGTTAAATTTTGGGATCCGAGAACTAGAAAAGCATAGAACCGGGACGTAGCCTTAACCCGGGACTTGAGACCACATCACCCGGGAGTACATCACTCCATCCGGGAGTATATTTTCCCGGGAAATTACTTGATCCAGGAAACTTCATACCTATCCAATCGGGTGGACCAAATTCTTAAAACTTATCAGAAGCATCCCCACAATATTCATTGTTTTCTCTCCCAATTTTTGGGTTCCTCACAGACTTGAACACAGTTTATTTAATATAGATTTGAAGTTGGGATTTTATTTTAATCCGAGAATCATCCAATCCGGCAACTGAGCATACTGGGAATTGATTTCTTTTTACCGGGAATTCCTTTTATTTTATCGGGATTTTGTTTGGAGTGGTACCGGGTTTTGTTTTAGATTGGTAACCGGATCTAAACTTGGAATTACATAAGATACCGAATTTCTCACCTGGCTGTCAGATTTGATCATTGCATTAGTTTCTTTGCAAATACAAACACTATCGTCATCATCATAAGTACATTAGGTTCCTTGCAAATACAAGAGTAGGTGTGTCACTCGATTAAATGAGATTATATAAAGGGTTTCTGCTGATAGATGATAGGTTTCAAGTCGTTTAACGCCATGTTTGTAGGTGTGTCACTCGAGTTGTCAATCGGCTTTTCAAAAAAAATTCGGTTGTTTTGGTAGTGATCGTGGACGAACCTTTTCGATTTTAAATTCTTAAGGTTTGTTTACGAAGCTTAAACGATCGTTTATGGTCAAAAAAAATTTAACTCATGTCGATTTTTTGAGTTGTCAATCGTTTTTTGATAAATTTTCGTTTGCTTCGTTCGAGAGTTTGAGAGATTGTTTCGAGTTCTAATCAGTTGGGAGAGCTTAAGGGAACATAAACGATCGATTTTGGTCGAAAAGTTTTAACCTGTATCGAGTTTTTGAGTTTTTGATCGTTTGTCGAAAAGTTTTCGGTTGGTTTGTTTGTGATCGTGGGTTGACCGTTTGAGTTTTAATTTGTTAAGGAGTGATCAGGGCGCTTTAACGAATGTTTTGCATTGAATATTTCTAACCCGTTCAAAGTTTGCAGGTGCGTCTCATCGGAGAAGGAGATGAATAGTGTTTTAACCAGATTCCGTTAAGTTGCCGTTAAATTTTTTCATTTTGGTCCTTTTTTCGTTCGTCCAGTTAGTGTCTGTTAGTTTGTTAGATTGGTTAGTTTTATTTCACTTTTAGTCTTTTTTCCATTAGTTTTCAGTTAAGTCCTTTAGAAGTTTCAAGTTTTACACTTTTAGTCCCTCTAGTTTGTAGTTTCAATTTTTGTCATATTTGGTCCTTCTAGTCCTTGTAGTTTTTAAGTTTCAGTTAGTGTCACTGTTAGTCCTTGTAGTTTTAGGTTTCAAAGATTGTCATTTTTTACCCCTGAACTTTAAAGTTTCAATCTTTTGTTAATTTTGAGCCCTAAATTTTCAATTTTCACTCGTTGTCACTTTTGGTTCTTGCACTTTAAAGTTTCATCTCTCATCAAGTTTAATCCCTGGACTTCAAGTTTTTCACGCAACAATGTCTCATCCAACTTATTCTGAGCTAAAAGAGAAAGTTTATCGTTTAGAAGCTAGGGTTGAAAAACAACATAACACCATTGATAGGCAACATGTAGAAAATGCTGGAAACTTCTGCGAAATTTCAAGTCTAAAGGAACAATGTGAGATTTTTTCAAAAGAAACTAAAGAGTTAAAGACCAAAGTAGATAAACTTACTGACAAGCTTTGTATGTCAGAAAATGAGAGGACTGAGATTGTTAATAAAAGCATCTTTTTCAAAAATGAAAACAAAAAGTTGACTGACAAGTTAAAGGTTCTTGAACTTAAGTTTTACAAACATGGTCAAACTAATCAAACGTTCCATATGAACATAACCAAAGAGCTCAAGTACTCCAATACTAAATGGGGAATCGGATATGATAACACTCATTATTTGAAAAGAGCCATGTCCAAGGTGCCTACGTTATATGCTTTTGAATTTTTTGGGATTGGATAAGACTTACCCAGAGTACAAAATCCGATGAACCAAGCCACTTGATAATGAGGATCCAGAACTGGAAACTTTGAGAAGGAAAAATACTGTCACGATGCAACTTCCTTTTGCGTATGACTCACTAAATGCATCATATAACAATGCTAAACCCACTTTTCTGTCAAATGACTATTTTCGAAGCTATTCTCAGGCTGAACTCGATTCAAAACCCGTTGAACTTGAGGAGAAATCGATGGATCACAAGATCTATGTTCCACCTCTGATTTTAGAAAAGAAAATTGTTCAGCTAAAAGAGTCATTTGAATAAGAAATAATTAATTTTCAAAAGGAAAAACAAGACTTATTATCCAAACTTGAGTGCCTCAATCAAAAGGAATATGGATCTAGGGAGGAAAAGGAATATCTTCAGACAGAGATAAACAGACTTACTTCTCAACTATCTGGCTTAGTAACAGATCTGATGAAAGAGCAACTTCACAAAGTTGAGCTTCAAGCTAAGCTTGACTTACTCCTAGGGGAGAAGATTAATCTGTTAGAATATTCTTCTCCACCCTCAGATACCTCTTCATGTAAAGCTTTTCTAGGTGATTCTTCACCAAATTCTTCTGATTAAAGAAAAGAGCCACAGTTTGAGTGTTTTAATAAGGATCGTCATTCAGATTTTCAAAATGCTTCCGCAAATGATCCTTTGAAAAGAAAAAATCCATCCACTTTTCCAAATCCCACAAGTGATAATGCCACATATGATAAGGAAATGGAATTCTCAACATTCTTGAATTCAAAAGTATGTTCAGACAGTAAGTTAGACCAGTTTGATTTCGGTCCAAAACTTCCAAGTCATGTTGATTTTTTGGATTCAACTGGTGAGTCACCGGTCAAATTTTATAAAGGCGAATGTTCTACATCTGCCTCTCAAAAGGTTTCTTTGAACAAATCTTCAAAGCAAAAATCTAAAAGACGTTCACAGAAACAAAGAAACACCGACACCTCTAACAAAAGACATACGATTGTGAGCTTAATGATTCTTCAGATAATCATTTTTTCAGAAAAGTAAAGATGGTTTGGAGATAGAAACCAACTATAGAAGACAATGAAGGAAACAAGTCTCATGATTCTCCGGTAGTTGATATTGAGTCATCTATTTCCAAGACTGATTCACCTACTTATGTTTATTCTACAGGAAAATTGATTAGTCTAAACCGAGCAAAGATCTATTGCACTCTGTCAGGATCGAATTCTTAACAAGAATTAATACTCAGAAACTAATATCAAAGAAGTTGCGGAAAAACACTTTGATATTTAATAAAACAGTAATCAAACACAGTATATAATGATCAAACAGTAAACTTGTATTGAATGCTTAAAGCTACAAGGTTACACACTCAACCTCAATATTGATGAACAGGCTCACCAATACGAATTCTACTTCTCTAGAATTAGGATCTATGCCTTGAGGTTGATTTTTCTCTTGAAAAAAAACAATTATCAAAAGTTCTTTCTATCTATTCTAAACATTCTATACATATACTAATAAAAAGATAATTACAAAGAATAAACAAATCTTCAGTATATCTTCCATGTATATCTTCTAAGTATATCTTCAGTATATCCAGCTGTAGTACTTTCCATCCGGATCTCTTTAGCAGCACTAATAATGCTCAGCAGCATTAACTTCATCTAGCAGCATTAACTGCAAGCAGTACTAACCACTAGCAGTACTAACTAGCTAAGCAGTACTAACTTTGTTCAAGCAGTACTAACTTTGACTAGCAGTATTAATTAACACTAGCAGTAGTAACACTCAGCAGTATTAATCTTCAACTTGTTCTGGCAGTAGTAACTACATTTGTACTAGCAGTAGTAACTACACTTAGTAAAATCTTCAGTTCCCAACAATCTCCCCCTAACTTGACTTTTAGAAGAGAAGTCAAGTTCTTCAGATATTCTTCCAGATGCTCTTTTTAATGCTCCCAAAACTTCCAAGATCACGCTGCTAAGTCTGGATTCAGTCCCAAACTCTGATTGATTATCCTCTGAATGAGATACTTGGCCATTTCTGAATTTGGTGCACAACCCAACTTCTTCTTTAGCATGGCATGAACCTTCAGTCTGGTGTGATTATATACTCTATCCACTAGGAAGTATTCTGTGTGATTTCTATCCAAAGTCACTGCATATACTCCACTAGTTTCATATAGAGTCCAACTTGTGACTTCTTTAAACACACTCTTGATGACCTGGTCCACTTCTTCAGGTTTGAACATCATGCATAGATACTCCATCACCAGTTTTGTAAGAGAAATTCCTGGAGTATTCAGATGGTCTGCATACAGCTTAATTCCTATGTCAAACATCTCTTCTATATCAGATCTAGAGCATGTTCTGACAATCTTGATCCAAGTATTGAATACATCATACTTATCACCCTTCCTCTTGAGTCTGATGTAATCTTTTCCATCCATTGTCAGTACATCCCAGTGAATGATCTCTGGTGGCTTAACTCCAACAGGTTCTGCAGAAATTGGTTCAGGCACTTTGTCCATCACTACCATATATAAGCTTACATCATCTTTGATTGATGACCCTTGCTGGCTTGATGACTCAGGTGCCACTTCTTCTTCAGCAACATTTTGTTCTTCTTCTATTCTAGACTTCTTATCTTTCTTTCTTTTGGCCATCATCTTGGTTCTTTTCAAAGTCTTTTGAACCTGTACTAGAGTAGCTTCCTTCTTCTTTTCTTCCTTTTCCCTTTCCATTTCTTTGATAGGAGTTCCCTCTTCACTTTCAGGGAATGGTTGATTCATATCTATATCATTACTCTCCTTGGCCTTCTTTTCAAACTCTACTCTTTTCTTTTCATTGCTTTTCAGATTCCCCATTTCCTTTTCGTAGAGCTCTCTGATTTGATCAAAACTCATCTTCACAAACATTTCTTTCTTTACCCCAATTGCACTCCTCAAGAAAGTTATCATTTTGTTTCTTTCCTGAGTGGCAAGGTAAGTTTGTGAAGGTCTTCTTTTCTTTGCACTTGTATTAGCCATCATAGCCTTTCTCAGACTTATAGCCCTTTGTTTAGCCTTTTCAGTTTCAAGCCCCTTTTGATAGGCTTTATTTAGCTCAGTAGCTAAAGCCTTTGCCATTTCCCTGTCTTTTTCCACCTGAGCTCTTTCTTCTTTTTCCATCTCCTTCTGCATTTTCCTTGCTAAAGCTTCATCTGATTCAACCAACCTTTGCTTCTTGATTGGTTGATCAGATTCCACTAACTTTTCTTTTCCCTTATTCTTTGATTCTGCAGCTTTGTCTTTCTGTTCTGATTTTCTGTCTCTCCCTTCATTTATGACCACTCCCTTTGCTTTGGGAGTGTCATTCTTAGCTTTGATTAGCACTTCAGCTACTTCAATTTCTGTTGGTGTTAACTCTGTTACTGCTGCTTGTGAGGTTTCAGCAGCATTAACAGTTTCTGCTTCCTTCTCCCCCTCAACTTCAACTCTTTCTTTATCAATCTCCCCTTCCCTTGATGCTTCTTCCATGTTGATCTCCCCCTTTTTGGGAGCATCAGTCTCTGGTTTCCTCCTTCTGAGCACAAATTGTTTCTTCTTCTTTTGCAAAATCAGTTTCCTTACCATTTGCTTCAACTTGATGATTTGTTCTTGTTGTGACAGTACTATGAGTTTTAGCTCTTCTATGTCTTTGCCCTGTTTGAGTACATCCATGTTGATGTTGCCCATTGCCTCCATCAATTCATCATAGTTATATCTGTCCTCACCTTCTCCAGGAGTGTTACCCCCTATTGAAGGATCATTGGATCTTTTAGTAGTGGAAGTCTTCTGCCTAGCAGAAGCACTATCCACCCCTGTGGTTTCTTGGCACCAGGGACCTTCAAATGATTGCTCATTCAAAGTTGCCATGGGGGAGGTCTTATTGATGTTACCACTTTCCTCCTCTGTGTTAGCAGGAGTAGTGGCAGCCTCATCTCCCATATGCTCTACCTCCTCCTCAGAGAGCACCTCCTTTGGGTTGGGAGACACCCTTGTGGTTTCCCTTTGGATATTCTCTAGGGGAGAATTCTCCCTTAGAGGGCTTAAAGGTTGTGTGGGTGATGGTACAAGAAGGGAAGGAGCCTTCTTTACCTGTTTTCTTTGATAAGTTTGGGTAATTGGAGAGGTTGGTTTTGTAAGAATGGACTGGGGAATTGTTTTTGAGTGAGAAGGTTGGGCTTGGCTAGCAGTGGGATGGTCTAATGAGGGCCTTGACCCTGCTGCCATACCTTCAGTGTTTTGGGACACCACCATCATTGTAGAGAACAATGGGGTGTCAACTCCTTCCGAGTCCCCAGCAGATCTTCTCATATTTGAGAAAACCTTGCCTTTTGGGGGTTTAGGTACATATACCCCAACAGGTTGAGGTATATCCGTCAATTCATGGTTAATTACTTCCTGAACAAATCTGGGATACATAAAGAAACTCTTTTTGTTTCCCATATTTGATACAAGATCACTGAAAATCATCTTTGAGAAATTGTACCTTCTGGATGTAGCCAAGCATACCAAAGCATATGCAATTGGACTGCTGAACTCACTCCATCCAGTGGTCTTTTTGGAGATACAATGCATCAGGGTATGAACAAGAAAACGCCATTGGGGTGAAAATTTTGCTTTTGAGAATTTGAAAACACCCAATGGGCCTCCATACCCCATTCTAGTAAGATTAGAAAACAGTTCATCATTAGAGATAGACATTATACCAGAGGCATCGTCTAGACGTAGACTGATGCGAATGACTTCTTCAGTAACTGTAAGTGAGTGATCACAGATTCTTGTCTTGATCATTTGCACACCATTTTCCACAACAATGGTTGCATTAGCCCAGAACTGCCTTTGGTGCTCAATGTAGATTGTAGGTGATACAGTAAGAGCATGAGCAATGTGGCTCGACTTCAGAAAGTCGACTATCTGATGAAAACCTTCAGCTTGTTTTGGCTTTTGTAGCATCGCAATCTCGTTGTGCTCGTCGATGAATGTCATGGATGCCATTGATCTTAGTGAAAACTTGCCTGAAAACTTCGAACTTGAGAGAGAAAAGGTTTTGAGCGCAAGAGAACAGTATGCAAAGAGTCGTTATGAACTTTTAGGCGGGCAAAAGGTATTTATAGTATTCGGAATATAAGCAGTATTAACCTAGAGCAGTATTAACCACTAGCAGTATTAACTGAAATAGCAGTATTAACTACTAGCAGTATTAACTAACTAGCAGTATTAACCGCGAGCAGTATTAACCACGAGCAGTATTAACTGAACTAGCAGTATTAACTGAAATAGCAGTATTAACTACTAGCAGTATTAACTAACTAGCAGTATTAACCGCGAGCAGTATTAACCACGAGCAGTATTAACTGAACTAGCAGTATTAACTACTAGCAGTATTAACTGAAAGCAGTATTAACCACTAGCAGTATTAACTACTAGCAGTATTAACTGAACTAGCAGTATTAACTACTAGCAGTATTAACTGAAAGCAGTATTAACCACTTGCAGTATTAACTACTAGCAGTATTAACTGAAAGCAGTATTAACTAGACTTACTCCTTTTAAACTTGCTAAATACTGAGTACTGCTATGCATGTCCTGAAAAGAAGATTAGTAACACCAAGAATAACAATATACAGGTATAAACTCACTTTTTGAGAAGAAGATTATTCAAAGTTTATCATTCCCACACTTGTTACCAAGAAAGTGAATCTACCCACATCAAAAGCTTTAGTGAATAGATCAGCAAACTGATTATCAGTGTGAACTTTGACAACTTGAATAAGTTTCTTTTCATTACAATCTCTTATAAAGTGATACCTGATTTCAATGTGCTTTGTCTTTGAGTGCTTGACTGGATTATTTACAATGCTAATAGCACTGCTGTTGTCAATAAAGATTGGAGTATGTAGAAAGGTTACCCCATAATCCAGCATTTGATTCTGAATCCATAAGACTTGAGAACAGCAACTTGCAGCTGCTATGTACTCTGCCTCTGTTGTAGATGTGGATACGGTGGTTTGTTTCTTGCACTGCCATGAGACTAGTCTAGCACCCAAAAACTGACATCCTCCAGAAGTAGATTTTCTGTCCAAGTTTGCCCCACCTAGATCACTGTCTGAGTATGCTATTAGGTCAAAAGGTGAGTTATGAGGATACCAAAGTCCCAATCTGGGTTGCCCTTTGAGATATCTGAATATCCTCTTAACAGCTTGAAAGTGAGATTGCTTTGGCCTAACTTGAAATCTTGCACATACACAGACTGGAAACATAATATCTGGCCTTGATGCTGTGAGATACATGAGAGAGCCAATCATGGATCTATAAAGATGCACATCCATATCCTCCCCCTCAAGATCTGCTGTGATCTGCTTGTGTGTTTCCATAGGTGTGCTGGCAGGTTTTGATTCTGAGAAACCAAACTTGGTTAGAATATCCTGCACATACTTGGATTGACATATAAAAATGCCATCTGACTTCTGTTGAACTTGGAGTCCAAGGAAGAAAGTAAGTTCCCCCATGGAACTCATTTTGAACCTTTGATGCATTAAATCCTCAAACTCCTTGCACATATTGTTTCTTGTAGAACCAAAAATAATGTCATCAACATATATTTGGACCAGCAAGATATCCTTCTTCTTTTTTTGATAAATAGAGTCTTATCAATGACTCCTCTTTCAAAGTCATTTTCCAAGAGATAGGATGACAGAGTGTCATACCATGCTCTTGGGGCTTGATGTAGTCCATAAAGTGCTTTCTTTAATTTGTATACTCTGTCTGGATAGCTTGGGTTTTCAAACCCTGGTGGTTGACAGACATATACTTCTTCTTCAATTGACCCATAGAGAAAAGCACTTTTTACATCCATTTGGTAGACTTTGAAGTTCATGTAAGAAGCATAGGCTAGGAATAGTCTGATTGCTTCTATCCTAGCTACAGGTGCAAAAACTTCTTCATAATCTATGCCCTCTTCTTGAGTGTAGCCTTGAGCTACCAGCCTTGCTTTGTTTCTTATAACAATACCTCTTTCATCTCTCTTGTTTCTGAAGATCCATTTTGCGCCAATTGCTCTGTGACCTTTAGGAAGGTCTACTAGATCCCACACATCTTGTAGCTTGAACTGTAACAATTCTTCTTGCATTGCTTCTATCCAGCTAGATTCTTTCATAGCATCATGTGCCTTTTTCGGCTCAAGCTGGGATAGAAAACATGAGAGCACTGTATGCTGTTGATCTTGCATTTCCTGAAGCCTGCTTTGATGTCTAGTCATCATGGGAGAAGAGACATCACCTATTATCAACTGTGGAGGATGATTCTTTTGAACTCTTGTGTTATGACTAGGTTCTACATTCAGTCCAGCCTCTAGATTAGAGTCATGCAATTCAACTGAAGTGTCTTCAGATGTCACTTCTGATTCTTGAGTCTCCTCATCTCTAGTGTCTTCTTCACTCTGACTTGGTTCAGTAAATGATTCCTTTTCACAGTCTTCATTTACTGTGGGTATGGGAAAAATCACAGATTTAGATATACTTTCTTGAACTTGTGTGATCTCTGATTCTCCACCATCTGTTCCTGTATACTCATTACTGAAACCAAAAGAGTTAGTTAGTGAATCAATGTCAAATAGCCATTGAGGTCCAGACCCAACAGGATTTGGTGTGTTCTCATTGCATTTGACATTGTCACTTTCTTCAATTATTCTAGAAGAAGAGTTAAAAACTCTGTAGGCCTTACTCTGAGATGAGTATCCAACAAGAAATCCATCATCTGCTTTGCTATCAAACTTACCTAAGTGAGATTTGGTATTTAGAATTGTACAAGGACACCCAAAAGATTTGAAGAAACCAATAAAAGGTTTTCTTTGATTTAAAAGCTCATATGGGGTCTTGTTCTTTTGCTTGACCACTAGAACTCTGTTTTGGACATAACAAGCAGTATTAACTGCTTCAGCCCAGAATGTAATTGGCAATTTTGAATCAGCCAACAGAGATCTAGCAGCCTCTATTAGTGTCCTATTTCTCCTTTCAGCAACACCATTCTGTTGAGGAGTTCTAGGAGCACTATATTGTCTCTCAATACCTTTTCCTTCACAAAAAGTGTTTAAATCATGATTTTTAAATTCAGTTCCATTATCTGATCTAATGACTTTTACTCTTTGATTAGTTTGGTTTTCAATTCTTAGAATAAAGGATTTGATAAGATCACTTGTTTCATCCTTAGTCCTTAGAAAATATACCCAAGTAAACCTGGAGTAATCATCAACAATAACCAAGCAGTAAGATTTCTTGCCTATACTCATAACATTTGTAGGACCAAACAGATCCATATGCAATAACTGGAGACAAGAAGAAACAGAATTTAACTCTTTGGTCTTATGAGAAGTTTTGTGTTGTTTGCCTTTGAGACAAGCAACACAATGATCATCACATGAAAAGACTTTTGAAGGTAAACCTCTTACAAGGTTATTTTTAACAAGATTGTTCATAGTCTTGTAATTCATGTGACACATCCTTCTGTGCCAAAGGGAGGATTCATCTATAGAAGCTTTTGAAACAAGACAATTTAAAGATGAATCACTATCAACATTGTCCAAATCAAGACAGTAAACATTGTCCTTCCTTGGAGTTCTAAGTAGTATCATGCTTTCATCAACTACCTTGAACCCTGGAGCAAGAATCATACACTCAGTATTAGTAAATAATATACTATGTTGTTTGTCACAAACCTGTGATACACTTAACAGGTTGTACTTTAATTGATCAACATAGTAGACATCCTCAAATGTCATCTTACCTTTGGTGACATTACCTTTTCCACTTATCTTACCACCAGTAAGATTGTCTCCAAATGCAACATGTCCTCCATTAATTTGCTTGAAATCCTGAAGGCATGACATGTTGCCAGTCATGTGCCTAGAGCAACCACTATCAACATGCCATATGCTCTTTTCCTTGAGCTGTTGGTTGCCCTGCACATTAAATAAATCAATTAGTATGAATGGGGACCCAAGCCAAAGTGATCTTGGGTCTGCCTTTCTCATCAAAGTATTTACATTCCTTTTTAATGAGGTTTTTAAACTCAGAGCACTCTTTATTAGAGTACTTTGTCAATATGATTGGCTTAGCAGAATCAATACTGGAAGCAGTACTAACCTTAGAAGTACTAACAGAGTTAGCAGTACTAACAGGTGTAGCAGTACTAACAGGTTTAGCAGTACTAACCTTGTTAGCAGCATTAACATTGTTAGCAGTAGTATTACTTCTAGCAGCACTATCATTGTCAGCAGCACTATTTGTGGTAGCAGTACTAACAGTTTTAGTGCTTTTAGGAATCCACATATTGACACTTTCTTTAACAGAATACTTTTTCTTCATGTGGCTTTTAGTTTTAACATTTTTCTTAGCCACATGGTTCTTTTCAATTTTCTTATAACCAAAGGGTTTTTGCATGGATCTTTGGAAATTCATTCTTTGGTTCATAGGATTGAAATAACAGAATTTTGCAAGATGATTCAATTTGCCACAGATAAAGCAAGGTTTTGGTCTATTGATTTTACTCAGATCAACCCCTTGTTTATGTGCCCATTGATTATTCCAGTTTCTTTGATTTCCTCTCTTTTTGTCCTGTTTTTGGGGTTCATTCTTCTTACAAGTACACTGTTTGCAAGGACCTGGATTCACAACTGTGGTCTGTTTATAATGGACCTTATCAGACTTTTCCTCTGTCTTCTCTATGTTCTTGGATTTGATCCAAGCCCTTCCACAATCCTCATTGGTGATAATGTTGTTTTCTATAGAAATCTCACCACTCACCTTGTTCTTCTTACTCTTGCCAACCTCTTTCTCAGTCTTATCCTCAACAATTACCTCATCTAAGGGATCTATTTCAGTGGCTCCCTCAGGCAAGTCCTTCCTATCTTTGGTGTCTAACAGGTCTGAAGTAGGAGGAATGTAATTGTTGTTATATGGTGGAGGTGTGGCATTATACCCAATTCCTCTTCTTAATTTATCATGAATCTGATTTTGCAGTAAGGAGTCCATTGCTTTAGAAGCATTGGAAAACTTTTCTACATCAAGCTTAACCTTGGTTAACTCCTCTTTCAGTTTTTCACTCTCCTCTTTAGATTTGGTCAGTTTAAGTTCTAAATCATTTTTCTCCCACTGCCAGTAATTGGTGTCATATGAGTGTTGTAGTTCATTGGCTTGAAAACCTTTGATTTGATCTTCAAATCTCTCTACTATCCTCACATAGTCTTTTATATCCTTTTCTAGTCTCTTCAGGTCATCACTCATCTTCTGATTGTGATCCCTGTACCTTTTAACAGTGTCTATGCAAGTTTTAGAGCAGAGATTAGAACTTACCTCAGATGGGAGATCAAATACTTTAGCCATAAGAGCTTGATTCTGAATAGCTTCTTCTGCTTGATCACTCCAATCAAACCCCATTCCTTGTTGAGAAACAAGGGCTTGAGCAGAGTTTCTATTGTTATTGAAGCTTCCAGATTGAGCTTGTTGATGGTTGTTGTTGTGAGACATTCCACTTCTGCATTCTCTAGCAAAATGTCCCTTCAGATGACATTTGTAGCATTCTACCTTTGATTTATCAAACCCTGCTCCATCTTCTCTTCTTTGTGAGAAGTTGTTTCTTCCAGTCCTCTTTATAAACTTCTTAACCCTCATGGAGAGCATGGCCATCTGCCATTTAATATCCATCTCTTCCAGATCATCAGGATGAAGTTGTTCTAAGTCATCATTGATCAAAGAAGAATTTCCATGATTAGAAAGAAGAGCTTCAAATGCATAATCAGTGCCTTTATCTAGATTTGATCCATTTGTAGCATTAACTGATTCAGAGTTAGCAGTAGAATCAATTGATGCTGATAGGAGTGCAGCATTATGAACATATCCATAAGGCTTCTTCTTTGCCTCCACCTCAGCTTCAAAAACTCTAAGATCATTGTACAGATCATCAAGTTCTTTGTCTTCCAACTGATCATTCTGTCTGAATGACACAGTGTACATGGTCCATTCATCTCCAAGGGACCTTAAGAACTTTCTGTTCACATCATCTTGATCAATCTGTACTCCCATAGTAGCTAGTTCACCAATTAGTTTATTAAACCTGTCAAAAGTTTGAGTCATGGACTCATTCTTAGTTGAGATGAAGTTTTCATACTGTTGTTTTAAGATTGCCTTTTGATTTCTCTTGGTACTTTTAGTACCTGAGAATCTCTTCTCTAGAGCATTCCAGAGCATCTGTGCATCAGTACAATTGCAGAATTGGTGTTGATACTCATTTGGAATGGCCAAGAGCAGTGTGCTCAAGGCTTTCATCTCTGTCTGTCTTGATTTCCTGTCTGTATCTGTCTTTGGAGGAGTTCTTTTGCCATCTTCACCAATCTTTCCTCCATCAGATGGGCCATTCTCAATGATGTCCCACATAGAGTAATCTGTGAGGAGAATATATTGCTTGATTCTGATTTTCCACATGTCAAAATCATTGGATCTGAGCATTGGAACTTTTGAGACCAAAGTACTGCTTGATTCTGTAAGATTTTCCATGATGAATAACTGTTTCTGAGAGAATTTGGCTCTGATACCACTTGTCAGGATCGAATTCTTAACAAGAATTAATACTCAGAAACTAATATCAAAGAAGTTGCGGAAAAACACTTTGATATTTAATAAAACAGTAATCAAACACAGTATATAATGATCAAACAGTAAACTTGTATTGAATGCTTAAAGCTACAAGGTTACACACTCAACCTCAATATTGATGAACAGGCTCACCAATACGAATTCTACTTCTCTAGAATTAGGATCTATGCCTTGAGGTTGATTTTTCTCTTGAAAAAAAACAATTATCAAAAGTTCTTTCTATCTATTCTAAACATTCTATACATATACTAATAAAAAGATAATTACAAAGAATAAACAAATCTTCAGTATATCTTCCATGTATATCTTCTAAGTATATCTTCAGTATATCCAGCTGTAGTACTTTCCATCCGGATCTCTTTAGCAGCACTAATAATGCTCAGCAGCATTAACTTCATCTAGCAGCATTAACTGCAAGCAGTACTAACCACTAGCAGTACTAACTAGCTAAGCAGTACTAACTTTGTTCAAGCAGTACTAACTTTGACTAGCAGTATTAATTAACACTAGCAGTAGTAACACTCAGCAGTATTAATCTTCAACTTGTTCTGGCAGTAGTAACTACATTTGTACTAGCAGTAGTAACTACACTTAGTAAAATCTTCAGTTCCCAACACACTCAATGTGGAAATAGTGACTTTGTGGATTCAAGGTATGTTAATAATTGGTATGGTGCTTATAGCATCCCCAATCCTCAGTTTAATAGCTTCAAAGCTAAGGCAACTAACCATCAAGGATCCATCACAACATGGATACCAAAACCAAAATCTTCCTAATCTGTTTTGCAGGAATGTCATGTGTGATTTAATTTAGACTATTCACAACACATGACTACAATCAAGGGTTATGCCATCTCTTGAGGGGGAGTACCATGTTGTTTATTTTTCATATTGACTTTTGAACACTTTAGTTCAGGACTCGTTCCTAAATGTTTGACACTTCTCAATGTTTGCATCAATGTTCAATTTTGGCGAGTTAAAAGAGTGTTAGGGCTTTTAATGTTTCTATGGTCAATCCATAACCGAAAAGACCTACCCAAGAAACACATCCAATTCATAGATATCAGTTAGGAGTCTAGATTGATAGATAAGTTTGGAGCGAAAAGAATATGGTGAGGATGTGACAACACTTAAAAGAATTATTGGTTCTTACCAAACCGAGTCATTTATCCGGGTTACCACACAATCTATTCATTCTCATTCTTTGGACATGAATATTGAAACATACATGGATCCAGTGTCGATAACTCGTGTCACCCCACCTAGCCATTAAAGTATCTCCCAAAAGATACTTGTTTCATATATGCACGGAAAGACTTAGATATTGAAAAAGTAAGACATCAGCTCCGGTCTCCGAACTTCATATTCATCTCACTGTGTCTATTGATTTCTAACCTGCGTCCCAGGTTGAATCAATCTTTGAGCCAAAAACATACATATTTATATTTCTTTCTCACACGCACGAATCTTTGTGATTCCAATCACATGTCTCTGTGGTATTGCCGGAACAGTTTGAGAAGTAATTTTTAATATTCCACTTCGGTGATAACTGGAAGTCTTATAAGAGATACCTCTTTGCCAACTCTGAAAATAGGTCACACAGTTATTTTAATTTTTGTGATAACAGTTACTATTGTGTTTCTGTGTTAGTTGTTACCCTTGGTAACTGAATCGTTTCATCTGATATTTTGCTACTCACCCATTTAATCTTTGAAGTTAAATGATGCTCAGGATTCTCCTAATCATTATGAGGGGTAGAACGACACAAAATTCAAAGACACGGATTATCGTGTTAAGGGGAGTTAGCAAAATTTGAGGGGGAGAAACAGAATTTCTTAAATCTTTGTCTGAAAAGCCATTAGATTCAAATATTGCATTTCTTCTATCCCTTATCAATTAGTGTTTACTACAAGTTGATTCCTCCTACGAGGTGATTGAAACAAGTTTTGAAGCTGAAATCATATTCAACTCGTGATTCAAAGACAAATTCTTTGTTTTTAAACTGCAGATGCACTATGGAATGTCATGTAACTCACACATTATCTTTCTTATGTGTTGAGTTTCTACAGTTGAAAGGTGTTCAATAGTGCATTCAGTCGAGGCTATTGTACATTGAATCTGATTACAAAGTTGAAACTATGAAGACAAAGAGATTTATTCAAGGGGGAGCTAGGATTGACATGAAGAAAAGCAACACAAAAGTTTTTCAAAGATTCAAGAGGGAGAGAAGATCAAGGCCTGAAGATTTCAAGATGATAAATGATTTATTCAACTTTAGGGGGAGATTGTTAGGACTGAAAGTCCTAGTGTAGATACCAGAAACAGTGCAATCACAGTAATAATCAAGAAATAATAAACATTTAATCACAACTGTTGGTCATATGATTAGGTTTATCAATAAAGGGTTTAAGGTTTACAGAGATAATTTCAATACGTCTAGGTAAACCTTCTAATGACCATTAACCTCTCTTCATCCTAATCTCTAAACAAATAACTTTAAATACTAAGGGCTTGGGTCTAAAAGCCCAAGGCCCATTACATCCAAACAAGCCCATTAACGCATTAAATAATAAAAATTTAAACTCTATAAATGCGTTATACAACTTTCAAATCACTAGGACTTTCAGTCCTAACAATCTCCCTTTAAAGTTGAATAAGGCATTTATCATCTACAAAACATCCGGCTTGATCTTCTCTCCCTCTTGAATAAAGATCTTGGTCTTCATAGTTTCAACTTTGTAACCAGATTCAATGTACAATAACCTCGACTGAACGCAATATTGAGCAGCTTTCAACTGTAGAAACTCAACACATCGGATCAGCACACAAGAAAGATAATGTGCGAGTTACATGATATTCCACAGTGCAACTTCAGTTTAAAAACAAAGAATTTGTCTTTGAACCGCGAGTTGAATATGCTTTCAGCTTAAGAACTTGTTTCAATCAGCTCGTAGGAGGAACAAACTTCTAGCAGACACCACATGATAGGGATAGAAGAACCAATAAAATCTTCTCTGCTCAGCTGCAATGTTTGAATCCAAAGGCTTTTCAACCTCCTATAATAAAATTTTGTTACTCTCCCTCATATTTTGCTAACTCCCCCTCAACAAGATAATATGTGTCTTTGAATTTTGTGTCGTTCTCCCCTTCATGATGATTAGGAGAATCCTGAACATCATGTAACTTCAAAGACTAAATGGATGAGTAACAAAATACCAGATAAAACGATTCAGTAACCAAGGGTAACAACTAACACAGAAACACAAAAGTAACTGTTATTACAACAATTGAAATAATTGTGTGGCCTATTTTCAGAGTTGGCAAAGGGATATCTCTGATAGAACTTCCAATTATCACCGAAGTAGAATATTAAAACTTACTTCTCAAACTGTTCCGGAAATGTACCAAAGTTATGCAAGGGGAATCATAAAGATTCGTACGTGTGTGAAAGAAATATAAATCATATCGATTAGACTCAAAGCTTGATTCAACCTGGGACACAATGAGTAGAATATGAAGTTCGGAGACCGGAGCTGATGTCTTCCTTTTTCAATATCTAAATCCTCCGAGTGTGGAATAGATAGATCATGTGCTAAATCTCCTTGCATATATGAAACAAGTATCTTTTGTGAGAAACTTGAGTGGCTAGGTGGGGTGACATGAGTTATCGACACTGGGTCCATGTCTATTTCAATATCCATCTCCAAAGAACGAGAATGAATAGATTATGTGGTAACCCGGATAACTGACTCGGCTCGGTAAGGACCAATAATTCTTTTAAGTCCTGTCACATCCTCACCAATTATTTTCACTATGAACTCATCTATCAAGCTAGACCCCTCACTGATATTTATGAATAGATGCGTTTCTTGGGTAGGTCCTTCCGGTTTTGGATTGACCATAGAAACTTTATGAGCCTTAACACTCCTTTAACTCGCCAAAGTGAAACATTGATGTAAACATTGAGAAGTCAAACATTTAGGAACGATTGTTGAACTGAAATGTTCAGAAGTCGATATGAAAAGTTAAACAAAAAACATGGTACTCCCCCTCAAAAGATGGCATAACCCTTTATTGTAGTTATGTGACGTGAATAATCTGAATTAAATCACACATGACATTCCTGCAAAACAGATTAGGAAGATTCTGGTTTTGGTATCCATGTTGTGATAGATCCTTGATGGTTATTTGCCTTGGCTTTGAAGCTATTAAACTGAGGATTGGGGATGCTATAAGTACCATACCAACTGTTTACATACCTTGGATGGACAAAGTCACTTTTTCTACAATAAGTGCAACAGATCTTTTGTCGGTGCAGACTGATCAACTTTCCTATAGAATAGACATAAGTAGGTGAATCAGTCTTGGAAATAAATGACTTTGTATCAACTACAAGAGAATCATGAGACTTGTTTCCATCACTGGTTTATGTAGTTGGTTTCTTTCTCCAAACCATCTTGACTTTTCGAAACACTTGATTATTTGAATCATCAACAAGAGAATTATAGAAAATATTTGAAGAACGAATCTGATCTTTTGAAAATTTGTTTGATTTGACAATCTTCTTCGAAGAAATAGTTGTAGAAAGTGAACTTGAAGAATAAGGAGACTGAACAACAGTATTGGGACTGGTTTGTTCAGATAAATCGACTTTAAGATTTATTTCTTCAAGTTTGTTGACTTTTACGGATAAAACATTTCTTTCTTCTAGAATCATGCCAAATTGTTTTTGTAAATCGGATTTTACCTTCTATTCTTTCAAAATCTTTGTTACTAATCCAGATAATTTCTTTGAAAGCTGATGAATCTCAGTTTTGAAAATCTTTCTTTCACTTTCAAAATCCTTTTCTATATTGTTCGTTTATCAGATATCTCTTTAAATATCCCAACATTCTTCTTTTCAAGCATTTTCTTTTCACTCTCAAAACCTTTTCGCTCTTTCTCAAAAGAATCTCTTTCAATTATCAAAACCTTTTCAAAATCAGCGATGTGTTTTGAAAGTTTAGCATTTTGAGTCTCAAAAGTTTTTCTTTCGTCAAGAACTTTCTTTGAAAGATCAAGAATCTTTCTTTCAAAATTCTTTCTTTCATTTGAAAAATCAACTTTTTCTTTTTCAAAATCAGAAAGTCTTTTCTTCAAGTCGATATTTTCACTCTCCAACACGTTTCCTTTTTCTTCAACCGCCAGGTTTTTCTCTTCTTAGGCTTCAAAATATGCAACTTTTCTTTAAAGTTCAGATATTTTCTTTGAAATTTCAGCACTTGTCGGATCATTTTTCTTCATATAAGCTTCGTTTCAAGATCTAAAATCTTTCTTTTAAGAGACTGTATTTGGTCAACAAACATACTGTGATATGAACTATTTTATGTTGCCCTTTCAAGTTGAGAATTCCTATCCCTGAGCCAGTCATTGCTTGTCTATAAGGCACACATATCTTTATGCGTTTGGCTTTCCGATCTCAGATTGTCCAAATCTAACTGAAGAAAAGCTTTCTCTTCCATCACTGTGTTCACGAACTTTAACATGTTTTCCAATTTCTTTTCGAGAGCTGCAATCTTTGAGTTGTGTTCAGAAATGGGTACATAAGCCATTGTTACTTGCAAAGCTTGGAGTCCAAGGACTAAACTTGTGAAGAAATGAAACTCTAAAGTGCAAGGACCAAAACTAACAAGTGAAACTTGAAAGTTTAGGGGTCAAAATTGATAAAAGATTGAAACTTTAAAGTTTAGGGGTCAAAAATAAATTTTGAAACTTTGAAGCACGGGGACTAAAAGTGAAAAAAAAAATCAAAGTGCATTGTTATGATCGTGAGACAATTTATTTGATCCGAACAAGGAACGGGAGTTGCAAGGACCCAGGAGATTCCGGGTGTGCGAGGACCCGGGAGATGCCGGGAGTGTAAGGACCCGGGAGATGCCGGGAGAGGGTGGTACCGGGAATTGTAATATACCGAGAGACCTGGGGAGTTCAAAGCCTCTACAGTTCTTCGATAAAATCGGCAACAAACCCATAATTTCGACCAAAACAAGTTTTAAGTCAAGAATTAATCAAAGAATTTACTTATTAACTACAAACCAAGACTTAATTCGACAGAAAAATCACCAAAAACACGAATTAACCACTTCAATTTGATGAACTATGGTGAAAACCCAAAAAATCCTGGGTTAATCAGAAATTGAAAAATCGACCCTGGCCTATTTTTTGAAAATAAAAAATTGACTACTGAGTTTTCTTATCAAATCCAAACAAACACAAACACATATTCGATTTAATGGCTAAGCAACTAAAACTTCAAGAATTCGATTATGAAGAACACGATCCAAGGAACTCACAAAATCGATTAAGTTGATTAAGCATAAAATCGATAAGCAGAAGGGTTTTTAGACAAACCATTTGGATCAAAAATCTTGTCACTTTGCTCTGATACCAATTGTAGATCCCATAAATAGTGCAATCACAGTAATAATCAAGAAACAATAAACATTTAATCACAACTGTTGGTCATACGATTAGATTTATCAATAAATGACTTAAGGTTTACAGAGAGAATTTCAATACGACTTGGTAAACCTTTCTAATGACCATTAACCTCTCTTCACCCTAATCTCTAAACAAATAACTTTAAATACTAAGGGCTTGGGTCTAAAAGCCCAAAACCCATTACAACCAAAGGAGCCCATTAACGCATTAAATAATAAAACTTTAAACTCTATAAATGCGTTATACAACTTTCAACTCACTAGGACTTTCAGTCCTAACACCTAGTGCATTGAAAGTTGTATAACAAATTTATAGAGTTTAATTGTTTTATTATTTAATGCATTGTAAAAAGCCTTAGTTGTTATTGGTCTGTGTTTGTTAATTGGGCCTTGGGCCTTAAGGTTTAGGGTTTGGGTATAACTAGGTTGTTTAACTTAATTTCTAGGTTAATGTTCATTATAGGTTTACACATATTCCTCATAAATTCTCTCTGTAAACCTTAAACCCTTTATTGATAAGTCTAATCATACAACCAACATTTGTGATTCAATCAGTATTTTTTATTGATTATTATCTGTGATTGCACTATTTATGGTATCTACATCTGCTAAACTTCTCTTAAACATATTTCTCATTTTATGAACTTTAATCTCATTTTGAGTAATTTGGGAGACTTTAAGGTTTTGTTACTTAAGGATAAATGATAAGGTTTATCAAATATGTGTTTTATGGTGTTCTAAATGTATCACTTATGGTTACTCAACGTTATTATATTTTGTTGTTATCTTAAATGATTTTGGAAATTTATGTCAAAACTAGGGTTTTAAAGGTTTTGAATGTTTGGATGGAATATTTATGAAAAATGGTTGCACATACATAAATGGTAACTAGTTCTAGTTTTGATGAGTTTTAGTACTCAAATATGTGATTTCCATATTGATGGTTATTGGTATAATTTGGGTTTAAACATTTGATGGCTTCTTATACATAAAGGGTTATGCATTAAATGTTGGTATGGTGTATCTTGATGATGTAAACTTGTTAGAGTATAATGTAATGGATTCATAGACATATAAGTCATTTTGTGTTCCATTATGGTAGCTTGAAATAGACATTGAGTCTCTATGGAGAGTAAGGAGTGGAACTATATGGTCGGACATCAACTAAGAGCGGTAAAATGTAATTTCATTGTGATTAAGAGTAAACTCGGATTTTGGATACCTCAAGGTATAGACCTAGTGTGGTTGAATTTGAGACTCCACAAGTAATAAACTTGGAGTACTTGAGGTTGATATATCATTATGATGTAGATCCATGAGTGTGACTTATTTAACATGAATTGTGGCTTACTTTTGTGTTATGTCACTATCCGTAGAAACCGGGTCTCCCCCATCATTGCAAGTTGTATATGAGTTCTCCCGAAAGTGAAATTAACTCGGATGGTATATTGTATTGAATTAAGGCTATGTTTCCGTTTTAATTACTTTACAACTTTAATTTATATACTTTTTCTTAAAATGACATGTATATCAGGTCATTCTCGCGGTAGGTTATCCTCGGGTTTGAGCGGAGAGTCAGGTAGCCGGTAATTAAAGACACATTTTTGGTGAAGATTAGCCTTGGCGGATGTTTTGTGGACAAGAGTCTTTTCAAAGAGATAGTGACACCCGTCCTTAATCTAAGCTTAGTCTGGTTTAGATTAGTAGATTGTTAAATTATCTCTTGTACTCTTGCAATGTAAACGTGTTACTATTTTCCATTTTGTGTGATTCATTTATTTAAGCCTTTAACCGTGACTTTATTTAGGTTTAAATTTACCATTATTTACATTTCTATAATAATTTTTTTTGAATTCCATAATCAGAAAATTATCAAAATTTTATACGAATGTATACGATTCAGTCGTAAACAACATATATCATATGAAAAGAAAACACAACAATATGTATAAAAAATGATTATATAATAACAAATAACATTCCTTGAAGAATATTACAGCTACATACCTATTGAGGATGTTTTGATCAAACTTTCATTCTACCTGATTCGATATTCTTTGATTAATCTATTTATCTTCCATGTTTGTTATTTAAATATTTATTTCTTTGATTGGAAAATTTAAATCTATATATATATATATATATAAAAGTAAGATGTTGGATGTCTTACGTGGCATCTCTAGAATCCAGCATTCCACCAACCCTGCTTCCTCACCCAAAGACCAGACCCGTGCAACCCAAAGGATCCCTAATTGTCTCCATTCATTGGTCGTTGAATCCCAAAGGATCCCTAATGAATTCATCTCTTCATCTGATCTTCTCCCTCACGATCTGCTCCTGGTACGACTTCCCCTTATCTCTCGATATGTTCTTCATAGCATGAATCAACAAAATCGTTTTTTAGGGCTTAGAAAAGAGTTGATTGTTACGGATTAGAAAAGAGTTTTTGGTTTAGGTTTGACAAAATTGCACAAATTTGGTTTTCGTTTGATGATTTTACAGATAACTTTGGTGATGTTCAACTGTGTTCTCTTTCTCTTCCCATTCCCAGAAATTATCTGTATATATCAATCTATATTGGGGATCTCTTGGACAAGCTACAATGAGGCTACATTAATCTACAATCGAAACCTTCTATTTGAATGGGAAGTATCCTTGAAGTTTCTAATATGCCTTTTCTGTCTGTTATATAGGATTCATTTTATCGTGGCTTGACTGCTGAAGAATCTGAACATGCCCATGAGTATAATTTTGATCACCTTGGTAACATTCTTATTGATTTCGGGTTGTGCCAGTTTTTACTTTGCTTCCGATGAGGCTATAATGCTCCCAGTCGATGCCATCAGTGACAGCAGATAAATGCTTAATCATAATCTAAAATAAAAAATATCGTTGTTGTAGATGCTTTTGAAACAGAGCAAATGCTAGAGTGCGTTGAAAAGCTCAAACAAGGAAACTCAGTCCATCTTCCAATATATGACTTTAAAAACCACCGCAGATGTTCGAGTCCTTCCGCCAGGTATTCGCTTCTGAACATGTTCTCTTGAATTGTACATAACTACAAATGTCAGTTTTGTTGTATTGCTTCATCTGGCCAGAAAAGTATCCTATAGTTCAGCTTTGATGATTGTTGTTCTGTATTTGGTTAAGTTCTGTATTTTCCACTATCTAGACAAATTTACGTTTATGAAACACATCTCAGTTAGGGTCTGTTTTTTTTTTTCTTGACTTCCAAAGTTGAGCGATATTTGTTATATTGTAGAACTTGCTAAGGACTAAGGTTATATTTTACGGCTCAAGTAGGTTGTGTTAAATATTCTCCATTTTTTCCTAAGGAAATGCATTAAATGGGATTAAATCCCTTTAAGGTTGTTGACTGCATAATCTTAATAGTGTGTACTCCTCCCTTTAAATGGTATACAGACAACCTGGACCTTGTGCCATATTCCCTTTATGGGTTGGGTTAATATCTTATACAATTATAGTTCCCCTTTATTTAGGAAGGAATAGAATAGGGCCTTATCATTACATTTATCTTCTACATCTGTACAATTCATACATATTTTGAACCAATTGAGAGGCCATATTTGGTAATTGTGAATTTTGGGCCAACATTCTTAAACCAAATAGCTATGTGTTTGACTTTT
Organism: Arctium minus; assembly: GCA_954870635.1. NCBI lineage: Eukaryota > Viridiplantae > Streptophyta > Magnoliopsida > Asterales > Asteraceae > Arctium > Arctium minus. Next base: position 145,052,762 of record OX941080.1, read on the forward strand.
GTTTATACCTAAAAGTTTATGTTACTTAATATCTAATCTAAGGTGTATGGGTGCTTGATTTGTGAAGCTTATAGCAACTACTGATACTACTCTTACATTTATATTTTACACCATATTTACCAAATAATGTGTTGCTTTTGCCATCATCTTTTATAATAAAAGGCAATTTTCTCATTCTTATTGTAGTCATGTTAGAATAGTTTTAGAGTTGGCAACGACGATTAAATTGTTGACCAGATATGGGGAGTTTGGAAGAGTGAGAAAAGTGGGGTGAGGTTGGTTGAGTGGACCAAAGGAATCGGGGTTCAAGGAATCGGTCTGCTTCTTGGAAGTTTCATAGGGATGTTATGTAAACTGTTCTAACTTTTCATTCCATGGTTACATGTTTAAGATGTTGATAAAGGGATACTCAGAGCACCAGTTCAAGTTGTGATCCATGGTTTTATAATATACATAACCATCGCCATCTCCGTCTCTAAACCTAATAAATCTCCGGTTAGTTACTTCCGAGCTTCAACAAATGTCCATCATTAGCTTTCTAACACCTAAATTTACATCCATCATATTTGAGAAGATTCACCATCTCTGTTGCCTGGTGAATCAAATGGATGATTTCGGTACATTAGCAAGAGACTTCGACTTTCGGCCACAAGGAAAATCTGCTCCGATGAAATCGGAGGTAAGTCGACCACCGTTCTCATCAGCTACTATCGGTGGAGAGAATCAAATATTCAATGACGTTTGGCGGTAGTATGCCTAAAAACATTAGCAACAACTCTAAGTTGACATCGGCTATGGAAGATTTTGATTACGGCGCGATCTTCAAAAATTCAGCATCCATGAATAATGACAAAGCTAAAAGCTAAAAGCAAAACTACGTCTTCGAATTTGCCGGTTTATGATAAACCGGTTTATGATGACGATATTTTCGACGGATTGCCAAGGATGAAGAGTAAATCGATGTCTTCTTCTGCTTCACCGAGATACGAAGATAATATTTACGCATCGATGACATCGCCGCCTAAACGGAGTCAACAGAGTGATCATTTCGATGATCTTATTGGGAATCTAGGTCGACCGGAGAAAGATGAACCAACCAGACATAGTCGTACCAAGAGTCCAAGAGGTTTTGATGATCTGATTTCTCGATTTGGAAGTGGCAGTCCTGTTGCTAATAGGTACCATGCTTCATTTCATCTACTACGATTAAGTTACTGTGTTTTCTTTCTTCATATAAGTGATTTATGCATAGTTATCATTCAATCTATGGTGGGCATAAATATAACACTAACCAATATTAAATAGATTCATCATTATTGTTTATGTGAAAATATTTTTTAATTTAAAAAATTGGTTGGCTAGAAGGTCTATTTAGCCGACTAACCCTTTTTGTTTGCAAAGACATCCCTCCTCATCACATATACCCATATCCACTCCTCACGGATGTTTTAAGTTTATTGAAAGTTTCTTTTCTTTTTAATCTATAAATATATAGATTTGTACAACCACTATCATTACTTTAGCCAAAAACCATTTTTTTTCTTTCATTGTTTGTCGGAACACCAACTTAAGATTTAATATAAAAACATAGAACTTGCAAGATCTAAAAACTTACAACATAATTCAAACTTTGTTTCGTTGAACCTTTTTTTTTTTTGCATCATCTTTGTGCGATTTAAAACGGACAAATAAAGCTAAACAATCTATTTATTTGGTAGGGTAGAACATTTATTTTACTATAAGTGTTGGGGCTAATAATGATAATGATATTAAGACAATTATATATATAGATGATAGTTATGATTTAATATTTATTTCACTATAATATTAAAATAATTCATTACGATTAATATGTGTGTTCTTAATTATTATTAAAACAAACTTTATTATTATAATTAAAAGACATAAGACAAATAAAGATAATTTATTGCATCAAATAAATGGTAATTTGGGGTTTATTTTTTATTACAATTAATAAGTGTGTTTGTAATGATTATTAAGACAAACTTTAAATGATTATTAAGACAAACTTTATTATTACAATTAAAAGACATTAAGACAAATAAATATCATTTATTACATCTAGGGTTTATTTTTGAACTTTTAATTTGCGTAATTAAAATTAAATATAATTTACTACTATTAATAAGCATCTTTGTGTTATGAAGATATGTTTATTTATAGGCATGTAAGAGAGCCATGCTTCGCCATGACAATAAACAAGAGTCAAGACCAATCACTTAAACATGTTGGACTTTTCCTCCCAAAACAAGTAAATCAGAAACTTATTTCCGTTACAATTGTTATATTACATGATTTATCAATATCATCAATCATACTCCTCATCTTGATATTTCACAGGTCTTTACACGTGGGCAACTATATGTTGTTGTCTCTCGAGTTACATCATGTGAAGGGCTAACCATTCTTAATGCTGAAGAAATTGAGGATCGTAAAATTATAAAAAAAAAATATAGTTTATCATGAAGTATTTAACACCATCTCTCCAACCAATTACAATTGAATAAAGGTACAAATGTATCAAACTTATTATAAATTATTCAAATTTATATTCACATAACACATGTCTTGCTTAAATTATTTTATTTACTATTCTTTTTCCAAAAAACATCATTGACTATTAATATTAATCAATATTTTTTGTTTTAGTTGCAGAACATTGAAGTTAAATTATAGTGCAAGTTGGACATTTCAATTGTGGTATTCCGTTGGATTATACAAATGGCACTTCATGCCACATAATTTAATTTTGTTTTTTGAAGTCTTTTACAACACAACTTACACTTTCATTGTTATTTTGGTGATTAAACATTGTCCCATTTAGTAGTATTATATATGATAATTTAATTTAAATCAAATGTATAATCACTGAAATTGAGAGAATTTTAGTTGTAGTTGATTTTTGAGATAATATGATTACAATTATACAAAAATAACATAATTGACAGGGTGATTGAATATAAATGTCTATATTTTAATATGTGTACCATATAAGTTGAGGCATATTTATACAAAACAAATTAATTAAATTTATAAATATGATCACTAAGAAATTCTTAAATTATTTTTCGAACACCGCGCAACGTGCGGTGCAGTTCACTAGTGTTTCATTGAGAATTAAAAACATGTAATGAAAGGAGCAAATGAAGAGTTAAAGGTTAAATCAATTATACAACTTATTATTTTATTTTATTTTTGTATATCAAATATATTGATTGATCGTAAAAAATATTCATTTATATATTGATGATACATTATTAAAAAAAAAGGAAAGGTATTAAAGTTAATGAAAAATAAAATAATAATAATGCCGTGCATAATAAAAAAAGTAATAAAAAACTAATAATAAAAATATTGAGTTAATCATTGTTACCTAATAATTAACAAATAAAATTATTTATAATCAATAATTAAGTTTTTGATTATGTAAAAAATAATAGTAAATAACAATATATGTTTAAATAATAATATCAATGTAAGTTAAAATAAAAGTTATTTTATTAGTTTAAAAAAAGTTAGATTCATATAACTAAAGTCTTAATTTATAATAATTGTTACCTTACCAATAATTTTTTGAACAATTTAAAAAAAAAAAATATGTATTTGAAGATAATAATAATAATAAGAGAAAAGTCTGAAAAAACCCAACAAATTATCTGATTTTGAATGATTAAGTCTCTAAACTATTTTTTTGAATGATAAAACCCTTAAAATTTCTAAAACCGGTTAAATACATTCTTTTAACCTGTAAAACAGGTTAATTTAATAAAAATTTGGGAAAAGTCTAAAGAAACTCAACAAACTATCTGATTTTGAATATTTAAGTCCCTGAAATTTTTTTAACAAATAAATCTCTAAACTTTTTCCTCATTTTTTTACCAAATAAATTATTGAACTTTTTTAAACAAATAAATCCCAAACTATTCTTGAAGAAACAAAATCATGAACTTAAATTTGTACAAATAAATCTATTGTTTTTTGCATGAACAAAAATAATATATATAATTCCTCTCACCGACAATATAGCAAAATGAACCAATTAAAGAGAGAAAAAAAATATACATTTTTATTACTAATTCCGAATCATTCAAAATTTATGCCTAAAAGTCTAAAACATAAATAGATACGTATAATTGTACAAAAATTATTCTCATCCTTTCACAAAATATATAACAAAAAAAACGTCAATCCTTTCACAAAATATACCAAAAAATCGTCAATCCGTTCACAAATATACCAAAAAACAAAAAAACTCCAGTAGGTGCTTACTGGCTCGTTTACCTTACCGGATGAACATCGCAAGGGTCGAGAATCATACCCGGTAAGAACGATATAAGGATGTTTAATTTAAAGTAAGAGTCTAATCAACTGTCTGACTTTACTGGGTAAGACTCTCCATCCTTATATCGTTCTTACCGGGTATGATTCTCGGCCCTTGCAATGTTCATCCGGTAAGGTAAACGAGCCAGTAGGAGTTTTTTTTTTTGGTATATTTGTTAACGGATTGACGTTTTTTTGGTATATTTTGTGAAAGGATTGACCTTTTTTTGTTATATATTTTGTGAAAGGATGAGAATAATTTTTGTACAATTATACGTATCTATTTATGTTTTAGACTTTTAGGAATAAATTTTGAATGATTCGGAATTAGTAATAAAAATGTATATTTTTTTCTCTCTTTAATTGGTTCATTTTGCTATATTGTCGGTGAGAGAATTATATATATTATTTTTGTTCATGCAAAAAAAAAAATAGATTTATTTGTTCAAATTTAAGTTCATGATTTTGTTTCTTCAAGAATAGTTTGGGATTCATTTGTTTAAAAAAGTTCAATAATTTATTTGGTAAAAAATTGAGGAAAAAGTTTAGAGATTTATTTGTTAAAAAAATTCAGGGACTTAAATATTCAAAATCAGATAGTTTGTTGAGTTTCTTTACACTTTTCCCAAATTTTTATTACATTAACCTGTTTTTACAGGTTACAAGGATGTATTTAACCGGTTTTAGAAAGTTTAAGGGTTTTATCATTCAAAAAAATAGTTTAGAGACTTAATCATTCAAAATCAGATAGTTTGTTGGGTTTTTTCAGACTTTTCCCTAATAAAAATAATAAAGTAATGAAAATAAAACTAATATATTTATTAATTGTTATTTAAAAATATAAGGTAAATAATATAACTCTTTAGTTTATAATCAGTTTTACCTTATCAATAATTTTTTTAATTATACACAAAAAGGAAAACAATATACAATATATTTAATGATGGTTTTTATAAATTTAGACCATGTTGCAAAACAATATACAATATCTTTAATGATGAAATTGAGTATAGATAAACATCATTATTCTCAATTTAGCATATACAGATTGGTTATGAGCCTGTTTATTTAATAGGCTTATAAAGTATATTATATGTGTGATGAAATTATTAAAAACAACCATAGTTGAAACATCTATTATATAACATACAATTTAATTAAAATAAATTAATACAAAAATGACATGGAATTGACGTCCTACTTAAAAATCGAAACTAAAATGTAGTTTGCTAGTAACAATGTCATATCATAACAGACAAAATCAACATGTTCTATTAGCATTGTGGTGACTCTTTTAAAAGAAAAAAGAAATTAGAAATGAGAATCAGGGTAATAATAAATCATGAAATTACAAAACAGACAAAATCAATTTTAAATTGAGATTGGAGTAGTAGTAGACTGAATGACTTACATTTTATGATGTATGCGTACATTGTTCATGAAGCTTTCATGTTCTTCGATATATTCAACGATCTTCACGACTTATTTAGACAATATCTCATTTGTTTTGTCTTATGTTTGTAACACTTCGGTGCCGTTTGTTTTTTAAGAGGTCTAAAGTCTGAAATCTTATTTTAGTTATGATTAATAAGAGGTGGTGTGTAAAAAGGTCTGAACGATTCAGACTTAAAAGTCATTAAGAGGTTTTTTTTTTAAAACAAACAACCCCTTCCTACCAAAAATAAATATAAAAAAGGGAAAAGTTCATAAAAACTCAACAAACTATTCCATTTTGAATGGTTAATGCAACACCCTCAAATTTGGAAGGAGCGACTAATTAAAAACTTTCGATAATACCTTAAAGAAGGATAAAATCTCTTACGACAAGTTCACACTAGAAATACAATTCTAGATTTAACCGTCAACAGGATGAATAAAGTCTTACATAAAGACTAATTAAAGTCGGGTGTTACTAAAACCCAATGTAGTCGCTACATCCAAAGTAAATGTGGAAGACTTAACCAAGTTATTCACTTCTTCGAGCACACAACTAGAACCATTTCTTCACAGTGTCACTAGAACTATTCCCGAAACGGAACCTGATGCACATGCCGACAAATAAAAGGTTAGGCTAACGCCTAGTGAGTTCAAGAGTTTTTATCATGATTATAAAAATCGTTAAACGAAAATAATGCAACTTAAATCATGATCCTTCAAAATGAATTACTTTAAATATGAGAACGACCCGTTTTCCTATAATACACATTTTATAAAGAAACGTCTCAACGCCAAAACATTCTTTCATGATGTAATGCAACCCAACACTTACTTAAAACGTGAATAATGGTAAATGCTCAAATATTGAAATTTGAATAAAACTTTATAAACCAAACGACCGAAATATGAATAAACTCAAACCTCCAAAATTATAGCGTATGGAGAATACCCCAAACTCAAAATGTCACCGAAATACAAGGATAAAACTAAATACCAAACACAACACCTTTCAGTGATGGGGGAGACCCGAATTCCATGGCTAGTGGTGGAACACAAAAGTAGGTCACATTACAAGTTATTGAGCTCATCATACTAGGACCCATGGCTACGAGCTCGCCGACTCGTACTAAGATGTGGATGAGGGCACCCGAGGATCCTAATCATACTTATTCGCTAGGATTACATTTACGTCCCATGGCTAGTATCCGACTCCACATAACCGTACCAAGTTGCTTCCAATGACCCAATATCTCAACTAACTACAAATGGGAAATGACTATCCCATAAAAACAGACTCAGAAATTACATCGCGGGGCCAATGGCAGATGCTTGACTCCACGAGCCCACACCATAAGGCCCTCTCGATGACCCCATGACTAATCCTGGTCCCATCATGGAAACAATAGCCCCTTTTAAAATATTAAAGACCGACTCATATGCCTATGGATCCATTACATTACAGTCTATAATGTTACATGACTCCAATTGAATGACCAAATCACTCAAACACATGTAATTCTCAAATAATACGCAATAAACGCAATCATACTCAAAACTCCACAACGGGCTATTAAAACCGGACAAATGTCCCCAAGACTCATCTTAGTCAAAACCGAGCCAAAAGCTTAACAATTTACTTTAACGTACAATAAAAGTTAGTATAAACAATAAAACGCATTTAGCCGACGGTTATGCAAACACAATGACCAAAAGTATGATTAACCCAAAACTCATCATTGGTTGAGACCAAATATTTTCCAAATGAACTCATACCCTTGTATTTCCAAAATGTCTCATAACACAATAATATGCATTTTCTGAACAGTTTATAAAATCAAATATACTAAAAGGACATTTGTATCAAATGACCTCCATTTATATATTAAATCTTCAAAGAAAACATATCAACATGATTTATTTATCAAAATATCCAAAAATCCGGAATGCGGGTGTTTCAAAAGGTTTATAAAACCAAATAACCCAAATGAGTAAAACTCTTCAAATATTCCAATTTTTAACAAAAGTTATGTAAACACATAATCACCTTAAAATAGACATTTTTGGCATGTACATAGCTTTCAGAAATCAACTTGAACTCACCTTGCTAGATTTATGCTAAATCTAGATTTTACCCCAATCTTAAGCTTCCTTTGGTGAAGGCTTTAGATCCACAAACATCCATCACTAGAAACTTTATCTGGGTCACAACCAAAGTCTAGGGATGTACCAAAAGTAATCACAAACTCAGATTCATAACAAACCTTAGTCAAATCCTCAAATCATCCAAAATACCCAAAATTTGTCAAAACTTCAAAACAAGGATGATACATCAAAATAAATGCTCTAGGAGGTTAAAATGAAAGGTTTTAACAAGAATAATGGTTTAGAAAGTCAAGATGGACTTACAATTTGTTTTTAGGAAAACCCCCCAAAAACTAAGTCAACAATGGTGAGAGATAGTTCGAGAAGATGAAGAAGATGAACATCTTGAGTTTCCATCCACAAAACTTGAATCTCTAGCTTCCAATCTCTTAAAACTCTTGAAGATTTTGACTTTGGATGAGTAAATAATGTTTGAACAAAAATAAATGAGAGATAGGAGAATGTGTAGGTGATGGAGTAAATGAGAAAGGGAGTGAATGAGAAAAGAACCTTTAAAAAGGGTTTTAAACCCAATTTTTGGTTCGGGTGAGTTTCAAGTTAGTTCAGGGTCAAGCAACTCATTTGAAAGTCGCCTGGAAGGTATTTGGGTTTAGCTACAAAACGGTGGCCGACGTGAGTTTGAAGTTAGTTCGGGGTCAAGAAACTCACTTGGAACTCGCCTGAAAGGTATTTGGGTTTAACGTCAAAACAGTCACCGATGTGTGTTTGAAGTTAGTTAGGGGTTAAGAAACTCACTTGGAACTCTCTTGAAAGGTATTTGGGTTTAAAATCAAAACAACCCCCAAGGCTAGTTTAATGTGAGTTTGAGATTTATGCAACTCACTTGAAACTCGCCTTAAAGGCCTAAAACTTGATTTTGATTTTCTTTTTAATAATTCCACTAATCCCGATCGGAGGCACGTTTATCTATAAAATGACCTCATACCTAAATACTATAAACGCGATTATTAGGGATAAACTATACTTACAAAATTCCGGTGTTACATTTAAGTCTCTGAACTAATTTTTTGAATGAAAAAACCATTAAACTTTCTCATTTTGGATGATTAAATCCCTGAACTATTGTTTTGAATAAAAATACCATTAAACTTTCTCATTTTGAATGAAAAAACCATTAAATTTTTTCATTTTGAATGATTAAGTCATTGAACATTTTTTTCAATAAATTAAATCATCGAACTTCTAAAATTGGTTATTTATATCATTTTAACCCAAAAAAACTACATGTAACCGATAATCTTTTGATTATTCCTCTTTCGATAGATAAAAAAATAGATCCAAAAGAGGGAGATCGTTGGCAGGGGCAACAACGTGGTAGGCGATATGGAGAACGGACAACGTTAGGGCAACGTGGAGTGACGAGACGGAGCGATACGATTGTCTATGAGGGGTTTTAATGGCGTATAGTTTGAGAACGGTAAAAGTAATTTAGATTTGTTTTTACTTTAAAACCTTCACAGTCAGTTCCAGATACCTTTAAAAGAAGGTAACCATTTTTTAGAACTTCAATGGTTTATTTATTCATAAAAAAATGTTTAGGGACTTAATCATTCAAAATTAGAAAGTTTAATGGTTTTTCATTCGAAAAAATAGTTGAGGGACTTAATCATTCAAAATGAGAAAGTTTAATGGTTTTTTTAATCAAAAAAATAGTTTAGGGACTTAATCATTTAAAATAGTATAGTTTATTGGGTGTTTTTTAAACTTTTCCCTAGAAAAAGAGCATATAAAGTATACAACACTATATAACTTTGCAATAAACATAAGTTCATATCTTACATGATCAAATATAGTGAGAGAAAAGTCGTTTCACAACAATTAAACCAAACCATGAGGTAGATAACTAAAAAATGAAGAACCCCAAGGTAAAATAAATAAGGGAAAATGAATAATTAATTAACATAAAGAAAGAAAAATGAATACTTATCTAATCTAAAGAAGGGAAATGAATAGTTAAATAACATAAATTTCAATGTTTTATGTAAAAGTACAAAAACCCTCATACCTTTAACACAGTAAACATTTTTAAAAATAAAAAATTTAAGAAAATTTAGAAACCTCATTCCTACTCCTTAACAATACCATGTCATTATCCCAAGGTTTTCTATATATATATAGAGAGAGAGAGTCGGGTACAAACGAGAACAGTAACTATTTAAAAGAATACGAAAACTAACAAAAGCATTAGTGATTTTACATTAACGCGCAAAAAAGAGACTTTGGCCGTGGCTACAAGTCCGCGTGGTTTTTTTGCGCGTTAATATAAAATCACTAATGATTTTGTTAGTTCTCGTGTTCTTTTAAACGGTTACTGTTCTCGTTTGATCCTCCCTCTATATATATATATATATATATATATATATATATATATATATGATAAAAAATGGATTGAATACAATCATGTGACAATACACGAATATAGATTGTGATTGTTTTACTTCATATAGGTAAAAGAGGAAATATAAATGAGTAAAAGGTTAAAGTTGTGAAAAGAGTGAAATAGTAAAAATATAAATAGGCAAATTCAAATTTTCCTCTTATTTATTATATCAAAAATTACTGCTTTTGTGATGTAATGTAAATTATTTGCTAAATGTTTAATATACTACTTTTCAAAAATCAAAATTTTTAAAAATTCAAATCAATAAATTTGTTAAACAACCCGGGCCGAGCCGGGCTGGGCCAAAACGGGCTTCGGGCCCAAATAGTAAACCCAAAAACCTGGCCAATCGGGCTTCGGACCGGGCCGGGCTTCACCCGAATATGTGTGGCCCGTTTAATGTTGGAAAAAACCGGTTATAGGAAAACCGGGTCGGGCCGGGCCCAAACCGGGCCGTGATCGGGCCGAGCATTTTTCCATATTTTTTTCAAAAAAAATAATTTCTTTATATATAATAATTAATTACTAAGCTTTAAAAAATAAAAATTGGATTGGATCACTAAAATACACTTTAAAAATGCGTTTTATTTATAATAAATCACTAAAATACACTTTAAAAATACGTTTTATATATAATTTTAAGTTACAAACTTACAATACAAGTATTTATAGGGGTTTGGGGAGGTAAAAAATACAAAAAAGGTCAAAAAAACGTATATAAACGGTAACATAACGGCTCTTTTTTTTTGAAAAATACGAATCGGGCTGGGTCGGGCTGTGAACCGGGCTCGGGCCGAGTCGGGCCAGGCCGGGCCGCCAAATCCTCCAAAAACATGAACCGGTTCATGTTTTCGGGCTCCAAACCGGTTTTCCACCGGGCCGGGCCGGGCCGAGCTTTCAAGCGAGTCGGGCTCGGTTAACCGACCGGGTCGGGCCGGGCCGGCCCGAGATGGCCATCACTAGTTCTAATTTTAGAGTGTCCACTCCACACCTAGTTTCTATTGGATTTTAAACTTTTTTCATATTACTTCAATATTAACTCAATAATTTAAAAAGCGTAACATATTCTTGTTATAATAAAAACCTAACTTCAAGAGCATCCACTATGATGTGTATTGGGAGGTTTTTCATCATGATGAAACGTTTTTCAAGTGGTTTTGATCAAAGATTGTTGTGATTTTAGTGTCATCAAATATTTTGGTGTAATTGTGATTTACTTGAGATCGATTGAGACAATAAGGTAAACATACGTAAGTTAGAAGGTGCAGAGTGCACACTTAAAAATGTTACCTTTATTATCTTAAAGAGGGGTCGAAGTTCTGAAGGACTTAGAAATTTATTTAAGTCGTGCTTTCAGAAATTAGAAAGGCTATCGCTGAAAATCTGATTGTTGTCGCTGAAAGCTGATAGCTGTCGATGATGGTTGATTGTTGTTGTTGAAAGCTGATAGTTGGGCGCTGATAGCTTATAACTGTCGCTGAAAGTTGATAGCTGAAAGCTGAAGACTATCGCTGAAAGTTGTCGTCCAAAGCTGTCAGCTGTCGCGAAAAAGTTGTTGTCCAGAACTTGAGTTTGGTTGTAACTACTTTTTGACCTTATCCATTAATGGTTATAACCATTGAACAACCGTCTAACCGCCTATAACCGTTGATTTCTCATTTAAATATGTAATTTGAGAATCTGGGTAGATATATATTTCTTTTTCACAACCTTTGAAAAAGAGAAAAACCTTAAGAATTATCCCAATACAAAGTTCGTGAACTCAAGGCTTATAGGGTCGAATTGTTGTATTTGGAAAGTGTTTTCCAACACGATTCTTAAGTCTATCCGGTCTCGATACCATCTCTAAGTAACACAATTCCTAACATTCAAATACAACAATTTTCTGATTAATTAACGATGGCAAATCGAGAGGAGTCCGTTCGCGATATGACTTCGAAATTTGGCAAACTAGAGAAATTTCAAGGAAACGACTTTCGTCGGTGGCAAAAGAATATGCACTTCCTTCTCACCACTTTGAAGGTCGTGTATGTTCTTAGCACATCCAAAGAATTATGGGATGTTTTGGAATTGAAATACATGGCCGAGGATGCTTCGAGTAAGAAGTTCCTTGTAAGTAATTTTAACAATTACAAGATGATCGATTCCATGCCCGTTATGGAGCAATACAACAAATTGCTCCGGATCCTTGGTCAATTTACTCAACACCATATGAATATGGATGAATCCATAACGGTTTCTAGTATAATTGACAAGTTGCCGAAATATTTCAAACACACACTTAAACACAAAAAGGAAGAACTTTCTTTGGTGCAACTTGGCAGCCACTTACGTATTGAGGAATCATTACGTGTACAAGAAAGTGATAAGATCAAGGATAAGGATGTCCCAAGTTCATCCAATGTCAATATGGTTGAGGAGCGTAAGAACACGACCAAAAGGAAGTTCGACAAAGGTAAAAAGCGGATGTTCGACAACCCCAAACACAGACCCAACAAAAAGTCGAAAATGACTTGTTGGATTTGTGGTCGAACAGGACATTTCAAACGAGATTGTCGAGTTGGTAAAGGTAAAAAGAATGAAGCGAGTACGATTGGGGCGGGACAAGGGTCGAACGATCAACCCCCAAATCAAGGTCAAAATTCGATCTTTTCTTATAGATCAAGTAAGAATTATGTACCATTAATTTCCTATGCATTTTATGTACAGGATGATGATATCACATGGTGGATAAACTTGGGTGCCACGATTCACGTGTGCAAGGATAAAAAATGGTTCAAGAAGTTCGAATCGGTGGAAGATGGATCGGTCTTGCATATGGGCAACGAGTCTAGTGCTCCAATCTTGGGTCGTGGTCGTGCGGATCTTACTTTTAGCTCTGGGAATTTATTAAATCTTAATAATATTTTATTTGTACCGAAAATCTGGAAGAATCTAGTCTCCGTTAGTATGTTGAACTGTTAGTCCAAGATAACTAAATCCTAGAGAGAGAAAGTAGAGAGAGAGAGCAAAGTAAGCGCAAAGAAGGATGTATTCAATAGAATGCGTGAATGTGTTACAAACAACCAAGACCAAAGGGACTTAAATACCCTAGTCAGATACAACACAGTGTAAAGCTTCTAGACACAGTATTTGACCAAGCCTATAAATACAATGATTACTATAAAATCAGACCTAACAATCTCCCCCTTATTAATCATTGGCGCTTTGGTCTTCAAAAATCATCTTCTAATTCAGCATGGACCAACAAAGTGACTTTGTGAAGCATTCTGACTTTTTGAAGAAATTTCTTCTCATCATCTTTTAAGCTCAGTTGTCTTTACTGCCTTGACAAGACTGGACCAGTTTGAAATAGACTTGAAAGAACAGTCGGTTCATCAGCTTGTGCTCTAGACGACACACCTCTTTTAAATGATCTTGAAGAAGCTGTGGTGATCGGAGCAGGAACAGCAAAAGACAAGTAAAGTTGAAGAAATTTTGAATCTTTAAGAGAATCTTGATCAGCAGATAAACTTTTGAGCTCTTTGTCTCTTTATCATCTCCTTAACTTTTCTTAACTTCTCCCCCTCATGACCTTGATGATCTGGATCAACTTGGTCATGCGAATGTTGGAGACGAGACATCTTAAGATCTGCAAAAACAAAGAAACGGAGAAAACAGGAGAGGTTTGCGCGACACGCAGGAAACGCAAAACATGCTTTGCGCTAGAAGCTGTTGGCACAAATTAAGCTTTGCTCTACCAACTAGTGACGCAAATCCGACTTGGAGTCTAAAATTTTTTACCTGATTAGCTCTTTGACTCCCCCTACACAAATGCACTAAATTTGACAATTCAAGTTAGCATTTATATAGAAAATCATATACTCCCCCTCAAAAACAGATATGATTATTAAGAAAAAATCTCCTTTTTCACTCCCCCTTGAATAATGCTCAAACTCATTTAAAAAAGAATATGAGAACACAAGAATTGAAACATCAATGTAGAAAGAAAAATATACTGAATATGTATTTTGAAACGACTAAATATATAAAAATTTAAACAGAAACAAATAAAATTCTACTTAGTAAAATATCACAATAAAATCCATCGGATGAAATCAAATGTATATGATTGGATACAGAAACAAGTTTCATTGCATATCAAGTTATGACATGTTCAGTTTCAAAAACTTTCATCAATCTATTCAGTGTGCTCGCATGTGAACTTCGACTAGCTTCAAGAAAATGCAATTCTAAAAATATAATAGAGAACTTTGCATGTAATCACACTAATCCATCAAGAATTCAGATTTTCACAAATTTACAAGTTTATTGCAACTCAGAAATATCACCAAGTATCATGAGATGTGTGCTCATTGGCATATTTTAGCATTGTGCTCTATGGCATCTTTACATGAGTGTGCTCTTTGGCATCTTTTAAGCTTGTGTACTTTGGCATCTTTTGAATCAAAAAGTTTATTAAGTAAAGAACATGCCGTAAACGTAACTTTCTATCTGACCCTATTGTAGGATTTAGGCCAGTCGCTCCCAGACCAGTTAGCCTTAGGGGACTAGGTGTCAAGCACCCCTTGGAACTTACTCTCCCAGATCAGAAAGGCTACATCGACACATCCTAAACCCATTCATACCAGTAGAACATGATTTTCGATCTGATTCTATAGAAGGATTTGGGTTCGATCACTCCCAGATCAAATGACCTTAGGGGACCAGATGACAAGCATCCCACTGAACTTACTTTCCCAAACCAGAAAGGTCACAGGTACAAACTTTTAAACTTAGAGATTTCTGATTTATAAGAATTTAATAATCATCTCAAACACAAGGTTTTACATCTAAATGCTTAGCCCATATTTTCATTACGATCCGAAATTCCGACTTTTTAGGTTTTCTAAGCATTGTAAACTATAAATATTCCGAATCACACAACTTTAAAGAAAAATCAAAAGTTACAAACATGTTGCTGACTTTTCGACTTTTGTTAGAACTGAAATTTGAACATATAAGAACTTTAATATAAACAAAGCAACTTGAAAATTTATCCTAGACACACATTTTATTCAAAAGAAAGAAAACTTGTAAAACTTTTACTTTATAGAATAAAATTTGTAAGGGTTTAAACTTTTAAAACAACATGTCGAGATTTTAAAAATAGAAATATTTGATCGGCAAGTTTATATTCAGTTGAAACAAAATATAATTCAATAATATTATCTTTCACAAAATGTAAAAAATGAAATTTGTGTCTCATTAGTAAAAATTTTGGGTTGAACAAAATCAAGTAGAAATAAATTTGCTCAGATTCTTGAAAAACATATGAGAAAACTGAAACAACATCATAATCAGAGATAAATGCAGCGGAAATTAAGTAGATGTACTCACAGTTTCTCATTAGTCAGAAGCTTAAAGCATTGAAGAATGAGTCATAGACTGACATGTCTAGAAGTCATAGTCTGTGAAGCACGGGTTCTGAGCTGAATTACTCAAAAGCCATAAATATTGACAGTGAAGTCCGGGTCTTGAGCTGATTTATTCAAGAGCCATAGTCTTGACATTGAAATCCGGGTTTTGAACTGTTGTGTTCAAAATCCATGTTTCTCTTACTCCCCCTTGACTTGAGGTGCCTGCAACTTTGAATCAGATTGAGATTTGGGTACCCACTTGAATTTAGGCCCGTGAAAGTTAGTTGCAGTTCGTATGGGGAAATAGTTAGAAGAATTGATACGAGAAGCACGAGAAATATGATCATAAAAATAAACACATTCATCAGATGAATACAAAGCATAATCAGCTGAACTAGAATCAGAGGAAGAACATGAGACATGTTTTGAAATTCAAATCATTTGCTTTATTGAGTATTTAGAAATTTTATTACAAGTAGCAAATTAATCACTTTTATAAAGTTTATCTACACATTTATCCCCATCAATCATAGAATCAGTAGATGTCTGCTTCGTTCTCCAGATCTGCTTCTTTGACTTGCTCAAAGTCCTATCTGAAAGAATTCAATTGGAAGAATTAGAACTGTCAGAAAGAACATTATCTTGTTTCTTCGACTTCTTAGACCTTCTTCTTTTACGCTTAGGTTTATAATATTGATCATTTAGCGTAAAAGATTAATCAAGAATTTCCGAATTAATATTTAAATCAGAAGACATAATTTTACCTAAGCAACCAATCTGATCAACTAATAAATCTGAATTTACCTCGGAGTCAGAATTATTTTGAGAAAAGATTTTAAAATTGGAAACTTCCTTTTTATTTTCTTGACAATCAGAAGAAAGGCTAGAAATAGAATCTTGTTTTTGAGAAAATAACTTTTCTTCAAGACTAGACGTCATGAAAGAAAGAATAATATCAGATTCAATTTCTTTCAAAATATTTTGATCTTCCATCTTATCTTCAAGATCGTTGATTTTTCCTTCTAAAATTAAAGGAGGGGTATATCTCTTAGAATCATAAATGATTGGAGATATATTTTCCTTATCAGATTGATTGGCAAAAATATCAACAAAATAAGATACTGAAGACTTGACAGGAGATATATCATTTAAAACTTTTCTGCCTCTTCTCGATTTGTCAGGAAAATATTTTGCATTTTCAAACGTGTAAACAAAAGGTATTTCCTTTTTCTTGTTATTTGTCCTTTTCTCATTTTCGATTTCTAACACTTGTTTTTCATTCATCCAATCAATTTTAAATTGAGGAGCATATTTAGCAAGTGTTAGATAATCGTATTTATATAATGTAGGGGATTTTTCAATCGCATTGTTTAAACAATGTGGATTTTTAAAACCAAGTCCCCATTTTTCTTTTAACGCTTCCTCACTCCTTGGTTTGTTCATAAATATTGTTTGTTCAGATTGGTTCCTTCGATAAAGATTTTCTTCTAACTTATTGATTTTATCTGAAAATTCATCTTTTAAAGTAGTCATAGCCGTCAAAGATTCAAGATAAGTCTTATTTGAATTTTCCAAATCATCCAATTTCTTTTGAAAGATGTATTTTGTATTTTCCAAAATAGATTTTTCATCTTTCAAAGAAATCTTCAATTTGTCAATCAAATTTGACTTTTCAGCATTTAAATTATTTTCAGATAATAACTTTAAACGAAGATCATGCAAAGCAGTAATTATAACATCCATCTGTGAAGATATGAAATTAAAATCAAACTCAGAATATACCTCGTCTTCATCGGTTTCAGAATCATCTGACTGATTATTTCCAACCAAGCACATATGAGCGATCTCAACATTTATAGCTTCATCGTCGGAATGATCCAGCCAGAATTCCTCTTCAGCAAGTAAAGCAGTTCCGTTCTCTCTCTTTTCGGCCAGTTCCAGTTTCTTTCTGTAGTAGGCTGAGTACCTAACCTTCTTTGCTCGATACTCCTTTGAAATGTGCCTCGACTTTCCACAGTTGTAGCAGGCAGCAGTCTTTGGCTTGGGCACTTTGACTCTTGAACCGGAAGTGAAGCGAAGATTGTTGGAACCCGGCCGTGGCTGGAACTTTTTCTGGTAATGCTGAGAGAGAAGGATCATAGCTTTCTCTAATGCCTCGCCATCATCTTCAGTTGACCCGTTATAAGCATTATCAAACCATGCTTGTTCTGTCAGGTGTTTCATGATTTCTTGTTCTTCTTCTCTAGTTTGGCCGTCTTCTCAGTAACAATGCACTCATCTGTCAACAAGATCTCAAACATCTCTTGAATTTGCATTGTAGAAATTCTGACATCATTCCTCAGTCTGTGACAAGATTTATTCGACTCTAGTTGAAGTGCATTGAGGAATTTCAGATTTGTCTCAAGCTCAGTCTTTTCCACTTTTATTTTCCTCAGATCATTGATCACGACACAAAATCTGTCATACACAGTTTTCAGTGACTCCCCGTCCTTGGCTTTGAATTCTTCAAAATTATTCATGTAACGTGTATGCCTGAGTTGAGTTGCGACCGAAGATCCAAGCATAATCTTCTCAAGTTGTTGCCACATCAGATTAGGATGAGTTTTGAAACAATCAATCCTGTTGTATATAGAGTTTTGCAAGGCTAGCATCAGATTTGCCTTTATATCACGATCAGCTTGATATGCGGACAACTCTTCAGGTGAATATTCTTTAGTAGGCTTATATAATCCAGAAGCCAATTTGGGTTTTTCAAACGGTCCTTCAGATAGAATGATCATCATGTCATTTCCATTCTTTTGACGTTCAATGAAGTTCAGGAACCGATCTTGCCACTGTGTAAACTCATTTTCATCTATCAGTACTGGTGGACGATTTTCAGTACCCAAAGACATCATAAGATCACTTTTGTAGAACTGAGCTTGATAAGAAAATTTGTCAGAATCTATGTTTCAGAGAATCCAGAAAAATTCTAAGTCTGAGACTGGCGCAAAGTTGATTTTTTCGTGAGACACTAGAGACACAAACGGTTCTTTGCGTGAACAAGCAGTGGCGCAAAGAAGCTTTGCGTGATGCACTAGAAACGAAAATGTTACTTTGCGTGAACAGAGGAAACGCAAAGTGAACTTTGCGTAAGTCGTTGAAGACGCAAACCAAGATTTGCGTGATACGAAGGTTACGCAAACTGAACTTTGCGTAAGTAACTTGAAATGCAAACTGAAGTTCTCTTGAGCCGAGGAATGCGTAAACTTTACTTCTCGTGAGCTGTTGGAGACGTAAACCAAGCTTTGCGTGAGTAGCGGGAGATGCGAAGTTCACTTTTCTTGATGCACGGGAGACGCAAAGTTACACTTTGCGTGATAGGAGGAAGACGAGAACTTCACTTTGTGTAATGCTTGGAAGGCGCAAAGATAGCTTTGCGTGAATAACTTGTAACGCAAACTGAGCTTTGCATGATACAGATGAAGTGAAAACCTGTAACAAACTGAAACAAAATTAGGAAGATCAAGCATACAACTGAAGAACTCGCGCAAACCGAATGATGAACTCGCGCAAAGTACTATGAACTGGCGCAAAGTATAGATCTAGCGCAAACCGAATAAAATCAAGAAAAACTCGCAAAACTTGATTATAGCCATGAAATTTATACAACCAATACACACATAATTTATCGAAAACAAGATTCTAACACTTTTCAATCAACAAAATCGATTAAAAACAACAAAATCAAGATTTTGTGAATAACACAGTACGTGAAAACTATTTTTCCAGAAAATCAAAAATTTTCAAAATCGATGATCAAAACCTGGATTTCTTGAAATTTGATGTGAATTAAAAAAGTTCTACTTGTAAAATCGAATCCAACAAACCAAAATTCAACGAAAATCAAACACAAACAGGGCCAAATTTGATGAAAAATCTAGAAACGAGATTTTCTTGAAAAATTCAAGAAAATCGATCAAATTTTCAGATTATTTCACAAATTCAGATACTAAAATCGATTCTCTCAATTCTCTCAAGATCTAGAACGGCTCTGATACCAATTGTTAGTCCAAGATCACTAAATCCTAGAGAGAGAAAGTAGAGAGAGAGCAAAGTAAGCGCGAAGAAGGATGTATTCAATAGAATGCGTGAATGTGTTACCAACAACCAAGACCAAAGGGACTTAAATACCCTGGTCAGATACAACACAGTGTAAATCTTCTAGACACAGTATTTGACCAAGCCTATAAATACAATGATTACTATAAAATCAGACCTAACATGAACAAGTTGGGTTACAAACAAGTATTCGAAAGCGATAAGTATGTCTTATCGTGACGTGGTGTGTTTATTGGATTTGGATATTTGAATTCTGGTATGTTTATGTTGAATCTAATTAATAAATTTGCTTGTGATCATTCTGTGTTTGGTTGAGAATGAAAATTCTTTTTTGTGGCATGCCATACTTGGGCAGACTTGGACATGTGCATTATAAAAGAATGCATGAAATGTCCAAGGATGGCATGATTCCTTCCTTTGATTTAAATATTGAAAAGAGAAAGATTTGCATGCTTACAAAAATCACACGTCAACCTTTTCCTAAAATTAAAAGATCCTCTATGGTTCTGGATTTAATCCATAGTGATTTGTGTGATTTGCATGCGACTCCTTCACTTGGAAATAAAAAGTATTTTGCTACATTTATAGACGACGCTTCGAGATTTTATTACGTTTTTTTACTTCATTCGAAAGATGGAGTTTTAGGAAAATTTAAAATTTATAAAACCGAAGTGGAATTGCAGCAAAATATTTTAGTTAAAAAATTAAGAACCGATAGAGGCGGTGAATATTTCAATTCTCTATTTTTCCAGTCTGTTGGAATTATTCACGAGACCACGACACCGTACACACCTCAACAAAACGGTGTTGTGGAACAGAAAAATCGAGTTTTGAAAGAAATGGTTAACTCGATGTTATCCTACTTCGGTCTTAGTGACGGATTTTGGGGTGAAGCCATGTTGACGGCGTGTTACGTTTTGAACTGGGTACCAAACAAAAGGAGTAAGGTGACTCCTTATGAACTTTGGTTCAAGAAGAAACCAAACTTGAATTATTTACGAGTTTGGGGATGTCGAGCCGTGGTAAGATTACCGGCTCCCAAAAGGAAGACATTAGGGGAAAGAGGAATCGATTGTATATTTATCGGATATGCCGATCATTCTAAGGCATATCAGTTCTATGTCATCGAATCCAACGATTATGTTTCGGTTAATACCGTAATAGAATCGAGAGATGCCATCTTCGATGAGAATCAATTTACTTCGATACTGAGACCAAAAGACATGATTCCAAGTACGACTGGAATCAAAGATAGTGGAAAAGAAAAGGAAATTCCTTTGGAATTTCTCGAGCTTCGAAGAAGTAAACAAGGAAGGATTGAGAAATATTTTGGTCCCGTCTTTCAACTATATTTAGTTGAAGGTTCACGAGATGAAATTGGATCTCAATATGCTTATTGTTATAACATAGAGGAAGATCCAAGAACCTATGATGAGGCTATGAAGTCTCAAGATGTTGCCTTTTGGAAGGAGGCAATAAATGATGAGATGGAGTCTATCATGGGTAATAACACGTAGGTGTTGGACGACTTACCATCGGGTTGCAAACCATTGGGTTGCAAATGGATTTTCAAGAAGAAAATGAAAGTTGATGGATCTATCGATAAGTTTAAAGCTCGGTTGGTAATACAAGGTTTTCGGCAAAAAGAAGGCATCGATTATTTCGACACCTATGCATCGGTTGCTAGAATCTCCACTATTCGACTATTAATAGCATTGGCGGCTATTAGTAACTTGGTAATTCACCAAATGGATGTCAAGACGACATTCCTTAACGGTGATTTAAAGGAGGAGGTTTACATGAAGCAACCGAAAGGCTTTGTGATGTCGGGGAATGAACATAAAGTGTGTAAATTTATTAAATCACTTTATGGTTTGAGACAAGCCCCAAAACAGTGGCATCAAAAGTTTGATGAAGTTGTTTTGTCTTATGGTTTTCGTTTAAACCAATCAGACAAATGTGTGTGTAGCAAATTTGACGATTTCGGTTGAGGCGTCATAATTTGTTTATATGTAGACGACATGTTAATCTTTGGCACAGACCAAAGACAAGTCGACTTGACAAAAGAATTTTTGTCATCCCAATTCTCGATGAAGGATTTAGGGGAGGCCGAAGTGATCCTTGGGAAAAGGATTAAACGGGAGAACAAAGGTTTGGCCATAACACAACCTCACTATGTAGAGAAAGTGTTAAAGAAGTTTAACATATTGAATTGTTCCCCCGTAAGTACTCCGATGGATTCAAGTGTGAAGCTTATGACCAACAAGGGTGAAGCGGTTTCACAATTAGAATACTCTAAAGAAATCGGGTGCTTGATGTATGCAATGACAAGTACATGCCCGGATATTGCCTACGCCGTTGGTCGGTTGAGCCGGTTTACTAGTAGACCGAGTGCTCATCATTGTTAAGCAGTAAGAAGAGTATTCAAGTACTTGAGGGAACCATGAATTATGGTATCACTTATATCGGGTTTCCTTCGGTAATCGAAGGCTACACGGATGCGAGTTGGATATCCAATGTAGAGGATCATTCTTCTACTAGTGGATGGGCATTTTTGCTCGGTGGAGGTGCCATTTCTTGGGCCTCAAAGAAACAAACTTGCATCACAAATTCCACCATGGAATCTGAATTTGTGGCTTTGGCGGCCGCCGGTAAAGAGGCGGAGTTGCTAAGGAATTTAATATACGAGATTCCTTTGTGGCCGAAACCGATATCACCGATTTGTATTCATTGTGATAATGTTGCAACCTTGGCTAAGACATATAGCCATGTATATAATGGAAATTCAAGGCACTTGGGAGTAAGACATAGCATGGTTAGAGAATTAATCATGCATGGGGTGATATCCGTAGAAATCGTTAGAACTCATAATAATTTAGCCGACCATTTAACAAAGGGGTTAGCTAGGGACTTAATGCATAAGTCCATGATCGGGATGGGTTTAAAGTCCATATAAATATTTATTAATAAGATACCCAATTCCCCTTTAATACAACGTTAAAGGTTGAATTCAATGTGGAAGACTTATTAATAAAATTGAAGCACATGATAATATCATCCCAAGGTATGTGCTTAGACCTGCAAGTGTTGTATCTTAATGATTCTTCTGAAAAATTGCATATGCAGGTGCAAGACATAAAAGAATCACCTAAGTGGACGTCAAGTGTGTCCGCTTCAAGAAAGTTTTCAACTTGGCTTTCTATACGTTCATGAATGGATAAGGACACAAGGCCTCTACAAATGTGTCAAGTGTGTTATCTAGATTTGTACGAACATATGTGTATATTATCTTCATGTATTCAAATGGGTTGATGGGTTCAATTATTAGAACACCCCGATTCTCGAATATTTGGAATGTGTAATATACTAAAATGGAAATTCAATCTTCGTGACATTTTCATTTATGCATTTGTTTGAATTTTACATATTTTATGTTTGAATAGTGAATCAAATGATTACACTAAAATGGGGGAGGAATGTTGGTGATTTTAGTGTCATCAAACATTTTGGTGTAATTGTGATTTACTTGAGATCGATTGAGACGATAAGGTAAACATACGTAAGTTAGAAGGTGCGGAGTGCACACTTAAAAATGTTACCTTTATTATCTTAAAGAGGGGTCGAAGTTCTGAAGGACTTAGAAATTTATTTAAGTCGTGCTTTCAACAATTATAAAGGCTATCACTGAAAATCTGATTGCTGTCGCTGAAAGCCGATAACTGTCGCTGATGGTTGATTGTTGTCGCTGAAATTTGATAGCTGATCGTTGATAGCTTATAGCTGTCGCTGAAAGCTGATAGCTGTCGCTGAAAGCTGAAGACTATCGCTGAAAGTTGTAGTCCAAAGTTGTTAGCTGTCGCGAAAAAGCTGTTGTCCAGAACTTGAGTTCAGTTGTAACTACTTTTTGACCTTATCCATTAATGGTTATAACCATTTTACAACCGCCTAACCACCTATAATCGTCGATTTCTCATTTAAATATGTAATTTGAGAATCTGGGTAGATATATATTTCTTTTTCATAGCCTTTGAAAAAGAGAAAAACCTTAAGAATTATCCCAATACAAAGTTCGTGAACTCAAGGCTTATAGGGTCGAATTGTTGTATTTGGAAAGTGCTTTCCAACACGATTCTTAAGTTTATCCAGTCTCGATACCATCTCTAAGTTACGCAATTCCTAACAAAGATCGTATTTGTATGACCTG
This sequence comes from Arctium minus, assembly GCA_954870635.1. Taxonomy (NCBI): domain Eukaryota; kingdom Viridiplantae; phylum Streptophyta; class Magnoliopsida; order Asterales; family Asteraceae; genus Arctium; species Arctium minus. The sequence continues at coordinate 145,076,787 of OX941080.1, forward strand.
TCACTACAAAAAAAAACCCAGCATTATCGACGGTTATTTCCGACAGATTTTTTGTCGGAAATATTTCCAACAAATTTCCGCGTAATTCCGTTTGAAGATAAGTAAAAAAAAAAGTCAACATCCGCATAATTCCGTCGGAAATCCACCACAATTTTTTTTTCTTGAAAATAAATATTTTGGTGAATATTTGTGATGAATTTGCGATGGAATTGCTTTCGGCCAGAAATCCGTTACAAATCCATCACAAATATTCAAAATTGTTAAATTAAAATACTTGATTAACCTAATTAAGAATTAGTTAACCTAATTAAGAATTAATTAAACAAATTACTTAATATTTCCGACGGAATTTCGACGGAATTTAATAATCAATTAAATTCCGTCGGAAATAATTGATAGAAATTCATTTTTATAGAAATTCAAATTTCATTTTCTTCCGTATCCATTTTAATAGAAAATAAAAAAAACTTTTTTTTTCGACGGATGGGGGCCGAAAATCCGCCGGAAATGTTAAGAAATTATTTTTTTCTCTTTCATATCCATTTTAATAAAAAAAAATCTTTTTCTCCGACGGATGGGGGCCGAAAATCCGTCGGAAATATTTAAAAAAAAATATGTATCCATATTAATGCAAAATCAAAAAGAAACTTTTTTTCCGGCGGATGGGGGTGTCCGCCGGAAATGTATTATTTAATTTTTACTTTTTTAAATTATGAACTTTGTGGCATATTTTTTGGCAGATTTTTATAAAAATTTACTTTTTTGTGTATTATTTTCGAATTTCCTCTTCGTGAATACTTGTTCATGTCAAATTAGGCTATATGGATTTTATAGTGGCATAGTGGTTCATATTGGCCTATAATGGGTCTTAGGGATTGTTTGTCAGTTGTTGAATGGTTTGGTGCAGAATAATTAAGTGGTCAGAATGATTAAAAGGCACTTATGATATAGTTCAAAGTGAAATAGGGTTGTTTTTGTAATTGTTCATAATAAAATTAGGGTGCTTAATGGTTAAGGGAGGTGCAAGATACAAAATCATTCAGAGGGTTTTGAACCATTAAGAGACATACTTTTTTTTGCCGAAAAAGATTTGTAATTAGCAAGAACTTGAATTCAAAAGGGGCTTGGGTGTTGTTGGGAAGCCCAAGGCCCAAGGACTAAAATGCAACTATTAAAAAGGGGATTAAAACCCTAGTGACCCCATCTCTTCTGGATTTGGGAAAATTCTTCACCAACCTTGTCAAGGTATTCCTTAACTCCATCTCGTATCCATGATTATTGGTTTGTTTCTTTGCATGGTGTTAGAAATTAGTCTTTTGAGTTTTGAGAAGGGTTTGTTGGTCGATTTCACTCTTAGAAAGAGTAGATTATGGTAGGTTTTGGTAAATTAATGTTTGGGAAGTTTGGGACTCTTAATCTCAATGTTTTATGTTTTAATATGGATTCCAAATGATTGTTATCGTTCGGTCCTTGATTTGGACTGTGCACTGTGTGCGATGCCCGTACGTTCGCCCAAACCAGGACCGGGAACCCAGGAGAAGGGAACCTAGTAAACCCCCGGGAGTCGGGAACCGGTAATCCCGGGAGACGGGAATGGGTAGACCGGGAGTTGACAATCCCGGGAGGCAGGAGTCGATAAACTTAGAAGGGGAAACCGGTAGGCTTGGGAGACGGGACCGGGAACCCGGGTGGCAGGAACTCGGTAGGTGGGAACCGGGAACCCGTGCGGCGGGAACCCGGTAGGTAGGAGGTGGTACTGGAGGGCACCCGAGAGTCAGGGCCGAACCCTGTATGGGGGAAATCCATGGTGGGAGATGTCTTTCAGCCGGGAAGGCCTTGGGTAGAAGGTTACGACTTATAAAAAGGCGATGGGTCTTTAAGGTTAATCTTAGAGATTGTATGATTTTCTTAACACCCCGAACTTAGTTATTCTCATTTAAAGTTATATTTTTACATTTTGGGTTGTAATTCATTGTATATTAGTTGTTTTGGCTTCAGGTTGTTACAACTGGTATCAAAACAAAAGTTTAAGGGATTTAGGTGACTGGATGGGCCTAAACTTAAACTGTGGAGTAGAGGGGGACACAACTGAGATATAGGAAGCTATTAGGGAAGACCTTGATCCTCAAGAATCACGCCAATGATAGCGAAGACTCTCATGTAAGGTAAATTCAAAATCATGTCTGGCCAATGCCATTGTGAATTTACAGGTGCATGGGTGTGCTGGATTACTATTGTTGCGATGATCGATGGTGGTGTTAGTGCGGGGTAAATTCTAACTTTGCAAGGATGGCAATGGTTTAAAGGTGTTGTAAGATCGTTTGCAAGGTAATGTTAACACCTTCTAGAAGAAGCATCGTTCAGAATGTTAATGAGCCGACTAGAAGTAGAACTTCTTGGGTCCAAAAGGGGGCAAAATAACCGATTGGAGGTGAGCTTCTAGTTTCTAGTGAGTCTCCATTATGGTAGTTTCTTATGTCGATCAATTGGGTTGGATCTTGGGAGATTCAACCCAAGAATCGAGTTATAGAAATGAACCTTTTGACAGTTTAGTTAATGGAAGGGTGGCAAGGATGGTTGAGAATTGATAATATGGGGTAAGGATAGGATGAAAAAGGGCTACTGTTGGTTAGCCTATTAAGGTCAAAGTGAGGACACATGATTTGCAAATCATTAGTCGCGGTGGTAACTGTGTAGATGGACATACAAGTAGGTTGGGAGGCACTGGTGCCGAAAGTTGTTACATATGTGAAGAAACTGACGGGTTGGTCGGAAGTAGGGAGTCTGTGATAAAATGTTGTGAGTGCAAAAGGTTGACCTTGCTAGAGTGAATAGCCTTCAATGGAAAATGAGTATCATGCATTATGTTTTTGAACGAGCACATGAGTCTTTCATATCAAAATATATATATGTGTGTGTGTGTGTGTGCATGCGCCTTGTGAATTTTCGTTTTGAAAATGAGTTGACGTGTGCAAACGTGTGTTTGGATCGAAAAGACAAGTTCATTGCGTTGTGTGATAAATTTTGAACTTCGTAGTTGGAGGATTATTTCACTCCTTTTTTAAATGAGTTAACCTTTGTTGTGGAAATCATAGCAACATTGATCACATGGTTTTATAAGTGATATTGGTACGGACATGTTGTTGTCATGCCAATGTGGGTGAGAGTTGACTGACTCGCTCAGTATAAGTAACTTGGGCCATATTTCTATAAATCGCATGAGTAAATTTTCATCGAAAATATTTTCATTGTGCCAACATCAATTTTAGGTTGGACAAGGTTTATTTTATCGTGGGGTTGAGTGTGAAGGATCCTCGAGATCGTTGTGCATGGCCATTCAACTATGGCAGTGTAGTGTCGCGTATACTCAAGCCTGTATCGTACTGTGGTAATTGCTGAATTTTTCAATGTGCAAATGATTTAAAATTAATGTGTTGTCATGCATGAAGGCTATGAACTTGCTAGGTCGTGAGGAAACATTGTAATTAAGGATGAGGAAAGGTTATGAGAGTGGAAATGTGTCGGTCGAGTGGTTGATGGTCGATTTGTTACCGTGGTGTTCCTTTTAAGGAAGAGGGGTGAATAGAAGAAGTGTCAGGAATGGACTTTATTATTGTTTGTATTATGGCAACTTATACTCTGGTTCGGTAACTTGAGAAGTGGTTGTCGGTGAGTGGAAATTTGAAGTTGTCTAGATACTTGTAAAAGTAGCTTATTAACAAGTAGAGTTGTGGTATTCTAAGGATATGGCATCGACGTGGAGCCAAAGTTTGAGGCGGCCTTGTAATTAGACTATGTATCAAGTAAGTCTGGTGTCTTCATCAAGGAGGACTGTGGGACACTGGACCACCTTGTGTGGGCGTTATGAAAGCGGAAGATTTCCAGTTGGATAGGTGGTTTCCTTTAGGTTCTGAAGATTTGTTAGGAATGAAATACTTAGCACAACTGAAGTGGGTGTGCTTTGAGTACATTGGCCTGCGAAGTAGTGTGCCCTATCTTGAAGACTATCTGAACTGGTTTCTTATAGATCACGATGAGCTGTCAAGGAACGAAAACTTATTCGATTGGATTAGATGATCTAGATTTTGTGGTTCATCCAGATTCGAGAAAGACAAACTCTTGAGATAACCTCATTTTTATGGTTGATATGCAAAAGGTAATATATGTTATGTGTACAAAGTGATTATGAAGCTTTTGGCTGTATTGTGATGTTGTGGGATAGTGGTTGTGTGGTTAGCTGGGGGCATTTTATGTCAAAGTAGTTGTTCAGGTCATTGATGTGGTGAGGAGTTACTATGAGGTAAAGTGGTGGGATTGTGTTGTTGAAAAAGAATAAGTGTAGGTGGTAATCTTTGTTCAAAGACTTCTGTTGAGTTATGCAAAGTGTTAAGTATGTTGTTGAGATGTATGGCAACTTGTAGTCTGGTTCGGTAACTTGAGATGTGGTTGTCGGTGAGTAGAAATTCGAAGTCATCTAGATACTTGTAAAAGTAGCTTGTTAATAAGTAGAGTTGTGGTATTCTGAGGATATGGCATCGACGTGGAGCCAAAATTTGAGGTGGCCTTGTAATTATACTATGTATCACGTAAGTTTGGTGTCTTCATTATGGAGGACTGTGGGGCACCAAGTTAGTTATGGTGCGTTGGAAGAAGTAAGTATGGTGTGGTTATTTGTTGAGTTTATATAAGGGTGTAAGAGATCATTCGGGGAAAGGTGTACCTGGCATGACGCTGGACCACCTTGTGTGGGCGTTATGAAAGCAAAAGATTGCTAGTTGGATAGGTGGTTTCCTTTAGGTACTGATGATTTGTTAGGAATGAAGTACTTAGCACAACTAAAGTGGGTGTGCTTTGACTATAATGTCCTGCGAAGTAGTGCTCCCTATCTTGAAGACTATCTGAACTGGTTTCTTATAAATCACGATGAGCTGTCAAGGAACAAAAACTTATTCGATTGGATTAGATGATCATGATTTTGTTATTCATCCAGATTCGAGAAAGACAAACTCTTGAGATAACCTTATTTTTATGGTTGATATGCAAAAGGTAATATCTGTTATGTGTACAAAGTGATTATAAAGCTTTTGGTTGTATTGTGATGTTATGGGATAGTGGTTGTGTGGTTAGCTGGTGGCATTTTATGTCAAAGTAGTTTTGTAAGTCAATGATGTTGTGAGGAGTTACTATGAGGTAAACTGGTGGGCTTGTGTTGTTGATAAAGAATAAGTGTGGGTGGAATCTTTGTTCAGAGACTTCTGTTGAGTTATGCAAAGTGTTAAGTATGTTGTTGAGATGTATGGCAACTTATACTTTGGTTCGGTAACTTGAGATGTGGTTGTCGGTGAGTGGAAATTCGATGTCGTCTAGATACTTGTAAAAGTAGCTTATTGATAAGTATAGTTGTGGTATTCTGAGGATATGGCATCAACGTGGAGCCAAAGTTTGAGGTGCCTTGTAGTTAGACTATGTATCAAGTAAGTCTGGTGTCTTCATCATGGAGGATTGTGGGGCACCGAGTTAGTTATGGTGTGTTGGAAGAAGTAATTATGGTGTGGTTATTTGTTGAGTTTATACAAGGGTGTATGGGATAATTCGGGGAAAGGTGTACCTAGCATGACGCTGGACCACCCTGTGTGGACGTTATGTAAGCGGAAGATTGCCAGTTGGATAGGTGGTTTCCTTTAGGTTCTGATGATTTGTTAGGAATGAAGTACTTAGCACAACTGAAGTGGGTGTGCTTTGAGTACAATGACCTGTGAAGTAGTGTGCCCTATCTTGAAGACTATCTGGACTGGTTTCTTATAGATCATGATGAGCTGTCAAGGAACGAAAACTTATTCGATTGGATTAGATGATCATGATATTGTGGTTCATCCAGATTCGAGAAGGACAAACTCTTGAGATAACCTTATTTTTATGGTTGATATGCAAAAGGTAATATATGTTATGTGTACAAAGTGATTATAAAGCTTTTGGTTGTATTGTGACGGTGTAGGATAGTGGTTGTGTGGTTAGCTGGGGGCATTTTATGTCAAAGTAGTTGTTCAAGTCATTGATGTGGTGAGGAGTTACTATGAGGTAAGTTGGTGGGCTTGTGTTGTTGAAAAAGAATAAGTGTGGGTGGAAATCTTTGTTCGGAGACTTCTGTTGAGTTATGCAAAGTGTTAAGTATGTTGTTGAGATGTATGTGTGGTTCCTGAATACTTATCAAGTTTTATCAATACAAACACATTAAACTATTACCAACCTGTTTAGATTAATAACAATGGTTACAAGATTGATCTATTGAAGCTCTCGATGTGTTCTCTCTGTTTTTCACCTTGAGTGTGTGTGTAAAATGTGATCTGATATGTTGAACAACTCTAGCTTCTCTAACACACTTGCTTTACCTACATAATATCTATTTTAGATATTATCTAACAACTAACAATATAATATCTAGATATTATAACTAAACTAACTAATTACTTAGTAACAATAAAATACAATAACAACTAACTTTGACTATTGAGAGTCCAAGATCTCTAAATCTTTAGAGAGAGAAAGTAGAGAGAGAAAGTATTGAAGCGCAAAGTAAACTGATGTATTGAAAGTGAGTGCCAAAGTTACAAAACAAAGGCTCTAAGGGGACTTAAATACCCCTAGCCTTTACAATACAGAAATGAACAATAAGCACAGTAAAAGCTAGAAAAATAAATACAATGATTACTATAAAAACATATCTAACAATCTCCCCCTTAGTAATCATTGGCGCCGTGGTCTTCAAAAACAATCTTCAAACACAACATAGACCAACCAGGCGACTTTGAAGAATCACTGACGCTCTTCTCTTTGACGAAGTCGATTCAGACCAACTAAAACTTCAAGTCGTCTTAGAGTTGAGCGGAGATTCAATCTTTCTTGAATTGAATCTAAAGTCTTCTGGATAAGACGGATTTCATCATTATCAACCAGGAATGCATTTTCTCTTGATTCCATAAATCTTCTTTTGGCTTCCTTCAGACGTTGCTTTAACTGTAGCTTGATCACTTTTAAGGTTCCATCGGAGTAGTGAGCAATTTCTTCAATTCTGAGAAAGCATTTTTCATTAGAGCCATTATTGTACACCACTCCATATGGATCTTCAACAATAGAGAGAAAAGGATAAGACTCTAAGTTCGGTAAGCTTCGGTTAGGCCTGAGAAGATTAACAACCGGTTGGAAGCTTTCTACAGCCATCTGGAAATCAAAAACTCGGAAGAATCTGATTTGTCGTCGTATGAATCTTTTAATGACGAACAAAGCTTGAGAAATATCCTGTGTTCTATGATACAGATTCCTGAAGTGATCAAATAAGAATTCAGTATCATCTATAGAAAGATCAGTGAAGTCTGCCTCTGAAAATTTATACCGCTTGCAGTCTCTTCTTTCAACTTCAAAATCGGGATACCAGATGTTCACAAACTTGTTGATTGTGACACTGATCACTCGAACAATCAAGTGTTGAGAAGAAACGATATTATTCCTTTTGCGCTGACACTTGATAAACATCAAGTACTCATATTGATAGACATCTGACTCTTTCTCCACTCCAAGGATTGCATAGATGTTAATCGCCCTTCTTCTAGAGACAAAGATGTTTCTCTGAGTGTCTTCTAGAAAGGCTGATCTTTGCCAAGATGCCAAATATCTACGATGAAAATTCCTTTGCCTTTGACGTCTAGATAAAGCTGGTCCTTCTTCTAGAATGGATGGTGGAATTGCAGGATCAGAAGATGGAACATCAGCTTCTTCTCTTGACGACTGGCCAACTTCAAATGATCTTGAAGGAATAGTGGTAGTCGGAGCTGAACTAGCAACAGGAGTAGATGTGACATTAGCTGATTCAGGAATCTCATCGTGAGCAGGAAGATCACTATATAACAAATCAGCTTCTTCTTCATCTTTCGCATCCATGAACACTGAGTCATCTTCTGTATCTGATATGATAATGATGTCATCAAAGTCTTCTTCATTGACTTGACATATCTTTTCCAACCTGACATCTTCATCATCATCAGAATTAATCTCGATGAAGTTAGCAAAGAATGACCTCATGTCATTTGCAGCTTCAGATTCTTCAACTTCATGAATACTTGCAGAAACATCTGGATCCATGTAAACAACAATTTGCATATTATCATTAATATTACTCTCAGAAATGTTCAGTTCATTATGCAAAGAAGACAGATCAACATTCTCAATCATCATATTCATTAAATTCTGAATGTTGCAGTCTTCAACAGATTCTCCACTCTTTCCTCTATCACCAGCCGTTTCTTCTTGAATATCTTCTCTAGCTTCAGAAGATCCTTCAACTCTTGGTCTCTTTGCCATCTCCCCCTCATGGCCTTGATGATTAGGATCATCTTGGTCATGTCGGCGCTTAAGAGACGAGCCGGCCTTAGTTCTGCAGCTTTGGTCATGAGAATCAAGCCTTGAAGATAAATCAGAGAAGGCTTGAGACATAAACGATTTGAGATCAGCAAAACTTGATCGAACTTCTGATCTGAATGCATGAAACTCATCAGATAAAGCAGTGATCCTGTCAGATTCAGACGAAGGAACTGGAGGCGGCGTAGGTTGGAAGTTTCGTAAAAGAGAGATAAGATCAAGATCTTGATCTTGATGTTCAGGCGGCGACATAGAGAGAAGTCGAGCATAGAGAAAATCTGTCAACTCTGAAATAGGAAGATCATGTAGAGAAGACCTTGAAGGAGTAGATGTAGAAATTCCCACAGATAAAGAAACCATTGAAGGAAACGGAAGAGAAACAATCGGAGAAGTCGATGTAGGCACAACAGAAGAAGGTTCACGAAGAACTACTCCAGTTGGACGTCTGAATGGAATCTCTGGAGGAATCACTGAAGTATCAATCTCAGGCATATTTCCTTTGAAGAAAGTCTTCAACTTCAGAATTTGAGCTTCCTTTTCTGCATCCATTCTTTCAGATAACTGACGAATAACATCATTCAACGTAGAGAATTTGTCAGAAGATACCCTAGCTTGATCAGAAGAAAGTGCTACAGCTGGAATTTGATCAGAAGACTGAATTGCTGCAAGCGAAGATGCTGGAGCTTGAATTTGAACCAGAGCTGAAGCTTAATCAAAAGTTGTATCCAATTCATCTACTTGAAGATATGCAACTGAAGGATTAACAGGAACAAATTCATCTTCAGAGAGAACTTCTGTTGAGACAACCACTTCCGGTGTTCTAACCTTCCTTTCATAAACCTTGAGATTTGGTTTATCACTATCATCATCATCATCATCACTTTCATCCTCATCATTATCACTAGCAATAAGAGCAGCATCATCAGCATCATCAGAATCATCAGAAGGAACAGGAATAGGAGACTTAGTAACAATTGCAGTTAGAACATTCTCAATATGTTGAGAAGCTACATCCTCTTGAACTATGTCTTTTTCAACAAATATTGCAACTTCTTGCTCATCTTCAGCCTCTTTTTCATCTTTAGGCTCTTGTTCATGAATAGCTGCTTCAACTTCAACATCTTTTTCAACAGCTTGATTGTCAGGAGAAGGCTCATCTTGTACAACTTCCATGAACTCATTCTCCATACAATATTCTATGACATCCTCATCTGCAACATCAGCGTAGTTGGCAATAAGAGCATATGGAATAGTCGTAGAATAGTTGAAAGTCTTCTTCTGCTTCTGAATATAAGTCATTTCCGAGTCTGGAACCTGAGGCCAAGATAACCTGCGAGGAATAGCTGGATTGCTACGGAGCATGCTTCGAACAATGAGCTTCAGAAATCTGACAAACGGAATGAACTTCCGTTTCTTGTTGATGAACTTGTCATGTACCACCTCTGAGAGTTCGGTCCAAAAAATAAACGTGTAGTCGACATGCAAGTCATAGACGACTGCATGGAACAATCGGAGGTACAGTAAACTTGCACTGTCTGTGCCAGAATGCTTTGACGTCGGGCACCTGATGAGAACTGAGAACAGTGCATACCATACTGGGGGTAGATTAGACTTGTCAAAGTCTGTAGGTTTGTTCAAAGTACCTACATATCCAAGATTTTGTATCCCTTCATAGACTTCCTCTTCAGATGGAAAACTGTCATATGTAGTTCGGCCTGGTCTGGAGTTCGGCTCAGAAAGCTCCAGTATCAATCTTAGTCGCTTGTAGGAAAGGAAAGATTCAAACTGATCTACTTGAAGCTCAAAGCGGTGCGGACGAGCCATTTCATTCTTTGTGATTGTATGCCAAGCCTGCTGGAGATAAACCTCAGGAACATCTGCGCAGTAAGAAAGAGCAGGGGCAAGTGGATGACCTTTGAGAATTTCTCGTATCACTGGATGTATCTTGATTCGGTCAAAGTCCACGTGATAGTTGTTCGGCTTGTATGGCATATACATGATGGTTGGGAACACATCATTTGGTGTACGTCGAGAAGCAGAAAGATCGTCCCTAACAGATGGATGTGACGGCATGGGAGTATCATGAGAGGCTCGATCAGACGGATCATCGAGAATGGCATTCTCGTCTTTAATCATTGGATCAGTATTGGTTTTAGAAGACATAGTAGACCTGAAAAAAAACAAAAATGAAAAAGAATTAGACAAAAAAAATAAATAAATAAAAAATAAATAAAAAAATAAAAAAAAATATTCTAAGTATGGTTTGCGTGCCAAGTTAGAAGCGCAAACCAAGGTTTGCGTTTCAGACATGAGACGCAAAGGTAAGTTTGCGTGTCTAACATGGTCCGTAAACTATACTTAGAAAAACAAAACAAACTCACAAAGGAAGGTTTGCGTATCAAGTTAGAAGCGAAAAGTAGACTTTGCGTTTCTAGTTAGAGGCGCAAAGTTCACTTTGCGTTTCTAACTAGACGCGCAAAGTTCACTTTGCGTTTCTAGTTAGACACGCAAAGTTCACTTTGCGATTCTAGTTAGACACGCAAAATTCACTTTGCGTTTCTAGCTAGACACGCAAAGTAGACTTTGCGGGTCTATCATACTTGATTATAAAAACCAAAAACAAGAAACACACACACAAAGTGAGTTTGCGAGTCAAAGAGGAGACGCAAAGTATACTTTGCGTGTCCTAGTTAATACGTAAACTACACATGGAAAGAACAATAGATATACATAACAAGTTAGAAGCGCAAAGTAGACTTTGTGTTTCTAGTTAGACGCGCAAAGTTCACTTTGCGTTTCTAACTAGACGCGCAAAGTAGACTTTGCGGGTCTATCAAACTTGTACTGCAAACCTAAATACGCGAAACAGACCGAAAACCACAAAAATTCAAATTAAAGCTAGAAAACATGAAATTAAAGAAAAAGAAAACATACCTGAAGATCGATTAGCAGATCTAAACAAAACCCAATACTCAATTTGAACAAAGAAACTCGAATCTGAATATCAAAGACAATGAACAGTACACTGAACGTAAATGGCACAGTACATGAACAAAACATCAAAATCAAACATACCAGAAAAAACAATGCTAAGCAAAATAACAAATCAAAAGAAAGGAAGAACACATACCTGATTTCTCGAATCAAAATCTGAAAGCAATCAGATTAGAACCGAGAAGATAGAGAGCGACAGAGAAAATAAGGAGCCGAAAAGTCAGATAGCAATGAACAGGTAGGCGGGAAAATGAAAATGAAAAGAAAAACACTATTTAAACCTAGAAAACTAAAACAAATCTAAATCTAAAAAAAATAAAACATAAAAAAAAATTTAAAAATAAAAAAAAATTGTAAAAATATACCTGAAATTCTTTTGCTCCCCCTACACAAATGCACAAAAATTTAACTGTTAATATAGCAAATGTGTGGAAAAATCTTAGAAACAGACCTGTTTAACTTTTGATCAGCACAGATAATTTTCTTCCTTACTCCCCCTCAACCACGAAAAAGTTCAGATAACTTTTTCAAATTAGCTATCCCCCTTGAAAATTGCACAGACCATATACAAATAACACAGATACTCAAACATAAAAACATCAGTATGAAAGATGACCATATTGAATATAAAATTTGTAACAACTGAACATATAAAATTTTAAACACAAAACAAATTAAAGTCTACTCAGTAAAATTTCACAGATTTATCAATCAGTTGAAATCAAGCATAAGTTGTTGGATGCAAGATCAAGTATAATTGCATATCAAGTTAAGACATGTTCAGTTTCAAAACCTTCCAATTGTCTATTCAATATGCTCGCATGTGAACTTCAATTAGCTTCAAGAAAAATGCAGTTCTAAAATTAATATAGAAAACATTGCATGTACTGACACTAAGTCATCAAAAGTTAAGACTTTCTCAAATTTACAGGTTTATCACAACTCAAATATATCACCAAGTATCATTAGATGTGTGCTCATTGGCATCTTTTTAGCAGTGTGCACGTTGGCATCTTAACATGAGTGTGCTCTTTGGCATCTTTTAAGCGCGTGCACTTTGGCATCTTTTGATCAGAGAGTTAATTAAGTAAAGAACATGTCGTAAACGTAACTTTCTATCTGACCCTATTGCAGGATTTGGGTCAGCCACTCCCAGACCAGCTGGCCTTAGGGGACTAGGTGTCAAGCACCCCTTGGAACTTACTTTCCCGGATCAGAAAGGCTACATCGATATATCCTAAACCCATTCATACCAGTAAAACATGACTTTCGATCTGATTCTATAGAAGGATTTCTGTTCGATCACTCCCAGACCAAATGACCTTAGGGGACCAGATGACAAGCATCCCGAGGAACTTACTTTCCCAAACCAGAAAGGTCACAGGTACAAACTTTTAAACTCAGAGATTTCTGTATTTTAAGAATTTATAATTCATCTCAATCACTCAGATCAACGTCTAAATGCTTAGCCCATATTTTCATTCCGATCTATAATTCTGATCATTTAGGTAGTCTAAGCAAAGTAAACTATAAAAATTCAGACTTACATATCTTTAAAGCAGTATTAAAAGCTACAAACATGTTGCTGACCTTTTGACTTTTGTAAGACATGAAAAATGAACATATAAAACTTTAATATAAGCAAATAACTTGTAAAAGATCCTAGACATACATTTTATTCAAAAGAAAGAAAATCTGTAAAATTTTATTTTATAGAATAAAATTTGTAAAGATTTAAACTTTTAAATTCAACATGCCTAATTTTGAAAGCAAAAAATTGAAACGTTTTTCATCTAAGGCTTTTGTAAAGATATCAGCAAGTTGATATTCAGTTGGTACAAAATATAATTCAATAGTACCTTCTTCCACGTGATGCTTTATAAAATGGTATCGCATGTCTATGTGCTTGGTCTTAGTGTGTTGGACTGGATTGACCGATATCGCAATTGCGGACTTCCTGTCACAATAAATTGGCACTGTCTTGTATAGCATCCCGTAATCACGAAGTTGCGTTTTCATCCAGAGTACTTGAGCACAACAACTAGTTGCAGCGACGTATTCAACTTCGGCTGTTTAATAGACTCTTCTTGAGTATTTTCTTCATGAATAGGCTCAGCTTCTGATTGAACATTGTCTGAATGAACAAAATCTTGTTGTACCGGTTCTTGTTGAATAGGAGAGACTGGAGCAGCATCATTGTCAGAGATAGATGCAACGGAATGTGGAATAGATGAGCTCTCAGTTTCCTGATTCAAAACATTAGAAACATTTGCAGAATTAGATCTAGGCACATCATCATAAAAATTTTCAAACAGAAAATCAAGATCAGAAAGATTAGGAGAGGGAGTAGAAGAGTCCAGATTATCCGGTGAAAGAGCAGGTTCTGAACTGATTTGTTCAGAAACTGAATTTCCAGTAAAAGCGGGTTTTGAGTCTGAGTGATTAGAAACCAAATCAACAGCTTCGTCAAATTTTTCATTGACACTTTCTATGACCTATCTTTCAGAGATCAGAAAAACTCTATAAGCAGCAGAGTTTGAAGAATAACCCACGAATACACCCTCGTCTGCCTTTGGACTAAACTTGTTGAGATTCTACCTGTCATTCAGAACATAGCATTTACACCCGAATGACTTGAAATACTTGATGTTCGGTTTGATCCCGTTCATAAGTTCATACGGTGTTTTATTGAAACGACGATGCAGAATTGATCTGTTTTGTGTATGACAGGCAGTTGATACTGCTTCAGCCCAGTAAGACAAAGGTAGACCTGAATAAGCAAGCATTAATCTGGCGGACTCAACAAGCGTTCTGTTTCTTCTTTCAACAACGCCGTTCTGCTGCGGAGTACATGGAACAGAAAATTGTTGTTGTATTCCTTGAGATTCATAGAATGCCTGAAGAGTACTGTTTTTGAATTCAGTGCCATTGTCAGATCTTACCACTTTCACTTGCTTCTGCTAATTTGTCTGAGTTGTCTTGATGAGGTTGATAAGTACTTCAGGAGTCTCATCTTTTGACTTCAGAATATTTACCCAAGTATATCTGGAGTAGTCATCAACAATCACCAAAACATATTTATTACGTCCTAAACTCTTTGACTTCATCGGACCACACAAATCAACATGCAAAAGATCAAGAATAACCGAAGTGCAGTGTTCAGGCTTAGGCTTGTGAGGAGCTCTCTTCATTTTTCCTTTCTCACAATCCTGGCATAAATGGTCTTTCTGGAAACGGAGAACTGGAAGACCTCTCACTGAGTCATTCTTGACCAGGCGATCCATATACTTGAAGTTGAGATGAGCTAAACGTCTGTGCCAAATCCAACTTTCTTGAACTGAAGCTTTAGAAAGCAAGCAGATATCTGAAGGAATTTTAATCTTGGAAAGATCAATGGTATACAAATTTGAATGTCTTTTTCCTACCAGAAGATCCTTGCCATTATCATTCTTCACTGCAACTCTTTTGGATTTGAAGCTGACTTCAAGGTCTTTATCGCAGAATTGGCTGATGCTGAAAAGGTTGTGACTTAGACCCTTGACGTAGCTTACTCTTTTTACTGTTATGTTACCCTGAACTATATCACCATAACCAAGAATTGGAGCTGTCTCACAGTTACCAAATTTCACACGACCGCAACATTTATCTTTAAAATTAGACAAAAGTGATTTGTTGCCAGTCATATGTTTTGAACATCCTGAATCCAGATACCATAATTGACTTAGCTGCGCACACAGAAACTACACCTTTTTAGGTACCCATATGCTTATGGGTCCCTTGTTAGATTTATATCTTTTATTTCTCACAGATTTATTTTTCGTGAAAGAATGAAAGCAATTATCAATAGAATATAAAACACAATTATCAGAATCAGAACTAGAAGAAGCATATGAGATATTCTTTGATATATCAAACATTTGCTTAAAAGAGTATTTTGGGTTTTTATTACAAGAAGCAAATGTATCAGTATCATAAAGATTGTCTACACAATTTACTCCTAACAGTTCAGATTCTAAACTTTGCTGTTTCATCCTCCAAATCTGCCTTGGTGACTTCCTCACAGTCCGATCTAAAGAAGAAAAATCAGAAATATTAGAATTTTCAGATAAGACAGTATCATGTTTCTTTGACTTCTTTGATCTTCTTCTTTTACGCTTCTTTTTATAAAATTGAGCATTTAGCAGTAAAGAAGTATCAATAATTGAATCAAAAGAAGAAACTTTATCAAAGAAATTAGTCTTAGCATTTGACATTAAAGAATTAGCCTCGGAGTGAAAATTGTCAAAATTGCACAAGTCTGGAGGAGGTTTGCGCTTCTCATTAGAGGCGCAAACTGAGCTTTGCATTTCTAACTGCATGCGCAAACCTTCAGTTTGCGTTTCCAATGTGGAACGCAAATGGCCATTGTTTTTCAAAACTTTAGAATTTTCCTTAGAATCTTTTGACAATCCAGAAGAAAGTTTATCTTCAAAACTTGTTTTCATTAAAAAAAGAAATAAATCGTTTTCTAAACAAGTTTGAAGATTTTATTCTTCCAATCAATCTTCAAGATCAACAATTTTTTCTTCTAACACTAATAGGGGAATGTATTTCTTAGTATCATAAGACACCGGAGATACATTTTCCTTATCAGTGTTAGCAAAAATATCCACAAAATCTGTTGAAAATGAAGATTTATTGGAAGATTTGACATTTAAAAGATTTTGAACTTTTCTGGATTTCTTAGATTGATCAGGAAAATATTTTGCATTTTCAGAAGTGTAAACAAATGGCATTTCCATCCTCTTGTTTTTCATTCTTTTCACATTTTCTTCTTCCAAAATTTGTTTCTCAGTTGTCCAAAAGAATTTAAACTGAGGAGCATATCTTGCAAGAGTAAAGTAATCATATTCATATAAAGTAGGAACTTCATTTTTAGCATGATTTAAAAAATGCGGGTTTTCAAAACCAAGTCCCCACTTTTCTTTTATGGCTTCTTCACTCCTTGGTTTATTCATGTAAATTGTTTGCTCAGACTGTTCTCTTTTATACAATTTCTTTTCTAAAACAATTATCTTTTCAGAAAGGATTTTATTTGAAGAAGTCAGTTCAGTCAATGAATCATGATAAATCTGATTTGAATTTTCTAACTCGACCAACTGCTTATTAAATTTCTCTTTTGTGTCAATTAAAATTGACTTTTCATCTTTTAAAGAAATTTGCAGTTTTCGATTAAATTAGACTTTTCTTGATTTTTAATCTTTTCAGAAACAAACTTTGAGCGCAAATCATGCAAAGCAGTGATAAAAACATTCATTTGAGATAAAAAGAAATTATAGTTAAACTCAGATATTACCTCAGAACCATCAGATGATGTATCCTCTTCCTCATCATCAGATTTGTCATCTCCTATAAAGCACATGGCCGCAATTTCCTCATTTTCAGCCTCGTTGTTCGAATGATCTAACCAGTATTCTTCTTCGGCCAACAGGATGGTTCCACTTTCTTTCTTTTCAGCAAGAGCCAACTTCTTTCGATAAAAAGCAGCATCCTTTACCACTTTGACTCTGCAGTCCTTAACCATATGTCCACGCTTTCCACAGTTAAAACAGTTAACCACCTTTTTCTCCTCCTTTTTCTGTTCAACCACCTTAGTTGGTTCATGCTTTGGAGTGTATGTCTTTGAAGAAGCACCAGGTTCTATCTTTTTAGAACCAGAAGTAAACCGCAGGTTGTTTGAACCAGATTTGTGCTTGAATCTCTTTTGATAGTGTTGAGTCAAAAGTATCATGGCCTTCTCTAGAGCTTCGCCATCATCATTCGTTTATCCATCATAAGTTGTTTCAGTCAAAGCTTGCTCAGCCAGTTGACTAGCTAAAAGAGCAATAGGATCTACTGAACAAGGCTTGTTCTTCTTATCCAGTTTCGCCTTCTTCTCCATAACCATAGATTCATCTGTCATCAAGATTTCGTATAACTCCTGAATTGGCATGGTTGAGATTCTGACATCGTTTCTCATTCTGTGGCATGACTTGTTCCACTCAGGTTGTAAAGCGTTCATAAACTTCAAGTTAGCCTCCAACTCAGTCTTGGTAACTTTAATCTTGTAGAGATCATTGATAACATCCCAGAATCGATCAAAAACATTTTTCAAACTTTCCCCATCCTTGGCCTTGAACTTTTCAAAGTTGTTCATGTACCTGGTCTGTCGTAACTGAGTAGACATTGCAGTACCAAGCATAATCTTCTCAAGTTGTGTCCACATCATCATTGGGTTATGTTTGAAGCAATCGATTTTGTTACAGATGGAGTTGGGAAGAACAAGGATCAGATTTGATTTGACCTGACTATCAGCTTGATTTCGTAACATCTCATCAGCATCATATTCCCTTAAGGCTTTCTCAACAGAGGTAGCAACAGAAGTTGCTGTAACTGGAATGAATTTTCTTGGTATTTCCATAGGACCCTGAGTAAGTGATTTCATCATGTTCTCCCCATTCGGTTGCCTTTCAATAAAGTTGATGAACCGATCATGCCACTGTTCGAATTCATTCTCATTAATGAGAACTGGTGGACGAGTATCAGACCCCAAAGACATCATGAGGTCATTCTTGTAGATCTGTGCTTGCAAAGACATTTTGTGAAAAAATCAGAAAATTTAGAAAATTTTCTAAGTATGAGAGACCAGCAAACTAGAGGTTTGCGTTTGTAATGAGGAGCGCAAAAGAAGGTTTTGTGCTTGCAGAGGGGAACGCAAACTGAGCTTTGCGTTTGCTATGTGAAACGCAAAGTGAAGCTTCGCGGGTGAGAGACTTTGCGTTTGATGCACTAAGACTTTTCACTTGAAGAGAGAAACGTAAACTGATGGTTTGCGTTTCAAACTAGAACCGAGAAACTTGGCTTTGCGTTTCCAATGAGAATCGCAATCCTGAAAAAATTACTAACATATGAGTTAGATCACAAAATCTATGAAGGAATGTAAGAGGCGCAAAGCATAAGAATCACATGCAAACATATATGAATCACACGCAAACTCTCATGAATGAAACGCAAAGTTCAGGAACATTACTAATTCATGCAGAGACTATGAAAGACACGCAAAGTATATGAATGACACGCAATACTCACATGAATGAGACGCAAACTTCATAAATTCAACCAATTCATGCAAGATCAACTACAACATCGAAATTTAACCAAGAAAAGCGTACACTGAACTTCGAAAACTTCTTTCTAACAAATTTTATCAAACAATTTCGATTAAAATCAACAAAATCTAAAAATTCGACAAAGAACAGAACGAGAACGGTTTTTTTTCCAGAAAAACGCAAAATCACCAAATTGAGAATCAAATCATGTTTTTTAAGGAAAACTTTGTGAATCAAATATAATCGATTATCACAAACGCAACTAAAGAAATCAAATTCGCACAAATTCAATCACAAACAAATTCAAATTTTATGATAAATCAAGAAAACGAGATTTTCTTGAAAAAATTCAAGAAAATCGATCAAATTTTCGATTTCAATCACAAATTCAGATATAGAAAAACAATCTCTCAATCCTCTCAAGATTCAGATTGATCTGATACCAATTGAGAGTCCAAGATCTCTAAATCTTTAGAGAGAGAAAGTAGAGAGAGAAAATATTGAAGCGCAAAGTAAACTGATGTATTGAAAGTGAGTGCCAAAGTTACAAACAAAGGCTCTAAGGGGACTTAAATACCCCTAGCCTTTACAATACATAAATGAACAATAAGCACAGTAAAACCTAGAAAATAAATACAATGATTACTATAAAAACAGATCTAACAACTATTTTATTACAAACGACTTAGACTAATATTAATGAGACAACTTTTCTGCTTTAGCTTCAGATTGCGATCTTCGTATTGTATGATCTTGAATCCAATGAGACTGTGTCTTAACAATCTCCCCCTTTGGATCAAGATCATTACGAAAATGATTTAGCAATACGATCTTCTCTTTCAGCACAGAAGATGCAATCTCTCTCTTAGTCTTCAAGATATAGTAAACTCCCCAAAAGATGTAGTTTTTCTCTCTTTCAGTTCATGGGAAGAAATTATCTCTAGTTTCAGCTCGAAATTCTTCAGCAAAGTATCTTCAAAGAAAATTTCTCTCGAATCAGCATATCTTCAGAATACTTGCTCTTTGAAGAATCCAATCTTGAACGTGATTCTTGAAACATGTGATTTCTTGGTTAGCTCTTCTCCATTTATTGGGTAGATCTTCTCCCCCTTTTTGATGAGAAGTGTAACGATTTCATCAAAACTTGATGACAAAAAATGTTGTTCATAAAGAGCCTCTGATACCAATTGTGGTCCTTAATACTTATCAAGTTTTATCAATACAAACACATTAAACGATTACCAACCTGTTTAAATTATTAACAATGGTTACAAGATTGATCTATTGAAGCTCTCGATGTGTTCTCTCTGTTTTTCACCTTGAGTGTGTGTGTAAAATGTGATCTGATATGTTGAACAACTCTAGCTTCTCTAACACACTTGCTTTACCAACATAATATCTATTTTAGATATTATCTAACAACTAACAATATAATATCTAGAATATAACATCTAGATATTATAACTAAACTAACTAATTACTTAATAACAATAAAATACAATAACAACTAACTTTGACTATTTATTACAAACGACTTAGACTAATATTAATGAGACGACTTTTCTGCTTTAGCTTCAGATTGCGATCTTCGTATTGTATGATCTTGAATCCAATGAGACTGTGTCCTAACAATCTCCCCCTTTGGATCAAGATCATTACGAAAATGATTTAGCAATACGATCTTCTCTTTCAGCACATAAGATGCAATCTCTCTCTTAGTCTTCAAGATATAGTAAACTCCCCAAAAGATGTAGTTTTTCTCTCTTTCAGTTCATGGGAAGAAATTATCTCTAGTTCCAACTCGAAATTCTTCAGCAAAGTATCTTCAAAGAAAATTTCTCTCGAATCAGCATATCTTCAGAATACTTGCTCTTTGAAGAATCCAATCTTGGACGTGATTCTTGAAACATGTGATTTCTTGGTTAGCTCTTCTCCATTTCTTGGGTAGATCTTCTCCCCCTTTTTGATGAGAAGTGTAACGATTTCATCAAAACTTGATGACAAAAAATGTTGTTCATAAGGAGCCTCTGATACCAATTGTGGGTCCTCAATACTTATCAAGTTTTATCAATACAAACACATTAAACGATTACCAACCTATTTAGATTATTAACAATGGTTACAAGATTGATCTATTGAAGATCTCGATGTGTTCTCTCTGTTTTTCACCTTGAGTGTGTGTGTAAAATGTGATATGATATGTTGAACAACTCTAGCTTCTCTAACACACTTGCTTTACCTACATAATATCTATTTTAGATACTATCTAACAACTAACAATATAATATCTAGAATATAACATCTAGATATTATAACTAAACTAACTAATTACTTAATAACAATAACATACAATAACAACTAACTTTGACTATTTTATTACAACGACTTAGACTAATATTAATGAGATGACTTTTCTGCTTTAGTTTCAGATTGCGATCTTCGTATTGTATGATCTTGAATCCAATGAGACTGTGTCCTAACAATCTCCCCCTTTGGATCAAGATCATTACGAAAATGATTTAGCAATACGATCTTCTCTTTCAGCACATAAGATGCAATCTCTCTCTTAGTCTTCAAGATATAGTAAACTCCCCAAAACATGTAGTTTTTATCTCTTTCAGTTCATGGGAAGAAATTATCTCTAGTTCCAGCTCGAAATTCTTCAGCAAAGTATCTTCAAAGAAAATTTCTCTCGAATCAGCATATCTTCAGAATACTTGCTCTTTGAAGAATCCAATCTTGGACGTGATTCTTGAAACATGTGATTTCTTGGTTAGCTCTTCTCCATTTCTTGGGTAGATCTTCTCCCCCTTTTTGATGAGAAGTCTAACGATTTCATCAAAACTTGATGACAAGAAATGTTGTTCATAAGGAGCCTCTGATTCGTCAATGCAATAGATATTTATCCAGATCTTTGCAAATCTAGACAAAATAGTTATGTAACACCTGTAGCAATAAACAAATCAGTTAGAAACGCCTGTCAGTAACACTAAGTCACTTTGTGTAATGAATACACAATGGAAAGGAGCTGTTTGATGTTAACTCCCCCAGGGCTTCCATTTAATCATCGAAACACCACAAAGGTTATTTCTATAAACGTTATGACAAAGAAACAAATTCCTTGTGTGCTCGTGCTTGTGGTAGAAAGAATTAAGAACTTGATGATTGCTTATAGGGCTCGAAATTGTGTAAACCACTGAGACAACAGTAAGTTAAACACAGACTCAATGTGCATGAGTGAAGTGCAAAGGTGGGGCAGACTTCCTTCTTTTCAATATCCAGATTTTCCAAATGAAAATCAGATAGCATATGTGCTGCTTCCCCTATGAAAAATGAAACATTTTTCTGTTAAGAAGTAAATGAGTAGCTGGTGGGGTAATTTCAAGAGTTGGCATGGGCTAGTTGCCTGTTTCAATAATGATCACAAAAGAGTTGTGAAACACTAGAAATGTGGCTGCCCGACTCAGAAAAAGTTGGTGCAGAGTTTTGATATTCTTTTAACTCTGTTCTCACACCCTCTTTCTTTTAAACATTTAGCTCACTGCTAACCGAACTCTCTTTTTCATGATACCTCATCACTCTTCCACACTCATTTCTTTTGACTCCTCACACCCAATCACTATGGATTAACTTCATGGGTAGAAATCACTGGTTAACGTGATTCCATAGAAGTTGTGTGAATTCCTAGCACACTGATCCCGTATGTCCTATAAAGAATATGTTGCTCAAAACAATTTATAATCATGTAAGCTCATGTAGAACATTTAAAGTACACTCCCAAAATATAAAATCTTATGAACAATCGGGAAGTGGTTTGAACGTTTAAGAATATGTTTTCAATGATTGAAAGTTGTCCTTCTTTCAATCACATATGAGATTAAGATAAAGGAATATACTTTTAAGTGCGATCTTACATCTCATGAAGCTTAGCTTAAAGTCATAAACATATGATCGTATAAGCTTTTCTCAAAAATTATGCAAAAGTCTTAAGTCAAGTCAAAGAAACTTTATTCACTAATATTGAAAAGACAAAAAGCAGTAAAACAAATAACTTCTCTTACTCCCCCTGAAATTATGCATTTGAAAAAATTATCATTTGAAAAGATATGCATTTAAAATTTCAGAAATAAATATGTACTCCCCCTTGAAGATTGATTTCCTCGTTGGAGTATTGGAGTACAATGTCTCATATCAGCATTTGAGTAAGGTCTTCTTCTTTGAGGCACGGGTTCTAAGCTGATTTACTTAGAAACCACTTTGACATTGATGTCCGGGTCTTGAGCTGATTTACTCAAGAACCATTGTTCTTCTACTCCCCCTTGACAGTAGGTGCCTGCAACACAGGTTTAGTTTTCTTTGGTACCCACTAGTATTTGGGTCCATATGTGTTAGTTGCAGTTCGTATGGGGGTTATGGAATAAGAACCATACCAGTAATGATCTTTGGTTCTGTGAACAGGATCATGTGTACGATAGTAAGAACAAGAATTTTCCTTACCTGATAACCTGATCATTTGATCTTTCGTGTAAACATGAGCAGGTTTACTTTTCAGTGCATTGTTCTTCATTTCATAATGCGTATGTACACATGAGCTTTCATCTTTAACTGGTTTCTTCTTCCAGAAAAGATTTTCTTCCTTGTAGCTCCCTCTTCTCTGAAGTGAACCTGAACCATCTAACTTTCTGTGAAAAAGAGGGTTAGTAGTACGAATCTAATTTGAAGATTTAGATTTATTAGGAAAATCATATTTCTGAGATTGGTTTTTCTTGCGTTTATCAGAGGTGTTCTGTTTCTGTGAACGCTGATTTTTATAAACACTTGGTAAAGGCTTTCCTTTTTCAAGAAAAATAGAATGATCTGGAAGTGAAGCATTGAAATCAACCATATCTACTCCTTCCGTACACCCTTCTTCAGAATTTAAAAAATCATTTGCAGACTCAAATAAGTCATCAAAGAAATCAGTAGAAGTGTGAGGTGCTTTTGAAACTGTAGAACACTTTGTAGATTTAGAATGAAAAACAATGTTCTTTATAACAGTAGAAAACACATCTTGTTCTATATTCACCAAAATTCTTTCGTCAGATAAGACATTTTCTAACTCAATTATTTTGCTTACTAATACGAGTGGAGGTAGATAAGTTTTAGCTCGAACAGGTTTTGCCTCCATTTCAGTAGAAGAATATGTAGCAAAATATTCTTTTGAAAGAACTTTTGGTTTTTCCGAAAGATAACTATCATTCAGACTTGCATAACAGAATGGTAGTTGCATTTTCTTCAAATTCTTTCTATTTGTATCTTCTCTTACCTCAACTTCTTCTGATGCTTTGGTAACAAATTTGGGTTTCAAATGAGTATGTTTACCAGCAACATACATATAATCTGCATTATATAAACCAGGCTGTTTTCTGATAACATGTTTCAGGTAATGAGGATTATTACAACCTAATCCCCATTTTGCTTTAAAATCAGCCTCTTCATTAGGTGTATTCAAGAAAATAGTTTGATCTGTTTGGCCTATTGAGTAAAGTTTGGTTTCCAGACCATTTACCTTCTTATTTAGATTCTTGTTCTCAAACTGCAGTTTATAAACAATTAAGGCCATTTCTTTCTTTTCTAAATCAGACTTAGAAATTTGAGAAACAAAATCAGAAATCTTCTTTTCTAAACAATCGTTTTTAAGATTAAAATCAGAAGCAGATTTGCGTAGGGAATCCATGAGATCTTTGTTCCCAATAACTGACTTATTTAGTTCAAAGATCTTTTGATTACGCCTAGCAACTCTGACTTTTTCCCTTTTCAGTTTTGACTGAAGGTCTTGAAGTTTGACCATCATCGCATCCATTTTAATCATAAAATTATTTTCGGTTAAATTCGTTACCTCTTCAGCTGCTTCATCATCTGAATCATCATACTTTGCATGATTGGCCATCAAGCACATGTTAGCAGCTTCTTCATTCTCTTCTTCTTTTTCCTCTTCAGAATGATCTAACCAGAATTCGTCTTCAGCCATTAACACTTTGCCAGCTTCCTGTTGCTTGGATAACATTAGTTTGTTCTGGTAATACTCCGAATTGCGAACCTTTGGCTTTCGAAAGTTTGAGGCGTAATGTCCAATCATGCCACAGTTGTAGCATGTGATTGGGACATTAGCTTTCTTGTCTGTACTGGTGTAGTCATTCCCAAATTGCTTCCTTTCTTATGGTTTCTTCTCAAGAAATCTACTTCCTTCTACTCCTTCTCTATGCTCACGGTTCTTGGAGCTTGAGGAAGAATATCTCTGTGAATTTGATCCCGGTTTCTTGTAGAATTTCTTTTGGAATGCACGGGTCAGTAATTGCAGTGCTTGCTTGAGACTTTCTCCATCATCTCCATCAGATTCAGTTTCTGATTCAGAACTTGTAATTACTTTCTTCTTTTTCTTCTTATCTTTGACAACAAGTGCAATGGAATCAGGAACTTTCTCAACTTCCTTTTTCTTTCCACTCCTTTTCTCTTCTACTACTTCTCCGTTCTACCTTAGTGTCTCATACACCTTGTGGAGTGGAATGTCACTCAGATCTTTCATCTGTTTCATTCTTCGTGTATGCTTTTTCCATTCTGGTTTAAGGACACTGAGAAACTTGACGTTGTTCTCAATCTGTTTCTTTTTAACTCTATTCTTTGACAGTTCGTTCAGAAGCAGAACATATCATTCATAAGTGTCCGCTAGGCTTTCATCCTCAAAAGCTTTGAATTCTTCATAACTGTTTATACAGTTTGCGACTTTCATCTGGTTCCCAACCTTAGATCCCATCATCATCTTTTGAAGTTGATCCCACATCTTCTTAGCAGTAGCTTTGTAGCTGTCTATTTTGATGTAAATATCATTCGGGATACTTTGAAGAAGTAAAGATCTTGCTTGCTTATCAGCTTTGAAACGGTTCTTTTGTTCTTCAGAAAATTGGGCATACTCTACTGTAACAGTTTTCATCTTCTATTCTCTTTCCACGTTACCATCCTTACTGTCAGAAGAATCATCTTCAGCATCATCATCAGGTATTTGGACAGAAAGTGGTGCCATGGGACCTTCTTTTATTGATAAAAGAATGTTATCTGACATAATTTGTCTCGTTTTAAAGCCATGAGTCCATGTATGTAGATAAAGCAAAGAAAATCTGATACAACTAGAGTTTCTGACATAATGGTTTGCACAGGTGAGTGAAGTTAAGTTATTTGGATTGAAAAACATGAATCTTTGAGTCTCGAGTTGAGAGGGGGCACCTTGATGCGGAAGATGTTCCCATGGACCGATGTGGTGATTTCGGAAAAAAATGGGGTTGGACCACTTTTTTTTTGGGTCCGTGGATGTTATGGAAAGAGTTGGAAAGATAGTGTGTGACCTGGATGTGCTCGGCGAGATTATGGAAAACTCATATTGTGTTTCAAGCCTATGTTTTAGAGAGTAGTGGTTGGAAATTGGTATGATGATACATGTACAAAGAATGCAAGTGAATAAGAAATTAACCATTGTCAATGGGTCGAGGACAATCATTGATCGTAAGATCAAGAAGCTAAGGACCAAAGAAATCCGCCTTGTGAAGGTCTAATGGCGATGTTATATAGGGCAAGAGGAAACTTGGGAGGTAGAAGCAGACACAAGGTCCCAATACCCAAGTTTATTTGACGATAGAATTCCAGGACAGAGTTCTTTTGAGGGGGAGATATTGTAATAACCAAGAACTTAAATTCTAAAGGGGCTTGTGTGTTGTTGGGAAGCCCAAGGCCCAAGGACTAAATTGCAATTATTAAAAAGCGGATTAAAACCCTAGTGACCCCATCTATTCTCATTCTGACTTGTGGAGGCTACCATCAGTGTGTGTGTGTGTGTGTGTGTGTGTCAAAGAGTGAGCTTTGGAGAAGAAGAAACATTTGCTGGATTTGGGAAAATTCTTCACCAACCTTGTCAAGGTAATCCATAATTCTATCTTCTATCCATGATTATTGGTTTGTTTTTTTTGCTTGGTGTTAGAAATTAGTCTTCTGAGTTTTGAGAAGGGTTTGTTGGCCGATTTCACTCTTAGAAAGAGTAGATAATGGTAGGTTTTGGTAAATTAATGTTTGGGAAGTTTGGGACTCTTAATCTCAATGTTTTATATTTTAATATGGCTTCCAAATGATTTTTATCGTTCGGTCCTTGATTTGCACCGTGCATTGTGTGCGCTGCACGTACGTTCGCCCAAACCGGGACCGGGAACCAGGGAGACGGGAACCCTGTAAACCACCGGGAGTCGGGAGACCGTAACCGGTAGACCGGGAGTTGACAATCCCGGGAGGCGGGAGTCAATAAACCCAGAATGGGAAACCGGAAGGCCCAGGAGACGGGACCGGGAACCCGGGTGGCAGGAACCCGGTAGGTGGGAACCGGGAACCCGGGCGGCGGGAACCCGGTTGGTAGGAGGTGCTACCCGGTGGGCACCCGTGAGTCGGGGCCGAACCCGGTATGGGGGAAATCCATGGCGGGGGATGTCTTTCGGCCGGGAAGACCTTGGGTAGAAGGTTAGGACTTATAAAAAGGTGATGGGTCATTAAGGTTAATCCTAGAGATTGTATGATTTTCTTAACACCCCGAACTTCGTTATTCGTAGGTGTTTTAAGGACCAAAGCGTTAGTGTAAAAAGGAAGAACAGGAGTACCAGGTGAGTCTTTCTAACTGAAAGTGTGGTGACTTGTGTTTTATATTAAATTTATGAGATGTTATGTAACTGCATGTTTTGATATGTTGTAAAAGTTGAGATATTTGTATGCATAGATATGGGAGTGGATGTGTAACGGCTAAGTAAGTGGGTGTGTTCTGCCAGTGCCCATGTCGGGGGGCGTGTCCCGTTTATGCCATGCAGGGTGTGTTCCAATTAAGGCAGCGTGAGACTGACACGTTGTCACAAGTGGCATGACTTCAGTGTGCCGATTACATGTGTAGCATTGCGATTAAAATTTTAAATGTTTTAAAGTGGAGAATTGCTTATAAATGTTATAGATTGTTTTAAATATTGTTGTTGGTGCGTATATTGTTGCTAGAGGGAACTCACTAGACCTTTTGGTCTGACCCTCGCTTTTCAAAACTAAAACCACTTTCAGGTAAGGGGTTCAGTTAGAAGTTCGTTCAAGGGATTTGTAGGAGGCGGTGTCGTGATAGGGACTTGGAGGAAGTTCACAGTTCCGATAGACCTAGATTATCTCAGTTGTAGTTATATTCTTACATTTTTGGTTGTAATGCGTTGTATATTAGTTGTTTTGGATTCGGGGTGTTACAAGATTCACCTCTTAGAGATTCAGAGGTTGCCTCTTAATGGAACCATTAAGAGGTAAACAAACAACCCCTTAATTGTCTTATCGAACCGACTACACACCATATGCATATATGTGGTATATATTTGTACACAAACACGTAATAAGTCACATATGGTGTTATGTTGGGCCTTAATAAGTTATAAAAGGTCATATTGGCTATAATGGTGGTTTAGTGGTTCGTATTATGGTATAATGGTTCTTAGTTGTCTTATCGACCCTAAAAGACAACACATGCATCTATGCAGTAGATTTGTTCACACAAACACATAATAAATCAATACGTGCACACAAGCACATAATAAGTCAACACTAGTGTTATTGGGCCTTAATAAGTCATAAAATGTCATATTGGTCTATAATGGTGGTTTAATGGTTCATATTGGGTTATAATGGTTCTTAGTTGTCTAATTGATCCTAATACATAACATATGCATCTATGCAGTCGATACGTGCACACAAGTACATAATAAGTCACCATTGGTGTTATTGGGCCTTAATAAGTCATAAATGTCATATTGGATTATAATGGTGGTTTAGTGGTTCATATCGGAGTATAATTGTGCTTAGTTGTCTAATTGACCCTAATACACGACACATGCATCTATGTCGATACGTGTACACAAGCACATAATAAGTCACCACTGGTGTTATTGGGCCTTAATAAGTCAAAAAATATCATATTGGGCTATAATGGTGGTTTAGTGGTTCATAATGTGGTATAATGGTGCTTAGTTGTCTAATTGACCTTAATACACAACACATGCATCTATGCAGTCGATACGTGTACACAAACGCATAATAAGTCAGCATTGGTATTATTGGGCCTTAATAAGTCAACAAATATGTGGTTTAACGGTTCATATCGGGGTATAATGGTGCTTAGTTGTATAATTGACCCTAATACACAACACATACTTCTATGGAGTTAGTACGTGTACACAAGCATATAATAAGTCATCATTGGTGTTATTGGACCTTAATAAGTCACCAACGATCATAATAGGCTTAAATTGTTCTATTAGGCTTTGATGAGTTCTAATGGACTTAAATCGGTTCAATTGGCTTAAATCGATTCAGTTGGACTTTAATCTGTTCAATTGAGTTTTAAGGGATCTATTGAGTTTTATTCCGTTCAATTGGGTTTTAAGGGGTTATATTCGGCGATAACGGTTTCAAATGGTTTTTATTAGCTTTTTAACGGGTTTAATTCTTTTTTTTCTTGGCATTGAACGAGTAATTATAATAAAAAAAATCCGATAATAATAATGATAATAAAGCAATTAATAAATAATAAAAATTAAAATTAAAAACTAATAATAATAATTATTATATTAATAATAATAGTATTAACAATACCAAATGTTGTATTAATAAGGAATATTTCGGCGGATTCCAAAATTCCGGCAGAATATTCCGTTGGAAACTTCAATTTTCAAATATTAAATATATTATCTAGAAAAAGTAGACGGTTTTTTTTGAAAATTTAAAATTCCAGAAAATTTTCCGACGGGTATTTCTTCTTTTTTTTCCGACGGAAAATTCCACAAATCCGCTGAAAATGTTTCTTATTTTTTAATTTATTTTTTTATCTTGAATTTTTTTTAAATTAAAAAAGGTTTCCAACGGATTTAGCCGCCGGAAACACACTGCCTCAAAACCTCCATCACGAACACTCTCAAACCTAAAGAATATATCTTAGAAGTCAAATCCATGCCTCCCTCTCAGGCGAATCCCCATCCCCAGAAATCCCCCCAGGGCGATCCCCCCTCCCCGGGCAATTCCCCACCCCCCCACCCCGACGGTCGCTTCCCTCCCTGGTGCTCCCTCTCCCTCTCCTCTCCGAGATCCACCACCACCCCTCCACCGCTCGACATTCGCCACCACCACCACACCTCCGCCACCCAACGTTCACCACCACCACCACTGTGGGGTTATGCCCCGTAATCACCACCACTCCGGCCAAACCACCATATTGACCACCATTCCGGCCAAACCACAATCGTAACCACCACCACTTCGACCAAACCACCATCACGACCACCACCACTCTGGCCAAATCACCATCGTGACCACCACCACCGTTGGTTTCTGCCATCGTGAGCCACCACCACCACCACTCCATCTCCCACCACCGATTTCATTGTTTGGTACATTTTCTTCTCAATTTTGACCTTAATTTATATGGTTATTTTCTTTTTTATGTGAATCGTTTGGTAAATAGTATGTGCTATAGCAAGTAAATCACCTCATTTTTTACCTCAATTTTAGTGGTTATTGGACGATTTTTATGTTAGTGTTAATTCGTTTAATTGTATGTGTTATAGTAAATGGTATGTTCTATATCTAGTAAATGTTATGGTTCTAATTTAATGATGCTTAATTGTGATGATGCTTAATCGTTCTTTATAAAAAATGTCATATATTTTCTCTATCACTATAAATAGATTCTTTTAGTTTATGTTGCTTAATCGTTCTTGGACGTCTTTTTAGACTACTTAATGAAATTTTAAGTTTATAGAACCATGAATTGGTATCGTATATATCTAACACATTATAATACCTTGTTAGGATTTTTGATGAAATTAGTTGGTGTATTCTTGATAAAACCGAGTGATTGTTAAAATGTCATATATGATGCAATATTCATCTACTTTCTTATGTAATATTCATCTATTTTCTTATGTGATTCAAAAATTGTATCATTAATTAGTTGGGTTGCCAATTGTTAGGCAAACATTAGGATTGATTATTTGTAGTTAGGTTGCTAATTGTTGGGCAATCATTAGGATTGACTATTTATAGTTGGGTTGCCAATTGTTGGGGAAACATTAGGCTTGATTATTTGTAGTTGGGTTGTCAATTGTTGGGTAAACATTAGGCTTGATTGTATATGGAAATATTTATTTTATAGACGTTATGCCGCCGAAATGTTGAAAAATAAATTTTTTTGTTATTTCAAGGCTTTCAAAAGACCTCTAAGTCTATGGTTTGACTTTCAAATGGTCAAACCATTACACGTAGTATTTTCAAAGTCATTCAAAACTTCTCTTAATCTACGGTTTGACCTTCAAATAGTCACACAATTACACTTAGGGTTTCAGGGTTATTCAAAACTCCTCTACACGTACGATTTGACTTTCAGATAGTCAAACTGTTACACGTAGTGTTTTAAAGACTTCCAAAAGACCTCTAAATCTATGGTTTGACTTTGAAATAGTCAAACCATTACACATATTCAAGTCTTTCAAAAGACCTCTAAACCTATGGTTTGACTTTCAAATAGTCAAACCATTACACGTAGTGTTTTCAAGACTTTTAAAAGACCTTTAACCTACGATTTGACTTTCAAATAGTCAAACCATTACACGTAGTGTTTTCAAGACTTTCAAAAGACTTCTAAACCTACGTTTTGACTTTCAAATAGTCAAAGCATTACACGTTGTGTTTTCAAGACTTTCAAAAGACCTCTAAACCTACGGTTTGACTTTCAAATAGTCAAACCATTACACTTAGAATTTCAAAGTCATTCAAAACTCCTCTATACCTATGGTATCACATTTGTTGGATTAGCTTTGTAATTTTTAGGCAAACTTTAGGTGGATAAACATTATTTCAAGTCCATAGATGTATATATGCAAAGACTAATCATACTTTCATCAATTTGTAGTTATGTCAACTAATACCGACTGAGGATGGATGTATAAACGTTGAAATAGGGGTGGCCTATTGAATCCGATAATTACGAATTAGTTAGATTTTTGGATTTTGCCTTCGCAAGTGAGCAAGATGAAAAATTAAGATGTCCTTGTAAGAAATGTAAGGTTCTCAAATACAAAGGGATATAGGAGGTGGATTTAGACTTATTAAGAAAGGGATTCATGCTTTCTTACACTCACTGGTATGCATACAGTGAAATAGCACCCAAAGTTCAACAACTATAACAAACAATAGTGGATGAAGACTATATTGAGTTTGATGGTGTTCAGCAAATGTTGATGGATCAAAATGTTCCCGATACGTCAAGTACGTGGGATAAGAAATATCCAATTCCATGTGCATAGAACTTCTAAATATGTTAGAAGTTGAGGACCAACCATTGTGGGAGGGATGTTAGAGATTTTCAAAGTTAGAGGCAGCCACAAGGTTTTTGAATTACAAGGCAGATTGCAATGTACCTAAGTCAAACTATAATCGTAACATTTCGATGGTTAAAGAAATGCTACCTATGGTGAACAATTGGTTGGTAGAGACAAATAATATGTTGAAGTAACGTGTTCTTCCGAAAGAAAGATCCATACATGAAAACACCATTGCATGTTATTCTATAAGGATTATGCTAATGATAACATTTGTTGAGTGTGTTCGGAGCCTCGTTACAAAACAGTTGGCTGGAACACTAAGGTGCCTAATTGGTGATGACGTATTTGTTAATTGCACCAAGATTACAATGGTTGTATATGTCTAAGAAAACAACAAAGGAGATAATTTGGCACTGCGATCATCAGACTCGGTCGAGAAAGAATGGTACATCCCAGTGATGGGGAGGCTTGGAAACATTTTAACAGGATACATCCTGATTATGCTCAATAGATCGGGAATGTTCGTCTTGGCTTATGTACAAATGGATTCAACCCCAGTAACTTGAACTCAAATCCTTATTCACTATGGCCCGTCTTTCTTACAAACTACAATCTACCGCCTTGGATGTGTATGAAAGAGTGTTATGTCCACTTTGCTTTGCTTATTCCGGGAAAGAAGAGCCCAGGACAAAATTTGGATGTATTTCTTCGACACTTGATCGAGGAGTTGAGGATTTATTCTTCGAGGGTATTTATACCTATGTTGCTTATCGTAGGACGAGTTTCACAATGAGGGCCATACTGTTATGGACGGTTAGTGACTTCCCTGCATATGCCATTCTTTCTGGTTGGAGCATGCATGTGCATATTGCATGTCCATATTGCATGGGCAATGCATGTGATTTCTAGTTACGAAGCGGAGGGAATTCGTATTCGTTTGACTGTCACCGCAAGTTTCTACCAATGAGACACACGTTCAGGCGTGACAGGATCCGATTTCGTAAGGGACATGCGAAAAAGTTGATCCACCCTAGTCCCAACCGGGAACCAAATATGGAATCAATTGTGTGTCCTTCCTACGATTTACGATGGTGTCCCACACGGGTTAAGTTACTATAGAAATCCTGTGGGTTTTGGGGTAACACACAATTGGGTAAAGTGGAGCATTTCTGGGAGCTACCATATTGCCACACTTTGTTGGTACGACACAACCCGGATGTAATGCACATTAAGAAGAATGTGTTTGATAATCTGTTTCACACGATAATGGACACACCAAAATTGAAGGATGACATCAAAGCAAGGAAAGACATAGAAGAATACTGCAATCGAATGAAGTTGCATATAAGGGAGGAAGAAAACAAAATCTTTAAACCGAAAGCTTCATACACATTGAACAAAGATCAAGTACGAAAGGTGTATGATTGGTTGAAGAAGTTGAAATTTCCATACGAATATGCTTCCAACATAGGGTCATTGGTAAACCTCGAGAATGCTAGTTTCTATGGCTTCAAGAACCATGATTGCCACGTGTTCAAGAAAATACTGCTCCTTATTTTCATTAAAGGGATGGTACCTTTAACACCCGTAATTTCAAGTAAGCTTTTAGACCCCTCTTATCTTAAAATGTCGCTCGTGCACGAAAAAAATGGGATTCTTGGGCTTCGGCAAGGATGATGCGACTATTCTCGGCGACTGTGACATAGTCACTGTCGCCAAGGGTGTCGCGGGGTCTAGAGGGCCTTTGGTACATTCAGGGTGAGAGTGCCCGGCGATTGTGACATTGTCACTCTCACCGTGGTACAATCGCGGAAGGGGGTATGGTCGCGGTACATGTGCCGCGATAGTGACCTGCGACAGTTTCATGGTCACTATTCCATGGCACCGTCGACGACGGGGTGCAGGCTTCAATAAATCAAATTTTTTTGGGCTTTTCTCATTCATTCTTTCACCCACTTTCTCCTAAAACTCTCTCAAACGAACCCTTTTGCTTCCATGGTGATTTTGAGCATTTGAGGCACCAAGACTCGGAATTCCAAGTGATTCTTCATCGTCTAGCAAGCTTTTGGAAGCCAGAACTAGAATCCTCTCATCTTTGTCTCCTTCATCAAATTTTCTAGGGTTTCATCTAACCATTTTCTCCATTTTGAAGATTGGGAGTTTGTGGCTCATTTTGGTGACCTAGAGGTATTTTGGCTGGTGGATTGAAGCTATGGTGTTAGTGCATAAATATGTTGGATACAAGATCATGAAGATGAAACATGAAAGTCAAGTCAAAAGCTCAAGTCAACTCTCATGCTAAAAGTCAAAGTCTTTGCAATAAAAGGTCAAAGTCAAAGTGTTGTGTTTTGTAAGTGAAGTTAGTATAAATAGTTATTTTCGTTCGTAGACTCATATGACTAATAGAAGGTAATATGTGTGTATCAGTGTAGTGAGAGAGTTATTGTGAGAGCACTATGTGTATCGAATTTGTGATTGAAATAAAATTGTTTTTTTGTTCAATTAATTTGATTGTCATCTTGATCATTTGCACACGTTGTGGGACAAACAGTTGGTATCAGAGCATACAAAGATTCAGAAATCATGATCTGAATTTGATCTTTTGGTCGATTTTTTCAAGAACACGCAAAGAGAACTGTGCAGATTCGATTTTCGTCGTTCAGTGTTGTTTTGGATATGTAATGGACTGTTTGGTACTCGATTTGATGTTTAGAACATTTTTTGTTTGATTTGCTTTTTCTAATTCACATCTATTTGGTGTGAATTTTGTAATTCATTGAGTTTTTGTACGAGTTTTGAATACGCACTGTAACTAGATCAACATTGTAATTTTGGTGTTTTTGAGTGTAATCAATCGATTGTAATTTGTTCAAGAATTGTACTAAAGCAAATCTGCAAAGTTTCAGATCGTTTTTTAGAGTTTTGAATCGAATTTAGGTGAAAAGTTTGTTTTTGGTTGAACAGATGAGGAACACACAAGATCCTGAAAACGTGCAAGCTTCTTACTGAAGAACACGCATGACAAAGAATCTTGCAAAGGGTGAAGAACACGCAAGAAGCATCGTGCGAGAAGTCAGAATACGCACGTTATTGTGAGCGAGTTTTGGTATATCTTTGATCTGCGTGAAGTTGTTTTGTGTGCGCGAAGTTAAAGTTGGAAATATTTTCTAAGTGCCAGAACGCGCAGACGCATTACGCGAAGTGTTTTTCTTCAAAACTCGCAAGTAGTTGCCTGCACGAAGCTAAAACGTGCACGACCCTGCCTGCGCGAAGCTAAAACAGCACGACCCTGTTTGCGCGAAGTGACAACGTGCATCCTTCGTTTTACGCGAACTCAGTAATCACATCCTTTGTTGTGCGCGAACTAGGAACGCGCATAACACTGTTTGCGTGAAGCTCACTTTCTTTGTTCTGCGAGTTTTAGAACTTAGAGACTTTTCTGAGATTTTCAAACATTGACCAAGTTTGACTTTCAAACTCAAATTTGTTTCTGAATTTTTTACGGTCAGTTCAAATCAGTGCAAAATTAAAGATGACTTACAGAGAGGCTCTTGCTATCGGTACAGATGTAAAGCCACTAGTTCTGTTTAAAGGTGAATATGAGCAGTGGAAGGATAGATTTTTAGACTTCATTGATCGGAATGATCTAGGTCACTACATCAGACTGTCTTTGATAGGAGTGATGAAACCTCCAATGTCGGTAGAAGATTGTACTGAGGAACAGAAGAAAAGGCAAAAAGCTGACAGACTAGACAGATCTTTTATTCTGTAAGGAATTTCCAATGAGATTTCTGTCAAAATAGATAGCTATAAAGCTACAGGGAAGTAGTTACGGGATCAGCTTGAGAAGATGATGTTAGGGTCAAAGATGTCATCAAAGAAACAGATTGAAAGAAATTTTAGGAGTGAGATCAGATTGGTTGAAGAAAAGGAAAGAGTTTTGGAGACTGAAAATGGTATTCTAAAGAAGAAGATTTCTAAGATAGAAAGTGAAAAGTTTGAGCTGGAAAGAAAGATTTCAGATCTAGAAGCTTAAATTGTCAAAATCCAGAAACAAGATACTATAAGTAGAAATGAGAAGACAGTTAAGAGTTTGGAAAGTGCTAATGAAGAGCTGCAAAAGAAGATTTCTAACTTGGAGCAAAAGATTGCCAAAGACAAAGATGAGTTTAATAAAGTTAAGAAAGTATTTGGCCAAAAATTCTCTGAATTTTCAAGAAAGACCTTTGAAGAAATGAAAGTGAATGAGCTTAAATGTGCAAAACTGTCTCAACAAGTGACTGATTTTGAGAAAGTGATCATCATTGAAAGGGACAAATTTGCAAAAGAGAAGAAGGTAGTTAAGCAGAAAAATGTTGGAATCTTCAAAGAAATATCGAATCAGAGAAAGAATGTCAAGAAGGATTTTGAAGAAGAAAGAAAAAATTTTAAGTCAGAGATTAAGAAACTTACAGAGAAGCTATCTGAATTATCAACAAAGGCAATGAAAGATCAAAATACGAAGTTTGAATTCCTAAAGAAGATTGATCTACTCACGACAGAAAGGAACAATTTATCTTCCAAGATAAAAGAGCTTGAAAAAGTTGTCTCTATGGTGGTTGTGACTGAGCAAAAGACTCCAGAGTCAATAATTCACACATCTAGAGATGAGACACTTCATACAACTGTTTCTACAAAGAGGTCAATCAATTCAAAAGATTAGATTATGTTACCACTGAAAGTCCTAGTGCGTGGAAAGTTATATAAAGTATTTATAGACTTTATTTGTTAATTATTTAGGTTTTATTTATTTATTTGTAAAAGCCTTTAGATGTCATTTGGGCTTAATTATTTGTTAATGAGCTTGGGCCTAGCATGTGTAGGTCTAAGGTATATAATGCTTGTTTAGAGTGAAACTAGGGTTAAGCATTAGACTAGAGAAACAGTATTGTGCGTTTATCAGGTTTAGAGAGAGAGTTTGCTTTTCAATCCAATGTTTGTAACACTCTCAATCATTCAATACAATTAATCTTTCAATTATTCATTGTTACTTGAGCAATCTGGGATTCACAATTGGTATCAGAGTGAAGAGACAAAGATTTGATTCGAAAAAGGTAATTTTTTTTCTCTTCTCTCTCTGTCGATCGATTTTTTGTCTGAGGTTATTTGGGCTTGTTGATTTTTGCTAAATCTTTGAGTCTAGTTGCTCCAAATCTCTTTAGTCTAGTTAGATTAAGTGGTTGGTAAAGTTTCATCTTCCAATTCGTAAGATTGAAGTAGAATTTTGGGTTTTATAGATCTAAAATTTTATAGTCTGTGTTCTTGAGTTCTTATTGAAAATCATTGCTTTTGGCTCGAAAATCGATTAAAAGGGTGTTAGAATTCTGGGTTTAATCGATTAAAATTGCTAAATTTCTTTAGTTTTTGATTGAAAGATTTTTAATTTTGTGTTTGGGGCCAATAGTAAGGTTTTAGTTTGTGTTCTTGCACCGCCAAACCCTGTTAATACCCTACCCGGGTCTCGCGTGCACCTGGTTGAAGCCCTCTTCCTATCGAAACCCTGTTCTTCACCAAACCCGGTTCCATTCCCAATCCAGGTTGTTCCCAAGCCAGGTTATCCCAAGCCACGTTGTTCCTAAGCTAGGTTGTCCCAAACCCGGTTCCACCCAACCCTTGAAGTCCCCCGGGCTTCGGCCAATTGCCAACCGGGTTTCAGCTTGAAGTCACCCAGGCTTCGGCCAATTGCCAACCGGGTTTTAGCTTGAAGTCCCCCGGGCTTCGGCCAATTGCCAACCGAGTTTCAGCTTGAAGTCCCCCGGGCTTCGGCCAATTGCCAACCGGGTTTTAACTTGAAGTCCCCCGGGCTTCGTCTATTTGCCAATCGGGTCTCGGCAATAAAGCCACCCGGGCTTCGGCTAATTATCATCTGGGTCTCAAAGTGACCCGGGTTTCAGCTTAATATCCAACCGGGTCTCGACCAACTGGGTCTCGGCTACTAGCCACCCGGGTCTCCACCCAGGTCCTCATGCCACCCATGCTGTGGCTCCACTGGCCCCCACGCCGCCCGTGTCGTGACTCCACCGGTCTCCGCGCCACCTGTGCCATAGTCTAATACTACCCAACCACCCTGTGACGTCCCCGCACCATCAGACACCCGGACCGCGCCATACGGGCCCGTGATCCCTGAATCGCCGAACCATTTTTTTTACCCGGATCAAGATATCCGGTATTTATCCAAAAACAAATCTTGGGACCCCCGTGCTAAGTCGTAGGAGGGGGACATTTTTGCGTATTACTCTGTATGAATTTATTGAATCAAATCGCGATCATCTTACGATCATTTTGTTCAAGTAACAATGTCTTATTCTGATTATCAACAAGAAATTTCTGATCTCAAATCCAAGATTTTAGTTCTTTAAGACAGATTGGAAAACAATTACAACGTGCTTGTGCAAGTTAATGGTGAAAATGTTGATAATATGAGTTGGGCACAAAGCTTAAAAAGAGAAAAAGAAAAATTTGCTGAACAAAAGGATGTTTTGAAGAAGCAATTTTCAGAACTCTCGAAAAAGTTTGAAAAATCAGAGTGTGAACATGATGCATATATTCAAAATTATGTTCGTACATATAATTCAATTATTGCAAACCAGGACGAGTTGATTGAGAATTTCAAAGAAGCGAATATGATGAAAAGTGATCCAACAAGTGCTGAAGCTTCAAAGAAAATAACTGAACTTGAACGAAAAGTTGCAGATTTTGAAGCCCGAGAAGAGAAGACATTAGAACTTGAAGAGAAACGGAAAGATGTAGAGAGTGAAAACCATGATCTGAAGAAAAGACTTGTTGTTTTTGAAAAAGAAAAAGTTGATTTTCAAATGAAAGAAAGAATTTTGAAAGAAAGATTCTTGATCTTTCAAAGAAAGTTTTTGACGAAAAAAAGTTTTTGAGCTTCAAAATGCAAAACTTTCAAAACAGATTTCTGATTTTGAAAAGGTTTTGATAATGGAGAGAGATAATTGTTAGTGCACATATTTGTTGGATACAAGATCATGAATGATGAAGATCAAAGTAAAGCAAGTCAAAGCTTAAAGTCAACTCTCAAAGAGAAAGTCAAAGTCCCTTGTAAATAAAGTCAAAGTCAAAGTAGTTGTGTTGTATTTGTTAGCTAGTATAAATAGTCTTTGTCCTTGTCTTTGTAATAGTAGTTGTAAGTGAAGAAAGTACACATGCAGAGCTTATTAGAGAAGAGTCCATTGTTTACATTCTAGTGAGAGAAGGTAAAAAGAGTGATTGTAATTTGTGAGATAAATCATTGACATGTGATTACGAAATTGTCATCTTGATTGTCATTATTGATAATTGCAATTAGAACTTGAGATTTGGGAATTAACAATTGGTATCAGAGCAGATCCAAAGTGAAATCAATCAAGAAATGGAAAGTTCGCACTGTTCATCGGAGTCTTGATCGAGTTTGAATTTTTGGGTGTAATTCGAGTTGTAATCGATTGAATTGAGTTCGTATTGTTGTTTAGATCAATATTGTAATGATTTATTGTAGAATTGCACTGTAATTCTCAATTATTTTTGAGATTTTGTTAATTTTAGAGTTCATGAGTTTGAACACTGTAGTAGGATCAATTTGTTCTTTTGTGTGATTCTTGTTGAAATTCAGTAATTGTGGTTCGTTCTAGATGTATTGGTGAGCAAATTGTCGAAATTTGAGATCAAAATTCGAAGAATTGATGGATTTTCTAGCCAAACAGAGTGGATTTTCAACGAGATCTCAAGAACTTACATAAGTTCACGAAGAACTCGCAGATCATGAAGAACTCGCATTGGATTTCAACATTTCGCATCGAAGATTTCGCAGAATCATTGGATTTCGTAGAATCGTTACATTTCGCATTATTTTGTGTTTCTGAATTTTACAAGCGTTGAATTCGCATACGTGTCTTCTGCGAATTGTACAGAATTCGTACGTGTGGGTGTTGCGAATTGCTAGAATTCGCATAAGGTTTATGTGCGAAAAGTTGTGTGAAAATATTCAAAGGACAGAATTCGCACAACTCTTGTATGCGAAAAGTGAAAGAACTCGCATATCACATTATACGAATTCCTAGAATTCGCATAACAGTGAAATACGAATTCCTCAGAATTCGCTTAAGGGCATCATACGAATTCTTTGTTTTCGCATAAAATTTGAATTTTTTTCTAAGTGTTGAATTCGTGTGAGATTGTGATGCGAAAAATTGTATGCGAATTCTGATAGTTTCTTGCTTGCGAATTCTGATTTCTTCTTGTGTGTGAATTCTTGTTAGATTTATTTGTGTGCAAATTCTGATTTGTGTGTGTCTGTGAATTCTGTCATTTGTACTTGTTTGCGAATTTTGCATACGAATTCTTTGCATTTAAGTGTGGTGCGAATTCCATACATGGAAATTTTTTGGAAATTTTATTTTCTGAATTTTTCTGTATTTTGAGATTTCACTTGGATTAACGATCATTGTCAAGTTCTTTTTGTAAAAATATATTCGAGATGGGATATTTTTCTGATGATGATGAAGTAAAGGTTGCCAAACTCATATTAGAGATCAAAAATCTCGCTTCATCTGTTGAATATTACTCGAAACGATCAAAAAGATATCATGATGAAAGGAAGATACTGAGAGAAGAAGTCAGTGCATTAAAGACGATTAATGAAGATCTTCTGAAACAGACTTCTGGGCTTAATGAAGAAAAGGTACTGATTTTGGAAGCTGAGAATACTGAGCTGAAGAGAAAGATCTTATATATGGAAGATCAAATGGTTCAAATCCAGCAAGCAGATTCTGTTGACAGTTTTGAGGAGAAGATTAAGAATCTGGAGGACGCTAATGAAGAGTTGAACAAAAACATTACTGATCTGGAACAAAAGATAGCCAAAGACAAAGATGACTTTGAGAAAGAAAAGAAAGCCTTCGCAAAGAAATTCTCATAATTTTCAAGAGTTTTGAAGAGAAGAAAATGGTTGAGCTTAAATGTTCTTGTTAGGTCTGATTTTATAGTAATCATTGTATTTATAGGTTTGGTCAAATATTGTATTTAGTGTCAAATACTGTGTAGTATTGACCAAGGGTATTTAAGTCCCTTTGGTCTTGGTTGTTTGTAAGGATTCACTCTATATTCAATATCATTCTACTTTGCGCGACATTGTCTCTCTCTACTTTCTCTCTCTAGGATTTAGTTGATTCTTGGACTATCAACTGGTATCAAAGCTAATCTAGATCTTGAGAGAATTGAGAGAATCGTTTTTCGTATCTGAATTTGTGCATTAATTCGAAAATTTGATTGATTTTCTTGAATTTTTTCAAGAAAATCTCGTTTTTGAATTTTTCATAAAATTCAATCTGTTTTGTGAACGAATTCTTGTGAAATTTGGTTTCTTGGATTCGATTTTGATTGCTATACACTTTTAATTCACATCGATTTGCAAGAAAAACAAGTTTTGATTGTCGATTTTGAAAATTGTTGATTTTCTGGAAACTCGTATTTTCGAACTGTTACATTCTTAAAATCGTGATTTTGTGGTTTTTAATCGTTTTT
Source organism: Arctium minus (assembly GCA_954870635.1). Taxonomy (NCBI): domain Eukaryota; kingdom Viridiplantae; phylum Streptophyta; class Magnoliopsida; order Asterales; family Asteraceae; genus Arctium; species Arctium minus. The sequence goes on from OX941080.1 coordinate 145,118,287, forward strand.
GTTGATTAAAATGTGTTAGAAACCTGTTTTCGTTCATTTCTGTTTGAATTAGTTGCATGAATTTCATGGTTATAATCGAATCTTGCGAGTTTTACTTGGTTTTCTTCGGTTTGCGCTAGATCTATAGTTTGCGCGAGTTCATACATGTTTGCGCGAGTTCATATCAGTTTGCGCTAGTTTCATTGTTCTAATCGTTGTGCTAGTGTTTCAGGTTTTCGCATTGGGTTATTCACACAAAACTTAGTTTGCGTCTTCTGTTGGTCCCAAATAGCAGTAACTAAATAAAAGAAGTATTGTAGAAGGGGGGGTTGAATACAATACACACAGTTTTTCACTTAATTTAATTCTTATTGATTTGAAATCAAGAATTACACATAGAAAACTTTTGATTGTTGCGGAAGAGAATAGATGAAATCTATTCAAACAATCTTACACAAAGAGAAATGAAGAACAATTGTAAAACACTTAGACAACAATAAGAACTTCTTAGAGAGAGAATGCCAGTGCACTTAGAGAGCTTGAATGCTTGAGAGCTGGTGATCTTGCATGTTGAACCATCCTCCATATTTATAGTGCCTCATGCATTAAATGCATGGGACACCTGTTGAACAAGGGATGGATACAGGTCTTCAGCAAGGTACAGGATGTACTTTTTGTCTTGAGGTGTTTTGGCTTGAAGTGTTGACCTGCAGAAGGATGGTAGAGACCTTTCCTTAAAATGGTGTAGTAGACAAAACTTACTTTATCTGATCTCTAGATGAGGTCCACGTCAATGCAAGATATCACAATATACTTTGTCAGAAAAGTACAATGTGTTTGAAGAAATCTTCAGGACTTGAAGACTAAGAAGTCTTTGGTTGCCGAAGACATCTTCGGGCTCCTGAAGACTGAGAGGTCTTCGGCTCTTAAGACTGAGAGGTCTTCGGCTCCTGAGACTGAGAAGTCTTTGGCTTCTGAAGATTGAGAAATCTTCGGCTTCCGAAGATGTCTTCGGCCGAAGACATCTTCGGCCGAAGAGGTCTTCAGCCGAACGAAGATGTCTTCGGCCGAAGACATCTTCGGCCGAAGAGGTCTTCAGCCGAAGAGGTCTTCGGCCGAAGAGGTCTTCAGCCGAAGAGGTCTTCGGCTCCTGAAGACTGAGATCGGCACCATCCTGGCCAATGGTGTTGATCAAGTGGGCATACTTGGCTTTAGGCTGAGGAGTCTATCTTCAATCCGCTTTGAAAGATGTTCTCCTTCTTTGTCTTCTTCGGTTGATCTTCGACTTCACCGAACATTTGTATAGAAACCAAGCTGCTAAAAGAACCTCAAAATATTCTAAGTATGATGATATAAAATGGAAGATCGGGAGGTCATCTTCAAATCTTCAGATGACCCAACAATCTCCCCCTATTTGAGGATGACATCCATACTAAAGAATAAAACAAAGAGTGTACTGAAAATTTTTTTCACATAGAAATTTTTTCAAAGTGTTGACCCATATTTACTCTTTTTGGGTTCTTTTCACATAGATTTTTTTTTTTGTATAAGGATTTATAAGTATATCCGACATTTACAAAAGAATAAAAGAATGAAGTATATATGTACAAACTAAATAAAAGAAATGCACTTGTATTAAATATGACTTAACAAATCAAAAATTACAAGTACATAGGTAAGATAGAGCATTGCTTCATTCCTTCTTCTGTCTTTTATGAAGTTCACCCATAATGTCATGTCGAAGAAATGCAGCTTGAGAATTAACGGGGATAAGAGAGAGAATGGCTACCAGAAACTCGGTGTGAGCGATAGATATTTCTTCATGTCTGAAGAATCTCTTAGTTTCCGTCTCATCCAAGAAATAAACTCCTTTGTATGGACGCCCTGTCACAGTGCCTGGACCCAAGGACGGACCACCTGGTATCTTCAGATTCAGATTTTGAGAATTGGGAGTCATTCCTTTGGCAGCAAGATCCTTGAAGATGTGTTGTTTGTCAGAATGAGAGATTTGTGGAGGGGAGGAGAGACACATCTGCTTTAGAATCTCAACTTGAACTTCTTCATCATGAGAATGCTTGTACTTCTTGCCAATGTTCTTCATTCTCTCCAGAAGAGTGTTCAGAGACCTTTTGACCGAAGGCTTGTGTCGACTAAGGGACTTGGATAAAAGTTCAGAAATTTCATACCATTCAGAAAGTCCGTAGTCGTCCAAGTCGCAGAATCTGGTAGCCTGCTGAGAGCTGTCTTCTCTGCGGATGACAATTCTGATATCTATCTCTGATCGTTTGGAGGTGCCAAACTTTACTTCAACAATTTTAGATTTCAATTTTCGTTCCATCAAAGATTTTCGGTACCATAGAATGTCATCAGAATCAAGCTCAGCTACTTGCTGGATGTCAACTTTAGAAGGAGGTTGAAGTTTTAGTCGATCAACTTCACAAACAAAGGCTTTTATAGCAGAAGCCTTTTGTTGTTGGGAAAGCATGGCCTCTTCATCAGCAGATAGCTTTTTCTTTCCTTTGTCTATCCCTTGTCCTGGAAGTAGCTCCCCCTCAGTTGGAGCATCAGTAGAAACAACAGAGGTGGGACCCTGACGGCCGCTGTCTGAAGAGACTTGAACCACCAGCTGTTTCTCCCCCTCAGCGGCAGTCGGGGGAGTAACCAACAAAGAATCCAACCGCTGATGAAGAGATAGAAGAGACTGAAGAATCTGAGTGGAAATGGCACTGTGAGCCTGCGAGGCTGCCTGAAGACGCCGGACCGCCGCATCACGAGCATCAGAGGCCGCTTGAAGAGCAACAACTGAGGTCTCAAGAGATAACAACTTGTCGCAAGTGACCTTCACGAGGGAGCCCAGAACGTTCTGATGTTCGCGAAACTGAGCACCAATGAGACGATGTTGTTTGTTAGCTTCCTGAATATCGGCTAGGATTTCTGGGGGAAGGACAGGAGCAGGAGGAGTGTCTCGCGCTACCGCAGCTGATGCCTGACACCGTGAAGGCGTCGGTGGATGATGAGGAAGAGGAAGAATCCGAGATGGTTCTTCGTAGTATGCATTGCTCTGGAGGAGAGCATCGGTAGCAGGCGATCGTGGTGATGAAGATAAGTCATCGGAGGAGCTACCGTCAGCGGAAGTAGCCATAGGAGAAGAAGAGCTCTCTAGAGAATGTGGAGGAGAGCGGTAGGCGGAGGTAGAAGGGCCTGCGTGAGTTGTCACCTTGTCTTGACCCTGTTGCAAGTAAGCTAAATACCATGAAATACCCTCAACACTGGCCTTGGGTAAAACCAGAGTCTCACCGGGTCGTGCAAAAGTGTCGACCATGAAATGGTCGGGTGATAGGCCGTGCAGTGAGAAGTCAGAGCCTTGGTCTGGGGAGAAGACCAAGTCATCCTCATCCCCGAAGGAGGAGGGGGAAGAGGGAAGATGAGGGTCCCCGAAAGTCTCACATGCATCCTTTGGAGAGGATACAGAGGAGGTGGCAGTAGGTGTAGCAGATTCCCCGGGCCTGGATGGGACAATTTCAACACCGGCCGATTTTAAAGAATCGGTGGGTGGAGTATGTGGGTTGGCCCTAGAAACCTTCCTCTTTCTTTTGGGAGAAGAGGGAGGGGAAGAGGTAGAGTGCCGCCGCTTTGAGGTGAGAGAGACGCTTGTGCCAAAGCCAACATCTTTTTGCAGAGTTTTCAGAGACAAAACAGATGTTTGTTCCGAAGGATGAGCTATGTCCCATGTCTATGACATAGACATTCTCTTTGCGGTAGCCAGAGAGTACGGTTTCCATCTTTTCGTTGAAAATGATGCATGAAGATAATTCAAACATCACTTTGTAGCCCAGATCACACAGTTGGCTTATGCTTAGGAGATTGTGCATCAAGCCTTCAACATAAGCTACTTTATTAAAGGTGATGGAAACATTTGAGAGTGTTCCATAACCTTTAGTCCTTCCTTTAGAGTGATGGAAACATAAGCTACTTTATTAAGCTACTTTATTAAAGGTGACAGAAGTACCTTTGGTAGGCACGAAGTCAACAAGGAGAGATTTGTTGCCGGTCATATGTCTTGAGCACCTGCTGTCGAGATACCAGATTTGTTGGTGCCCTAGACCCTGCAATCACAAGAAAATCAGTTCTTTGGTACCCATTTGGAAATGGGTCCTTTTGAGTTAGAAGAAGAGGAAGAATCCTTGGAAGCATTTTTATCAATTCTTTCCATAGGACAATCCTTAGCAAGGTGAAAGGTATTACCACAGTTATAACATTTTCTATAGGTAAAGACCTTTTTGGAGCTTTGACCAGATTCCTTGTGATGACTGGTCACATTGACTTTCATGGCCTTGGAGGTTAGAGGAAAGTCAAGAGGCTTAGGACCCAAGATACCTTTGCCAGAGTCAGTTGAGGGAATAGAAGAGGGTGTCTTGGAATTTAGCTTATTTAACATCACAACTCTGGGGATTGGAAGAGAAGATGGTTTCTTTGAGTTTTTCTTGGGAAGTTTCTTTTGGGGAGGAAGATTGGCAACAGATTTTCCCTTTTTGGAGAAAGAGATTTTGTTTGAAGAAGGCTTAGGAACTTTGGAAGGTTTGGGTTCAGAAGAGGAAGGCTCATTTATTTTTAAGGAACACATAGACTCAGTAATAGGTTTAGAAGGGTCATTTGAGTCTTAGGTTTCCTCACTCTCATTGGGTGAATCAATGCTCTTAGCTTTGATGAACATTCCAAACTTGAGATCTTTAGAGGGATCAGAAGAGTCCAAAGGTTCAGAGTTGTCATAGTTCTCTTCAGAGGATTCATAGAATGAGGGAAGAGAGAAAGGACCATGGGTGTCAGAAGGAGGTTCAAGGTCATATTTTCCGAAGCCTAGTCCAGATTTGTCATCACAAGATATTTGATCCTGAAAAATCTTTTCTAAGTTCTTGGAGGAGCTTGTCCACTTTTTCACAGTTTCTTGCTCCTTTTTAAACTTTTTAAGAAGTTTATTTTTCTCTTTAGCAAGAGTAAAATTTATAGTTTTCAAATCTTCAAGCTCAGCCTTGATTTTGTCAAAGTGTTTTAGTTGAGAAAGACAGATTTGCAGTTGAGAAGAAAGAGATTTTATCTGAGCATTTGCCTTCTTCTTTGCATCCTTGGCTTCATAGAAATCAATGGTCAAAGAGTCAAAGGCTTCAATTTTCTCAGCATCAGTGAGAGAGAAAAATGGATGTACCTGAGAAGATGATGTGGAGCAGTCAGCAGACACAAGAGCCATGGAGGTGGAAGAGGTTTCACCATCATCAGTATCATCTATTTTAGCCATAAAGCAAGGGTTGGCCATTTCCTTGTCACTTTCGGAAGTTGGTTCATCTGCCCAATCATGAGATTCGGCAAGAAGACCTTTTCCTTTGTTGGCTAGAAGAGCATTCCTTTCCTTCTCTCTCTTGTATTTGGCCTTGTATTTTTCAGCACGGTCAGAGTTTGAAGGAGCAGAAGTTTTTGATTTTTGAAAAGAGGGTTGAAAGGAATCAAACTTGGTTCTGACAAACCTAGAGGATGTACGGTTGGAGGAGGGCAGTCTAGACTTATCAGAGGACCTGCTTCTGCACTCAGAAGCAAAGTGTCCCTTCCTCCCACACCTGTAACATTCCTCATTTGATTTGTTAGAGGAAGCATTTTTTGAAAGAGTAGAGAAGGGTTTTCTAGAAAACCTGGGTTTTCTAGAAGTGAAGTGAGGTTTGCCTTTAGAAAAGCCAGCCAGCATGGCAACACCATCTGACAGCTGAGCCACAGAGGTCTCCTCTCCTTCATCATCAGCCTCACTGAGATAGACTTCTGAAGGGTCATTGGGGTCCTCTTGACTATCGTTGTCAGAGTCAGAAGGATAGGTGATCCTAGGGACACACACAGTACTTTTGGAAGATTCACCGACAAGGGCTAGAGAAGAGCCTTTGATGTCTTTTGTGAATGACTTCCTAAGCAGTTTAGACTGCTCATAGTTGAAGAGGGTGCCATACAAGGCAGTGGGAGGCATAGAGTCAAGATCCTTGGTAGACTTGATACAAGTACATATGTTTTCCCAAAACTCAGGAAGACAGTCCATGAACTTGCACAAGATTTCCTCATTATCATATATGCGACCCACAAGTTTAAGATCATTGAGAAGACTGTTAAAGCGATTGTAGTAGTCTGAGAGAGACTCACCCTTCTCATGAGAGAAGAGTTCATACTTTCTTACAAGAGCAATCTTTTTGCTCTTTTTCACCTCAGACGTACCTTCATAAAGAACACACAGATTGGACCACATTTCTTTTGCAGTAGAAAGGTTAACAAGAGAATGATAGACCTCATCAGGCAGAGAGAGGGCAATGATGGCTCTGACTTTAGTATCAAGAGCTATAAGACGTCTGTCTTCATCATTGTATTTAATGGGGTCCTTTAGAATGTATCTCCCAGTAGCTGGAGTTCTTTCTTCTTCAGAAGAGTCCTCATCAGCTTTTCCCTTGTCTGCATTATATCGGTCCCAAACTCTAGGAATAAAAGGACCTTCATGTAAAATAGTTGGATATCTGCTGTCAACTCCTTCTAGAAAGAGTATCATACGACTTTTCCACAAGAAGAAGTTATTGGGGTTAAACCTTGGTGGTTTGGCTATAGAGCCATTGTCGTATGAAACAAAAGTGAAGTTTTGAGAAGAATCATTTTTCAAAGACGAGGAAGAGGCTGCCATCACGGATCTAGTTTATTGAGTTAAACTAAACCACTCTGATACCACTTGTTGGTCCCAAATAGTAGTAAGTAAATAAAAGAAGTATTGTAGAAGGGGGGGTTGAATACAATACACACAGTTTTTCACTTAATTTAATTCTTATTGATTTGAAATCAAGAATTACACATAGAAAACTTTTGATTGTTGCGGAAGAGAATAGATGAAATCTATTCAAACAATCTTACACAAAGAGAAATGAAGAACAATTGTAAAACACTTAGACAACAATAAGAACTTCTTAGAGAGAGAATGCCAGTGCACTTAGAGAGCTTGAATGCTTGAGAGCTGGTGATCTTGCATGTTGAACCATCCTCCATATTTATAGTGCCTCATGCATTAAATGCATGGGACACCTGTTGAACAAGGGATGGATACAGGTCTTCAGCAAGGTACAGGATGTACTTTTTGTCTTGAGGTGTTTTGGCTTGAAGTGTTGACCTGCAGAAGGATGGTAGAGACCTTTCCTTAAAATGGTGTAGTAGACAAAACTTACTTTATCTGATCTCTAGATGAGGTCCACGTCAATGCAAGATATCACAATATACTTTGTCAGAAAAGTACAATGTGTTTGAAGAAATCTTCAGGACTTGAAGACTAAGAAGTCTTTGGTTGCCGAAGACATCTTCGGGCTCCTGAAGACTGAGAGGTCTTCGGCTCTTAAGACTGAGAGGTCTTCGGCTCCTGAGACTGAGAAGTCTTTGGCTTCTGAAGATTGAGAAATCTTCGGCTTCCGAAGATGTCTTCGGCCGAAGAGGTCTTCAGCCGAAGAGGTCTTCGGCTCCTGAAGACTGAGATCGGCACCATCCTGGCCAATGGTGTTGATCAAGTGGGCATACTTGGCTTTAGGCTGAGGAGTCTATCTTCAATCCGCTTTGAAAGATGTTCTCCTTCTTTGTCTTCTTCGGTTGATCTTCGACTTCACCGAACATTTGTATAGAAACCAAGCTGCTAAAAGAACCTCAAAATATTCTAAGTATGATGATATAAAATGGAAGATCGGGAGGTCATCTTCAAATCTTCAGATGACCCAACATCTTCAACGACACACGCAAAGCTCAGTTCTCGTCTCTTCTATCTCACGCAAATTCAGCTTTGCGTCACCTCTTCATCGCGCAAGTTAAACATTGCGTATTCAGTATTTCACGCAAAGCCTAGTTATCGTCAACTCAGTATCACGCAAACACAAGTTTGATTTAGCTTCTCATCACGCAAACCTAGTTTGCGTCATTGCCTTCTCACGTGAAATTCAGTTTGCGTTTTGCTCTTCTCACGCAAAGCTCCTTTGCGCTACTAGCTTATCACGCAAAGCTAGGTTTTCGTTTTAAACGACTCACGCAAACCTCAAGTTTGCGCCATCTCAGTCAAGACTTAGCATTTTTCTGGATTTCTGCTATGGATTCTGACAGGTTTTCTTATCAAGCTCAGTTCTACAAAAGTGATCTTATGATGTCTTTGGGTACAGAAACTCGTCCACCAGTGCTGATAGATGAAAATGAGTTTACACAGTGGCAAGATCGGTTCCTGAACTTCATTGAACGTCAAAAGAATGGAAATGACATGATGATTATTTTATCAGAAGGACCGTTTGAAAAACCCAAGTTGGCTTCTGGATTATATAAGCCTACTAAAGATTATTCACCTGAAGAGTTGTCGACATATCAAGTTGATTGTGATATAAAGGCAAATCTGATGCTAGCCTTGCCAAACTCTATCTACAACAGGATTGATTATTTCAAAACTCATCCTAATCTTATGTGGCAACAGCTTGAGAAGATTATGCTTGGCTCTTTCAGTTGCGACTCAACTCCGACATACTCGTTATATGAATAACTTTGAAGAATTCAAAGCCAAGGACGGTGAGCCACTGAAAACTGTGTATGACAGATTTTGTGCCATTATCAATGATCTGAGGAAGATTAAAGTAGAAAAGACTAAGCTTGAAATAAATTTGAAATTCCTCAATGCACTTCAACCAGAGTGGAATAAATCCTGCCACAGACTGAGGAATGATGTCAGAATATCTACAATGCAGATCCAAGAGATGTTTGAGATCTTACTTACTGATGAGTGCATTGCACCTCAGAAGAAAGCCAAACTAGAGAAAAAGAAGAAGTCAGTGGACCCGGTTGCTCTCCTCTCGAAACAATTGACAGAACAAGCATTGTCTGATAATGCTTACAATGGGTCAACTGATGATGATGGCGAGGAGCTCGAGAAAGCAATGATCCTTCTCTCTCAACATTATCAGAAAAAGTTCCAACCACGGTCAGGTTCCAACAATCTTCGCTTCACTTCCGGTTCAAGAGTCAAAGTGCCCGAGCCAAAGACTTCTACCTGCTACAACTGTGGAAAGTCGGGTCACATTTCAAAGGAGTGTCGAGTGAAGAAGGTTAGGGATTCGGAATACTATCGAAAGAAAATGGAACTGGCCGAGAAAATAGAGAATGGTACTGCTTTACTTGTTGAAGAAGAGTACTGGCTGGATCACTCTGAACACGAAGCTGATTCTATTGAGACTGCTCATCTATGCTTAGTTGGAGACGATCAGACTTCTGATGATGACACTGATGAATATGAGATATATTCTGAGTTTGATTACAATTTTATTTCCTCACAGATGGATATTATCATTACTTCTTTACATGATCTTCGCTTAAAGTTATTATCTGAAAAGAATTTAAATTCAGAAAAGTCTGATTTGATTGACAAATTGAAGATTTCTTTGAAAGATGAAAATCTATTTTGAAAAATACAAAAGACATCTTTCAAAAGAAATTAGATGATTTGGAAAAATCAAATAAGTCTTATCTTGAATCTTTGACTGATATGACCAAATTAAAAGATGATTTTTCAGATAAAATAAATAAGTTAGAAGAAAAGTTGTATCGAAGAAACCAATCTGAGCAAACAATTTTTATGAATAAACCAAGGAGTGAGGAAACTTTAAAAGAAAAATGGGGACTTGGTTTTAAAAATCCACATTGTTTAAACAATGCGATTGAAAAATCCCCTACTTTATATAAATACGATTATCTAACTCTTGCTAAGTATGCTCCTCAATTTAAAATTGATTGGATGAATGAGAAGCAAGTGTTAGAAATCGAAAATGAGAAAGGACAAATAACAAGAAAAAGGAAATTCCTTTTGTTTACACGTTTGAAAATGCAAAATATTTTCCTGAAAAATCGAGAAGAAGCAGAAAAGTTTTAAATGATATATCTCCTGTCAAATCTTCAGTATCTGATTTTGTTGATATTTTTGCCAATCAATCTGATAAGGAAAATATATCTCCAATCATTTATAATTCTAAGAGATATACTCCTCCTTTAATTTTAGAAGGCAAAATCATCGATCTTGAAGATAAGATGGATGATCAAAATATTTTAAAAGAAATTGAATCTGATATTGTTCTTTCTTTCATGACGTCTAGTCTTGAAAAAAAAATTCTCAAAAACAAGATTCTATTTCTAGCCTTTCTTCTGATTGTCATGTAAACAAAATGGAAGTTTCCAATTTTAAAATCTCTTCTCAAAATAATTCTGACTACGAGGAAATTCAGATTTATTGTCTGATCAGATTGGTTGCTTAGGTAAAATTATTTCTTCTGATTTAAATATTAAGTCTAAAATTCTTGATGAATCTTTTACGCTAAATGATCAGTATTATAAACCAAAGCGTAAAAGAAGACGGTCAAAGAAGTCGAAGAAACAAGATAAAGTTCTTTCTGACAGTTTTAATTCTTCTGATTCTAATATTTCATATAGGACTTTGAGCAAGTCATCGACGCAGATTTGGAGAGCGAAGCGGACATCAGATGAATTTCAGATTGATGGGGATAAATGTGTAGACAAACTTTATAAAAGTGATTCATTTGCTACTTGTAATAAAATTTCTAAATATTCAATAAAGCAAATGATTCGAATTTCAAAACATGTCTCATGTTCTTCCTCTGATTCTAGTTCAGATGATTATGCTTTGTATTCATCTGATGATTGTGCTTATTATTCTAATGATATTTCTCGTGCTTTAATTGTTAAATCTAACAAAATTTTCCCCATAAGAACTGCAACTAACAAACATGGGCCCAAATTTAAGTGGGTACCAAAATCTCAATCTGACTCAAAGTTGCAGGCACTTCATGTCAAGGGGGAGTAAGAGAAAAATGGCTTTTGAACACAGGAGTTCAAAACCCGGATTTCAATGTCAAGACTATGGCTCTTTAGTAAATCAGCTCAAGACCCGGACTTCATTGTCAACATAATGGCTTCTGAGTAATTCAACTCAGAACTCGTGCTTCACAGACTATGACTTCTAAGACATGTCAGTCTAGGACTCGTTCTTCAAAGCTTTTAAGCTTCTGACTAATGAGAAACTGTGAGTACATCTATCTTAATTTCCGCTGCATTCATATCTGATAATGATGATTGTTCCAGTTTTCTCATATGTTTTTCTAGAATCTGAGCAAATTTATTTCTACTTGAATTAGTTCAACTCAAATTTTTCAAAAGAGACACAAATTTCATTTTGCATTGTGTGAAAGATAATATTATTGAATTATATTTTGTTTCAACTGAATATAGACTTGCCGATCAAACTTTTTTTTTTTAAATCTCGGCATGTTGTTTTAAAAGTTTAAACCTTTACAAATTTTATTCTATAAAGTAAAAGTTTTACAATTTTCTTTCTTTTGAATAAAATGTGTGTCTGTTAAATTTTCAAGTTGATTTGTTTATATTGAAGTTCTTATATGTTCAAATTTCAGCTCTAACAAAAGTCGAAAAGTCAGCAACATGTTTGTAACTTTTGATTTTGCTTTAAAGTTGTGTGATTCAGAATATTTATAGTTTACAATGCTTAGAAAACCTAAAAAGTCGAAATTTTGGATCGTAATGAAAATATGGGCTAAGCACTTAGACGTAAAACCTTGTGTTTGAGATGATTATTAAATTCTTATAAATCAGAAATATCTAAGTTTAAAAGTTTATACCTGTGACCTTTCTGGTTTGGGAAAGTAAGTTCTGTGGGATGCTTGTCATCTGGTCCCCTAAGGTCATTTGATCTGGGAGTGATCGAACGCAAATCCTTCTATAGAATCAGATCGAAAGTCATGTTCTACTGGTATGAATGGGTTTAGGATGTGTCGTAGCCTTTCTGATCTGGGAAAGTAAGTTCCAAGGGGTGCTTGACACCTAGTCCCCTAAGTCCAACTGGTCTGGGAGTGGCTGACCCAAATCATGCAATAGGATCAGATAGAAAGTTATGTTTACGGCATGTTCTTTACTTAATAAACTTTTTGATTAAAAAGATGCCAAATGTGCACAAGCTTAAAAGATGCCAAAGAGCACACTCATGTAAAGATGCCATAGAGCACAATGCTAAAAGATGCCAATGAGCACACATCTCATAATACTTTGTGATATTTTTAAGTTGCAATAAACCTGTAAATTTGTGAAATTTTGAATTCTTGATGGATTAGTGTGATTACATGCAAAGTTCTCTATTATATTTTTAGAATTGCATTTTCTTGAAGCTAGTCGAAGTTCACATGCGAACACACTGAATAGATTGATGAAAGTTTTTGAAACTGAACATGTCTTAACTTGATATGCAATAAAACTTGTTTCTGTATCCAAATACATACATTTGATTTCATCTGATGGATTTTATTGTGATATTTTACTAAGTAGAATTTTATTTGTTTCTGTTTAAATTTTTATATATTTAGTCGTTTCAAAATACATATTCAGTATATTTTTCTTTCTACATTGATGTTTCAATCATTGTGTTCTCATTTATATCTTAATGGGTTTGAGCATTATTCAAGGGGGAGTGAAAAAGAAGAATTTTTCTTAATGATCATATCTGTTTTTGAGGGGGAGTATCTGATTTTCTATATAAATGCTAACTTGAATTGTCAAATTTAGTGCATTTCTGTAGGGGGAGTCAAAGAGCTAATCAGGTAAAAAATTTCAGACTCCAAGTCAGATTTGCATCACCAGTTGGTAGAGCAAAGCTTAATTTGCGCCAACAGCTTCTAGCGCAAAGCATGTTTTGCGTTTCCTGCATGTCGCGCAAACCTCACTTTGCGCTTCCTTATGTTAGCGCAAACTTAACTTTGCGCCACCAACTTATAGCGCAAACATTTCCTCTTTTCTCCGTTTCTTTGATTTTGCAGATCTTAAGTTGTCTCATCTCCAACATATGCATGACCAAGTTGATCCAGATCATCAAGGTCATGAGGGGGAGAAGTTAAAAGAAGTTAAGGAGATGATAAAGAGACAAAGAGTTCAATTGTTAATCTGCTAATCAAGATTCTGCAAGATTCTACTGCTCAAGATTATATTTTCTCAGTTATACTACATCTTTTGTTGTTCCTGCTCCGATCACCACAGTTCACTCAAGGTCATTTAAAAGAGGTGTGTCGTCTATAGCACAAGCTGATGAATCAACTGTTCGTTCAAGTTTATTCCAATCTGGTCCAGTCTTGTCAAGGCAGCAAAGATAACTCAAACTGAAAAATGCTGAGAAGAAATTTGTTTTAAAAGTCAGAAAGCTTCGCAAAGTCGCTTAGTTGGTCCATGTTGATTTAGAAGATGGTTTTTGAAGACCAAAGCGCCAATGATTACTAAGGGGGAGATTGTTAGGTTTGATTTTATAGTAATCATTGTATTTATAGGCCTGGTCAAATACTGTGTTTAGTGTCTAATACTGTGTAGTATTGACCAAGGGTATTTAAGTCACTTTGGTCTTGGTTGTTTGTAAGGATTCACGCTATATTCAATATCATTCTACTTTGCGTTACATTTTCTCTCTCTCTCAACTTTCTCTCTCTCTCAACTTTCTCTCTCTAGGATTTAGTTGATTCTTGGACTATCAGTTCTAAGTTTTCTCAACAGGTAACTGATTTTGAGAAAGTAATAATAATGGAAAGAGACAAATTTGAGAAGGAGAAAAAGACCATTGTACAGAACAATGTTGGAATCTTCAAGGAAATATCTGGTCAAAGAAACAATGCTGAGAAGGGCTTTGAAGAAATAAGGAAGCTTACGGATAAGTTATCTGAACTATCAGCTTGTGCTTTGAAAAAACAGAAAATGAAGTCTGAGTTTCAAGAAAAGATTGACCTGCTCGTCAAAGAAAGAGACAGTTACTCTTCAAAGATAAAAGAGCTTGAAGAAATTGTTTCCAAGGTGGTGGTGACTGAGCACACGACACCAGAGTCAAAAATCCACACACCTAGAAATGTTTCAGCTGATTCTGAATGTTCATTCAAGACAACTGCAAGCTCACATCAGAAAACTGTTTCTACAAGAAGGTCAGTTAACTTATTTGAAAGGGGGAGAATGTTAGTGCACATATTTGTTGGATACAAGATCATGAATATTGAAGATCAAAAGCAAGTCAAAGCTTAAAGTCAACTCTCAAAGAGAAATTCAAAGTCCCTTGTAAATAAAGTCAAAGTCAAAGTAGTTGTGTTGTATTTGTTAGCTAGTATAAATATTCTTTGTCCTTGTCTTTGTAATAGTAGTATTAAGTGAAGAAAGTACACATGCAGAGCTTATTAGAGAAGAGTCCATTGTTTACATTCTAGTGAGAGAAAGTAGAGAGAGTGATTGTAATCTGTGAGATAAATCAATGACATGTGATTACGAAATTGTCATCTTGATTGTTGTTATTGATAATTACAATTAGAACTTGAGATTTGGGAATTAACAATAATTTTGCAAAAGATCGAAAATTTTTTGAAACGACAAAGAAAGTGCTTGAAAAGAAAAATGTTGCGGTTTTCAAAGAAATATCTGATAAACGCAACATTATTGAAAAACACTTTGAAAGTGAAAGGAAGATATTTGAAACAGAAATTCGTAAGCTTTCACAAAAATTATCTGGATTAGCAACAAAGGTTTCGAAAGAGCAGAAGATCAAATCTGATTTACAAAAACAAGTTGATTTAATTCTCGAAGAAAGAAATGTTTTATCCGCAAAAGTCAAGAAACTTGAAGAAATAAACTTTAAAACTGATTTATCTGAACAAGCCAGTCTCGATACTGTTGCTCAGTCTCCTTATTCTTCAAGTTCAACTTCTACAACTATTTCTACAAAGAGTTCTATCAAAGCAAATGAATTTTCAAAAGATTAGATTCGACCTTCCAATCTTTTCTATAATTCTCTTGTTGATAATACAGATAATCAAGTGTTTTGAAAAGTCAAAATGGTTTGGAGAAAGAAATCAACTACAGAAGACAGTGATGGAAACAAGTCTCATAAATCTCTTGTAGTTGATTCAAAGGCATATATTTCCAAGACTGATTCACCTACCTATGTTTATTCTATAGCAAAGCTGATCAGTCTAAATCGAGCAAAGATTTGGTGCACTCATTGTGGAAATAGTGACTTTGTGGACTCAAGGTATGTAAATAATTGGTACGGTACTTACAGTATCCCCAACCCCTAGTTTCATAGCTTCAATGCTAAGGCATCTAACCGTCAAGGATCCATCATAGCATGGATACCAAAATTTGTCTATTCTGTTTTGCAGGAATGTCATGTGTGATTGAATTCATATTATTCATGTCATATGACAACAATCAAAAGTTATGCCATCTTTTGAGGGGGAGTACTATATTTGTTACTTTTCATTTTGACTTCTGAACACTCAGTTCAAGACTCAATCTTAAATGTTTTTGACTTCTGATTACATCAAATCAGAACTCGTACTTCAATGGGCACTTCAATGCTTTATTTTGGTGAACTAAATGAGTGTTAGGGCCTATAATATTTCTATGGTCAATCCAGAACCGGAATGACCTACCCAAGAAACACATCCAATTCATAGATATTAGTGAGGAGTTTAGATTGATAGATGAGTTCGAGTGAAAAGAATATGGTGAGAGTGTGATAGGACTTAAAAGAAATATTGGTCCTTACCAAACCGAGTCAGTTATCCGGGTCACCACATAATCTATTCATTCTCGTTCTTTAGAGATGGATATTGAAACAGACATGGACCCAGTGTCGATAACTCGTGTCACCCCACCTAGCTACTCAAGTATCTCACAAAAGATACTTGTTTCATATATTCACGGAATTTTAGCATATAATATATCTATTCCTCACTCGGAGGACTTAGATATTGAAAAAGGAAGACATCAGCTCCGGTCTTCGAACTTCATTCTACTCACTGTGTCTATTGATTTATGAACCTGTGTCCCATGTTGAATCAATCTTTTAGCCTAATCGATATGGTTTATATTTCGTTCACACACGCACGAATCTTTGTGATTCCGATCGCATATCTTTGTGATATTCTCGGAATAGTTTGAGAAGTAATTTTAATATTTTACTTCAGTGATAACTGGAAGTCCTATCAAAGATACCCCTTTGCCAACTCTAAAAATAGGCCACCAATTATTTTAATTGTTGTGATAACAGTTACTAATGTGTTTATGTGTTAGTTGATTACCCCATCTTGGTTACTAAATGTTTTATCTTATCTTTTGCTACTCATCCGGTTAGTCTTTGAACATACATGATGCTCAGGATTCTCCTAATCATCATTAGGGGGAGAATGCAAAAACAAAGACACAAGTTTCAAAGACAGACTATATGTTGAGGGGGAGTTAGCAAATCTGAGGTTGAAAAGCCATAGATTTCAAGATTGCATTGGTTCTTCTGTCCTTTATCAAGTGGTGTTTGCTACAAATTAATTCCTCTTTCGAGCATATTAATTCTACAAGTTCTTAAGGTGAAAGTTAATTCAACTCGCGGTTCAGAGACAGCTTCTTTGTTTTTAAACTGAAGATGCACAGTGGAATGTCACGTAACTCTCACATTATCTTTCTTGTGTGCTGATTCGATGTGCCGAGTTTCTACAGTTGAAAGCTGCTCAATTTTGCATTCAGTAGAGACCATTGTACATTGAATCTGGTTACACAGTTGAAACTATAAAGACCAAGATCTTTATTCTAGGGGGAGCTTGGAATGACATGAAGACAAGCAACACTAAAGTGTTTCACAGATTCAAGAGGGAGAGAAGATCAAGAAATGATGATTTCAAAGAGATAAATCCTTTATACAACTTTAGGAGGAGATTGTTAGGACTGAAAGTCCTAGTGCGTGGAAAGTTATATAAAGTATTTATAGACTTTATTTGTTAATTATTTAGGTTTAATTTATTTATTTGTAAAAGCCTTTAAATTTCATTTGGGCTTAATTATTTGTTAATGGGCTTGGGCATAGCATGTGTAGGTCCAAGGTATATAATGCTTGTTTAGAGTGAAACTAGGGTTAAGCATTAGACTAGAGAAACAGTATTGTGTTCTTATCAGGTTTAGAGAGAGAGTTTGCTTTTTAATCCTATGTTTGTAACTCTCTCAATCATTCAATACAATTAATATTTCAATTATTCATTGTTACTTGAGCAATCTAGGATTCACAGATTCATACTATTAATTTATTCTATGATCGGAATGTTGATGATTCAGGTACACTTAGAAGAAGGAGAATTAGTAATGAAAAGTTGGTCTGGAAAGTGAAACCAGCTTCTGATGAGAAGAATGATGAGAAGAATGGTAAGAAATCATTTGTGCATACATCACATGCCAAGAAGAACAATGTGCGAAAAGGTAAACCTAATCATGTTTATTCGAGAAATCAATTACTCAGGTTAGCTCATAAGAAGAGTTATTGTTCTTATTGTCGTGCAATTGATTTTGTTCATAAAATTTATGATCATTACTGGTATGGTTCTTATTCTATTACTCCTAACAGAACTGCAACTAACAAACATGGACCCAAATACCAGTGGGTACCAAAGCCAAAATATTCATCTGTGTTGCAGGCACCTCAAGTCAAGGTGGAGTAAAGGAACCATGGCTCTTGGATAATACAGTTCAAGACCCGTTTTTCAATGATAAGGAGTTTGACTTCTAAACACAATAGTTTAGGAGACGTACTTCAATTATCAAAAGAGATTATACTCTAGTGCATATATGAGATTGTACTCCGTTGCATAAAAGAGATGATTAACCTTTAAGGGGGAGTACATATTTTTCCTGTTGTTAAATAGTGTGAATTCAATATTTCAGGGGGGGTAAGGACAATGACTTATGATTACATCTTATCAGAACTCGTTTTTAACAAGTTTTATTGCTTTCATTACTTTATTTTTCAATAAAGTTTGTGATTAAGGCTTTGTACTTTGACAATTTTTGACTGAATGTAGATTTTGAGGGGGAGCTTACATGATCATATCTATCATGACTTTGGAGTTGACTTCATGAGATTTAAGTTGAGCGTAAGGATTATTCTAACCTTAATCTCATACATGTTTGAAAGAAGGACGACTTTCAGACATGAAAACATGTTCTTAAACGTTCAAACCACTTCTCGATTCTTAAAAAGATTTCATGAATTCAGAAGTGTGATTTTAAATGTTTTCTTTTATGAACTTCAATGTTTTACGAACCGTGTGTTTCCAAAGATAAATACTTGTGTATTATCTTTTCCATGTACTTTCAAGTATTCACACACACCAGTTTAGTATTTTGTTGTTTATGTTATCACCATGTCTCAAATTAACCAAATTTTCGATGGTGATACACCCCGTTTTGTACTTCATTGATATTTGAGCGCGATTTTGTTCAAAACATTTCTTTCAAGAATGTCTATAATTGTTCTTATAGACAATATCTTATTTTTCATGACCTAAGCTTAAATCATTCATATTTGATCTTTTCATACAAAGTTAGATTTTCAAACAAGTTTCTTGTATTCATTTCATTCATTCAATATACTTGTGTAGAAAAATCTTCCAGGATTAAAATGCTCAAATCCTCAAGATTATCATATTGAGCATATATATATATATATATGACATGTATTTATGTGCTTTAACTGAAAAGTTAAACCATTTGAGCAATTGTTTGCTTATATGACAACTACATTGATTTATTGTGTGAGGACTTAACAGAACTTCTATGGATTCATGATAACCAGTGTTTCCTACCCAAGAAGTTAACCTTGAGTGATCGAGAGGCAAGGAGTCAAAATATCTGAGTGTGGGTGTGAGCTGAGATAAAATGAATAGAGAGTTTGGTTAGAAGTGAGCTTAAATGATAAAAAGAAAGAGGGTGAGAGATCAGAGTAAAAGAATATCAAACTCTACACCAACTTTTTCTGAGTCGGGCAGCCAAATTACTGTTGTTTCACAATTCTTCGTGAACATAATTGAAACATGCAACTAGCCCATGCCAACTCTTGATTTAAACCCCACTAATTACTCATATTTTTCTCAACAAAGATATGTTTCAATTTTCTTGGGGACGCAACACATAATCTATCTGGTTTTCATTTGAAAAATCTGGATATTGAAAAAGAAGGAAGTCTGCCCCACCTTCACACTTCGATCATGCATAATTGAGTCTGTGTGTAACACCCCGAGTTTCGAGAGGTATCAATTCAAGTTAATACAGAAATTGACATATAAAGGAAAAATAAGATATTTTATTTTGGACTTGAATCCTAGATTTTATAGTCTAGATGGATGAAGGATTCAATTACGAGTCTAACGGTTCTTTCCGGAGCGAAAACGGAGCTATAACGAAGAAGTTATGACCAAAACAGTGATCGGGTAATTTTTCGGCCGCGGTACATTCTCGGAGAAAGTGCTCCGCGAGAGTGACACCTTGTCACTTTCGCCGTCACTCTCGCGGGCAGCGTCTGGACGATTAAAATCGCAATTTTCAGCCCCAAACTTCATTTCTTCATATCTCCTTCATCCTAGCTCCGATTTGGGTGATTCAAATTGCTACAGTTTCGTTTTTGAGATATCTTCAAGGATTTAGCAAGAGATTGAAAGTCTATTGAAGTATGCTAGAGCATTTTGTGGTGGTAAGCTCCTCATCTCTCCCATTTCATCTCCTTCACCAAGTTTTCTAGGGTTTCATCCACCCTTTGTGCTTCCTTTCATAGATTGGAGATTTGTGACCATTTTGGTGAACTAGAAGTGTTTTGGTTGGTGGATTCAAGCTTGGGTTAAGGTAATCTTCTATTCTCTTCGGTTATGGAAGTTAGGGTTTTGGTATTAGTTGAGGTATTCATGTTTATGGTTTGGGAAACGATTCTTTGTGGTTGATTATGTTTATGTATGGTTGAATATGTATGGATTTAGGTTTTGGAAGTTTTGTCTTGAGAATCCAAGTGTTATTCAAAGGAGCTCTAGTTGGGGGGAAATCTAGATTTGGCCTAAATCTAGCAAGGTGAGTTCAAGTTGATTTGTGAAAATGGTGTACATGCCAAAATGTCCATTTTAAAGTGTTTATGTGTTTTACATGAAATTATCAAATGTTGGATTATTGGTTAATCTTTGATTATTTGAAGTATTTAACTTTATAAACTTTACATAACACCACATTTGGGATTTTTGGGCATTTTGATAAAAGGTCACAAATGAATGTGTTTTGAGGTCTTATTGCATAAATGGATCTTTGGTCAAAGAAATACACTTTTAAATGTATGTCGGGTTTTATGCATCATCATGAAATGGAGTGTTTTATAAAGTATTACTTACACATCTGTGTGAGATACTTGAAAGAATGTTTATAGTCTCATTTTATGATTTTCATTCTTATCAGCAGTTAAATTTGGAAAATGCATACTTTGTGTTATGAGTTCATTTGAAAATTGGGCTACTTCAACTAATGTCGAGTTTTGAACTAATCTTACTTTTAGCCGTTGTGTTTGCGTATCCGTTGATCGAGTGCGTTTATCGTATTTTTATTACATTTATCAATGGGTCAATGGGTTGCTAAGTCTGCGGCTTGGTATTTTTATTTGATTGGAGTCTTTGGACAATTGTCCAGTTTTGGTAGTTCGACTTCGAGCCTTGTTGGCGTTATTGGATGAAGCACGTTAGGTATCGGGTGCGATGTAAGTCCTTCGTGTTGCACGTTAAGGTACCGGGTGTGGTATAAGTCCTTTGTGCTCAAGTATTACGATATTAGATGAGGGGCTCGACATAGGAACCCGACAGAGTTGAACTCGAGTTTCCGTGGGTGTACGTTTAAAGCTACTGAGCCTGACATCTCTTGCGTGTACTTTTGTTTATATGACTAGTCATAACAACATAAAATGGGCTTACTTTGTGGACCGTCACATTTTATGGAATCGGGAATCCCCCGTCACCGAAAGGTGTTATTTTTGGGTATTGAGTTTTATTATCCAAGTTTTCGGTGACGTTTAGTATTATTGGGTTTTACCCTTGATTTTATGGGATGAGTATTATGCCCCACCCGTGTTTTGGGTGTCTTGGGATATAAGGTTTAACCATATCTTCATAAATGGAGAGTTCAAGTTATATTTACGCTTTGAGTGAGTTTTGGGTTAAAGCTAATTTATAAATGGGCGGCTTACATTGGTATTATCATCTTTGTAGTGGTTGGGTTTGGAAAACGTCCAAATTCGTGTTCTTTGTTTAAAATGAATATTATTGGAAAATGAGTCATTTTCACATGTAAGACGTATCATATTGAAGGACTACGATTTTAACCGCATCCTTTCTTTTAAACGATTATTTTATATATGTTGAAAACTCTTGAGCTCACTAGGCGTTAAGCCTAACCTTTTTATTTGTCGGCATGTGAATCAGGTTTCAAGGTTGGGAGTTGGTCCTAGCAATCCTATGAAGAGTTAAGCCTTAGCTCTGTGGAAATGTAAGTAGTTGGGAAGTCTTCCGTAACGTTGGAGATAGTAACTATTATGGGGTTTTAGTAGCACCCGTCCTTATTATAGACTTTTGTATATAATGAATGGTTGTATTGACGTTAAATCTTAATTTGCAGTTGTAGATGATTTGTTTATTGATGTATTTAGAAAATTTTAAATAAGTTGCTATTTCCAGAATTGAGGGTGTTATACTGTGTATTACTATTGTTGTCTCAATAGTTTACACATTTTGAGCCTAATTGATAACGCAATCATCATGCTTAATTCTTTCATACACAAACACGTACACACAGAAAATTTGTTTTTCTGTCTAAACGTTCATAGAATAATCTTGTGTTATTCGATGATTGAATGGAAGACCTGGGGGAGTGAACATCAAAAAAAAGCTCCTTTCCAATGTGTATTTGTTACACACTGTGGCTTCATGCTACTGACAGTCATTATTAACTGATTCATTTGTAAGTTCAGGTGTTACATTCTTATTTGTCTGAATTTGAAAAGATTCGGATCAATACCTTATGAATTGACGGATGATCAGAGGCTCATGTGATAAAGATCAATGGTCATCAAAAATTGATGACATTGTTTGATAAAGTTTTGATGTTTTCTTTGCTCAACATCATCAAAAAGGGGGATAAGCTAATTTCAAGAAATGTTAGTTGAAGAAAAGCTTGTAACGGTTTTTGGAGAAAATTTGTTGCAAGAATTTGTCAAGAAATGCAAGTTGTGGGAAGATTGTGCAAAATTGTAAGAGAAGGCTAAAAGAATTCACAATGTTCGCTAAAATTTACTGAAATTTTCTTTAAAGTTGATTTGTTGAAGTAAAGAGAGCTAAATCTGAAGATAATTTCTTTCTGAAGTCTGAAAGAGGTTTCTACAACCTTTGGGGGAGATTGTCATAGATTTTTAAAAGAACATTATCACATACTTTGGGAAAGATTACAAAAAGTTCTGAAGACAATTCAAAGGAAAGAAAGATTGATTTTGAGCAAAAGGAGAGATTGTTCTTTGATGCTGAAAATTATGAAGTTTAATCTGAATACAAAGGGGTAGTTTCAATGCATATCTTTTTGGAGATGATCTTGAATCCAAAGGGGGAGATTGTTAGTACATAAATATGTTGGATACAAGATCATGAAGATGGAAGATGAAAGTCAAGTCAAAAGCTCAAGTCAACTCTCAAGCTAAAAGTCAAAGTATTTGTAATAAAAGGTCAAAGTCAAAGTGTTGTGCTTTGTAAGTGTAGTTAGTATAAATAGTGATTTTCGTTCGTAGACTCATATGACTAATAGAAGGTAATATGCGTGTATCAGTGTAGTGAGAGAGTTATTGTGAGAGCACTCTGTGTATCGAATTTGTGATTGAAATAAAATTGTTTTTTTGTTCAATTAATCTGATTGTCATCTTGATCATTTGCACACATTGTGGGACAAACATATGGTTAAGGTAATCTTCTCTTTTCTTCATCTATGGAAATTAGGGTTTTGATATAAGTTGAGATCTTTATATAAAATGTTTGGGGAATGATTCTAAGCACTTAGATATGTGTATTTATGGTTGGAAACTTGTGGATCTAGGTTTTTGGAAGTTTTGGCTTGAGGATTCAAGTCTCTCCAAAGGAGCTCAAGTTGGGCAAAAATCTAGATTTAGCCTAAATCTAGCATGGTGAGTTCAAGTTGCTTTGTGAAAACTATGTACATGCAAAAATGTGTATTTTGAAGTAAAAATATGTTTTACATGGTAATTGTCAATGTGTCGAGTATTTTGATAAGTTTCCATATTTGGTAAATTTGGGTTAATTTGATCTCATGAAATGCTCATATTTGGGATTTGGATATTTGATAAGTAAATAGCATGATTTATGCATTTTTGGTGATTTTATACAAATGAAGTCTATTTTATTATTTATGCATCTTTGGTGTATTTATGCATGTCTCCATGTTATGAGACATTTTGGAAACGTAAGAGTATGAGCTCATTTGGAAAATTGTTTGTCCCATTTCGTGATGACTTTTGGGTTAATCACATCTTTGAGGAATATGTCAGTGTAAACGTCGTTTAAATACGTTTTATTATTTGGGGACTGTTATTTGTTGGCCAAATGGATTTTTGAGCATTTTAGCTTGGTTTTGACTTAAAAGAGTCTTGAGGACATTTTCTCGGTTTTAATGGCTCAATGTAATGCCTCATTTATGATTTGCATCTGAATGCATCTTGTTGTATATTAATGATAATGACATGCTCGAGTGCGTTGGTCATTCCTGCGTAGTCATGTAATTTAGACAGTATTGCATTAGATCCATAGGCACGTAAGTCAGTTTTTATTTAAATGTCAATTGGGTATTGAGGGGTTGGACTTCGGGACCCATGTTTTATGACCTGAACCTTTCAAGTGTACATTAGAAGGGCTGAATCTGGTTGTGATATCATGTTGTAGAGCGTTTGGGGCCTCCGCCGCTTAAAGGTAATGCCTTGGAGGTAGTCCTTAAGTGTGTCGGGCCTTTGGGTGGTATTCATGGTAATATTCACTAAGGTCAGTTGTCTCTTCGGGAGTAACTTGAAAGGAGTCGTAGGGACACTTGGGCATTTATGTCATGAAGTATCATACAATTAACGTTGTATGAATGGCATACTTTTGTGTTCCTCCACTCTCAATGGATACGAGTCTATACTCGAATTCGTACATATGTATGTTGATTAAGTGTAGAATTCGTACAATTAATGTACGTACAATTGATTAAATGTACGTGAAGTATCATACAATTAACACAAATGAAATTTTGATTAAGGGTAGAATTCATACATATGTATGTTGCGAAAAGTGAAGGATTCGCATGCTAGAGTGTTGCGAAAAGTTAGGGATTCGCAAGCATGTGTGATGCGAATTCTGAGGATTCGTTGGTATAAGATCTGCGAAAGGCGAGGAATTCGCAGATAGGCCCTTGCGAAAAGTAAGGATTCACAATGCATGCCTATGCGAATTGTGGTTTAGGCTTAGTCCATCATGCGAATTGTGCTTCATTGTGAATAGTGATCTACGAATTGATGGTGTTCTGCGAAAAGTTTGTGAATTTTTGGGAATTCTGACTGTTCTGAACCCAGTTTGATACAAGTATGCCCTGTTCCTGAACTTTATCCACGTAATGCATATGTGACATCACTCTTATCATATGTTGGTCACGTATCAATAGCAACTAATCTAATCTTTCACGAGTGCTCATGTCTTTCAAGATTTTCAGATTCTGGATTTTCAGATTTGGTCTCTACTTGGATTGAGTTAGTTGCCTGAGCATCTGCAATCATCAGTCTGGAAAGCTTCTTTTGTGGTTAGACCGTTGAGAGCACTTTATCACTCTTCTGAACTGATCACTCAGTAGTGTGAGCGACTGCAATCATTGTTCTGATACTTGGTTTGTAATTCAGAATCCTGAGCGCTTATAATCATCCAGCTGATTCGTGAAGAAAAGAGTTCTAGGTTTGATTATTCAATATTCTGGAAAGAAGTCAGAAAATTAGTATCTTCTGTCAATTGTTGAACATTTGCTTGCCTTCTAACCCTTGCCTTGTAGTGTTGCTACCGGATGCTACCGCCTGTAAGCTTATCAGATGAAGTTCTTAAGCTGAATTCTTATTTCAACTCATGGTTCAAAGACAGATCAGATGTTATACACTGAAGATGCACTTGGTCGTCATTCCATAATCCGCACATATCATTCTTGTAGGCATACGGAATATGTTGGGTTTACAAGAGTCAAAAGTTCTCTTTATGTGCATTCAGTCGAGGTTACTGTCTACATCAGATCTGATATTTCAGTTGATACTTCAAGGATAAGAGCTACTTTCAAGGGGAGCTAGAGGAGCTTTGAAGTTTATGCAACGCTAAGTTTTATAAAGAAATCAAGGGGAGAGGATCTGAAGCTGGAGCTAATCAGAGAATGATTACTTTACAAAACCTAGGGGGAGAATGTTAGAACATAAAATATGTTCACTTTAGAAGTTTAGTAAAGTAATCAACATAAATGTATTGGGCCTTGTATTGGGTTTGGGCTTAAAATGTATACAAGGGCTTGGGGGTATAAATAGGAATCTTGTAGTATGTTTTAGGTTAACTTTCATTTGTAAGAAAACCTTCATTTTATGCAATGTAGTCATACGGCTGTTTTGCTCTCTGTAGTGTAGTTTACATTTTCAGTATGAATAAACTACAGATTTCTACCCTTTGATTTCTTGTTTATCTTTATCATTCAATCCAATCATAATCTCAATAGACCTTACATCCCCCGTTGTCGGCCAACAGTAATTTTGATATTGTAATGTCCATGCTTTGATATTTGGATTTCATTCCATTTTATGGTCACGTGAGTATTGGGTTTTAGTTCCATGTTTTCGGTGGCATATTATATTTATATGAACTATTTTTCCCATGATTTATGGGTTGCGTTTTATGACTCATCCGTGTTTGGATGTCTTGCATAGTAGAGTTTTATTACAGTTTACATTATTTGGAAGTTTGTTATGATTTCACGTTTTGAGTGAGTTTTGGGTTGCATCACTTCATGAAAGAATGTTTTGTATTGGACGTTCATATTTAAAAATCTGTGTTATTGGAAAACGGATCGTTTTCATATTTAAAGTAAATCGTTTTCAGAGATTATGGTTTAAGTTGTATTCCTTCCTTTTAATGATATATATATATATATATATATTCATGTTGAAAATTATTGAACTCACTAAGCATTAGCCTAACCTTTTTATTTGTCAGCATGTGCATCAGGTCCCGGTTGGGGTTTGGTACCAGCGACACTGCGAATAGATGGGTACTAAATTTATGCTCGAGGGTGAATAGTTTGGTGAAGTCCTCCGCAATTATCTTGGGAATATCAACTTGTATTTGGGTTTAGGAACATGTGACCTTTAATTAGTCTTTATGTAAGACTCTATTCATTTTGTTGGTGGTTAATTCTAGAATCGTATTTCAAGTATGGACTTGCCATAAGAGATTTTTATCCACCTTTTAGGTATTATTGAAAATTTTAAATAAGTTGTTATTTCCAAGTTTGAGGGTGTTATAGTACCGACCGAGATATGGGATGCTATCACTAAGTTGTGCATATTCTTTCATGTAATATTCTTGAAGGTGTTACACGTTGACTACTTGCGGCAATTGCAGACAAGTATAGTTGAAACTATCTGCAAGTTGGAAAGAGTCTTCCCACCGGAGTTCTTTGATTCCATGGAACACCTGGTGGTACATCTAGTGCATGAGGCACTAGTTGGGGATCCGGTTCAGTACAGATGGATGTATTTCTGTGACAGACGTCTAGGGTCCTTGAAAAAGATTGTGAGAAACAGAGCAAGGGTAGAAGGGTCAATTGTGGAGGCATATTTGGTTAACGAATTATCTATCTATTGCACATTATATTTTGAACCAACAGTAGAGACGTGGCTAAATTGTAAGCCTTAGAATTTTGCCCCCGAATGTGAGTCTTCCGACCAATGGTTAAACATATTTAAAACCATGTGTTGTCCATTGATGATAAGGTCGGAAAACATTGTCAGCTTGAAGATGAAGATATGCACAAGGCTCACACATACATCTTTCTTAATTGTGAACAAAGTCTCTCCGTTTGCATACATGTTCATTGATATGGTTAGACGTTATGAGCCTTATATTGATGAAGCGGGGCTCGTTAGACGTTACCAGCCTTATAATGATGAGGCGGGGCTTGATAGACATAGAAATGAACAATTGTTGGCTGGTTTGAGAGCTATGTAAGTGTATACACATTATTTGTCATTATAGGTTATTCGTCATTTTTGTATGTTTTTATGATTATTTATCACGTATAGGTTATGTCTTCTAACAACCACACTACCAATCGTCTGAAAGTGTTTGCAGCTAGACCGCTCCCTTATGTTTGGGGATAGCCAAGAATTTTTGAAAACGTTTACAAGTTTCACACGAAAACTCACGGTACTGTCGAACCATACATAATAGTGGAGTAGGCATGAGAGACTCGTGATACTCAGAGTATGAGTCTGACTACTATGGATTGTTGGATGAAGTCCTAGAGATAGAGTATCATGGGTATGGACTCGGCCGTTGTGTTGTTCCACTATTCAAATGCACATGGTTTGATACAGTTAGCGGCGTCCGAGTTTACCCAAAACATAATCTTGCTGACGTCAAACCCAGATCAAGACTTCGTTCAGACGACCCGTTTATCCTAGCATCACAAGCGGAACTTCAGTCCGGAAGTTCCCGTGGCATCACCAATCCTGAACAGCTTCTAACACAAAGGACGAGGATTGGGTTAAACCGCAACAAGTAAGTGTCATATTAACTAACTAATCAAATTAAATATTTTAGGGTATCAATACTAATTCAAGTCATTATATAGTTTTGACGACGCTCATGTCATTCGCCAAATGATCCAGATCAACCGGTTCATGATTGATCATGCCTTGTGCACTTGGAAGGAGATCCTTAGGGAGGTCAGGGCTCGGATGAGGGAGTGTTTTCAAGTTTGAATTATGTATTTAACTTGTTATAGTTTTCAGCTTAAAAATCAATTAACACTTTATGTAGGGATTCTATTGCTGGGATTCGGCCTTAGACAGTTGTATGTTGTAGATTTGGGAGGCCAAATCAATGAAGAATTACAATGACGGTTTGAATTCAGTGAGGACAAGAGCAGGCCAAAAGGCCGTAAATCAAGGACTTCCCTATCGAGAAACGACCTTAATCAGGATATTAATTTTTTGAAGGAGCTCCCCATCCCCCCCTACCCCACCCCCGCTTGGCTCACTCAACATCTTTTGGCTGACATGATCGACTGCTGGAACAACGACCATTGCAAGGGCGTATCCAAGAAGGCTAGAGCACACCAGATGATTGATATTGATGATAAAATATCGACACACGCCGCCGGGTCGATCTCGTTCTCTATGCAAAGTGCTCGATTGGTAGGTCCTTAACACCAATTACTTTTGTAGCTTGATTTTTAGTATGTTACAATTAACACATGTTTGTATGATTATTTATCTTTGTAGGTGAAAGCAAGAAAACGTGTGCCATCGACGGCAGTGGGCCTGTTCAATCATACACATAGGAAGAGGTCGAATACAAAGTCATCTTCTTTTGATAACGGGTCACTAGGGGAGTACGTGACTTCACGGTGTAGTCGGATTGTGTTAAGTGTACAATACCTATAGCTTATTAATTGTTTACCTTTAATTTTAAATCTCTATCTAGTTTGTTGGGCAAACGTTGGGATTGTTTAAGTTAAAATGTTTAGGGGTGAGCATGGGTCGGGTCGGTTCGGGGGAGAAAACACATAACCCGATCGGGTTTCGGATTTGACATATAGCCCCCAAATATTAAAATCGGGTGTGTGGGATTTCGGGTTTCGGCCAACCTCGGGTTTCGGGTTTAATCGGGTCGAGTTTCGGGTTGATGCAATATTTTTTTCCTCTATCACCTACATTAGTAAAACTCTCGTCCTGTGCACCAAAAATATTTAAAAAAAATAAAACATGAACATCTAAATTTTTTAGATTTTATAGAGTAACAAAGTTTGAATAAAACTTAACAAATCTACTCTTACATATAATGGTTATGAACTTATAATGTCTCGACTCTCAACTCTTCATTCTTCATGCTTAAACATTAAAGATTAAAATAAATTTAAACTCCAAAAATTCAAATTTCAAACGTTAAAGATTAAACTAAACATAAAATCCAAAAATCCAAATGTTAGCCGACATATTTGATTAGGTTTTAGGAAAAATAAATACATAAAAAATAGAAAAATATTAATAAATTTACTTATTCGGGTTTCGGACGAGTTCGTGTTATGGGCATAGAGACCCTACCCGAACCAATTAACCTGTCAAAAAAATCGGATTTTGGAGATTGGGTTAGTTCAGTCTATGTGGGTTGGGCGGTTTCGGGGTTTTTCGGGTCGGTTTCTTCAGGTTTTTCTCACCCCTAAAAATGTGTAGTGTGTGTGTGTGTGTGTGTATATATATATCCATCTAGTTTGGGTTTCTATTTGTTGGGAAAACATTAGGATTGTTGGTATATATATATATATATATATATATATATCTCCATTTTAGTCCGGGTTGCCATTTTGTTGGGCAAACGTTATGATTGTTTTATTTGGAAACGTCCCATTTACAACCGTTATGTTGTCCAAATTTACTTGTGTTTTAAACCACAGGGTGACTACCAAACCAATCTCACCCAAAAGTACAGCGATGATACCGATTCCTATCCCATAGTAGATGTGGATCTGTGGCAGCAGGCGGTCGGGGAAGCAAGAAAGGCCGACTATTTGGTTGTGGGAACACCTGTAATCCTAATTTGGTCTTGATCGGGGCACCTACACATGGATACCCAAGTGATGCATCTTCTTCTGATGCGCGGGTGTGTACCTCCTTTTCCTTTGATGTTTATCTATTTGGTATATAATTCTTATTAAAAATTCTAACGTTTTTTTTTGCAAATTCAAGCATTAAAGAGGGAGGTGGAAGAGATATGCCGAGTAGAAAAGGTCCGCAAGAAGCAGTATGAGAACATGATGGAGTTGGTGAACAGGTTTACCCAAAGTCAACAGTTACCGTCGCAGTTTTTGCCTCCCTCCCTGCCAGAGTTTTGAAATCTTTGGTTGTTATAAACTCTTGTCACACTAAACAATTCTGTTATTTGAACAATTAGAACAATTTGTACTTATTCAACCCGAATTATTGTTGATAGGCTTTAATTAATGTATGATATTTGATTTATAGTTTTTAGCAGTTTTTTTAATATCTACATGATTTTAAAATTTTTAAATCAATTTTTAATTGTTTTTTTAAATATACAGGTTTGTTTCCGACGTATGTAACAACCCACCTTAATAACATAACATGTAGCATATAATACATACAATCATGTACAACATAAAGATTCACCAAGATACATATTGGGTCCCTTAGCTCCAAAACTATACAAACTACATAATACTAAAAAACTTTTGCCTTCAAGTGCCTAAGTATGTACATACAAACATAACACTCTAATCATACATTGATCAACGTAACTTTCATAAGACCAGTTTACATATAGCAGTCCAACAAATCCATAAAATCTTCCAAGTATGAGCATATATAACTTCACATAAAATTACAACTTCTCTTTCCCCTTCACCTTATCCTTCACCTGTCCTGGAATACAGATTCGGAAAAACAATGAGGGTTAGACCAATTGGTCTAGTGAGAAAACCCCTGATAGTTTATTAATCACATTATAAACACCATGGTGTTAAACCATAAACAACATATCAAACCTTGACACTCATAACATGTACATAATATAATCCACCGACCTTTATCACTTTTACTCCACTGTATCTTAAATTTAGTCAACTCCGTTGACCATTAAGTACAGCCAACTCTGCCGACCTCTAAATTCGATCAAAGTACAATAGTATACTATGATACTCAAATAGATATCATCTCATATCGTTAACCATAGTCCATCAATTCACAATCATGATTATATGCATTCCATAATAATCATTTATTAATATAGGTATTCCAGTTTGAAAATTGTTGAAAGAAAAACTTACCTTATTAAGAGTTTGAAGCCACACACGCACAAACGACACAACCGAATACCACTTATATCAAACTTGTAACACCCGTAAAAATTAAGGTAAGTGTTCATTTAATTGTAAGTTATCTCTTGCTCTAAAATCATTAATTTTGTTGTTAGATGAGGATTGGTTAATATGTTGATCAATGTTTTAAATTTTGGGTTGTCATATGTGAGCAACGTGTCGAAAACGTCGAAAAACATTAGATCTAGGGTTGGGGGCGACAGTGACCAGCGACTATGATAATGGTCATAGTCGTGTCACAAAGTCGCAGGTTGGGGGATGGTCTCGATACATCCCCAGCGAGAGTAACCATGCGAGAGTGACAAGGGCACTATCGCCCTATCACAATCGCGGCTTGTGTACCGTAGGGTGATGAGTGAGTGCAATTGTACCCCTGCGATAGTGCCATGGGCATTGTCGTCGGGCACTGTCGCCGACGGGGGCTGGGACTATAAAAATCCGACCTTGACTATTTTGACCTCATTTTTCTCACTTCATTCATTTTAGAGCCGACTTGGAGAGCTTTTAGGTGATTTTTCTTCATCTCAAACCCTCATCTCATTGATTGAAACCCTAATGGTAGTTGGGAACAATTATTGCTCATCAAGGGTGTTGGAAGAGCATTAAGTGAAGCCTCTCAAGCATAAATCAAGCCTTCATCTTCTCACCATCTTCCCCAAGTTTTCTAGGGTTTTATACAAAACCTAGATAGTGAGTTTCTATCAACTATTTTCAAATTAGATACATATCTTACCAGATAAGTTTGACCTATTTTCTAGTTTTGGTATTTAATGGAGTTTTGGTTAATATTCTTTATATGGGTGTTGATGAAGTATTGTTGGCAAGATTTTGGTCATGGTTATGTGTTAACATGGGAAGTAATAGATGTTGTTGGTGAACTTGCACATTTTAGGGTTTTGGACCTAGAATGGGATTTGGAACTATTTAAAGCCTTATACATGTATTTTATTGATGTAAAGTATGCATAATGATGGATGTTATATATGTATTGGATGAACCATGAGTAAGCACTAAGAGGATGTAGTCTTAGGGTGCCACCATGATGGTATGCACCTAGACCTCCGCCATTTGGGGTAATGCATGGGAAGTAGTCTTCAAGTGTGTCAGGCCATCGGCATGTTCCTCATGCGAGTGAACATCAAGGTACATTGACTAGAGGTGAAATTATTTGGTGTGATGGGTCTCCCCCATTGATTCCTTTATGGCTCTTATTGTCTATAACTGATTTAATTGATTATGTCATGTTATTGTCCAACTCACTAGGTTCGTTTGGCCTAACACTTGTTTGGTTTGATGTGTATCTCAGGTTCGAGCGGCGCGACCGCCAAGAAGGTCTAGTAGACTTTAGATGTGAGTTTGGGAGCATTTTTGGGACGCTAAGTTTAGCAGATATACATTTTGGAGATTTGGATGACAACTTTATATAATCTCTTTCCTAGATAGGATTTAGATTAAAGGGTTGTTATCCCTCATTGCTTAGTTGTTACAAAATTGTAATTAACAGGCGTATATTGTTCCCTTTTTGGGAAGGCTCGTGCTTTGGCATATTTTATATACCACATTTCCAATTCCGGAAATTTTTGTTTTTCCCAATTTTGGGGTGTTACAAAACTTCACTGACGAGTAATCGATCCTGTAATATATACACCTCGATGAAATCCACATAATTATATTTATATAAGACTCACTACGACAATTTACGACCTTAAACGAGCCATCGAACGCCCCCGAATCGCAACCGAGCTAGAAACCGAACAACCGACACCAAAAACAAGAGTTGAAGTTTGCGATAAGCACTTAATAACATGTTCAAGGTGTTCAAAAGCTATTCTAACACTCAAAACGAGTACCCATACCCCTATATTGCTCCTATAAACGACAAGAGAGCATAATGAAAGAAAAACCGAAAAATGTTGAAACAACGACCTGCGCGGCTTATCACGCGACCTGGAGGTCGCCCAAGTCGCTGGACAGGGCTTCTCCACCTAAAACAGCCCCTGTTCAGCTCCAAACATTCTCATACTCAAAACACACTTCAACAAGACTTCAAATTTGATCTTTTAGCAAGAAAATCATGCAATTGACATGGTCTAAGCTTGAATGAGATACCAAGAACATCTAAACAACATTTAAACTTAAGTCACAATGTAACACCCTCAAATTTGGAAAGAGCAACTAATTTAAAATTTTCAATAATACATCAAATGAATGATAAAAATCTCTTCCTACAGATCAATACTTGAAATACCTCAAATAGAATTTTAGATTTAACCTCAACAAATAATAAACTAAGTCTTATATAAAGATTAAATAAAGGTCGGGTGTTACTAAACCCATCAACAATTGCTATCTCTAAATACGCGGAGGACATCACCCAGTAGCTATATCCCTCTCGTGCGTCTAACTAGCCCTTAACTTTTCACGGTATCGCTAGTACCACTCACATCAATGATCTGATGCACATGTTGACAAATAAAAAGGGTTAGGCTTAACGCCTAGTGAGTTCAAGAGTTTTCAACATTTATATGAAGCGGTAAACTGAAGAATGCTTTTTAAATCACGGTTTCTAAAAAGGAATGTACAAAAATATAAAAATAACACCTTTCCCAAAACCCACTATTTTCGTGATGAAAACTCCAATACAAAACATTCTATCAAATATGAATTCAAACCCAATACTCACACAAAACGTGAATAATGATAAATGCTCAAATATTGAAATTCAGTTAAAACTTTATTGTCCAAGCTACCAAAATATGAGTAAGACTTAAGCCCAAAATTATAACTTATGGAGAACACCCCATACTCAAAACGTCGCCGAAAACATGGATAAAACTAAATACCAAAAACAACACCTTTCGGTGACGGAGGAGACCCGATTTCCATGATTAGTGGCGGAACACAAAAGTAGGTCACTTTCCAAGTTATTGAGCTCATCATACTATGATCAAGGACACGAGCTAGCCGGCTCGTACTCAGATGTGGGGAGGGCACCCAATGATCCTAGTCATACTCATTCACTAGAATTACATTTACGGTCCATGGCTAGTATCTGGTCCCACATAATCGTACCAAGTTGCCTTCCGAGGGCTCAATGTCCCAACTAGTTACAAACGGGAAATATTTATCCCGTAACAACCGGCTCATAAATTACATCATAGGGTAAATAGCAGATGTTCGACTCCAAGAGCCCGCACCATAAGGCCCTCAATGACCCAATGACTAATCCTGAACATGGGAACAACCGTCCCTTTTAAAACGATAAAGACCGACTCATATGCCTATGGATCCATTGCATTACAGTCTATAACATTACATGACTTCAATTGAATGACCAAAGCACTCAAAACATGTAATCCTCAAATGATACGCAATGACACAATCATACTCAAAACTTCGCAATGGGCTATTAAAACCGGACAAATGTCCCCAAGACTCATCTTAGTCAAAAGCTCAACAATTTACTTTATCGTGCAATAAATGTCAGTGTAAACAATAAAACGCATTTAACCAATGGTTATGCAAACCTAATGACCAAAAGTATGGTTAACCCAAAACTCATCATTGATTGAGACAAACCATTTTCTTAATGAACTCATACCCTTATATTTCCAAAATGCCTCATAACACAATAATATGCATTTTTCAAACGGTTTATAAGATCAAATACACTAAAAATACATTTACATCAAACGACCTTCATTTATATATTAAATCATCAAGAAAACATATCAACATGATTTATTTATCAAAATGTCTAGAAATCCCAATGTAGGTGTTTCACAATATTTATAAAACCAAATAACTCAAGTAAAACTCTTTAAATATTCCAACTTTTAATAAAAAAATCATGTAAACACATAATCACCTTAAAATGGATATTTTTGGAATGTACAACGTTTTCACAAATGAACTTGAACTCACCTTGCTAGATTTAGGCTAAATCTAAATTTTACCCCCAATGTAAGCTCCTTGAAGAAAAACTTGAATCCACAAGCAATTCCTCCAAACCCTAGATTCACAAATTTCCAAACATAAATATACATATCCAAACACTTACAATCATTTCCCAAACATCTTATATCAAAATCTCCATTTTGACCAAACCCTAGTTTTGACCTAACTCCCCAAAATCCTCTAAACCAAAATTTGAGAAACATAAACACTAGGAAGTCATAAATGGACAATTTATAACTCATAATAAAGTTTAGAAACTAGGAGGATGAACTCACCACTTAGGTTTTGATGAAAACCTAGAAAACCCTAAATTTCTTGAAGATGGAGGTGATGATGATGAGCTCTTGATCTTTGCTTCCACTCCACCACCAAAAACTCTTGGATATTCCCAAAACTAACAATCTATCCTTAAAAAGCTTTCTAAAACGAAACAATAGCACTTTGAATCACCAAAAATGGAGTAGAAATGAGAGAGTTATGTAGAAATGAAGATTGCGGCTGAAAATCCAACTTTTAAGTTGTCTAGTACCATTGTGCTACATTGCCATGCGACTTTGTCATGAAAATCCGACTTTTAAACTATTTGGTATTGTTGTGCTACATTGCCATGCGACTTTTCCATGGCATTGTCGCATGGCATAGTCGCACAAAGTGTCCAGAGTGCTCCCCCTTGGCTACTACTTTGCCAATGCGACTATGACACTGTCATAGTCGCCGGGCATTGTAGTCGGACCCGTACCAAGCCCCAAAACTCGACTTTTTCTATGCCAACACTGCCAAAACTCTTAGGGACTTAAAGGAGTGATTTCTTAACATAAATCCCATCATTTACAAGTTGCAACGGCGTATGGGTTAACTTTCACTTACCAAAAATTACGTGTGTTGCACACAACATCTAGAATGAAACTCAAAGTTATCCATAAAAGGAACTCAAAACTATGAACTTGAATAAACATAACTTTTAAAACTATGAGAACCTCTAAACTAAGATGATTTCAACTTAAATAACAAAAACATAAACAAATTTAAAGAATTATCCAAGGAAAAGCACTTACAACATGAACCCTAAAACTAAACTCATCAAACTCTAAGAGTTCTTCTTCCCTTTTCTTTTTCCTCCTTACTTCTTTGTTTCTCCTTTCTTAGTCGACACTCCCACAACATACGCACATATCACACACTTAAAATCTGGAAAATAAAGACTATCACACATCATAAAGAAGGTGACTCATCATAACTATGAATACATTAACACTAAGGACCTCTAATTACCAATTAGTGACAATAAGACCCTTAAACATATAATACCTAACCAATAAGTCCCCTTTAACATTATAAGACTACATAAAATAATAGACGTAACTTATTGGGTCATAACAGCAGATTTTCGGCAAAATATCCGCCAGTGAATTTTTCCAATTTTCCAAGGAAAAATAAACTTCCGGCGGATTTCCAGCGGACCTTTTTTTTAAACTATGAAAACTATATTTAATAAGATTAATTTTATAGAATATAAATTAAATTTCCGTCGTAAACTCCGCCGGAAATCCGTCGGAAAATTAATCAAATTCGTTAAGTAAACCTAATTAACTCTAAATTTTTAAGTAAACCTAGTTATACAGCGAGATACATCACGATTTTAATGTTTCATTTTATTTTTTGTTTTTTGTAACACCCTCAAATTTGATAAAAGCAACTGATTAAAAATTCCGATAAAACATCAAGAAAGGGATAAAACTTTCTCTTACGATCCAAAACTCAATATGCCTCAAATACGAATTCTATAATTAACCTTAACAATTATATAACTACAATAATATATACAGACTAAATTGAATTCGGGTGTTACTTAACACAAATACAGGTTGCCCTTCCCGAAACTATTACGGAAGACTTCACCAAACTATTCACTCATCGGGCACACATCTGGCACTCCTCACTTCACGGTGCTACTAGAACTATTCCCAACCGGAACCTGTTGCACATGCCGACAAATAAAAAGGTTAGGCTAACGCCTAGTGAGTTCAAGAGTTTTACATGAATAAATATACCTTTAAATGGAATGAACTTCACTTAAAATCATGACCTTTCAAATAATGTATTTTAAAACGTGGAAACGACTCGTTTCCAATATCATGCATTTTCAAAGAGGGACACCTCATTACAAACATTCTTTATAAAATGATGCAACTCAAAATTACCCGAATCGATAATATGAATCGACTCCCATTTAAGAAACGTAGATAAAGCGTTACACCCCAAAACACCCAAGTTACTTGTCCAAGATCCTACACAACATCAAAATACGAACATCACAATATCCGAAAATAGCGTTGGACAACAACGAGAGTAAAGAAAGTCTCAACAAAGTCTGCAACCTCATGCATTCAAATAGTTTTATGCATGTTAAAATCATGGTTTAAAACCCCTGTGTGCTAAACATATTTCCAAAATTTCGTTATACAATTTCACATGATGATTTCAAAACATGAGAAATGGTTGATGCAATTCATGTTAGAATAAAATTTTGTGCATGAATTTGATCGGCACTTCACATCTCGAAACTACGCGCCTCAATTTCCCCAGACCAAAGATCCTCAATTTCCCGGCACACTATTGTCATCCTGATACTCAAACATCTTAGGACAATAATTCAAGGGTTCCATAGGTTCACCTTACAACTTCTCCTCGAATAACGTCGATTCCAAGTCTATGGTTCTAATCCAACCAATCATTCCGACCCTAAACAGTCCACTTAAAGCAATCACCATGCTTACTGTCACTCCAGGTGACAAACGCTAAAATCATCAGCCCCTTCTAACGGCTACCCACATAGAAACTTTTTCACTACCCCAACGGTTGTCACATCTCAGTAGTCCAAGTATACACATGTAACTTGTAGGTTCACCATAACACTAGCCAAGTGCATTTATGAACGTACTGTACATGGTCATCCTTGCTACCCTCGATATGATACCCGTTCCAAGAAGCTCCAACGACCTCAAAACATCCAATATTAAAGTGCCTATTGGTACAATTTCTCTCTCAATCACCTAAAATAACGCTAGTTTGAGTCTATGCATCCAAAATCAATACCTAATTCTCTAAAACTTAAGCTATGATACCAACTTGTAACACCCTCAAATTTGGTAAGAGCAACTGATTAAAAATTCCGATAAAACATCAAGAAAGGGATAGAACTTCCTCTTACGATCCAAAACTCAATATGCCTCAAATACGAATTCTATAATTAACCTTAACAATTATATAACTCCAATAATATATACAGACTAAATTGAAGTCGGTTGTTACTTAACACAAATACAGGCTGCCCTTCCCGAAACTATTGCGGAAGACTTCACCAAACTATTCACTCCTCGGGCACACATCTGGCACTCCTCACTTCACGGTGCTACTAAAACTATTCCCAACTGGAACCTGTTGCACATGACGAAAAATAAAAAGGTTAGGCTAATGCCTAGTGAATTCAAGAGTTTTACATGAATAAATATACCTTTAAATGGAATGAACTTCACTTAAAATCATGACCTTTCAAATAATGTACTTTAA
The DNA here is from genome assembly GCA_954870635.1 of Arctium minus. Classification (NCBI taxonomy): domain Eukaryota; kingdom Viridiplantae; phylum Streptophyta; class Magnoliopsida; order Asterales; family Asteraceae; genus Arctium; species Arctium minus. The sequence goes on from OX941080.1 coordinate 145,156,921, forward strand.
AACGTGGAAACGACTCGTTTCCAATACATTTTCAAAGAGGGATACCTCATTACAAACATTCTTTATAAAATGGTGCAACTCAAACTTACCCGAATCGATAATATGAATCGACTCCCATTTAAGAAACGTAGATAAAGTGTTACACCCCAAAACACCCAAGTGCGGGTGGGGCAAAATACCCAAGCCATAAATAATTGTCAAAATCCGAATATACAATATGTCCGAAAACATGGACACTAGGCACAATACTCACGCGACCATAAGCGAAAGGAAACCAAATATCAAAACATGGGGACGACATACTTCATTCAAACCTTAATATGCGTGGAGGAAGGTCCAATATTAAGGTCCTCATTCACTGTCGACCACATAAGACTAATGATAATAAAGTAAGATGTCAACATATAAGATACAGTTGGCCGATGACGGGGGAGACCCGTATCCGTTGAGAGTGGAAGAACACAAAAGAATGCCACTCTTGCAACGTTAATGCATGATACTTCATGACATGAAAGCCCAAGTGTCCCTACGACTTCTTAACAAGTTACACCTTAAGAGATGGTTGACCTTGATGAACATAACAAATAACTCCATCCCGAAGGCCCGACATACTTAAAGACTACCTCCCAGGCATTACTTCAAGCGGAGGAGGTCCTAGTGCCTACCTCTCAGATAGCACCTCCAGAATCAACCCTCCAGTGCCTACTTGTAAAGTTTCTGGTCATAAAATATGGGTATCGGAGTTCAACCCCACAATACCCAACTGACCATCCAAACAGACTGACTTACGTGCCTATGGATCCAATGCAACACGGTCTAACATTACATGACTACACATGAATGACCAACGCACTCGAGCATGTAATAAACATCAATATGCGACACGGTGCATTAGCATGTAAACCATAACCGGGCTCTACATTGAGCCAGTAAAACTGGACAAGTGTCCTCAAGACTCTTTTAAGTCAATACCGAGCTAAAATGCTCAAACCCCTTTTTGACCAACGATTAACAATCCCCAGTTACATAATGCAATCGACTCACGTCATGCAAACACACTCCAAAATACATGGGTAGACTCCAACACAGTTTAGATTGGGACAAATGGTTTTCCAAATGGATTTATACTCTTTATTCTTTCAGAACGTCCCATAACACAAAATCAAACCTTTTACCCAGACAAACACTAAAAGTGTATTTTCACCAAACGATTTCCATTTATGCATTACACCATCAAAATACTTTAAAATGACTTATTTATCAAGATACCCAAAGAATCCCAAATGTGGGTGTTTTGCAAGGTTTATAAAGTCAAATACTTCAAATAATCAACTCACCAAATATTCCAACAAATGATAATTTCATGCAAAACATAATAACACTTTAAAATGAACATTTTAGCATGTACAACGTTTTCACAAATCAACTTGAACTTGCCTTGCTATATTTAGGCTAAATCTAGATTTTACCCCAACTTGAGCCTCCTTGAAGAACTCCGAATCCACAAGCAAATCTTCCAAAAACCTAGATCCACAAGTGTCCAACCATAAATATCCATATTCAATCTATTAGAATCATTTCCCAAACATTTTTACCTAAAGATCCCAACTTATATCAAAACCCTAATTTCCAAGAATGAAGAAAAGAGAAGATTACCTTATCCACCACTTGTATCCACTAACAATAAACCTTTAGGGTTACTAATATGACATCAAACTCAAGTTCTTCAAAAGATGGGAGATAGGTTGATGAAACCCTAGAAACTTGGAATTTCTTGAATTGGGATGAAATGAAGAGTTTCACACCCTTGCTTCTAAATCCCTGCTTTGATTGTGAAGAATCTCTTTAAAACACACGGGAAAGCACCTTAGAGGCTCCAAAATCCGACTTTAGGGTGAAGGTTCGGCTCTTGGGAGAAAAGAGTGAAGTGGGTGAAGATAACAAACGAAAGAGGCTGAAAACTCGGGATTTAATGCAACCAGGGGTCGACAGCGATAATGCCCGGCGATTGTGCCCAAGTCACTCTTGCCAGGGTACTCTTGCAAAGAAGGTACTGCGGGCACTTCCCTGCTAGCGACTGTGCCTAGCGATTGTGACTTTGGTCACTCTCGCATGGCACTATCGCCTGGAGTGTACCGCGGGTGGTACAACCCCCGCGAGAATGACACAAAAGTCACTGTCGCGAACATTGTCTCCATGACCATCTCGAGCCCCAAAAATGACCTTTCAAGTCCAAGACACCCCTAACTCGAACCACAACTCGGAAAGGAACCTTACCAATGAGTTAAACCCATAAGGAAAAGGACTTAGGAGAAAAGATGTGGACTAGAAATTACCACAAAAATTCGGGTGTTACATTTTTTGTCGATTTACAGTACGATTTTGGATGGTTTTGAAAGAATGATAATGGTTTTTGTTTATAAATTTGTTTAATTTAGGCTTAATAATATAATGTTTTTTATTAAAAAAAATAAGTATTTTGTTAGAATTCAATGATTATCTTATATATTTTAAATTCTTTATATTTAAATTGAGATGTTTATCCTATTTTGATTATGTTTAACAGTTATTTATGAATTCAAACATATAACTTTAGAAATTTGTACTCATGCATCATCACTTGTAATCTTGAATTTTAAGTAATGTGTATCAATAAACAGTACTTAATGCATAAAAGCTTGTTTTTAAGAGTTTTTTTGATGGTTTAATAATAATATAATTTATTTTAGGTTTAATAATATAATTTTTTTATAAAATAAACATTAAATATTATATTAGATTTTCTTATTATATTTTAGTTTTTTATATTTAAAATTTGATTTTTATCCTCTATTTAATTTTGCAGGGAGTGATTTTAGGGAGTTGAAGTGGGGAGTGATTTTAGGGGGGTTAAAGTGGTTAGAGATAAGGATCAAGTTAATAAATAGCATTAAATGTAGTACATAAAGTTTTAATGGTTGTTTTTAAGATATTTTAAGTAATTAGCATTAAATAGCGGTACATTAAGTTTTAGCAATTGTTTTTAAAAGTTTTTTATAAAAGTTTTATAATATAGTATAGATATGTCTAAATTATTAAAATAAATAATTATGTTATGAGATATATCAAAATCTATACTCTCAAAATATTAAATTACAAAGTTGAGGAGAACAAATTTTTGTTGTATTCTTTGTTGATAATGGTGAAACTGAAAATCAAACTTCCACTTTGAGGTCGATGACTAAATATATAATCTCTTTTCCCTAACTAAATATTTATTGTTGTTCTTTTCACATACATTTATTCAGTCACAAATGATGGTCTTTATCAATAATTTTACTATGTTATTTTGCTAACTGAGAATCTTACCTAGTAATTGAGGATGATGACTATTACCCAATCATTAGTTAGGTGTTGTTCGATTCATTTTCTGTTAAGACCTGAATGGATATAGTTGTCTATATGTTAACAGATAAGCTGTTGTTCAGTTATTATGCTGAATAAATAGTCTAAATGTCAGAAATGACCATTTTACCCCCCCCCCCCCCCCCCCGTCTTTATTTTTTTCTGAATAAAAAAGTTGTTTGATAAAAATATTGAATAAATGACTTATAATTATAAAAAAAAAAAAATTTAAACGTTTTCTAAATAAAAACAACTTCATTAAACATAATAATATGACTTCAATGTTGCAATCAAAACAACATAAATAGGTGCTTATAATAACAAGAAGTCAAAATCATAGTTTGGATATATTTAAAATTTTCAAACATTTCAAACTACTCCATTTGCAATTTGATCATGCAAATTAGCCATATATTGTGTGCCATTAGCACCCCATTGTGATCCATCTATTTCCGTTTCTCCACTTCCAACATCTTCTTCTTCATTGGTGAAAATGGTGTCTTCATTGCACTCCATAAAAAGTTGATCTTGGATATTATATTTTCTTATAAAGTTATGTATCGTGAAGCAAGCAATGACCACATTTCTTTGTTTTGTAAATGGAAAATGAGCCATTTGCTTCAAGATTGGGAATCTAGCTTTCAAGACACCATAGGCATGCTCAATGACATTTCGAAGTTGTGCATGCGCATCATTGAACTTTTCTTCTTTAGTTAAAGCATGTCTGCGTCGATAATCTGCTAACCAGTACCTTGTGTTACGATACGGAGCTAAAAATCCACAAGCGTTGGAATATGCAGCATCACAAAGATAATATTTATCTGCAATCGACATTTGATTAGGCAAACATGCAAACATTATTTCAAATCAAACAAGGTTGATATAATTAAGAATGTATACCTTGGGGTGGAAAAGGGAAACCAGAATTTGGGTTAAATGCAACTTCAGTTAGCACTCTAGAATCATGTGATATGCCTTCCCATCCGGGCAAAACAAATGTGAATATTATATTGAAATCACAAATGCCTAATACATTTTGGTAGCATCGACCTCCTCCTCTTCCTCTATATGCAGTTTGATGACTAACAGGCACGACTGCATGTATGAGCGTCCCGTCTAGTGCACCAATTGCACCCTTCATTAATGAAAAAACGTTTAAAATGTCAAATATATTACGTAACTATAAAAAACTATGAAAATAAAGCATACCGGAAATATTTCTCTCAAACGACTTTGTTGATTTGTCATAATCTCCGTGTTTGTTTCAGACACTGCCAGACATACAACTTCTCTTGCAAACTTCATCATTCCCGTAGAACTTCATGAAAACAACTATGGACAGTGTCGGTGGTATGTTGAAATCTTCGTTTAATCACTCTATAACGTTCATTGTGTCCGATCGTTGTAAAAAACATAGCTAATTTCTCCTCGACACTTACAATTCTACCATGTTTTACCCAACCCCTTTGTTTAAAGTGATTGCATAGTAATTCACAAGACATACGCATCAACTCTTGACATTGCAAACTGGATCCATGTAGCAATTCTTGTGTATATGCATGTCCACTCATAACCGAAATGTTATCAAGTACCCTTTCGTTTATCGTTGAAGAATTCTTTTTTCGTCTTAGATACCAAAATAATAGAATTACGAACAAACGTTCTTCCTTGTAAGTCAACATATCTATAAAATCCCAAAAATAATCATAAATCACTTGCACATATCATTTATAAAATCCCAAAAATAATCGTAAATCACTTGCACACATCATTTATAAAATTGCAAAAATAATCGTAAATCACTTGCATATATCATTTATAAAATTGCAAAAATAATCGTAAATCACTTGCACACATCATTTATAAAATTGCAAAAATAATCATAACCCAAAGTGATAACATAAAGTCAAATATCATATAACTTTCAAATACATCAATAGCCAAAGTCATTAACAAAAAGAGTCATTGGAAATGTCATAAGCATCAACAAAAGAGCCATTGGAAATGTATCATAAACATCAACAAAAAATAAGCACAATAATAAACATCGATGGCCAAAATACCCTATTAGCAACCGACAACCCCCTACTTGTAGCCTTGTTTATCTCCAACCGTCTTAACCCAATCAACCGCAAACTCGGGCGGTATCATCAACCAAGGCTCTCCATTCTCCTTGTCACCAAGAAGAGCCATTGCAATACGGTACAATGCACCATCTTTTGGCCATCCAAGTTCATTGAGTTTTTTAAGACAAACCATGTAGGAAGGAGGCTCAACACCATCGGGGTTCACGTGTTTTACGGCTAAAGCTTTTAAAACCGAAAAAATCTCTTCATCTATGTCAGATTGGGTAACTTTTCTCTTGTTAGTTCTCACTTGAGTACGAGCTGAAGATACGAGAGTCGAGGATGTGGGTTGGGAATTAGAGATCTCAACTTCCTTATTGTTGGAAAGAAAGAAAGGCTCGACAGAAGGCTCAGGATCATTTGATAGCGGTCCAAAGCTTCCGACGCCCATGGAAACACCGCCTTCAAACAATTGCGTACACAACTCGGGGAATGGAAGGTTAGTTGTCCTTAACGATTCAACATATTTATTTGACTGTGTTAAAAAAAGTAATTATAAGTAACCATGTAAACTAATTTGAAATAGAAGGAAAAGGTTATAACAAGAAAGTGACCTGAATCTCAAGTTCCCATTGTTCGGATGTCAAATTAAACGAGTTCGTTGAAGGATCATACACATTCTCCGTCTTATTTTTAAGCTTCAACCACGCCCCATATTTTCCCTTTAAATAGTCATAGTGATTACTCATTTGCTTTCCATCAACTTCAAAGTTGTGGATCTCTTTCAATGTTTCAGAAACTTTCTTCCAGAACATCGATTTTAGACTTCCACCCTCCTTTCCATTCAATGTTATTTCAAGGATGCAAGTTTCTAAAAATGTTTTCACAACAGCCATGTTTTTCCAGCTTATCCTATTCCCTTTAGGTTGGCGTGAATCGGCTGTTTGTTCCATACCTAATAGCTACCATACATCCAAATAAACAGAAACTCAGAACATATGATTTTAGGCTACTTTGTATAACCAGAAAATCATAGAAACATATATCTATTATATATTTCAAGAAAATAGAAACAGAAAATCAGAACATATATATATAACCGAAAACAGAAACGTAAAACATATATATTACAGAAAACAGAAACTCAGAACATATACATTTCAAGAACACAGAAAATCAGAACATATATATAACCCAAAATAGAAACTCATAACAAATATATAACAGAAAACAGAAACTCATAACATATACATTTCAAGAACACAGAAACTCAGAACAGAACATTGTATAACCGAAATGATATGTATGTAATCAAAAAAATCAAAGAAACAGAAATATATAGATGGCTCTAAAGAAATCAGAAAATCAAGAACACAGAAACCCAGAAATCGATGGCTCTAAAGACATGAAATCGATGGAGTTTAACCATTAAACACCTGAAATCGATGGGTTTAACCATGAAAATCGATGGAGTTTAACCATTAAACACATGAAATCGATAGGTTTAACCATGAAAATCATTGGAGTCTAACCATTAAACACATGAAATCGATGGAGTTTAACCACGAAATCGATGGAGTTTAACCACGAAATCGATGGGTTTAAACACAGTAGTTGTGAGAGAGCTCAAGAAAAGACCTGTGATTGAAACGATGGAGTCCTCCTTCCCGTTCCAAGATGCTTCCTTCCCGTTCCAGGTTTCTGTTCTTCGATGTTTGAGAGTTATGGAGAGGATGGCTAGATTATAAAGATGGGTAGGTTTTCTTTTAATTAAAGAGGGTAGTTGGGAAGAAATGAGGGTAGATAGGGAAAGTAGAAACTAATAAATGGTTGAGTAGTAAAGACTTCAATTTTGTAGTTGATTCGGTCAGCCACCAGCTGACCGATTAAGCTGCTACCGAACACTCAGATATGGCTGACCGAATAAGCCATATCCCTTATTCAGCCCATTAAGTTGCTACCAAACAGGGCCTTACTAAGTAAAAGACGTTTACCGATCAAAGAAAGATGATGGTGCTTACAAGCAATTCTACTATATCATTTTGATAATCGGTAAAGTATGTTATGATGGTGACTCTTTCCCAGTCAGTGTTTAACCAATTTGTAACTCCAACTAGCACAAAGGGTTTTGAGAGACACTCGTTCTCGCAAAACTAGGGTTTATCACGCAAACCCCTAAAGTCGATCAATTTATAATCATGATTCACATACAACACCTAAACATTTGTACCTATTTAAGGCCAAAGAGAAAAGGTTTACAATATATGATCGAGTCGATCAAGTCCGTTCCTGACATTTTATAGACCTTGGGCGAGATGTAGAAAAGGACCATTGATAATTATGAAAAAAAAAATCTTTGATATATTGTTTTTATCATAAGAAATAACATTGAATTCAAGAAATATTAATAATTAATATAAAATCGTTTTTCCGAGCATTCCTAAATGCGAAATTAATGAATAATTATTTCTAAATTAATATTATCTGTCATATCAATTTTACATAGCATCACTAATTTGTTCCATCGTCAAAAACATCCTTATGATGTACATTTAATATATATAAATTGGCATGTCACAATGTTGACTATTCGGAGTAATACTCTATGTAAATCAATCTAAATCAGTTGGGTTTCAATCATCACCGTTTTAAAATTTTAGGGTTAAAAAATACTTTTTTGGATACATCAATCTTAGAATCAAAACTCATGTTGTTTATAGCTTAAGATATTATTGTTTAAGAAATATGAGAGTACTTAAGATTAATGCACTCAATATTAGATAATAAATAGTTGAAAATATTTGAAAAAATCAAGGGTATATCATATATAAGTTGGACTGTCTCATATGGTTGGTATTTTATTTCAAAAGGTAGGAGTACGCTCTCTTAGTTAATAATAAGAAATCTGCTATATTCTAATACAAATATAAAATTCATGTGGATGGAATAATTAGAAAAGTCATTGGGGATGGATAATAGATAATACATCAAGGTTTTCTAGGTAAATAGTTTTAAACTTTAATAGTAGATAAAAAACAATAAGCAATATTATAAAATGAACGACCAGTTAATTTTTTACATTAATTCTTTTTCAATGTAATTAATTAATATATGTTTCGGTCATTAATATAATACAAAATTCTTTACGACATATTAGACTTTGGTTTTCTAACAGGACAAGTGGGAGATGAATGGAGAATATATCAAGATTTTTTAGGCAAATAGTTTTAGACTTTGGTACTAGATAAAAAATTTAGATAAACAATAGTTACTAATTAACTTTTAACATATTTTCTTTTTAGTTAATACATGTTTGGGGTCTTAATATAATACGAAATTATTTGGGTCCTATTAGATACTAAAAGAATTTATCTATTTTATTTACTAATTTTTTTATTACTATTATATACAAAAAAAATTGGATCCCTATTTCTAGTGGGCCATATGCATATGCCTAACCCACCCTCCCCCAAGGATGACCCTCGATTCGGTCCCGACCTTTTTTGGATCCATTCATATGTAGCTATAGTATTTAAAGCCCAATTGGGTTTTGGTTTAATTTGGGTTGGATAGTTGGCCCATCAGGTAGTTGTGAAAATGCATCTTAATTAATACTTATGTTCTTCTCCTATTTTTGTGTTTGTACCATGCCATGTCTCCATGTATGTATCATATAGATTATCCTGGTTTTCGACCAAATCACAGTCTCTTGATGTTCATTATGGTTATGGGTTCGATTTTATACGTTATTGGTTTTTTTTTCTTTTTCTCGTATTTTTCGTTTCTCCACAAAAGTTTGTTCCTGTCACTTTTCTTTTTGTCCATAAGGTATATATAGGGGAGACCATGGGGTCTTGTGCTCCCCCGTGCCCGCGACTAGTCGATTTAGGCACGTGGTACGCTGAGGTTTGGTCGCTCTCGATTCCGTGGCACGGCTCAACGAAGCAGCCGCACCGTCCTACCTATTTAAAGTATATCATGAACCCTGTAGCAAGAAACCTACTTATTGAAGAAAACAGTTTACGAATTACGACGATTCTATTATTTTTTCTTTGTGATGTTATGTAATGAATAATAAAATCCCTAAACTCGTAAGGTCACAAAGTAGGCATAAGATGATGATAAGTGTCGTTTTTTATAGGTAAAATGCATCAATATATAGCAAAATTTGTTTTAGTTCTCATTTAGTACTTTCTCAAGTAGTGTAACAAACATTGAATTCTTCATATTTTGTACTCATTTTACCAGATAAACGATTTTCAACCTACACGATAATTATTAGCAAAAACATGTGTGTTAGTGTATAATTGTATCCAAGCTTTAAGTAGAAAAGTCAAAGTGTTGTAAAGTCATGTTTAGTCAAAGTTAGCTAGTTTACTTTGAGTGAATATGGTCTTTGACCATATATATAGTGTCATGAGAGTTTCTATTAAGTAAGACTTGTAAGGCTTGTAACATTTGATATTGTGAGATATACGACTTCAAGATTTTCTCTCTCTACTCTCTCTCTAGATCTTGATCATAACTGTCATATTTGTTAATCTTGATTGAATTGCTTGAAAACTAGGACTAATAATTGGTATCAGAGCAGACAAAATCATTCAGATGGATTGAAAAACATCGATTTCTTGGATTCTTGGAAGAACTCGCACGTATTTTTTTTAAATCATTGTTACATAATTTTTTTTGTGAAAAATCAATTTTAATGCAAGAAAATGGGTTCATAGTGTTCGATTTATGTTTCTAAAACTTTCTTGTGTTGATCATATCACCAAACTCACACTAAATCACGTTCAATTTTGAATTTTTGTGAGTTTCGGTTGAAAAGGTTTTGAACACTGTTTTTTGATCGATTCTTAGTGATTTTGTTGTTATTAGTTAAAAAGTTGTATTAGAAACTTGTTCTTAATCATTGTACGATCATATTTGTGGAATCTTAGCTTCAAATTGCAGAAATTTAAGAATGTGATCGAAATTCGTGGTTAAGGTGAAGAACACGCTAGATTCAGAAAATGCGCAAGTTTCATAAGGGAAGAACACGCACGTCGAAGAACGCGCAAGAAATGAAGAACTCGCACAATGAAGACGTTTTGTGATTACATGTTTATGTGAGTTCTTGACCTAAACTCTCAAAGCTTGATCTGCGAGAAGTGAAAACTCGCACAAGCTTGTTTGCGAGATCTTGATTTTTGTTACTTTGATCTGCGAGTTCTATAAATCTGCGAGTTTGTGATTTCTGCAAGAAGTTAAAATGTCAAAAAATTTCGAAGTCCAGAACGCGCTAACTCATTGTGAGAAGTTGAAATCAAAGAACACGGGCGACCTTTTCTGCGAGAACTCAAAACGCGCATCCTTTGATTTGTGCGAACCAGAAACGCGCATAAGCCTATCTGCACTAAGTTGTGTGAACAGTAATTTGCGAGTTTGTGCCTTTTGCGCGAAGTGAATTCCAGCTACAGTATTTTGCGAGTTTAACACTTAGAAAGTTTTTTAGATTTTTTCAAGTGTTTTTCAAGTTTGTCTTTCAAGTCAAATTTTTGTCTGAATATTTTGAACGATCATTTCAAGCATTTTATTCAAGATGTCTAATGTTTTGTCAGGGAGAGATTGTGCCATCATTTATATGTCTGAGATACCTGTGATAGAAGTTGAACGTGATAAACTAAAGATTCAGAATTCAGTTCTTCTAAATCAGATTCAGGAGTTGAAAGCTAAATTTGTTAATTCTGATAAAACTTCTGGATGTGCTAAATGTATTAATCATTCTAAATCTGATTTTGCAGGTATCATTAAGGCAAGAGAGAAAGAAATTGAAATGAAAGAATATATCATTAAGACAATAGAGAAAGATATTGTTATGAAAGAGAATATCATTGAGGCAAGAGAGAAAGAAATCAAATTGAAAGAAAGAAAAATAACCAATCTTCAAAGCAAGTTGAAGACAACAGAATTCATCGGAGCTGAAAGCTGAATCAATTGATCTACACATCAAGTTTAAAGCTTTTGAAGATCAAATTTCTGCATTGGAAGCAAAAAATGTTGATTTGATGAAAAATCTCAATGCAGATAATGTCAAAGCTGATATGGAGATAATTTACACTTAAAAGCTTTCTGAATTTTCTAAGAAAGTTTCTCAAGAGAAAAAGGATTTGGAGCTAAGATGCATAAAACTCTCTAAGCAAGTGTCAGAATTTGAAAAGATCTTAATAACTGAAAGAGGCACGTTTGCAAAAGAGAGAAAAGTTCTTGATGATAAAGTAATTGAATTTCCCAAGCAGATTTCTACATTACAAGACTTACTTGAAAAAGAAAGACAAATCTTTCAAGAGAAGAAAAAGTTTGAAAAGAAAAATGTTGGGATTTTCAAGGAAATTTCTGAGAAAAAACAAGAACTTGGAAAAAGATTTTGAGCAAGAACGTCAAATCTTTGAATCTGAAATATCTAAGCTCACATCCAAGATATTTGTTCTATCATCAGACTTTTTAAAAGAACAGATGGCAAAATCTGATTTGAAAAAGAAGTTTGACACACTTTCTGACGAACGAAACATTTTTTCTAAAAAATCTAAAGGACTTGGAAGATGTAAATGTTGAATTGTCAGAAAAATTTCTGCTGATGTGATTAGTCAATCACCTTATTACAATTGAACGGAATCAATTTGTTCTTTTAAAACTGCTTCAAGTTCAATTCATGAAAATGTTTCAAAAAGGACAAGTGTCAAATCTAAAGTTGTCAAATCAAATCAGATTCGTCCATCTAATCTATTTTATGACAAAACTGTTGATAGTCCAACAAGCTTTTATGTTAAATCTCTTGAAAAGCATAATTCAAAGAAAGGTCAGATGGTCTGGAGAGTGAAGGATTCTCTAGATGACAAGAAGGTTGACAAATCATCAGCATCCACAACAAATGCAAAAAGAACAGAGCTCATAAAGGCAAATCTTTTGGTACACCTGATATGTTTTACTCTGCTAATCACTTGATCAGGATTACTCAAAAGAAGATTTGTTGTTCTTACTGTGGAGAGAATGATTTTGTTCAAAGATAATATGCTCATAACTGGTATGGAACTTACAGAATTACTTCTCAGAAAAGTAAACTCAAAAGTTTTAAGTCAAATGAGAAGTGGATTCCTAAATCTAACCTACCAAGACCCAAATACCAGTGGGTACCAAAACCTGTCAAATATGTTTTGCAGGTACCACAGGTTTAAGGGGAGCAAAGAGTTTGACTTCTAGACAAAACAGTCTAGGACTCGCACCTCAAAGAATTTAGGATCTTCAATATTTCAGTTCAAGACCCGTTCTTAAATGTCAAAGAGTATGGCTTCTGATTACAACAGATCAGGACCCGATCTTTAATGCTAAAGGACTAAGACTTCTAAACACATCAGTTTAGGACTCGGTCTTTCATGTTTAAGATGAGGATATTATACAAATATCCAGGGGGAGCTTATCAGAATATAAATCATTTTATCATGATTTGTGGGGGAGCTTAATTGTAAGTATCTTCTAATCTAGATCTCTGATTGTTTGAAAGAAGAACAACTTTCGAGCATGAAAAATGTTTTCTTAAATGTTCAAACCACTTCTGGTTCTCAAAAGATTTCATGAATTTAGAAGTGTGATTTTAAACGTTTTTCATTATTGAGCGTTAATGTTAAACTGACCGTGTGTGTCAGGATCTAATTCTCAACAAGAATAAAGTCTCAGAAACAATATCAAAGAAGTTGCGGAAAAACACTTTGATATTCAATGTAACAGTAAACAAACAGTATATGATTAACAACTTGTAAACTTGTATTAAAATCACAAGATTACACACACAACCTCAATCTTGAAGAACAAGCTCTTTCAAGACGAATTCTACTTCTCTAGAATTAGGATCTATGCCTTGAGGTTGATTCTCTCTAAAACAAAAACTTAAAAAAAACTATTCTGTCAAATCTATACAAATACTGAACAAAAAGATAATTAAAAAAAATAGAATATCTTCAGTATATCTTGCATAGTTATCTTCAATCCTTCCATGAATATCTTTATTCTTTATAGTTGTCATCCTCTTCATCCAGATCTTCAATTCATAAGCAGCACTAATCATAAGCAGCATTAACTACTAAGCAGCACTAACCTCTAGCAGTACTAACTAGCTAAGCAGTACTAACTTTGTTCAAGCAGCACTAACTTTGACTAGCAGTATTAATTCTACTAGAAGTAGTAATACTCAGCAGTATTAACCATACTTGAGCTTTTCTTCAGTTCCCAACAATCTCCCCCTAACTTGACTTTTAGGAAAAGAAGTCAAGTTCTTCAGATCTTCTTCAAGATGCTTTCAACACTTCAGTTCACACTCCTAGATTAGGATCCAAACCCAAACTTTGATTAATGATTCTGCTAACCACAATCTTTGCCATTTCTGAATCTTTTGAACATGTAAGCTTTGCATTTAACATTGCTTGTAATTTGGCCTTGTTGTGATCATAGATTTTATCAACTAAGTAGTACTCATGATAAGCTCTGTCCACAGTGATAACATAGACTCCACACCTTTCAAATATCATCTAGTTTTCTATTCTTTGGAATTTATTCTGTAGATGCGGATCTCTGATCACATGTTGAACTTTGCTAGGATCAAACATCATGCATAAGTACTCCATGGCTAATCTGATTAAGCTCATTCCTTCTCCTTTCAGCTCCTTTTCATACATCTCCAACCCAACTTTAAACATCTCTTCTAAATCTGATCTTGAACAGCTTCTTATGAGTCTACCTCAAGTAGAGTACACTTCATATATATCTCCCACTCTCTTAAGCCTGAAGTATTTCTTCCTTTGATCTTCCAAAATATCCCAAAAGATGACTTCTGGCGCTTTCATAGAAATGGGATCAGCTGAAACTGGTTCATCAGCTGTTGTAGTTATATATAGATCAAGATTATATTGCTTAGTGGATTGTTCTGGGTTCTTTACAGATTCAGTTGTAGAAGTAACTGAAGGTTCTGCTGTTTCTGCTATTTCTTCAACTCTTGGCCTTTTGTTCTACTTCTTGGAGGCTATAGTCTTCATCCTCTTCCCAGATTTGGCTTCTACACCAACACTCTCAGATTCTTCCTTCATCTCTTCAGCTTTGTCTTTTGAGGGTGTGGTCTCCTCAGGGAATGGCTTTTGAATATTAAGGTCATGCCTTTCCTTCATTCTTCTCTCAGCCTCTTCCCTTTGGACTGAATCCCCTTGAAGCTTGAGCATCTCTTTCTGATACAACTCCTCAACCTGAGTGTATGCCATGTTAGAGAACATCTCCCCCTTGACACCAATTGCACCTTTCAGGAAATTAATCATCTTTCTTCTTTCCTGATTGGCCAAAAATGTTTTGGAAGGTTGTCTCTTTTGCTTTTTGAATGGCATTCTTTGCTTAGAAACTTTCACAGAGCTTTTCTTGGCTTCTGCTGCATCTTTTAAACGCTCTTGATACTCAGCATTAAGTTTTCTTGCCATTATCTGTGCAAACTCTCTATCCTTCTCTGATTGAAGTTGTTCTTCCTTTTCCAATTCAGCCTGAAGTAGCTTTGCCATTTCTTCATCCAACTCAATCTGACTCTTTTTCTTGGCAGACAGTTCAGCTTCAATCATCTTCTCCTTTCCTTTTCCTTTTGACTCCTTTGCCTTTTTTGTTTCCTTCTGTTGAATTTCTCCTTCATTGATGACCACTCCCTTGGCCTTTTGAGTAGCCTTAGGAGTGTCATTCTTTGCTTTGACCAATGTTTCAGCAATTTCCATTTCTTCAACAGAAAGCCCTGTTACTGCTGCTTCAGCAGTATTAACAGTTTATGTTGCTTCAGCAGCATTAACAGTTTCTATTGCTTCAGCAAATTCTGTTTCTTTTTCTGCCTCTTCCTCCCCTTCAACCTCAAATTCCCTCTCAGCTGTATTTTCTTTCTCTGTTCCAGCTTCTTTCTCCCCTTTGTTGGAAGCATCTTTATTATTTGACCTCTTCTTCAACACAAACTGCTTTCTCCTCTGCTTGTGCACCAACCTTGTCACCATTTTCTTTAATTTGGCAATCTGTACTTGTTGGGACAAGATTACCAATTTCATTTCCTCTATCTCTTTGCCTTGTTTAATAACATCCAGATTGATGTTACCCATTGTTTCCATCAATTCATCATAGTCATATCTGTCCTCACCTTCTCCAGAAGTGTTACCCTCTTTTGAAGGATCATAGGATCTTTTTGTAGTGGAAGTCTTCTGCCTGGCAGAAGCACTATCCACCCCCTTGGTTTCTTGGCACCGGGCACCTTTGAATGATTGCTCATTCAAAGTTGCCATGGGGGAGGTCTTAGTTATGTTACCACTGTCCTCCTCTGTGTTAGCAGGAGTAGTGGCAGCCTGCTCACCCATATGCTCTTCCTCCTCCTCAGAGAGCACCTCCTTTGGGTTGGGATACACCCTTGTGATTTCCCTGTAGATATTCTCTAAGGGAGAATCCTCCCTTAGAGGGCTTAAAGGCTTAGGGGTTGATGGTACAAGAAAGGAAGGAGCCTTCTTTACCTGTTTCCTTTTGTATGTTTGGGTGATTGGTGAAGTTGGTTTATCAAGAAGATACTGGGGAATTGATTTAGGGTGGGATGGTTGGGATTGGCTAGCAGTGGGTTGGTCTAATGGGGGCCTTGACCCTGCTGCCATACCTTCATCAGTTTGGGACACCACCATCATTGTAGAGAACAATGGGGTGTCAACTCCTTCCGAGTCCAGAGGAGATCTTTTCATGTTTGAAAAGACCTTACCATTGGGAATATTTGGTACATATACCCCATCAAAATGAGGTATATCCATCAATTCATGGGTAATAACTTCTTGGACAAACCTGGGGTGCATATAAAAACTCTTTTTACTTCCCAGGTTTAAGACAAGATCATTAAAAATCATTTGGGAAAAATTATACTTTCTGGTAGTGGCTAAGCATACCAAAGCATAAGCAATGGTGCTACTGAACTCACTCCATCCAGTAGTCTTTTTAGAGATACAATGCATAAGGGTATGGACAAAGAAACGCCATTGGGGTGAAAATTTGGCTTTTGAGAACTTGAACACACCCAATGGGCCTCCATACCCCATTCTTGTAAGAGTAGCAAACAGTTCATCATTAGAGATAGAAGTTATACCAGAGGCATCGTCTAGACGTAGACTGAAGCGAATTACCTCTTCAGTAACTGTCAAGGGTTTGTCACACACCCTTGTTTTGATCATTTGCACACCATTCTCAGTAACAATGGTGGCATTTGCCCAGAATTGCCTCTGATGCTCTATGAAGATGGTAGGAGATATAGTGAGAGCATGGGCAATGTGGCTGGACTTCAGAAAGTCGACTATCTGGTGAAAACCTTCAACTTGTTTTGGCTTTTGGAGCATCGCGATTTCATTGTGCTCGTCAATGAACGCCATGGATGCCATTGACCTTGAAGGTTTTTGCCTGAAAACTTGGAACTCGAGAGAGACAGGGTTTAGAGCACAAGTGAACAGTATGCAAAGAGTCGTTATGAACTTTTAGGCGGGAAAAGGGTATTTATAGTATTCGGGACATAAGCAGTAGTAACCAATAGCAGTATTAACGACAAGCAGTATTAACTGAAAGCAGTATTAACTACTAGCAGTATTAACCACTAGCAGTATTAACTGATAGCAGTATTAACCACTAGCAGTATTAACGACAAGCAGTATTAACTGATAGCAGTATTAACTACTAGCAGTATTAACTGAAAGCAGTATTAACCACTAGCAGTATTAACTGAAAGCAGTATTAATTGTGCACTGGCAGTATTAAAAATGCACTGGCAGTATTAACAATGCACTGGCAGTATTAACAATGCACTGGCAGTATTAACAATGCTTACACTTTTAAGCTTTGTGAAGGACTGAGTACTGCTATACTTTTCCTGAAAAAGAAGATTAGGACCACCAAGAATAAACAATATACAGGTATTGAACCACTTTTTAAGTAGAAGCTTATTCAGAGTTGATCATTCCCACACTTGTTACCAAGAAAGTGAATCTACCCACATCAAATGCTTTGGTGAATAGATCAGCAAACTGGTTGTCAGTATGAACCTTTACAACTTGAATAAGTTTCTTTTCATTACAGTCTCTTATGAAGTGATACCTGATCTCAATGTGCTTTGTCTTTGAGTGCTTGACAGGATTATTCACAATGCTAATAACACTGCTATTATCAATAAAAATTGGAGTGTGTAGAAAGGTTACCACATAGTCCAGCATTTGATTCTGAATCCATAAGACTTGAGAACAGCAACTTGCAGCTGCTATGTACTCTGCCTCTGTTGTAGATGTGGACACTGTGGTTTGTTTCTTGCACTGCCATGAAACTAGTCTTGCACCTAAGAACTGACATCCTCCAGAAGTAGATTTTCTGTCCAAGTTTGCTCCACCTAGATCACTATCTGAGTATGCAAGTAGGTCAAAGGATGAGTCATGAGGATACCAAAGTCCCAATCTGGGTTGCCCTTTGAGATATCTGAATATCCTCTTAACAGCTTGATAGTGAGATTGCTTTGGCCTAACTTGGAATCTTGCACATACACAGACTGGAAACATTATATCTGGCCTAGAGGCTATAAGATACATGAGAGAGCCAATCATGGATCTATAATGATGAACATCCATATCCTCCCCCTCAAGATCTGCTGTTATCTGCTTGTGTGTCTCCATAGGTGTGCTGGCAGGTTTTGAATCTGAGAAACCAAACTTGGTTAGAATGTCCTACACATACTTGTACTGACAGATAAAGATTCCATCTGACTTCTGTTGAACTTGGAGTCCAAGGAAAAAGGTAAGTTCCCCCATGGAACTCATTTTGAACCTTTGATGCATTAGTTCCTCAAACTCCTTGCACATGTTGTCTCTTGTAGATCCAAAGATGATATCATCAACATAGATTTGGACCAGCAAGATATCCTTCTTCTTTCTCTTGATGAATAAAGTCTTATCAATGACTCCTCTTTCAAAGCCATTTTCCAAGAGATAGGATGACAGAGTGTCATACCATGCTCTTGGAGCTTGATGCAGTCCATAAAGTGCTTTCTTCAATTTGTATACCCTGTCTGGATAGCTTGGGTTTTCAAACCCTGGTGGTTGATAGACATATACTTCTTCTTCAATTGAGCCATAAAGAAATGCACTTTTCACATCCATTTGATAGACTTTGAATTTCATATAAGAAGCATAAGCCAGGAATAATCTAATTGCTTCTATTCTGGCCACAGGTGCAAACACTTCATCATAGTCTATTCCCTCTTCTTGTGTATACCCTTGAGCCACCAACCTTGCTTTGTTCCTTATCACTATACCTCTTTCATCTCTCTTATTCCTGAAGACCCATTTTGTTCCTATTGCTCTTTGGCCTTTAGGAAGGTCTACCAGATCCCAAACATCTTGCAGCTTGAATTGCAGTAGCTCTTCTTGCATTGCTTCTATCCAACTGGACTCTTTCATAGCATCATGTGCCTTCTTAGGCTCAAGCTGGGATAGAAAGCAAGAAAGCACTGTATGCTGTTGATCTTGCATTTCTTGCAGTCTGCTTTGATTTCTAGTCATCATAGGAGAGGATATGTCTCCTATTACCAGTTGTGGAGGATGATTCTTTTGAATTCTGGTGTGATGATTAGGTTCTTCATTAAGTCCCACCTCTAGATTGGAGTCATTCAACTCAACTGAGGTGTTTTCAGCAGCTACTTC
Source organism: Arctium minus (assembly GCA_954870635.1). NCBI lineage: Eukaryota > Viridiplantae > Streptophyta > Magnoliopsida > Asterales > Asteraceae > Arctium > Arctium minus. The sequence continues at coordinate 145,176,119 of OX941080.1, forward strand.
TGATTCTTTAATGTCTTGAGTCTCCTCATCTCTACTTTCTTCTTCACTCTTACTTGGTCCAGTAGATGGTTCCTTTTCACAGTCTTCAACAGGATCCACTGTGGGTATGGGAAAGATCACAGATTTAGACATACTGTCTTGGACTTGGGTAGTTCTTGATTCTCCACTCCCTGAACCTGCATAATCATTACTACTGAAACCAAAAGAGTTAGTTAGTGAATCAATGTCAAATAGCCACTGAGGACCAGACCCAATTGGATTTGGTGTGTTCTCATTGCATTTGACATTGTCACTTTCTTCAATTATTCTAGAAGAAGAGTTAAAAACTCTGTAAGCCTTACTCTGAGATGAGTAACCAACAAGAAATCCATCATCTGCTTTGCTATCAAACTTACCTAAGTTAGATTGAGTATTGAGAATTGTACAAGGACACCCAAAAGGTTTGAAAAATCTAATAAAGGGTTTTCTTTTATTTAAAAGCTCATATGGGGTCTTGTTCTTTGGCTTGACCACTAGAACTCTGTTTTGGACATAACAGGCAGTATTGACTGCTTCAGCCCAGTAGGTAATTGGCAGTTTTGAATCAGCCAACAGAGATCTAGCAGCCTCTATTAGTGTCCTATTTCTCCTCTCAGCAACTCCATTCTGTTGAGGAGTCCTAGGGGCACTATATTGTCTCTCAATGCCTTTCTCTTCACAAAAGGTGTTTAGATCAAGGTTTTTAAATTCAGTCCCATTATCTGATCTAATGACTTTTACTTTTTGATTAGTTTGGTTTTCAATTCTTAGGATAAAGGATTTGATCAGTCCACTTGTCTCATTCTTAGTCCTTAGAAAATATACCCAAGTAAATCTGGAGTAATCATCAACAATAACCAAGCAGTAAGATTTCTTGCCTATACTCATGACATTTGTAGGACCAAACAGATCCATATGTAGTAATTGGAGACAAGAAGAAATAGTGTTTAACTCTTTGGTCTTATGAGAAGTTTTGTGTTGTTTGCCTTTAAGACAAGCAACACAATGATTATCACATGAAAAGACTTTTGATGGTAAACCTCTTACAAGGTTGTTTTTAACAAGTTTGTTCATAGTCTTGAAGTTCATGTGACACATCCTTCTGTGCCAAAGAGAGGATTCATCCACAGAATCTTTTGAAACAAGACAGTTCATGGATGAATCACTATTAACATTGTCCATATCTAGACAATAAACATTGTCCTTTCTTGGAGTTCTAAGTAGTATCATGCTTTCATCAACTACCTTGAACCCTGGAGCAAGGATCATACACTCTGTATTTGTAAATAATATGCTATGTTGTTTGTCACAAACCTGTGATACACTTAACAGGTTGTACTTTAACTGATCAACATAGTAGACATCCTCAAATGTCATCTTACCTTTTGTAACATTACCTTTTCCACTTATTTTACCTCCAGTAAGATTATCTCCAAATAAAACATGTCCTCCATTGATATGCTTGAAATCCTGAAGACATGACATGTTGCTTGTCATGTGCCTAGAGCAACCACTATCAATATGCCATATGCTCCTTCCCTTGAGCTGTTGGTTGCCCTGCACATAAGATAAATCAGTTAGTATGAATTAGGAACCCAAGCCAAGGTGGTCTTGGGTACCCCTTTCTCATCAAAATACTTGCATTCTTTCTTGACAAGATTTTTAAACTTTGACTCCTCATTTCTGGAGTACTTTGTCACAATGATAGGATTGGAAACACTTTTGCTAGAAGCAGTACTGGTTTTAGAAGTACTAACTGCCTTAGCAGCACTTGCATGCTTAGCAGTACTAACCTTGTTAGAAGTAGTAACTGTGTTAGCAGCAGTAACTGTGTTGTCAGTATTAACCTTTGAAGAGGTACTAACAGTATTAGCAGCATTAATATTTTCAGCAGTACTAACACTGGTAGCAGCAGTAATGCTTCCAGCAGTACTATCCCTGTCAGCAGTACTAACAGTTTTAGTACTTCTAGGCACCCATATTTTAATACTTTCCTTCAAAACCTTTTTCTTCATGGGGCCTTTATTTTCAACAGATTTCTTCATCACATGTTTCTTTCCAGCCTTCCTATAACCAACAGGTTTTTGCACAAATCTTTGAAAGTTCATCTGTTGGTTAATACGGTTAAAGAAACAATGCTTAGCCAAATGGTTTAATTTTCCACATATGAAACAAGGTTTTGGTCTATTGATTTTACTCAGATCAATGCCTTGTTTTTGTGCCCATTGGTTATTCCAGTTTCTCTGATTTCCCCTTGGTTTATCATGTTCTTGGGGCTTAGGTTTATTGCATGCACACTGCTTGCAAGGGATAGGGCTCACAACAGTGGTCTGCTTATAGTGAACCTTCTTGTGCTTTCCCTCAGTCTTCTCTGTCTCATTGGACTTGATCCAATGCTTTCCACATCCCTCATTGGTGATTATGTGGTTTTCTATAGGAATCTCACCACTCACAGTGTTGTCCTTATCCTTGACAACTTCTTTCTCAGTTTTATCCTTAACAACTACTTCATCTAAGGGATCTATATCAGTGGCTCCCTTAGGTAGGTCCTTCCTATCCTTTGTCTCTAACAAATCTGAACTAGGAGGGATGTAGTTGTTGTTATAGGGTGGTGGTGTGGTATTGTACCCTATTCCTCTTCTCAGTTTATCATGAATCTGAGTTTGTAGCAAAGAATCCATTGCTTTGGATGCATTGGAAAACTTTTCTACATCTAGTTTGACTTTGGCTAGCTCTCCTCTTAGCTTTTCACTCTCTTCTTTGGATCTGGTCAGTTGAAGTTCTAAGTCATTCTTCTCCCACTTCCAGTAGTTTGTGTCATAAGAGTGTTGAAGCTCATTGGCTTGAAAACCCTTAATCTGCTCTTCAAATCTCTCAACTATCCTCACATAATCTTTTATGTCCTTTTCCAATCTCTTAAGATCATCACTCATGTTCTGATTGTGATCCCTATACCTTTTAACAGTGTTAATGCAATTTTGAGAACAAAGATTGGAAGTTACCTCTGTTGGGAGATCAGACACCTCTGCCATTAGAGCTTGGTTCTGGATGGCCTCTTCAGCTTGATCACTCCAATCAAACCCCATGCCTTGTTGAGAGACAAGGGCTTGTGCAGAGTTTCTGTTATTATTGAAGCTTCCAGATTGAGCTTGTTGGTGGTTATTGTTTTGAGGCATTCCACTTCTGCATTCTCTAGCAAAGTGTCCCTTCTGATGGCATTTATAGCATTCCACCTTTGACTTGTCAAAACCTGCTCCATCTTCTCTTCTTTGTGAGAAGTTGTTCCTTCCAGTTCTTTTGATGAACTTCTTAACTCTCATAGAGAGCATGGCCATCTGCCATTTAATGTCCATCTCTTCAAGATCATCTGGATGGAGTTGTTCCAAGTCATCATTAATGAGAGAAGAGTTTCCATGACTTGCTAGAAAGGCTTCAAATACAGTTTCAGTGCCTTTCTCTTGAGTTGCTCCATTGGCAGCACTAACTGATTCAGAGTTGGAAGTAGAATCAGTTGATGCTGAAAGGAGTGCAGCATTGTGAACATATCCAGAAGGCCTCTTCTTAGCCTCTACCTCAGATTCAAAAACTCTTAGATCATTATATAGATCATCAAGTTTCTTTTCTTCCAGTTGATCATTCTGTCTGAAAGCCACAGTATACATGGTCCATTCATCACTCAGGGACCTTAGAAACTTTCTGTTCAGATCATCTTGATCAATTTGTACTCCCACTGTAGCAAGTTCACCAATAAGCTTGTTGAACCTGTCAAAAGTTTGAGTCATGGACTCATTCTTGGTTGACATAAAGTTCTCATATTGTTGCTTCAGAATGGCTTTCTGATTTCTCTTGGTACTTTTGGTACCTGAGAATCTCTTCTCTAGAGCATTCCAGAGCATCTCTGCATCAGTGCAGTTGCAGAACTGATGTTGATATTCATTGGGGATAGCCAAGAGCAAAGTGCTCAAGGCTTTCATCTCTGTCTGTCTAGCCTTTCTTTCTGCATCAGTTTTAGGTGGAGTTCTCTTTCCATCTGCACCAATCTTTCCTGCTTCAGAAGGACCATCCTCTATGATATCCCACATAGAATAGTCAGTGAGGAGTATGTACTGCTTGATTCTGATCTTCCACATATCGAATTCATTGGGTCTAAGCATTGGAACCTTTGAGACTAGAGTACTGTTTGATTCTGCAAAGTTTTCCATGATGAATGAATAGATGTTTCTGAGAGAACAGGCTCTGATACCACTTGTCAGGATCTAATTCTCAACAAGAATAAAGTCTCAGAAACAATATCAAAGAAGTTGCGGAAAAACACTTTGATATTCAATGTAACAGTAAACAAACAGTATATGATTAACAACTTGTAAACTTGTATTAAAATCACAAGATTACACACACAACCTCAATCTTGAAGAACAAGCTCTTTCAAGACGAATTCTACTTCTCTAGAATTAGGATCTATGCCTTGAGGTTGATTCTCTCTAAAACAAAAACTTAAAAAAAACTATTCTGTCAAATCTATACAAATACTGAACAAAAAGATAATTAAAAAAATAGAATATCTTCAGTATATCTTGCATAGTTATCTTCAATCCTTCCATGAATATCTTTATTCTTTACAGTTGTCATCCTCTTCATCCAGATCTTCAATTCATAAGCAGCACTAATCATAAGCAGCATTAACTACTAAGCAGCACTAACCTCTAGCAGTACTAACTAGCTAAGCAGTACTAACTTTGTTCAAGCAGCACTAACTTTGACTAGCAGTATTAATTCTACTAGAAGTAGTAATACTCAGCAGTATTAACCATACTTGAGCTTTTCTTCAGTTCCCAACAGTGTGTTTCCAAAGATCAATACTTGTGTATTATCTTGTCTATATACTGTCAAGTATTCATACACACCGGTTCAGTACTTCATATTGATTTTGTTATTACCATGTCTCATCAAGAAACAATTTTTTGATGGTAATACTCCCGTTTGTAATTCAATGTTTGTTGAGCATCAATTATCATTTCAATCCTTGAGCGTTCATTGTTAAATTGTTTATATTCGTTCATATAAACAAACTATCAAGTTCTTTGATACCCCAACCATTTCAAGTTCATATCTTATGATATTTGATATGATTGATACATTGTCAGATTCTCAAACAATTCTTTTGAATTCATTTCATTCATTCAATATCCTTGTTTTGAGAGATCTTCATTGTTCAAATGCTCAAATTTCATTCTTATTTGATGAGCATACATTTTGACAATGTTATCATATTTGTGCTTAACTGTTCAAGTTAAACTGTTGAGCAAATATTCTTTTTAGGACAATTACATGGGATTCGTGTGAGAGATTAAACAGAACTTCCATGGATTCACGTAAACCAGTGTTTCCTACCCCGAAAGTTATCCTAGAATGATTGAGGGGTGAGGGGTTTTTAAATCAAAGAGTGGAGGAGATAACTCATCTGATTGAGTTTTTCTCAGTGCGTAGAGCGGAAAAATGTAAAGAGAGTTTGGTTAGAAGTGAGCTTAAATGTTAAAAAGAAATAGGGTGTGAGACCAAAGTTAAAAGAATATGAAAACTTTGCACCAACTTTTACTGAGTCAGGCAGCCACATCTAGTAATTGGTTCACATTCTTTGGTGACCATCATTGAAACAGGCAATGAGCCCATGCCAACTCTTGCAATTACCCCACCAACCACTCGTTTCTTTCTTAACAAAGAAATGTTTCATTTTCTTTGGGGACGCAGCACATCTGCTATCTGATCTTCACTCGGAAGATTTAGATATTGAAAAAGAAGGAAGTTTGCCCCACCTTCGCACCTCTTTCATGTACATTGAGTCTGTGTAACACTTGTTGTTGTCTCAACAGTTTACACACTTTGAGCCTTAGAAAGCATAAGTAGCTTCAATCATTTCTACACTTTCACGTACACACAAGGAATATGTTTTCTTGTCATAACATTCATAGAAAATTCCTTTGTGGTTTTTCAATGATTGAATGGAATCCCTGGGGGAGTGAACATCACAAAAACTCTTTTCCAATGTACATCCGTTGTACAAAGTGGCTCTGTGCTACTTACAGGCTTACTAACTGTTTCATTTGTTGATTCAGGGTTACAACGTTTATTATATCTGAATTTGAAAAGATTCGGGTATATACATTTCATGAATTGACGGATACACAGATCATAAAGAGCGGAGATTGTCATTTCATAAAGGGGGAGAATGTCAGTTTATCATAAAGGGGAAGATAGATTTTCAAAGACAGTGATGACTTGAAAAAGGTTTTGCTGATTTTGCTGCTCATAATCATCAAAAAGGGGGAGAATTTTAAAAATTTCAAGTCAAATGAAAGCTGAAGTGAAGTTTGAAAGATTTTCTGAAGAAAAAAGGAGAAGATAATCTGAAATGTCAAGTCAAATGAGAGTTAAAGGATTCTAAATAAATTTGTTTCAAAGATGATTCAAGAAAGTTTGTTTTCCAAAGACAGTTCAGAAATCTCAGAGATGAAGATACAAGTATTGAAAGATTCCTCAAAGATCAAAAAGTTCAAAGAAGTTTCAAAGATCAAAGAAGTTTCAAAGATCAAAGAAGTTTCAAAAGTTTTAAATATTTGTTCAAGACTTGATGACTGTTCAAAGATAATGTAAAATACTTTTCAAGATTCTTCAAAAGCATCAGAGTTTAAAGATTGTCAGAGCTTCAACGTTTAAATCCCTTAGAGTTTAAAGTTTTGAAGAATCAAGAGCTGAAGACTATTGTCAAAAAAAATTTAAATCTTGAATACAAAGGGGGAGAATGTTAGTGTATAATTGTATCCAAAATTTAAGTAGAAAAGTCAAAGTATTGTAAAGTCAAGTTTAATCAAAGTTAGCTAGTTTACTTTGAGTGAATATGGTCTTTGACCATATATATAGTGTCATGAGAGTTTCTGTTAAGTAAGACTTGTAAGGCTTGTAACATTTGATATTGTGAGATATACGACTTCAAGATTTTCTCTCTCTACTCTCTCTCTCTCTCTCTCTAGATCTTGATCATAACTGTCATATTTGTTAATCTTGATTGAATTGCTTGAAAACTAGGACTAACAATGTGTGATAAGCAATCACCATTATTTTACAACAAATTTGATTATTCTATTACATAATATTAGCGAGATGACATGTTAAAATCATATTTTTAAAAATCAAGAAAAATAAAAAGATACCCAAGACACCAAAAAACTTAGGGTGTTTGGTTTGATTAAATGGTTTTGAGGGATTTGGATTTTATGGAAGAATTTGAAATATTTGGTGTTTTGATTTGTTGGATTTGAAATGAAATTGAATTTCATTTTTTTATAAATAATCCATAAAAACAAATTATAAAAATAATTAAATTACTTTTTCTATTAATTTATTATAACAAAACAAGTGTTTTTAACATATTTTAAGATTTTATTACAAAGAAATCCTATGAAATCCCGCCAAATACCATCTCTGTGGGATTTCGAAATCCTATGTTTGTGTGATTTGAATGAAAGCTCGGGATTTCAAATCCTGAAAATCCTTCAAACCAAACATGGGATTAGAATTGAATTTAATTCCAAATCTCATCCAATCCTGCAAACCAAATGAGACCGTATCATATTCATTATGTTCCAATCGATTGTAACTTGTTTAAAATCCGAAACTTACACCGTGTCAAAAGGGACATGTAATAAAACCTCTGGGCCGGGTGAGGGTTCCATGGTCCTAAAGAATCCTACAAATTGCATTATGAATCGCTTCAATAAGGTATTGAAAAACAACATTCGACCGAATACCGGCAATGAGAATCCTTTCGTGGGGGGGTTCAAACTTCACACAAACAAAAAACATTTAGATGGGTCATTTATAGTGTTTTTCTGCAAAGGACATTTAGACCCATGGATAATTTAGAAAAGTGTCCTTTTTGAGACCATAATAGGTAGCCATAAGGGTACAAATTGCCCCAATTGTTGGTGGTTGTTGTGAAATGGATGGATGATGCACATTTGTATTGTAGGGCACCCAATTCTTCACAGGAGACTCTTAAGGTGTCTGTGTTGAACCAACACCGATGTTGACAACTCTATAGACATTATGATATTGCTCTTACCCTTAACCTTAACCTTATCGAAGTTCACCATCTTTGGCAACGTGATTTCCACACGATAAGTGGGACCCACGTCTCAAAACCGCCGTGTATAATACGATTGTGTGTCGAAAATGTAAACCCTACGTATTTGTAACCCTTGTTTGATAGTGAATTGGTTGATTTTTTAGACAGAGTTTGTATGACTGCTACTTTCATAATCTAATGTGATTAGTCGAGATACATGCAAACTGGACAAGACACGAAAGATGGTTTCCAAATATGTGTTTATGTGTGTGTACATGTGTGTGTATATATAGGGGCAGGTTTCTTTAGGAACCTAAAATTGATTAGGACCCCGGAACTACCCACATCGCAAGACATAGCATATTCATTATGAATGTGAACGTGTTATTTATCATGAATGTGTGATTCATGATTAATAATATATTCATATTCATCATGAATGTGTGATTCATGTTGAATAGTTATCCTAAAGAGTGATACACGTTGTGAAATGTTCACAAGTTCCTAATCAATTTTTAAGTTTCTAATCAATTTTCGGTTCCTAAAGAAACTTTCAGATATATATAATTGTATAAACGATTTCCAAATTTACTTCATAAAAATTTGGGTAATAAATGATATCCCGACAATCCATTCTTATCCAGCGTGGCATAGCAACTTAACAATACCAAGTTGGTTTTTGAATTCATGGTGATGACATGGTCCATGAATGTTAGGCAAAATGGATGGATTATTTAACAAGTTAAAATGGTAAATTTTAGTATAAGGATCGTTTATTAAATGCTTATACGGTAAATGTTTACCGAGTCATTTTACTTTATCGGATGAACATGATAATGATTGAGAATTTTACTCGGTAAAAGCTATGACAAGGAACGAGAGTCTTACCCATTTTAATTGACTAAGGGACTGTTTACCAAATTCTTATTGGGTAAATGCTTACCGGAAAGAGATTCACCTTCATTTACCTTATTGTATCACATCTTGGCAATGAAAATGGATTGTTGGTAAGCATTTTAGACCCGGTAAGCACTTACCGGGTAAGAGTCATTTCTCACACTTACCAGATAAGACTCTCGTCCTTCCCTTTACCTGGTAAGCTTCTTGATCCTTGTTATGCTCAATCAATAAGGTAAATGATATTTGTAAACGCTTATCCTGGTAAGCGTTTAATAAACGGCCCCTAAGATCTTACCCGGTAAGCTAATGAAAGTGTTGCTCTTACCGATAAGTGTTACTGGGTATAAGAGTTGGATAAACCATCCCTAAGTGGCTAAGTCTAGTCTTATGATGAGTGATTAACATTTTTTGTCCATTTTATTGAATTTTAAATATAATTAATCTTAAATAATATATATATGATTATCAATATGATCATTCCAAGTTTTTTAGAAATAACATATAATTTGAATCGACACCAATTTGAAGTAAATACGTTGATATTGTCACCGGAACCTACTGTTTTTTAGAAATAACTAAAGTTTTAATAGTTTATATAATAATATAAATATTTAATGAAAATGAAAAAAGAAACTAAAAAGACCATATTACTTCTTTATTAAAGAAATTTTCTAACTTTATCTATACTATATTATAAAGACGGAATAAAAAACTCTTAATTACTATTTATAAAACATAAGGTACTACCATTTTATGCATACATTTCAAAAATCTTTTAATCACAACTTAGTATGCATAAGGTACAACTCATTTGAAAAAAATTCAAATTTTACTTTTTCATTACCTTCCATATTCAAATTTTTTGCCTTTCATTTAGGGTTTCTCCAAAAGAAGAAAAGTTATTTACTTGCTCAAATTAACATATTTCTTTAATTATGATAGTACATGTATTTTCTTCATGTATACAAGTTTTTAAAACATTTTGAATTCTATAAAACTAACTAATAATGAACCTATATATACGTTTATACGTTTAGATACAAAATAATACTATCCAACATTATATTTGTTATTTTTACCTATTCTATATTTCAGTATTTTGAAAAAATATTATCATTCGTTAGATATCGCTGATTAATACATATTTTTAAAATTCAAATATACATTTAACGATTACTTTAATATAATTTCTTAATGCTTCATGATTGAAAAAACTCAAGTTATGCGTTTATCACTACTAATGCTACATAAATTATAAATATATGATTTACTCCATATATATCTTTTTTCTTTTTTTTCTGATAAGCTATTACATTAATTTTTTATTTCCATTTACAATTGCTCACCCCGATGCATTGCACGAGTACACTGCTAGTTAATCTTAAAGATGAAAAACAAAATAAAATGAAAACTTTAATGACTGAAAAACATTTTTTTAATAAATTATGGACACAAATAATTATAAACAACAAACTATACGAACAAAAATCCTTAGTTTACTAAAAAATGTATGGATTAATAGCAATATTATTATTATTATTATTATTATTATTATTATTATTATTATTATTATTATTATTATTTACTTTTTGAGGTATGTATTGTGAGAGGGTAATTTTGTAGTGTATCACATGTTTTTCTATATCAAAATTATAAGGAGTTGTTAACCATTTGTATCAAATAAGACCTTTTTAGATGCAGAATATTTAAAAGGTGGGTTGGTCATTCATTTTTTTCCATTGGTTTTTTTATCTTGAGTTCCAGTCGAACCTGAATATAAAATAAAGCATGTTTAACTTAACAAGCCGAGCTTCATAACATCAAGCTTTAATTTGGATCATTAAAAAGCTCGATTAAGCTTTTCGAGTTGAGTCGAATTGAGCATGTTCATATGTTTATAAATTCTATAATCAAAATATAAACATTATCGAGCTCGAGCTAATAAATGAGTTAATTGATCTTGATTTGTAGCCCATAAAAGAGCTTATAAAGTTTGAATTCTAGATATAACGTATAATTCAAATTTGTTAAATGAACATCGAGTTCGAGCTTGAGCGCTATCTTGATAAAATAATTCGAGCTCGAACCTGATATTACTTTTTCAAGCCGAGGTTGAATAACTTACTACTCAAACTCGTTAACACAACTAAATTGATAAGAATAAAAAAAATGTTGAAATAGGTAGCAATGGTGTGGATTCCCGTTTCTGACATTTTATAAGTCATGGACGTATGTAAAATAAGGGCCCTCAATAAGTACGAAAAAATATATGATCAATGTTTTTTTATTATTAAAAATAATGAATACAATAGAAGTAGAATTAGATAAAAAATAGTCAATAAAACATATTGCAATAGCAAGCACATGAGTTTAAAGTCGTTATTTGTTGAATTGTTGAAGCTAGGGGTGCTAAAAAACCTGACCAACCCGATCAACCAAACACAACCCAACGCGAAATAACTCAATCGGATGTCTAAACGAGTTGTAAAATCTTCAAACCGTAGGTATCGGGTTGATATTGGGTTACTTTTATTTGAACTCAACTCAACCCGATGAACCCAATATTCTTTTATTTCTTGGATTTAATATGATTGTTGAGTCTCTATTAATATGTACATTAAACAATTACATCATCACATATCCTCTTTATATACATATATTTTCAATTAATTCTCCATCTCTATATAACTCCTTTGTATATATGTTCTTTAACGGTGAACACACACACACACACATATATATATATATGTGTGTGTGTGTGTGTGTGTGTGTGTGTGTGTGTGTGTGTGTGTGTGTAAATTGAGAAAAGTAATTGAATGTGATATACTTAAGATTTAAGAAGTATGGATAAGTTGTATCAAATGATTGATGATGAAAAGAAAATTATGAGTAGACTAGAGAAAACAAGTTAGGAGAATATTTTGATGTACCAAAGTACTATCAACCCGACCAACCAGACTAACCCGACCAGCTCGTACGATTTAGGTTGGCTTAGGTTGCACTTTGGTTTGGATTGGGTTGAGTTGAGATTTTTCAAACCGCAAGCATTGGGGTTTGGTTGTTCAAATGCCTTTAACCTGATCAACTCAACCCGTAAGCATCCCTAGTTGAAGCATGGAAACAGTCAAACAAATGGAGATAATGCCAATAGGATTGAATTTTAATACCAGATAAAAAACTTAGAAAGACAACAAACAATAGCGTGTTATTGAATAGCCATTTAACTTTTTTTTTCCTTCTCAAATATAATTAGTCAATATAATTTTGAGGCCCTTATTATTAGTGGTGCACAAAAAACCTACGAACCCACCAATCCCCCAACCTAGTCCGAAAAATTGACCGACCAACCTAACCCAATCTAACCCAAGGTGTAATTGGTTTATAAAATACACAAACCACTGAGAGTAGTGTTAGTTATGGTTCGATCTACGTCAAACCAAACAAACCTGACGAAATTACAATAAATTAAAAAAACTTATGTTATTAGTTGAATATTAAAAAATATATATTTAATAAAAGTTTTAAAACAATAACATAAAAATAATTGATATGATTAACAATTAGTCTAAATAATTAAAAATTAATATCAATATATAATTAAATTAATTACTCCCTCTGTCCCAAAATAAATGTCCACAATTGACTTGGCACATAATTTTAGGCAGACATAATTATTACACATTTTTGTTACTAAATGACATCTTTACCTTTATTTAATTTTCCTCTCTCTTCACGACTCTTATATATTTGTGCATTAATTAAGGGTAAATGTGACAATTTAATTATCTACTTTTTGAAAGTAGACACTTATTTTGGGACAAAATAAATAAAAATGTGGACACTTATTTTGGGACGGAGGGAGTAATATTTTTTAAATAATACTAATTACAGTTAATTAATATTTATTAAGAGTGAATTGTGGATTTGGTCCCTATGTTTCATAATTTTTTTGACTAGGGTCTATGTGGTATGTTTATTGTGGATTTGGTCCCTCTGACTAACACCTCCTTTAACTTTGTTAAATCAACGACCATTTAAGTCATTTTGCTTACTTTTGTCCTTTTTCCTATAAGAAAAGTAAAAACAATAATTTATACATACACACACACACACACATATATATATATAACGATATCTAAATAAATAAAATAAGATATTATTGTATAATTTGATTTGTTTAAATTAAAAATCAATTATATTAAATTCGATATAATTTTAAGGTTTTAGTATTTTTGCCTATTTGGGTATGAAAATATAGTTGAAGTTTATATGTGATTTGTTCAATTTTAAGTTACAAAGATGATAGCATGTATGAATCTGTCATATGGTTAAAATCTAAATAGTTGATGTTGAGTTTTTGAATGAAAGCAATATGAAAAACGGAACCCCTAATTTTTGGATGATCAAATTGGAGTTCATTTTCTTAATAGTTTTCAATGATTTTGATGTTAAAATATCGATAATAAAATTGTTTATTGCAATAATAGAAAAAGAACAGCAAAATTAAATCGTTCTTAACATAATTTTTTTTAATTTAAATAAATTAAATCATAAAACCATGTCTTATTTTATTCGCTCTAAATAAAAAAAATAAGATGTAGTTTTATAATCTGATTTTAATTAAATTAAAGCAATAAAACCATATCTTTTTCCACCACTACAATAAAACAATAAAATTATATCGTATTTAATATAATTAATTGTTTAAAAAATTTAAATAAATCAAATCATTCAATAATATCTTATTTTATTTATTTTGATATCGATATATATATATATATAGGAGGATCAAACGAGAACAATAACTATTTAAAAGAACACGATAACTAATAAAATCATTAATGATTTTACATTAATGTGCAAAAAAGCCACGCGGATCTCAAGCCGCGGCCAAAGTCCTTTTTTCGTGTGTTAATGTAAAATCACTAATGATTTTGTTAGTTCTCGTGTTCTTTTAAATAGGTATTGTTCTCGTTTGAACCCAACTATATATATATATATATGTGTGTGTGTGTGTGTAAAATATTGTTTTTACATTTTTATAGGAAAATAACAAAAGTTAGGCAAAATGGCTAAAATGGTCCTTCATTTAACAGAGTTAATGGAAATGTTAGTTAGGGGACCATGACCAAGACAAATTGAATACCACAAGGACCAAATCCACAATAAACATACCATAAGGACCCTAGTCAAACAAATTATCAAAACACAGAGACCAAATCCACAATTCACTCATTTATTAATAATATTATTAATAATTAATTTTTATAAATATTTATTTATAATTAATAGTAATAAATAACAACTAATATTAATGAGAGTTGTATTTGGAAAAAGTGACAAAAAAACATTATTAGAAGTCACTCGAAGTAACTTATAAACTACCTTATGTTTTTAGTATATGTTTGTATAGACATAAGTTAGCTTATAAGCTATATTTTTCATAAACTACTTGAGTAGCTTACTAATCTCCAACAGTTATGTTAACGTTTTTCTAAAATAGAGTAAAAAATATCAAAATCTCTAAACAAAATTGCATTCAACTCCAACAGTTATGCTATTTTAGCAACTCTACTATTAATTATCTTATTAAAATATTCAATTTATTTAATTATATTATTAAAATATTCAACATATGAAAAGTTGGGAGAGAAAAAGTTTGCTTTTTGGAGGGTAATAATTAGTTTTCGGTGAAACTTTCTTTTTAGAGATTTATCTAGATTTAGAGATGTTTACAATCTCTATCATCTTTTCTCTATTTTAGCATAGAAGATAACATAGTTATTGGAGCAACAAAAATGTTAAAATCCTAATTTTTTTTCTATTTTAGCATAGCTATTGGAGATGCTCTAAGAACATCTCCAACAACTATGTTATAACTTTTCTAAAATACAGTATAAAAAGTTAAAATCTCTAAAAAAGTTACATCTAACTCCAACAGCTACTCTATTTTAGCAATTATATCATCAATTATATTAATAAAATATTATTTATCTCTTCTAAACACACAACTTCAATGTTTCCTATTGGTGGAAAAAAATTAAATATTATTTCTCTTTCTTCAATATGTAGTTTTTGAGATTTCTCCAAATTTAAAAATTTTTACCTTCTCTCTTCTTTTCTTTATTTTAGCATATGATATAGCATAGCTATTGGAGAATTATAATTATAACCCTCATTAATATTAATTATTATTTATTACTATTAATTATAAATCAATATTAATTATTATTAATATTAATTGAAAAATATTAAATTATTTAAATTATATATTGATATTAATTATTAATCATTTAGAATTATTGTTAATTATATCAATTATTTTTATATTATTATTCATATATTTTAGTTATCAAAAACTAAATATAACAATTCTAAATATATTTATGTAAATTACAAAAAAAAATTGAAGTTATAGTTATTTTGTTTCATAGATAAAAAAATTGTGTTAAATTATTTTAATAAAATATTTAATTTAATTATTAATTATATTTTTAAAATTTTATTAATTAATTATTATATGCAAGCTTGACCAATTTTATTTTTATTGATATTACACGTAATTATGGTTGTAAAGGAACCGAACGTGCAGCGAACCATTCGACGGATAGCTCGTTTATTTAATAAATGAACGGACATAAACACAGTTTTTTGTTCGCTTAGTTAAATGAACAAACATGAATAATGGTTTTGTTCGCTCATTTACGTTCGTGAGAAAATAAAATTTTATCTTTACAAATTAACAATTACTATATTATGAATAAAGTTTTTCGTGGATGATACTTGAAAAAAATTGCATCCCGCCTACTGGGGACCGGTGGTGTGACGGCAATAGAAGATGTATATACACACCTGTCTAATGTTGGTAAATGAGTAGGGTCTGCAACTGCAATTAAACAACCAACACATGTCTGCTTAAAACATGCCCTCCTTTATTTCCTGTTTCCTGTTTCCATCATAACTTCATTTTTTTATTCACATAATAGTAATAAATAAATAAAGATACAATTTTTTTTAGATAAAGGGTTGTGTGAGAAGTTGAGGTTAATATGAGAAATATGTACTATTCTCGTTTCATCCTCTCAAGAATCGTGGCTTATAAGAGAATTGATTTGGTGCATTTTATGTCGGTGTATCTCATCCTAATGTGCATACATTTTTCATCCAACGGTTGATAACCACTTCTCACGTTAACCTCAACTTCTCACCGGAACCCAACATACACACACACACACACATACACACACATATATATATATATATAGGCAAATGACCGTATGATAAGTTGAGGTAAACATGAGAAACGTGAGAAGTGGACCAGAACCGTCGATCACTTTAGTCAAATGCCCTCCCATGAATTGCAGCTTAGAAAGGAATTGATTCGGTGCATTTATTTCTCATCCAACGGTTGATAACCACTTCTCACGTTTCTCACGTTAACATCAACTTCTTACCAGAACCCAACCCTATATATTGGAAGGATGAACCGAGAGTAGTACATATTTAAAAAACACGAGAACCAACAAAAAATCATATATGATTTTACATTAACGTGCAAAAAAGCCATGCGGACCTGAAACCGCGGCCAAAGTCGCTCATGTGGCTTTTCCGCGCGTTAATGTAAAATCATATATGATTTTGTTGGTTCTCGTGTTCTTTTAAATATATATTGTTCTCGTTTAAACCCAACTATATATATATATATATATATAGAGAGAGAGAGAGAGAGAGAGAGAGAGAGATGAGAAAGTTCAATTGTAAACTCTATTTTCATTATGAACATGAGAACTGATCTCGACCCTCCATCTCTATTGATCCAACAAATCACATTAAATAGAGTTTCTAATTAAAATTATTAATTATGGTGATTAGGGGTAGAAAATGAAGTTAATTTCAATCTCACGCATACCTTATTGACTTTTAATTTTTTTTTATTAAAAACTTTTACCATCTTAAATTTAAAATAAACTATTTTAAAAATTACTAATATTTTAATCAAACAAATTACATCAAAAAGCGATAATTTCGTGCTCTTCGATATGACATTTATCTCCGTATAGTTTTTTTTCTCATTTTAACCGTTTTTAAGTGACATGTTATATATGTGTTATATTCATTATGAATATTTATGTACATTCAAGTGTGTACAACAGCTCGGCACCGTAAGTCTGTAACTCGACATCACCTTCTTCGACACTTTCTTCAACATCGTAAGACACCGCGTTCTTCATCATCATAACCCAACACCCATAAAGACCAATCAAGAACAAATCGGGAACTTGGTGTGTGGTTGTGTGTTAGAATCATAACCTAACATCTTCATTTTTCATCGAGACCGATTTAGAACCTATTGATTATTTTATTGTGTGTTTGTTTGTGTAAAATCATAACATACCACTTTATCAAGATGGATCGTGAAATCTATTGAAACAAATCGGGAACTCATCAAGATCAAGCAATAATCCAATAAAGAGAAAGAAATAAAAATAGAGTATATAGAGTTGAAACTGTAGTATATTTGTAACACGCTAGATTTTCTATTTATAATCAGTAACGTTTAACCTTAGAAGTATTGCAAATAGGTATGGATCGCTTGGGTTAAGACTTGGTGAATGTATCGCCTGAGAAATCAGCAAGATCGCAAGGAAGCAAACAACAGCGACTATATGTTCATATGTGAACCCTTGATTAATTCATAAGTGAATCAGAAGGGTTTATATGTGAATCTGTTAATTAGTTCATAAGATTCCCGTAGGTTCATATGTCAATCAGTTAATTAGTTCATATGTGAATCACAAAGTAGGGGTGCTCAAAAAACCGACCAACCCGACCAATTCGATCAACCCAACCTGACCAACCCGAGAAAAAATCAACCTGAGGTAAACCGACATATAATCGATACAAAATTAAAACAACCCGAATATATTGGGTTCATATTAGGTTAGGCTCAAAGTAACCGACCAACCCGATAAACCCTCTATTTTTGGCATAGCTGCAAATTTTGACTAGGCAAAGCCACAATTCTTGACAGTCAAATCCGATCATGTCCATATGTAGGGCTAGGATTACTTATATTCTTCTCATATATTTAGACTTTCTCATTTGAACCTATGGATATGTGTGTATGTGTGTGTGTGTGTGATAACAATAATAAAGTAAGAGAATAAGAAAACGGGCAAATCGGTGTAAAATTACATGTGACTTTGCACTAATGGTCAAAGCAAATATGTGCGGGCGATGTACTAAATTCACATGTGATTTTACACGTAATTTCAGTGTAAAATTACATGTGATTTGACCGTTTTCATATTTCTTTATTTGGAACATGTTATGCAACACACACAGGACCAATTAACAAGTTGTAGTATGAAAACATATTGCCTTAATTAACAAAGTATTAACGCAGAGTCGGGTTTTAGAAATTTAAAAACCAAAAAATCTATTCTATTTTATATTAATTAAAAATAAAACATGCATATAATCAAGGGATATTAATCATCAAATGCATCATCAGGTAGCAACTGATCCGTGTGCTTCATGTCTGCACAAATCAAAGACATTGCCACAAAATAAAATATCAAACTTAACTACAACCTTATTATTTCAGTTGTATCTATAAAAACACAGTTTTGTTTTGTTATATTTCCATATCAAAAGGAACGACAAACCATATTATACTCCTAGTTCTAAATACTGGCAATAAACAGGAATCCTGTAAACTAAACTCATAAGTTATTATTTACGTTTTGTATTAATGGGCACACAGATAATATTGGATTGTAAGCAAAGAAAAATGTTAGGCAAAAGGAAAATTGCATCAAAATAGAACGAACTTTGAGTTGATTCCTATTTTTGGGAACAAACTTTGAAAACTATCATTTTAGTGTCTCATACAAACTTTTCATTTTTTTAAGGGTTTCGATTACGTGTTCAACAACAGGTAACAGGTTACCTTTAAATGATGTGGCATAAAACAACAACAAAAAAATGCTTACGTGGTTAATAATAATGCTACGTCACTTATTTCTCGAAGATTTTTTTTATCTGGTCTCTGTTCTATGGGATGGGGTTTATTACAGTTTCAACTCTCCCTTTAACCCACTATATCTTTACACGTCTCCGGCAACCGATGTCATTTCCCCACAACCATCCCTCCACTAAACCCACCCACTGTGAAGATGGACTTTTCATACCCTTTTCTTAAAATCAAACAGGTTTCATCTCTGCCCCTCACCAAAGATGGAAATTAGGATGAAACAACCTCCCAAACCCTTAGAATTTACACTGGATGTGGAATCCCGTTGTAATATTTAAATCCTAAACAACCTGCCTTTTTTCATCACACCTATTAGCAGAGGAAACCCACATTCCAGATTCTCTTAAGAAGGGCTTTTAGGTTGAATATGATGAAGACCCTACAGACCCTAGGCCTACATCGCCTGAAAGGCCGGTTGTTTCTGCGAGGTACCACAGTTTGAGGGATTACGGAAAGGTCACTAATCAATCCGTTTAATACTTGTTGCCTGATTTCGACTTTGATCATACGGTTGGGAGAAGGTTGAATCAGGTTTCAAGTACGAGAGTTGTCGTAATCGTGGTCGTAGATGCTGTGGATTTTGACGGTTCATTTCTCGGAATGCAGAATCAGGTTTCAGGTATAAGAATATGATTGTTGTTCATCGTTACAAGATCAATTTATTGCCTACATCTTTGTCAATAACCGGTTTCGAACACTAGGTTAGGACCAGGGCCAGAGAAGGAGTTAACAACTTTTGACCAAAGTTCATTCGGTGAACACCATAAAAAATTGGGGATTGAAGGATCTTGAAGACGATATGGTTTCGTTAGTTGGGTCAATAAAGCACGTTTGGGTCATAGGGGCGATGGAGTTCAAGAGAGGATGAAAGAGGTATGCGTTGGTTGTTGGTGGGTGGAGGGTTGAGATGACGACGGAGATTGAGGAAGAAGGTGGTCGGAGTAGTAAGGTGTGTAGGAAGAAGGTGGTCGGAGAGGAAGAAGCCTGTCGTGTATAGTTTCAGAAATGGGTAACGATGGAGGAGGAAGAAGAAGATGAACAATATTTGTGTTTAGCCTTCCAAGTTTTAATTGCTTACATGTTCCCATTGTTATTTTTTTTAAGTTTTAAATATGATGTGGAATTTAATGGATATTTAGGGGGCGTTTGGTTCGTTTTAAGAAATGGAAATGAAAATTGGAATGAATATGTCAAGGAATAGGAATGAATACATACATTGCATTACATTATATTGTTTTGTATTACATTGCATTATTGATGTTTGGTTAAAGAAAAACATCCAATAGTTAGGGTTTATTGGTCCAAATTGGTCAACTTCCCTAGTGAAGAAATCAAAATTGAAGATGAAGAAGACAAACAAAATGCCCAGATCTGGAAAAAAATAAATTCCTAACCCTAACAAAAATCAAGCAGATGAATGAAATCGATAACTCATTAACCCTAACAAAAAGGAGAAATCGGTTCGTGAAATCGAACTAGACAAATATGAAGAACCAGATGAGGATGAAGGCTACAAATGGGAATCGAAATGAGATGAACGATCGACTAGGTTTTCTGCAGATTAAAGATGAAGATGGACATTATCTATTGTTTCTTTTGGAGAAGATGAAGATGCAGATCGTGAAATCGAATAGAGAAGACGTGTATCTTGATGCTTTGTTTCTTTTGGAGAAGATGCAAATCGAAGATGCATATCGTGAAATCAAACAGAGAAGCCAGTGGTTCATGATGCTTTGTTTCTTTTGGAGAAGATGAAGATGCAGATCGATTTCTATTTGCAATACTTTCTCTTGTTTTTTTGGAGAAGATTTGTTGGTGGAGAAGATGAAAATCGGATGTTTTTTTCTAGATTTGATTTGTCATATTTTTTGGAGAAGATTTGTTGGTGGAGAAGATGAAAATCAGATGTTTTTTTCCATGTTTGATTTGCCATATTTTGAGAAGGTTTCGTGATTGCCTCTTATTCCCCCCAATTTGGGGAGGAATGAATTTAAAACAAATCTATTATAATCATTGATTATATTTTCTAAACCAAACACCATTTTTCAATCCCTTTTCATTCCTTGTTTAAACCAAACATCATCAATTATTAATACCCTCAACCAAACACCCCCTTACTTCTGCCATGTCAACATTATCAGGTAATTAAGTAATAAAGACCCTTAAACAAATGAAAAGTTTGTATGAGACACTAAAATGATAGTTTTTAAAGTTTGTTCCCCAAAATATGAATTAGCTCAAAGTTCGTTCCATTTTGATGCAATTTTCCCAATAGGAAATCATTACATATTTTGGCACAAGATGATTGCAATTTCTTATGTCCTATGAAAAATGCAATTTTTGTCTAGAAACAAATTTTAACTAAATATTATATATTAGCATCTTGGAGTGTATACGGGTTGGGTTGGATGGTTTACGGACGACTAAGACTTTTAGACTTCAAGCAAAGTATTCTTGTGGCCCTTTACCAAAATGGCATGTTAAATAAAAAATGAAAGTCTTGACTCATGTTCTAAATTGGCAGGTTGGTATCCCTTCATAATATGGAAATGTTTGACTCTTAATCAAATTATTAAATCTTTATTTAACGATGACAAGATGTGAAAATGTTAATAAAGAAAATAAAAAAAAATCTTATTCACTCGTTATTATGTAAAGGATATCATATAATGTCGTCTTACAAAAAATTTAGAGTAAACTACACTTTTGGTCCCTGTGGTTTCCCGAAAGTAACACATTTCGTCCCTACAGTTTCAAAATTACAGTTTGACCATTGTGGTATGCGAAAACGACCGACTTTGGTTCCCCCCTTTAATTGTCGTTAAAAGAATCCGTTAAGTCAGGGATGTTTTAGACTTTTTGCATTTTCTTCCATTTTTCTTTAGAAATACAATTTTTAATCAATACGTATATTTCTCCAAAAACTTTGACATCCTTTCTGGTGATCTTCTCCGGCGAGACCACCGGCCGACTTCTTTGGCCAAAATTAAACTCTCTGGCCAAACCCAAAATCCAAACACCAACATTAAAATAAAACCCAAATTCAAATGCAAATCCAAACATCCATGTCAAACTTCTAATCCTAAGAACAACCAAGAATATCAAGAAAATTATCAACAAATAGTTGCTAATTAATCCAAACAAGACTGTAATACAAAACTATCAAAATACTAAATCAAAAATCTAGATCAAACCCTAAAAAATCTAAATCGGTTCCAAAAAACAAAACCCAAAACCATAAATCGATTACTGATACCTCTTTCCACACAGTAAAACTTAGGCTTCTAACTACACATCGTAACCGTAGATGGAGAAGAAATAGAAGGAGATGATGGGGGGTCACGATACTACAGGGACAGAGAAAGATCCGATGGTACGGACGTGGAAGAGGGCAAATCGGGGTAGGGGCGGGCCTAAAGTTGTCACGGTGGAGTTCTCCATCTTGGGTTCACCGGAGTTTTTCTTCGATGTCGACGAGGAGAGAGTGAACGTCGGTGGTCGCAGCCTCGTAGGAGAGTTTTTCGTCGGAGGTAAAAGAGGGAGGGAGAAGGGTGGGACGTTCGATATATGTGGCATATGTCGGCACTCGAGATATGTGCCCTGTAAAGTTCATCAGAGTTTTGGCCGGTGAAAATGTTTGTCCGCACCAGTCCTTATCTCAAGCTCTGCTTTATGGTCATGAATCTGTATATTGGCGTTGGATGTAAGGGGACTGGTGCTTTGAGCCTCCAATGATGGAGAGGTAGGGGAGGGGCACATTAGCGCTGGATGTAGGGGGAGGTCAGGATCTGGTAGGTTCATCGTCGATATATATATATATATATATATATATATATATATATATATATATATATATATATATATAGAGAGAGAGAGAGAGAGAGAGAGAGAGAGAGAGAGAGAGAGAGAGAGAGAGAGAGAGAGAGGTGGGTTCAATTGGAAACCATATTAGATTGGAAACTTTGAAAACCGTCAATTTCATTGTTTAAATTAATGAAATTGGTTCATAAAGTTGTTTAATATGATCAAGTTGTTTTATATAATTCTTTTGTTAATGAAATTGTTTCATATATTTGTGTTTTTTATGTAGTTTCATCTATTTTTCTCATTCTGATGAAATTGTTTCATGTATTTTCGCAGTCGGATGAAACTTTTTCATTTTTACACAAAAAACACAAATATATGCAACGATTTCATCAATAAAAGAATTATATAAAACAATTTCATGAAACAATTTCATTAACTTAACCAATGAAATCGAAGATTTCCACGGTTTTCAAAATTAAAGTGGTTTTCATTTGATCGCTCTCATATATATATATATATATTATATATAATATCATTATTAATTAATTATATTTTATATATTAGAATAAGTACACTTTTGGTCCCTGCAATTTATATTGTTATTTATTTATAAACAAAAATGACGTGAAAAATGAAAAGGACTAAAATACCCCTGATGTAACGGATTCTTTTAACGGCCGTTAAAGGTAGGGACCAAATCCGGTCGTTTTTGCATACCACAATGGCCAAACTGTTACTTTCAGGAAACCACAGGGACCAAAAGTGTAGTTTACTCAAAAATTTATCAAACAAGAGAGATGATGATAATAATAATAATAATAATAATAATAATAATAATATTTGGTGTGGTGAACAGAAACACACCAGATTTGGTGTAATAATAATACAATTCATTTGCACCAAGTTTCACGTGAATTGGAGAAGACAAAAAATATACCAAGACGTCGTTCAAAAAAAAATTACCAAGAATCTTATATTTTAGAAAAAAATTATTATTTACATCAAGTTCTATATCAATTTTTATGGATTGATATTACCAGTTGAGATACGCTTAGCATTTGATATTGGATCACAGTCTATTTGCCTAGAAAGAAATAAAAATAAGCATGGGCCAAGTTCTGGGCCAACACAAGTGCATTTGATATTGAATCACAGTCTATTTGCCTAATCAATTTTTATGGATTGTTATGTTTTGTTAATCTCTATTTGGTAGTGAAGAACTGAAGAGTGTACGTAGAAAATCTTGATAGAGATTAACGAAACATAACAAAAAAAAAATTAAGGTAATATCATGGGCGGACAAATGTATCTTTGAGTGGGCTTTCGTGCAACTTATTTTCGTAACTACGATTTTTCTTTAGGTATTAAGGATGTGTCCGCTAAACTTTACGGGGTGCTTCGAGACACTAGAAAATATAACCATAAAATTGAAAATGTACCTCGAAATCAACCAAAAGACCAAAAAGTCTCAAAATGAACAAAAAAAAACTTAAAAATCCCTTAAAATCAAACAAAAAAACAGAAAAAAGACACCCGAAATCGACCAAAAAACTTAAAAATCAACCAAAAAAACTGAAAAAGACGTTCGAAATAGAACAAAAAACATAAAAATTACACAAAATCAACCAAAAACCTTTAAAAATCCCTCGAAATGGTGAAATTCAGCTAAAAACACATCGGCAAACTTTGCAAACCTTTTCGGATTCATAATTGGAACAAGGGTTTTTGATGATTTTTAGGTCTTTATAACTTAGAACTTGGTTTGGATATCCTATCCTAACAAACAGAAACATTACACGTGAGATCCGTGAAACCATCTTGTAGCCGTTGGACACCGAATCTTTGCAGCAACAAACCAAACCTTCACTGGAAAAGACATCATGCCTTCAGAGGAAATAGAACATTCACATTGTTTTTCTTGTGAAAGTTCAGTCATCCAACAGCTCCAAGGTGGTCTAACGTGATCCTAGTCTACGTTACGCCAATAATTCATGATGATTAAGTATCATGTTGACATATCAATACATCATTTTATAAATAAGATAATAAATATAATTTATATATTTATTTTTTCTCTGTTTAATAAAACACCCAGAAGTCCAGAACCACAACCATGGCCTGCCTCAGAAGTGCAGGGAAGTTTTGCAGTAACCACACTTTTCTATATAAGATTATAACAGTTTACATCTATTTTCAGTTTGTGACAAAGGAAAGATAGCAGCTTTTGTACAAACACACAAGTTCGAAAACAGATGATAAGAGTCCTTGTGGTTACCTGGAAATGCTGCAAACACAAACTTCTATCTCTCTTCAATGGCCTGGAAAAAGAACCATTGTGTTAATTAGAGAAAGATCAAAATATCCCCAACTAAATTACAAATATACCCTTAGGGTTTATGAAGGGCTTAGGTACATGCTAAATGACATCCATAATAAGAAAGCAAAGATGCTTCTACCGCACCCCAAATGCCCGTCTTTTTAGGTGAAGTGCTTCATGGGTTCCAACAGGGTGTCACCTTGACGATACCATTATCCCAAATTTCAAATGTATATTAGATATGTACATGTACATTTCTAGCATGTATAAGAGAGCACGATTTAATATACATTTATTTAATCCATATATTTATTCTCTCTCTCTCTCTCTTCAATAAAGTAATGGTGTGTCTTCATATTATTGATGGACAGGCAGGCGACAATGAGTTTGGTTTGGAGACAGGTGATTTTTATCCGTAAATAAAAGAGATGGACAATACATGCCAAATTATCTCTAACATACCCCTTTGAGTTTGACATGTAACGATTCAATTCATCAGCCTCATTCTATATAGAACTCGCTTTCAGCATGTGAGAGCATCTTGCCAGAGGACTGCTTAATTGAATATCCAAGGTCAACCTTCATCAACCGATGATTGTCTTCTGCACGGGTCATTGAGAAATTCACAAGGATCTCATCCCCTTCGCTTACACGAACAGGGGGGTGCAAAAGAAAAACCTACAAATATTCAACAAACCACCTTCTAATATCATAAAGCACAAGACCTTGCTTAATTTACAACCATTGTTATATTATTTATAGTATTATAATAACTAACCTGTTGGCCCCAATGTGTGCCATCATCTTGGCTAGGAGCCGTAGTCAACTCAACTTCGCACTCAGCTGGATTCTCTTCGCTTCCCTACCAAATTATAACAGGAAAATCAGTTTGTATGAACTCAGGACTTGTAAAACTGGAAGGTGTAAACAAGGTGGACTCACTTTAAAATGGACATCAAACCAACCACCGAACCCACATAGCCGTGTGTCCTCTTTGGTGACTGATGATGAAAGGCTAACTTCGACTTTAAGGATGTCTTCAACAGTCACTTTTGAACAATCGATCTCTTTTAAGATGGCAGAAGTTCCTACAACTTGATTTGGATGCAGACTGTTCCACAAGGAGGTCTACACATTAAAAACATCATCCTTTAAGATGAGTAGGAAACGATATTGCAGAAATCAACAAGTTGATTTTATGAAAGATAAGAAGCAAAGGTTTATGTTTTAATGTATTAACATTCCGTAAAAAGCAGAAACAGTGGTCTTTTTAGGTGAAATTAGCATCTGTTTACACAAATAAAAGGGGCATATTTTCTTAAACTTAAACCAACATAATCATGTGGAACTCTTGACTAATAAAAAGAAAAACCACATGATGGAGAGTGGTCCCTTATGGTAGTAGGCTACTAATAACCAGTAACATCTCATCATGATTGTAATTGATTTAGAGGTTATTCTGTCGGTCCTTTATTTTGGGATTGGGGCATTACAAATGGTATTTAAGCGATGACCCTTCAAGGTGTAGTAGGTTGGACTCCTACATCTCCAGGTTGTTTGAGTTTATGCATAGGCCTACGAGTACATCAGGAAGTGGGGAAAAACAAAGAGAACCCTAAATAGGCCAATCTTCTACTAATAACTTCCGGCTGCTTTAGTTGACAGTGAGTTTATTAGGCCAATCTGCTACTTTGAGTTTGGGGGCATAACATGGTTAATACTTAATAGTCGAGAAACTATTTTACTGACCTGCAAATAGTACTTCTTTTGCTCTTCTGAAAAGGGTTTGGTTAGAACACTCATATCCACGCCATAATAAGCTTTAGTTTCCTTTAGAAAACCATGCCAATCATCCATAGATCCTTCATAATCGCTCATTTTATGATCTGCTAATCCAGACCTGATTGGTGCTAACCACATGCGAGCATGACTTGGATACCTGCAAATAAAAACCTACTAGATATTAACAAACTGCATTCAGGACAGAACTTCCAAAGACAAGCCATTCCACTATTTAGTAATTCTGCTACTCTGCCATTCCAATTATAGTTCCAGTTTTAGCATACACATAACTACAGAAGTCACTGGTTGGTACTTCTCCAAAAAGTACCACTATGTTAATTTTTAATTTGAAGTATTCAAAGAAAGGCAAGCTTGTACATTAATGGACTGACACTTCTTACCAGATTTTTGTAGAGAAAAGATGACCTCTCCATATTGTTAGATACCATTAGTTGATTGTATTTTCCCAGGAAAAACAGTGTTATTGTCTTCACTTTACAAGGGAAGTAAAACAAACACAAGATTTGAAATCAAAGGTGTGGTCCAGCTGTTAGACTACCTTTTATGTGCTACCAATTGATAACAAGGAGTAAAAATGTAAATTTTATTAGCCTCCATGGATGTCTTAGGCTCTTGAGCTAGGTCTCGCAAAGGATGTGAGATAAAATTTGCCAATGGTAAAGGAACTCAGATAGAATACATAAAACTAATATAGTCAGCAAATTAAAAGGATGAAGACTTTGAGACACAAGCACTAACAAGATCAACAATAGAAATGGTTCATCAAATAGTAGAAACAGCGTTAACATTTATTAATTCTCCAAACTATGACAAAATGAAGCCAATGGTATCACAAAGCATGCAGTAAAAACAACTAGAACTACTTACATAACTCCATCAGGTTTCAGCCAGCGATCACGTGCACAAATTACAGAATCAAACATGGATTCACGCAGAAGAAAGTACCCCATCCACTCGGAGATTATTACATCAACTGTTCATCATTTTTTATGGGAGATGAAAAGTTAGACTATGAAACCAAGGCAAATTTAGTGAAAGTAGCTGACAGATCAAAAAAGACTTGAACAAGAACTTATTGATGAATAACCTTTCTCTGGCAGGGTAATATCTTCTATTGAACCCTCGATCACATCAACCACATCTTCAAGATTATTTGCTTTAACAAGCTCACGAGCATGCTCAGCCATCCTAGTAGCTTCCACGGCATAGACTTTCTTGGCACCTGCCTGGGCCGACCATATTGCCAAAATGCCACTTCCTGTACCTACATCCAACACAATCTTGAACACAGAAACACCAATTTAGTCTCGGTGAGCCACTCCCAATGAAAACTTGCACACAATAATTTCTGTCACATGTATCCATTACGCAAAAATTATTTGGGTTCTCATCACACACCCAAACATACACCCTTTCACATATTTTGTTCTTATATCTATCAAGCCACCATGGTTAAGTATGTCTAGCCACTGAGAACCAGCCCACCTCACCCTAGCTCTTCCATATTCTGTAACCTAGTAAGGATGCTATTCATATTCCATGCCTAGAAGACCTTGGGGCTAACACCTTTTACAAATTTTCTTGATTTTCACTGCTTCATAATTGCTCTTGCTTTATTTTTAGCTAGTTCTGGATAAAGGTATGTTGTCTTTGTTGCATTCCAAACTTACCACTGCTACACAATCATGTCTACCATATCATTACTTAATTGCTACATACTAGTATACTACAAATTTTCTAAGAAAGCTCTTTAGAATGTATGTTTATTTACGTAAAGCATCTACTCCCTATGAAGTAGGAATGGCATTTAGGACAGTAAAAAAAACTGGGGAGACAAGCAACCGATTGTCATATTTTGCAAATCATCATCACAAAATTGAACTATTAGGCCATGTTTGCCAACCATAAAATAGCTTATAAGCTGGCTTAGTTTTTGAACTTATTAAAAAATCCCCATACTGTATCCATATGGTTTGCCATCTCCAGGCGCTTTTTTCCAAAAAAAAAAATCCTGTCCCTTGTATTTATCATATTAATTTTTCAATAAGTCCTTTCGGGTCATTTTAAATTGTGAGCTAGTTTTGTCTAGTTCTGTTAGTTTATTAGCTAGTTTGCCAAACATAGCCTTAATTGTGAACACACTGAACCTGGATGAACATGCAGTGACCAATATTTTGTGAATGACACTAACCAGAATGTAAATAAAACATAAACGATAGTGTATGGTAGCATGAAACCCGAATTCAGAGTTAATTCCATCCTAACTTTTTACCGACGTAGTACAATACTAAATTGCCAATAGCAGTGCAGGACTTGAATTTGAAAAGCACAGGCGAAGCTAGTTTTCGATACACATCTTCGTGAAGCCAAAATTGAAGTATCACTCCGTGGAGATCAACTTCGTTTCACTTTTCTCATT
This sequence comes from Arctium minus, assembly GCA_954870635.1. Lineage (NCBI taxonomy): Eukaryota > Viridiplantae > Streptophyta > Magnoliopsida > Asterales > Asteraceae > Arctium > Arctium minus. The sequence continues at coordinate 145,205,541 of OX941080.1, forward strand.
CATGCTAGAAAACTGAGCATATAAAAAAACATAAGGATAACAGAGGAATAATGAGATATACCTTTCCGATGAAGTGATGTTTGTTCTTGAAAACAGAGTTGTAGTAAGCGTCCATTCGAACTCGATCGGAGAGCATCTCCTTCTGGTGGTAGAGAAAAGCGTATGTGCAGAAGTAGTTGGCGAAGTCGACTCCTTTGTCGACGGAAGCGCGGCCATTGCTGGTGGAAGTAAGCCTACCGGCGGCGTCAGGACCATTAGCGGTGCTCCCCATTCGGATACGGCCTTTGAAACTCAGTGGAGAGACATGGAGACCGTCAAATGCATATATGGAAGCTTGGATTAGGGCACAATGGTCATAGTCGCACTTCCGAACTACAAACATATTAACATTCTACCGCCAATAATTGCATTATGTACTTTTTCTTTTTAATGTACAAAACTAAAAAAAATACTCCCTTCATCCCAAAATAAACGTCCACAATAAAAAAACATACAGTTTTATGAGTGTAATTATTACACTTTTTAATTAATCGGAGTACAATTGTACCCTTAATTGTAGAGAGAAATTTTTTCCATCACATAATTAAGGGTAGAATTGGAAAGTGGACATTTTCTTTGAAAGTTGACACTTATTTTGGGACAAACTAAAATAGTAATGTAGACACTTAATTTGGGACGAATGGAGTAATCTTTTAGTTATAACTTTCTATTTATATTATACAAGTTTTTAATTCATCGAGTTTAACCCCATCGAATTAGAACGTTTTAGACTTTTTTTTTTGTTTCTCATTATTTTCTGTTCGTATTGTGCAAAAGCCTTTATTCCTTCACGTGTGTTTATTTCAGAATTATTTCACGTTTTATTTTGCCTCCCTAATAAGGAGTCACAGGTATGTATTTCTCTTATTTATGGATTAAGGAGTAGTGGGTTAGTTTTTATGTATTTTACTTTTGTTTTTGAAATAAATCAAGTAGAAAATTGTTCCATTCTTATTCTTTCGAGTTTCAGTTGTACTTGAAGATGGATCCTCTTGAATTGTTCTCTATCAAATGCTATTAGGTGTGCCTCTACTTTTTATTGTTTCAAGACTATTAGGTTTCCAAGTTCCATATTCGATCTTCATATTTAATTCTTTTCATTTAGAGATTTTGGTCTACGTCTTTCATTTGCTCCTTATTCATGTTAAACATATTCTTTTTTATTTGATTTTGGTCTACGTCTTTGCTTCATCTATATTTTCTGTGATTTGTTCAAATGAAGGGTATGTACACTAACTACGCTTGTACTAAAGAAGGTAATAGGGTTTTATGAAACATTTGGGAAGATTTTTATCATTTTATGTAGGTTTATGCTAGAACGATCTTCATGAAATTGTCATTCCCATTTGACGGTAAGCCGCTCTCACAAATCACAACCTCAACAAATGATGCGTTGCTCTTTTCTAAATCCAACTAAAGTGAATCAACCATGGCATCAAAGATGTTAATGTACCCCAAATGTTCGTCGTTCACTTCGCTTTCATTAGAGTTGAATAACACAAATGACAATGACATTACATTCGAGTCATAAATGTAAGAGGCCCAAAAGAGGGAAACCATCTCCGACCAATAAATCGGTGATTAGGGGTGTTCACGGTCCGGTTTAGGCGGTTTAACCCCCCAAACCGAGCAACTTGGCAGCAAGTTACCAAATCGATCAAACCGGACCAGAAAAAGGAGTCTGGTCTAACTAATTTAGGTCGTTTGGGCCTCTTTTGGTTTTAAACTTAAAAAGCATAACAAGTGTATCTAAAATGGAATTTCTACAGATATAACATTATTAAGAAAATAATATATTGAATTATAAAATAAACATCTATCTCTAAAATCAAATAAAAAAACATTGAGCAAGTTGAAAAAAGTTAAACAAATCACCAACAACAATTGAATTTTGGACAAATATTGAGGAAGTCGAAGGACGATTTGGAATTTTGGATTTGATCTTTGACGGATTTCGGAATTTTGCCAAATTAGATAATGTGGTCAATTGAAAAATGAAAACTTAAAAACATAATATTTTAGACGATTTTTTTTTAAATTTCACCATAAAGATTGAACCTACAACATGAAACTAAATATAATTAATACATGTGTATTTTTGGTGGTCGGTCCGGTCCAAACCGCTCAGAAAAACATTCAAAACACATACCAGACCGAGCGGTTTGGCTATTTTTTAGTATGGACCAGACCACTAACCGCTCATATCACCAAAAACGGTCTGCTTTGACTTGGTTCGACCGGTTTGAATGGTTTAACGGTTTTTTTGAACATCAATACTGGTGATATCTTGTATTGTTTGTTTCACATATGATGAAAATCCAGTGCTTGAATTAGGAGATGAACTTGCAAGCGAGTAAATCCATACCGATGTACTCATAAATTTGATCTAGATTTGTTATCCATATTTAGGCCTTCAACCATCTCCAACAAGACACAAAACCTTAGAGCATATATGTGGGTCCACCAATGTTTATATCAAGTTCTATAGAAACAACAACAATAACGATTACCAACCTGTATTGATATATAACAACGGTTACAGGATTGATCGATTTAAGCTCTAGATGTGTTCTCTGTTTTCTCTCTGATTTACACCTTTAAGTGTGTGTTTTGTGTTCTTGATATTATCTGATCTTGGAGAGTTGTTGAGAGATAAGATCATATCTGATCTCAGATCTCTCTCTAGCTTCTTCAACACACAACCTAAACCACTTGCAACAACAAGTTGCAATATTAAACAATATAAACCAAATAATATCTAATCTAACTTAGATATTATAAAGCTAACTAAACTAACTAAACTAATAACAATAAACATTAATAACTTTGACATTTATTACAAACGACATAGACTTTAATATCGAGAGTCGACTTTCCTGCTTTAGCTTCAGATTGCGATCTTCAGATTGGATGATCTTGAATCCAATAGATATGTGATCTAACAATCTCCCCCTTTGGATCAAGATCATTACTAAAAAGAATTTAGCAATTCAGTCTTCTTCTTCAGCTCAGAAGATGCAATCTCTTTCTCTAGCTCTGAAATCAGCATGTCTTCAGAATACTTTCTTTTGAAGAGTTCAATCTTGGACGTGATTCTTGAAACATGTGATCTTTGCCATTTCTTGTGTAGTCATTCTCCCCCTTTTTGATGTTAAGTGCAACGACTTCATCAAAACTTTTTGTAAGAAATGTCTATCTTTCGGAGCCTCTGATTCGTCAATTCATAAGATATTCATCCATATCTTTGCAAATCTAGACAAAGTAGTCGTGTAACACCTGAATCAACTAATGAATCAGTTAACTTGCCTGTCAGTAACACTAAGTTACTGTGTGTAACAAATACACAATGGAAAGGAGCTGTTTGATGTTGACTCCCCCAGGGCTTCCATTCAATCATCGAAAACACCACAAAGGTAATTTCTATAAACGTTATGACAAAGAAACAAATTCCTTGTGTGTTCGTGCTTGTGTTGAAAGAATTAAGCACTTGATGATTGCTTATAGGCTCAAAATTGTGTAAACCACTGACACAACAGTAAGTGAAACACAGACTCAATGTGCATGATTGAAGTGCGAAGGTGGGGCAAACTTCCTTCTTTTCAATATCCAGATTTTCCAATTAAAAATCAGATAGCAAATGTGCTGCATCCCCTTTGAAAATGTGAAATACTTTCTTGTTAAGAAGAAAATGAGTAGATGGTGAGGTTTGATCAAGAGTTGGCATGGGCTAGTTGCCTGTTTCAATAATGTTCACCAAAGAAATGTGAAACACTAGAAATGTGGTTGCCCGACTCAGAAAAAGTTGGTGCAGAGTTGTGATATTCTTTTAACTCTGTTCTCACACGCTCTTTCTTTTAAACATTTTGCTTTCTCTAATCACACTCAATTCTTTTTGACTTCTTACACTCAATCACTATGGATTAACTTCTTGGGTAGAAATCACTGGTTAAGGTGATTCCATAGAAGTTGTGTTAATTCCTAGCACAAAGAAATCCTTATTTCCTATTATGCATATGATGCTCAGATTGGTTTAACTATTTCAGTTAAAGCACAATTTAGATCTTCGAAAACATTTAAAGTCCCACTTCCAATTCATGAATTCGTTTTGAGAATCGGGAAGTGGTTTGAACATTGAAAACAATGTTTTCGATGATTGAAAGTTGTCCTTCTTTCAACCATATATGAGATGAAGATATAGAATTATACCTTTACGTACGATCTTCCATCTCATGAAGCTAAGCTTTAAAGTCATAAACATATGAACTTGTAAGCATCTCTCAAAAATTCTGCAAAAGTCTTATGTCAAGTCAAAGCAAATTTATTCACTTAAATTGAAAAGACAAAAAGCAGTAAAACTGTTAAAGTACGAGTTCTGATCAGAAATAATCAGAAGTCATATCCAAACTCTTTTGACTTGAAGAGCTTCCCCTAAAATCTTGCATTACAAAAATTTGACATAAAAGGTAAATGCAGAAATCTTATGAGCTCCCCCTCAAAATAAGATTGACCACTTGTCAATTTCTTCTCATACTACCCCTTGGATCATGAACATAATATAGAAGTGCAGATATCAATCAGATTTAAGAATGAAGAAATGATTAAAAATTATACAATTAGAAAACTTTGATAGGTAACTACTGATTAAATCTTTAGATTTAGCATACCAAGCTTAGAGACAAGAAAGTTAAACCTCTTTTCGTCTAAAGGTTTGGTAAACAAATCGGCAAGCTGATAATCAGTTTTTACAAAGAAAAGTTCAATTGTTCCTTTTTCGACATGATATTTAATAAAATGATACCTGACGTCTATGTGCTTAGTCTTGGTGTGTTGAACAGTATTCGCTGTTATTGCGATGGCGCTCTTGGAGTCACAGTATATCGGGATCTTGTTGAAGTGGAAACCGTAGTCGCGCAATTGAGTTCTCATCCATAAGACCTGAGAACAGCAGCTAGCAGCAGCTACATATTCTGCTTCGGCCGTGGAAGTTGAAACACAAAGTTGCTTCTTCGATGCCCAACTTACGAGCTTGTCACCGAGGAACTGTACATGTCCCGACGTGCTCTTCCTGTCTAACATACAACCTGCATGATCTGCATCTGTGTAGGCTGTTAGTTCAAAACTAGTACCTTTAGGATACCACAGACCAAGATCTGTAGTGCCTTTCAGATACCTAAATATGCGCTTCACTGCAGACATATGGATTTCTTTAGGATTGGCCTGATATCGTGCACATAAGCATGTTGAAAACATTATATCTGGCCTACTAGAAGTAAGATACATTAAAGAACCTATCATTCCTCTGTAAGTCCTAACATCAACAGCCTTACCCGAAGGATCGGTGCCAATCTTAGTACATGGTGCCATTGGGGTACTAATCGGTTTTGAATTTTCCATTTTGAACTTCCGAAGAATATCCATAATGTATTTTGATTGATTGATAAAAATACCCGATGAAAATTGTTTGACTTGTAAACCGAGAAAGAAATTCATCTCTCCCATCAAATTCATCTGAAATCTAGACACCATAAGGTTTGAAAAATTCTTACAGTACTTAGGATTTGTAGAGCCAAAAATAATATCATCTACATAGATTTGAATTAAAATGATATCGACTTTTTTCTTTTTGATAAACAAAGTGGTATCCACCGTTCCTTTTGAAAAACCAGACTTGACTAGAAAATTGGAAAGGACATCATACCAGGCTCGAGGAGCTTGTTTCAGACCGTAGAGTGCTTTGTCGAGAATGTAGACGTGATTCGGCTTCTCTTGATTGACAAAACCTTCTGGCTGAGAGACGTAGACTTCCTCCTTTAGAATTCCATTCAGGAATGCTGTCTACGTCCATTTGAAAGACCGTGAAGTTCTTGTGGGCTGCGTAGGCTAAAAACATTCTGATTGCCTCTAATCGCGCCACGGGAGCATATGTCTCGTCATAGTCGATTCCTTCCTCTTGCCTGTATCCTTTGGCTACTAGTCTTGCCTTGTTTCGGATAACGGTACCATCTTCGTCTTTCTTTATCTTGAAAACCCATTTCGTACCTATAATGGTTTTACCTTGAGGCTATGGTACGAGTCTCCAGACTTGAAGTGCATTGAACTGATTTAGCTCTTCTTGCATTGAGATCATCCATTCTGGATCAGCAAGTGCCTCTGATACGCGTGTTGGATCGAACTTGCTCAGAAAGGAGTCATGCATGCACATGTTGATTGATGCTGACCTAGTTTGCACCGGTTTTGATGGATCGCCAATGATCTGGCTTATCGGGTGCTCTTTGGTCCATTTATGTTCATGAGGCAGTGGATTATATGAATGTATGTCAGTTGTATCATCTATAAATCCACTTGTACCTTCTTCAGCTTGTTCAGGAGGAATGATGATTGCAGTTGAAGTGGTAGGTTCAGAAGGCTCAACAGGTACAGCTTGTTCCGGCTGTGGATGGATCTGTACAGAACATCCTACTGGTTTAGCTACTTCTGTCTCTTCATCACATGGAACTTCTTCAACTGTTGGAGTCGGCATTTGAATTGGAACTTCTTGTTGAATCGGGGCGTTGGATTCAATAGGAACATCTGAACTGGTTGGATGAGTAGTCGTTAAGTCTTCCATCCTGTCAACCACAACAGATTTCTTTACATTAGATCCAAGAAATTCATCATAAAACAATTCAAATAATAAATCTAAATCAGATAAATGATTATTTGACGTTGATGCTTCATCTAATTTATTCTGTTGAGACGCAGGTTCTGGACTGATTTGCCCAGAAGCTAGTACACCGGTTATAACGGGTTCTGAACTGTGTGGTTCGGAAGCCATCTCTTCATCAAACGTGACGTTGATGCTTTCAATCACCATCTTTGACTTCTTCAGATAAACACGGAATGCAGTTGATGTCGAGGAATAACCAATGAAGATTCCTTCGTACGCCTTAGCACTGAACTTGTTGAGACTCTCCCTATCGTTTAGCACGAAACACTTACACCCAAATATATGGAAATATTTGATTATTGGTGTTCGGTTGTTGATTAAAGCATAAGGAGTCTTCTTGAATCTGCGATGTATCATGGAGCGATTCTGTGTATAGCACGCGGTCGATACAACTTTAGCCCACAAAAATAGAGGTAAGTCTGATTGACTTAGCATAGTATGAGTAGCCTCGACTAGCGTACGATTTCTTCTTTCGACCACTCCATTTTGTTAAAGCGTACGAGCAACAGAGCATTGATGTGAAATCCCGACAGATTCTAGATATTCTTCAATCTTGTTGTTCTTGAACTCTGTGCCGTTGTCTGTTCTTAGAAACTCGACCGGTTTCTGCAGATTCACCTGGGTCGTTTTTAGGAATGTGATGAGAACATCTGGTGTCTCATCCTTTGAACGTAGAAACTTGACCCATGTGTATCGCAAGTAATCGTCCACGATCACGAGTATGTACTTCTTTCAGCCTAGACTTTGAGTTCGCATTGGACCGCATAAGTCCATATGCAATAACTCTAACGGAGCGCTTGTACTCAGTTCAGGCTTTGGTTTATGTGGAGCCCTCTTCATTTTTCCTTTTTCACATGCTGCACAAAGATGTTCTCTTTCATATTTGAGCGTTGGAAGTCCTTTGACGAGGTTTCCTCTGACCAGATTGTTGATGTACCTGAAGTTGAGGTGAGAGAGCCTTCGATGCCATAACCAGCTTTGTTGCATCGAGGCTTTCGTCATTAGACAAACCTGTTTGTTAGTCTGGATTTTTGACAAGTTAATTGTGTAGAGGTCTGACTTTCTTGTTCCGACCAAGAGTTCCTCGCCTTCTTCAGTGCAAACTGAACACGTCTTGGCTTTGAAATTGACCTCTAAGCTTTTGTCACAGAACTGCCCGATACTGAACAGGTTGTGCCGTAAGCCTTCTACATAGCTCACCTTCTTTATCGTGACATTGTCATATTGTATATCACCATATCCCATTATTGGAGAAAACTGGTCGTTGCTGAATCTAACTGATCCGCAATACTTCTCTTTAAAATTGGACAACATATCTTTTTGTCCAGTCATATGCTTGGAGCATCCACTATCCAAGTACGACATATGACGGATCTGCACAAGAGAAATAACAAAACAAGAGATTTAGATAGTCATAAATCAAAATTTAAGACTTTTGAGCATGGAAGAGTGGGTCTTGAACTGATGTGTTCAAAAGCCATTATTTCTCTTCAGCACGGGTTCTGAACAGACGTGTTCAGAAACCATCATTTTATCTTTGCAGTGTGGGTCTTGAACTGTTGTATTCAAGAACCTAGTTTCTTTGAGGAACGAGTCCTAGACTGTTTTGTCTAGAAGTCATTCTTCGTTGAAGAGCGGGTTCTGAACTGAAGTATTCAGAAGCCTAATTGACATTGATGTCCGGGTCTTGAGTTGATTTACTCAAGAACCATTGTCTTGTCATTGAAGAACGAGTCCTGATTTGTACATAATCAGAAGTCGATTTCTCTTTAAACTTTGTGTGCCTGCAACACAGATTTAGCTTTTGGTACCCACTGGAATTTGGGTCCTACTGTGTTAGCACAAGATTTTGGTACCCATTTCAAATTGAGTCCTCTTTTCTTTTGAAATGCATTTGAAGAATTAGAACGAGATAAATGCACATGATAATTGCCAAACCAATCTTCAGAATCTTGACAAGAAGTAGAAACATGTTTATCATAAATAGAAGACTTTCTAGCAGATAAAGATAACTGAAAAAATTGCTTCATTGTATATTGTTTACGAGAAACAACAAGTTTTGAGTTCAAAATAGCAACATCAGTAATTAAGACATCTTTATTAGGCGAAGTCTTACTACAATTAACACTAGAAAACGATTTAACGGTCTTGTCAAGCTTCTGTTTCGGTTGCCACAGAGATTTAACTTCTGGCCTTTGCTTGCTCAGATCTGAAACATGTGAAGCTATTGAGTTATACTTTTGGGCAACAAACGAATGCTTCTTCTTCGGATTACCAGTAGTGTTCGGTTTCTGTGAATGCTGAGATATATTCTTACCTTTAGCATTTTTAGCCTTCACAGAGACTGACTTATCAACTTTCGTTGATTTTGCACTGTTAACAGGCATACTGGTCTTTCCTAAAGATTTCTTAACAAAAGATGAATGGTTAGGAAGTTTTGCATTAAAGTCAAATTGATTAGAACAATCATCTAAACCACCGTCAGAGTTCAAAAAATCAAACCCTTTATTTGTAAATCCAAACATATCCTCAGAGTTTGAAGCTTTAGAAATAATAACATTTTTGAACACAGTTGAAAAAACTTTTTGTTCAATATTCATCAAAAGTCTTTCATCTGTTAAAGAATTCTCGAGTTCAGAAATTTTACTTTCTAAAACAAGAGGAGGGACATATAGTTTATCTTGAATAGGCTTCGCCTCCATTTCTTTTTCAGAATAACTTTGAAAGAAATCACTTGAAAGAGTTTTCTTCTTTTGATATATTGGATTTTCATTATAACTATTATTCATCTTCGCATAATAAAATGGAAGGTGAACTTTAGATGATTTCAACCGTTTTTCAGTTTCGTTGGCTTCATCCTCTTCTGATAGTTTAGTCCAGAAAGTTTTAAACTCAGGGATTCGTCGAGCTAATTTCATAGAAAGATGATCATAAAGTGTAGGCACTTCAGACATTCCTTTTTGAAGACAGTGAGGATTCTTATAACCGATTCCCCATCTCTCTATTTTCTCTTTGGGTTTGTTCAGATGAATAGTCTGTTCAGTTTGACCCATTTTGTATAACTTCTTTTCCAAACTTTTTAATTTACCCAGTAAAGAAAATTTTTCTTTGATACAAGAAGAATGCAAATTTGTAAGCTCATATATATCAATCTCACTTTTTGTCAGTTTAGACTTGAGTTCAGAATTCTCTTTAAGAATTATTGTCTTTTCCTTTGCATTGGTGTCATTATCTCTATGTAAAACCTCAACCAATACTTTCTTCTCAGCAATTTCATTGCTAAGTTTCTGTATTAGTTGGTTTTTGTCAGTTATAACACCATTTTCTCGCTCAAGATTCGACTCTAACTCTTGTTGTTTTAAATTCATGGCATGCATTTTATTCATGAAATCTGAATACGATAAATCACATACCTCCTCTTCTTCATCATCTGAATCAGCTTCAACATTTGATTCTTGCTTTCCCATCAAGCACATGTTGACGGCTTCATCCTTTTCTTCATCCTCTTCTTCCTCGTCAGAATGATCAAGCCAATATTCATCTTCAGCCATCAGTGCCTTACCCGCCTCCTGTTGCTTTGCAAGAAGCATCTTGTTCTTGTAGTAATCAGAGTTTCTGACTTTTGGCCTTCGACAATCTCTAGCATAGTGACCTGTTTTGCCACAGTTGTAGTACGTAGGTGGTTCTGTCTGACTGGATCCTTCAACTTTAAACTTTCTCTCTTCTGGTTTCCTCTCCTCTATTCTCTTTACTTCAGACTGATATCTTCTCTCTTCAGGTTTCCTCTCCTCTGTTCTTTTCCCTTCAAATCTCTTTCCTTCATATCTACTTCCTTCAACCCTTTCCTTGTGGATGTAGTTGTTCGGACCAGAAGAATATATCTAACTGTTTGAACTAGGCTTTGTGTAGAACTTTTTCTGAAAAGCATTTGACAGCAGAATCATTGCTTGCTTCAGTTGTTCATTTTCATCCATGTCAGAGTTTGCATAACCTTCATCTTCTTCTGATTCATACACAATTGACTTGTTTTTCTTCTTCCTGACAACAAGAGCAACTGTGTCTTCAACTGTCTTTCCTTTCTGTCTCTGTTCATCTAGAATTTCATCCACCTCTTCTTCATTTTGTTTGAGGGTTTCATACACCTCATGAAGTGGAATCTCATTCAGATCCTTGATCTGCTTCATCTGTCTGGAAAATCTTTTCCATTCCGGCTGTAGAATACTCAGGAATTTGACGTTCAACTCAATTTGAGATTTGTGGACCTTATTCTTGCTTAATTCATTCTGCAAAGTCACAAACCTGTCATAGGTTTCTTCTAAAGATTCTCCCACTCTGCCTCTAAATTCTTCATAATTGTTCAGGTAGTTGGAGATTTTAAGTTGATTTCCAACCTTTGAACCCAGCATCATCTTCTCAAGCTGATCCCACATTTCTTTGCCCGAGGCCTTGTAGCTGTCAATCTTTACATAGATTTCGTTTGGAATTCCTTGTAGTATGTATGACTTAGCTAACTTATCACCTTTGGCTCTTCTTAGGTTATCATCTTCTAGCTCATGATACTTAAGTTCAACCTGTGTCGGCACAGTTCCAACCAAACGAGTCGTCATAATTGGTTTCATAACCCTTTCTTCTATCGACTGTCTGACGAAATCACCCAGCTCATGTCTGTCAACAAAGTTCAAGAACCTATCTTTCCACTGTTCGTATTCTCCTTTAAAGAGAACTGGTGGCTTGGTGTCAGTTCCGATTGCAAGGGCTTCTCTGGATGTCATTTTGATGAAAATTTCTAAGTCTGGAAAAACTTTGTGTTTTGAGAAGGTTTGTGCAAGAGGATGATTGCGCAAATTAAGGTTTGCGTGTCAAGTGGGTTGCGCACACTTAGGTTTGCGTATCACGTGGGTTGCGCAAAGTGAGCTTTGCGTTTCAAGTTGGATGCGCAAAGTGAGCTTTGCGTTTCAAGAGGGTTGCACAAAACTTGACTTGGTTTTTCGTGAAGAGAAGATCACTTGAACTGAGGTTTGCGTTTCGAGTGTGTTGCGAAAAGTGATGTTTGCGTAAGCCGTTGGATGCTAGAAGTGGACTTTGCGTGTTGCTTGAGTTGCGCAAAGTAAGCTTTGCGTATCAAGTGCGTTGCGCAAAGTGGACTTTGCGTATGACGTTGGTTGCGCAAAGTAAGCTTTGCGTGTCACGTTGGTTGCGCAAAGTAGGTTACGCAAAGTGAGCTTTGCGTGTGTTCTTCCTCTGGTTTGCGCAAGTTCGTCTGTTCTTTGATAAATTCGACTTTTCAACCTGTTTTTCCAAGATTAACAGACCCAAACTCTACCAATATGACTACAAACACTTCTAGAACAGTTTGCTATCACTCGATCTCGATAAAAAATCACTTTTTGAAAATAAATTTGATAGCACAGTAACTTTATAAACTCGACTTTCAGACCACAAAAATCACAAAATGGAACTCGATTTAAGCTTTAAACTGAAATTAAACACTCACAACTCGATCTAGCACCCTAATCGATCACAATCTAATCAATTTTAACACCTAAAACACCTTAAATCTCGAAATCGATTTTCCAATAAGAACACAAAGTCGTTTTCTTTAAAAACTTGATTTTGATCTTAATCAAGGCTCTGATACCAATTGTGGGTCCACCAATGTTTATCAAGTTTATAGAAACAACAACACAATATGATTACCAACCTGTATTGATATATAGAAATGGTTACAAGGTTGATCGATTCAAGCTCTAGATTGTGTTCTCTGTTTTTCTCTCTGATTTACACCTTGAAGTGTGTTTTGTGTGTGTCTGATAATATCTGATATTAGAGAGTTGTTGAGAGATAAGATCATATCTGATCTCAGATCTCTCTCTAGCTTCTAACACACTCAAACTTACAAGTTGCAATAATAAACTAATATAAACTAACTAATATCTAACATACTAAACTAACCTAACTAATATCTAAATATCTATTTATAAGATATTTAGACAAAACATAAAATACAATAAACATTAATAACTTTGACATTTATTACAAACGACATAGACTTTAATATCGAGAGTCGACTTTCCTGCTTTAGCTTCAGATTGCGATCTTCAGATTGGATGATCTTGAATCCAATAGATATGTGATCTAACAATATCTAACAGTTTCTTTAATTTTTTTCTTCAAACATAGAGTATTAAAAATTAAAATCTTCAAAAAGAAGTATAGTCAACTCCAACAACTTCTTTATTTTAAAGAGTATAACACTGGTTATATTATTAAAATATTCAATATATTTAGTAGAATATTATTTTTTTCTCTTAAACATTTAATTTTGAGATTCTTATTGGTAGAATAATAAAAAATTCATTTTTTGAGATTTCTCCAGATTTGAAGAATTTTATCATCTCTTACGCATAGAAAAATATAAAGAATATGTTAGAGAAATATTGCCAAAATCTCAATTTTCTTCATTTGGAGAATCTATTGAAGATTTCGTACACCAAATTTGATGTAATAAATAGTAACACGCCAAATTTGGTGTAACGAGTAGTGAGACTATTCATTTACACCAGTTTTTTAATCATTTTTCACATTTACAATTTTGGTCCCTAAATTTTGAGATATATTTATTTTTATTTTAAAAGTGTTAAATATATATTCAAGCAATTTCAAAAAGTAAATACTTTTTAAACAATATAAAACACGATAACATATATAATTAAAATCTTTTATATATATAAAAATAACAACCTTAACACATGACGTGTCACCTTGGTAGATTAGGAATCAGGGAAGGAAATTTTCTGATTTTTTTGATTTTTTTAAATTTCTTAATATCAAAAAGACATTTATATCCCTGTAATGTTTCATTATGAGAGGGATTTCTTTGTAATTTTGCTTCTTTTATGTGTAACCTAATTCTACCAAAACATCTCCCCTCATTCATCTGGATAATTCCTCTTCTACCAAAACGGCTCCCCTAATTCCTCCGGTGACGCCCATTCTTCCGACGATTCCTCATCATTCCTCCGGCTAATTCCATCTTCTACCAAAATGGCTCCCTAATTCCTCCGATTACGCCCATTCTTTCGGCGATTCCTTATTGTAACGCTTTGTATTCTTTTCTCCATCTGCGGTCTTTGGACGACTGGTACGCCCCTCCTCTTTTTTTCTCCATATCTGGCCTATGGGTTTTCTTTTACTTCTGGTTTCTCTATGTGCAAGTTGTGGTTTTTCATCTCACGATGCTTCGCTCTGTTGCGGCGTTCACCCTGAATATTGTACAGTGCAGCTTGCATTTGCTAACACCAGGTCAGCTTATGTGTAATTTTGCATTTTGTATGAAAGGCCTTTTCATGTGTTTAATATCCCCATGTGGTTATAGGTTTGTTAGCAGTACGCATCTTTCTCTGATAAGAATACTGGTGTGACTATGAAGTTTGCTGCCCTATTGACTACCTATGAAGTTTTATTAAAGGATAAGATGGTGCTATCAAAAATCAAGTGGAACTATCTTATGGTTGATGAAGCATATAGGTTGAAAAACAGGGAAGCGTCATTATATACAACACTGAAGGTATGAGAATCTTTTTTGCCCTTCTTATTTTGTTTTGTGATTATTGTGGATTCCTTTTTCATTATGACATCTTTCATAGGAATTCAGCACGAAAAACAAGCTTCTTATTACTGGCACTCTCTTGCAAAACAGTTTGGTTTTCATAAAAATGGTTAAATTTATCTCTCTCCTTTCACCTGATAATCAATTGGTTTAATTTTATCTCTCTCCTTTATGTCGATAAAAAATTTGTAGCACAATTACCTCCGGTAAAAGGAATGTGGTATGATCTTCTTGATAGCATGGATGGAAGAGTCGTTTGAGAATCATTTAGCCATCCAAATTAGAGGTTTGACTCATCTTTACCCTTAATTATCAAGAAAATGCATACATGATGGAGCAAAAGGACTCTGGTAAATTTGTATATGTTTTTGGTTAAGCAACCTTATCTTTTTCTTTCACCAAGTACCTAAATAGAACCACAAATGGTGTGGTTTTGCTTTCACACACACACACACACACACACACACACACACACACATATATATATATATAGAGGCTCCTTCAAATAGAAACTTTTTATTAGTGCAAACTATGCAACCCAATGGTATTTTTGTCCATTTACAAATTTCGTATTTTTAGGAAATAACCAAGTTCCTTAATTATCTCTCCCCCTCTCTCTCTCACACACACACACGATCCTCTGTCACCATCCACTTCCGGGCTCCGACGACATCCTCCCACTCCAGCGACCTCCACAATTTCCGGCGAGTTTCATATGAGAAAGAACATATGAAACTTCAAAATTTTCACGATTCATACGAGAAAAAACATATGAAACTTTGAAAATATATGATTATTTCGAAATTTTTTTTGAATATTCATATAGAAGAAATATATGAAACTTAAAAATCCGATTATTTATACGAGAGAAAAATATATGAAACCATGTTATGAAAAAAATTGAAATCGTTAATGAAAATATACGAAGTTATATAAAAATATATGATTATTACAAAAATTTCACGTTTCATATGAGAAAAAAACATATGAACCCATTAATGAAAACGCATAAAACCCACCGGAGTTTAGCACGATTCGCCGGAGTTTGTTATCCTCTTCAATTTCACTTTATTGTTCATCATGGTGGCCGGAACTTTTGAGAGAGAGAGAGAGACGTGTTCACTTTCTTGTTCATCAATGTGGCCGGATTCCTATGGTGGCCGGATTTTTGAGAGAGAAAGAAAAAAACGGTGGCCGGATTTTTGAAAGAGAAAGAGAGATGGCCGGAATTTTGAGAGGGAGAGAGAAAGAGAGAGAGAGAGAGAGAGAGAGGGGTTAGGTAATTATGGAGAGATAATTAAGGATATACTCTAACCATAAATAGATTAATTTAAATTAATTAATAAATTTTAAATTTTAAATAGTTAAAATTATTCCTAAACTACCCTTTTTCTATTTAAAAAAAAAATTTTAATACGAAAAATCCTCAACCGTTGATCAAAAATTCCGATGGTGTAGATGAGTTTGTAAGTTTGCATTATTTAAAAGGTTTTCAAATGATTGTCCCTCTCTCTCTCTCTCTCTCTATATATATATATATATATATATATATATTGGGTTCCGGTGAGAAGTTAAGTTAATGTAAGAAGCGTGAGAAGTGGTTATCAACTCTTGGATGCATGTTAGGATGAGATGCACCGAGATGCATCAGATCAACTCCCTTATGAAGCGGATTCAGGGGTGGATTTGAGATTATAAGTGATCAAGGTTTAGATTCACTTCTCACGTTTCTCACGTTAACTCAACTTACACACGATCTTTCGCCTATATATATATATATATGTATACATATATATATATACAAGTTCTGGAATTGGATCATAACACGTGGGTTACATGCAATTCTGCCTTTTATTGATGTAGTTGTTCTGCCTTCTATTGATGTAGTTGTTGGTTCAACTGTGAATGCTGATCCATCCTGCCCAGAAGAGTAAGGTTACAAAATCTCAACAATATTTATGTTAACTTTAGATTATAATTCCTGGTTACTTGATGCTCAACATTTAATTATTTAAAGAATTCCTCGTCTTATAGATCCCAACCAAGTTTATATCCTTTTAAATCTTATTAAAGTTATTGTGTTCCCATATTTAAAAGTCGTGCTCCTCTGTTCTACAAGAAATCTATTATTTCATTTTTGGGATGTGATAACAATAATTTCAATGTTTCCTTTCTCAAACACCAGATGTGGCTAAATTTTTAGATTTTAATATAGTATAGTATTCAGATCTACTCGAATTTCCTGTGAATGTATGACCATGCAGAAGCATGAAAGATGTTTTATTGTAGCATACATCATTCTATCAGTAAATACATTTACATTTTACAAATGGTATAAAAAAATACTAAAGTATCTTGGCATTTATATGTTCTTTTACATTTGTAACTTTAGAAGTGTGGTTGAATGAGAGATGCAGGACTACCCATGGTTAAACATTAAAGGTGTAGTCAATGGTAATAGGTTTGCAGACATTAAAGGTGATAGACAAGTTTATTGATCAGAGTACTCTGTCATCTGTTACTGTAACTAGTTGGCCAACAATAAAAGTTTGTTTTATATATAATACTTTCGTTGGCCAATATGGAATTTCATTAATTAGGTGCCTTGATTTCATCAAATACTACACGTCTCCACCATAGTATATTTGTTCCATCCAATTCTATTAAGAAGTGTGTTGAGTTCCGTTTTCCCAATTGTTCTTTAAGGTCTATATCATGGGGTTTTAAATAAATAATTTAGTTGGAAAGACAATTTGTTTCAATCACTCCGTGAAGTGCTTCGATGAACTCAAATTTGCAAGGTCTCTAAGGAACTTTATGCTCCATCTCTGTTTGTGAGAATTTTGCTGATTTTCCCATTAATTTGTCTGTGACAAAATTTATGCTTTGTCCTTTACATGGATTTTAGTATGTTTGGTCAAATGTTTCTAGAAAAATCTCTCCCTTCTATTTTAGTGCTGAAAAAGAATTAAGGCCAAAACAAGTTCGGCTTTTACACTAGCTTCCAATTGAAATCAAGATTACTTTTTACTTGCCAACAGTCCTATTATTTGGAATGATGTATTTTTTTTGGTCTTAAAGATTGGTATTCACACTCACCTGGAGGAATGAAACGAAAACCCCCAATTGGAATTTGCAATGCATCCAACTCAAGATGCATTCATTGGATATCGAGCTAAAACTTTGCTCACTTTCGCCATTACAATACTAGCCGTAATGTGTCATGGCTTATGTCTCCAATAATTTCAACTCTCCCACCTCCCACCTCCAAGTTCAGGTCTCTCTTTTCCCCTCTTTTTGTATATTTTCAATGTAACATCTGATAATTTTTACTAGATAAGTTGTTAGGTTTCTTTGGATTTTTTAGGCAATTGATCTGCTTTATATGCTTTGTGTTATTTGTTTCATTTTGATTCAATACACACCCTCCTACTCTAAATGGTCCACTTTTAGTTCTGAAAATTCAACCTCCTGTTACTTAATTCAAAATTTAAAAATATAATATAAACTGTGCAGCTGGAAAATGTTCTTCATTTACTGTTTTTTATAGTCCAACATAATTGTCAATTTTTTTACTTTTTGCTCCATGATGTTAAAGGAGTAACTTCTTTGACATTTATAAATCAAGATACTAGTTGTGTCCGTCATGTGAGGGTGTTTATTTATGATTAAAAAGTGTTTGCTACATTGAATTTATAACTGCTAATTTGAATAAGCTAATCTGATGTTATATTTGCTACAAATCTTTATTAATGGTGCATTTGTTAAGTATAGTACATAAGAAAATCATAGTGTAGGACTCCTTTATATTATGGATTTCGGGGGATATTAATCTTTGAAGTACTCACTTCTTTAGTTATGTAAAGAACCTGCATTTATTTTAAAGTTAGAATTTTCAATTAGTATGTTTGGCATGCAAATTCAATCTACACTTTTCTGTTTACTGAACTCATTTGTTATTATACCTATTCTCTCTAGCAAAAGCCATAACTACAAGAGTACAAGTAAGTACAAGAGTACTAAACACTACGTTCAACTACTTTATGATTAAAAAATTGCAAAAACTCCACTTTTTTCTTTATGGTTTTTAGATGGATATACATGTGTCCGTGTAAGCAAATGAAAAAAGTAAGTAAATGCAAACGGCTATCAGTCGGCAGAGGCTTCAATTTTTCTTCTTTTTATAGTATATTTTTGTGGTCACAGTTTCAAGTCTCATTGACAATATGGAAGTCCAAGGTCATTTTTTTTAAACAACCAACATGTGGTTGGAATATGGCTCGAAAAAACATTTGAAACTAAATTTGATCAGTGTCCAGAATATTGATATGTATCAAATGGTAAACTACATACAGTTTATAAATATACACATCAAATCTATTAAAAAAATTTCTCTCACAAAACCAAGTAGTAGATAACTTTATTTGTTTTATGAGCTTTACATTTTCTTCCATTTTAGTAGCCATTAACAAAATTAATGTAGAGAAATGGCTTATATTTCAGACCAAGGGTCTAGGAAGAGACTCATCCCACTCTAAGAACACAAGATCATCCAAAAAGCAATAATTCATGAATTCGAAAGCATTCAACACCAGGTTGGTTTTCATATAGTTTAGTTGTACTTACATATCACTTATATCAATTATCTCATATTTTTTGCAATAATAGATTAAGATACACAAAAAGGCAATGGGGAAAAGTCGGGGAATCCCATTTACCAAAATGAAACAGTAGAACCAAGTTATTTGAGTTCATCCATTTATTATGGTAGCTTTACTTGCCAACAATCCTGTTATTTGGAATGATGTATTTTTTTTGGCTTAGAGATTGGTAGTCACTTAGAAAAAGGACCAAATTCTTCTATTAACTCATGAAAACCAAGGGCCACTTGCAAGTAGAACAAATATGTTCTTATTAGCAAGTAGTTAATAGAAATGAAAGTTCTCTTATCTACGGTCATCCTACATTAGTTGAAAGATAGTATTGTCTCTATAGGGTTAATGCTTAGGTTAGGTATAAAATTTTGAAATTATTGCTTCACTTTTGTGGTGTATACCGACGATCGAAGCTCAATTTGAGTTTAAACATCTATATTCAAACAAGCAAGAGATTTTGTAAGGAGTAATACTTGGGTTGAAACTTGGTCACGAGCTATCTTTGTGCATGGGCATGCTTTCACGAGCTATCCGGCGCGTTGGCCAATTAATTTTTTTTATAAAACTAATAAGCAAATATGACCAAACAGCAACAAGTTTCTTGGAGAATATACTTTATTAGATAACTTCCACACCATACAAGTAGAGGGGAGAAACACAATTTTTTTTTAGTTTTACCACGTAAATGTTTTCTCTCAATTCGTTGGCCAATATGCTCTTTTTGCTTGAAATCATAAAGCAAGTTTGATCCAAAAATGTACCAAGTTCTCAGTCAAAATTACTTCCATATTCATTGGACATTTCATTTACTGAAAATTTATTTGTATTTGAATGAATTTGCATGAATAACAATTTATGGTGACTTAGGATTCTAACCATTCAAGATAAGTCATATGAATTTTCTCTTTAACCTTCACCGGAAATGTGTCTTTTGATTAAATTAGCTTTCAACAGTCAGCCATGTACAACTGCTGATGCTATGGTTGCTGCAATTCAAGGTATAGTTTTATTTGATCATCTCTTTTGCATACTTTTGTTTGGCTTATTGTAGCTTGCAAGTCCTACGCCTTGATTGAAGTTTTTGTTGCATGCTCCATTTTGTGGTGCCCTCTTTGGATGTAGCCACAATATGGCAAGGGGATATTAGATTTTTTAGTGTATTGATGCTTGCATGGGGTATAACTATTTTAACTTTTACACTGTCATTCTCTATACAAAAATTTAAATATAGTAATTGTTATAAATATCTTTGTTATAGTTAGCAAAATCATGAAACTCAACCTTATTTCAAGATTTGAAAAATACTCAAACCAAGGATGTTGCCAAGTGACCATCCTTGGTTTCTCTTTAATTTTAACCATTTGGTTGGTTTTGATTACATCCATGGTTATAGAATTTAAAGGCATCCATCACTCTTTTATATAACTATCATATTCTTCCAAACTATCATCTTCCTACCAAGTTCGTGGTGAGCTTTATTGTGGTCTCGACTTTCTGATCATTGAAACATCTCGAGAATGTCGACTTGATCACAGTTGCGGAAGAGTCGTTTGATGGCCACTTTTTAAGTTGGGTTTGTGTTAGGTACTATCTTTCTATCACAAACAAATTGCATAATTCTCACAAATTTTTTAGAGAATTTTATTTTAATTTAGTGTGTGATTTTTGGTTAATCATAACCACTTTTTGTACCACTAATGATTTGAGATAATTAATGACCCATTAATTGGTTTTAAGACACACCTTTCATATATTATGTTTATTTGTCTAACCTCTCCCATGTCTTTATTACTTTTAAGACACCTTTTCATATATCTAATCGAAAATGCTTTAAATGTTTAAATAGTGTATTGTTCTTTGTATATATATGGATAGTGATAAACATCTGTGTAGTAAAAACAATTACACACGTTTTCCAATCTTGATAATGGAGTTCGTTGCCCTCAAGGATTTGAGTATTGATGATGAATCTTGGGCCGTTAAAGTTAGAGTATGTTGGTTGTGGGAGTCACTTAATTCAAAGAAAAATGGAGAGTTGATCATCTTGGATAGCTTGGATATGGTAATTATTGATGAGAAAATACTTTTCTTTTTTTAACATGTCTTATATCCTTTAAAATTATGTAAGTTTGCATATTGATAACTAATTTGTTTCTTCCATCATGTAGCAAACTTTAATGACAACAACAGTTAGGAAAAATTTGGTTGCTAGATTTGATAATTTGCTGAAAGAAGGTGGCGTTTACATAATCCAAAGTTTCAAGGTTGTTTCAAATTCTGGAGACTTCAGAGTGACTGATTCCAAGTTCCAGATTTTGTTCACTCTTATAACAAAATTGAAGAAGGTTGAGGATAATCCTGCTATTCCGATGCATGGTTTTCAGTTTGTTGGTCAAAAAACAATTGATGCATGTGTTAATGACAACACCCTTCTGACTGGTATTATTTTTTAATATAAGTATATGTATATATATAGTCTGTGTACGTGATTGATTATTATAAAGTTGTTTTAGATATTGTTGGTTGTCTAACTGTTGTCGGTGACGTTGAGACCGTAACCGGTGGATTTCGAAAGAGAGACTTGGAATTTGTATCGAATTAGTAAGTTATTGTAATTAGTAGCAAATTTATACATTTCCTATCTATAACACGAACATAAATTTGATTATGACATTCTTTTTACATATTCTGTTTTAAACAGCTCAATAACATGCAAGGTTACATTATGGGGAGAGATTGGTGAAAGTTTTTTACATGAAGATATAGGCAAAAATGGAAGCACTCCTATCATCATCATAATTACTTCTACCCAAGTTAAAAAATTCCAAGGTATATGTTTTTTTAAATCCTCCCATTTTTCTTTTAATAATTTAAAATATCCGCCATATTTGTTTTATTTGTTTTCCTCCTATTTTTATCTTTTACAATTTCCCGTCTTTCTTCCATTTAAGTAAGTAGATTCATTGGTATCTGGTTTCGTTTTCTTTTATCACTTTTTTTACTCATCATTTTTAAACCCTTCCTTCTACTTGGTAAATATTTATTCCAATCTTCTCTTTCACGCTACTTAAAATCTAATTCATTTATCTAAAATTGTTTTAAGGTGTCATTAATTTTGCAACATCAAGGGCATGCAAGGTATATCTCAATTTGAACAATGAGTATGTGTCTTCTTTGGCTGAGAGGTTCGCTCACATATGTCCTCGAGTCACATTGTTTGAGCCATCGCTTGCGACAATAAAAATCGTTAGAGGATGGAATGTTTGAAAACATGATGGATATCCAACAATTGTTGATGGCTGAATGGGTTAATGAGACAAAGGTAATTTATAGAACACATTCATCGAATTGTCTTGCGATTGTTTCATGTATTTTCAACCCCCTGATATGGATTTAATAGTGTATCTAAAATGCAGGGATATCCTATCACTATATTGGGAGTAATTGATACGATTGAAACCCAACATGGATGGTTTTATTTGGGGTGCAAAGCATGTTGTCGGAAAGTCGCACCTGTTGATGGTACATACACATGCCGTCTCCTAGCAATACCGAATCGAAGAATGCTTTGACATTGTAAGTGTTTAACAAATTAAATTGTACTACATTCTTAAAATTATTTTGTTTTTTAAATAATTGTTAATTTCTTCATTTTTTTTCCTAGATACAAAATACATCTACGTGTGCGGGATGACACCGGTACTATGACAGCGGTACTATGACAGCGGTACTATGACAGCGGTACTATGACCTGTGTTGTTCTACAAAAAAATGCGGACCGTATGGTTGATTCATCCGCACTAAAATTGTTCAACAAATCTGACCCGGATAGCAATGAATTTCCCGGTGAAATCACTACTCTTTGTGGGCAGAAATTTGTATTTAGATTATCTTTGTCCGAGTACAACATCAATCATGGGAGTGCAACTTTTACCGTCAACAAGGTCTTTGAACCCGATTATGCATTGGTGAAGAAATACAAAGATACTATTGGAGCTAAGGTTAGGTTATTCTATTTTATTTTAGGTGTGTTAAATTTGCGAACCTTAGGGGTTTTTTTCCCTCTACCTCATTTTCCCCTTTTTTTGTTCTACATTTCCATTTTTCTTATTTACTTTTCCAAATGCTTAGGGGGCGTTTGGTTCGCAGAATCTGATGGAATATGGTGGAATTGGAATGTTGAATTCCTTTGACCAGATTCCATTCCCTTGTTTGGTTCAAAGTTTTCAATGGAATGGAATCTTCCAATTCCATTAAATTCCATACATAAAGGATTTTAACATTCCATCATTAAACCCAAGTATTTCAATGGAATGGAATTTGTTATTTTCATAATTCCAAAATTACCCTTTACCCCAAACTAATCCCTAGTGATATTGATTATCAGCAGGCACCAACTTTCTCTCTCCTCTCTCTCCACTCCTCTCTCCCTCTCTCTCACCTCTCTTTCCCTCTCTTTCCCTCTCTCTCCTCTCTCTTCTATCCTCTCCTCTCTCTCCTCCCTCTCTCTCCCCTCTATATCTTCTTATTCTCTCTCTCCTCTCTCTCTCCTCTCCTCTCTCTCTCTCTCGTCATCATTCGTGTGCTAAAATAATCAAAGCAATTTTAGTTAATAATTAAACTCTTTAATGACTATTTCATTAAAATGGTTTTTATTAAAAAAAATTAAAATAATCAAAAAGGGTATTTTGGTCATTTACCAAAATTCTATTCCAATTCTAAAGCTACAATATGTGAACCAAATAAAAAAATTCTAATTCATTTAACAGATTTCATTCCAATTCTGTCAACCAAACAGGTGGTCAAACTTGACAACATTTCATTCCAATTCCTTCAAAATCAAATTCCTTTGACATATTCCATTCCATCCAAAAACATTCTGCAAACCAAACGCCCCCTTAGTATATTAAAACTTTAGTATTACATTTTTATGGTTTGTCTAACATCTTTATTACATAATCTCTATTACATTATCTAACAAATCCAAAAATTAAGAACACTGTTGGGTCTGAAAAGTACTAAGGATGGATACTACTGCTGAAGATTAATACTGTTACTTGAAGATTTTACTACTGCTAGTAGAATTACTACTGCTTGGAGAGTTAGTACTGCTAGTAGTTAGTAGTGCTTGAAGATTACTACTGCAAAGAGCATGATTAATACTGCAAGCATAGTTAGTACTGCTGAGTATGTTAATGTTGTTGAAGATTAATGCTGCTGAATAAGGATGAAGTTAATGCTGCTTATAATGAATTGGAACGAAAGAATAGGAGCTGGAGATAAAGATGAAGATAATTATGGAATGGATTATGAAGATCAATTTTGTTTTGATAATAATCTTGTAATTAGTTATGTATATATAGTTTAGAAGTTTTTGATAGTTTAACAGAATTCATATAGAATACGTTTGTTTAGAGAATTAACCTCAAGTTCTTTGTAGTCCTTTCAATAGAGAAGTATTGAACGTCTGTTGAGCTTGTTCAACAGATTGAGGTTTGTTTTGTAATCATTAAGTTAATCAATATAACTTGTGATTTGAGCTTATACACTGTTTGATTGTTTTATTGTTAAAGTGTTTTTCCGCGACTTCTTTAACATAGTTTCTGAGTGGTTAGTTTAAATTCTTGTTTAGAATTTCGATCCTGACAAGTGGTATCAGAGCCTTCAACTCAGAAATCAAAAATCATCATGGACGGATCTCATGACAGTGTTCTGGTTTCAAAAGTTCCCATGCTCAAACCCAATGAGTTTGACATGTGGAAAATCAGAATCAGGCAGTACATTCTTCTTACAGACTACTCAATGTGGGACATCATTGAGAATGGCCCCTCTGATGGAGAAAAGATGGGAGCAGATGGAAAGAGAACTCCACCAAAGACTGATGGAGAAAGAAAAATGAGGCAGACTGAGATGAAAGCCTTGAGCAATTCCTAATGAATACCAACATCAATTCTGCAACTGTTCTGATGCTCAAATCCTGTGGAATGCATTGGAGAAGAGATTTTCAGGGACTAAAAGCACTAAGAGAAATCAGAAGGCTATTCTCAAACAACAGTATGAGAATTTTATGTCTACAAAGAATGAGTCCATGACTCAAACTTTTGATAGATTTAACAAGTTGATTGGAGAGTTGGCCACTGTTGGTATCAAGATGGACCAGGATGATGTCAACAGAAAATTTCTAAGATCTCTTGGTGAAGAATGGGTGATGTACACTGTATCCTTTAGACAGAATGATAATCTGGAGGATAAGGAGCTTGATGATCTATACAATGATCTAAGGGTGTTTGAAGCAGAAGTTGAATCTAAGAAAAGGCCATCTGGATATTCTCATAATGCTGCCCTCCTATCATCCACTACTGATTCTACTGCTAATACATAATCAGTTAGTACTTCTTATGGCTCAAAACAGGATGGATCCAATGATTCTGTTTTGGAAGCATTCCTTGCTAGTCATGCTAAATCTGCTCTTATCAATGATGATCTGGAGCAGATCAATGTAGATGACCTTGAAGAGATGGATATCAAGTGGCAGATGGCAATGCTCACCATGAGAGTCAAAAGATTCATCAAGAGAACAGGTATAAACAATTTTGCCATGAGAAGAGAAGATGGTGCTGGATTTGATAAATCCAAAGTAGAATGCTACAAATGCCATAATCTAGGACACTTTGCAAGAGAGTGCAGAGGAGGAACTACTCAACAACATGGAAGCAATAATCAACCATAAAAGTCTACTAACTATCACAGGAATTCATCTCAAGCTCTTGTCTCACAAGAAGGAATGGGCTTTGATTGGAGTGATCAAGCAGAGGAGGCCATTTAGAACCAAACATTGATGGCAGAGGTTTGAGAGTTATCAAGCACTGCACTTCCCACAGAGGTAAAATCTAACCTTTGCTCTAAAACCTGTATTGAAGCTGTTAAAAAGTACAGGGATCACAATCAGAGCATGTGTGATGACCTTAAAAGGTTAGAGAAAGATAGAAGAGAGTATGTTGTGATTGTTGAGAAGTTTGAAGAACAAATAAAGGCATATCAAGCTAATGAACTTCAACATTCATATGATCTCAACTACTGGAAGTGGGAGAAGAATCAGTTAGAGATTGAGCTAGAAAAGTCTAGAGAGGAGTGTGAAAAGGTTAAGAGTGAATTTGAGAAGGCCAAACTAGATATTGAGAAATATTCCAATGCTTCTAAAGCAATGGACTCTTTACTTAAATCTCAAATTCATGACAAACTAAAGAGAGGAATAGGCTACAACAACACTCCTTCACCATACAACAATAACTACATTCCTCCCACCTCAGACCTCTTAAAAAGACAGGATAGGAATGACTTACCTGCAGGAGCCACAGAAGTAGATCCTTTAAACAAAGTAGTGGTTGAGGTAGACTCTGAAGAAGAGAATTCTGAGAGTAAGAATGAGGAAGGCCATAAAGATATTCACTTAGAAAACCACATTCTTATAAATGAGAGAGGAGGTAAACCATTTATCAAGAGTGATAAAGTAGAGATGTCCAAGACAGAGAAAGAGACTGTTAAAAGTGAGAAAGCAGAGACCTCCAGGAAAGGAAAAGAAAAGGTACAGGGAGTTCACTACATGCAAACCTCTATTGTAAATCCCTGTACTTGTCAACAGAACAAGCCCCATAAACATGATAAAATAAGGGGAAATCAGAGAAACAAAAATAATCAGTGGGCTCAAAAACAGGGAATTAATCTAAGCAAAATCAATAGACCAAAGCCCTGTTTTATCTGTGGCAAATTGAATCATCTAGCCAAACATTGTTATTTCAATCCTATTAACCAAAGATTTTCTTTTCAAAGACAAACACAAAATTCAGTTGGTTATAGGAAGCAATCAAGAAATCACATGGCTGCTAATATGAGAACAGTACCAATGAAAACTGGGACAGCAAAATCTCATATTCAGAATAAGTTTGCTAAATCAAAAGAAAATACTCCAAGCAAGTCAAGGAGTAACTCTCAGAACAAGAAAGCAAACACCTCTGTCAAGATTTGGGTTCCAAAAGTCAAGAAACCTGTTAGTACTGCTACCTCAAATAGTACTGCTAACAAAATTAGTGTTGCTGATAGCAATACTACTGCTAACCATGTTAGTACTGCTAACAAGGATAGTGCTGCTACCAGTGTTAATGCTGCCAAGCCCATAATTTTGACAAAGTATTCCAGCCATAAGATTCCTAAATCTGATCATCTCATCCAGACTAAGATTACTGATTATAAATATGTTGATGAGAAAGGACAACCCAAGACCACTTTGGCTTGGGTTCCCTCTAAAAACTAACTGTTTTATCTTATGTGCAGGGCAACCAATAGCTCAAGAAGAAGAGCATTTGGCATGTAGATAGTGGTTGCTCTAGGCACATGACAGGTAACATGGTCTGCCTTCAAAACTTCAAAAATTTTGATGGAGGACATATTGCTTTTGGTGACAATCCAGCAGGAGGTAAGATCAGTGGATAAGGTATGGTATCAAAAGGTAAGATGTCCTTTGATGATGTGTACTATGTTGAGCAATTGAGATACAACCTGTTAAGTGTATCACAGGTCTGTGACAAGAAACATAGCATATTATTTACTAAGACTGAATGTATTATCCTTGCTCCAGGATTCAAGGTAGTTGATAAAAATATGATACTACTTAGAACTCCTAGGAAGGATAATGTTTATTGTTTGGACTTAGAGAATGTTTCATCTGATTCATCTTTAAACTGTCTATTTTCAAAAGCTTCTGTAGATGAATCATCTCTTTGGCATAGAAGGATGTGTCACATGAATTTTAAAACAATGAAAATTCTTGTGAAAAACAACCTTGTAAGAGGTTTACCTCAAAAAGTGTTTTCATGTGATGATCACTATGTTGCTTGTCTTAAAGGCAAGCAGCACAAAACTTCTCATAAGTCCAAAGAAATAAATACAATCTCTTCACCTCTTCAATTACTGCATATGGATCTCTTTGGTCCTACTAATGTGATGAGTATTGGAAAGAAATCCTATTGCTTAGTCATTGTTGATGATTTCTCTAGATTTACTTGGGTATATTTTCTGAGGACTAAGGATGAGACAAGTGGACTGATCAAATTCTTTGTTCTTAGGATTGAAAACCAAACTAATCTAAGAGTTAAAGTCATCAGATCTGATAATGGAACTGAATTTAAAAACAATGACTTAAACAACTTTTGTGAGGCTAAAGGTATTGAGAAACAATATAGTGCTCCTAGAACTCCTCAACAAAATGGTGTAGCTGAGAGGAGAAATAGGACACTAATTGAGGCTGCTAGATCTCTGTTGGCAGATTCAAAGTTACCAATTACATTCTGGGTAGAAGCAGTTAATACTGTCTGTTATGTCCAAAACAGGGTCCTAGTAGTCAAATCTCAAGGCAAGACACCTTATGAACTTTTTAACAAGAAGAAACCTTTTATTGGCCTTTTCAAACCTTTTGGGTGTCCTTGCACAATTCTCAACACCAAATCTCACTTAGGTAAGTTTGAAAGCAAAGCTGAAGATGGATTTCTTGTTGGATACTCATCTCAGAGTAAGGCATATAGAGTTTTTAATAGTTCTTCAAGGATTATAGAGGAAAGTGACAATGTCAAATGCAATGAGAACACACCAAATAAAATTGGTACAGGTCCTGATTGGTTGTTTGACATTGATTCACTAACTAATGCTTTGGGTTTTAGTAATATGCAAACTGCAGGAACAACGTCAGAACAGGTACAAGCACGGAAACAAGAGTTTGTGTTGTTCCCCATACCTACTGTTGATCCTGTTGAATTTTGCTAGCAAGAAAAGAAAGATGATTCAGAAGATTCTGATCCAGATGAAGAGGACAAAGGTGATGAAGAGAATAAGAGTGATAAAAAGGATGATCATAATCCAGGAAACACAGAACCTGAGATGCCCATGCTGTCAGAAGATGATACTGATGAAGAAAACTCTTCAGTGTATGGTGGAAGCACTCCAGAGAAGAATGACTCCAATCTCGAAGCAAATCTTAATGAGGAGGCTGTTAATCATACAAGAACTTAGAAGAATCATCCTCCTCAATTGGTGATTGGTGACATCAATTCCCCAATGATCATAAGGCAACAAAGCAAGTTAGGGGGATTGAAAGACATACAGACAGGCTTGTTATCTTGCTTTCTATCCCAGATTGAACCCAAGAAGGCCTATGATGCAATGAAAGACCCAAGCTGGATAGAATCAATGCAAGAGGAGCTACTGCAGTTTGTGTTGCAAGATGTATGGGATCTGGTTGAACTTCCACAAGGACAAAGGGCAATTGGTACAAAATGGGTTTTCAGAAATAAGAAAGATGAGAGAGGAATTGTGATAAAGAACAAGGCCAGAATTGTGGCACAAGGGTACATACAAGAAGAGGGAATAGACTATGAAGAAGTATTTGCTCCAGTAGCCAAAATTGAGGCCATTAGGCTGTTTCTAGCCTATGCTTCTTTCATGAAGTTCAGAGTTTATCAGATGGATGTCAAGAGTGCATTCCTATATGGGACAATTGATGAAGAATTATATGTATGTCAGCCTCCAGGTTTTGAAAATCCTAACTTTCCTGACAGAGTATACAAATTAAAGAAGGCACTCTATGGGCTACATCAAGCACCAAGAGCATGGTATGACACTCTGTCTACCTATCTCTTGGAAAATGGTTTTGAAAGGGGAATAATAGACAAGACTCTGTTCATCAAAAAGAAGAAGAAGGACATCCTGCTTGTGCAAATCTATGTGGATGACATCATCTTTGGATCCACAAAAGATTATTTGTGCAAGGAGTTTGAGGAGCTAATGCACAAAAGATTCAAGATGAGCTCTATGGGTGAACTTACATTCTTCCTTGGGCTACAGGTTAAACAGAAGAAAGATGGTATCTTCATCAGCCAATCCAAGTATGTGCAAGATATACTTACCAAATTTGGATTTTCAGATTCAAAGCTTGTAAGCACACCCATGGAAACACATAAACAGATCACTGCAGATCTTGAGGGGGAGGATGTAGATGTTCATCACTATAGATCTATGATTGGCTCCCTCATGTATCTAACAACTTCAAGGCCAGATATTATGTTTGCTGTTTGTGTGTGTGCCAGATTTCAAGTAAGACCTAAGCAATCTCACTTTCAAGCAGTCAAGAGGATCTTCAGATATCTCAAAGGACAACCTAGGTTGGGTCTTTGGTATCCTCATGACTCACCATTTGATCTACTTGCATATTCTGATAGTGATTTGGGTGGTGCAAACTTGGATAGAAAGTCTACATCAGGAGGATGTCAGTTTTTGGGTGCAAGACTAGTTTCATGGCAGTGTAAAAAACAAACCACAATGTCCACCTCTACAACAGAAGCAGAGTACATAGCTGCTGCAAGCTGCTGCTCACAAGTACTATGGATTCAGAATAAGATGCTGGACTATGGTGTTACCTTTCTGCACACTCCAATCTTCATAGACAACAACAGTGGCATAAGCATTGTTAATAATCCAATCAAGCACTCTAAAACCAAGCATATAGAAATAAGGTACCATTTTATTAGAGATTGCAATGAAAAGAAGCTAATTCAAGTTTTGAAGGTACACATAAGTAACCAATTTGCTGATCTATTCACCAAAGCTTTTGACGTTGGTAGATTCACATTCTTGGTCACAAGTGTGGGCATGATAAACACTGAATAAGCATCTTTTGATTTTCTTTATGTACCATTTCTATATAAATTCCTTCATGTTTACTTTCTCATAATATATAGTGCATGGTGCTGCTAACTATGTGTGTTTAAGTGTTTCAGATTACTCTGCTGAATTGGAAACTTGGTACATCTAGTTAAGTTAATACTGCTCTCACTATTAATCCTGCTGCCAGTTCAAAAATGGTTAAAGTATGGTACTACTGCTTGGTGGTTTATACTGCTAATGCAAAGTTACTACTGCTTACCTTATTTCTACTGCCAGACAGTGTTACTACTGCTAGTCTGTGTTAATACTGCTAGTCTATATTAATGCTGCTAGTGTGTGTTACTACTGCTAGTCTGTGTTAATACTGCTAGTCTATATTAATGCTGCTAGTGTGTGTTACTACTGCTAGTCTGTGTTAATACTGCTAGTCTGTGTTAATGCTGCTAGTATGTGTTACTACTGCTAATATGGGTTAGTACTGCGGGCTTGTTAATACTGCTAGGGTACTTAGTACTGCTTCTAACTGAAACCCTCCACCTATAAATACCCTCTTTGACCGCCAAAATCCAAACGACTCTTTGAATTTCCTACGAGTGTTATTTCTCTCTCTTTCTCTCGACTCCTTCCTTACTAGTGCGTAACCCTAGTTTTGATCAAGAAGATGGCAGGACTGATGTTTATTGATGATCACAATGAGTTGGCAATGCTACAGAAACCCAAGCAAGCAGAAGGTTTTCATCAAATTGTGGATTTCCTAAAATCCTCACACATCGCCTACACATTAACTGTCAATCCCACAATTTATGTGGAGCACATGCGTCAGTTCTGGGCCAATGCCTCCATTCACACTGAAGATGGCAAGCAGGTCATCAAATCAAGGGTCTGTGATAAATCTCTAACCATCACAGAAGGCTGTATTCGCATTCATCTACGACTAGATGATGCCTCAGGTATTATTTCTCTGTCCAAGGAAGATCTCTTCCACTCTATTAATCGTATGGGGTATGAAGATCCCACTGAGGTTTACAAGTTCTTCAAGAGCAAATTTTCACCTCAGTGGAGATTCTTTGTTCATACCCTTCAACATTGTATTTCTAGAAAAACAACTGGATGAAGTGAGTTCAGCAGTACCTTAGCTTATTCTCTAGTCTGCTTAGCTACCTCTAGAAAGTTTAATTTCTCTCAAATGATTTTCAATGATTTAATGTCAAACCTGGATACCAAAACCAAAAGCTTTTATATGTATCCTAGGTTTGTACAAGAGATTCTACTAAATAAATTGACGGATCTACCCTCTTTCAAGAGGTGTATGTACCAAAACCTCCCAAAGGGAAGGTATTCTCAAACATGAAAAGACCAAGCAAGGACTTTTCTGGACAAGAGACACCATTATTCTCTACAATGATGGTTATGTCTCATTCCCATAGTGAGGCATCAGTGTCAAAGCCCACATCTGACCACCCAACTGATGACCTACCCACACCATTCAGTTCAATTGATACTCCTCTGATCCCTATTGTCAAGCCAACTTCCCCCATCACCAAAACATATCAAAGGAAAAAGGTACAGAAGGTTCCTTCCCTGTCTGTATCTTCACCCCAACATCCCGCAAGCCCTCTAATGGAGCATTCTCCATTAGAGAATATCCAAAGGGAAACTGTAGGGGTGTCTCCCAACCCCAAGAAGGTGCTCTCTAAGGAGAAGGATGAGCATGTGGGCAGTAAGGCTCACACTACTGTTTCTGCACAAGGTGTAGGACAAGACAGTGTGAACATATCTAAGACCTTCCCCACGGAAACTTTAGATGAGCAATCATCTAAAGGTCCCAGGTGCCAAGAAACCAAGGGGGTAGCAGGTGCTTCTGCTAGGCAGGAGGCCTCTACTAAAAGATCCAAGGATCCTTCAAGGGTGGTAAAAACACCTAAAGGAGGTGAGGAAAAATATACTTATGATGAATTGATGGATACACTTGGTACATTAAGTCTGGAAGTTCACAATCAAAACTTGGAGATAAAAGATATGCAAAAGGTGATTTTGTCTCAACAAGAGCAGATAGCCCATCTCAAAAAGCTGGTGCTCAAACTGGTGCACAAGAAGAAGAAAACTCAGTTTGTATTAAAGAAGAGAAGGACTAATGATGCTTCCAAAAAGGGGGAGAGGTCAGAAGCTGAAATAGAAAAGGAAAGTACAAGTGAGATGGAATTTCAGTTTGAGGGGGAGACTAGTGCTGAAAAAGAAAAGGATATTGGTACAGAAGCAGAAACCTTTGTCAAAGCAGCAGAAATAGGTAAAGCAGCAGAAACAAGTATGAAAGAAGTAGTAACAGAGTTAGCAGCAGTAACTACACCAGAAGCAGAAACAGAACAACCAGCAGCAGAAACTGATCTGACAGTAGAAGAACTAGAAATTGCAGAAACTCTAGTTAAAGCAAAACATGACACTCCTAAAGCCACTCAAAAGGCTAAAGGAGTGGTAATCAAAGAAGGAGGATTAGAACAGAAAAAGAAGAAGATCAGTGAGGCAGAGATCAAGAGGAAAGGGAAAGAAAAGGTGGTTGAATCTGTGAAGCCATCAAAGAAATCATCTCAAATAGGTCTGGATGAAGAGTTAGCAAAGAAGCTGCAAGAAGAGATGGCAAAGGAGGAAGAACTCCAATCTGCAAAAGACAGAGAGATTGCTTTGAAATTGTCTACAAAGCTTAATGAGAAATTTCAAAGGAGTATGAAAACTGCTGCTGCTGCCAAGAAAGTGACATTAAGAGCAACTAAACAAAGTCAAAGAAAGCCTTCAAAGACATTCCTGGCCAATCAAAAGAGAAGGAAAATGATAAACTTTCTGAAAGGAGCTATTGGAGTTCCTGAAGGAATGTTTACCAGCATGGCATTTGGAAGGATAGAAGAGCTATACAAGAAGGAGATGGCCAAGCTGAAAGGGGATTTCACTCAAAGGGTAGAGGTTGAAAGTAAGATGAAAGAAAGGCATGACCTCAACATACAACAACCCTTCCCTGACAGTGAAGAAGGCACTCCTACCAAAGACATGGCAAAAGTAAAGGAAGAAGAGACCTTGGCTCAGAAAATTGGAGCAATTAAAAGAAAGAAGTCCATTGCCACAAAACCAAAGGCAAAAAGAACTAGAACTGAATAAGGAAAGACAGAGCTGGGAAGTGAACAAACAGAAGCAGAGGTTCAATCTCAAGAGCAAAGACTAGAGCAAACAAGCCAACAATCTTCAGATCATCCTAGATAATCAGATGAACAGGTGAATTTGTACTTGACTGTGACCAATGAAGAACCTATGCAAGCTGACCCTATCTCAATGAAAGCACCAGAGATTATTCATTGGGATACTCTGAAGGATAACAGAAAAGAATATTTCAGAATCAAGAGAATGGGAGATCAGTTTGAGGTTTATGCAACTTGGGGCAAAGTCATCAGAAGCTGTTCCAGAGCTGACTTGGAAGAAATGTACAAAGTTGGACTAACCCTGTATGAAGATGTGCTGAAAGGAGTAGAAATGAACCTAATCAAGATAGCCATGGAGTACCTATGCATGATGTTTGACCCTGACAGAGTTAAGCATATTATCAGAGATGTGAATCATGAAAAGGTATTCAGAAGCATTGACCACTGGATGCTCATTGAAAGATGTGGAGTATATGTCCTAACCATAGACAAAAGCTATCATGAGTACTTCTTGGTGGACAAGGTGTATGATCACAACAAGACTAAACTGCAAGGGATGTTGAATGCCAAGTTGGTCTGCCCTACAGGTTCTGAAATGGCAAAGATTGTAATCAGAAGAACCATTAATCAAAGTCTGGGCCTGGATCCTAATCTGGGGAACTAAGTAGCAGTTTTGAAAGCATCATGAGAACCCTATGCTAAAGAACTTAACTTCTCAATTTTGAAAAGTTAAGTTAGGGGGAGATTGTTGGGTCTGAAAAGTACTAAGGATGGATACTACTGCTGAAGATTAATACTGCTAGTAGAATTACTACTGCTTGGAGAGTTAGTACTGCTAGTAGTTAGTACTGCTTGAAGATTACTACTGCAAAGAGCATGATTAATACTGCAAGCATAGTTAGTACTGCTGAGGATGTTAATGCTGTTGAAGATTAATGCTGTTGAATAAGGATAAAGTTAATGCTGCTTATAATGAATTGGAACGAAAGAATAGGAGCTGGAGATAAAGATGAAGATAATTATGGAATGGATTATGAAGATCAATTTTGTTTTGATAATTATCTTGTAATTAGTTCTATATATATAGTTTAGAAGCTTTTGATAGTTTAATAGAATTCATATAGAATACGTTTGTTTAGAGAATTAACCTCAAGGTTCTTTGTAGTCCTTTCAATAGAGAAGTATTGAACGTCTGTTTAGCTTGTTCAACAGATTGAGGTTTTGTTTGTAATCATTAAGTTAATCAATATAACTTGTGATTTGAGTTTATACACTGTTTGATTGTTTTATTGTTAAAGTGTTTTTCCGCGACTTCTTTAACATAGTTTCTGAGTGATTAGTTTAAATTCTTGTTTAGAATTTCGATCCTAACAAGCACTACAAATGGAAGTAAAAGTAAATAGCAAATGTGGGGAAATTCCTCTAAATGTAAGTATCAATTCTCGAAATTGTTTTATTTTATTAATATAAAAGGTGAGGGAACCAGAGCTCTCTTTACTAAAAGATAAAAATAAATGACTATAAGGATTGATCTAATAGATTGTGAGCTATGGCCATGTATAACAGGATGATGCTTTGAACTTGGTTAACAACATGGAGGATGCTAATGGAACCCAACAATCTGAGTCTGTGAGCTGTTGAACTTGGTTAACAACATGGAGGATGCTAATGGAACCCAATAGTCTGAGTCTGTGAGCGTTGCCACAACACCTATGAGAAAGAAGAGGAAGTTCATTATTGAAGAAGAAGACGAAATGGCAGAATTCTAATTGAAGATATGGAACGATTGATTTTGATATTAAGTTTAAGAACCTTTTAGCGTTTGTTTTTAGGTATTAAGTTTAAGAACTTTTTAGCGTCTGTTTTTCGTTTTATTTTGGTCATTTTGTTTTTATTTGACTTTTAGGGTTGTTTAAAATGGAATTATATTCCGTTGCATAAACATTTATTGAATTAATGCTAAATATGAAATTTCTGATTTCATTATTATTTCATTTTCCATAGAGGTTGTAAAAATGCAACTTAATATCATTTAATAGTAAATTTGTATGTGATTATTTCACATGCTTTTGGTAGTCTCACAGGCATCTCTCTTCAAGCAGTAGTGGAAGCTCAAATGGTGTTAGTGCTATTAGATTGTCCTCAATTAGTTTTTACCGATGTAGATCCTTCAATGGTCATTTGTCCCCCTTGATGTTGTGGTATTCGATTAGTATAGACCCACAAAAGCTTCAGTGTCCTTAGCGGCTTTAAGGTACGTCTTATCTTCGTTCCAATTGATAAAAAGGCACAAGTATGTACACCAACAACTAATCTTCCATCTTCGGGTTCCCTTACCACACTGGCACTCATATCTCCACCATAAAACCACCCATTGGCGCTATCCTCACAGGGACGAACTCCCTTCTCTATCAAACCCATCGAAACCTGCAACCCACCCCCTTCACTATATCATCAAAACTTGAAACCCAATAAAACCCACCCCTGTCAGTTTTTTCCATTAGATTTGTTTCTCCACCAATGTGTTTGTGTGTGTTTGAGCAATCTATGTATGTGTATGCTTAAAAGAGAGAGATGGTCGGAATGTGTGTGTGTGTGTTCGATGATGAGTATGTTATGGTAAGTGTATTATTGGAGAAGTAGAGGGTGGTAGTAGTGAGTTGTGGTGGCTGAAAATGGGATGCAAAAACCGTAGAGACTGTGTGGGGGAGATGAAGGTGTAAGGTGGTGTTGGTGGGAGATGAAGATCTGGTGTATTTTATATGTATGTATGTATGTAAAAAAGGGTAGATACCACCCTCTGAGCCTAGGCATGGCAACGGGGCGGGTATGGGGCGGGTTTTACAATCCCCGGTCCCGGCTCCGGTTTCTATTAACGACCCCCGTCCCCGGTCCCCGGCGGGTACGAGGATTAGCATCCTATCCCCGGTCTCTTTTATAGTCAAACCCCGGTCAATCCTCATTCAAACCCCGCTTCCCCGGCCCCGGTCCAGACCTGTTCCCCGACCCGTAATTTTGAGAGGAAGAAACAATATCTTCAAGCTTTGAATTGGAAATTTAGAACCACATAACCATGGAAGAAAACATTATCTATCATGAATTAAAACAAGCTTAAACAAATACTAAAGCATAAACCTTTGTGAAAGCTAAAACATTTAGAAAAAACTCAATTTGGGGTAAAATTGAAGCCAATAATATGGTGGTACAAACAATTAAACACTAGAATCAAACTCCATGTCTCCATACAAAGTTATCTTACCTAATTTTTTTCCATTATTGCTGCTTCATAGCTTCTTCATGCAACAAACAGTGCTAATGATGGCTCTCCTTCAATAGTGAATATATGTTGTGGAATTCAAAGTGCTTCTATGATTCTGTCATTTTTTTTCACCAAAGCTAAGCAGTCATATCTGAGTTCTGGATACCGAAGATTGGGAATGAAAGTGGACAAGTAAACTCTTAATCTAACAGGAAAAACATAAATATTAATAAAATAATGAAATTAATATTAATATATATACCGGGTACGGGGCGGGGCGGAGGGTGTGTTCCCCGGCCCCGACCCCGGTTTCAGTCAAGAGGGGATCCCCGGCCCCGGTCCCGGCCCCGGTACCCGGTTTAGCGGGGAATCCCCGGCCCCGGTCGGGTGAACCGGGTTCCCCATGGGGTCGGGGTAAATTACCATCCCTATCTGAGCCCCCCAATGCACCGGTCCCACGGTCATCATGGGGGAGATAAATCAGCGCATGTATCCCATTGACAGAGGAGTGGTGCCCATGCTTGAACCCAAGACCTCACACATATGGATTATGTAACACCCTAAAAATTGGGGTAATTTAAAAATTGAAAATTCGGCAATATAACGTTTATAAATAGGGCAAACCATCCAAATAATGGGCAAGGCGTGAACATTCACAAAACCTGCCAATGAGTATGGAAAAATGACAGCAAACCAATCCAAGCCAAACCAAACCAAGTCTATCTAGATTACATAGGTTGTCAACCCAATACCATAATGAATAAATTGGTTTAAACACCAAGTCCCCAAATTAACTAACATCCAGAAATTTCCTCAAGAGACCAAACTCTTCACTCAACCCCTTGACGACCCGCCGCTAAGGGAACCTGTTATACACATAATTTTCGAAAAAGTGTTAGGCTTAAAGCCTAGTGAGAACATACAGTTTATAAATTGAAGAAATATATGCAATTGTAACGAAGGGAATTCTTTTCAAGAAAATTAGTTTACAATTGAACTGTTTGCCACAAAAGGACCTTTCATATAAAATTCATCTTGCGATGACGGGGGATACCCGATTTACCAAGGATTGTAGCGGAACACAAAAGTAGTGAGAGTCCAAGATCTAAGAATCCTAGAGAGAGAAAGTAGAGAGAGAGAGTAACAAGGAAGCGCAAAGTAAGAATTCAGATTAATGTGCGTGTCAAACTTACAACAAACCAAGACCAAAGGGACTTAAATACCCTTGGTCAATACAACACTGAATAAGCACTAAACACAGTATTTGACCAA
This sequence comes from Arctium minus, assembly GCA_954870635.1. Lineage (NCBI taxonomy): Eukaryota > Viridiplantae > Streptophyta > Magnoliopsida > Asterales > Asteraceae > Arctium > Arctium minus. The sequence goes on from OX941080.1 coordinate 145,243,978, forward strand.
GCCCTATAAATACAATGATTACTATAAAATCAGACCTAACAATCTCCCCCTTAGTAATCATTGGCGCTTTGGTCTTCAAAAAATCATCTTCTAAAATAGCATGGACCAACAAAGCGACTTTATGAAGCTTTCTGACTTTTTAAAAGAAAAAATTTCTTCTCAGCATCTTTCAGATTGAAATTGTCTTTGCTGCTTGAGCTCTAGACGATACACCTCTTTTTAATGATCTTGAATGAACTGTGGTGTTCGGAGCAGGAACAACAAAAGAATTGATATGGCTGAGAGAATAAAATCTTTGAGCGAATCTTGATCAGCAGATAAACTTTTGAGCTCTTTGTCTCTTGAACTTCTCCTTGACTTCTCCCCCTCATGACCTTGATGATCTTGATCAACTTGGTCATGCAAATGTTGGAGACGAGACAGCATAAGATCTGCAAAATCAAAGACATTGAGAAAACAGGGAGGTTTGCGCTTCATGTTGGATGCGCAAACCAAGGTTTGCATTTCAAGAAGGGAGCGAAACGCAAAGCAAGGTTTGCGTTCCACAAAGGATGCACAAAACGAACTTTGCGTGTCATGTTGGAAGCGCAAAACTGACTTAAACTCGGACAAAGTTTACTTTTTGAAACCCTTTGACTCCCCCTACACAAATGCACTAGATATGACAATTCAAATTAGCATTCATATAAAGAAAGTCAGATACTCCCCCTCAAAACCAGATATAATCTTTGACAAAAAATTCTCTTTGTTCACTCCCCCTTGAATAATGCATAAACCCATTAAAATATATTTATGAGAACATAATGATCAGATATTAATGTAGAAAGAAAAATATACTGAATGTAAATTTTGAAATGACTAAACATATAAAATTTTAAACACTAAACAAATTAAAATCTACTTAGTAAAATATCACAAATTTATCAATCATTTGAAATCAAACATATGTTGTTGGATACAAGAACAAGTTTCATTGCATATCAAGTTAAAACATGTTCAGTTTCAAAAACTTCCATCAATCTATTCAGTGTGCTCACATGCGAATCTTCGATTATCTTCAAGAAAATGCAATTCTAAAAATATTATAGAGAACTTTGCATATACTCACACCAAGCCATCAAAAATTAAGATTTTCACAAATTTATAGGTTTATCGCAACTCAAACATATCACCAAGTATCATGAGAAGTGTGCTCATTGGCATCTTTTAGCATTGTGCACATTGGCATCTTAACATGAGTGTGCTCTTTGGCATCTTTTAAGCGCGTGCACTTTGGCATCTTTTGATCAAAAAGTTTTTAAGTAAAGAACATGCCGTAAACGTAACTTTCTATCTGACCCTATTGCAGGATTTGGGTTAGCCGCTCCCAGACCAGTTGGCCTTAGGGGACTAGGTGACAAGCATCCCGAGGAACTTACTTTCCCAAACCAGAAAGGTCACAGGTACAAACTTTTAAACTTAAAGATTTCTGTATTTTAAGAAATTATAATTCATCTCAATCACTCAGGTCAACATCGAAGTGCTTAGCCCATATTTTCATTCCGATCTATAATTTTGATTATTTAGGTAGTCTAAGCAAAGTAAACTATAAAAATTCCGAATTACACAACTTTAAAACAGTAATAAAAGTTTCAAACATGTTGCTGACTTTTCGACTTTTGTAAGACTTGAAATTTGACCATATAAAAACTTTAATATAAACAAAAGAACTTGAAAACAAAAGAACTTGAAATTTGACCATATAGGACGAAGTGGATCTTTCCTTATATCTAAACTTCGACCGATCATGGGAGTGCTAGCCAGATGCGCTTTATCCATATTAAATCGCTTGAGTATTTTTTGGATATAAGAGGATTGGTGGATTAGAATTCCGCAAGCTCGGTGTTCTAGTTTCATACCTAGACAAAACCGAGTTTTCCCAAGATCTTTCATCTCAAATTTAGATTTCAAATAGCTTGCAATATCTCTTCTTTCATCAAGAGTATCTATTATGTTCATATCATCAACATACACAACTATGATTGAAAATCTAAAACTTGTCTTCTTTATAAAAATGCAAGGGCATAGTTCATCGTTCTTATATCCCTTTCCAATCAAGTATTTACTTAGACGGGTATACCACATCTGCCCAAATTGTTTTAATCCATAAAACGAATGCTTTAGTTTAATTACAAACGCACTTTCATGGTTTACTTGAATCGGGTAGCGAAAGGCCATTTGACACTTTCATGTATATCTATGAATTTAGATCCCCATAGAGATATGCAGTAACCACATCCATAAGTTGCATTTCCAGTCATTTGGAAACTACTAGGATAATTAGATAGCGAAACGTTATTACGTCCATTACTGGGGAGTATGTCTCCTCATAGTCAATCCTAGGGCATTGTGAGAAACCTTGCGCCACAAGGCGAGCCTTATATCTTTTGACTTCATTGTTCTCATTACGCTTTCTGACAAAGCCCCATTTATGTCCTACAAGATTTACACTTGGTGGGGTTAGCACTACAGGACCAAATACCTGTCTCTTTACCAAAGAATCTAGTTCTGCCTGGATTGCTTCTTTCCATTTAGACCAATCTGCTGTTTGTTAACATTCTTCAACTGAGTGTGGTTCGATGTAATCCTGTTATATGATCTTATGAGCAACAATATATGCAAATATATCATCAATGAGTATGGATGATCTTTCCATCAACTCATGTGCATTCTCATAATTCATTGAGATTTATTTGTTATCTGGAACCAATATTGACTTCAGAGTTTCATCCAATAATGATTCATGAACATAAATGTAATTAGAGACAATCTCATGAGAAGGGTTTTCAGTATTGCTGATAAGTTGATCAAATTGTGCCTTACTCTCCATTTTCTTTCTTGGATGAGTATTTATTGAACCAAGTGGCCTCCCCCTTTTCCTTTTGGGAGCCATGGCCTCAACCACTTCCACTATGTGTGGTTGCAACACTCTTTCCGTTGGTGATGTGCCCCTGTTTGGGAATTTCTAACCTTGCGGGTACACTTGCAACTGGTATATGTGATCTTGTCGCTTTTGCAATATCAGTGAACGCATTAGGTATCAAGTCTGCTACGTTTTGAAGATCTAGTATTAGTTTCACTTCACTTTCACATTGTGATGTGTGGGGATCAAAATAAGACAGGGTGAGATCATTCCATGAAAATTCCTGTCATTCCCTTGGAAAATTCTTTTTCCTATCTCCTCCTAACAACGGGAAGACTGTCTCATCAAAGTGACAATCCGCAAATCTTGAAGTAAATAGATCATCCGTCAAGGGTTCTAAATAAAGGATAATTGTTGGAGATTCATATCTAACATATATACTTAATCGTCTTCGAGGACCCATTTTGGTGCGTTGTGAGGGCACAATTCGCACATATACTACACAACCAAATATGCGTAAATGTTAAATATCAGACTCATATCCAGTTGGTTGGTACGCAGAAAATGGTTGGCTAGTAGTGGGTCTAAAGTAAATAAGTAAAGTTGCATGTAATATTCCATAACCCTAGGCAGAAGTGGGTAAATTTATGCGCATAGCCAATGCCCTGACTATCATCAATATCCTTTTGATGGTAGCTTCTACGAGACCATTTTGTGTATGCACATGGGGTATGAGATGCTCTACATCAATCCCAATAGACATGCAATAATCATCAAATGCTTGTGATGTAAAATTTCCAACATTATCAAGTCGTATAGACTTGATAGGATAATCAGGGTGGCGAGCCCTCAAATGTATAATTTGTGCTAGAAGTTTTGTAAATACAACGTTTCGTGTGGAGGACGATAGTGAGACATGCGTCTATCGTGTCGAAGCATCAACCAGAACATAAAATACTTGAATGGTCCGCATTCTGGATGTATAGATCAACAAATATCACCTTGTATACATTGTAAGAAAGGAATGTTTTGATTTGTGTCTTTAGCATAGGATGGTCTCGATCCAGTTTTAGCTAAGGAACAGACTTTGCAAAAGTTGGGGTATTCAAGGAGGCATATTGTGATAATGTTGTTGCTTCCTTTGCTTCAGAAGTCAACAGTTGCAATTTGGTAGATTCAGGTAATTGCTTTGTCTACCTTTCATTCGAAAGAAAAGGGTATCATCAGATCACGGCCAGGGTGCCCAAGGCGGTCATGCCAAAGCTTGTATATGTCTCTATTCCAAATTCCATTATTGATGACATAATATGATTTAATAACCCGAATTATGATAAAATATAACCCACTATTTTGACATATTAATTTCTCTAATGTATGTTTCCTTCCGTATTCATTAGAGGTGATATACATATATTCATTTCCATTCTCACAGTGTGTTTCAATATGATAGTCGTAGAGCGTATATATTTGAAACTTAACAAGGTTCGTTTAGCTTTAGGGGCGTATAGTGCTTCTGTTAGGGCTGGCAACGGGTAGGGTATGGGTAGGGTAAGGGTTAATCCGTTATCCAATCCATTTAAAATAGCGGGTAACGAAACGGATAATTATCCATCTCATAAAACCCTTATCCGTATCCTACCCTACCCATTAAAAGTAGCGGGTAACGAAACGGGTAATGGATAAATGGTAAAACAAAATTTTATTTTGAACTACAATTGATATTGTTAAACCTCAAACATATAAATAAAACATAAGTTCATAAATATAGTTATTATTTTATATTTAATTTGTTGTAGTAAACATTTAATTACTGTAAATATAATCATAGTATAATATTTTAAAAACAATTTAAAATGTGTAAGACTAACACTTTTCGTTGTATTTATTTTGTAAATCCGTCTTGTTTCTCATTTAATGAGCATGAATTCTTTTACTCGATAAATATAAAAATAAATTAAAGTACACGTTAATGTACGACAACATTATTAAAAAATATTAATAATTAACTTAATATAATTATGTATATATACACTAATATTTAATTTTATATAATTATACATATATATATATATTATATCGTAACGGGTAACGGGTAATGGATAACGAAAAACCGTTTATCCATATCCTACCTACTAAAATTTCGGGTAAACGGGTAATGGATAAGTGGATAAATGGATAAAATTTTATTTATCCATACCCTTATCCAACGGGTCGAAACATAACGGGTAACGGGTTTACCCTTACCCATTGCCAACCCTAGCTTCTGTGATTGTCTTAGTGCCATCAGGCAATAAGAAAGTGGCAGTTCCTCGACCAAGTATTAGGTTGGATGATCCAATCATTGTGGTCATTAAGGATTTATAATCACTTATTTCAGTAAATATTAGTATGCTTCTTAGTATTGTATGAGTGGTCCCACGGTCTACCAAGCACTCAAATTCTCCTCGATACATTCCTACAAGGAACGGAGAACATTTAGTTGTTTTGAAGTATTTCTTTACATCAATGGTTTAGATAGGTACAAAATAAAGTTTATTTAATCATCAATTCAAATAAGAAATTAAGTTCGCTAAAAAAACTAATAAATATTTTCTCAATAACTATGAATGAAATAAAGGTGGGAAGATTAGTCAAAATCTGGGAGATCTAGTGATGGATTATTATTATTGTTATTGGTTATATCAACAACTGTTAAGTTGACTTCTGGGTCATTACATGTTTCTTTAAGGTAGTGAGATTCCTTTCCTTTGGATTCCCTGTATCTCTTGTTGGTGGCTTTTATATTGTTGCTTGCACGACAATTCTTATACCAGTCCTAATGATGCCACACCTGTAGCAAGGTTTAGTTCCTTCTCTTACTCTTTTGGCAGGATCGACCATTGGTGCTTTTCCTTTGGATTGTCCTTGATTACTTGGTCCAACAATTTCATCTCTGTGCCATGAATAAGAAAATCCACAATGGCTATTGTCGCGTTCCTGTCCATGGCCCTATATATGACCATGTCCACGATCCCGTCAACGTGATGAATAGTTGCTACGTGTGTGTGATTCAATATGTTTAGCTCTCTGTCCTTTGGAGTTATTTCCACCTCTAACACTTGCATGATTGGATCCAAGAATTTTCTTTGTCCCGACAAGTCTAGCGTTGTTATTCAAAAGAGCCTCATTGTATCTTTCCGCCACTTGTAGTAGGTTGATAAGTTTGTTAAAGTTTGTGATCATACTCCAATCATTATTGATTCATTAGTATGATTGCTGATGTAGGGACAGTGGAAAGTGTTTTCTAAATCATGTCGTCTTCCGTGAGTTCTTTTCCACAAAAGTTTAAACGTGCTTTGAGACGCAATATTTCTTTGTTGAAATCATTTACCTTTGTAATCGAGTAAGCAGATTTCATTCTACTGTACGATTAGTTCGGAAAGTAAAGAGTCATGGATATTCTTGAATCATCCTTTCAGTGCATCCCTACAGTCCTTTGGGGGTTTTCAGTTGAAGGTACTCCCATCGAAGGTTGGGATCAATATGTCGTCTCAAGAACATTAAGGCATTTTCTTGAACTTTTTCTCACGGTTTGTCTTTAGGGTCAGTAGGGGGTTGATTGTGTAGTTGTAGTCCTTGCCAATGAAGGTGGTTTCTACATCGGATACTCATATGTGGAATTCAAGTCCTTCTGAATCTAGAATATCAAATTTGGGGCGAGTTGGTTCAGCCATCTATATAAACAAGAAATAAAGTATTTTATTTTATGAGGAAAAAAATATGATGCACATGAAATTTCATTATCATGGCAATATAAGATTGTATTTCAAACATTTCTTTTGTTGATAATGTTATCTTAGTATGTCAATATTCAAAAATAAATCGCAAAAACACTTTTGGATTTCCAGGTAGGAGGGGAATCACGGGATTACTTAAGTCCCTACAAACCTTTAAGGCTATTTACACCCGTTTTGACAAAATCTTTCAATGTCATGCGATTACTTTCGTTTATGAAATACATGAATAACTTTTGTGAAATGTTTGAAGTTTTAGAAAACATTTTTTTTCTGTAAAACGTTTGAAAAAAAAACTTGTTTAAAAATTTTTATTCAAAAATTGGTTTGGATTTTGATAAGCATATCAAAATTTAAAATATCATTCATTACCGATTAAAATTTATAATGCGTTTGATTTTGTTTTAAAATCGTTGCAATTATCATAACATAATAAAAGCAATAAAAAAAATTAAACACATAATAAACAACCACAACAATTGATAATATATGGTTTTGCCCCATAATGTAGTGTTGTGAGACAACCACCACGGTCGGTCTAAGGACATTTTGAAGTTCCCACCGACCTCGCCATTTTGGTGAACTCTAAGGACTCTATCTGGACTTCTTGGAACTCCGTCTTCGGATGATTATATATTTAAATAGGAAGTCAACAATATCTATTCTATTTACATTTGTTCATATCTAAAAAAAATTACAACCTTTTGCAATTAATACATTTTAATTTTCCAAGAAATATAAAATCAACAAAAACAAACCACATGTCTTTCGGGGCAAACCATATATTATTCTGGTGATGATGTATTTGATTTATAGCAAAATATAATATAATTATCCATATTAGCAATGAGGTATTAATGAAATGGAACTTTTAACAATTAACTTGAATATTAGATGTTATGGATAAAGATGAATATGTGAAAATTATTGAAGAAAATCAATTCAATGTACTTAAAACAATAACTAAATCAACATTTGATAAATTAAAAAAAGTCCAAATGAAGAACTTAATAACAATAGCATGCTGAAAACAATTGAATTAAATTCAATACAAATTATGCTTTTATAAATGGTTGTTTTCGGCTTTATACACGGTTTTGGAGTCGCGTATATGGCCGGTGTTTGTAAAAGTATCGGACTTTTATACGCGGTTCCAAAACCGTGTATAAAACTCAACTTTTATTCACGGTTTTAAAACTGTTTAGAAAAGGAATATTAAGCGTGTATAAAAGTCACAATCTTACACAGTTTTTAGATGAAACCATTTAAGAAAGCCCTGCAAACCGTTTATAAAAGTATCTATCTTACATAATTTTTAGATGAAACCGTTTAAAAAAAACCCTACTAACCGTTTATAAAAGTCTCTATCTTACACGGTTTTTTGCTAAAACCGTTTACAATTGTAATAAATTTTCACGGTTTTCATAACAAAACCGTGTATAAATGTAACTATTAATAAAAAAAATTGCAGACATTTGTACACGGTTTTTTATTAGAACCGTGTATAATGAGTTATATTTATATTTTTAATATTTTCCTCGATTTTGTTACCATCCATTATTCCAAATGTTGGTGAAGCTGCATTAGATCGATAAGTTACATTTCCAAACATGATTCCTATTGAAATAATGGAACATTTCAAACACAATTCCAAATACAAAAAATCAGCTAGATACATAAATGTAGCATCTCAAAGTAGCCATTAACCATTAAACTTTAAAGATCGTCAACGTAAATGTAGTATCTCAAAGTAACCAAACATTTTAACACTTTCCATCGTATAATCAAGTCTAATAATTCTTAAAACAACCCCCCCATTCATTACCACATTTTACCCTCTTTCATACGCTTCATAGTAAACGATCTCGCGATATTGCAAGCAATCTCCTCTACTTGTGGAATTGTGAAAGGAGCCGTGATTGTCCATGTGTCCTATATATAAATTTGAAAGTAGGTGTTGTTATAAACAAAATAAAGTGTTTTTTACAATATATAAATAAAATGAAAGAAATTTAAGAAACATGTACCTTGAGAGAGGACGCATGTTGTTCATGTATCACAAATTGGAATATTTGTTTCACTACATAGTAAGCACACTCCCAACCATCTTGTTGTTGATTACATTAAAGTGTAAAAAAAGTAGTGATTAAACATATTAAAGTATGAAATAAATTGTTGGAATATATAAATTATACCTTGTTTAATCTCCATGTAACCGGAGTGTTGGCTTGAGAAGACCCTATGGCATGATTGTACTTTGCAGTGGCCCTAAATGATAAATAACAAAACATTTGTGTTAATAGTCGATTATCTATATAAATAAACATCAATAGTATACTAAAGTAATACATTACTTACGTATCAATCAGGTCTTTGATCCTGTAAGTTTCGGCTGTCTTTCCGCTTGTCATCATTGAATCTAATACATACACTAAGCTACGTCTACGCCTAATGATTAGTAGCGACCAATGGTGCCTAAAAATGTTCAAAATGGTAACTTAAAGTGTAAAATGTATATTATTATAGTAAGATATAAGTACATATCTTACCCCTGTGAGTGTGGTGCCAAAAAAAACTCTTTTCCTTTTTGGTACATTATCGTTGCCAAAATTGTGTTTGTGACACCAAGATCATCCCATTCAATTTCATTTGCATTTATTTCTCCCGGTATAAACGTACAATTGTTCCTTGAATTTTAAGATACCATCATGTGTAAATCCCTGAAAACATTAAAATATGATAACATTATTGGATATGGTAAATATGCATACCTTAATTGATAAGACATATATCAATATTGACTTACGCTAGAAACCAAGCGATGATGTTCTGGTCGAGCCATCCAATCGTCATTAATAACTTCAAGTCATCGTACTCGACCCCTATGTGCATAGACGTAGGGCCAAGGACCCTTACCTCGACCCGAATCGTAACCCTAGTCATCGGCCATTCTTTGCTGGAATGTAGGCATTGAAATAGCTTATTCATCGCGGGCGATCGATCTTGCATTAATTTGGGCAACGACTTGGTCTTCTTAGCTATATTTTTATTTATCTATGGCTCGGATGCAGTGATTACTCTTTTTGAATGTGCCTTGTCATCTTTTTGTACCTATATTAATATTCCATTTGATTGATAATTCATTACTGTAATCTAACATAAAAAGTAAAGCATATATGTATATACCTGCCACAACACCACAGAACGTATCTCCACTGGATGAAGCCCCCAGTAGCTTGACATAGTTTTTGAATATCAACATTTGGCATGGGCATCTTCACATCCATCCATAATCATGTCAACCTGAACATTTAAGAACCCATCCTCCAGCAGATAACCATGGAGAATGTCAGTCGATAAAGGAAAGGACAACCCCTTAGCAACTACTATTTTCGCCCCCCACACCGGAAAACCAAATCGCAGTTTTTAGCCTCCTGCAAACGAAACACATAAACTTCATAATTTAAAAAATGGATCCTTTCAAACTTCTAAAAATGTAAACAAATACATATTACAACTCACCTGAATGGATTCAATTTGTGGATCCCAAGCAGTTGATCCAACACTGCTCTTGTTGACCCTTGGGCTTCCGGAAGGGCTAGCATTGTTCCTCAATCGTCGTTATGCTAAAAGCTCCTTCAACTGTTGCTCCAGGCTAGATGTTTGCTCATTCAGGTCGTTTATTTCTACTTCTTTCTTGTTATGCCTTCTCTTTTTATTTCCAAGGCTAGGCCCACACGCAGGCCCACATTGTGGCCGACACTCCACCGACACCCCTGGTGCGACCTGGGTGTTCAGGTCCCAATACCGCTACCAGGGGATCAATTGACACTTCAGGGTCCCAATCTCCCTGAGAGAATCGTTTATCTTTTTCTATCTGTCATGTTAAACAACAAGCAATTCAGGTAAGTAATTAAGGATAATAAGCCAATAAACATACTTAAAATAAAGATATAATAATAACTTACTAGATCTTCTACTATAGGCTTCATCTTATCCGGTAAGATGAATTCATCGGGGCCTAATTTCACCAGTCTCGCCAGTATACAGTCGCGTGTCCGCTTACTATACATATTGTGTATCTCGGGCATTATAACTCGATCCTTATCCCTCTCCTACGAGTCCTGCTTCCCTAGATACCCACGTGATCCTAAGTGGTAAGGTTTATCATTCAACTTTGTATGCTCCCTTTTTTTTTTGGATTAGTGCCTTGGCATAATGAAAGTAACAAAATTAGGAACATATAAATCTATATTAACACTTAAAACAATAAGGTTACTAGTACACCTCAAATTATAGCGTCGATTTGATCTTAATGAATTCAGTCCACATACTCGGTTCAACATTCGAGTACTTACTGCATGGTGTTTTGTTTTTTTCTCACGTTTGATTTTACGAGCATCGACTTAATGCTCCTCCTTGAGTTGGAAGCAATCGACATCGTCTTTTTCTTCAACTTGTTATCCTTTAAATTCCACTTTTGCTGTTTGATCAAAATAAAGTTATTAAACGGTTAATAATATGGAATGTCTTATATATATGATGACAAAACGAGTAAAATATAATGTATTGTATACCTTAATCGCTGCCCATAACCGAGCCTTCTCATCAACGTCAATTTTGTGCCAATCAGGTTCGAGTATTGACATATTCGTTCTCGCCTCTAATCCTACCCAATTAGCATATTTTGATGAATAAGCACCGATCGGCCGACCAGTATCGGGACAAAATTGAATAGTACAATCTTTAGAGTCCCTTATTTTGATCAATGATGTCACCCCCTCGGGTTTGGGTCAACCTTTGCGTGGGTTTAGATGTGCTTGGTTCTTCGTTGCCTGAGATGTTAGGAACAATAAGCAAGATTATGGATAATAGGACTACTAAAAGAATTAATTTCGTTGGCCAAATATCTTGACAACAAACATATAATCTAATGTCACATTGCAGACCCCCCCCCCCCTTTTATTGCCATCAAAATTATAACTTTCAACATAAGATTCACATAACATAACCACTAAACCGTCATCTTCATAATTCATGTTCCAACGATAAACTCGATAGTTTAAGCAACATGTGCTTAAACTCCAATATTCCATATGTTTAAATTTTCTTTCAATTGTTAGAATAGCTCCAAATCCAAAGTAACATGCCATAAAACATAGAAAGGGTGATGAAAATGTCTAATGTCTATCCAAATCCAAAGGTTGTTTGGGACCCTGAATTAGCAATGACATCATGATATATTTACGTTTCATGCATAACCATGGTGGAAGATTGTATATATACTGAAGCACCGGCCAAGTACCGTGATGATTGCTCATGCTTCCGAATGGATTGTAAACTTTGAAAAACCAACATACAACGGTTTTTCAGAGTCGATAAACAATTGTTCAAATTTTTCATAATCCTTATCGACAATATTATCCTCCACGTCATGCAACATTTCATCCAAATTATCACGGTTATCATTGTCTGATTCATAGTTATCATTGGTGTCATTACAATCTCGATTGACCGTGTAACTACTATTATCAAAATCCTCTCCATGTCGAATCCAACAGGTATATCGTTCCATAAACCCACGTACAATAAGGTGTTCTTTTGTAACCCCTTAGAATTTCCTTTTTCCTTGTATTCTGTTATGTGTACCCTTAGCCGCAATGTAATTGGATGTAAATAGTCTAAGTCGAATCGTGGTTAAACCCTTTGTGTGAATTCAACAAAATGCACAAGGAAGCAGGCAAACAACAACTTGTGCGGCCTTTGCCGTGACTTAAGGGAAGTCGCGCAAATCGCTATGGTTTCAAGCCAGTATAACGCGCGGCCTTTCCCGCGACTTTAAAACCGTGTGGGAATCCGCGGGAGATCACTGGTCGATTTTTGGGGTTAAAACCCTAGAATCTCCATTAATGCCCCAATTTTTCCTCTCTCCTTCATTTTCCTCTTCTCCCACTTCATTTATTTCGATAGAGTGAGCATTTAAGGCTCGTCTCCAAGGATTTTAGGAGTGTTGGCATCTCTCAAGTACGATCTCAAGTCCAACGTCCAGAGGTTCCATCTCCTCCTTCATTTTCAAAGGGGTTTTATACATTCTAGGTTTTCATCAAAATCTAGTGAGGTGAGTTCATTCTTATCTATTCAACTTTATACATGTCTAATATGAGTTTTAATCCTCTAAACACATCTCTACATCCTTGTCTTGATGTTGAGGAACTTGACCTAAAATCTTATTTTTGAAGATGTTGGATTTTGGTGGCTCGAAGTTGGTAAGGTTAAATGTATATGTAAAATGAGTTTGTTGGTGTATTGGAAATTCTATGTTGATTATAGCTCAATACTTCTTTGATGACTTGGTTGAAAGGTAATTGATGGTAGGTATGATGTGAAAATGGTGAGCTATTGTCACCCGGATGCAAATGGTTATGGGATGAAGTCCCAATCTACTTGTGAGACTAAAGACTTGGAAAGAGTTGACGTATTACGTGACTAAAGACCCGGTTTGGGTTGACAACTTATGTGACTAAATACCCGATTTGGGTTGACGTCTTATGTGACTAAAGACCCGGTTTGGGTTGGCGTCTAATGTGACTAATGACCCGGTTTGGGTTGACGTCTAATGTGCCTAAAGACTCAGTTTAGGTTGACGTCTAATGTGACTAAAGACCCGGTTTGGGTTGATGTCCCGAATGTATAAAGACCCGGTTTAGGTTGATGCCAAATATGACTAACGACTTGGATAGACTTGTATCCGTGTTGCCAAAGATATTATAGTGATCATGTGCGATGAATAATTATTTAAGAATTGTGGAAGGCTATGCATTATAACTTTGTTTCATTAACTATTTCATTGTTCTCATTAGGCTTTAGCCTAACACTTTTCTTGAATGGCATGAATAACAGGTCAGGTTAGCGGTGGGGCTCCTCGGGATTGAGTGGAGAGGAACATGACCGTGTATAGCTTTTGTTGATTTATAAAGAGGGCGATTTTTGAGCTTCAAGCGGAATTTCTTTTGAAGGAGATAGCGACACCCGTCTATAATCTAGACTAGCATTGTTTAGATTAGTAGGTTTTCAAATTAATCTCCAAAATGATTATTGTAAAGGCCATACTATTTTCCCTTTCTTGGGTGTTTCTTGTTGTTACCGGTCATAGTTTTATGCAAAGACTCGGGTTTTAAATTGCCCTTATTTTTAGGGTGTTACGAGTTGGTATCAGAGACTCAAAGTAGTAGTTTAAGTGCACTAGATATGAATGTAAGATGCCTAGACTTAAGCTTAGATCGGTTAAGTTATGAATTGTGAGATTTAGGGTAGAACTCTCAAGATAGGATGGTCTAGAGTCGACGAAATTGCACAAGTTGAGAATTGTGACGGTGGTAACGAGAATTCTTATGTGTAGTATGTTCATAATTTCAATTAACTATTGCTATTATGAATATATTGTGACATAAGCATGCCTAGATTACTGTTGTTATGAGGATTGATGAATGTAATAGTACGTTTCCTTGTGTTTAATTCTTATAGCCTATTTCTCATTTCTATTATCGCATGTGTGTGCAGACTGAATGGTTACCACCCAGAATAGGCCGGATGGCCAGGAGGCGACGACATCCACGACCGACCAAACAAGGGTGAAAGCGGCAGAGTTGCCCATACCTCTACAAAATGTTCTAGGTGGAGGGGTTAAGAGTATCCCACAACGTAATCTAGAAACATTTGAGCGCGTTATGGAAGAGGTAACGACAGAGATGAGGATGATGGACCGTATGATGCTGGCCATGAATAAGGCCATGGCCCAACAACAAGAAGAGTTGTTTATGAAATTGTTGGAGGACAGGGACACCAACAACCGTAGGCATGAAACGGTTGTTGAAAACGTCATTGTGGCAGGATCCAGGGGTACCGGAAATGAAATTCCCATTGATGGGACAACGACCATGGAAGCAAGCCAAACGATGAAAACTTGCACCTTCAAGACTTTCCTCAGTTGCCGACCATTGGAATTGAAGGGCATGGACGATCTGATGGTATGTATGAACTGGATTAGGGAGATGGAACAAGCCTTCTGAACGAGAGAATGCTGTGAAAGTCAGAAAGCGAAGTTTGGTTCCCAAATGCTCAGAGGGGCGACCCTTACATGGTGAAATGTTTACTCCACTTCCTTGGAGGCCACAGTGTTGATTAGTCGACCTTCAAGAAGATAGTGTTGGAAGAATATTGCAATGAGCGAGCCATGGACCGAATAGAAGAGAAGTTTTGGAACTTGAAGAAGGGAAACCAGTCGGTAAAAGGATACAACCGACAGTTCATGGACAAGCTAGGATTGGTGGGGCATCTGGTCCCGAGCAAGAAAGAAAAGATCAAAACCTACATTAAGGGGGCGTTTGGTTCGCAGAATGTTTTTGGATGGAATGGAATCTGTCAAAGGAATTTGACTTTGAAGGAATTGGAATGGAATGTTGTCAGGTTTGACCACCTGTTTGGTTGACAGAATTGGAATGAAATCTGTTAAATGAATTGGAATTTTTCTGTTTGGTTCACATATTGTAGCTTTAGAATTGGACTGGAATTTTGGTAAATGACCAAAATACCCTTTTTGTTTATTTTAATTTTTTCAACAAAAATTACTTTAATGAAATAGTCATTAGATAGTTCAATTTTTAACTAAAATTGCTTTGATTATTTTAGCACACGAATGATGATGAGAGAGAGAGAGAGAGAGAGGAAAGGAGAGATAGAGGAGAGAGGAGAGAGAGAGAGAGGGGAGAGAGGGAGAGAGGAGTGAGAGAGGATAGTGTAATACCGAGTTTTGAAATTTTATTAATTTTTGGAAGTTGGGTGAAAAGTGTAACGAGAACCAAAGTGCAAGGGGGTTATTTGAAAATTTTGGTTATTATCATATAAGTATCAATTAAATGGAATTGAGAGTTCATTATGATATTTTGTAAGGAGCCGACCTAAGTTTTCAAAGAGTGAAAGAGAGAAAGCAAAGAGAAAGCAGAGAAAGAGAAGGAGATTTTGTAATCGTCCGTTTTTGTCAAATAGAGGTGGTGTTAATCAATAAAAGTCAGAGTTTAATTCAGAAGAATCAGAGGTGAGTCTTTCAACTAAATCTTTTATGATTTGAGCAGTTATTTTATAAATGTGAGTTTTATATACTGCGCATTTATAATATTGAAAGTTATGCAGAATTATTTCAAAAGATTGATTTAATCAGTTTGGCATGTTTATGCTCAGGTATATAAACTTGTTTTATATACAGTCAGGACTAGGTGTATGCATACATTTGAGTAAGAAGTCTGACCTAAGTCGGGAAGTGTGACCCGCCTGCTCGTACCGGGGAGTGTGGCCCATTTATGCCATTAGGGTGTGTCCCTAAAATAAGGCAGTGCGAGACAGACATACCGTCTTTGACGGGAATGTTGGTCAGTAGTTTAAAGTACACTTGCGAGCGTAGAAAGTAGTCAGTGATGGCCAGTAGATTTAGTTATGCATGTGAAGCATAAAGTGTTTTAAAGTTTGATTTAAAAAGCAAGTTATGTATTGAGATATACAATTTTGTTTAAATGTTTTAATTAATATTTGAATTGTTGCAGTAGTGATTGGAGGGGACTCACTAGACCTTTGGTCTAACCCTCACTATTTCGAAATTTTAATCCTGTTTCAGGTTATCGAAAAGTAGCAGATAAAGGTAAAGAAAAGATATGAGCTATAAGCAGGAGATAGAAGACTTCCTGCAATAGTTATCTTTTTGAGACTCAGTTGTGTAATAGTTGATAGTTAAGAACCTTGTATTCGGAAAAGTAAGCTTGGGACAGTATTTAGTAATGAATGTTATTTTGAGACTCAGGTGGTGGCCGAAGGTGGTCGATGGTGGCCAGAGGCGGTGGCTGGTGTTGGTACCCGAGGTGGTGGTTGCTGGTGGTGGTCATGTTAGTGAATGCCCAAAAGCTAATCATACGATAATTGTAATTTTGAGTTTTGTTTCATGAAATTAATAAATAAATAAATAAAAGGCATTGCCCAATTTATTATGTCTATGTTATATTCTATGTTTTTAATTATTCATAATAAATAACCTTAGAATAATGTATTTTAAATGTCCCTAGTTAAATATTATTTTGGGTTTTAAGGTTGAAGTAATATGATAATGACTAGCATATGTAGGGATTCATATAGAGATATTGAATCTGCATATGGGTATAAAATGGAGATTTTGTGTATCGGACGTGACTCGCTATAAGAACACTTCATTGGATGTCATGTGAGTGTCATAAGTGTTTCTCATGTGGTCAATGTACATGTAATTCTTTGACTTGAGAAATATGGAGTTTGTTATGTGTGAGTAATGTATTTTGACATTTGTTCTAATCATTTCGTAGCTGGGTGACAGAATTATTGTTGGATATGTTATAAATCACATGGTAGAACTAGCATGTATCGAGATAGTATTTGTCCCTCATTTATGACAGGAGTGATGTCTCTGGGCCCCTTGATAAATATATACTAAGGAAATGCATGCATACTGAGATAAATGATATAAGATATCAATTTCTGTTTTTATTAGTATATCAGGGAATCAAGAAACTAGAGATTGGACATAACGAGAATGACACATTCAATGTCTCGTGTTCAATCTGGACATCAAGGACAAAAGAATTAAATATGTACACTAAAATTGACTACATACCGGTAATTTGTTGTATCACCAATTCTCGTCATTTGGGTGATGATGATGTATTGCTAGATACCGCTCATTGTTTATAACTATAAATACGCATTGAACATATTCGAATAAGGAGTTTCAATAATTAAAATGTTTAATTATTATATCTGATTTGTATTGATTTAATCTAATTAAATAAAAATCAGATATTATTTTGTTGGACATTAAATAAGTTGACTAGGTATGGTTATGTAAGAAAGTGATGGTGCATGACCACTCTTACATTCAAGTAATGTGTGGAGATGATGGTGATCTTTTAGGCATACTTCCATCACCATATATAATGTATGTCATTGTATGCAATTGTTGTTCTTGTAATTCTCTCTAAAATCACGTACAACTATATGCTCTCTTTCCTTTCTAAGTTTTGAAACCGTGACTAGCATCACGAGAAGGCAAAGGATTCAAATTGTTCGCGTGGATACCGTGGAAGCATCAAGCTTGGTTTGTTGTTGTGATTCAAAGTCTCGTTAACTGTGAGGTATAATTTCGAAACACCCGATTTATTCCGGTTCGTATGGGTCCTTAGAGGGTTACGGTTTTATATTCCGCTGTGCTTGAGATCCCGTAACCCAACAGGTCAATGGTGTCCGGTGGCGGTGGCCGATGGTGGTGGCCGGAGGTGGTGGTGCATATTAGGATGAGGGGCAATTTTGTCCAAAAAAAATATGACATTCCATTCCAATGAAATACCAACTACCTTTAAGGAATGTTGAATTCCTTCATTTGTGGAATTCATTGGAATTCAACATTCCAATTCCTTAAAAAGAATGAACCAAACGATGTAATGGAATCTGGTCAACGAAATTCAACATTCCAATTCCATCAGATTCCATCATAATCTACGAACCAAACGCCCCCTACGGGTTTCCCGTCAGACATGATGAACATGGTTCATGTGTCTAAGGCCTCCACCCTTCTTGAGGCAATAGAGGAAGCACAATTGGTGGAAGACACCAACAACCGAGGAAGATAAGAAGTTGGTAGAGGAACAGAGAAGAGAAGATGGGAGGGAAACTTCATACCCTCTAAGAGACCGAGAACTTTCAATAGCAACCACCGCGGGACCGATGTTAGACGTGAGGCTAGATGGTGACCTAAATGCCGGAGTAAGCATGTCGGCCCGTGCAATTCGAGCGGGACGAGCTGCTTCAAGTGTGGAAAAACGGGCCATGATCGTCTTGATTTCCCTGTCAGAGGGATCACGTGTTTTGAGTGCCAAGAGCCAGAACATTTCAGAAGTGAGTTCCCAAACTTGAAAATGAGAGGAATAGGAGAAAAGAAGGAGAACCCTCCAAGGGTATCGGGCAGGCATTCCAAATGACGACCGAGGAGGCGAGAGCATCGACCGATGTGGTATCGGATATGTTTCTTCTAAACTTTGTACATGCGTGTGTATTATTTAACTCGGGTGCCAGTTTCTCTTTCGTGTCGAATGCTTTTTGCCGAAGACTCTCCATGCCCACTACTAGCTTAGTTGATGCCTTAGTAGTAGAATTAGCGCATGGTGGTCAAGTATTGGTACGATACATGTTAAAGGGTTGCACGTTGGAGATTGAGGGAAGGAAGTTTACAATCGATTTAATGCCTATGGTCATTGGTGGGTTTGATGTGGTAATAGGAATGGATTGGCTAGCAGAAAATCAAGCCAAGATCGTTTGTTCCAAGAAACCAATTCGACTTCCCATTCTAGATAGTAAGACGGTAATTGTCTATGGTGAGAAAAGAAAAGGTGATGTGGCGATTATTACCATGGCCAAAGCACGAAAGTGCTTGGGAAAGGGTTGCTCATCTTATCTAGCATATGTGATTGATGCTAAGCTCGAAAAGAAGACGCTTGAAGATGTGAAGATTGTGAACGTGTTTCCCGAAGACTTACCGGGTTTGCCACCTGATCACCAAATGAAATTCAAGATTGGTTTAGTTTCGGGAGCGACTCTGATAGCTAGAGCCCCTTACCGCCTAGCACCGTTCGAAATGAAAGAAATGATGGCGCAACTTCAAGATCTTCTAGATAAGGGGTTCGTGAGACCAAGCTCATTGCCTTAGGGGGCACTAGTCTTATTTGTCAAGAAGAAGGACGGAACAATGAGAATCTGAATAGACTATAGAGAATTCAATAAGGTAACCGTAAAGAACAAGTATCCACTTCCTAGGATTGACGATTTGTTTGACCAACTTCAAGGAGCAGGTTGCTTCTCCAAGATCGATTTGCGTTCGGGGTACCATCAAGTGAAAGTAGCAGAGGGTGAAATTCCAAAGATGACATTTAGGACGCGTTACGGCTACTACGAATTTTTTGGTGATGCCTTTTGGCTTGACCAACGCACCGACGATGTTTATAGATTTGATGAACCGAGTGTGCCGACCCTTTCTAGATAGATGAGTTATTGTGTTCATAGATGATATTTTGGTGTACTCTAAGAACGAATCGGATCATGAAGAACATTTACGGGAAGTCTTGGAAGTTTTAAGAAAGGAGAGGTTGTATGCAAAATTCTCCAAATGTGACTTTTGGTTTAAGGAAGTCCAATTCTTAGGGCATATACTCACTCAAGACGGAGTAAAGGTGGATCCTTCCAAGATTGAAGCTATGATGAATTGGGAGTCTCTCAATAGTCCGTCAGAAATTAGGAGTTTCTTGGGATTAGCGGGGTACTATCGTAGATTCATTCAAGATTTTACCAAGATTGTTTACTCGTTGACGACTTTTACACAGAAGAATGTAAAGTTCGTGTGGACCGAGGCATAGGAGAGGGCTTTCTGCACCTTGCAAAAGAAGCTCCAATCTTATCCCTACCCGTGGGATCGAAAGATTTTGTTATCTATAGCGACGCGTCGAAAATGGGGTTAGGTTGTATATTGATGCAAAGAGGGAAGGTGATTGCTTACGCATCTAAGCAACTCAAGGAGCACAAAAAGAATTATCCTACCCACGATTTAGAGTTAGCAGCGGTGGTGTTCGCTTTGAAGTTATGGTGGCACTATCTCTACGGCACAAAGTGTACGCTCTATACGGACCATAAGAGCTTGAAGTATGTTTTTAACCAGAAAAAGAGTTGAATATGAGGCAACGAAGGTGGCTAGAGTTACTTAAGGATTATGATTGTTAATTTCTCTACCATCCGGGTAAAGCAAACGTGGTAGCCGATGCCTTAAGTCGAAAGGATTATAGTGGAATCCTCCAGGCTAATCTCTCAAGGATCGAATTGGTGTCAAGCCTCATTGAGTAGATCAAGGAGTCTTAATTTAAGGCCTTATTGGAGGAGAATCTCAAGGAGGAAGTAATGACAAAGCAACGGCTACACTTGATGGAAGATATCTGGGGGATGAAATTGTTTGGCGGACGCGTGTGGGTGCCTAAACTTGGAGGAAATAGGGAGTTACTCTTAGAAGATGCGCACAAGTCCAGGTACTCCATTCACCCGAGAATCACAAAGATGTACAGAGACCTAAAGTTGCATTATTGGTGGCCGGTTATGAAGTTAGATGTGGAACACTATGTGGAGAGGTGTGTGACTTATTCTCAAGTGAAGACCAAGCACCAAGGACCTTATGGAAGCTTGTAATCATTGGAGATACCTGAATGGAATTGGGATAAGATCACTATGGATTTTGTAACCAAGTTGTCGAAGACTTTGAGAGGTAATGATACTATTTGGGTGATAGTATATGCGGGAAACCTTGCCAATGGATAAGTTGGCAAAGCTATACATTGATGAGATAGTTTCTAGACATGGAATACCTATATCTATAGTGCCAGATCGTGATAGTCGGTTTACTTCGAGGTTTTGGCAAGCACTTCATGAAGAATTGGGCACGCCGGTAAACTTAAGCATGACATACCACCCGCAAACGGATGGGCAAAGCGAAAGGACGATCCTAACCTTGGAGGATATGCTAAGATATTGTGTGATCGATTTCGGTGGCAACTGGGACACCCACTTGCCCTTGGTGAAATTTGCTTACAACAATAGCTACCATTCCAGTTTGGGCGCGACACCGTTTGAAGCTTTGTATGGGAGGAATTGTAGGACTCCCGTGTGTTTGTTAGTGGCAGAAGAGAAGCAGTTTGCGAGGCCTGAAATTGTATGGCCAATAAAGTAAAGGCCATACAAGAACGCTTGAAAGCAGCACAAGATCGACAGAAGAGCTATGCCGACAAGAAGAGGTGACCGGTAGAGTTCCAGGTGGGAGACCGAGTCATGTTGAAGGTATCCCCTTGGAAAGACTTGATTCGTTTTGGGAAGCGCGGGAAACTGAGTCCCTGTTTTCTTGGACCGTTCCCTATCATTGAACGCATCGGCTTGCAAGTATACAAGTTAGACTTGCCATCAGAAATGGACGGTATTCACCTTACGTTCTACATATGTTATTTACGGAAATGTTTGGCGATAGAAAAAAAATTATACCATTGTCAGAGATTCGGGTGGATGACAACTGTTGTATCGAAGAACCTGATGCCATTTTGGAGAGAGAGACCAAGAGACTTCGGCGTAAGGAGGTCACGATGATCAAAGTATAATGGAAGCACCATCAGGGTGCAAATGTGACTTGGTAGGCGGAGGAGGACATGAAACGTCGATATCCTCATTTGTTGGAATAGTTTGGGATTTTGGAGACGATAGTTTGGGATTTCGGGGACGAAATCATTTCCAAGTTGGGGAGGATTGTAACACCATAAAATCTCCTTTTTCCTTGTATTCTATTAATGTAGCCTTAGCCGTAATGCAATAGGATGTAAATCGTCTATGTCAAATCGTGGTTAAACCTTTTGTGTGAATTCAAAGAAATTCACAAGGAAACATGCAAACAACAACTTGCATGACCTTTCCCGTGGCCTCAAGTCGCATGGGAAGTCGTGCAACTCGCTGTGGTTTCGAGCCAGTATAACGTGTGGCCTCTCCCACGACTTTAAAACCGCGTGGGAAGCCGCGAGAGAACACTGGTCGATTTTTGGGGTTAAAACCCTAGAATCTCCATTAATGCCCCAATTGTTCCTCCCTCTCCTTCATTTTCCTCTTCTCCCACTTCATTTATTTCGATAGAGTGAGCATTTAAGGCTCATCTTCAAAGATTTTAGGAGTGTTGGCATCTCTCATGTAAAATCTCAAGTCCAACGTCCAGAGGTTCCATCTCCTCCTTCATTTTCAAAGGGGTTTTATTACATTCTAGGTTTTCATCAAAATCTAGTGAGGTGAGTTAATTCTTATCTATTCAACTTTATACATGTCTAATATGAGTTTTAATCCCCTAAACACATCTCTACATCCTTGTCTTGATGTTGAGGAACTTGACCTAAAATCTTATTTTTGAAGATGTTGGATTTTGGTGGCTCTAGGTTGGTAAGGTTAAATGGATACCTAAAGAGTTTGTAGGTGTATTGGAGATTCTATGTTGATTATAGCTCAATACTTCTTGGATGACTTGGTTGAAAGGTAATTGATGGTAGGCATGATGTGAAAATGGTGAGGTATTGTCACCCAGATGCAAATGGTTATGGGATGAAGTCCCCAACTACTTGTGAGATAAAAGACTTGGAAAGATGAAGTTTTACGTGACTAAAGACCCGGTTTGTGTTGACGTCTTATGTGACTAAATACCCGGTTTGGGTTGATCTCTAATGTGACTAAAGACCCGGTTTAGGTTGACGTCTATTGTGACTAAAGATCCGGTTTGGGTGGACGTCTAATGTGAGTAAAGACTCAGTTTGGGTTGACGTCTAATGTGACTAAAAACCCGGTTTGGGTTGATGTCCCGAATGGATAAAGAACCGATTTGGGTTGATGCCAAATATGACTAACGACTTGGATAGACTTGTATCCGTGTTTCCAAAGGTTTTATGGTGATCATGTACAATCAATAATCATTTAATAATTGTGGAAGGCTATGAATAATAGGTCAGGCTAACGGCGGGGCTCCTCGGGATTGAGTGGAGAGGCACATGACCGTGTATAGATTTTGTTGATTTATAGAGAGGGCGATTTTTGAGATTCGAGAGAAATTTCTTTTGAAGGAGATAGTGACACCCGACTATAATCTATACTAGCATTGGTTAGATTAGTAGGTTGTCAAATTAATCTCCAAATTGATTATTGTAAACTCCATACTATTTTTCCTTGCTTGGGTGATTCTTGTTGTTACCGGTCATAGTTTTATGCCACGACTCAGGTTTTAAATTGCCTCTATTTTTAGGGTGTTACATCTTTGATTAAACTATGATCACTATATTTACAAAAACTTCTACAATCCCGACAAGGACACCAAATTTCACTTTCTCCATTGTTCACCCGATTATTCTAAGCAACCTCCATAAACTGATCAAGACAGGCCAAGTATTCCTTTGTACCAAGTGGTATTTGGTACATCCAATCATAACGATCCATCTGTAATGTCGAAATAAAGTATTAATCTGACAATCCAAGATCACAAGATCTGTAGAGAGAGAATCTAGAGAGAGAAAGTGTGCGCTCAAATGTAACAGTATATTGAATTCAAAAATGTGAAAGTTCTTCTAAGAAAACAAGCCAAGGGGACTTAAATACCTCAAGGCACTTACAAGACAGAAAAGAACAATAAGCACTGACAGATAAAGGAAATAAAAACAATGATTACTATAAAATCAGATCTAACAATCTCCCCCTTAGTAATCATTGGCGCTGAGGTCTTCAAAAAAAAATCTTCAAAAACAGCATTGACCATCTAGGCGACTTTGAAGGATCATTGACGTTCTTCTCGTTGACGTAGTCTGTTCAGCCCAACTAACACTTCCAATCGTCGCAGAGTTGAACGGAGATTCAGTCTATCTTGAATAGTGACCAAAGTTCTACGGATCAGACGAATTTCATCATTTTCAAAAAGATATGACTCTCTTCTTGTTTCCAAAAACTTTCTTCTAGCCTCTCGTAGACGATGCTCCAACTGAAGTTTGATCACCTTTAGAGTTCCATCAGAGTAATATCCAATCTCATCAAATCGTAGAAAGCATTTTTCACTTGAGCTGTTCTTATATACTACTCCGTATGGATCTTTGATAATGGTGAATAATGGATAAGACTCTAGATTCTGCAAACTCCGGTTGGGCCTTTGAAGATTAACCACAGACTGAAAGCTTTCGACGGCCATCTGGAAGTCAAAAACACGATAAAATCGAATCTGTCGTCGAATGAATCGTTTAATAACAAAAAGAGTTTGAGAAACATCTTGAGTCCGGTGATAAAGATTCCTGAAGTGATCATATAAGAATTCAACATCATCAATTGAAAGATCAGTGAAATCAGCCTCTGAAAAGTTGTACCGCTTGCAGTCTCTTCTTTCCACTTCAAGGTCTGGATACCAGATGTTCACAAACTTATTAAATGTGACACTGAGAACTCGAACTATTAGATGAGGAGAAGCAACGGTGTTATTCTTTTTGCGCTGGCACTTGATAAACGCTAAGTATTCATGCTGATAAGCTTCTGATTCTTTCTCTACTCCAAGTATGGCATATATATTGATTGTCCTTCTTCTAGAAACAAAGATGTTGCTTTGGATATCTTCAAGAAAAGTTGTTCTGAGTCTAGAAGCCATATATCTCTGCTGTAGATTTCTCTGCCTTTGCTGCCTAGTTAAAGCTTCTCCTTCTTCTAGAAGAGATGGAGGAATTACCGGTTCGGAAGAAGGAATATCTGCTTGAGCTCTAGATGACTGACCAACTTCAAATGCACTTGACGGAATATTGGTTGTCGGAGCAGAACTAGTTACTGGAGTAGATGAAGGTTGATCAACTTCTGGAATCTCACCTTGACTCGGAAGATCACTATATAGCAATTCAGCCTCTTTTGTATCTGATGCATCCATGAAAACAGTATCATCCTCTGTATCAGATAAGATGATGATATTGTTGCAATCTTCTTCTTTAACTTGAGCAACTTTCTCAAATCTAACTTCTTCATCATCATCTGAAGTTATCTCTATGAAGTTCGCGAAGAAAGATCTCATGTCATTTGCTGCTTCCGACTCTTCAACTTCATGAGCTCTACTTGAGACATCTGGATCCACATAAACTACAATTTGCATATTATTAATATTTGCTTCAGACATATTAAATTCATTATGCAAAGCAGTTACATCAGCATTGTCAACCATGACATTCACTAAATCTTGGATACTGCAATCTTGAACTGTATCAACAGTCTTTTCTCTATCTCCAGCCACTTCTTTTTGAACAACTTCTCGTGCTTCAGAAGACCCTTCTGTTCTTTGTCTCTTTGCCATCTCCCCCTCATGGCCTTGATGATCGGGATCATCTTGGTCATGTCGGCGTTTAAGAGACGGGCCAACCTCAGTCCTGCATGATTGCTCTAGATGATCAATCTTGTTAGATAGATCGGAGAAAGCTTGTGACAGATAAGATATTGTTGCAATCTTCTTCTTTAACTTGAGCAACTTTCTCAAATCTAACTTCTTCATCATCATCTGAAGTTATCTCTATGAAGTTCGCGAAGAAAGATCTCATGTCATTTGCTGCTTCCGACTCTTCAACTTCATGAGCTCTACCTGAGACATCTGGATCCACATAAACTACAATTTGCATATTATTAATATTTGCTTCATACATATTAAATTCATTATGCAAAGCAGTTACATCAGCATTGTCAACCATGGCATTCACTAAATCTTGGATACTGCAATCTTGAACTGTATCAACAATCTTTTCTCTATCTCCAGCCACTTCTTTTTGAACAACTTCTCGTGCTTCAGAAGACCTTTCTGTTCTTTGTCTCTTTGCCATCTCCCCCTCATGGCCTTGATGATCGGGATCATCTTGGTCATGTCGGAGTTTAAGAGACGGGCCAGCCTCAGTCCTGCATGATTGCTCTAGATGATCAATCTTGTTAGATAGATCGGAGAAAGCTTGTGACATAAAAGAACGAAGATAAGATAAACTGGATCTAACTTCTGATCTGAATTCCTGAAATTCATGAGATAAAGCATTAATGCGATCAGAATCGGAAGAGGAAGAAATTGGAGGCGGCGTTGGCTGGAAGTTCCTCAGCAAAGAGATCAAATCTTGATCTTGATGTTGTAGCGGAGACATAGATAGAAGACGCACATAAAGAAGATCAGATAGCTCAGAAATCGGAGAATCATGAATAGAAGCCCTGGAAATACCCGCAGACTGAGTGAATATTGACAGAAAAGGAAGAGATACAATCGGTGATGTATATGAAGACAACGCAGAAGAAGGTTCCCGAAGAATCACCCCTGAAGGACGGCGGAAAAGAATCTCAGGAGGAATAACCGAAGTATCTATCTCTGGCATTTTCCCTTTGAAAAACGACTTCAGCTTGTTAATATGTTCTTTCTTTTAAGCATCCACCCTTTCTGAGAACTGACGAATTACCTCATTCAGAGTTGTAAATTTCTTCGAAGAGACACGTGCAGGAACCATAGAAAGCTCAACAGCAGAAACAGTGGTAGCAGTAACATCAACAGTAAAAGAAGCAGGAGCTTGACTCTGTATTTGAGTGGAGGTTTGAGCAAATGAGATATCCAGTTCATCAACGTTTAGACGGGCAGTAGAGGGATCAATAGATACCGATTCATTTTCTGAAACATCTTCTGGGACAACAACCACTTCCTGTGTTCTTATTTTCCTTTCATACACTTTCATGTTGGGTTGATCGGCATCATCATCACCATCGTCTGAATCACTTGTTGTATTTTCACCATCATCAGAAAGATCAGCATTTGTCGCATCATCATTAGCAACTCCAGTTTCATAAGGAGTAGCATCTTCTCTAACATCAACAGTAACAGTAGTGGCTTCAGCTTCAATAGCAGCAATGACAGATTCCACGTGATGAGTAGCAACGTCTTGTGGTGCTGCAGAAAGATCAACATCTGTCTCTAGTGTATTTGCAACGGCAGTAACTATTTCCTGAGTAGTTGCTTCAACTTGCTCTTCATGAGTAGTACCAGCTGGAGTGCCATGAGAAGGTTCTTCCTGTTCAGCCTCTACAAATTCATTTTCTAAACAATAATCGATGACACTATAATTGGTCATGTCAGCATAATTGGCAATAAGACCATAAGGAATGGTCATAGAAAAAGTGAAGGACTTCTTCTGTTTCTGAAGATAAAGCATCTCGGAATCCTGAACTTGCGGCCAAGATAATCTTCGTGGAATGGCCGGATTGCTTCGAAACATGCTTCTAATAATCAGCTTGAGAAACCTGATAAAAGGAATGAACTTTCGTCGCTTGTTGGTTAACTTGTCTTGCACTACTTCAGAAAGCTCGGTCCAGAAAATAATCGTATAGTCGACATGCAGGTCATAGACTACTGCATGGAATAGTCGAAGATAGTGAAGACTAGAACTATCCGTGCCGGTATGTTTAGAAGTTAAGCACCTGTTGATGACAGAAAATAAAGAATACCAGACAGGAGGAAGATTAGACTTGTCAAAGTCTACAACTTTTTTCAGTGAACCAACATAGCCTAGTCGTTTGATGCCCTCAAACACTTCCTCTTCGGATGGAAAGTTATCATACGTTGTCCTTCCAGGTCTAGAAGTAGGCTCAGGAAGCTCAAGAATCAACCATAAACGCTTGTAAGAAAGATATGAATCAAATTGATCAATTTTGAGATCAAATCGATGAGGACGTGCCAGTTCGTTCTTAGTGATGGTGTGCCAGACTTGCTGAACGTAGACTTCCGGAACATCAGCAACTGAACAGAGAGCTTGAGAGAGCGGATGTCCACGAAGAATGGAGCGTATGACAGGATGAATCTTGATGCGATCAAAGTCAACAAAGTAGTTGTTAGGCTTATAAGGCATGTACATGATGTTAGGTAACACATTATTTGGAGTTCGCCTAGATATAGAAAGATCAGCCCCAACAGACGGAACAGACGACATAGGTGTATCATGAGATGCCTGATCAGCCGGATCCTCAAGAACGACATTCTCGTCTTGAATCATTGGATCAGTATTTGTTCGAGAAGACATGATAACCTGAAACACAAAAACAAAACAAAGTTAAACATCCAACAGAAAACACGAAAATTATTCCAAGTATGGTTTGCGGGTCCTTAAGGGAACGCAAAGGAAGAAATGTGTGTCCTGAAGGGAACGCATAGGAAGGAATGCGTGTCCTGAAGGGAACTTATAGGAAGGAATGCGTGTCCTTAATGGAACGCAAAGCATACTTTGAAACATCGAAACACACAATGAATTTGCGTGTCACTAAGGAGACGCAAGATAGACTTTGTGTGTTCTTAGTGAGACGTAAACTACACAAAGAAAACAAAACAAACAAACTAGAAGAATGCGGGTCACGGGTGAAACGCATAGTTCACTATGCGGGTCTAAAGGGACACGTAAAGCGCACTTTGCGTTTCTTGTTAGAAACGCACAATATACTTTACGGGTCTAGCAAGACACGCAAAGAACACTTTGCGGTTCTAACAGGACACGCAAAGTAGCCTTTGCGGGTCTCAAAGACTTGAACAAAAAACCTAGAACTCGTTTGTTCGAACCCGAAAACCACAAAACTATAAATCTAAGCACAAAACAACGAAATTAAACCAAAACAAAACATACCTGATTGTCGATTATAAGATCTAAACAAATCCCAATACGCAAATCGATCAAAATCAACTCGAATCTGAGTTTTTAGAGATCGAAGAACAGTGAAAAATCGTAATTCAGATAAAACACACAATAAGAGACCAAGAATGAAATCAAAACAAAGTAATGGAACACTAATCAAACTACAAACATAGAACGAAAAACAAAAACTTACCTGAAATTCCAAAGTCACAATCTGAAATGAATCAGATGAGAATGCAAGAAGAAAACACAGAGAGAATGGAGGGAAGATGAACAGTCAAACAAGTTCAAAGGGAATAAAAAAAATCTGAGAAAATTAAAAAAAAA
Organism: Arctium minus; assembly: GCA_954870635.1. Lineage (NCBI taxonomy): Eukaryota > Viridiplantae > Streptophyta > Magnoliopsida > Asterales > Asteraceae > Arctium > Arctium minus. Next base: position 145,273,305 of record OX941080.1, read on the forward strand.
ACAAAATTACCTATGAGAAAATTAACTATGAGAAAATTACCTGATAAGCCCCTATTACTCCCCCTACACAAATGCACAAAATTTATCAAATTAGTTTAGCATTTGCATAGTAATTTCAGAAATACTTACCTTATGAATTTCTGATCAGCACAAGAAGTAAATAATCAGCAACATTCACTCCCCCTCAAAAACAGAATATTAGCAGATATAGAACCCAGATATACACTCCCTCTCGAAAAATGCACAGACCATATGACAAAAACGCAGATAGCAAACATAAAGACATCAATATGAAAGATGATCTTATGGAATATAAATTTTGTAACAACTGAATATATAAAATTTTAAACACTAAAAAAATTAAAGTCTACTCAGTAAAATTTCTCAGATTTATCAATCAGTTGAAATCAAACATGAGTGGTTGGATACAGAAACAAGTTTCATTGCATATCAAGTTAAGACATGTTCAGCTTCAAACACATGCAGGTATCTATTCAGTGTGCTCGCATGCGATCTTGGATTAGCTTCAAGAAAAATGCAATTCTAAACATAAAATGGAGAACTTTGCATTTACATACACTAAGACATCAAGAATTAAGATTTTCACAAAGTTACAGATTTATCGCAGCTCAAAATATATCACCAAGTATCAAGAGATGTGTGCTCATTGGCATCTTCACATGAGTGTGCTCTTTGGCATCTTTTAAGCTTATGCACTTTGGCATCTTTTGATCAAAAAGTTTATTAAGTAAAGATCATGCCGTAAACGTAACTTTCTATCTGACCCTATTGCAGGATTTGGGTCAGCCGCTCCCAGACCAGTTGGCCTTAGGGGACTAGGTGTCAAGCACCTCTTAGAACTTACTCTCCCAGATCAGAAAGGCTACATCGACATATCCTAAACCCATTCATACCAGTAAAACATGACTTTCGATCTGGTTCTATAGAAGGATTTCTGTTCGATCACTCCCAGATCAATTGACCTTAGGGGACTAGATGTCGAGCATCCATCGGAACTTACTTTCCCAAACCAGAAAGGTCACAGGTACAAACTTTTAAACTCAAGGATTTCTGTATTTTAAATGCTTAAAAATAAAATCATCTCAATAACTCAGATCTATATCGAATAGCTTAGCCCATATTTTCATTACGATCTATAATTATGATCACTTAGGATGTTCATGCAAAGTAAACCATAAATATGCCGACTTACATATCTTTAAAGCAGTATCTAAAGCGTCAAGCATGTTGCTGACTTTTTGATGTTTGTAAAATTTGAAAATTGAACATATAAAACTTTAATATAAACAAAGCGACTTGTAAAAGATCCTAGAAACACATTCTATTCAAAATAAAGAAAATCTGAAAGATTTTACTTTATAGAGTAATATTTGTAAATATTTAAACTTTTAAGTTCAACATGCCGATTTTGGAAAGCAAAAAGTTAAAACGTTTTTCATCCAAAGCTTTTGTAAATATATCAGCAAGTTGATATTCAGTTGGGACAAAATATAACTCAATAGAACCTTCTTCCACGTGATGCTTTATAAAATTATATCGCATGTCTATGTGCTTGGTCTTAGTGTGCTGGACAGGATTGACCGATATCGCAATCGCGGACTTGCTGTCACAATATATTGGCACCTTCTTGTATAGCATTCTGAAATCACGAAGTTGCGTTTTCATCCACAACACTTGAGTACAGCAACTAGCTGCAGCGACGTATTCAGCTTCGGCTGTTGATATTGACACGCAGTTTTGCTTTTTCGACGCCCAACTTATCAGTCTGTCACCCAGAAACTGGAGATGACTAGAAGTACTTTTCCTGTCCATTTGATTACCACCGTAATCTGCATCAGAATAAGCAATCAAACTATAATCAGAACTTTTAGGATACCATAATCCTAAATAAGGAGTTCCTTTGATATATCTGAATATGCGCTTGACTGCTAGTAAATGCGATTCCTTAGGATTTGCTTGAAATCGGGCACAAAGGCATGTGGAGAACATGATATCTGGTCTACTTGCTGTCAGATACATTAGCGATCCGATCATCCCCTGATATGTCTTGACATCGACAGCTTTTCCATCTGGATCAAGTCCGATCTTAGTTCCATGAGCCATGGGCGTGCCAATCGAAGATGATTTGTCCAAATTGAATTTCTTCAAAAGGTCAAATATGTACTTCGACTGGTTGATAAAAATACCATCTGGAAGCTGCTTTACTTGTAAGCCGAGGAAGAAGTTGATTTCTCCCATCATGCTCATTTGAAACCTGGAGGTCATTAGATCAGAAAACCAAGTACATAGAGATTGATTAGTAGCACCAAATATTATGTCATCTACATAAATTTGAACTAAGCAGATATCCAAGTTAGAACGATATATAAACAAGGTGGTGTCGATGGTTCCTTTGGTGAAGCCGGATTTGAGCAGAAAGGCAGACAGCTCATCGTACCATGCTCGAGGTGCTTGTTTCAACCCGTATAAAGCTTTATCGAGGAAATATACGTAATCGGGATGATCTTTGTCCACAAACCCTCTGGTTGAGATACATATACTTCTTCTTTCAGTTTACCATTGTGGAAGGCAGTCTTGACATCCATTTGATATACGGTGAAGTTTCGATAAGCCGCGAACGCGAGAAACATCCTGATAGCTTCTAATCTAGCAACCGGTGCAAAGGTTTCGTCGTAGTCAATCCCTTCTTGCTGTCGATATCCTTTGGCTACCAATCTGGCTTTGTTGCGAACAACGATACCATCTTTGTCCTTTTTATTTTTGAATATCCACTTGGTTCCTATGATGCTTTTACCCTTTGGCCGTGGAACAAGTCTCCAAACTTTTAGCGCGTCAAACTGATTGAGCTCCTCTTGCATTGCTAAAATCCAGTATGGGTCTTCCAACGCTTCAGATACTTTGGTAGGTTCAATCTTGCTTAGGAAGCAAGTGTACAAACATTCGTTGGAAGAAGTTGTTCTGGAGCGAGTAGAAACACTTGATTGAGGATCCCCAATAATTTGATGGATTGGATGAGATCTTGTCCATTTTGTTGTATGAGGGAGAGGATCAATAACTTCTTGAACCACTTCTAATTGTTGAGGAGGATCTTCAGATGGAATAATGTCATAAGATGACACAGATATGGTTTCAACTGGAGGAGGAGGTATTTCCATGACATCAGATTCAGGCTCTTGTTGACCAGACGTAGCTTGTACTTCTTGTTGAACATTTTCTTCTGGAACAGCTTTATCTTCTACAGACTCCTCATGAACAGGTTCAGCAATTTCTGGTTCATGTATGAATTGATCTGGATGATGTTTTAGAAGGTATGTCTTGAATTTCAGGAGGTACTGAAGCAGCATCAGGTTCAGAGGTTGATGCAGCGGAAGTAGGATTAGATGCACTCATAGATTCCTGATTCAAGACATTTGACACATTATCAGTGTTTGGTTTAGGAACATCATCATAAAAAATTTCAAACAGAAAATCAAGATCAGAAAGATTAGACAGAGAAGTAGAAGGATCCTGATTTGTCGACTGAAGTGCAGGTTCTGAACTAATTTGTTCAGAAGCTGAGTTTCCAGTAATAGCAGGTTCTGAACTGTGTTGTCCAGAAGCCAAGTCGGCAGCTTCATCAAATTTGATATTCACTAACTCTATCACTTTTCTTGCAGAGAGAAGAAAGACTCTGTAAGCAGCAGAGTTAGAAGAATAGCCCAGAAATATGCCTTCATCTGCCTTTGGACTAAATTTGTTCAGATTATCTCTGTCATTCAAAACATAGCATTTACACCCGAAAGACTTGAAATATTTGATGTTGGGTTTGATACCGTTCATCAATTCATATGGAGTCTTGTTGAACCGGCGGTGTACAATTGATCTGTTTTGAGTATGACAGGCAGTTGATATGGCTTCGGCCCAGTGGGACAAAGGAAGACCTGAATAAGCAAGCATAGATCTAGCAGCTTCCACAAGCGTTCTGTTTCGTCTTTCAACAACCCTATTCTGTTGCGGTGTTCTTGCAGCAGAAAACTGTTGTTGTATACCTTGATCATCATAGAATGCTTGAAGAGTTGAATTCTTGAATTCTGTGCCATTATCTGATCTTACAACTTTGACATGCTTTTGCTTATTTATCTGAATGGTTTTGATGAGGTTGATGAGAATTTCGGGTGTCTCGTCTTTAGATTTGAGAAATTTCACCCATGTATATCTGGAATAATCATCAACAACAACCAAAACATATTTCTTCTTACCAATACTCTTTGTCTTCATTGGTCCGCACAAATCAACGTGAATTAGATCTAGGATGTCCGCAGTGCAATGTTCAGGCTTAGGCTTATGAGATGCTTTCTTCATCTTTCCTTTCTCGCAGTCCTGACAGAGATGGTCTTTCTGGAAACGGAGGATTGGAAGACCTCTCACGGAATCATTCTTGACCAAGCGATCCATATATTTGAAATTGAGATGAGCTAGTCGTCGGTGCCACACCCAACTTTCATGAATAGAGGCTTTTGATAGAAGACAAATATCTGATGGAACCTTTACTTCGGAAAGATTAATGGTATAAAGATTTGATCGTCTCTTTCCAACAAGTAAGTCCATGCCGCTATTATTCTTTACAGCAACTCTTTTAGACTTGAAACTGACTTCAAGATCTTTATCGCAGAACTTTCCGATGCTGAATAGATTGTGACTTAAACCTTCGACATAGCTTACTCTTTTGAAAGTTATATTACCTTGAACAAGATCACCATAACCAAGAATGGGAGCCGTCTCGCAGTTTCCAAATTTGACACGACCGCAACATTTTTCTTTAAAATTTGAAAGCAGAGATTTGTTGCCAGTCATGTGTTTGGAACACCCCGAATCCAGATACCATAATTGATTTAGCTGCACAATCAAAAAATACTCAGATTTAGGTACCCATATGAATATGGGTCCCTTCTTGTTAGTCCTTTCCTTTTTCTTTTTCAAAAATTTATTTTTCCAAAACATCTGAGACTGATCAAATAAAGCATGAACATCATCACATATTAAGGAAGAAACACAATCATCAGAATCAGAATTAGAGAGACAATATGAGATATTCTTTGAAATTTGAAACATTTGCTCTACAAAATATTTTGTAGTTTTATTACAAAAGGCAAATGAGTCTTGTTTACAAAGAAGATCTACACATTTATCCTCTACAGATACAAATTCTTCAGATCTCTGTTTCTTTAGCCAAATAGACTTCACAGACTTCTTCAAAGGCCTATCTAGAGGAATCAGAAAAGTTAGTATTTTCAGAAATATCAAACTCTTTCTTCTTTTTCTTCTTTGACCTTCTTCTTTTACGCTTTATTTATAGAAATAATCATTTAACGTAAAAGTGTCATCAACAATTTCAGATATAATATTTGACTTAGAAGAGGAAGATTTATCAATAAAACCAAACTGATCAGTTAATTTATTTGGATAAACCTCAGAGCAATTTTTCTTTAAAAACTCGATGTCAAAAAAAAAATAACATCGTTTTCAATTTTTCTCAAAATCTCTTGTTCTTCCATTTGTTCTTCTAGATCAAAGATTTGGCATTCTAATACTAATGGAGGTATATATCTCTTAGTATCATAAGGTACTGGAGATATATTGTCCTTATTAGGATTAGCTGCATTTAAATCAAAGAAGTCATTAGATATAGAAGATTTAGTAGAAGAAACAATGTTTAACTTTTGTCTTCTCTTTTTTATTTTTTCAGGAAAATATTTTGCATTTTCTTGAGTGTAAACAAAAGGAACTTCCATTCTCTTGTTGTTTATCCGTTTTTTATCTTCCTCAATTGTAGTTTCTTTAGCACTTGTCCAAAGAGGTTTGTATTGAGAACCATATTGTGAAAGACCAAGACAGTCGTAATCATAAAAATTGGGAATCTCAAATTTAGCTTTCTTTAAAAACTGAGGATTTTTAACTCCAAGACCCCAATTTTCTTTTAACGACTCATAGCTCCTTGGTTTATGCATATGAATTGTTTCTTCAGTTTGTTTTTGTTTATATAACTTTTCTTCTAATTCAATTATTTTATCCGAAAACTCTTGATTTAAAATTGACAATTCAGACAAATAATCACGAGAAGTCTGATTTTCAATTTCTAAATCTTCTATTCTTTCTTGAAATTTCTCTTTTGTAAATTTTAAAATAGCTTTTTCATCTCTCAGAGAAATCTTCAATTTTTCAATTTGAACAGACTTTTCTTGATTTTCACGTTTTTCGGATAGAAGCTTTGAACGAAAGTCATGTAAAGCATTTGTAATGACATTCATTTGCGATGAAATGAAATTAAAATCAAACTCAGATGGTACCTCAGATTCATCGGTTGAAGTCTCCTCATCCTCATCATCACTGTTGTCGTCTCCAATAAAACACATAGCAGCAGTCTCTACATTATCAGCTTCGTTGTCTGAGTGATCCAACCAGTATTCCTCCTCTGCCAGCAAAATTGTTCCACTTGCTTTCTTCTCAGCCAAAGCTAATTTCTTCTTATAGAAATCAACATCTTTCACAATCTTCGTTCTGCACTCCTTTGAAATATGCCCGGGTTTGCCACAGTTGTAGCAAGTCACAACCTTTTTATCTTCTTTCTTTGGTTCAACTGTTGTAGCAGGCTCATATTTGGGAAAGAAAGACTTTGATGTAGTATCAGGTTCTACCTTCTTTGATCCAGATGATAAACGAAGATTGTTTGAACCTGACCGTTTCTGATATTTCTTTTGATAGTGCTGACTTAGAAGAATCATGGCTTTTTCCAATGCTTCGCCATCGTCATCTGTTGACCCGTCGTAAGTAGACTCAGTCAAGGCTTGCTCAGCCATTTGGCTAGCTAAAAGAGCGATTGGATCCACAGTCTTTGGCTTCTGCTTATCCAGCTTAGCTTTCTTCTTCAGAACCATGGCTTCATCAGACATCAGAATTTCAAACATTTCCTGAATGGGCATTTTGGAAATTCTAGGATCATTCCTCATCCGATGACAGGATTTTTCCCATTCAGGTTTGAGTGCATTAAGGAACTTCAGATTTGTCTCTAGATCATTCTTTGTTATCTTGATCTTATACAGATCATTAATAACAGTCCAAAACCTGTCGAAGACACTTTTCAGACTTTCCCCATCCTTAGCCTTGAACTCTTCAAAGTTGTTCATGTATCTTGTCTGACGAAGCTGGGTAGACATTGCAGTACCAAGCATGATTTTCTCCAGTTGTGTCCACATCAGCATAGGATTATGTTTGAAACAATCGTTTCTATTATAGATGGAATTTGGTAGAGCAAGAATCAAATTCGACTTGGCTTGATTGTCAGCTTGGTATCTTAAAAGTTCATCAGCCTCATATTCTCTCAGGGCTTTTTCTACAGTAGTGGCTAGAGTGTTTCCAATAGATGGTATCACTTTCATTAGCCTGACCATGGGACCTTCAGTCAAAGCTTTTATCATATTTTCCCCATTTGATTGCCTTTCAATGAAATTAATAAACCGGTCCTGCCATTGTTCAAATTCGTTCTCATTTATCAGAACAGGTGGACGAGTATCAGACCCCAACGACATCATGAGGTCATTCTTGTAAAGTTGAGCTTGTAGAGACATTTTTGATGAAATCTGGTATTAAAAAAAAAATAACCAAGTCTTGAAGACCCGCAAACCCAAGGTTTGCGTTTCTGGCTTGAATCACATAAGAAACTTTTCGGGTCCTTGTAGACACGCAAATAAGGACTTCTCGGGTGATAGTAGGAGCGCACACTGACTTTTACGAGTGACTTGAGTGCAAATAAGAACTATGCGTGTTCTGAGAAATACGCACTTAATGCTTTGCGGGTTCAGTAAGACACGCACTTGATGCTTTGCGGGTCCAGAAAGAAACGCACTTAATGCAATGCGTGTTCAGAGAGACACGCAAGATATGCTACGCGTGTTCAACCGGGCACGCACTTGATGTTATGCGTGTGCAGAATGACACGCACTTGAAGTTATGCGTGTGTCGACAGATACGCAAGAGAGTTTTGCGTTTCCAAGAGAGAACCGATAACCTGAGAAAAACACTAACACCCAAAAGTTAGTTACACAATGAATATATGATAGAGGCGGATACTAATAAGATGAACACACACGATTTCATGAAACACACGTAAAGAATATGAATCACCCGCATACTTCTTGAATCACACGCATACTTCAAAACCTATGAATAACATGCAAACTTTAATAACAACCCGCACTACATATGAATAACACGCAAAGTAAGATGAATGACCCGCAAGATATCATGAACATACGCAAACTAACACTCGAAGATAAATCTGCAATATCAATCATAACAATGAAATTAAACCCAAACAAATTGCACACAATTGATCGAAAACAAGTTTTTAATATAATCCTATTGACAATTTCGATCAAAACACTCCAAATCTCAAAAAAATCAAAAAGAACAGAACACAGAACTCGACTTTTTCAGAAAATACTCAAACTCAAAATCGAAGCACCAAATCACGTTTTTAAGCAAAACAACAAGAATCAAACTCGATCGAATATCTAAAATGAATCTAATAACATCAAATTCATAGCAATTCGATCACTAAATTGACTGAAATTGGTGAAAATCCAGAAAACGAGATTTTTTTCTTGAAAAACAAAAAAAGTCATTCAAATTTTCGAATTAACCACACAAATCAGGAACAAAAATACACTAATCTCAATCCTCTCAAGATCTTGAAGGCTCTGATACCAATTGACAATTCAAGATCACAAGATCTGTAGAGAGAGAATCTAGAGAGAGAAAGTGTGCGCTCAAATGTAATAGTATATTGAATTCAAAAATGTGAAAGTTCTTCTAAGCAAACAAGCCAAGGGGACTTAAATACCTCAAGGAACTTACAAGACAGAAAAGAACAATAAGCACTGACAGATAAAGGAAATAAAAACAATGATTACTATAAAATCAGATCTAACATAATCATAAATGCATACATGGCATGATATCAAAAGGCTGTAGGTGGCCATCCTAACACACTTTTTGAATATTTGGTTTCATATGTTAGTGCTTATAACAGATTGATTACTTAAGAAAAATCAGTAGTACTCCTCAACTCCCCAAATATGTGAATAATAAAAACACATATTCGTAGGGGTAAAGGGAAACGTCAACCCATTTTTTCTTAAATAACCAATCTGTTATACACATTCACAAATAAATATTCAAAAATCAGTCCCAAACAGGGGACTATCCGAAATTAATCTCTATTAGATCAAAATTCGGACGGGGGACCTAAAGGCATCAAATGCATGAACTTGTATAACAAATGCATGCAAGTTAAAGTTTTTAGCAATCATGTACAAAATTAATATAACTAATGTGTAGTATAGTATAGTACCTGATTAGTATGCTTAATAATTGATCAGTCCAACCTAATTGGTACGCCTATACGAAAAGCATGCTGCTAATCACATATATATAATTAATATTACTTAAAAACATGATATTAATGCATATAAAATTAGTAATTAATGAACTATTCATTTAAAATGAGAATCATACCTTACTTTTCCGATCGGCAAATTTGCTGAAAATCCGCCAAAAACCACAGTTTCCGGCGGATTTGTCCGCCGGAAATGGCCCCCTGTTTTGTAGTGGAAGAATAATGCCAAAAATCACCAAAAGACTCCAAAAAAAGGCCAAAAATCTTAAAAAAGTGTTTTTTAGAATGAGCCGCATTGGGTGAAAAACCGACACATCCTTTTGTATTTATAAAGAAACCCTAGGTGCGGCCTTTTATACGCGGTTGTGTGTAAAAAACCGCGTATAAAGGGGGTTACTTTTTAACGCGGTTGTGTATTAAAAACCGCGTACAAATATTACCTTTTATACGCGGTAGTTTATTAAAAACCGCGTACGAAAGGGTTACTTTTAATCATAGTTTCTTGCTGAAAATCGTGTGTAAATGTAGCTTTTACACACGGTTTTGTTAGCAATAACCGCGTATAAAAGCGAACCTTTTGTACACGGTTTTTAATAAAAAAACCAAGTATATAAAGTAACATTTGTACACGGTTTTATCGATGCAGCCGTTTGTAATTGTTAAGTACCCTTTCTACAAGGTTTTTAATCCAGAACCATATATAAAACCTTATTTTTAGCAACGGTTCGACTTGAACCGTGTAAAAATGTTCCAGACCCGTCCCTTGTACACGGTTTTTATAAAAACAACAAAAACCATGTATAATTAGGCGCGTATAAAAGTCATATTTGTAGTAGTGAAGTTTAACAATTTAAAGAGAATAAGGTATAAATAAGGAAATAAAAAGTTCAGGGACTGAATTGTCAACTTTTCATATTTCTTTTACATATGGCCAGAAACAAAATAAATATAGAGATTTCAATTCAAAAGTAAGGGGTTGTTCGGTTGTGGCTTAATGGGCTGCATAGCGTATATGGCTATTCGCTCAGCCATAACAAGTCATTTTCTTGTGGCTTATTCGCTTAGGTGGTGACTTAATCGGTCAGCTAGAGAACCCTACTCCTTCACACTCAGCCATCTAATTTCTCCTCATTTCCACAACTACCCTTATAATAAAGAACCCTATTTTCACATATATTCTAGTTGACGCTTCCAAGTTCCAAGTAATCCATTGATTACTGCTTCAAGTAATCCATTAATTACTGCTTCAAACTGGAAGATCGATTACTGCTTCAAACTTCAAGTAATCCAAGTTCCATGTCGTTTTCGTCTATCTTCTTCTTCTTCTTCTTCTTCTTCATGTTTCTCTCTTCTTCTCCCTCCTCTATGTCTAACCACTATGAAAATAGAGAATGTAGAGATTAAGAGATCTCCAATTGCCACTGATTGAGTTGTTCTTGTTGATCTCCAATGACTCTTTTCTCTGATAAGATTGGCGATTTGTCTCCAGTCCATTGATTGAGCTTGTTGGTCGAATTAACTAAAATTTCCCACTTGGGATTTTCATGAGACACCTGGAAGGCACCTACCTGGACACAAACGTATTGGGGGTTTGAATCAAGATATTGATTCAACTTCAATCGAGTTCTTCTTCATGTTTCTCTAATTTTACATAACTCTTGTTTTCCCCCACCAAATGGAGTTCAAATTGACGGTGATACTGATGGAAGCTTTCAAAACAAAATGGAGTTCAAATTGAGCCCTAATATGGAGGATATAGATCGGATAGTAAATGATGATTTTGGGTTTGTTTTGTTTTTTTTATCCAACAACTTCCCCCTTTTGTATCATTGGTTTATTATTTTAGGATTCATGTATTTTAGGTTTTTTATTTATGGTTCATAATTTACTATGTAATAAGATTGATCTATATAAATTTGTTGTAAAAGAATTGTTTTACTATCTGTATGTTATTGTTTAATCTACATTTTGTTGTTGTTTTGTAAAACTTCATCAACAAATGTTTAATGTAAAACAAAAGGGTAAAATGGTCATTTCTGACATTCAGACTGTTTATTCAGCACAACAACCGAACAACAACTTAGTTGTTAACACACAGACAACTATATCCATACAAACATCTATATCCATATAGGTCTTAACACAAAACGAACTGAACAACACCTAATCTATAATTAAACTAATAAATATTTGAAAAATCAATTATTTTAAATAATACTAAAAGCGTACTCACGCAACACAGTGCAATGCATCTTGATTTAAATGTTTCGTTTTATTTTTTATCTTTATCTATTTTATAATATGTTTTTGTGTGGTTTTAAGAAAACGATAATTTTTTTATAAATTTGTTTGATTTAACTTTTTATTTTAATCTAATTTAGATTTAACAATGACATTATTTATTTTAGATTTAATAATATGATATTTTTTTTATAAAATAATAATGAAGTATTCTGTTAGAATTCAATGATTATCCTGATTATATTTAAGATTTTTATATTTAAAATGAGTTGTTTATCCTATATTTGATTATGTTTAAACAATTAGTTATGAATTAAAAAATGTAGCTTTACAAAGTCATACCCATGCATCATTTACTTGTAATCTTAAATTTTAAGTAATGTAAATAAATAGTAATTTATGCATAAAAATTTATGTTTAAGTGTTTTTTTCAAATACTTTATAATATAGTATAGACATAGATAAATATGAATCGTATTTACAACATCCAACAAGATAAATATTGCTTCGAAATTAATTAAATAAAACAATGTGATTGTTTTCTTTTTAATAACTAAATAACAATAACACAATTAAATTAATTAATTAATTAATTAAGCATGCGTGCCTATAGTATAATGTCGAAGGTATATTTTTTAATTAAGATTTAAAAAAATTGTTGAATCAAAATCTAATTCATTCAAACATATTATCCTAATACCTAAAGTTGTACATTTAATAAATAAACTAATAAATAATTAAGAAATAAAAAAGGATACAAATATTGGAGCTTGATTTGAATAAATAAATTGACTACCACTAAACATTAAAAACAACTTTTTATCTAGAGGTTAGGCATGTGTTATCTCAAAAATCCATAAGAAAAAAACCCTAAGTCATCCCGAGGGAAGAGAAAATAAAAAAGAAAATCGAAAAACTTATATGTATTATCATGGTGGTGATTCAAGAATCAAGAGTGATATTATTATAAAACAATGGTAATTGGTAACAAATAATGATGCATTACCACGTAATTAGCACTAGTGACTTTATGGGCTTAACTATCCCTAGGTTCATCAATATGCTTTTATAAAAGTTGTGGTCAAGGATCAAAATTTCTAATCTCTAATTATACATGTACATTACTAAGCAAAAAAAAAAATTCCGAAGAAAAAATGGAAAAACTTGAAATCATGAAATACATGGTGATGATGTTTCTTTTTCTTATCGTTGTGGGTGGATGTGGGGTCTTGAACACCGAATTCTCTCTCAACAGAGCAACGTGCTGATAAAATGTTGTAGAATAATCAATATAGAGATAATAGAAAAGTTGTAAATTATCATTAATCATAAGCCCTTTATATAGGGACGAGTTACAACGAGATAACCATGAGATACATATTTCTAGTCTTTTTCTATTATGTATATCTCTATCTCTATTTCTATTTCTATTTCTACCTCTATCTCTATATCTATTTATATATCTAACTTTATCATTATCATCATATCCTTTTGATAATGATACACTTAACCCTTCATGAATATACAGCCTAAACATTTATTTTCAATAAAAACCATAGAATGAGAGAGAGAAAGAGTGCAAAACTGATTTTTCTTTTTCATGTTTTTGTTGACTAGGTTTGACTTATTCATGGTACAAACATGTATATGCATTGAATTTAAGTCTACCTTCTTAAATGTATCAAATTATTGTGCACGTTCATCGTATATCTCACCAAAGAGAACACACACACACATATATAATCTATTTTCACCTAATGAAATCAAATAAAATTTATGTTTATAACCACCGATTCATATTCGAAGTGCTTAGATTTGGATATGGACGACTTCAAGAATACGGGATGGAAATTTATGCTCCGTCCATGTTGCCTCGCTAAAAGCCTCCACCGGTCGCCGGAAATCTTCGCTGCCCAATTCCTCCTTCACTCACCTCTTCTCCATCGCCGCCACCATGACCTAAGCTCTTCGATCCACTTATGTCCGTCACCGACCGCCTTTATTCCCGGTGGGTTTTGTTTTCTTTGCATTTTTCTCTTATAGGATTCTCCGATCGACTTCTGCAAATCTTCCTTTTGCGAAACAATTACGATAGAAATAGTAGTAGTAGTAACGACATTAGTGATTTTCGTCGTCATCGTTTCAGCAACTCGAGATTTGATGAACATAATCAAGATGATCATGTTTCCTATCACGAACACGAACTTAGGTCTCAAAACCGTGAAAGTGATTCCGTTGAAGTAATCATCGGAATTTTAACGGCCGAACGGTAGTTGATATGAAAACCTATAAATCATAACTAGAAAAGCAAACACCTCCATGAATATGAAGAAATTCGTGATTTTCTGAACCTTCGTTTCTTGAAAATTGTGTTGGCCTTTTCCATTTTGATCTCGAAGATCTCGTTTTGGATTATTGTTTTGAGTCCATATAGAGGATTTGGTAGATGTTTTGATGGATTAATAAGTGGATGAAAGGCTTGGGTGGAGCAATTTTTAGGGTGAAGATGAGATCGTAACACTCGGAATTTCAGGTAAGTACTAAGATTTCCTTAACCCTTCATTTTTGAATGCTAATTGAGGTAGAACATATCTGCTTATTGCTATTTTGAATCTAAGGTCATTCATTGGCATCAGTGGAAGTCTAGTTGCGCTAAGAACCTTCACGAAGCAGCATGTATGGTGTGGCCAGCGACAATGCCGGTGACAATGACAAATGTCAAAGTCTCCGTGGCATAATCGCCTCAGGGGGGAGTACCCTCGGTACAACCCCAACGGCATTGCCCTTGTGATTGTGACATGGGCATTATCGCCTGTCACAATCGCTGACATTGTACCGTGGGGCGGGGTTGGACTGCGACATTGCCCCGGCGACAATACCCTGGGCAAAGTCGCCGGGCATAGTCACCCGCGGGGCGTGAGCTGCTGATAAGTTTAGGTTTAATGCCTCATTTCTACACTTCATCTTAGAAAAATCGGGAGAACTTTGTTAGGGACGATTTTTGAGCAGCCAAGCACTCTCTTCATCAACACTCTAGGGTTTGGTGGTTGGGATCATTATTGTTCATTAAACCACCATCCAAGGTCATTTCATTGAAGTATTCTATCCAAGATCTCCTCTTCTCAACCAAGGCTTCATCTCTCAACTTCTAGGGTTTCTATTTTCTAGGTTTTAACCAAAACCTAGATTGTGAGTTTCTAAACCTTTGTCAAAACTAGATACACATTATGTTTATGCTAACCATTATTGTCATTCATTCTTGTTTCGTATGTTCACTTTGAATGCTTGATTTCTTGTGAGTCTTTCATTGTGTAAGACTAAGATCTTTTTGTTAAAATAGGTAAGCTTCTTCAAAATAGAATGTAAACTCCTTGACTTTAAATAATATTGGAAAACATGCTTATATGGATTAATCTTGAACATTGGCTTATGTGGGGTATTTGACCTAATTGTGGTTGATTGGACTATTCGAAGCTTTTACCTTTACGAGTTGCTTACTATTGCGTAATGAGGTGTATCCTAAGTAACTTGGGTTATCTTATCATTGTAGCCACTATGAAGTGGAAATATGATTATATTGATGTTAATTCTGTCATATTAGCCTTGTGTTAGATTATAAACAATATGTGAACAAGTATGGTCTAATAATTTACCCATGGTTGGTATTGTGACTATTCATGTGTATTATGTGCCTTGAGACCTACTAATAATAAATGTTGGACGAACCAAGTCAGTAGACACTAGGGGGATGTAGTCTTGGGTGCCGCCGAGTTGGTATGTGCCTAGACCTCCGCCATTCGGGGTAATGCCATGGTTGTAGTCCTTGTGTGTGTCGGGCCTTTCGGATGTCACTCATGGTAGTTGGCATCAAGGTATATCGACTCTTTGGGTGGAACTTGATTGGTGCTATGGGTCTTCCCTATTGACTCCACATTTAATGAACACTAGTTATCTGCTGATAAGAATTTGTAAATGAATTTATATGCTTTTCTTGTACAAACTCACTAGGCTTTTTGACCTAACAGTTTTTTGGTGTCGATGTGTATCTCAGGTTCTAGCGGGGCAGTTCCAAAGCAAGTTTAGATGCGTTTTGGGTGAGAGCTTGGGGAAGGTGCTTTAGAGCACACTTTTTGTGAAGACACCGTGGATTTATAGATGACACCCTTTTTGTAATCTTCTTTCTAGCATAGAAATTAGATTAGTTGGTTGTTATCCATTCCCGTGAATGTATAGCAGATAACCATGGTAAACAGTCGGAGCAGACAGCCAAACCCTCAAGAGAGTCGCGTGGAAGTAGAATCTACTGCCGACCAACCTCCTTTGGTCGAGACATCTATGGGACCTCCCATACCCTCTATCTTGGGAGGGGGACCCGAACGTATCCCACGCACGAACATTGCTGGTAACGAATCGATCATGGAGGAAGTGACTATAGAGACGAGGATCAGGGACAGTATGATGCTATCCATGAATTCTGCCATGGCGCAACAACAAGAGTTTTTCATGAAACTCTTGGAAGACCGCGACAACAGTCACCGACGACACAACTTCGGTGGTGGATCGGCCGTCGTGGGGACAGAAGAGCATGCTATGGTTCGAGAGAAGCAGAAGGATAAAAGATGCACCTATAAGGCTTTTCTTGGGTGTAAGCCACCCGAGTTTGCAGGTGCTAAAGATCCCATCGGTTACATCTACTGGATCCGAGAAATAGATATGGCGTTTGAAGCAAGTGAATGTGATGAATCACAGAAGGTTAAATTTGCTTCCCATCTACTTAAGGGCGAGGCCCTGACTTGGTGGAATCTCACCCGGTCGTCTCGTACTCCAAAAGTGTTGGCCAAACTCTCGTGGTCAACATTCAAAAAGAAAAATCTTGAACAAATATTGCAGCGAAAGGGCTTTGGACAAGATCGAGAAAGAGTTCCGCAACCTCAAAAAGGGTAGCATGTCGATTTCTGATTACTCAAAGCAATTTTTAGAGAAGTTGAGTTTGGTGGAGCATCTGGCTCCCGATGAGAGGACGAAGATCAAGGCTTATTTGTTGGGCCTATCGGCCGAGATGAAGACGGAGGTAAGGAATGCGAAAGTATCGACGTTGGAGGAGGCAATTGAAGATTCATTCCTCGTGGAGGATGATATTGCCCAAGGAAAAGAGTAGAAGGGTCAAGTTGGAGAGAAAAGAAAGTGGGAGGGGCCATCGGGGCCCGTTCGTCAGAACAAGCCGTTCATGGGTGGTAGATTTGGGGAAAATCGTCGGAGTTTAGATGATGCCACAAATGCAAAGCCAAGCATTCTGGTCCATGTAACCCAAAGCCACACACGGGTCCCACTGAGTGTATGAAATGCGGAAAGAAAGGCCATGCTATTCGGCACTGCCCAATCCGAGGGCCGGTGTGTTTTGAGTGTCGAGAATCGGGCCATATAAAGAAGAATTTCCCAAAGCTAGTGGGTAGTGGTCGCGGAAATTCTTTCGGGTCAACGGCAAGAGTGGAGCAACCTTCGAGGGAGCCAAGCCGTGCTTTTCGGATGACCACTGAAGAGGCAAAGGAGACAGCTGATGTCGTTTCGGGTACGTTTCAAGTAAACTCCTTACCCGCTCGCGTACTGTTTGATTCGGGTGCTACTTGCTCATTTTGTCGGATATTTTCTGTAAGCAATTCGTCACTTCTATTAGTATCCTTCCTGATGCGTTAGTAGTAGAAGTAGCTAATGGGAATCAAGTGATCATCCGAGATCGTTTTTGTGACTGTACTCTAGAGATCGATGGGCATTCCTTTGGAGTAGACTTGTTACCTATGACTATAGGAGGTTTCGACGTAGTCATAGGTATGGATTGGTTGTTAAGACATAAGGCTGACATCTTTTGTTCCAAAAAGATGATCCAAGTGCCTTTGGCGGGACTTGGTGTAGTCACTATCTACAGGGAGAAGGGGAAGAGAAGTAACCCTATCATCTCCTCTCTTAAAGCTCGTAAGTTCTTAGCGAAGGGTTATCCTTCGTATCTAGCGTACGTGGTGGATGCAAAGAAAGAGAAGAAGTCGGTGGAGGATGTGAAGATCGTACGAGACTTTCCAGATGTCTTTCCGGAAGACTTACCCGGGTTACCGCCAGAACATCAAGTAGAGTTCCAAATCGACCTTACTCCGGGAGCGGCTCCGATCGCTCGTGCACCCTATCGTTTGGCCCCAACAGAAATGCGGGAGATGATGACGCAACTCCAAGAGCTTCTCGAGAAAGGGTTCATTCGACCGAGCTCGTCACCTTGGGGAGCTCCGGTCCTATTCGTGAAGAAGAAGGATGGGTCCATGTAGATGTGTATCGACTATCGGGAATTGAACAAGGTCACGGTGAAAAACAAGTACCCTCTACCACGTATCAACGATCTCTTTGATCAACTTCAAGGCGCGGGATGTTTTTCAAAGATCGACCTTTGGTCCGGATACCATCAGGTTAGGGTGAAGAAGGAGGACATTCCGAAGACGGCCTTCCGAACGAGATACGGTCACTATGAGTTCTTGGTGATGCCCTTTGGTTTGACCAATGTTCCGGCAGTGTTCATGGATTTGATGAATCGTGTGTGTCGCCCTCTCTTGGACAGATCTGTGATTGTCTTCATCGAAGATATATTGATCTACTCAAACAACGAGGTCTAGCATTAGAGGCAATTGCGGGAAGTGCTAGAAATTCTCCGAAAAGAGAAATTGTATCCAAAATTCTCAAAGTGCGAGTTTTGGCTTCAAGAGGTGCAGTTCTTGGGCCACGTAGTGTCTAAAGACGGAGTGAAGGTAGACCTGGAAAAGATCGAGGCAATGATGAGTTGGGAACCGCCGACGAGTCTGACAGAAATACGAAGCTTCTTGGGATTGGTTGGCTATTATCGTCGTTTCATACAAGATTTCTCCAAGATAGCTTCGCCACTCACTTCCCTCACAATAAAGAATGTCAAGTTTCTTTGGACCGAAGCGCAAGATCAAGCCTTTCTAACGCTCAAAAAGAGATTATTCGAAGCTCTGATCTTATCCCTACCCGAGGGATCAGAGGATTTCGTAGTGTATAGTGATTCTTCCAAGTTGGGCCTCGGGTGCGTGCTGATGCAATGGGGAAAGGTGATAGCATATGCGTCATGACAACTAAAAGACCATGACAAGAACTACCTGACTCATGACTTGGAATTGGCGGCGGTGATCTTTGCTTTTAAGCTATGGCGGAACTATTTATACTGGACGAAGTGTACTCTCTTTACGGATCACAAGAGTCTTAAGTACATCTTTGATCAAAAAGAGCTCAACATGCGGCAAAGAAGGTGGCTTGAGCTTCTAAAGGATTACGATTGTGATTTGCTCTACCACCACGGTAAAGCCAATGTAGTGGCGGATGCGTTGAGTCGAAGGAAATATGATGGTGGGCGTCAAGTTAACCCTCACAAGAATTGAGGTGGTATCGAGTCTCTTGGAAAACATCAAGTCGAGTCAGAGAGAAGCACTCAAGGAAGAAAATCTCAAATCTGAAGTCATGGTGAAGCAAAGAGAACTCTTGACAGAAGATGGTCGGGGACTTAAACTCTTTCAAGGACGAGTTTGGGTACCAAGACTTGGTGGAAATCGAGAGTTGCTTTTAGAGGAAGCACATAAGTAGAAATATTCTATACATCCCGGTAGCACCAAGATGTATAGAGACTTGAAGTTGAACTATTGGTGGCCATTCATGAAGCTAGATGTGGCCAACTACATGGAGAGGTGTGTCATGTGCCTTCAAGTCAAGGCGAAACATCAAAGACCATACAGAAGTTTACAACCGTTTTCCATTCCTGAGTGGAAATAGGATAACATCACCATGGATTTTGTGACAAAACTACCGAAGACCCTGCGAGGTCACAATACCATTTGGGTAATTGTAGACAGTTTAACCAAGAGCGCACATTTCCTTGCTATGTGAGTGACCTTGCCAATGGAGAAATTGGCCAAACTTTACATCGATGAGGTGGTGTCGAGGCATGGAGTTCCACAATCCATCGTGTCAGATAAGGACAGTCGGTTCACATCAAATTTCTAGGCGAGTCTTCAGAAAGAGTTGGGCACAAGATTAAATCTGAGCACGACCTACCATCCTCAAACGGACGGTCAAAGCGAGAGAACGATTCAAACGCTCCAGGACATGTTGCGATCGTGCGTTATAGATTTCGGAGGGAGTTGGGACTCGCACCTGCCCTTGGTGGAGTTTGTGTATAATAATAGTTACCATTCTAGTATCAGAATGGCACCGTTCGAGGCGTTGTATGGGCGAAAGTGTAGAACTCCGATTTGTTGGCTAGAAGCGGGCGAGAAGCAGTTCTCCGGACCGAAAATAGTCCAAGAGACAGCGGACAAAGTAAAGGAAGATCGAGAGAGGTTAAAGGCGGCACAAGACCGACAGAAAAGTTACGCGAACAAGAAAAGGGGACCGGTCGAGTTCCAAGTGTGCGATCGCATCATTTTGAAAGTATCCCCATGGAAGGGGATTATCCGCTTTGGAAAACGCGGGATGCTTAGCCCTCGTTTTCTTGGACCCTTTGTCATTTTAGAGAAAGTCGGTCAACAAGCGTACCGGTTGGACCTACCACCGGAGATGGATGGGATACATCCTACCTTTCACGTGTGTTACCTTTGGAAGTGCCTAGCTGAAGAGGAAAGCGTAATACCTTTGTCAGAAATTAAATTAGATAATGGGAACCGTTGTGTGGAGGAACCAGATGCGATTCTGGAGTCGAAGGTGAAGAAGTTACGACATAAGGACGTGATCATGGTCAAAGTCCAATGGAAGCACCATCGGGGTGCTAACGTCACTTGGGAGTCGGAAGATGACATCAAGAAACGTTATCCTCAATTGTTCGCTTAGGATAAGATTTCGAGGACGAAATCCTAATTAAGTGGGGAGGATTGTAATACTCGGAATTTCAGGTAAGGACAAAAATTTCCTTAACACTTCATTTTTTAATGCTAATTGAGGTAGAACACATCTGCTTATTGCTATTTTGCATCTAAGGTCATTCATTTGATAAGCGGAAGCTTAGTTGAGCTAAGAACCTTCACGAAGTGGCATGTATGGTGTGGCCAGCGACAATGCCTGCGACAATGACAAATGTCAAAGTCGTCGTGGCATAATCGCCTCAGGGGGGAGTACCCTCGGTACAAACCCGGACATTGCCCTTGCGATTGTGACATGGGCATTATCGCCTGTCACAATCGCTGCCCTTGTACTGTGGGGTGGGGTTGGACCGCGACATTGCCTCGACGACAATGCCCTGGGAAAAGTCGTCGGGCATAGTCTCCTGCGGGGCGTGAGTTGCTGATAAGTTTAGGTTTAATGCCTCATTTCTACACTTCATCTTAGAAAAATTGGGAGAACTTTGTTAGGGACGATTTTTAAGCAGCCAAGCACTCTCTTCATCAACACTCTAGGGTTTGGTGGTTGGGATCATTTATTGTTCGTTAAACCACCATCCAAGGTCATTTTATTGAAGTATTCTATCCAAGATCTCCTTTTCTCAACCAAGGCTTCATCTCTCAACTTCTAGGGTTTCTATTTTCTAGGTTTTAACCAAAACCTAGATTGTGAGTTTCTAAACCTTTGTCAAAACTAGATACACATCATGTTTATGCTAACCATTATTGTCATTCATTCTTATTTGGTATGTTCACTTTGAATGCTTGATTTCTTGTGAGTCTTTCATTATGTAAGACTAAGATCTTTTTGTTAAAATAGGTAAGCTTCTTCAAAAAAGAATGTAAACTCCTTGACTTTGAATAATATGGGAAAACATGCTTATAGGGATTAATCTTGAACATTGGCTTATGTGGGGTATTTGACCTAATTGTGGTTGATTAGACTATTCGAAGCTTTTACCTTTACGAGCTGCTTACTATTACGTAATGAGGTGTACCCTAAGTAACTTGGGTTATCTTATCATTGTAGCCACTATGAAGTGGAAATATGATTATATTGATGTTAATTCTATCATATTAGCCTTGTGTTAGATTATGAACAATATGTGAACAAGTATGGTCTAATAATTTACCCATGGTTGGTATTGTGACTATTCATGTGCATTATGTGCCTTGAGACCTACTAATAATAAATGTTGGACGAACCAAGTCAGTAGACACTAGGAGGATGTAGTCTTGGGTGCCACCGTGTTGGTATGTGCCTAGACCTCCGCCATTCGGGGTATTGCCATGGTTGTAGTCCTCATCTGTGCCGGGCCTTTCGGATGTCACTCATGGTAGTTGGCATCAAGGTATATCGACTCTTTGGGTGGAACTTGATTGGTGCTATTGGTCTCCCCTATTGACTCCACATTTAATGAACACTGGTTAACTGCTGATAAGAATTTGTAAATGAATTTATATGCTTTTCTTGTACAAACTCACTAGAATTTTTGGCCTAACACTTGTTTGGTGTCGATGTGTATCTCAGGTTCTAGCGGGGCAATTCCAAAGGAAGTTTAGATGCGTTTTGGGTGAGAGCTTGGGGAAGGTGCTTTAGAGCGCACTTTTTGTGAAGACACCGTGGATTTATAGATGACACCCTTTTTGTAATCTTCTTTCTAGCATAGAAATTAAAGTAGTTGGTTGTTATCCATTCCCGTTATATTACAACTGTAATTAAACAAGTTTAAACAATTCCCCATTTTTGGGAGGCTCGATTGCTTTAGCAAATTTATATACCACATTTCCATTTTTTGAAAATTTTTGTTTTCTCTATTTTTTGGGTGTTACAAGTTGGTATCAGAGCTTTAATTTAAGTGAACTAGGTATTGACTTGGCATATCTAGACTTAAGTTTTAAGCGTCAACCATAAGTTGTCTACCTTGAGGTAAAAGTCTTAAGTGGGGAGAGCATTAGGATTTACGGAATTACACCATTTGAGAATTGTAATGGTGGTAACAAGAATTCTTGTGTATAATTCGTTCATAATTTCACTTAGCTACTGCTATTATGAATGTATTGTTACGTGAGCATGCTTGAATTACTGTAATTATGATGATTGAAGTGTGTAGTAGTACGTACCATGAGTTTAACTCACTTAGTGTTTTCTCAACCTCCTTCTCGTGAATGTATGTCAGATAACTATGGTAAACACTCGGAGCAGACAGCCAAACCCTCAAGAGGGTCGCGTGTAAGTTGAATCTACTGCCGACCAACCTCCTTTCGTCGAGACATCTACAGGACCTCCCATACCCGCTATCTTGGGAGGGGGACCCGAACGTATCCCACGCACGAACATTGCCGGTAACGAACCGATCATGGAGGAAGTGACTATGGAGACGAGGATCAGGGACAGTATGATGCTAGCCATGAATTCTGCCATGGCGCAACAACAAGAGTTTTTCATGAAACTCTTGGAAGACCGCGACAACAGTCACCGACGACACGAGACGGTGGCGGAAAATGCCGTCACGGGGTCCGGTGGTGGATCGGCCGTCGTGGGGACAGAAGAGAATGCTATGGTTCGAGAGAAGCAGAAGGAGAAAGGATGTGCCTATAAGGCTTTTCTGGGGTGTAAGACAACCGAGTTTGCAGGTGCTAAAGATCCCATCAGTTACATCTACTGGATCCGAGAAATAGAGATGGTGTTTGAACCAAGTGAATGTGATGAATCATAGAAGGTTAAATTTGCTTCCCATCAACTTAGGGGTGAGGCCCTGACCTGGTGGAATCTCACCCGGTCGTCTCTTACTCCGTGTTGGCCAAACTCTCATGGCCAACATTCAAAAAGAAAATCTTGAACAAATGTTGCAGCGAAAGGGCTTTGGACAAGATCGAGAAAGAGTTCCGCAACCTCAAAAAGGGTAGCATGTCGATTTCTGATTACTCAAAGCAATTTTTAGAGAAGTTGAGTTTGGTGGATCATCTGGCTCCCGATGAGAGGACGAAGATCAAGGCTTATTTGTTGGGCCTACCGGCTGAGATGAAGACGGCGGTAAGCAATGCGAAGGTATCGACTTTGGAGGA
This sequence comes from Arctium minus, assembly GCA_954870635.1. NCBI lineage: Eukaryota > Viridiplantae > Streptophyta > Magnoliopsida > Asterales > Asteraceae > Arctium > Arctium minus. The sequence continues at coordinate 145,296,990 of OX941080.1, forward strand.
GGCGATTGAAGAGTCATTCCTCGTGGACGGTGACATTGCCCAAGGAAAAGAGAAGAAGAGTCAAGCTAGAGAGAAAAGAAAGTGGGAGGGACCATCGGGGCCCGTTCGTCAGAACAAGCCGTTCGTGGGCGGTAGATTTGGTGACAATCGTCGGGAGTTTAGATGGTGCCACAAATGCAAAGCCAAGCATTCTGGTCCATGTAACCCAAAGCCACACACGGGTCCCATTGAGTGTGTGAAATGCGGAAAGAAAGCCATGCTATTCGGGACTGCCCTATCCGAGGGCCGGTGTGTTTTGAGTTTCGAGAACCGGTCCATATAAAGAAGGATTGCCCAAAGCTAGTGGGTAGTGGTCGCGAAAAATTCTTTCGGGTCAACGGAAAGAGTGGAGCAACCTTCGAGGGCGCCAAGCTGTGCTTTTCGGATGACCATTGAAGAGGCAAAGGAGACAGATGATGTCGGTTCGGGTACGTTTCAAGTAAACTCCTTACCCGCTCGCGTACTGTTTGATTCGGGTGCTACTTGCTCATTTGTGTCGGATATTTTCTGTAAGCAATTCCTCACTTCTATTAGTATCCTTCCTGATGCGTTAGTAGTAGAAGTAGCTAATGGGAATCAAGTGATCATCCGAGATCGTTTTTGTGACTGTACTCTAGAGATCGATGGGCATTCCTTTGGAGTAGACTTGTTACCTATGACTATAGGAGGTTTCGACGTAGTCATAGGTATGGATTGGTTATCAAGATATAAAGCCGACATCTTTTGTTCACAAAAGATGATGCAAGTGCCTTTGGCGGGAAATGGTGTAGTCACTATCTACGGGGAGAAGGGGAAGAGAAGTAACCCTATCATCTCCTCTCTCAAAGCTCGCAAGTTCCTAGCGAAGGGTTATCCTTCGTATCTAGCGTACATGGTGGATGCAAAGAAAGAGAAGAAGTCAGTGGAGGACGTGAAGATCGTACGATACTTTCCAGATGTCTTTCCGGAAGACTTACCCGGGTTACCGCCAGAACGTCAAGTAGAGTTCCAAATCTACCTTACTCCGGGAGCGCCTCCGATCGCTCGTGCACCCTATCGTTTGGCCCCAACAGAAATGCAGGAGATGATGACGCAACTCCAAGAGCTTCTCGAGAAAGGGTTCATTCGACCGAGCTCGTCACCTTGGGGAGCTCCGGTCCTATTCGTGAAGAAGAAGGATGGGTCCATGCGGATGTGCATTGACTATCGGGAATTGAACAAGGTCACGGTGAAAAACAAGTACCCTCTACCGCGTATCGACGATCTCTTTGATCAACTTCAAGGAGCATGATGTTTTTCAAAGATCGACCTTCGGTCCATATACCATCAGGTTAGGGTGAAGAAGGAGGACATTCCGAAGACGGCCTTCCGAACGAGATACGGTCACTATGAGTTCTTGGTGATGCCCTTTGGTTTGACTAATACTCCGGTAGTGTTCATGGATTTGATGAATCGCATGTGTCTCCCTCTCTTGGACAGATCCGTGATTGTCTTCATCGATGATATATTGATCTACTCAAAGAACGAGGTCTAGCATGAGAGGCAATTGCGGGTAGTTCTAGAAATTATTTGAAAAGAGAAGTTGTATGCAAAATTCTCAAAGTGCGAGTTTTGGCTTCAAGAGGTGCAGTTCTTGGGCCACGTAGTGTCTAAAGACGGAGTGAAGGTAGATCCGACAAAGATCGAGGCGATGATGAGTTAGGAACCGCCGACGAGTCCGACAGAAATACGAAGCTTCTTGGGATTGGTTGGCTATTATCAGCGTTTCATACAAGATTTATCCAAGATAGCTTCACCACTCACTTCACTCACAAGAAAGAACGTCAAGTTTCTTTGGTAGATGTTTTGATGGATTAATAAGTGGATGAAAGGCTTGGGTGGAGCAATTTTTAGGGTGAAGATGAGATTGAGAGTGACCAAGACAATGGAGATCTGGAAAAATGTATGAGATCTGGAAAAAGTGGAAAAAGGCGTGAATATCCTTTCAATTTGGCTCATATTAAATAAATGGTTTCATATTTAAAAGAAATCATAAAAATGCTATTATGTTTAATGTCCATAGATTAAAATCAATAAACGGTTTAGATCGGTTTTCACGGTTTACAATCTTTTTTTGGTTCTCATTTGATTAACATCATATATATATATATATATATATATATATACACACACACACACACATAGGAAAGTTCAGAGGTAGGGGAGCGATCAACTAGAAACCACTCTAATTTTGAAAACCGTGGAAACACTCGATTTCATTGGTCAAGTTAATGAAGTTGTTTCATGAAATTGTTTAAAAACATAAATATATGAAACAATTTCATCAGAATGAGAAAAATAGATGAAACTGCATAAAAAACATAAATATATGAAACAATTTCATTAACAAAAGAATTATATGAAACAGCGTGATCATATTAAACAACTTTATGAACCAATTTCATTAATTTAACCAATGAAATTGACGGTTTCCAAAGTTTCCAATCTAATATGGTTTCCAATTAAAACCACCTCTTCAGAGGTATTCATTAACTATTTAAGAAAAAAAGAAAACAACAATTCATGTATAAAATCATATCTTATTTTATATTATCCGATAAAAACTGGACGCGAACGACTTTGGCAGCGACTTAAGTCGTGGGGCAAAGTTGCGTGAATCATATACAATTTTGTACGTGAATCATTTATGATTTTGTATGTACTCGGATGTTCTTATATTTTCTTAAATAGATATTGTTGTCGCATGAACCCACCTCTCTCTATATATATGCTTTCACCATAAGAGCTATGGGTGTCAAAAAAATATGCCACATACCATTTGTTTCATCAATGTTTTTCTTAATTACCATATTAATATTTTATATTGTAGTAAACGTTGAATATAAAAAGCTTTGTACTTATAAATTACGAATATTTTGTCAATTTATTGGTTTTTATTGTTAAAATTAGTATATTGCGTAGGAAATAGGTCCAAATAAAAACTATACATATTTTAGGATATGGCGGTGGCGGTGATTACCAGCATATTCATGGTTGGCACAAGAAACCTCAACTCTACCATCCCCCAATCGAGAACGTCATTGGAGTCATCTTTTATTGAGAACCCATCAAGATGGTCATTAATGTCATCTTTGTTAGAAATAGGGTTGTAGAGATGATAATAGGACTAGATAATCTCAAGAATCGTGCGTGGAACACGTTCCAAATACAATAATTCGACCCTAACATCCTTGGGTTCACAAATTCAGTATTGGATAATTCTTGAGTTTTTCTCTAATTCAAAAGGTTGTGAAATCGAGATTCTTCAACCCAGATTCTCGTTTTTACATATTTATATGAGAGATTGACAGTTAGGGGTGGTTAAACGGTAATAACCGACAATGGATAAGATTGAGGAGTGGTTACTGCCGAATCAGAGTTCCATATCCGAAGTTTGAGTCCAAGTTTGTACTCTGACTCTAAATCTGAAAAATCACAAGTCTGGACCTAAGGTCCAGATCTCTGACTCTAAAGAACCACAAGTCTGACTCTGAAGAACTACAAGTCTAAACATAAGGTCCAGATCTCTAGACCGTAAACGTAGTGGTCGTTTACCCAAATACTTATCCGGTAATGTAACACAACAAAAATTGGGACAAACAAAAACTTCCATGAAACGGAAGTGTGGTATAAACTGTCATAGCATGAGCGTCCCAAAAAGGGGAATAAAGTACACCTATATAATTACAAGGTTTGTAATTTAACGGAAAATAAACAACACCCATCTAATCTAACTTCTACATCGAAATAAGATTACAAAAGGGGTGTCGTCTCTACTTCCAACGGAATCTTCTCCAAAAATGGTTCCCAAAGATATGTCCCCAAGCTCACACTAAATCCGCCTAAAGCCTTCTTAGGGGTGGCACTGCTAGAACCTGATATACATGTCGACACCAAAAAAGTGTTAGGCCAAAAAGCCTCGTGAGTTTGAACAAGATAAAATCAAAGATTCATATGAGGCATGTATGGCATTTATTCAAGAAGTTAATCCACAATCGGAGTCAATGGGGGATACCCATAGCACCAATCAAACTCCACCCAAAGAGTCGATATACCTAAGTGTCAAGCTACCATGAGCGACACCAAATGGCCCGACACATCCGAGCACTACAACCATGGCATTACCTGGATGGCGGAGATCTATGTACATACCATTAAGGTGGCACCCAAGACTATATACTCATGGTGTATACTTGACTTGGTTCGTCGAACAATTTCGTGTAGGCCAATGGCACATTTATATAAGTGAAAGGTATGTCAAGCCATCATAGGCAATTCGTGGACTCAACACCACATATATCATTAACAAGTTTTACGCAATATTCATAGTATCCATAGTATCCCACATAATATAGGTGGAATAAAGATCAACACCAAAGCTAAGAATGTATATAATTGTCAAATACTTCATCAAATACTTCATGGATAACCGGAATCACAAGTTAGGCTGAAATCCTAAAATATGAACATTTCACATAAAGATTATATACCGCCATTTCGTTTACAAGTAAGTCATCTATAACCTTTAAAGTCCCAATATCCCATTTCTCATGAAAACCCAAAAGTTCTCCCAATAGAGATGTAAACATTTCACCATTAAATAGAGATTTCCACAAGATGGAGAAACATAGAGATGAAGGACACATAATGACCTGTATCTAGTTTTAACAAAAGGTTTAAGAAACTCACAATCTAGGTTTTTGAATAAAACCTACAAAATAGAGGAAACCCTAGATCTTTGGGGAAGAAGATGAAGTGGGTGCTTGAGATCTTGATTTCTTTACTTTAGGAGTTCAACAAGACTAAACAAGCACAATAAATGCTTCTCAACTGATCTTGCTTGTGGAGTAAATGAAGAGGGAGAAGATGGAGAAGAGGAAAGAAGTGAGTTGGAAGGAAAAAAGGGAGATGAGTGAGGATCTTGGGGTTAAGACCCAAAAATTCGACTAGGGGCTCTCCTGCGGTTTCCCACGCGGCTTGAAGTCGCGGGGAAAGCCACGCGCTACACTGTTCGAAACCACAACGAGTTGTGCGACTTCCCACCCGAATTGAGGTCGCGGGAAAAATCGCGCAAGTCACTGTTTGCTGCTTCCTCTTGGTTTATGCTGAAGACACACAAGAGGTTTAACCATGACTTGACTCAAACGATAAACATCCGATTGTAGTGCATCTAGGGTTAAACATAACGGAATTCAAAAATATAAATTCTAGGGTGTTACAGGTAAGTGCTTACCGATTAAATTCAACGTTATCGCTTACCTTACTGGGTAAGATTTTAGTTCATTAAAACTACATCGTATACAAAAATTTACCCGGTAAGTGGTAATTGGTAAGAGCCGTAACCCACACTTACCGGGTAAGACTCTTGATCATTACTTTCGCTTTTACCGGGTAAGATTATTGGTCATGTCATATTCATTGGTTAAGGTAATATAACTTGCTAAGCTTGGTAAGTGTAACACCCCTAAAAATAGAGGTAAATTTAAACCTGAAGATAAACGCGTAAATGACGACTAAATAAATGGGATCACCCAAGAAGGTGAAATTGTAAGAGCTTTTACAACAAAAGAATGAAGACGATACATAACCACTTAATAATCTAAGCTATACTAAGCCTAGATTATAGATGGGTGTCACTATCATATTCCGAAAAGAATATTTCATTAATCTATACACCAAGCTAACCAAAGCCGTCTAACACAAAAGAGCCTCTATCAGCAATCAACCCTCCACTCAAGACCTTGGAGCCCCGCCGCTAAAGGAACCTGTTATGCATGTCATTTAAAAAAAATGTTACGCTTTACGCCTAGTGATGACAAACATTTATATAAATAAATAAACATAAGACGTCATAAATTTTCACAAGAGATTGTAGTAAGATTTTTTATTCCATCAAAACATATAGAGAATATATGGTTCAAGTGATCATCTTGCGATGACGGGAGAGACCCGATTTCCAAGGAGGGTAGCGGAATACAAAAGTAGGCTACCATCCAAGTTAGTGAGCTCAATACTAGGATCAATGGTGACGATATCGTTGAATCGCACTAAAGATGTGGATATGGCTCCCCGATGATCCTAATCACACTCATTCACTAGAATTACATTTACGGCTAATGGCTAGTAACCTGCTCCACATAACCGTACCAAGTTGCCCTCAATGACCCAATGTTCAACTAGTTACAACGGGAATCATCCCAACAAACAAGCCGACTCGTATACCTATGGATCCACTTGTATTAGTCTAAGGCCCGTCACAGTCACATCGTATCAACTATAATCACACATATAGTTCTCGAAATCAATCGTTTCCAAATAGCACTTCTTTTATGTAGAAATTATCATAAACATTTTAGCCAACCCCATATAAGTGTGTAAGTTGAACCACTCTCCATTTTAGGCAATATGTTTTATGCATTGATATTTTCCAAAGGTAGCATGGCCACATATATCATTAGTTCCAAATCACATAATCCATTGAATCCATTTTCAAAATCCCCACTTTTGCCAAGTGTTATTTGATGGGTGTCGAGTCCGACAAATAATAAATAAACTCTAATTAATCCTATTACTGCTAAAACACAATAAATTGTGATAGTGATAAGTAGGGTCGTCTTCTCAGGGACTCGGTGTTAACCGTGAGTCCAAGACGTGATATCGTGCAAGTACGTTAAAAACATTGTAATTATAAATTGGGCGGGGGGGGGGGGGGGGGGGGGGTTGGAAGTTTTATAATTAAACTAAGCATGCGAAAATAATTTAGAACTTTGAACAATAAAAAGGGAAACTAGCAATGAGCATCAATCGTTTAGATTATGTATCATCGACTCATTCAGAACATTTTCTCAAAAGATTTCAAATTGGCTTAAGCATCAACACGCGTCAATGTCCCGTTTGTTACGAAAGCATGACTAATATGAAACGCTTCAATAGTTAGTATCTAATTATCTAATCTAATCCAGTCACGAACTTGGATTACAATTGCCAATCACATTACGATTAAACAAACACCAAAACTAACCAACAATCGGACGCCGATCGTTTGAGTTATATTATACAACCTTACAGCACTTGCAACTAACATGGCTATCAATTGAGTGTTGCTTGCTACCAAGAGAAATCCGAGAACAATTACGGAATCTAAAATTCCTCTAGCAAATCGAAATTAAGCTAGACAAAGTAAGGGATCCAACTCACGATAAAACAATAAATATTGAAACATAAAGATTGCATAAATGAAGTCAAGTGATTGTAGCACCAAATTGAGTCTCAACTCATCCAAACTCAAAGTTAATTATCTACCCATTGTTAGAAATAAGAAATTAGCTACTACTCATGTCTAGAATTAGAAAAACTTAGAATCGATTAAAATGTAGAAATTGATGAAGAACCCTAGAAAAAATCCCTAAAATTGACCCACCAAATCTGGAAATCAGACCTTGGATGTGCTCTATAATTTCTCAATCGATTCCTTCAAGAAAATCGTCCCCCCCCAATGAACGGTTAACCAAAGCCTTTAAAACCCCATGGAAGAAAACCGCCCAAAAAATACGTGGTCGCCCGATTTCTGTCCGACGCGACTTGGGGCGCGATTTCGGCTGCGTGAGAAACTGTGCGGAGGCCTGGAATCGTCAGCAATAGGGGATGGCACAGGAAAGCGTGCGGCTTCCACAGGGCGAGGAGTCGTCCGACGCTGAAACGATATGAGGCACCGATGGACATTTCTTTCCTGGACTTTGATTTGGGCTGGAATCGTGGGCCTCACTTCTTTCTCTATTTTATTTCTTCACGTCAGCTGCCAAGAAGAGATCAAAACCCAAAATCAATTTGATATGCTTGCATAATATATATATATATATATATATATATATATGTTCTTTTCTTTAGCTTAATGAAGTGATACATTAGAGTTTTATATATTTTTTTTTCTTTTCCACTTTAATTTAGTTGCAGAAAATAAATAACTGCTAAACTCAAATTAATAGGGGTAATTTACGTATCCAATCAACACTAACTTTAGGGTAAATTTGACGTTAAAATGTATAAAATTGGTGTTTATCAAATTCCCCCACACTTAGATCATTGTTTGTCCCGGCAATGACTTAAGTTAGCACGTCATAGGGAAAAAATTGAATCAAACGAGAACGTTAACACGTATAGCATTTCATGAACTCGATATTTGCAGTAAAGCATCAAAAAGTGGGCATACACGCAATCAAGCAGACACAAGCTAATCACGAGAACTCTCACGAATAGGAAATTAAAACAACACTCAATTCACTCCTTGGGGTAAAAGTGTATCGCTCAAGCCGTCATTACACTAGCATGTATCTACTATAGGCTTAAAAAGTCTCTCACTCTACACTACTTTGATAAAAATACATGCATATAAATTAAAAGGACTTTTCTTGGTGTAATGTAGAATAAGGTTTTGGGTAAGGTGAGGATACATATGGGAAAGAGTGACTAAAAACCGTACACCAACGGAGAAATGGGATATTCAAGCATGACAATTTCCTTCAACAAAGGACTTTTCATATTTATCTTTGAAGTTTTGAGTATATGGGACATTGATATGCACTTTTCTTTACATTCCCATTAGATGATAAAACTATAGATGAACCACATGTATATTCAACTTCATCATCATTTCCATCGTCTTCTTTATTTTTATTTTTCTTGACGACATATTTTTTTTCCTTCATAGATTTTTTTCTTTTTGAACTTTTTCCCCAACATATGAGTTCTACTTCCGAGCTTATGGGGATACCAAGACTACTCCATTGGTTATTGGTCGGATAAGTCGTGTTTGGATTGGTTTATGACGTGGGTGGCAAAGGAAATAGGCTAAGGCTCAAAGTGGTGTGCAAAAAGGATAAGTACAACATAAAGGGTAGGCTTAAGGCTAATGGGTTAATAAAATGAGCAAACGATGACTTTTATCATTTTTATTAACATGTAAATATCATGTAGTCTTAAGGAGAGACAAGACAAGTTCTAGAGATACATATCTAGGCACGACGTAATCACACAAGAAGTGAAATTTGAAACTAATGTGAAATGTTTAGTCTAATAGGCTCAAAGTCTTATGGTGTTAAAGCTAATTCAAGAGATTAGCAATAGTCTAACTTCGACCGGTATACTACCACTAATCTACTCTAAGTGCTATAAATCAAACTCAATCATGCTAACATACATCCAAACTCATTATCATCAACAAGTCAAGCTCATTAAAAACATGCTAACACATTTTCAAAACGGACAACGACTGACATTTAAGCACGTGGTTTTGAAAAAATTACCCCCTAAAAGCATTTATATGACCAAACAACCCCAAATCATGCAAATGACACCCACCCCCACACTTAGTTCATACATTGTCCTCAATGTATTCAATATGTAGAGGACACTCTAAGCATGCAAAGAAGAGGGAAACAGAAAACTCCCCTGATTTGGTGAGTGACCTCCCAATGTAAGAATCTGTGAAGATGGGTACATCCCTTTGAGTTTCCAATATCTGGGTGGAAGTTGAGAGCACAAGAACACAAATAAGACTAGGAGTGAAATTGGAGATTCTAACAAAAACAAGCTAACTAAAATAAAGCAATAAAAAGCAAGAAATTAAAATTTATGGGTTACCTCCCACGCAACGCCTTTCTTTTAGGTCTTTGGCTAGACCATACTCATTTCAATCTGTGTAGCTTGGTGTGTCCAAGTCTTCCCTCTCTAAATCTCCTCCATCGAATCCTTCATAGAACAGCTTCAGTCTATGGCCATTGACTTTGAAGATCTGTCCTATATATAAACTTTGTATTTCTACTGCACCATACTCAAAGACATTAATAACTACAAAAGGTCCTATCCATCTGAACCTTAGTTTACCGGGAAACAATTTCAATCTAGAATGATAAAGGAGAATTTTCTGACCTTGGTCCGAACAATGTTTCCACAAATATGGCTCGTCCCAAATATAGAGACGAGCCTCTCTCTTTATTTTTTCTCTCTCGGATTTAGACAACTCGCCTGGAAAGGTCTTCGAGACCAAATAGTTCACGATGTCGACATACCAGGGGTGTTCCCCCGAGATGGAGAAAGGATTCTCATCATGTAACAAATCAATGAGTGGGCTCAGTTCTCCATCCAAAACAAGTCGGCTAAGGTGGTCCGCTACTAAATTCTCAGCTCTGCTTTTGTCCCGTATCCCCAAATTGAACTCTTGGAGCAAGAGAATCCATCGGATAAGTCGCGACTTAGCATATTTCTTTTTGAGCAAGTACTTCAATGCAACATGATCTGAAAATACAATCAATTTAGTGCCAAGTAGATAAGATCTAAACTTTTCCAAAGCAAATACAACTGCTAGCAACTCTTTCTCAATGGTCGAGTAGTTGCATTGTGCACTTTCAAGTGATCGTGATGCATAGTTATAACATGAGAGTTCTACCATCGTTCTGTTCTAATACCGCCCCTACCGTGTGATTTCTAGCATCACACATGATCTTAAATGGCAATTGCCAATTGGGCGGTTGGATGATAGGGGCAGAAGTAAGCATATCTTTCAACAAATCAAATGAACTCTTATATACCTTATTGAAGTCAAAGTCTACCTTTTTTGTAGGAGATCATATAGGGGTCGAGTGATCTTGGAAAAGTCTTTGATGAAACGTCGGTAGAAACCTGCGTGACCAAGAAAAGAACGGACCTGAGGGGTAAGGCAAGGATTTTATGATATCGATCTTTGCCTTGTCAACCTCTATGCCACTTTCTGAGATAACATGACCAAGTACTATACCTTGATTGACCATGAAGTGACATTTTTCATAATTCAAGACTAAATTGGTTTCAATGCACCTCTTTAAAATTTTGGTCAAGTTATCTAGACACACTCCATAGACTGTGAAGTCATCCATAAAGACTTCAATGATATTTTCTACATAATCAGAAAAAATACTTACCATACATCTTTGGAAGGTTTTCGGTGCGTTACATAGACCGAAAGGCATCCTCCGGTATGCAAAGGTACCAAAGGGGCATGTAAACGTGTGTTTTTCTTGGTCCTCTCTCGCCATCGGTATTTGATGAAAACCTGAATAACCATCCAAAAAACCATAGTGAGTACGTCCTGCTAACTGTTCTAACATTTGATCTATAAAGGGTAAAGATAAATGATCATTCCTAGTTGATGCATTAAGTTTACGATAATCAATACAAACTCTCCACTCGTTTTGAACACGGGTGGGCACCAACTCACCTTCAGCATTCTCTACCACAATAATGCCAGTTTTCTTAGGGACTACCTGGACCGGGCTTACCCACTTGCTGTCGGAGATCGGGTAGATCATATCGGCATATGAGAGCTTTAATATCTCCTTCTTGATAACTTCCATCATCGGTGGGTTCAACCTCCGCTGCGCCTCTCGGAAAGGCTTGTACTCGTCTTCTAATAAAATTTTGTGTTGGAATAGTGAGGGACTAAGACCTTTGATGTAGGCAATAGTCCATTTGATTTCCCTCTTGTGTTCTTTCAACACCCCAACAAGCTCCCCTTCTTCCTTGGGTGATAAGGTAGAGGATATGATCATGGGAAGGGTCTCTTTATCTCCCAAATTGGCGTACTTTAAATGATCCGACAACGTCTTCAACTCTAACTCGGGTGCCTGTTCAACAAAAGGTAGAAGTCTAGTGTGAGATAGAGGTAATTCAGTTTTAGAAACTTCATACCTTGGCTTTGGTGCTCGCCCTTTTTCCATCCAAGACACCAATTCTGCAAAATCATCATCAAATTTGTACTCTTGAGCAAGCTTTTTCAAGCATCCATTTGTCAAATCCCTGTCTAAAATCCCTTCTAACACATCATCATTAGATAAATCATACATAGTATCAGATATGGACTCTATAATATCAACAAAACACAGACAGGAAACATCACTAGGATATCGCATGGCATCATATATATTGAACTTAATTATCTCGCCATCAAATTCCATAGTCAAATTGCCATCATGAACATCTATCTTAGTCTAAGAGGTTTTCGAAAATGGTCTACCTAGAAATACCATTCCGACCTTAGAGGTATTATTCTCCTCCATATCTAAAACATAAAAATCTTTCGGGAAGACCAATTCATTTACTTGAACAAGTACATCCTCTAATACCCCTTTTAGGTACACGGACGACATATCCGCTAACTGGATTACCACACCGATTGGCTTTAGGGGGCCTACATCCAAAGATGAGTAAATGGCATACGACATAACATTGATTGATTCCCCCAAGTCCAACATTGCTTGATTGACTGAGACATTGCCTACCTTACATGGTATGGTAAACATGCTCGGGTCATTGCATTTTGGTGGTAAACGCTTACGAATACATTTTGTCTGATGCTTATCTTCTCATTCTCTTTTAACTTCCTTTTATTCGTGCAAAGCTCTTTAAGAAGTTTAGCATATCTAGGCACTTGCTTAATAGCATCTAAAAGAGGAATGTTTACCTGAACTTTGCGAAACGTGTCTAGTATCTCTTTCTCTTCGCTTTCCCGCTTGGTCCTCTTGAATTGGCTCGAGAATGGAGGTGCTTGCACTATCACCTCGGATGTCTTCTTTTTTGTCTCCTCATCTTTGACATCCTTTTCACCTGAACTAGACGCCTTGACCTCCAATTCTTGCTCTTCATCTTGAATCCTTTCTTTCTTCTTCTTGCTGACACTATCTTTGAGCTCTTTTCACTCCTTAAAGTGATGGCATTCACGTTGGCCTTCGGATTGGTCTCTGTTTGGGAAGGCAATTTGCCTTTGTTCACCAACTGGCCAACGGTGGCCTGAAGGTCTTGAATACTCGCTTGTGTATCATGTTTAAATTTGGCCATGTTAGCATCCATAGACTTAACAATATCTTCTAATGACATACCTGAGCTACTAGGAGCTTGTGACGACACTTGATGTTGTTGTTGGCACCCGGTTTGAATGATGCTTTCGATTAGTGTTGCAGCTGAAAACCGGGTGGTTCTTGAAACCTCTGAGCTTGTTGGAACTGTTGGGGCTGCTGAAATGGAGCTTTTTGCTGAAATTGTTGACCTTAACCTTGTGGTTGCCTTGAGACATAGATCAGATTAGGGTGTTACCTCCAACGGGGGTTGTATGTGCTCGGGAAGGGATTGGGAGCCCAATTGTGTGAAGGTTGAAAGTTGCCACCCCCAATGGCATTTACTTGTTCTTCTTCTTCTTCATGGAGAGTCGGGAATGCATCGGTTGGATGTGCTACTGATGAGAAAAATCCACATGCCTTAACTTGAGGCACATTCCCCACAGCAAGCTGCTTAACAAGGTTAGTCAAATCAGTAATCTTAGTTTCTAGGGATTTAACATGTACCTCACTAGCTCCTCGACCAACGTCACTCCTAGCTCCAAGTTGTTTGTAGTTTTCCGCCATGGTGTCTATTAGAGTCCAAGCCTGAGTTGGCGTTTTTTTCACAATCACTCCACCACTCGCGACATCCATCATTTTCCTTTCCATCAGTAGCAAACCTTCATAAAATATTGAATTAGTAATTGCTCAGAAATAACATGTTGAGGGTAACTTACACGAAGGCGCTTGAAGCGCTCCCAATACTCGTAGAGTGACTCCATGTCCTTTTGCTTGATCCCGCAAATCTCTCTTCTAAGCCCGGTGGCTTTGGATGTGGGGAAGAACTTGTCAAGGAATGCTCGTGCCATTTGTGCCCAAGTGGTGATAGACCCCGGTGGTAAGTAGAATAGCCACTCCCTAGTCGCGTCAACTAGGGAAAATGGAAACGCCTTCAACATGAGATTCTCAACGGTCGTGCCTTGCTGCTTCATTCCCAAGCATACCGTGTGGAACTCGGTCATATGCTTGTACGGATCTTCATTAACTAAACCATGGAAACGCGGAAGTAAGTGAATTAAACCGGTCTTGAGTTCGACACTTACCTCTTCAGCCGGATATGTGATGCAGAGGGGTTTCTTGTTGACATTAGGTGTTGCCCATTCCCTCAAAGTGCGCTCGGGATTTGCCATTCCTTCTTCTTCTCCTTCTCCTTCTCCTTCTCCTTCTCCTTCTTCTTCGGTCTTGGTGACCGGTTCCTTTTCCTCGAAATGGGGGTTTTCTTCTTCAAAATGCACTTCCTCCTTATTGCTTTCTGAGTCGGTAGACCACTCAATATCTTTCCAAATGTTAACCACTGGTGAAGAAGTCGAATCGCCTTGCTTCTTTCAAAGCTTAGCTTGCTTCCTTAACTTCTTAGCTGTTTTCTCGATCTCGAGATCTATAGGTAGAGGTGAACCTGCACGAAAAGATCTTGGCATAAACAGTTAAATCTTGCTGAGTCCCCGACAACGGCGCCAAACAATTGATGGGTGTCGAGTCCGGCAAATAATAAATGAACTCTAATTAATCCTATTTCCGCTAAAACACAATAAATTGTGATAGTGATAAGTAGGGTCGTCTCCTCAGGGACTCGGGGTTAGCCGTGAGTCTAAGATGTGATATCGTGCTAGTACGATAAATACATTGTAATTATAAATGGGGGGGTTGGAAGTTTTATAATTAAACTAAGCATGCGGAAATAATTTAGAACTTTGAACAATAATAAGGGAAACTAGCAATGAGCATCAATCGACTAATCGTTTATATTATGTATCATCGACTCATTCAAAACATTTTCTCAAAAGATTTCAAATTGGCTTGAACATCAACACACGTCAATATCCCGTTTGTTACGAAAGCACGACTAATGTGAAACGCTTCAACAATTAGTATCTAATTTAGCTAATCAAATCCAGTCACGAACTTGTATTTCAATTGCCAATCACATTACCATTAAACAAACACCACAACTAACCAACAATCGGACGCCGATCGTTTGAGTTATATTATACAACCTTACAACACTTGCAACTAACATGGATATCAATTGAGTGTTGCTTTCTACCAAGAGAAATCCGAGAACAATTACGAATTCTAAAATTCCTCTAGCAAATCAAAAGTAAGCTAGAAAAAGTAAGGGATCCAACTTAAGATTTCTAACTTAAAACCGATAAATATTGAAACATAAAGATTGCATAAATGAAATCAAGTGATTGTAGCACCAAATTAAGTCTCAACTCATCCAAACTTAAAGTTAATTATCTACCCATTACTAGAAATAAGAAATTAGCTACTACTCATGTCTAGAATTAGAAAAACTTACAACCGATTAAAATGTAGAAATTGATGAAGAACCCTAGAAAAAATCCCCAAAATCGACCCACCAAATCTGGAAATCAGACCTTGGATGTGCTCTATAATTTCTCAATCGATTCCTTCCAAAGAAACCATCCCCCCAATGAACGGTTAACCACATCCTTTTAAACCCCATGGAAGAAAACAGCCCAAAAAAGACGTGGCCGCTCGATTTCTGTACGACGCGACGTAGGGAGCGGTTTCGGCTGCGTGAGAAACCGCACGGAGGCCTGGAATTGTCGGCAACAGCCGACGCTGAAACGAGATGAGGTGACGATGGACATTTCTTTCCTGGACTTTGATTTGGGCTGCAATCGTGGGTCTCACTTCTTTCTCTATTTTATTTCTTCACGTGAGCTGCCAAGAAGAGATCAAAACCCAAAATCAATTTGATGTTCTTGCATAATAAATTATATATATATATTCTTTTCTTTAGCTTAATGAAGTAATACATTAAAGTTTTATATTTTTTTCTTTTCCACTTTAATTTAGTTGTAGAAAATAAATAAATGCTAAACTCAAATTAATAGGGGTAATTTATGTATCCAATCAACACTAACTTTAGGGTAAATTTGACATTAAAATTTATAAAATTGGTGTTTATCATTCTTCCAATATAAAGAGAAACTACAGTGTCTAAAATCATGAGTTATTCAAGTTTCAACAATGAATATGTACATAAAAACTCCATCTCATTGTACTTGACAAAAATCTAACATATTTCATAAAAAGGGTGTAAACCCTAGAAATTTCTAAAAAGTTCAAGTTAGGTCAAAACACACCAAATGAGGAGATGTAGTTGGGAGGAGTTTTGGTTTTACTAAAATCATGAGTCTTTGACATGTATTAAGTTTTTTTATAAAATATAGAATTTAGTCATAATGTTTGGTTTGGATAAAACCTAATACCAAGAAGTCACTAGAGATGGATGAGGAGTTCTTAAGCTAAACTTCTAAGTTGGAATTCTAGCTTTGATGATGAAGAACCACTTGATCTTCAAGGAATAGAGCTTTAAATGAGTTAGGGTTTAGAGTTAATGAGAGGGAAATCGCGAGGGGGAAAGGTGAAATAGGTTGGTGAGTGTGATAAATGAGAATGGGATGGAATTGGAGAGCATTTAATCCCCTGCACCCCACTGCGAGAGTGCCAGGCGATTGTGCCAATGGCACTCTCGCATGGCATACTCACCGAAATGGTACCGCCGGCCTCACCTCTCCCGTGATTATGACATGGCAATTGTGCTACTGTCACTCTCGTGGTATCGCACAGAGTGTACCGAAATTGACGAGAGCCAAATGATTATTCCCTGATGATTGTGACCATGTCACTCTCGCTGGCAGTCTCGCCCCAAACCCATTTGACCCCGAAACTTGACATTTCAAGCCCGAACATTCCTGGCTCAACTAATAAAGAAAAAGTGAACTTGCTCTAATCATTAGGCTAAACAACCAAGGTCACCGAAAGTATTTAAGGTAAATATAACATACCAAAAATCAAGGTGTTACAGTAAGCCTCGTTTGGTAAATGGCTCCTTAGTCAAATTTCCAGACAACTTCAGATCTCTGGGTTGAATGATTAGATCTCTGATCACACTTGCCCAGACTTAAACTTAGTGAAATCTTCACTAAGTTTTACTTTTCATAAATTCCAAAAACCTCGGGGCGCTCCCCCGAACCCTACTAGGGGCACTGCCCCTCGACCCCGTTTTATGGTGATCTAAGGTGATAGAGACAACATTTATGGGTATACACTCCCTACCTCCTAACTCACATATGTTTGCCTTACCACTTTGATCGATCTCAAGTAAATTATAATCACATTAAAACTAATTAATGACACCAAAATCACCAACAACCTTCCATTGAGACCATTATTGTAGTAATCTATCATCAAGACCAACTGAGAACCCATCAAGATCATCATCGGAGTCATATTTAATGGAAACCAATAGAGAACTCATCAACACCATCATTGGAGTCTCGATAAACTACTCAATTCCAAAAAGGAAAAATTAGAGTATGTATGGTTGAAACTATAGTATATTCATAATGAATGTCATACTGACTTATGAATATTGGAAAGCTGATATATAAACTGAGCATTTATGGATATTAATGATGCATATTATTTATGATCATGATAAATATTATAGTAATAATGTGCATTCATTAGGAATAACATATTCAATAACATAGTAAAAATGTGCATTCTATGAATATTGAGAGTTGTTGTATATATGTGAACATATATGAATGTATATAATATGTTCGGGTTAAGGAGATGTTGTGTTTGGATACCGGATTTTCTTGAATAAGATAGCGCTTTGGAAGAGGAAGAAGGGGAAGGAAGTTTTCAAGTCGAGGGGAAACCTAGTTATGGGGTTGATATTAATGAGGATGAAGCCATGTCTGAAAAGATCCCAAATACTTTTCAAAATGAAGAGTTTTGAATCGAGATAATGTTGAGGTCATAAATAAGAATGAAGTTGAGGAGGAAGGAAATAAATATTATTCGTTCAAAATTATATTCGACTTCTTGAAGAGCACCTAGTACAAAACATTGGATTGGATATGGTTGGGGAGAGTGATACCCCTTTTATCCTCCTGGATTTACCCACATTAGATAGGTGCTAATGGGGTGATTAAGGTTGGTGTGTGTTCCAAAAATCATTGGGAATAAAAGCCTCTATCTAATGATTCACTAGGGGTGGTTGTCGCTCAACAGGAGGCGCAGACGCAACATACTACACCTGCTGTCGAGAGGCTCACAGCAACATTGCGGCCACCAAGTCCATGAGCATATTGTTTCGGCCTCAACAATTGCATACGCCAATGGATATATACCATGGTTACTATCAATACCAACTGCAGTTAGGACTTGACCTGGGAAAGGTCCTTTATGAAGCTTCCATCAAGGCCCAACAAGTCTCTACCACCTGCCATAAAACCCTTCTTCAATGCTCCTAAGAAGACATAAATCCTTCTAAACTTTCTTGTTTCATTGTTCAGATTAAGATCAACTTCTACATACAACTTCACTATGGTGTCTGGGTTTGTTCTTTGCAGCTCTAGTATGTAGTCCCTCAACACACTATATTGCTCAACATAGTCTCCAATAACCTTCTTGAGTGCCAATTGTTTTGCCCTAAAAGACTTCATCTTTGAAACTTTAATTGAATACTTTTGTTCCAAGTTAACTTGCAAAGCCTTCACATGTATATCTGGGTTTGCAACTAGTGTATCTGAAATCTGTTCAGATAAGAAAGTTATTGTACATGCAGTAACTTCTCTTGAATGAAGACATTTGTGTGTTTCTACATACGTTTTAACCATCCACGTATCATCATATTTACCTGTAGATATGTGCAAAACCAATGAGCAACATGGCCTACTTGCCTTGATCCCTTTTCCCTTGCTTGAACCAACTACTTCTTCTTTTAATTCTGGAATATTTCCTTTACACACAACCCTTATTCTACGAAGATCCTTCTTCACCGCCACAATTTCCCTTCTAGTCTCAATGTCATGTTGTTCAATCATCTTCTTTATTCCTTTTTTACTACCAATGTAACACCCCGATTTTTAGAAAGGTATAATTTCAAGTTAGTATAGAAATCAGTATTTTGAGAGAAATATAAGAAATATTATTTTGGGCTTGAATCTTAGATTTTATAGTCTTGTTGTATTAAGGATTTAATTACGAGTCCAACGGTTCTTTCCGGAGCAAAAACGGAGGTAAAACGAAGAAATTATGGCCAAAACAACGGTCGATACAAGTTCGGCTAAAGTGCCTAACGAAAGTCACATGTGTCACTTTAGCTTGGCACTATCATTGAAAGTATAAAACTCTCTATACATCTAGTGCGAGAGTGCCTAGAGAAAGTGACATGTGTCACTTTATCTAGACACTATCGCGGAGCGAGTCTGGAGGTTAAAAATCCGATTTTTTTGGGATTTTCTTCATTTCCTCATATCTCCTTCACCATAACTCCGTTTTGGGCGATTCAAAATGATATGGTTTTGTTTTTGAGAGTTTTTCAAGGTTAGATTGTTAGTTTTGGGTAGATCTAAGAGTATTTGGTGGTGGAGTGGAATCAAGGATCAAGAGTTCATCATCATCACCTCCATCTTCAAGAAATTTGGGGTTTTCTAGGTTTTCACCAAAACCTAAGTGGTAAGTTTACATTCTCCATTTCTAAACCTTATTAGGTGATATAAATTCTCCATTGATGGTTTCTTAGTGTTTGATTCCTTCAATTTCGGTTCGTAAGATTTTGGAAGATTGGGTCAAATTAGGGTTTTTGGCCAAAATCGAGATTATAATGCAAGATGTGTGGGAAACAATTCTATATGGTTGAATATGAATATTTATGGTTGGAAATTTATGTATCTAGGTTTATGGAAGTTTTGACCTTGAAGATTCAAGTTTTTCAAAGAAGCTCAAAGTGGGGTAAAATCTAGATTTAGCCTAAATCTAGCAAGGTGAGTTCAAATTGATTTGTGAAAATGGTGTACATGCAAAAATGTTTATTTTAAAGTGTTTGTGTTTTACATTAAATTGTTAACTGCTGATAAGTTGGTTATTTGGATATATTTAACTTTATAAACTTATGTAACACACATCTTTGTGATTCTTGGGCATTTTGATAAATAAATCATTTCGACATATTTCTTTGACGATGTAATATATAAATGGAGGTCATTTTATATAATTGTCCATTTGGTGCATATGATTTTATAAATTGTTGGAAAATGCATATCATCGAACTATGAGTCATTTTGGCAACATGAAGAGAAAGAGTTCATTTGGAAAACATTTTGTTTCAACCAATGAGAAGTTTTGGGTTGATTACCTTTTTGGTCGTGGTGTTTGCATAATTGTTGGTCAAACGTATTTTGATGTCTCTACTGGCTTTCATTGGGTATTTACGTAAACTGTTGGGGCGTTGGCTCGGTTTTGACTAAATGGAGTCTTGAGGACATTTGTCCGGTTTAAAAACAGTTGTGGAATTTTGGAGTATGATGGCGATTATTTCATGCCATTTGGGAGTTACATGTTTTGGTAGCTTTGGTTTTTCAATTGGAGTCATGTAACGTTAGACAGTGTTCTAATTGATCCATATGCACGTAAATCTGTCTGTTTTGTAAGGCCTGAGATTTTGGTTACATTTATTGACCACTTGGGTTCGCTAGCGAGTAGGCAATAGGTGGCTCGAGCCGCTGAGTTGAAACTCGTATAGATTGGATAGGCATCCATGTCCATAAGACCTTGGGGTGGAACTCAACGGAGTATGGCAAGAGGCAACAAACAGTCTGAGGATTGTGATGTCTGGTATGGCATGGGAACTAGGACAGGTATATGTGGTGAAATCCAATAACATCACGGGTGGCCCCATTCACGTGTTCTCGCCACCCAAGATGGAAATGTTTAGATGACATGCGAGGAAGTTGTATGGGCGGCCTACTTGCATGTTCCTCTATTCTCAATGTATACGGGTCTCTCCGTCGTAGATCCGTGGCATTTTTAAATGTTAATGTCGTATTTTACCAACTTTGGTTTGTGTGGTCGACGATGAATGATAGCCTCAATATTGGGTTTTTTTCACGTATATTAAGGTTTGAATGGAATGCGTCATTTCCACGTTTCGGTATTTGATTTCGTCCATTTTATGGTCATGTGAGTTTTGGGTCTAATGTCCGTGTTCATGGAAATATTTATTTATATAGATTTTCATCTATGGTTTATGAGTTGTGTATCATGTTCCACCCGTGTTGGGTGTTTTGAGGTATAACATTTTTACCCGCGTTTTATAAAATTGGGAGTCCTCTCTCTATTCTCATTTTGAGCAAGTTTTGGGTTAAATCTAAGTTTACGAAAGAATGTTTTATATTGAGATCTTAGTCTGTAAAACAGTTTGGTTTGGTTAACTTTTAACTCGGTGTCTTTTTCGTTTAAAATGCATATTTATTGGTAAACGAGTCGTTTTCATAAGCGAAGCATATCATTTTAAAAGATTATGATTTTAATGGCATTCCTTTTTTTTAAACGATTTATTTATATATGTTGAAAACTCTTGAGCTCACTAGGCGTTAAGCCTAACCTTTTTATTTGTCGGCATGTGCATCAAGTTCCAGTTGGGGGTTTGGATTCTAGCAGTTCTATGAAGAGTTGAGGCTTAGCTTTGCTCAAGGGTAAGTAGTTGGTGAAGTCTTCCGCGGTTGGAGGTAGCGACAGTTATTGGGTTTTTAGTAGCACCCGTCCTTATTATTGACCGTATGTATAGAATGAAATGTGTGTATTGAGGATAAATCTTAATTCGTGATTGTAGATGAATCGATTTTCGATGTATTTAGAAAATTTTAATGTAGTTGCTATTTCCAGATTTTAGGGTGTTACAAGTTGGTATCAGAGCTTAAGTTTGAGAGAATTAGGTATTGATTTTTGGATGCCTAGACTCAAACTAGCGTTCTTATAAGTGATTGTAAGGGAAACTACACATTAGGTACCTTAAGATTCGATATTTTGGAAATGAACGAGTCGCTAGAAACGGGAACCTTGTCGAGGATCGCAAGGATGATCATGTATGGTACGTTCATAATAGCACCTGACCAGTGTTATGATGAACCTACGTTTACGTGTGTATACTTGAACTGTCTTGGTATGGTGACCGTTAGGGTAGTGAAGAAGTTTCTAGGCGAGTAGTCGAAAGAAGGGTTGATGTTTATAGCATTATCATATTGGAGTGATGGTTAAGCATGCCAAATGCAATTAGTTGACCATTTTGGGTTGAAGTCATTGGTTGAATTAGAACCATAAGCTTATTGAATTGACTTTGTTTCAAGGAGAAATCGTAAGTTGACCAAATTAGGGTGATTGTTGTTTTAAGATGTTTGATGCACCCGGATGACAATAGTATGTCGGGAAATTGAGAAAAGTAATCCTAAGTTGTGGGTGCCGACCAAATTCATGCACTAAGTTATTTCTAAAATAAGTTTGCATAAATTGTTTCTCATGTTCTCAAAGCGTAAAGTGAGTTACATTATAAGGTCTTGGCAAAACATTTAACACCTATCAGATTTTAAACCGTGAGCTTAAGCAAGCATGAAGTTGTTTTGTTGCACGTGATTGTAATTTGTTATCGAAAATCTCTTTATTCTCGTCTCGTGTCTAACGCTATTTTTGGATATTTTAAGATCCGTGTTTTAATGTTATTTGAGGTATTGGGCAAGTAACTGTGGAATTTTTGACCTTGACATTGGATCTCCTCCACGTATGTTAAGGTTTTAAAGGAAGAGTTGTTCCCATGTTTTTGAGTTGGAATTTTCTTGGGAATTTTAGTCTGTACGAGTCGTGTTGAATTTTATGGAATATTGTTTTACGACGTTTTGGGCGCATGAGTGTACTTTGAGATGCGTGGGTTTTAATTTTATTGCGTGTAAATTTACGAGCTTTTTGGGCGTCGTGTCTCATAAAAGTTTTGTTGAAAAGGGTCACTTTATCGTACGTTGTGGTTTTAGAATTTTGACATTTTTAGACTTATTGTCGTCTTATGTTTTTGTTTATGTTGGGAAATGAAAATTTTGACACCACTTGATTTTTAGCGTTAATGAGATTTATGAAAAATTCAGTTGGGTTTTATGGTGTCTTATCTTATGACATTTTGCGTCGCGTAGATAAATTTTGGAACGTGTATACATGCATTATTGTGTGCGTTAATTTATACGTTTTGTTAATAGATGTCATCCCATGTGTTATATTTGGATTAAATTATACTATTGGTGTGAGTAAACGTATAAAAGATTTATGTTGCTTCAAATAGAGTTGTTGATCTAAACGTGCTTCAACAGTTGACTCTGCCATCATAAGCTTTTCGCAATGCATGAAATGAATTTTCGGTTTGCATGTCATTGTAGTTACTGTTGGGGGTAAGTGTGTTTTATCTGTGCGGCCCAAAATTTGAGTTTGATTTAAAAATTTATTTTCGTTCCTATTGCGTTGCTAAATTCGGGAAATAAACGGACGTATATGGTCTTTGTTGGGGATTTTATCCTCCGACGTTTTGTGGTTTAAAGGAAATGATTTTTAAATCGAAACTTTTATTGCACATGTTATAGTGCAGAAAATTATTTTCATATACATAGTATAAATTGATGCATACTAGGACCATGGTAGTACGTTGTGAAAATTTTGTTGCGCATCTTTTGTTACCGTTTTTATTAACGTAAGTGCTATTCAAATGAGTTTTGGAAATGGTTTTATATGCGTAGTGTTAGTGATCAATTTTGAAACCTAACAAATAAACGTAGTAGATTTTTACGCATATGATAAATTGTTATAAAACTTTTGCATTTAAAGGTTTTACAAAATTCCAAATTGGCATACTAGTCGGAAAACCTTGAACTCGTTAGGGCTATATATTTAAAACCCTATCGTGAAAGGAGTTGTAATTTGGGACTAGAAGAGTCCTTGGGAATTGAAGCGTCGGATGATCCGACTTGTAGTCGGTTCTGAACTTTGGGTTTCAAATTTTGAATCGGGTCATGCATGAAAATTGAGGTATTAGATTTAGGCTTTCTCCCAGTTAATTAAGAGGTGATCTTTCTGCTTCAATAAATCTTTGGATTAAGGCTTTGTGTGGTTAATTGCTTATGGTTGGATATGGGTTGTTGGGTTGATCGTTCGACATCATGCATGTGTTTGGGAATGTTCCATCGAGGCAAGTCTTCATGATTAAAGGGAATGTTGTGGTTTATTTGTTAGAGATGTAAGATTAGGAATTTTAGTGCCATGTTAGGTGTTAACGGTAATATTGGCAATGCAAATCTGGAGGGAAATGTTTGCCGGTGTATCTACGTTTTCAGTATGACCATCTTGATTTTAGGCGTCGACTTGTTATTTTGAGGTTAATAAATCTTTAGAATGTTTGGAAATATCCTGTTGGATTATGAGGAATGTTAGCCTCGCAGTGGTGGAATTTAAGGGAAGATTAGATGTTGGTAATTAAGTATCGATGTGTATAAGCTTCCCTGATATGGTAAATATCTCATTGACAGAATGTTTGAGGTTTGAGAATAGGTTGGGGTTTCGTGATAGCCTAATATGATTTAACCAACTCCCCGGGAACGTATTGGTACGCCCTTGGAAGGACGGCCTTACCAATTTCAAGAATGGATCATTAAGAAATTTGAGAATTCTTTGGAGTTGATATTGATCCTTGGTTTTGGGTTCAGAAACATGTTGAGCTGAGATGAACTGATCGGTGAGAAGTTGAGGTCACAAACTACCCTTGAGGTAGTACGTGTCACCTAAGGTTGGGAGACAATCACAGTCTCATGGTTAAAGGCTACGTTAGTAAGATAAGTGTTCACTCGGATATAAGTGTGAGGTTCCCAAGGGGACATTTATCGTGAGGACCAACATAAGGTTATGGTGGTAGTTTTGGCAAGTGGAGTAGATACAACCTATTATGCGGTAAACGTTTCATGGGAATCTAGATTTCGAGGACGAAATCTCTTTTAAGTTTGGGAGGATTGTAACACCCCGGTTTTTAGAAAGGTATAATTTCAAGTTAGTATATAAATCAATATTTTAAGAGAAATATAAGAAATAATACTTTGGGCTTGAATCTTAGATTTTATAGTCTTGTTGTATGAAGGATTTAATTACGAGTCCAACCGGTTCTTTCCGGAGCAAAAACGGAGCTAAAATGAAGAAGTTATGGCCAAAACAACGGTCGGTACAAGTTCGGCTAAAGTGCCTAGCGAAAGTAACATGTGTCACTTTAGCTTGGCACTATCGCTGAGAGTATAAAACTCTCTGTACATCTGGCGCGAGAGTGCCTAGCGAAAGTGACATGTGTCACTTTAGCCAGACACTATCGCGGAGCGAGTCTGGAGGTTAAAAATCCTATTTTTTTGGGGTTTTCTTCATTTCCTCATATCTCCTTCACCATAACTACGTTTTGGGCGATTCAAAATGCTATGGTTTTGTTTTTGAGAGCTTTTCAAGGTTAGATTGCTATTTTTGGGAATATCCAAGAGTATTTGGTGGTGGAGTGGAAGATCCAAGAGTTCATCATCATCACCTCCATCTTCAAGAAATTTGGGGTTTTCTAGGTTTTCACCAAAACCTAAGTGGTAAGTTTACATTCTACATTTCTAAACCTTATTAGGTGATATAAATTCTCCATTGATGGTTTCTTAGTGTTTGATTCCTTCAATTTCGGTTCGTAAGATTTTGGAAGATTGGGTCAAATTAGGGTTTTTGGCCAAAATGGAGATTATGATGCAAGATGTTTGGGAAACGATTCTATATGGTTGAATATGAATATTTATGGTTGGAAATTTATGTATCTAGGTTTATGGAAGTTTTGACATTGAAGATTCAAGTTTCTTCAAAGAAGCTCAAAGTGGGGTAAAATCTAGATTTAGCCTAAATCTAGCAAGGTGAGTTCAAGTTGATTTGTGAAACCGGTGTACATGCAAAAATGTTTATTTTAAAGTGTTTGTGTTTTACATTAAATTGTTAACTGCTGATAAGTTGGTTATTTGGATATATTTAACTTTATAAACTTATGTAACACACATCTTTGTGATTCTTGGGCATTTTGATAAATAAATCATTTCGATATATTTCTTTGACGATGTAATATATAAATGGAGGTCATTTTATATAATTGTCCATTTGGTGCATACGATTTTATAAACTGTTGAAAAATGCATATCATCGAACTATGAGTCAATTTTGGCAACATGAAGAGAAAGAGTTCATTTGGAAAACATTTTGTTTCAACCAATGAGAAGTTTTGGGTTAATTACCTTTTTGGTCGTGGTGTTTGCATAATTGTTGGTCAAACGTATTTCGATATCTCTACTGGCTTTCATTGGGTATTTACGTAAACTGTTGGGTCGTTGGCTCGGTTTTGACTAAATGGAGTCTTGAGGACATTTGTCCGGTTTAAAAAAAGTTGTGGAATTTTGAAGTATGATGGCGATTATTTCATGCCATTTGGGAGTTACATGTTTTGGGAGCTTTGGTCTTTCAATTGGAGTCATGTTGTAATAGATCCATATGCACGTAAATCTGTCTGTTTTGTAAGTCCTGAGATTTTAGTTACATTTATTGACCACTTGGGTTCGCTAGCGAGTAGGAAATAGGTGGCTCGAGCCGCTGAGTTGAAACTCGTCTAGATTGGATAGGCATCCATGTCCGTAATACCTTGGGGTGGAACTCGACGGAATATGGCAAGAGGCAACAAACAGTCTGAGGATTGTGATGTCTGGTATGGCATGGGAACTAGGACCGGGATATGTGGTGAAATCCAATAAGATCACGGGTGGCCCCATTCACTTGTTCTTGCCAACCAAGATGGAAATGTTTAGATGACATGCGAGGACATTGTATGGGCGACCTACTTGCATGTTCCTCTATTCTCAATGTATACGGGTCTCTCCGTCATAGATCTGTGGCATTTTTAAATGTTAATGTCGTATTTTACCAACTTTGGTTTGTGTGGTCGACGATGAATGATAGCCTCAATATTGGGTTTTTCTCACGTATATTAAGGTTTGTATTGAATACGTCATTTCCACGTTTCAATATTTGATTTCGTCCATTTTATGGTCATGTGAGTTTTCGGTCTAATGTCCGTGTTCACGGCAATATTTATTTATATAGATTTTCATCTATGGTTTATGAGTTCTGTATCATGTTCCACCCGTGTTGGGTGTTTCGAGGTATAACATTTTTACCCGCGTTTTATAAAATTGGGAGTCCTCTCTCTATTCTCATTTTGAGCAAGTTTTGGGTTAAATCTAAGTTTACGAAAAAATGTTTTATATTGAGATCTTAGTCTGTAAAATAGTTTGGTTTGGTTTGGTTTGGTTTGGTTTGGTTTGGTTTGGTTTGGTTTGGTTTGGTTTGGTTTGGTTAACGATTAACTCGGTGTCTCTTTCGTTTAAAATGCATATTTATTGGTAAACGAGTCGTTTTCATAAACGAAGCATATCATTTTGAAAGATTATGATTTTAATGGCATTCCTCTTTTTTTAAACGATTTATTTATATATGTTGAAAACTCTTGAGCTCACTAGGCGTTAAGGCTAACCTTTTTATTTGTCGGCATGTGCATCATGTTCCAGTTGGGGATTTGGATTCTAGGAGTTCTATGAAGAGTTGAGGCTTAGCTTTGCTCAAGGGTAAGTAGTTGGTAAAGTCTTCCGCAGTTGGAGGTAGCGACAATTATTGGGTTTTTAGTAGCACCCGTCCTTATTATTGACCGTATGTATAGAATGAAATGTGTGTATTGAGGATACATCTTAATTCATGATTATAGATGAATCGATTTTCGATGTACTTAGAAAATTTTAATTTAGTTGCTATTTCCAGATTTGAGGGTGTTACAACCAAAAACATGGCCAACATAAAAGTTGACACACTTTTCAAGTCCTGTGTTAGGTCACTTTTCCTTTCTTAGCTTCTTCAAGTAATTAAACCTTTTGATCTCAAAATCATATTCATCGGTGTTGCTTTCAAAATCTTCCAACTCCAATAATGAATCATTATCACTCTCTTCATTTCCCTCACTTTTAACTACACCATCGTCTAATATATTTTCATCATCAAGTACAAATGCACCACGATCACTCTCTTCATTTACCTCATCGTCTTGATGTCCCATTGTTTCATCAAATAGACTAGTCATCAAGTAGATCAAAACTTCCAACATCTTGATTCTTATCAACCCATCAAGGAGCATCCCCTTTTTTAGCCCTGGATTCACTTCAGTGTAAACCTCTATTATTTTGCACTCAGGAGCATATTTTAAAAGATTTAACACATCAAGATCTTTATCTAAAGATTGTAGGCCAAATCTAAGTCTTTTCCTGGATTTTAAAATGACAAATAATAGATCCATCATCTTTGATACCTATTTCTTTCATCATAGCTCTCAACTCTTGTACTGAAAACTCCTCAGTGTCAACTAAATCAACAAACTGATATTTACCATTTACGTACTCCCTACCAGGACAAGTCGTGAAAACACCTCCATGATAAATCTTCAATGTAATCAACATCGGATAATCATCCGGGAATAAAAACAATGAAATCTCTCATTAGAACAAAAACAATGAAAAAAGCCGAATGCAAAACTTTGAAGCGGAAACTTATCATTCGAATAAAACCAATGAAAAAAAGATCAAACATGCTTATATATTATTCGAATAAGTGAAACGTATATATATCATTTGAATAAGTGAAACGCATATATATCATTCGAATAAGTTTAATAATTCTTCCATTCGAATAAGTGAAAGTTATATATCATTCGAATAAGTGAAAAAAAAATCAGCAAACAGACTTTTATATCATTCGAATAAGTGAAAAAACTCAAACCAACACACTTTTATATCATTCGAATAAGTGAATATATGTATCTATATATATATCATCCAAACAAGTTTAATCATTCTTCCATTCGCATAAAAAATATCATTCGGGTATGTTATGTGAAACCTATATATCATTCTAACAAAACCAATGAAACCTACATATCATTCGATAAAACCCAATTATTTGACTAAAATCAAAGAAAATTTTGTGGGTTATAGAAGAATAATGGAATGAGTTTTATATGAACATACCATAAACATCAAGAAGATGTTGCTCTATTAAATTGCTTCAAAGTAGCCACGATGTACGCACCATAATCTTGAGTTTTTGATGAACGATTGGATTGAAGAATTGATTTGAAGAAGATTAATTGTCGATTGGATGATGAAGTGAAGGATTCGATTCCAGAGTCGTAAACGAGATGATGATGAGCAGACCTGAGAGTCTTAAACGATGATGAAGCGAGAAGGGTTTAAAGAAAAGAGTGTTAAAAAAAAGAATGACAGAATTACTCCTCACGTGGGAGGCACGTGAGGGGTTTAACTGGACGGCAGTTAACTGTAATATATGGAGGGACTTGATTTGAAACAAAAATAAAACCATGATGATCATGACTGTAATTAGTTCCTATGTGGGAGTCAATCCAAAATTTTGAAAAACCACAGGGACCAAATCCGTAATTTACTCTTATTTTTATTTTTAACCCCAAAAATCTTATTTTGTAATTTTAAATATTGACGTTAGAAGACAAATCAACGGGCATGAAAATTCGGTTACTAATATTTTCTTTTTTGTTTAAAAAAATTATTGATTTAAATTTTTATGACAAAAAATTAGAAACAAATTCTTGATCCAGAAACATAAATATAAACTACAGATTTAATTAATTAGTTATTTTTGTTTTTAGGTTTCTAATTTCATATCAATCAACTTTGTTTTTTCAACTATTATTGTTAGGGAATATTCGTTACAACAAAGTAGGCGGAGGAAAATTTATAAATTGATTGTATTTTTTAATTTACGGATGCAAAAATTCTACATTTTCTGCTTTAATACTAAAAATTTTAAACATCTCCGGCTCCATCATTTTTTATATAAATCAAAACTAGAAGCGTACTCGCGCAATGCAGCGAGATACATCACGATTTTAATGTTTCATTTTATTTTTTATTTTTTTGTCGATTTACAATACGATTTTGGATGGTTTTGAGAAAGTGATAATGTTTTTTTTATAATTTTTTTTAATTTAGGCTTAATAATATAATGTTTTAAATAAAAAATTAAGTATTTTGTTATAGTTCAATGATTATCTTATATATTTTAATGACAACTAGAAAAAATAACCAATTACATATTTAAAAATATAATTAAAACAAATTTATAATAATATAATATATTAATTAATAGTGATACATGGAAAAGTTTGCATAAAAGGAAGGCGTTGCACATACCAAATTGGTGGGTGTTAGAAGTCTGCAATAGTAATATGTATCTTGTGCTTTGATACTTATAAATTAAGAGATTTTTAAAATCTTGCATAAAATGATGGTACCTTATGCCTAATAATTTCGTATCTAAGAGTTTTTTATCTCTGCTTTATAATATAGTAAGTATAAATAAACACAAAATAAAAATTTTAAATGCATTTTTATATGAATATATTTATATCTTCTTGCTCCTTGAGTCCCTCTTTTGGTCTATCTACATTCTAATTTCTAGGAAATTCATACGCTCCAGACTTCAAATTCTTCTAGATTTTCCTTTCACATTTGAACAAATTAAAAAAATACGAAATACAAATCCAAACTTTCAAATTCTAATTTATAAATGCATCTTCATCATTTTCAATTTAATTTCTTCCACTTCAAGATACAAAGCTCTAAAATCTAAATCGCAAACCCAAAAGATAAATCTTAATTCAATGAAATACAAAATATTAAAAAGGTATTTCACCCAACTAATCAATTTCTACTTCTCTCTACTTCATAACTAGCTTTTTTCTTGATGAACTGCTGCACTAGCCAACATTTTGCAAGTTGTAGAAATAACACTTTGTGAAATAGTCACGTGGCAAAGTGGGTGGATCCTCAGAACCTCCATACACTAACTTGTGAAGCCTGGTTCAAATGAACATTTATTGCCCCCACCCATCCACCCTGCCACATGGGCCATTTCGGAAGTGTCACTTCCACAATTTGCAAAGTGACCCACTTTATTAGTATTTAATATAATTCATAAATAACTTTATGCCCAAGATTTTAGAAAACATGACAATCACACATAGAGAAATATATACATACATGATGATGCCATTGCGATAGTATGCGTATCGTAGGATGAAGTACGAAACCTTCAATTGTGATTGATTTCTCTCTTCTTCCTTTCACCTCTATTATGAGTTATGATGTTTTGAGATGAGATTGAATTGATGGAATTCGATCCTTTATATAGGCAAAGAGAGGACCAAACACCTAAACACTTTAATGATTATCTTCCATCAAGATAATCTTAATTGTATTAGGACTTATCTCCTTTTTAAATAATAACCGATATAATTTAGTATATCCCAAATAAAGATAATCACCATTGACCATATTAAGTTTAATAAATAAGATATAATTATCTTACGGTCTTCCACCGGTCAAGAGTGATAATCTGTTAATAGTTATTATTTGGAATCATAAGGCGTGCATAAATGCTAAATTAATCATTCATAATATCTTCATCAAACAAGTTGTTCACGTAAGTCATAGCGGTTCCATATTATCAGCTTTTTTTTATCAAACATGGTTCCTTCCATGTGCTATGACGTAACCAACTTATTCAACTAGATCTTTAAGTAGGAGTATGCATGACGGTCCAATAATGTTCTTTATTCAAGAACAATTTCTGTCGACGATTATCAATTTACATAAAGTATTCAAAAAAAATGGAAACATAACCAAAATTCAGAATCTCAAAATAGGAGTTCCACAACTGTTCACTTTAAATATAAGCAATTAAACCTGAAACTCAGCAATTAGTAATCGTCACAGACCCATACTAGGAACATGTTGCTGAAAGGTCTTGGGACGTAACCCTTTTGGTAGTCCATCTGTAATCATGAGATTTGTATTTATATACGTGATGAACAGTTGTTCTTTCTGAATTTCTTGCTTCACTAAAGGTCCATGTGTCTTGTTCCTTTGGAATATCTATTGTGCTTTGAGAAAAATACATCTGCCTTATTATCACAATAAAGTTTCAATGGTCCGGAAACAAAATTCAAGTCTCCAAATCTCTATATGAAATTTTGCAGCCATAAGCAATGATTCATAACTTCATGACAAGCTACAAACTCAGCTTCCATCGTAGAATTTGTAATAACTTACTGTTTTACACTCTTCCATGATATTGCTGCACCAGCGAGTAAGAAGACATAACCAGAAGTGCTTTTCATTAATGTGTCCACGCATTTGGCATACAATCGGAATCTGAATATCCAACCAACTCTAGTTGTTCTGACTTTCTGTATGTGAGACAAAGGTCTTTTGTACCCTGTAAGTATCTCAGAACTTTCTTTGCAGCTCTCCAATGATCCATTCCTAGATTGACTTGATATCTTCCCAACATGCGTAAGGCAAAACTTATGTCTGGTCTTGTACAAACTTGTGCATACATCAAACTTCCTACCAATGAGGCATAGGGAAGTTTCTCCATCTGCTTACGCTCCAATTCATTTTTAGGACATTTATAAAGACCAAATTTGTCTCCTTTTTGAATTGGAGCAACACTTGCAGAACATGTAGCCATTGCAAATCTTTCCAAAAATCTTTCAATATATGCTTTCTGGGAGAGTCCTAGTAATCCACGTGATCTCTCATGAGATATTTTTATCCCTATCACATAGGAAACGTCACCCATATCCTTCATTTCGAAGTTTTTAGAAATATATACTTTAGTTTCATGCAATAAGCCAAGATCACTACTAGCCAATAATATGTCATCAACATACAAAACCAAAAATATGAACTTCCTCCCACTGATCTTGAGATATATGCATGGATCTATAACATTTTCTTCCAAACCAAAAGCGTTGATAGTTTTGTTGAATTTTAGATACCACTGTCGGGATGCTTGTTTAAGTCCATATATTGATTTGTTAAGTTTGCAGACCTTGTCTTCCAGTCCTTTCAAGGCGTAACCTTCAGGCTGACTCATATAAACTTCTTCTTGCAACTTACCATTAAGAAAGGTTGTTTTCACATCCATTTAATGTAACTCTAAATCGTAATAAGCTACGAGGGCCATGATAATTCTCAGAGAGTCTTTCTTTGACACGGGAGAGAATGTCTCTTTGTAGTCGATGACGTCTTTTTGAGTAAAACCTTTGGCCACAAGTCTAGCTTTATGTCGCTGAACATTGCCATGACAGTCACATTTTGTTTTAAAAATCCATTTACACCTGACTGTTTTGTGTCCTTTCGGCAATTGAGTGAGTTCCCAGACTTGATTATCAGCCATTGATTTTAACTCATCTTTCATGGCGTTAATCCACTTTTCAGAGTTATCACTAGTAATGACTTGTGAATAAGAAATTGGGTCTTTCATTATCCCTTATGTCAAAATCAGATTCTTGTAGATAACAAACATAATCTTTTGAAATGGCATTATTCCGTTCTCGAACGGATCTTCTTAATGTCGGTTGTTCTACAATTTCTTTATTTGCAATGGTTTCACTATGAGATTGTGGTAGAGATTGTGGTTCTTCATTGTTTGTCGATTCAACAATGAGAGGAGCCTCTAACGATCCTTCATCGTTATGCGGTTCAAAAATGGAGGGACTCGCCCTGTCTGTATTCTTTATGGGTAATGGGATTGTTACCCTAGTTTCATGCACAAACTTATCTTCCACAAAATTACTCCCATTAATCATGCCATCCATAATGAATTTGACATTTCCAGTTTCTATAATCCGCAACTTATGGTTAGGACAATAAACTATGTACCCTTTGGATTTTTTAGGAAAACCGATGAAATAACCACTTATAGTTTTCATATCCAACTTTCTTTCATCAGGATTATAAGTTCTCGTTTCAACTACACATCCCCAAACTTGCAGGTGTTTCAAACTAGGTGTCCAACCTTTCCACAATTCAAAAGGAGTCTTTGGAACTGTTTTGCTAGGAACTCTATTCAAAATATATACAGCTATGTGACGAGCATATGTCCATAATGATATGGGTAAGTTAGAGTGACTCATCATGCTTCTAACCATTTCTAAAAGCGGGCGATTTCGCCTTTAAGCTACACCATTTTGCCAAGGAGACCCTGGCGTTGTATATTGAGCTGCAATTCCAAGCTTTTCGAGAAGTTTGGCAAAAGGTCCAAGATGTTGTCCTGATTCATAATATCTGCCATAATATTCTCGACCTCTATCCGACCTTATGATTTTCACCTTTTTCTCTAATTGCCTCTCAACCTCGGTGATAAATGCTTCAATAGCATTTACTGATTGAGATTTGTTATGCAATAAGTAAAAATAGCAAAAACGTGAATAATCGTCAATAAAGGTGATGAAATAATTTTCTCCACCTAAAAGTTGGAACATCAAAAGGTCCACAAATATCCGTATGAATTATTTCAAGGAGCTGAGAACTTCTTTTGGCACCTTTCTTTGTGTGTTTTGTTGTTTTGCCTTTAATATAATCCACACGACTTTGATAATCAGTAAAATCAAGGTTTGGAAGAACACCTTCCTTTACTAATCCTCGAAGTTTTTCTTGGGATATGTGTCCCAACTTCTTGTGCCATAAAAACGAAGAATTCTCTTTATTTATAGTTCCCACATTATGATGCAAGGTCAAATGGTTTTCAGATATGGAATGAGATAGTAAAAATTTATAAAGACAATCCACAAGAATTCCGGAACCAATACTAATAGAATCCTTATATAAATTGAAACAACCATTACCCAAATTAATTTTAAAATTTTGTAAATCAAGTTTAGAAGTTGAAACTAAATTGCGAGAAATTAAGGGAACATAATGTTTGGAATAGATCTAAACTATGCCCCGTAGCTAGAACAAGACGATACGTTCCAACAGCTTCGACATGAACTTTATTGTCGTTTCCCACAATCAAGAAGTTTCAGTTAGGTCTATGATTTGGGTTGTAAGGAATCCCTGCATTGTATTGGAAACATGAACATTAGCACCTGTATCCATCCACCATGAATTCAAAGGTACATGTGAGAAATTTGATTATGAAAAACTTATGAATACTAAAGGATTACCTTTCTTTTCAAACCATTCACGTCGTTTCGGACAATACTTTTGGAAATGTCCTGATTTCTTGCAAAAGCGTCATTTCTCATCTTTCTTTGCCTTCTGTTGAGGAGGTTGGACATTATGGTTTATTCTGGGTGGTGCTCTTTTTTGGCCTTTTCCAGCCTTTTTCCCAAACTTATGATGTGCTCCTTGAGTAGTGAGATGTGCAACTGTGATACCTCGACGAGCCAGTCTCTTTTCTTTCGTATCAAACTGATTTCTCAGCCAGTCCACTGTCCAGTTAGCTTCATGTGTATTATAATGCATCTGGAATGGTGCATATTGTTCTGGAATAGAGTTTAGGATAAATGTGACGAGAAAGGTCTCAGTCACAGATATGCCTAAATCATTAAGCTTAGTCGAGATGTTTTGCATCTCAGTAACATGATTGTACATTGAACGTGTACCATCAAACTTCATAGTAGTGAGTTGTGCCATTAAGTTCCCTGCAACAGACTTATCTGTAGTCTTAAAGCGTTCCACAACAACATTCATAAAGTCCTTAGCTAATTCCTTTGTGGGGAGTGAGGACTTGATGTTTGCAGAAATCGTCATTCGCGTAAACATAAGGCTTAATGCGTTAGTTTTCTCCCACATATTATGGAGTTCTTTATCCTCTTTGGTACTTTTTTCATTAAGTTCAGAAGGTTTTTCATTTGTGAGTGAAAGATCGAGATCAAGAACACCCAAAGTGAATTCAACATTCTCTCGCCATTCAGAGAAGTTGGTACCATTAAGGAGTGGAACAAATGAGGCGTGCGAATGCAAGTTAGTGGGAACCGGAGCTGAAAACAATTAAAGAGATACGTAAATATGATTGTCTTAAACATATGTAAACAATATTCTCCTATGCGATAAATCTTTAATTATTTAAATTTTCTAAAAGGAGTTTAAAAATTAAAATAGTTACGTGTATAAAAACACATTATAACATATGTGGATGTACAACGATGTTTATTACATATGTATTCTTAATGTTGTTTAAAACACGTGAACAATAATCACCTGTGGGTAATCATGGTTCTAATATCTTTATACAACTTTAAAAAAAAAATTAACTCCATTTGAATAATATCAAATAATCAAATTAATGTCATTTAATCATTATCAGTGTGGTGAAAAGGATTATGACAACTAAAAAGCAATCTTGAAATTGTAATGAACATATATAAATGCACACATGATTTGAAAATTTTATTATCAATACGTTAAGGTGCTGAAAATATTATTGTTATTACTTTTCAAGTTTGGATAAGTTAACTTTAGTTCTAAATCTGATTTACTGATTTATAACAGGTAAATGCTTAAAAAATGGCATCCCATTTAATATATGATGGAGTGAGTTTAACTAAATAAATGAGAATTTATACCAAACAAGTAATAACCAATCAAACTCCAAATACAGTAAGCAGAACTTCATGCATACGACCCAAGGATTATTTACTTATTTTTATGCAAAACCAATACTAGAATCAAAACACCTAATAAATGATTTTGAGTAATGTTAAGTCTATATATTGTATCCAAGATTTAATAGGAAAGTCAAATGTGTAAAAGTCAACATTGACATTGTAATAGTTAGTCAAAGTAAGTTTACTTTCCTTAGTAGTTAAGTCTTTGTTAGTTTTGTGGGTATATATAGGTTTGCCTTTGTAATCATGTGATAACGAACTAGTGTGGCTAAAGCATTCATTGTAATATTCTAGAGTGTGTGTAATACAAGATCTACTTTCTCTCTCTAGATTCTCTCTCTAGTTCTTGAGCTTATTTGACATATATTGAGTAATTAGCTTGTTGTGATTGGGATTTATGTTTAACAATTGGTATCAGAGTCATACCAAACTTTTCAGAAAAGATTTGATCATGATTTGAATTGAAATCTGAAGTTTTAAAATTGAAAATTTGAAATTTTTGAAAATTTTCAAGAACACGAGTTCGTTACTGTTCATCTGATTTTTTTTGTGAAAAATCGGTTTTAATGCAAGAAACTGGATTCATTGTGTTCGGTTTATGTTGGTGATTGATTGTTGTTTTGATTCCATCTCGAAATTCGAACAAAATCGGTTTCAATTTTTGATTTTTGAGATTTTCGTGAAAACGTGTTCAGTTACTGTTCTTGATTGAAAATATTTGATTTGATGTTTTTAATCGAAAATTGATTGCATGTGTGTGTTTAGAATTGTTTTTCGATGATGCTAACAAAGTCTTGAATTCCAATTGTGCAGGAATCAATCGATTTGAGAAAGATTATGTCAAGAAATCGACTTTGCGTGTCATTCATACGGTTTGCGGGTCATTCATACAGACCTGAGAACCATACTTTGCGTTTCAAGTGAGACCCGCATACCATACGTTGCGTTTCAAGTGAGACCCGCATACCATACTCTACGCTTCAAGAAGGACCCGCAAAGCTCATCTTGTGTTTCAAGAAGGACCCGCATTCTATACTATGTGTTTCCTTCAGCACCCACAAACCTCTACTTTACGGGTGTAGTGAGACCCGCAAAGTTTGTTTGCTCGTGTAGTGAGACCCGAATAGTCAGTTTAAAAAAAAAAGTCTGGAATTTTTTTTTTTTGTGTCATCTATATTTTTTGTTAAACTTTGTGTCATATCAAGTGTTTTTCAAATTGTCAATTTTTAATATTTTTCGAAAATTTTCAATTCAATCTGATTTTTGATTTTCTGATACATAGTTTGGAACGGTCACTCACTTCAAGTTGATTAATTTTTCAAGATGTCAATTTACTACAGATATTTCTGGTATTGAAGCTGAACGAAATGATCTGAAATTGAAAAATTCAGAATATCTCAAAAAGATTCAGGATTTGCAACTAAAATTGTTCACATGTGTTAAAACTCCTGAATGTATAAATTGTACTAAAAATAGTTCTAATTTTGCAGGTATTCTTTATGAAAAGGAGAAAGAGATAAAAGAGAAAGAAAGAGAGATTATGAATCTTCAAAGTCAACTGAAGACAACTGAACAGAAATCACCTGAGCTACAAGCAGAATCAGTTGAGCTTCAAAACAAGTTGAAGGCTTTCGAAGAGAATATATCTGTTTTGGAATCTGAAAACACTGAGCTTAGAAAGAATTTATCTATTTTGGAAAAACAGCTTGTTGCAAATAAAGTTGATTTTGATTCTGAAAAGAAAAACTTTTCGAAAAAGTTCTCAGATTTCTCAAAGAAGTGTTATGAAGAGAAGAAGTCAGTAGAGCTTAAATGCATCAAGCTTTCTCAACAAATCTCTGATTTTGAGAAAGTGTTGATTTTAGAAAGAGAGAAGTTTGAAAAAGAGAAGAAGGCCATAGAACAAAAGAATGTAGGATTCTTTAAAGAATTATCCGGCCAGAAAACAGAGTCAGAAAAAGGATTTGAGGAAGAAAGATCCATTTTTGAATCTGAAATCAAGAAGCTAACTTCTAAGTTGTCTGAACTGTCTGCAGCTGCGCTGAATGAACAAAAGACGAAGTCTGAATTCAAGACAAAGATTGACCAGCTTGTGAAAGAAAGAGACAACTTCGCCTCAAAGATCAAAGAACTTGAGAAATCTATTTCAAGTTTAAATCAGAAATTCATCTCTTCAAACAGGTCAGTCAAATCCTTTAATCAGATTCGTCGAACTAACCTTTTCTACGATGAATTTTTAGATGGTTCAGATACTTATCCAAGAAAAAGTTTCAAGAAAGAGAAACTGGTTTGGCAAAAGAAACCAGTCCAAGATGATAAGGAAAATGAGCTGAAAGAGAAGAAATCATGTGTACCTGTACACAAAGCAAAGAAGAACAAAGCACTTAACGGTAAGAAATTTTATTGTTCTATTTGCTGTACACATGATCATTTTCATAAATCAACTGATCATTACTGGTATGGTTCTTACTCCATAACCCCCACACGAACTGCAACTAACATTTATGGACCCAACTAACAGTGGATACCAAAGAAGAAAATTGATTCTGTGTTGCAGGCACCTCAAGCCAAGGGGGAGTAAGAGAACAATGGCTCTTGAATAACACAGTTCAAGACTTGCACCTCAATGTCAAGATAATGGCTTCTAAGAAAAACAGCTTAGGACCCGTACCTCAGAGATCAAAAAGACCTTACTCCTGTATGCTTGCATCCGATGGATATTGATGGTCTTCATCCCGAGTGAATTGATCTGATCTCTATCCTATACTTTTTCTTTGCTAGATTTTTCTGATATTGATGGTCTAACAATTCAAAAAGGGAGTGTTTGATCTCTATCCTGTTTTAACTGACATATTTCAGATGCTTAATTTAAGGGCGAGTAAAGGTGATGACTTCTGATTACTTCATATCAAAACTCACTCTATAAACCGTTTTACTGCTTTCTGTCTTTTATTTTTGAATAAATAAAATGAATAAAGTGGCTTCCGATCAAATGACAGATCAGGACCCATTTTTCAACGATCAAAGAAGGATATTATGCTAATATCCAGGGGGAGCTCAAAAGATATAAATCATTTGATCATGATTTGAGGGGGAGCCGAAAAGATCAGGACCCGTTTTTCAACGATCAAAGAAAGATATTATGCTAATATCCAGGGGGAGCTCAAAAGATATAAATCATTTGATCATGATTTGAGGGGGAGACGAAAAGGTAAAAAAAAATTTATCCTAGATCTTTGATTGTTTGAAAGAAGGACAACTTTCGAACATGAAAAACCTTTTCTTAAATGTTCAAACCACTTCTTATTCTCAAACGATTTCATGAATATAGAAGTGTGATTTTTAAAATGTTTTTCATTTTTTGCGCTTAATTGTTTAACTGACCGTGTGTTTCCAAAGATCAATACTTGTGTATTATCTTGTCCATATACTGTCAAGTATTCATACACACCGGTTCAGTATTTTCTTTAAAATTGTTATTACCATGTCTCAAATTCGAATCAATTTTTCGATGGTAATACTCCCGTTTGCAATTTCACAGTTGTTGAGCATCATTCATCTTTTTCATATTTGTGTTTTCATTGATAAATTGTTTATATTTGTTCATATAAACAAAATATCCAATTCTTTGATACCCTAGCTATTTCATTTGATCTTCTTTTAATCATTGTCAGATTCTCAAAACAATTCTCTTGACTTCATTTCATTCATTCAATATTCTTGTTTTGAGAAATCTTCAAAGTTCAAAATGCTCAAATTTCATATCTGATTTTTGATGAGCATATATACACTGACATATGATTTCTTGTGCTTTACATGTCAAGAAAAATCATTGACCAACATGTACTTTTAGGAACATGGGATTCAGTATGAGTGCTTAATAGATCTTCCATGGATTCACGATAACCAGTGTTTCCTACCCCGGAAGAAATCCTTTGAGTGATTAAGGGGAGAGGGGTTTAAAAGATTTGAGTGTTGTAGTGAGCAGAGGTAAAATGGAAATGAGAGATTGGTTAGATGTGAGTATAATGATAAAAAGAAAGAGGGTGTGAGATCAGAGTTAAAAGAATATCAGAACTCTGCACCTACCACTTTCTGAGTCAGGCAGCCACATTACTGATTGGTTCACATTTCTTTGGTGACCATCATTAAAATAGGCAAATAGCCCATGCCATCTCTTGTATACAACCCCACCAGCTACTCATTCTTTTCTTAAAAAGAGAATGTTTCACATTTTCTGGGGAAGCAACACATAATCTATCGGATCTTCTCTTGGAAGATACTAATATTGAAAAAGAAGGAAAGTTGCCCCACATTCGACCCTTTCTCATGCACATTGAGTCCATGTATAATCATTGCTGTCACAGTGATTTACATACTTTGAGCCTTATGAAACACAATCATTGTGCTAATTCTTTCAAAACACAAGCACGAGCACACAGAGAATATTTTTTTCTGTCAGAACATTCATAGAATTACCTTGTGTCTTTCAATGATTGAATGGAAGTCATGGGGAGTCAACATCAAACCAGCTCCTTACATTGTACATCCGTTGTACACAGTAACTTCGTGTTACTGACAGGCATTTCTAACTGTTTCATTTGTTGAATCAGGGTTACACGCTCATTATGTCTGAATTTGAAAAGATTCGGATATATACAGTTCATGATTCGGCTCTTCAGATCAAAAGTACAGCAATATCAAGGGGAGATTGTTTGTTGTTCACAAAGGGGGAAATCAAAGCCTATGTTGAAATTGATGATATTTTGATGATAATGATGCTCACATCATCAAAAAGGGAGAGAATTATAAAGATTCAATTTCAGAGT
The DNA here is from genome assembly GCA_954870635.1 of Arctium minus. Classification (NCBI taxonomy): domain Eukaryota; kingdom Viridiplantae; phylum Streptophyta; class Magnoliopsida; order Asterales; family Asteraceae; genus Arctium; species Arctium minus. The sequence goes on from OX941080.1 coordinate 145,338,227, forward strand.
TCAAGTTCAAAGTTCAAGCCTAAAGTTCAATTTGCTTCCGTTGTTTCAAACGCTGTTTCAAAGGATGTTTCAAACGTTGTTTCAAAGACTGTTTCAAAGGCTGATTCAAAGTCAAAAGCTTCTTCAAAAGTTTCTTCAAAAGAAAATTTCAAGAATTCAAGTAGGTTTGTTCTTCCGAAGACGATTCAGAGATCAAAGTGATGAAGATACAATTTTGTTTGAAGACGAAAGACTTTTCAGAAATGAAGTTTCAAGAATTTCCTGTTTTGTTCAAGGCATGTTGACTTTCCAAAGCTTCAAAGATTAAAAAGACTTTCCAAGATTCTTCAAAAGCTGCAAAAGAGCAAAGTTTTTGAAAGCTTCAAGAGACAAAAGATGAAGAATCAAGAGTTGAAGATCTGCATCAAATTTTTATTAAATCTTGAATACAAAGGGGGAGATTGTTAAGTCTATATATTGTATCCAAGATTTAATAGGAAAGTCAAATGTGTAAAAGTCAACATTGACATTGTAATAGTTAGTCAAAGTAAGTTTACTTTCCTTAGTAGTTAAGTCTTTGTTAGTTTTGTGGGTATATATAGGTTTTCCTTTGTAATCATGTGATAACGAACTAGTGTGGCTAAAGCATTCATTGTAATATTTTAGAGTGTGTGTAATGCAAGATCTACTTTCTCTCTCTAGATTCTCTCTCTAGATTCTCTCTCTAGTTCTTGAGCTTATTTGACATATATTGAGTAATTAGCTTGTTGTGATTGGGATTTATGTTTAACAAGTAATTTATTATTAATGCGGATTGTTGGTAGTGAAAAAAATACACATACTAATCGTAAGAAGCAACTTTAATTTCTTTAGAGGATTGTCATGAGTTCTAAACATGGCTCTGATACCAATTATAATTCATAAATAACTTTATGCCCAAGATTTTAGAAAACATGATAATCATACATAGAGAAATATATACATACCTGATGATGCCATTACGATAGTATGCGTACCGTAGGATGAAGTATGAAACCTTCAATTATTATTGATTTCTCTCTTCTTTTCACCTCTATTATGAGTTATGATGTTTTGAGATAAGATTGAATTGATGGAATTCAATCCTTTATATAAGCGAAGAGAGGACCAAACACTTAAACACTTTAATGATCATCTTCCATCAAGATAATCTTAATTGTATTAGGACTTATCTCCTTTTAAATAATAACCGATATAATTTAGTATATCCCAAATAAAGACAAAAGTGAATTGTGGATTTGGTCCCCATGTTTTGATAGTTTCTTTGACTAGGGTCCCTATAGTATGTTTATTGTGTATTTGGTCCTTATGGTATTCAATTTTTCTTGGTTATGGTCCCTTTGACTAACGTCTCCGTTAAATCAAGAGCTATTTTAGCATTTTTGCATATTCTTGTCTTTTTCTTATAAAAAATAATAACAATTTTTTATCCACACAAATATATGTGTGTGTGTGTGTATATATATATGTATAACATCAAAATAAATAAAAATAAGATATTATTTTATGATTTGATTTGTTTAAATTAAAAAATCAATCACATTAAATATGATTTAATTTTGTTGTTTTAGTACTTTTGCCTATTTGGGTATGAAAAAGATGGTTGAAATTTATAAAAATGATTTGTCCAATTTTAAGTTACGAATATGATGTTATGTATGGATCTTTCATTTCGTTAAAATTTAAATAGTTGACTTTGAGTTTTTGCCTAAAAAACAACATAGAAATTGGAACCTTTAATTTTAGGATGACAAAATTAGAGTTCATTTCTCAATGGTTTTCAATGACTTTGGTGTTAAAATATCGATAATAAGCTTATTTGTTGCTATGATAATAAAAAACCAATAAAATTAAATCGTCTTTAACATAATTGAGATTTTAATTTAATAAATCAAATCATAAAATCATTTCTTATTTTATTCGCTCTAAATAAAATAAGATATAGTTTTATGATCCGAGATTTCTTTAAATTAAAATTTTAATTACACTAAAACAATGAAACCATATAATTTTCCACCATTACAATAAAATAATAAAATTAAATCGTATTTAATTTAACTAATTTTTTACAAAAAATTAAACAATCAAAAGCATACAATAACATCCTATTTTATTTATTTTGATATCATTATATATATGTGTGTGTGTATGAATAAAAATATTGTTATTATTCTTTTTATCATAAAAAGACAAATATTAGGCAAAATGACTAAAATGATCATTGATTTAACGGAGTTAACGGAGGCGTTAGTCAGAAGGACCATGACCAAGACAAATTGAATACCACAAAGATCAAATCCACAATAAGCATACTATAGGGACCCTAGTCAAAGAAATTATCAAAACACGAAGACCAAATCCACAGTTCACTCTAAAATCACGGGTGGGTCTTGCAGTCAAGCTCCCTTCTGCCTTTGCACTCGAGGGCCAATCTCCGTCCCTTGACCATATTAAGTTTAATAAATAAGATATAATTATCTTACATTTAATTCATAAAAGTTACATTTCATTAATTAGTTGAAAAAATAACACTTACAAAATATTGACAAGTTTGGTTCATTTGTGAAAAATATAGCTATAAAGTAAAAAAGAAATACAAATTGGCCAGTTTGATCAATTTTAGAATTAATATAAACACAGCGTTTATCGATAAATGATCCTAAAATCCAAAAAAATGTGATGGTGAAGTGGGTGTGAATAATTTTAGTAATTTCTTATTGAAGGATGTTTTCAATTTAAGATCTAATAAAATGATTTTTTTAAATCAACTAGAAGCGTACTCGCGCAATGCAGCGAGATAAATCACGATTTTAATGTTTTATTTTCTTTTTTTGTCGATTTACAGTACGATTTTGGATGGTTTTGAAAAAGTGATAATGTTTTTTTTTGTAAATTTGTTTAATTTAGGCTTAATAATATAATGTTTTTTATATAAAAAAAATTAAGTATTTTGTTAGAATTCAATGATTATCTTATATATTTTAATGACATCTAGAAAAAATAACCAATTACATATTTAATAATATAATTAAAACAAAATTATAGTAATATAATATATTAATTAATAGTGATACATGAAAAGATTTGCATAAAAGGAAGGTCTTGCACATATCAAATTGGTGGGTGTTAGAAGTCTACAGTAGTAATATGTATCTTGTGCTTTGATACTTGTAAATTAAGAGATTTTTAAAATCTTGCATAAAATGATGATACCTTATGCCTAATAATTTGTATTTAAGAGTTTTTTATCCGTGCTTTATAATATAGTATAGATATAAGCCCTCTACAAACCCCAATATCTTCCTCTCCTCTCCTCTCCTCAGACGTTTGCGACACCTTATCGTGGACTTTTTGTTGCTATTATTTTACAAGTATTTTTTGTTGCTATTATTTTACAAGTATAAAATTGAATTTTAGCTAAAATTTTATATTCCTAAGAATAATTTGTTAAACTTTGGTAATAAATTAAAGGACTAAATGCATAAAAAATTTAGACTTGTGAGGTGCGCATCGGGCGGGTTCGGGTTGGAAAATCAAAAATCCGATCGGATTTCGGATATGGAAATCAATTAAGACCTGAATTTTAGGTTTCGGATTGCTTCAGGTTTGGGTTGGTCGGGTTTCAGGTTGATATCGGTAGGGTTCGGGTATTACTATAATGCAATATATATATATATATATATATATAAATTCAATCGATTTTGAGAATGAATTCAATCTACTGAGAGATCGATATTAAATTTATAAATTATAAAACATTTCGACCGACTAAAATTTATGATTTTCAAAATACAATTAGACAAATAAATATATTTATATAGTATATAAATATGTATGTATATTATTTCGGGTTTTCGGACGGATCGGGTGACCAAAGATCAAACCCAACCCGAACCCAAATATCCCAAAAAGTTGGGTTTCGGATTTTCAGATTTCGGGGTATTCGGTTTTTGCAAAAACGCCTTATTTTCGGTTCGGATTCGGGATCGAATTTCAGACTTTTCGGGTTTTGCACACATCTTGATAGAGATAAGTGTTTTGTATCAAGGTGGAGTCACGAGTGTTGAAAATTATGATACAAAAGAAAACGAGATGTTTTGGGGTTTTTGCCTTTCTGGCATGGTCGCACCTTATGATCAAGCTTGGGCAGACGTAGTGATATTTAGTATACATAAAATTATGAGTGGTCTAACACGACCGAACCTTATGATCAAGCCCAGGTGGGTGTAATGGTATCTCGTAAACAGAAACTTTTGAGTTTTTAGGCATGAATGCACCGTAACGATAATTCTGATCTTAATACTAACAAGTATGGTATTCTTAAATTGACAAAATATTCAATTATGCACTAAAAAAATATTGGTGCTAAATTGGTCAAAAATGAACCTGACCAAATATGCTCTCTAATGCAAAGAAACCTAGAGATGGACATGTAAGGGCCAATAAATATATATATATATATATATATATATATGGGTTTATACGAGAACAACATCTATTTAAGAAAATCATATATGATTCACAATACTATGCAAAAATCACATATGATTTTTGTCTTGACATCCCCCGGGTCCGATTTTTTCGGGTTAGTGCAAAATCACATATGATTTTGTACATGATCTGCTGTTTTTTGTTGTTTTCTTGTTTTCTTAAATAATTAACGTTCTCATTTGAACCTTCCCCCCCCCTCTCTCTCTCTATATATATATATATGGACCAATGTTTTTCTATATATATATATATATAGATATGGACCAATGTTTTTCGTATATATAGTAATCGTCAAAAACAATTTCTTAGGTAAAAGGGGCGTAAAGCTTCTATGAATTATATTGGAGAATAAAATCTGTAAAAATTAAATGATCATTTCTTTTCTACTCTAACTTATTGCTTCCATATCAAAGTTTAAGATTATTGGTTATTGTTATTTCTATCTCTATTTGATTGCTTTTGTGCTTCAACATTCATTAGACAACAATTTTAAAAACATTTCAGCTCTTGCGCTTGTTATTGTTATCATAAAGAACAAGAATAAGATCTAAAGTTATAAATGACATATGTGTTTTTGATTTTGAAATTGATGATTCTGAAAATTTTGTTTGAACCCTAGAAGTTTAAAAACAACGATGAAAAACACATCAGCATAGGATGAGATATATTCCCAAATGATTTATGTTGTTTCACATGAAATGTTATTCCAAACAATCAATATTGTGACATAAATGATGTCATATGTCTTATGATGTCTTTAATGGTAGAAGAGAACGTTGAAAAAAAAATATAGAGTAAATTACAAATTTCGTGCCTGTGATTATTGACAATTTTGGATTGCGTCCCCTGAACGAAATAATTACGTGTATGGTCATCACGGTTTCACTTTCATTATGGATTGGGTCCCTTCTCCTAACTCCACTAACTAGTGTTCCGTTAAGTTAAGGTTAATATCGTCTTTTTACAATTTTCTTTTATTTTTTTATGAAAATTATACTTATTATATTATGATATTATATATATTAAAAAACATATTTGGAAGCTTTCATGATTCAAAGTGTTTTGCAAGAGGAGATGAAGATCGTCCCTATCATCAAACCCGCCAACTCCTCGATCTCGACTGAAACCAAAACCACAGTCGGTGAAGGCAACAACTTTGACCGCTTCATCTTCCAGGTTTGTTTTTGCGGTGATCTCCGTCTCCAAGAACTCCCTTTGTGTTTTTCCTTGCGATCTCCATCTCGAATCTGTTTTTAAAAAAGTGACTCTTTGAATCGTTTTTGAGAATATCGATCTCAATTACAAAGCAACCAAGCTCAGATTAGGACTGTCGTAACCAATGACCAGTCGAAGATAAAGACAAGTCTTTCCAGTTCACCGGAGATGGAATCCAACACCTCCACATATGAAAACAAATCAAGATCTGCACCACCCACCAAGTAAGTTACAGAATACATGCAAATTGTACTGTAAATTCCATATTTTGATGATACCCCACGTGCAAAAAAAACTAATGTCAACCGAATGGTTTTCGGGAACAAATTGTAATTTACTCTCATGCCAAGCCACCGTGAAGAAATTATGTTCAAGATCTGTTCTCTACCTATGTCTTATAAATAGTTATGATATAAATACTTTTATTTTTCATTTTTGGGAAGAAAATTAAATAAAAATGTAAAAAGCCCCAAGTAGCCCTTACTTAACTGAATATTTTTTTTAATGGAGTTAGAGCAAGGGACCTCATCCATAACAAAAATGAAACCACAGTGACTTACTTCCAATATAAAGAAAGCTAGACAACCAACAAATAACTAGCATAAAGGTTAAAAGTTAAATAGTTTTCAATTCAAAATGAAAAATAAAGGAAGAGATGGATAGAAGACTAGCTAGGTATCGTGATGAGAAAGTAAAAACCAAATAATAGGATAGAAGTCGAACACAATCAAATCACATATAATTAGGCAATATTTAAGAACTTCTAAATGTAAAAACCAAGAACGAAGGACATATGTTGGGAATAGACACAACCCATGTTACATTCAATTATAAATCGAATAGATATGAAAGTCAAGACACATATGAAACAAGAATGACCAAAGTTGCACATAGTACGTGGTGAGCCAAAATCCAGACAAGGATAGTGATTAAAATCAACAATAATCTTACACTTAAGAACACCCCAAATCACCCCACAAAATCACAACCTTGTTTATACACGAATAAATGGGAAAACACCACAAAACAGAATAGTCAACATCAAATAGTAGCATAGAAATTGTACATAATCAAAACAGATAAAATCAGGAAAAAAAATTAAAACGAGTAAAGATAAAAATCGGCAACGATGAAATATGTTTGGACTACACACAACCCGCTCTACATGCAAAACGAATAAATATTTAAGTCAAGATACACATGAATGAAAATATTATGCATACACAAGATACGGTCATTTAAAGGTCAAAATAAAAGACGTAATACTCAATGTTGCTACGTAAGGAAAAAACAAATAAGTGAGGATGTCAAAATAAGCAAAAACAAAAATTTCGTTCATAGATTGAATGAAACATGCAAGAAAGGAAAACGTGATAGAAACATAGATGTTCATCAAAATTTACAATAGAAAAGATGCACAAATATCAACCCACGTTACTTCCAATAGTAAACAGAATAGACATGAAAGCAGGGGCAGAGCCAGAATTTAGTATCAGGGGGAGCACTAATGCATGGGATACAATCCATCACCTCTAAGAGCACTTCAATTCCGACATTTTTTTGGCAACATATGGTTTTTACTTAAAGAGGCTATTTACCAAATGCTAACCTGGTAAGCGCTTACCAAATCACTTACTTTATAGAGTGAGCATGACAAAAAATGAGAATTTTACCCGGTAAAAGGAATGACAATAACTAAGAATTTTACCCAGTAAATGAGGATTATGTCTCTATACCTGTTAGTGTTTACGGATAAGAGACACTTATCAACACCTTACTATGTCATTTGATGATCAAGAATCTTACCAAAGTAAGTTGGATGGTAACTCCTACTTGACAAAAACCTACCGCCGTGAACAATTGATAAACGGTCCCTAAAAATACTAAAGCAACAATATCAAGAGTTTTGAAAGGAGCATTAAACATTTTATATTTGGAGCCACAAATCATATAGTTCAAAATCTGATTCTTCAACCCCATGGGGGCCAATGAATAATGCAAATACTTGTAATGCATCAATTACACCAAGAATTTATGTGAGGCAGGAGATGAGATGAAACACGGATGAGTAAAACAAATTTAAAATATTAAAAATGGGATGAATCCCAGAAGGTGGTCCTAATTTGGCTTTGCCACTGCATGAAAGTCAAGCTACACATAAAACAAGAATGACCAAAATTGCACATAATACATGATAAGCTAAAATCAAGACAAAAATAGTGATTAAAATCAACAATAATCTTAATCTTAAGAAAGCAGATTATCTCACAAAATCCACATCGTTGTTTATACACAAGTAAATGGGAAAACACCACCAAAGAGAATAGTCAATAACAAATAATTGGATATAAGTTTGTACACAATCAAAACATATAAAATCAGGCAAAATTTAAAAAAAAAAGTAAAAGTTAAAATATACAACCATGTTTATAAAACAAAGAACTGGGTAAACGGCACAAGAAAGAAAATAAGGCAACCTTTAACAAATGATTTATCACACAAATACAAAATTAAAGCTCAACAAAAATATAAAAAGGTTGCACATCAACAAAATCCCAATACATCAAATGTCAAAATAAACGAGAACGGAAATAGTTATGCCAAGTATTATACATTAGGGTGAGCATCGAGCGAGTCAGGCAGGTTCGGGTGTGAAAATCAATAACCCGATCGGATTTCGGATATGGAAAACGAAGCTCCAAACTTTGGGTCTCAAATTTCGGCTTACTTCGGTTCGGGTTCCTCGGGTTTCGGGTTGAGTTCGGTCGGATTTCGGGTATAATTATATGCAAAGAATTTATAATATTCGACCACTTTTTAAGATAAACTCAATTGGTTGAGAGGATTGATAGTAGGTTTAATCTCTAGAAAAGACTACGACCGACTAGAATTTACGATTTTTAAAGGATAATTAGATAAATAATTATATTTATATAATACATACATACATACATATATATATATATGTGTGTGTGTGTGTGTGTGGTGTGTATGTCGGGTTTTTGGACGGATCAGGTGGCGAGAAATCAAACCCAACCCGAACCTAAATATCCCCCAAAAAATTCAGGTTTCGGATTTTTGGATTTCGAGGCATTCGGGTTTTACACAAACACCTCAATTACGGTTCGGGTTCGGTTTGGATTTTCGGACCATTCGGGTTTTGCACACCCCAAATTATACAGTTAAAATCTAACAAATATATATGTCCCTACAACACGAAATGAAAAATTCGGTGCAAGGACAATCTATGTAAAAAAAGAAGAAAAAAGTGAGGATGTCAAAACAGGCAACCAAAAATTTCTTTCTTAGAGCAAATGAAGCAAGAAAGAAAAACGTAATGCAAACAGAGATGCTCATCCTCAGAATTTACAATAGAAAATGTGAACAAAATAACAACTTGCACTACATTCAATAGTAAATCCAATAAACATGAAAATCAAGATACACATTGAATATGAATTACCAAAGTTGCACTTAGTATGCTAAGCCAAAATCCAGACAAGCATATTGATCAAAATCAACAATAATTAAAAACTTAAGCAAACTCATCCATCTCAAAAAATCCACAATCTTGTTTATACATGAAAAATTGGGAAAACACCACCAAAGAGAATAGTAAATATCAAATAATATCACAAAAATTTGTACACAATCAAAACAAATAAAATCAGCTACGATTTAGACCAAGTAAAAATAAAAATCGACAACGATCAAATATATTTAGACTACAAACACACTTTATATACAAATCAAATTAATATAAAAATTCAAGATACACATTAATGGAAAGGTTATGCATACACAAGATACCGTCATTAAAAGTCAACAAGAATATAAAAAAGTTGCACATCGACAAAAATCCAATACATCAAAAGTCAAAATAAACAAGAACGTGAATTGTTATGCCAAGTATTATACAGTTAAAATCTATCACATATACGTCCCTACAACACAAAATGGAAAACTTGGTGCAAAGACAATCTATGTAAATAAAGAACAAACAATTAACGATGTCAAAACGAACAAACAAAAATTTCATTCTTAGACCAAATAAAACAAAAAAAGGAAAACGTGATACAGATTGTGATGTTCACCTTAAAATATACGATGGAAGATATGCACAAAAAGATAACAACATAAATGAAAGATATGTACACATGCTCCTACTCATTAAAGACTTCAAATCAGCTAAATAAGTCATTACACACATACAAAAACTTGTTGATATAAAAAGTTAACCATAAGATAGTCAAAATCAAGAACAGTACGAAGGTCATGCACATATATTATCCCACCACATTGATAAAAATCAGTATATCTAAAAATCAACAAGAACAAAATGACAGAAATTTCACACGCTCTCATTTACTCAAAATGCAAACTACAAAAAAACATGTGCAACCCAGACAAGATAAAAAATTATTAACACTAAATAACAACAAATAAAATTATTGTGAAAAAAATTAAAAGTCGAAATTTAAGTTGCAAACCAAAATTAAGAAAAAAAAATAGAAATTGTTGCCGATATAAGATACCCAATTAGTAAAAAAACAAAAAAAAACAAAAAAAAACAAAGAATTTGAAAAAATAGGTGAATGGTCAGATGTGGACAATTAAATGATATGGCCTAAGTTAATCATGAGATGTATGCAACATTATTCTGAGAACAATTGTGAATGGAGAAATCCCAAATGTGCTTGAAACTTCTTTTTTCGCAAATTCAAATATTGTGCAAAATACCAATCTGCACATACACACCTGTCAACATAAGAATTAAATTAACATGTTAGTAAGTGGCTAAATTACCATGGAATTGAAACTGTAAGTAGAACCCAATCTCTCTACGATTCATATTTGTTAGTGTATATATGTGTATAAGGCCCAGGCCCGTGGGCCCATATAGTCTCTGTTTATAAAACCCTTGTATCTTCTAGTCTAGGTGAACTTTTCTCATTTGTTGTTTTACATATTGTACGTTTATTCTCTCAATCAATATATCGAAGTCTCAAGCCTTCAGCATATTCATCGTCTCTTTCAATCATCATCATCTTCTAACATGGTATCAGAGCTGTAGGTTTGCTTTCTTCCTCACTCTCATCGTCATCATCCTTCTCTCGCCGTCGCTTCTTATCTCGCCGTCGCTGCAGTCAACCGAAACCCCAGCCAACGCCGCCCTCTCTGTCTCTCATCGCCATCGCCACACTCCCGGGTACGTTCCAGTAACTCTAGTCGTCGCCACACTCCCCAGAAGAATACCGGTCGCACACCCTACCAGTCCATACCGGTCGCACACCCTACCGGTCCATACCGGTCGTAAGTCTACCGGTCCATACCGGTCACAACACCCTACCGGTTCATACCGGTCGCAACATCAGACCGGTCGATACCTGTCACTCTAGTGCAATTCTGAACTGTTTCTCGTCACATCCATGGCTGCCAATCTCAGTCTCTCAAATCCCATCTCGATTGTTTTGAATGGTAGCAACTACATCCTATTGCATCACCATATGACAATTCTGCTAAAATCTCATGGGCTTTACACCTATGTTACTGTGCATCCAAACTTCCAGTTCAGGCAGCAACTGAGAATGCTGTTGATTTTGCAAAACGCATGAATGAGTGGGACATCAATAATGCTCGTATTATGGGTTTCACTAATGCCTCAACTACTCCTGAGATCAACCAACAGTTTCTTGGCTATGTCACCGCCAAAAGTCTCTGGGATTTTCTCGCTAAGCGGTACACGTCATCGGGCTATCTCATCAATATTAACTGTGGACCACCTTTCAGAACAAACGCCAGCTTCCTGATCAATCCGTAAACTCTTATATCTCTGAAATGCAGTCTCTCAGAGATCATATAAGTCTTGGAGCACCACAAATTTTTGATGAAACAGCTCAACAATTCACAGCCTACTTCAACCAGCTACATTTGATCACCATTCTGATGGGTCTTACTGATAAATTTGAGAATGTTCGTGCTTCTCTTCTTCATAGGCAACCACTACCTACACTTGAAGAAGCCATATCAGAATTGTTAAGTGAAGAAACCCATCTTCACATGCGCTCACCGATGCCCACTATTGATAGCGTTCTCTACACGTCTCATCCCAAGTCCAAAGGTAAATGGACCAACAACAACCATTCCAAATCTGTGGGAAAGATGAACACATCTGAGTGTGCCTTTTGCCATTCTACTGCTCATCTTCTCCTTGATTGTCCTATTCGCAAGTGTCGTCGGTGTGGTATCACTCATCCGTGCCATTATGAGTCTGACTGCCCTAAGAACTCAAAGAACACTGGCCCTCAGAACCGGACTCACGTTGTTGCTGGGTCTACTCTCGCTGATAACGAGGTCTCTCCAGCCTCCTCACCTGAGCTCATGGAACTGATGCGTCGCAATCAGGAGCTCATGGAGCAGATCATGTCTGGTGCTATGGGTATGAATTCTCAACACTCAACTGCATCAGGTAACTCATGGCTTTTTGACTCTGGGTGTTGCAATCATATGACTCCCTGCACTGATGGTTTTGTTTCTAAGAAACCACCTCAGCATTTTACGTCAGTATGAACTGCTGACAACACTGGCCTACCGGTATCTTTTAGTGGAAATGTCTCCACTCCTCATATACAATTACCGGATATTCTAAATATTCTGAAACTATCTCTGAGCTTAGTTTCGATTGCGCAACTTCTAGAATCTAATCTGATCATTTTATTTCATTCTTCTTGTTGTGTTGTACAGGATCCAAAGACCAAGCAGATCCTTGGACTCGGCCGTAAAGTTGGACGGATGATTGAAGTGGTCTACCTTCGTCTTGCATTACCCTCTTCAAGTCTTGTTGCCTTAGTTTCCAGCACTTCTTCCTTTGACTTGTGGCATGCCCGACTAGGTCACTTATCTCTAGCCAGAATAAAACCATTAGCTAATGTAGGGGTGTTAGGAAATTGTATGTCAACTGACAATATTTCTTGTTTATCATGCAAACTTGGCAAACATCATGCTTTATCTTTTGAAACAAATGATTTTAATTATACTTCTCCTTTTGATCTTATTCATTCTGATGTATGGGGACCCGCACCACATCCATCCATGGGGGGTGCTCGATATTTTGTTATTTTTATTGATGATCATACACGTTTCACATGGATATATCTCATGAAACATCGTTCGGAGCTACCTAAAATTTATATTATGTTTGCTCGGATGATTCACACCCAATTCTCAAAATCTATAAAGATTCTTAGGGCTGACAATGCTATGGAATACAAAGAGTCGTCTCTTTTCTCCTTTCTTCAATCTCAGGGGACTCTCTCTCAGTACTCCTGTCCCGGCACATCACCTCAAAATGGTCGTGCCGAACGCAAACACCGTCATATTCTTGATACGGTTCGCACTCTTCTCATTTCTGCAAAATGTCCAGAATGTTTTTGGGGTGAAGCTGCTTTCACTGCAGTTTATACTATCAATCGTCATCCTACTCCCATCCTTAATAATAGGTCTCCTTATGAGGCTCTTCATGAGATCACTCCTGCCTATGAACTTCTAAAAGTTTGGGGTAGTGCGTGTTTTGTTCAGTTACAACATCATGAACATACCAAACCTGAACCTCGCTCCAGACTTTGCTGCTTCCTTGGATATGGTATTGAGCATAAGGGTTATCGCTGCTGGGATCCTATCTCCCAGCGTCTTCGTATATCTCGTCATGTTACCTTCTGGGAACATGTTCCTTTTTCTTCTATATCTAAGTTTCGTGAGTCCTCTACCTTCACCGCTCCGTTCTTTACTGATGCTTCCGTCTCATTGGACTCACTCCAATCTGACATCACTTCATCTCCGCCTATTGTTCAAACACCTCCCGAATTCTCCTCTCCTTCAGAGTCTCCTGCCTCTACACCGCCTACTTCTCTTAATTTTCCTGATCCACATCAATCATCTGCTCCATCCGCACAACCAACATCTGAGCTGCCTGCTGAGTCTTTGGCTCCTGGAACGTCTCAATCTCCGAATGTTAGATGATCAGATGGGGTAAGACAAGTTCCCTCTCATCTTTGTGATTATCATGTTTATGCTACTCTGTTGTCCAATCACGAACCTACTTCTTACAAGGAAGCCTCCTCTAATCCTGATTGGCAAAAAGCTATGGCTGAGGAACTTCAGGCTCTTGACAAAGCTCAGACATGGGAATCTGTCCCTCTTCCACCGGGCAAGTCACCCATTGGTTCCAAATGGGTGTTCAAAATCAAGACAAAATCTGATGGCTCTATTGATCGGTACAAAGCTCGCCTTGTAGCCAAGGGCTTCAATCAAGAGTACGACATTGATTATGAGCAGACATTTGCACCTGTTGCTCGAGTCACTTCTGTTAGCAGTCTCCTAGCCATCGCAACTACCAAACAATGGCCTCTCTTTCAGATGGATGTTAAGAATGCCTTCTTGAACGGTGACTTATCTGAGGAAGTCTACATGACACCTCCTCCAGGCGTTCGACTTCCACAAGGTCATGTTTGTCGTCTTCGGAAGGCTCTTTATGGACTCAAGCAAGCTCCGCGAGCTTGGTTTGAGAAGTTCAGTTCCACAGTCACCTCTCTAGGTTTCTCACCCAGCCACTATGATTCCGGACTGTTTACTCGGACCACTGAGGCTGGCACAATCTTACTTCTTTTGTATGTGGATGATATGATTATTACTGGCAGTGACTCTACAAGCATAGCTCATCTCAAGACATCTCTCAGCTCCTGTTTTGAGATGAAGGACCTTGGCTCTTTACACTATTTTCTTGGTCTTGAGGTGCTCTCCGATCCATCGGGAATTTATCTTTGTCAAGCCAAATACACCTCAGATCTCTTGTCAAAAGTTGGGCTTACTGACAACAAAACTGCATCCACTCCTCTTGAGCACAACCTTCATTTAGCTCCGAATGCTGGACCTCCTCTGCGTGATCCTACTTTGTATCGACAGTTAGTGGGGTCACTTGTTTACCTGACAGTGACTCGCCCTGACATTGCCTATGTTGTTCATACCGTCAGTCAGTTCATGTCTGCACCCTGTTCTGATCACTATGCTGCTGTCCTGCGCATTCTTCGATATTTAAAAGGGACCATGTTTCATGGTCTTCACTTTACATCCACATCATCATTGACTTTGCGATGATTTTCTGATGTTGATTGGGACAATGACATGAATGATCGTCGCTCCACTACCGGCTACTGTTTCTTTCTTGGAGACTCACTCATATCTTGGAGGAGCAAGAAACAATCTCTCACAGCTCGATCCAGTACTGAAGCTGAGTATCGAGCACTAGCTGACACGACTCAAGAACTTGTGTGGTTACGCTGGCTACTCTCTGACATGGGGGATCCTCAACATTCTCCAACTCCATTGTGGTGCGACAACAACAGTGCGATTCATATTGCTCACAATGATGTCTTTCACGAGCGAACGAAGCATATTGAAATTGACTGTCACTTTGTTCGTCAACACGTGACTCGTCAGACTATCCAACTTCTTCCTATTTCAACTATTGATCAACCGACCGACATTTTCACTAAAGCTCATCTACCAGGACGGTTTCGTGATCTAGTTTCCAAACTCCATTTGGCTCATTCTTCTCCCGATTGAGTTTGAGGGGGGATGTTAGTGTATATATGTGTATAAGGCCCAGACCCAGGCCCGTGGGCCCATATAGTCTCTGTATATAAAACCCTTGTATCTTCTAGTCTAGGTTAACTTTTCTCATTTGTTGTTTTACATATTGTACGTTTATTCTCTCAATCAATATATCGAAGTCTCAAGCCTTCAGCATATTCATCGTCTCTTTCAATCATCATCATCTTCTAACAATATTGTCGGTATGGTCTTCCATATAGACATATCATTCAGTGCATCGATTTATAAATCCCTAGATCTTTGCTAATAAACTAGATACCCTGCAAGGACATAAACTAGGATCCAAGAAACAATTATATCTTGTTAATTACTTATATAAATATTGTTCGCATTGATTCAAATAACGAAAGAAAATTTGTAAGCGCATCAACAGAAAAACACATAATAGAAGAACATGAAAACTAACCTTATTGTTAAACGAGAGTGAGCCTTACCTTTCTTACTCCAGATACATTTCATTTTGCCATTCTCGATACATGTAGCTATACTTTGAGAATCCAACTACTGCGTATTATGTATCTAGAAATTTAAGTTACAAACAAAACGTAAGAGGAATAAAAACTGTTGTCAATATACATTACCCCATTAGTAAAAAATAAAAATAAAAAGCAAAGAATTTCAAAACAAAAAAACATGTGAAATGTCAAGTGTGGACGATTAAATGATATGGCATAATTTAATCATGAAATTGTAACACCCTTAGATCTGAAGATAACCACTAATTTGAAATTTTCTAAATACATCGATAAATGATACATCTCCAATCACAATTTATTAATTTGCCTCAATACACACATTTCATTCTATACATACAGTCTATAATAAGGACGGGTGCTACTAAAACCCCATAACAGTCGCTACCTCCAACTGCGAAAGCCTTAACCAACTACTTACCCTTGTGAAAACTGAAGCACATCTCTGCGCTACTGCTAGAAACAAACCCCCAACTGGAACCTGATGCACATGCCGAAAATTTAAAAAAAAAGTTAGGCTTGACGCCTAGTGAGCCCAAGAGTTTTCAACATAAATAAATTAATCGTTTACAAAGGAAGAATGCAATTAAATCATAATCTTTCAAAATGATATGCTTCACTTATGTAAGCGACTCGTTTAACAATAATCATGCATTTTGACGAAAGAGACACCGAGTTAATCATTAATCAAACCAAAGTGTTTATAGAAGCGGAGATCCCAATATAAAACATTCTTTTGAAAATTTCAGTTCAACCCAAAACTTGCTAAAAAGTAAGCTAGAGAGAGGACTCCCGCTTTTTATCAAACGCGGGTGAAAATATTATACTTCGAAATACCCAACACGGGTGGAACATATTACACAACTCTTAAACCATAGATGAAAAATCTATATCAATGAATATTGTCGTGGACACGGATGTTAGACCCAAAACTCACACGAAACGGGAATAGAAATAGAACTCTGAATTAAATAATATAACATCCCAACCAAAATATAAACAAGCGGATCGATTATTAAAATAAAATTCTCAATGATCGAATAATAATCCATGCCATAACGGTCCCCAACTTACAATAATTAAATCAAGGTTTGCTATAAACAACCTATACACAACTGAGATAAAAGAGAAAACTAAATGCTGGTCTTCTATCCGCCCGCTAGACCTTCTCTTTGCCCTTAGCTGGTTTGTCTAAAACACGACGGCCTGACCATTTAAGGTCCAACCCCATAATTTGTTTTCCACTAACCGGCCCAAGATGAAATAAAATACATGTGGGCTCAAATTGAACACACGTAGGCTTCGGCCCAATCTTCTCAATCGTGACCGGGATGGCAACCTCCGACCGGAACAAGGAATTGCGACCGATATTCATCAATAACATCGACCGGTATTCATCAATATTACCGACCGGTATTCATAAATGACATCGACCGGTAACAATTTTCGACCGATTTCGACCTCGACCGGTGTCGACCTCGACCGATATCAACTTTCGACCGGGGTTAATCGTTCGAACAAAACCCAGAAATAAGATTTACAGAAGCCTCAGAATCACAGCTTACTTACATAATTTGAATTAAACCCACCCTTTAACAACAACGATTATTTTCAGCTTCAATCATAATGACTTCGCTCACTCAAATTAATAAGACTAAAAATTAAGTAATATCAGCCCTCATCCTCAACTCTCATCACCCTCAGATTACACCCACCTATCAACAGATCGATAAATAAAATCCCAAAACTAGAACCATTACTGAAAGGAACAATTAGAGATGAATAATGTAAGTTATCATATGATTACCTCCAAGAGATTACAAATTCCCCTCTGCGATCCTTCAGACTTCTTTCTCCTTTGACCTAGCTCCAAAATCGCCCCTGCCTCTCTTCAAAATCAGCCGTCCCCAAAAGTGATTGCACAAAACCCTAGATTACCCCTTATAATAAGTATTTTCACTTAACCCCCTTCAAACAAAAGTTTTGACCATACTCC
This sequence comes from Arctium minus, assembly GCA_954870635.1. Classification (NCBI taxonomy): domain Eukaryota; kingdom Viridiplantae; phylum Streptophyta; class Magnoliopsida; order Asterales; family Asteraceae; genus Arctium; species Arctium minus. The sequence goes on from OX941080.1 coordinate 145,356,089, forward strand.
ACCCCAAGCTTTGAGATTATTGCTTTTTAGTCCGGGATATTACAATATCCCCCCTCAAGAGAATTCTGTCCTCAGAATTCATTCTTTGAACAAACTGGGATATTGATCCCTCATAACCGACTCTAACTCCCAAGTCGCTTCTTGCCCTTTGTGGAATTGCCACTGAACCTTTACCAAGGAAATTTCCTTATTCCTTAACTTTTTCACTTTACGATCCAAAATCTTTACTGGTTCCTCTACAAAGCTTATCCTTTCATCTATTTGGACATCTTCTAACGGTAACACAACGTCACTTTCTGCTAAACACTTTTTCAGGTTGGATACATGGAAAACAGGGTGTACTCCTCGCAAATTGTAACACCCTAAAAATTAGCGGAAATAAAAATCGAAAATTCAGCAATAAACTAAACTTGCAGAATAAAGTATAACCATCCCAACATACAAAGTCATCCCAAACGGGGTATAGGGTAGACATAAACACGGTCAATAAATGAAGCAAAAGACGAAAACCTACTAATCTACAATTTATTAACTAGATTAGGGTCGGGTGTCGCTATCCTTCCAAAATGTGTATCTTCAAAAATCACTGTACGATGGTCACTAGATATCCTCAAAAAACCACTCACGACCCCAAGGTCGTTCCCTCAGTCCCGGCGTGCCCCACTACTAAGATGACCTGCCAACATGAAAACCAAGAGCAAGTGTTAGGCTAAAGCCTAGTGAGAACAAGCCAAATAAAAAGGAGTACTAAACCCAATCGATGTGACGCGGTGAGTATAGCCATGAGCTAAGTCAAGAAACCAAATAAACCATTAGTGATTAAACATGGTACAAATAACACCAATTCACATAACGAGCTCAACCCCTCTAGATCTATTGCTCAAAACATCAAGTCAGCCCCTCTGGATCTATTCTTGAGAGTTCCAAAACAAGGGAACTCAAGCACATAATGGAATTACACCTTACTATACCATGAGACGCTGCCCAACCGTATAGGCCCACACCTTACTTATCATGGCAACCCGATGCCTATTCCGTGCCAAAACGTGAACCAAATGCCCAAAACGGGGACATAGGAACACTGTGCCTATGGATCCATTGCACTAAGACTCAAAGCCAAAGCATGTCATTTTATATCATACTGACATTAAATCAAGCATATAAGAAATTCATATGAACAATGGTTCAATTCAATAAATCTTGATTTTTGTAAAGAAAGTTGTAAATGATGGGATTTAGAAAACATTACCCGACAACAATATACCATACCAAAATCGTGATTCTCCATAGTTCAACAAATACATTTATCACATAGCTTTTATAATATAGACAGATTTATTTTAAAAGACTCACCTCAGAATTCTTCCTACTTAAAGGCCCGGTTTCTAACGATCGCTACCTACGATAACACCGAATAATTCGATAAGGTAAACGCAGATAATTCCCTCTGACTAAGGCTTAAAACATCAGAACAGAAGAACCATGTGCGATGGGAAGAATTCCCCGGTCGCCCGGCCCTCTCCGGTCGCCCTGCCTTCCCCGGTCGACATACCGGTCGATCAACATACCGGTCGACGACATACCGGTCGAAGACATACCGGTCGAAGACATACCGGTCGACACATACCGGTCGACGACATACCGGTCGACACATACCGGTCGAAGACATACCGGTCGACACATACCGGTCGAAGACATACCGGTCGACACTTACCGGTCGAAGACATACCGGTCGACACATACCGGTCGATACTCACAGTTCATCTGAGCGATTTCAAAACCCTAGATCGAACCCAGATCCATCTCAGAAATACATAAATCTCGAAATGAAACGGTTAAAAACCTTACTAACAAGATTCTATGCGGCTATCAACACTTATAAGTTGTTAGAAGACGAGATCGTACCTTGAATGATGAATGGAGTCGATGTTGAAGAAATCTCTCTGCTTCTCTCTCGCTTCCACAACCCAGGACCAAAATCAGACCATGAGATATTTTGAAAATATCTCAGGGTTGATTTGTATTTATATAACCTATGTTACATTTGACCCCCTTGAACTTTGGGTAAAGGTCAACTTTTCACCCAACTCCAAAATTAATTAAATTTTTGGATCCGGATATTACACAAATCCGCCGGTAGATCCAATTTATAAGCTACCTCTCCAACACGCTTCGTTATAGGAAACGATCCTACATATCTTGGTCTCAACTTGCCTTTCTTGCCGAAACAAACGACTCCCTTCCATGGTGAAACTTTTAGCATCACCATGTCTCCTATCTGAAATTCTATCGTCTTTCTTCGCTTGTTTGCATACATTTTCTGGCGATCTTGGGCCACCTTCAACTGTTCCCGAATCTGATTAACCTTGTCGGTCGTCATTTGCACGATTTCTGGTCCTGCTAACTGCTTCTCACCCACTTCATTACAACATAGAGGTGTTCTACACTTTCGCCCATACAACGCTTCAAATGGAGCGGCTTGAATACTAGCGTGATAACTATTGTTATACGAGAACTCTATCAGGGGTAGATGAGTCTCCCATGAGCCTTTGAAATCGATCACGCATGCTCGGAGCATGTCTTCTAAGGTCTGAATAGTTCTTTCACTCTGTCCGTCTGTCTGAGGGTGATACGCCATACTCAATCTAAGTTGCGATCCCAACTCTTTTTGAAAGCTTTTCCAAAACATTGTCGTGAAGCGAGCATATCGATCTGACACAATAGAAGAGGGCACTCCATGCCTCGATACTATCTCATCAATATACAGTTTTGCCAACTTTTCCAGCGGGTAAGTCTCCTTGATCGGTAGAAAGTGAGCAGATTTTGTGAGTCGATCCACTATCACCCAAATAGCATCGTGCCCCTTAGGTGATCGCGGAAATCCCGTCACGAAGTCCATTGTTATATCATCCCACTTCCATACCGGTATTTCCAACGACTGCAGTTCCCCGTACGGTCTTTGATGCTCCGCTTTCACCTTCAAACACGTTAGACATCTCTCAACGAAATAAGCTATGTCTTTCTTCAAACCTGGCCACCAATAATTTTGCTTTAGGTCTCGATACATCTTATTGGTTCCCGGATGTATCGAGTATCGCGACTTGTGAGCTTCTTCTAATACTCTCTTCCGAAGTTCTCCCCCCTTTGGAATCTACACTCTTTTCTCATAACATCAAACACCACGATTGTCTAGGGTTAACAAGTCTACGATTCCCACGATTCTTTCGCTTTTCAAATTTTCACTTGATACGGCTTCCTCTTGATATTGCTTGACTTCTTCTAGAAAACTCGAAATCGCCTCCACACGAAACGCCACTGCTTTGGCTACCGAGCTATGTTCTTTCCGACTCAAGGCGTCCGCCACCACATTAGTTTTTCCCAGATGGTATAGGATCTCGCAATCATAGTCACTCAGCAATTCCATCCACCTTCGCTGCCTCATGTTTAACTACTTTTGATTGAATAGATGTTGGAGGCTCTTATGGTCGGTATAAATTTGACACTTAACCCCATACAAGTAATGCCTCCAGATCTTCAACGCGAACACCACAGCTGCCAGCTCCAGATCATGCGTCGGATAATTCCTTTCGTGCTCTTTCAACTGTCGAGACGCATAAGCTATTACCTTTCCATCTTGCATCAACACACATCCTAGACCAAACTTTGAAGCGTCGCTGAAAATCACAAATCCTTCTGTACCTTTGGGTAATGACAGGATCGGTGCACTACTCAATCTTTTCTTCAATTCGCTGAACGCATCCTCCTGAGTTTCCTTTCATGCAAACTTAACATTTTTCCTTGTTAGAGCGGTTAATGGCGTGGCTATTCTCGAGAAGTCTTGGATGAACCTTCGATAGTAGCCCGCCAAGACAAGGAAACTTCTCACTTCGGACGGCGTCTTTGGCGCTTCCCACTCCTTGATTTCCTTAATCTTCGATGGATCCACCTTGATTCCGTCCTTCGACACCACATGACCTAAAAACTGCACTTCCCTTAGCCAAAATTCGCATTTCGAGAATTTGGCGAATAACTTCTCCCTCTTAAGCAACTCCAATACAGCTCGCAAATGAACTTCATGATCTTTCATGGACTGTGAATAGATCAGTATGTCATCAATGAATACAATGACACACTTGTCCAAGAAAGGACTGCATACTCTATTCATCAGATCCATGAATGTTGCCGGTGCGTTGGTCAGACCAAATGGCATGACTAGGAACTCGAAATGTCCTTACCTCGTGTGAAAGGCAGTCTTGGGTACATCCTCCTCCCTCACCTTCAGCTGATGATAACCCGAACGCAGATCTATCTTCGAGAAGTAACTCGCTCCTTGCAACTGATCAAAGAGATCATCAATCCTACGAAGCGGATACTTATTCTTAACTGTTAACTTGTTGAGCTCTCGGTAGTCTATACACATTCTCATCGACCCGTCCTTCTTCTTGATGAATAGTACAGGTGCTCCCCACGGCGACGTACTGGGACGGATAAAACCTTTTTCCAATAATTCCTTCAATTGAGTCATCACCTCCTTCATTTTGGCCAGAGCCAAGCGATAAGGAGACCTCGCTATTGGTGTCACTCCCGACATCAAATCTATCCTGAACTCCACTTGCCTAACCGGTGGCAGAGTGGTTAAGTCTTCTGGAAACACCTCCGGATACTCACACACTATCGGAACAGATTCTAATCCCTTCTTCTCTTTCTTAGCGTCTACCACATACGCTAAGAACTCCACACACCCTTTCACTAAGCAACGCCTAGCCTTGATCATCGAGATCAAGCACGACTTTCTATCTCGACGATCCCCATAAACTATAACTTCCTTCTTATCCGGCAAATCTATCCGGATTAGCTTCTTATTACAAACGATACTGGCATTGTTAGACGCTAACCAATCCATCCCCACTATGACGTCAAATTCCCCCATACCCATCGGATACAACCGCAATGGGAAGGTATGACCGTCAATGTCTATACTACACCCGTCATATACTTCTCCCACTAAGACTCGACTATCATCGGCTACTTCTACTTCAAACCCTTGACTAAGCTTCTTGGGTTTCACTAGCAGTTTGTGCACGAAATTCGGTGACATAAACGAGCGGTTTGCACCCGAATCAAACAACACTTTAGCAAAAATCGAGTCTATGGGAAAAGTACCTGTTACCACATCTGGCGTCTCAACCGCCTCCTCAGCTGTCATATTAAAAGCCCTTGCTCTCGCCCGAGTAGGCTCCACCTTCTTCTCGATCCCTTTATCTCCAAACACCCCAGCAGTTCCCTTCTTCAGCTGAGGGCAATCAGTCCTGATATGATCAGGAGATCCACACTGGTAACACGACCTTGACCCGCGGCAGTCACGAGCCATATGCCCCGTTTTCCCACATTTGTAGCACCCTTCTCGTTCCAACAAACACTCCCCCTTGTGGACCCTATTACACTTGCTGCATGATTTGCTCTCAAACTTCGAATTACTCCGATGGTCAGGTTTTGCCGATTTGAACGTCTTGGAATCACGGTTAGGCCCTTGCCATTTCCGTTTGTCTCCGCTTCTCTCGGTGGCCTGACGATTCCTTTCCTTCTCCCGTAACTCAGCTGCATTTACCGTTGCCTGAAATGTTACTTGATCCCTGTTCGAGACAAATTCCCGAATATTACCTCTTAACCCATAGATGTACCGTTCCACCCGCCTTTCCTCGTTAGGTACATAAATCTCAGCAAATTTGGATTTCTCGATGAACGTGGTTGTATATTCTTGAACTGTCATATCTCTCTCTCCAGACTTAAAAATTCCTCTTCTAATTTCTTAATTGCCGCCAGAGGGCAAAACTGTGCCTTGAATCTCTTTACAAACTCAGTCCAGCTCCAGACTCCACGTCCCACCACAGGAATGTTTTCCCTCATGTTAGTACCATTCTGGGCAACTCTCATTGGGTGGTAGGTGCACGGCCTCGTCCTTCAGCATAGACAACGCATACACAACTCTGTCCCCCTCAGAACACTTGCTAGTGTCGAAGGCCAATTCCATCCCTTTTATCTATTTCATTGCTGACACTGGATTACATTCTCTCTTGAAAGTAGAGGGTTTGCAGGCCGCAAATTCTTTGAAGCTACACCCTCTCTCCATGACAGTTTTGGTCGACATTGCAGGTGTCGATTGGGAGTGACTTCCCACCATGGTCACTGGCGAGTCAGAAATTTCATTCACTTCCTTGCTCTCACTCTTTTCCTTGCCCGCTAAAACTTCCTCAGTTCGCTGTGCCAACAAAGCATTCAGAGTTTCTTGCAACTTTCCCATTTCAGCTGCAAAGGTTTTCTGCGTAACGAATCCTTGATTTCGACCCCCACCACGGTTCCGAGTCTGCCTCCGTCCCCTAACCGAAGACGAACTTTCCTGATGAGAGGTTTCTTGCTTAGGTCTAGGCTCTACACTCCTGGCCCGACGAACAACACGGGTTGTCTTTTCCCCCGCGAGTCCCAGCAGTCGGTTCTTTCACTTGAGTGGTCGCTTCCTTAGTCGTTTTCCCTTTAGGTCAACCGTGACCCTTTCCTCGATTAGCAGTCACATGAGGAGGAGCAACAGGTCCATCCACAGCCATTTCGTTAACCGGTGCCATATCTACTGCTGGCATCGATCTGCTCCTAGTTACTCGATCTGACATAACTACAATTAAACCAATAAAAACTTCATTAAGGCAACCCCCAAAGCAATAAAGCAGGTTAAGCACGCACATGTACCTGTAAATTTACAATTACACTGGCCAGATGTAATTCTAAATTTACCTTACATGTTAGTCCTCACTACTCTATCACTCGACTTCCTACGGTCATCCTATAATCTCAGTTGTGATTCACTTACTAAGTTTAAGTCTAGGCCCGACTGGTCACCTAAATCCCTTAAACTATGGCTCTGATACCAACTATAACATCCCAACCAAAAAATAAACTTCACATGCTTTCATCGTCAAAGGTTTAGTTTAGAAAAAAAACTCACCTGAAGTCCACCGTTAAAATCTCCCGCCTAATTGAATAGTCCGAGTCGAACCTATAAAACGAGACATCGCTCGGTGAATTACAACACTTTGTAGTTGAACAAGGTTAATCTTAACACTCTCGTCCCAACTCCAACTCCATCTAACCTTTGACCGAAATTTATCCCGCTAAAACTAACTCGAGACGACATACCCAAAACCTTAAACAACTAAAGTATATTAAATAAATTACAAACAAATATAGGCCGACCACTTAAGGTCCAACCCCATAATTTGTTTTCCACTAACCGGCCCAAGATGAAATAAAATACATGTGGGCTCAAATTGAACACACATGGGCTTCGGCCCACTCTTCTCAATCGTGACCGGGATGGCAACCTCCGACCGTAACAAGGAATTACGACCGATATTCATCAATAACATCGACCGGTATTCATCAATATTACCCACCGGTATTCATAAATGACATCGACCGGTAACAATTTTCGACCGATGTTGACCTCGACCGATATCAACTTTCGACCGGTGTCGACCTCGATCGATATCAACTTTCGACCGGAGTTAATCGTTCGAACAAAACCCAGAAATAAGATTTACAGAAGCCTTAGAATCACAGCTTACTTACATAATTTGAATTAAACCCACCCTTTAACAACAACGATTATTTTCAACTTCAATCATAATGACTTCGCTCACTCAAATTAATAAGACTAAAAATTAAGTAATAATAGCCCTCATCCTCAACCCTCATCACCCTCAGATTACACCCACCTATCAACAGATCGATAAATAAAATCCCAAAACTAGAACCATTACTGAAAGGAACAATTAGAGATGAATAATGTAAGTTATCAGATGATTACCTCCAAGAGATTACAAATTCCCCTCTGCGATCCTTCAGACTTCTTTCTCCTTTGACCTAGCTCCAAAATCGCCCCTGCCTCTCTTCAAAATCAGTCGTCCCCAAAAGTGATTGCACAAAACCCTAGATTACCCCTTATAATAAGTATTTTAACTTAACCCCCTTCAAACAAAAGTTTTGACCATACTCCACCCCAAGCTTTGAGATTATTGCTTTTTAGTCCGGGATATTACAATATCCCCCCCTCAGGAGAATTTCGTCCCCAGAATTCCTTCTTTGAACAAACTGGGATATTGATCCCTCATAACCGACTCTAACTCCCAAGTCGCTTCTCACCCTTTGTGGAATTGCCACTGAACCTTTACCAAGGAAATTTCCTTATTCCTTAACTTTTTCACTTTACGATCCAAAATCGCTACTGGTTCCTCTACAAAGCTTATCCTTTCATCTATTTGGACATCTTCTAACGGTAACACAACGTCACCTTCTGCTAAACACTTTTTCAGGTTGGATACATGGAAAACAGGGTGTACTCCTCGCAAATCCGCCGATAGATCCAATTTATAAGCTACCTCTCCAACAGGCTTGGTTATAGGAAACGGTCCTACATATCTTGGTCTCAACTTGCCTTTCTTTCCGAAACGAACAACTCCCTTCCATGGTGAAACTTTTAGCATCACCATGTCTCCTATCTGAAATTCTATCGGCTTCCTTCGCTTGTTTGCATACATTTTCTGGCAATCTTGAGCCACCTTCAACTGTTCCCGAATCTGATTAACCTTGTCGGTCGTCATTTGCACGATTTCTGGTCCTGTTAACTGCTTCTCACCCACTTCATTCCAACATAGAGGTGTTCTACACTTTCGCCCATACAACGCTTCAAATGGAGCGGCTTGAATACTAGCGTGATAACTATTGTTATACGAGAACTCTATCAGGGGTAGATGAGTCTCCCATGAGCCTTTGAAATCGATCACGCATGCTCGGAGCATGTCTTCTAAGGTCTGAATAGTTCTTTCACTCTGTCCGCCTGTCTGAGGGTGATACGCCGTACTCAATCTAAGTTGCGATCCCAACTCTTTTTGAAAGCTTTTCCAAAACATTGTCGTGAAGCGAGCATCTCGATCTGACACAATAGAAGAGGGCACTCCATGCCTCGATACTATCTCATCAATATACAGTTTTGCCAACTTTTCCAGCAGGTAAGTCTCCTTGATCGGTAGAAAGTGAGCAGATTTTGTGAGTCGATCCACTATCACCCAAATAGCATCGTGCCCCTTAGGTGATTGCGGCAATCCCGTCACGAAGTCCATTGTTATATCATCCCACTTCCATACCGGTATTTCCAACGACTGCAGTTCCCCGTACGGTCTTTGATTCTCCGCTTTCACCTTCAAACACGTTAGACATCTCTCAACGAAATAAGCTATGTCTTTCTTCAAACCTGGCCACCAATAATTTTGCTTTAGGTCTCGATACATCTTATTGGTTCCCGGATGTATCGAGTATCGCGACTTGTGAGCTTCTTCTAATACTCTCTTCCGAAGTTCTCCCCGCTTTGGAATCCACACTCTTTTCTCATAACATCTAACACCACGATTGTCTAGGGTTAACAAGTCTACGATTCCCACGATTCTTTCGCTTTTCAAATTTTCACTTGACACGGCTTCCTCTTGATATTTCTTGACTTCTTCTAGAAAACTCGAAATCGCCTACACACGAAACGCCACTACTTTGGCTACCGAGCTATGTTCTTTCCGACTCAAGGCGTCCGCCACCACATTATCTTTTCCCAGATGGTATAGGATCTCGCAATCATAGTCACTCAGCAATTCCATCCACCTTCGCTGCCTCATGTTTAACTCCTTTTGATTGAATAGATGTTGGAGGCACTACTCCGTCGCTGAAAATCACAAATCCTTCTATACCTTTGGGTAATGACAGGATCGGTGCACTACTCAATCTTTTCTTCAATTCACTGAACGCATCCTCCTGAGTTTCCTTCCATGCAAACTTAACATTTTTCCTTGTTAGAGCGGTTAATGGCGTGGCTATTCTCGAGAAGTTTTGGATGAACCTTCGATAGTAGCCCGCCAAGCCAAGGAAACTTCTCACTTCGGACGGCGTCTTTGGCGCTTCCCACTCCTCGATTGCCTTAATCTTCGATGGATCCACCTTGATTTCGTCCTTCGACACCACATGACCTAAAAACTGCACTTCCCTTAGCCAAAATTCGCATTTCGAGAACTTGGCGTATAACTTCTCCCGCTTAAGCAACTCCAATACAGCTCGCAAATGAACTTCATGATCTTTCATGGACTGTGAATATATCAGTATGTCATCAATGAATACAATGACACACTTGTCCAAGAAAGGACTGCATACTCTATTCATCAGATCCATGAATGCTGCCGGAGCGTTGTTTAGACCAAATGGCATGACTAGGAACTCGAAATGTCCATACCTCGTGCGAAAGGCAGTCTTGGGTACATCCTCCTCCCTCACCTTCAGCTGATGATAACCCGAACGCAGATCTATCTTCGAGAAGTAACTCGCTCCTTGCAACTGATCAAAGAGATCATCAATCCTAGGAAGCGGATACTTATTCTTAACTATTAACTTGTTGAGCTCTCGATAGTCTATAAATATTCTCATCGACCGGTCCTTCTTCTTGACGAATAGTACAGGTGCTCCCCACGGCGACGTACTGGGACGGATAAAACCTTTATCCAATAATTCCTTCAATTGAGTCATCATCTCCTTCATTTCAGCCGGATCCAAGCGATAAGGAGACCTCGCTATTGGTGCCACTCCCGACATCAAATCTATCCTGAACTCCACTTGCCTATCCGGTGGTAGAGTGGTTAAGTCTTCTGGAAACACCTCCGGATACTCACACACTATCGGAACAGATTCTAATCCCTTCTTCTCTTTCTTAGCGTCTACCACATACGCTAAGAACCCCACACACCCTTTCACTAAGCAATGCCTAGCCTTGATCATCGAGATCAAGCACGACTTTCTATCTCAACGATCCCCATAAACTATAACTTCCTTCTTATCCGGCAAATCTATCCGGATTAGCTTCTTATTACAAACGATACTGGCATCATTAGACGCTAACCAATTCATCCCCACTATGACGTCAAATTCCCCCATACCCATCTGATACAACCGCAATGGGAAGGTATGACCGTCAATGTCTATACTACGCCCGTCATATACTTCTCCCACTAAGACTCGACTATCATCGGCTACTTCTACTTCAAACCCTTGACTAAGCTTCTTGGGTTTCACTAGCAGTTTGTGCACGAAATTCGGTGACACAAACGAACGGTTTGCACCCGAATCAAACAACACTTTAGCAAAAATCGAGTCTATGGGAAAAGTACCTGTTACCACATCTGGCGTCTCAACCGCCTCCTCAGCTGTCATATTAAAAGCCCTTGCTCTCGCCTGAGTAGGCTACACCTTCTTCTCGATCCCTTTATCTCCAAACACCCCAGCAATTCCCTTTTTCAGCTGAGGGCAATCAGTCATGATATGATCAGGAGATCCACACTGGTAACACGACCTTGACCCGCGGCAGTCACGAGCCATATTTCCCGTTTTTCCACATTTGTAGCACCCTTCTCGTTCCAACAAACACTCCCCCTTGTGGACCCTATTACACTTGCTGCATGATTTGCTCTCAAACTTCGAATTACTCCGATGGTCAGGTTTTGCCGATTTGAACGTCTTGGAATCACGGTTATTTCTCTAGCTGCTGCCGAACCTTTCCCTCCAGACTCCACGTCCCACCACATCACGGCCTCGTCCTTCAGTATAGACAACGCATACACAACTCTGTCCCCCTCAGAACACTTGCTGGTGTCGAACGCCAATTCCATCCCTTTTATCCATTTCATTGTCGGCACTGGATCACATTCTCCCTTGAAAGTAGAGGGTTTGCAGGCCACAAATTCTTTGAAGCTACACCCTCTCTCCATGACAGTTTTGGTCGACATTGCAGGTGTCGATTGGGAGTGACTTCCCACCATGGTCACTGGTGAGTCAGAAATTTCATTCACTTCCTTGCTCTCACTCTTTTCCTTGCCCGCTGAAACTTCCTCAGTTCGCTGTGCCAACAAAGCATTCAGAGTTTCTTGCAGCTTTCCCATTTCAGCTGCAAAGGTTTTCTGCGTAACGAATCCTTGATTTCGACCCCCACCACGGTTCCGAGTCTGCCTCCGTCCCCTAACCGAAGACGAACTTTCCTGATGAGAGGTTTCTTGCTCAGGTCTAGGCTCTACACTCCTGGCCCGACGAACAACACGGGTTGTCTTTCCCCCGCGAGTCCCAGCAGTCGGTTCTTTGACTTGAGTGGTCGCTTCCTTAGTCGGTTTCCCTTTAGGTCGACCGCGACCCTTTCCTCGATTAGCAGTCACATGAGGAGGAGCAATAGGTCCATCCTCAGCCATTTCGTTAACCGGTGCCATATCTACTGCTGGCATCGATCTGCTCTTAGTTACTCGATCTGACATAACTATAATTAAACCAATAAAAACGCCATTAAGGCAACCCCAAAGCAATAAAGCAGGTTAAGCACGCACATGTACCTGTAAATTTACAATTACACTGGCCAGATGTAATTCTAAATTTACCTTACATGTTAGTCCTCACTACTCTATCACTCGACTTCCTACGGTCATCCTATAATCTCAGTTGTGATTCACTTACTAAGTTTAAGTCTAGACCCGACTGGTCACCTAAATCCCTTAAACTATGGCTCTGATACCAACTATAACATCCCAACCAAAATATAAACAAGTGGATCGATTCTTAAAATAAAATTCCCAATGATCGAATAATAATCCATGCCATAACGGTCCCCAACTTACAATAATTAAATCAAGGTTTGTTGTAAACAACCTATACACAACTGAGATAAAAGAGAAAACTAAATGTTGGTCTTCTATCCGCCCGCTAGACCTTCTCTTTGCCCTTAGCTGCTTTGTCTAAAACACGACGGCCTGAAAAGATTTTTAATTTTGAAATAGCGAGGGTTAGACCATAGGTCTAGTGAGTTCCCTCTAACAGTTAAGCAACAAAATATACTTTCCAGAATTATAAATAACATTTAATAATGGCACATGAATAAAACACGCTACGGACCACACGACCGTCAAAGACGATGTGTCTAACTCGCGCTGCCTTACTATTGGGACACGCCCCCAACGACATAAACGGGTCACACTCCCCGGCACGAGTAGGTGGGCCACACTCCCCGACTTCGGTCACGTAACCCTCAAGTAATGTATGCATACATTTAAACAACAACAATTTATAACACACTTGAACAATTTAGTAAAATCATGCCATCATAAATAAATAAAAGTTTAAAAAAATAAACTTCGCATGCTTTCATCATCAAAGGTTTAGTTTAGAAAAAAAAAAAAAACTCACCTGAAGTCCACCGTTAAAATCTCCCGCCTAATTGAATAGTCCGAGTCGAACCTATAAAACGAGACATCGCTCGGTGAATTACAACACTTTCTAGTTGAACAAGGTTAATCTTAACACTCTCGTCCGAACTCCAACTCCATCTAACCTTTGACCGAAATTTATCCCGCTAAAACTAACTCGAGACGACATACCCAAAACCTTAAATAACTAAAGTATATTAAATAAATTACAAACAAATATGGGCCGACCACTTAAGGTCCAACCCCATAATTTGTTTTCCACTAACTGGCCCAAGATGAAATAAAATACATGTGGGCTCAAATTGAACACACGTGGGCTTCGGCCCACTCTTCTCAATCATGACCGGGATGGCAACCTCCGACCGGAACAAGGAATTGCGACCGGTATTCATCAATAACATCGACCGGTATTCATCAATATTACCGACCGGTATTCATCAATATTACCGACCGGTATTCATAAATGACATCGACCGGTAACAATTTTCGACCGATGTCGACCTCGACCGGTGTCGACCTCGACCGATATCAACTTTCGAGCGGAGTTAGTCGTTCGAACAAAACCCAGAAATAAGATTTACAGAAGCCTCAGAATCACAGCTTACTTACATAATTTGAATTAAACCCACCCTTTAACAACAACGATTATTTTCAACTTCAATCATAATGACTTCGCTCACTCAAATTAATAAGACTAAAAATTAAGTAATAACAGCCCTCATCCTCAACCCTCATCACCCTCATATTACACCCACCTATCAACAGATCGATAAATAAAATCCCAAAACTAGAACCATAACTGAAAGGAACAATTAGAGATGAATAATGTAAGTTATCAGATGATTACCTCCAAGAGATTACAAATTCCCCTCTGCGATCCTTCAGACTTCTTTCTCCTTTGACCTAGCTCCAAAATCGCCCCTGCCTTTCTTCAAAATCAGCCGTCCCCAAAAGTGATTACACAAAACCCTAGATTGCCCCTTATAATAAGTATTTTCACTTAACCCCCTTCAAACAAAAGTTTTGACCACACTCCACCCCAAGCTTTGAGATTATTGCTTTTTAGTCCGGGATATTACAAATAAAATGCGGACAACCCTTTATTTCTCGAAACACTCGAAACACCGGTGGAACATAAAACTCAACCCATAAAATCATGGATAAAACTCATATATTTAAAACGTCACCGAAAACATGGATACTAAAATACAATACCTAAATGACACCTTTCGGTGACGGGGAAGACCCGATTCCATTAAATGTGACGAAACACAAAAATAGGTCACATACACATGTTCAAGAGCCCCACTACGAATCAATGGTCATTCCATTAACTCTAGATTTCACTCATTCACAAGAAATTACAATTAATGGTCGTTGGTCGTTGGCCGACTTTGAAGTCCACAACTATTACCCATTTTGACCCCATGCCTATTTCTTGGTACATTTTGGAAATTACAATTATTGGTCATTGGCCGTTGCTCGACTTTAATGTCCACAACTATTACCCATTCAGACCCATGCTTATTCCACATGTCAAACAGGGATGCTCATCCCTCACAAACTGACTCATATGCCTATGGATCCAATGCATTACAGTCTAAACATTACCGGACTCAAAAGGATGACGACACATTCAAAACATGTAATCCCCAAATAAGATGCAATAAATGCAAATCATAACCAAACGCTCTACATTGAGCTATCAAAACCGGACAAGCGTCCTCAAAACCCGACAAAATCCAAACGAGCCATAAGCTCAACAAACCCAAAGACCCAACGTTGAAAATCATAAAATGAGATCAAACGTAAACGACCCGAAATAATGCAACCCATGCTTCAACACACCCAAATAACTTTAACATGATTTAGGTCGGGACGAAACATTTTCCATGTGAGTTTATACCATTTATCATTTCAAATCATCCTATAACACCCAATAAAACTAAACATTTCAAAATAACTAAAACTTATCAGCAGTTAACAATTTGAGGTAAAACACAAACATTTTAAGATAAACACTTTGGCATGTACACCGTTTTCACAAATCAACTTGAACTCACCTTGCTAGGTTAAGTTAAACCTAGTTTTCAATCCACAGCCATGGGCCTCCAAAAGCCTAGATTCCACCAAAGCTTTCCGAAGACACCCAATCCAACTCTTCAAATCAAGCTTCCAAAACCTAGATCCACAAGGGTCCAACCATAAAATCCATATTTAACCATTTAAAATCATTCCCCAAACATTATACATAAAGATCTCAACTTATGTCGAAACCCTAATTTCCATAAATGAAAAGAACAAGAAGTTACCTTAACTACAACTCCAAACCACCAACCAAAACCCATGTAGGTCACCAAAACGAACCATAAGCTTCCAAATCTTCAATGATGCAAAGGTTGGATGAAACCCCAAAGAGCTTGGTGAGGAAGATGGAGATGAAGATATTTTGGGGTTCTTGATTCCAACTAGCTAAATGATGAAAATCATGTGGTTTAAGAAGGAAACCCTCAAAATAAGTTAGGCTTTGTGGGGAAGAGAGGAAATGATTTAGGAGAGAATGGGAAGGGATTAGAAAATGAGGAATAAGGCAATTGGGTGAAAATTCGGACTTATCAGCCTCTCAGCCCCCGCAGGCGATAGTGACATGCAACTATGCCCTTGGCATAGTCGTCGGGCATAGTCGCGCGGACCACACGACTCGCGGTACAAACGGGGCGATTGTGCCCCGCGATTGTGACACCCTGTCACTATCGCGGGCACAGTCGTGAGCACTGTACCGAAATCCAATTTAACCAGTTTTGTCAACTTTCAGCCCACGATACCCAAAACAGATCAATTCATTATTTAACGATAAATCCCCAAAACACAGTAAGTTTTAATATGATAACTACCATAACGATATTCTAAATTTCGGGGTGTTACAATCCTCCCAACCTTAAAAGAGATTTCGTCCTCGAAATCTGGCACCATCTGACACCCATCATCGCACTTAGCGAGATCAATTGATTCTCTAATCAAGAGAAAAGCCTTCACAGAACCTTACCTCATATATGAACCCGATTACACCCCGGTTGAGTTTGTCACTGTGTTTCTCATAACAAGTTGCCACGCAGCTCAAGGTCCAATTTGCCTCTCCGATGATTAGGTGAACGTCGAGTCCTTGTTAAGTCATTCTCCTACTAGAAGATCTCGGTCGCCTCCCAACCTTAGACGCCACGTACTACCTTAAGGGCGGTTTAAAACCTCAACTCCCCATTGACCGGATCATTCCAATTCGACCTGATCCCGGATATGTAACCCAAGGACCCAACATCAACCCCAAGAACTTCCAAAATTACCACATGAAGAGCATACAGATTGACTATTAGATATCAATACCCAACTTCCTTTAAATCCCACCACCGAGAGGCTAACACCTCTCCTAATCCACCGGAAATACATCCAACACTCCAAGGAATACTGATCTCGAATGGACAAATCAGCTCGCACTAAGCCGATCCTCAAAGGTTAAAAGTTGACGCCTAATATGGAAATGAGAATTCTGATCACATCCCTTTACGACCAAACCATAATGTCCTCAATATACTCAAGTACCCGCGAAGGTGATACACCACCAACACTTAACATGTTGCCAACAACATCCCATCAGTTCAAAACCAACCGCACTCAAGCAAACGCATAAGGCTCAACCCAAGGATTTACCGAAGGAAAGATGGACCGCTTATAAATAGGAGTTACATATAAGTCTGATACCTCAATTATTCATACATACATAGACCCAAAACTGAAACCCAAAATCCAAGGCTAACTACGAGTCGGATCATCCGACGCTTCAATTCCCAAGAACTCCTTTAGTCCTTTAATTACAACTCATTCCACGACGGGGTTTACATCTATAAGCCTAATGAGTTCAAGGTTTTCAATTAATATGCCAACTTAAACTTTGATAAGACTTTCAAATACATAAGTTTTATAACAATATATTTGTGCGGTAAAAATCCACTACCGTTCACTCGATAGGTTTTTAAAATTGATTGCCAACACTACGCATATAAAACCAGTTTCAAAACTCATTTGATCAGTACATACGTTAACATGGGCAAAAATAAAAGATACGTAGCAAAGTTTTAAATGGACCACCATGGTCCTAACATACATCAAATTATACCATAACTGTGAAAGTAATTTTCTGCACCAAAGCACGTGTAACAAAAGTTTGTACAACTCTCAAAGGAAAATTTCACGACTTCAATTTTAAAATATTTTCCTTAAAAACGCAAAACATCATAACATAAAATTTCCATCAAGGCCCATATACATCCGTTTAATTTCCCCAAATTTAACTACATGATAGGAACGTAAATGGCCGCACAGATAAAACACACTTACCCAAGGCGGTAACTACAACGACATGCAATCGAAAATTCATTTCATGCGTGTGGAAACTTATGACATCAAAGTTTACAATTGGAACACGTTTAAATAAACAGTTCTATCTGAAACAACATAAATCTTTTATACACTTACTCACACCAACAGTATAATTTAATCCAAATAAAATTAGTATACAACGATTGACACTTGAATATAGTCCAGAGATAAATCACGTGAAAATGAAACTTTCCCAAAACAACGCGTGGATGACGTCAATTACCAAAACTTATAAATCAACGCACACAATAATGTACGTATACACGTCCCAAAATTCACATGCGCGATGCAAAATGTCGTAAGATAAGACACCATACAACCCAACTGGACTTTCATAAAAATCAATAACGCTAGAATCAAACGGTGTCAAAATTTCATTTCCCAACATAATAAAAAAAACGTAATACGACAATAAATCCAAAATGTCAAATTATAAATCGCAACGTAAGATAAAGTGATCATTTTCAACAAAACTTTCATTAGACACGCCGCTCAAAAGTTCGTAAATTTACACGCAATAAAATTGAAACCCACGCAACACAAAGTACACTCACACGCCTGAAACGTCGCAAAACAATATCTCATAAAACTCAACGCGACTCGTACAGACTAAAATTTCCAAGAAACTCCGACTCAAAAACATGGGAACAACTCTTCCTTTAAAATCTTAACATACGTGGAGAAGATCCAATGTCAAGGTCAAAATTCAACAGTTACTTTCCCAACACCTCAATTGACATTAATAACATGGATCTTAAAATATCCAAAATAGCGTTAGACACGAAACGAGGATAAAGAGATTTTCGATAATAATTTACAATCACGTGCAACAAAATAATTTCATGCTTGCTTAAGCTCACGGTTGAAAATCTGATAAGTGTTAAATGTTTTGCCAAGACCTTATAACGTAACTCACTTCATGCTTTGAGAACCTGAGAAACAATTTATGCAAACTTATTTTAGAAATAACTTAATGCATGAATTTGGTCGGCACGCAGCATCATAGGACTACACTCCTCCATTTTCCCGACATACTATTGTCATTCGGATGCATCGAACCTCTTAAAGCCACAAACCCACTAATTGGGTTAACTTACAACTTCTCCTCGAAATACAATTGGTCTAACGAACGTATAGTTCTAATCCAACCAATAATTCTTACTCAAGATGATCAAGTTAATGCATTCAACGCACTTAACTATCACTTCAACGTGACATTGCTATAGCCACCAACATTTCCTTAGATTACCCGCTTAGAAACTTTCTCACTACCCCAACGGTCATCATACCAGGGCAGTTCAAGTATACACATGGAATATGTAGGTTCATCATAACACTGGTCAGGTGCCATTATGAACGTACCATACATGATCATCCTTGCGACCCTTGACAAATTTCCCGTTTCTAGAGACTCGATCAATTCCAAGATATTTTATCTTAAGGTGCCTAATGTGCAACTTAAATTTCAATCACTTATAAGAACACTAGTTTGAGTCTAGGCATCCAAAAATCAATACCTAAATCTCTCAAACTTAAGCTCTAATACCAACTTGTAACACCCTTAGATTTGAAGATAACAACTAATTTGAAATTTTCTAAATACATCGATAAATGATACATCTCCAATCACAATTTATTAATTTGCCTCAATACACAAATTTCATTCTATACATACAGTCTATAATAAGGACGGGTGCTACTAAAACCCCATAACAGTCGCTACCTCCAACTGCGAAAGCCTTAACCAACTACTTACCCTTGTGAAAACTGAAGCACATCTTTGCGGTACTGCTAGAAACAAACCCCCAACTGGAACCTAATGCACATTCCGACAATTTAAAAAAAAGTTAGGCTTGACGCCTAGTGAGCCCAAGAGTTTTCAACATATATAAATTAATCGTTTACAAAGGAAGAATGCAATTAAATCATAATCTTTCAAAATGATATGCTTCACTTATGTAAGCGACTCGTTTAACAATAATCATGCATTTTGACAAAAGAGACACCGAGTTAATCATTAATCAAACCAAAGTGTTTATAGAAGCGGAGATCCCAATATAAAACGTTCTTTTGAAAATTTCAGTTCAACCCAAAACTTGCTAAAAAGGAAGCTAGAGAGAGGACTCCAGCTTTTATCAAACGCGGGTGAAAATATTATACTTCGAAATACCCAACACGGGTGGAACATATTACACAACTCTTAAACCATAGATGAAAAATCTATATCAATGAATATTATCGTGGACACGGACGTTAGACCCAAAACTCACACGAAACGGGAATAGAAATAGAATTCCGAATTAAATAAAATGCGGACAAACCTTTATTTCTCGAAACACCGGTGGAACATAAAACTCAACCCATAAAATCATGGATAAAACTCATATATTTAAAACGTCACCGAAAACATGGATACTAAAATACAATACCTAAATGACACCTTTCGGTGACGGGGAAGACCCGATTCTATTGAATGTGACGGAACACAAAAGTAGGTCACATATACATGTTCAAGAGCCCCACTACGAATCAATGGTCATTCCATTAACTCTAGATTTCACTCATTCACAAAAAATTACAATTAATGGTCGTTGGTCGTTGGCCGACTTTGAAGTCCACAACTATTACCCATTTTGACCCATGCCTATTTCTTGGTACATTTTGGAAATTACAATTATTGGTCATTGGTCGTTGCTCGACTTTAATGTCCACAACTATTACCCATTCAGACCCATGCTTATTCCACATGTCAAACAGGGATGCTCATCCCTCACAAACTGACTCATATGCCTATGGATCCAATGCATTATAGTCTAAACATTACATGACTCAAAAGGATGACGACACACTCAAAACATGTAATCCCCAAATAAGATGCAATAAATGCAAATCATAACCAAACGCTCTACATTGAGCTATCAAAACCGGACAAACGTCCTCAAAACCCGACGAAATCCAAACGAGCCATAAGCTCAACAAACCCAAAGAACCAACGTTGAAAATCATAAAATGAGATCAAACGTAAACGACCCGAAATAATGCAACCCATGCTTCAACACACCCAAATAACTTTAACATGATTTAGGTCGGGACGAAACATTTTCCAAGTGAGTTTATACCATTTATCATTTCAAATCATCTTATAACACCCAATAAAATGCATTTATACTCGAAATTATACTCCATGAAATAAATCATTTAGATGGCCAAAATATATGATTATTTATCAAAATGCACAAAATCCCAAAATGGGTGTCTCAACATGTTTATAAAACTAAACATTTCAAAATAACTAAAACTTATCAGCAGTTAACAATTTGAGGTAAAACACAAACATTTTAAGATAAACACTTTGGCATGTACACCGTTTTCACAAATTAACTTGAATTCACCTTGCTAGGTTAAGTTAAACCTAGTTTTCAATCCACAGCAATGGGCCTCCAAAAGCCTAGATTCCACCGAAGACACCCAATCCAACTCTTCAAATCAAGCTTCCAAAACCTAGATCCACAAGGGTCCAACCATAAAATCCATATTTAACCATTTAAAATCATTCCCCAAACATTATACATAAAGATCTCAACTTATGTCGAAACCCTAATTTCCATAAATGAAAAGAACAAGAAGTTACCTTAACTACAACTCCAAACCACCAACCAAAACCCATGTAGGTCACCAAAACGAACCATAAGCTTCCAAATCTTCAATGATGCAACGGTTGGATGAAACCCCAAAGAGCTTGGTGAGGAAGATGGAGATGAAGATATTTTGGGGTTCTTGATTCCAACTAGCTAAATGATGAAAATCATATGGTTTAAGGAGGAAACCCTCAAAATAGGTTAGGGTTTGTGGGGAAGAGAGGAAATGATTTGGGAGAGAATGGGAAGGGATTAGAAAATGAGGAATAAGGGAATTGGGTGAAAATTCGGACTTATCAGCCTCTCAGCCCCCGCAGGCGATAGTGACATGCGACTATGCCCTTGGCATAGTCGCCGGGCATAGTCGCGCGGACCACACGACTCGCGGTACAAACGAGGCGATTGTGCCTCGCGATTGTGACACCCTGTCACTATCGTGGGCACAGTCGCGAGTACTGTACCGAAATCCAATTTAACCAGTTTTGTCAACTTTCAGCCCACGATACCCAAAACAGATCAATTCATTATTTAACGATAAATCCCCAAAACACGGTAAGTTTTAATATGATAACTACCATAACGATATTCTAAATTTCGGGGTGTTATAGAAATGTATCTATCTGTGTTCTAAAAACAAATGGGCATGGAGTAATTCGCACTTAATTAGATGTTTAAACCTTTTTGAGAAATCCCAATGTGGTTGAAACTTCCTATCACAATTTTAAATAACAAGCAAAAATACCAATTTGCACACACATTAGTCAACATAAGTGGCATCTAGCATCAGAAGTAAATTAACATGTCAGTAAATGGCTTAATTACCATGGACTTGAAACTGCAAGTAAACCCAGTCTCTCTACGATTTATATCGTCGGTATGGTCTTCACTTTAGACATATTATTCATTAAACCGATTGATGGAGACCGAGCACTTTGCTAATAGATATACTGCAAGAAACATAAACCAAAATCCAAGAAACTTTTACGTCTTGCTAATTATTTAGATAAATTATGTTCATATTAAATCAAATAACGGAAGATATTTTTCAAACATAGCAACAAAAAAACACAAAATAGAAGAACATGAAAACTAATCTTATTTTTAATCTCTTGTTCCCGATACATGTCCCTTTCGCCATTCTCGATACATGTATTTTGACAATCCAACTATTTCGTACTTTGTATCTAGAAAAACATAAGCCATTTTAGAAAGCACAAAGAATATTGCAAGGATAATCCTATTAGACTGCAAGCAATGTTCGTAGCAATTATTATAAAACATGCAAAGATTTGTATTACAACCTATGATTATGAGTTGGAAAGTTGACTGGGTTCAAATTAACCATATTCACTTATCTCAAAGTATAAGGGGGCGTTTGGTTTACAGATTCTGATGGAATTGGAATGTTGGATTTCGTTGACCAGATTCTATTATATCGTTTGGTTCATTCTTTTTAAGGAATTGGAATGTTGAATTCCAATGAATTCCACAAATGATGGAATTCAACATTCCTTGGGGGGAGGTGGTATTTCATTGGAATGGAATGTCATAATTTTTTTAGACAAAATTGCCCCTCATCCTAATATGCACCACCACCTCTGGCCATCGCCACCGACCACCATTGACCACCACCAGCTACCACCACCTCCGACCACCACCACCATCACCTACAACCACCATTGACCACCACCACCACCTCCGGCTACCAACACCGCCCACCACCACCATCGACAACCACCACCACCGGCCACCACTACCGTTCAACATTATTAGATGGTATTTTATTAGTACTTTTAATTTAAGCTAGAAATTTAAAAAAACATAAAAGGGTATTTTGGTCATTTGTCATCATTTCATTCAAGTTCCAAAGCTACATTATGTTAACCAAATAGACAGATTCCAATTCCTTTAACATATTCCATTCCAATACATGTTAACCAAACAGGTGGTCAAACCTGATAACATTCCATTCCAATTCCTTCAAAGTCAAATTCCTTTGACAGATTCCATTCCACCTAAAAACATTCTGCGAACCAAACGCCCCCTAAGAAGAAACTTGAGAATGTGATGTGACTATTTATTGCAACATGTTAGTCAATTTAACATTTATATTTATTTCCTATTTCCAATATAAAAAAAGTTAGGCAACCAACAAATAACTAGCACAAAGGTTAAAAGTTAAATAGTTTTCAATTTAAACCGAAAAATAAAGGAAGTAGAAGAGTAGGTACCATGATGAGAAAGTCAAAACCAAATAATAGGATAGATAAATAAAAATAAGATATTATTTTATGATTTGATTTGTTTAAATTAAAAAATCAATCACATTAAATATGGAGTAAACTCCAATTTTAGTCCTCTAACGTTTAGTGATTTCTTTGAAAGAGGTCCTTATGGTTTCATAATTCAAGTTTACGTCCCCAGGGTATGGATTTTGCTTTGAAAGAGGTCCCTGGACACTAACGACGTCTATTTGGTCCATTAGTGTCAGGGGTAAAATGGGAATTAAATATTTTCCCTTAATTTTTAACCAAACGCCTCATTAACTATTCGTCTTCACTTAACTTAGTTAAACTCAGTAAACCAATCACTGAACTTCACTCTTGCACTCACTCACAAACCCTCACAAAGGAACAAAAATCGAACATGGTAGGAGGTTCATTTGTTCTCAGTCGAGACCTACGCGAAGGCTGGAGTCCCACAGATATCTACGGTTAGTTGATATTGAACTCTGTTTTTTTCCCATTTTCTTATCACCATCTTCAATGTAGTAAGGATGAACCATTGCGCTATTTTTTTTGATGATTTTGTTCACAGAGATTTATGAAACATTGATAACAGTAAGGATGAACCATGGAGGTGTATTTATTGGATTACCTGGAAGAAGATACATGAATGGTAAGGTTGATTTTATTGATTTGGTTAACACTGAAGTTCGGTTGTTGAGAAAATGAGGCTAGTATGTCGCCATAAGGGAATAAACAGAAACTGAGAAGTTCGCCCGATGGAACAGAAGAATGTGGAGTATGACTATTAGGGTCATCCTTGCGAGTATTTGAACGTTACGCGAAATTATGAGGAAGTTTACGGTTATGGTTATGGGTTAGTAATAATCTGTGTGTGTCTGGTCGAAAGCTTGCAACCTTTAGTAAGCCTTTCTCTGAAAGTAGTGGTCTATGTTTTCCTAGAAGCAATGTAACATGGTTGATCGAGATGCTCGAAGGGGATATATCGAAGAATGTAAGTAAGTATTAGTGTGATAAACATTCTGAGTGAGCATTAAGATTGTTGCCAGGCAAGTTAACTTGTATTGTGAGAAAATATTGCTCCTCTTGTATGGAAAGTGAAACCGGAATAAAAACTAGGGAAGTTATGGGCTATAGATGGGTTAGTGGTATTCGGTTATGTGTTTGGGGCGAGCTAAACTCTTCGACGGATTACTCGGGCACTGAATATGTGGAAAGTTTATGCTCTCAAGTATTTATGTAATTGTGCAAAGAAATATGTGGGAATGATATTTCGGTTGATTTATGCATGGTATGGACATATTGGTATTTATGGTTGTGGGTAAAATGGGTATTATCAAGTAGTAGTAATCGATGTTAGGGATGGGAGTAAGTATTAAAGCAATGTGTATGACCAGTATGTTTTGATGTTAATTTTGTGTAAATTGGGATTGTCTTACATGGGGTTGTGTTGTAGTACGTTGGAAAGAAATGGACACTGAGGTGATTATAAGATTTAGGAGATTAATGGATTTGGTGGTGTTCTGCCTTGCGCCTTTGGGTTTAACCCAACTCGACGAGGGAGTAAATGGGCAGAAGAACAAAGGATGGTACATGGTTAGATATAAGTATATGGATATCCAAAGGATTTAATATGGATGATGTGTCGGATAATGTTTGTCTTGCGGGGTGAAACTGTGGGTCATCAAAGATCTAGTGATCAGTGTTGTGTTATTACTGTTGGGTGTAATCATAGATGGCTTTACCAAGAATCGTATTGTTGAATGAAAGGAATCTGTACCTGTAGCCTTGAAGTTAAAGTGTAAGGGTGACACTGCGTCAAGATGGGGTTTTGGGGAGTTTTCTTTTGTGTATGTGTTCAGAAAAAGGAATGAAGGGCAAAGGACCAAAGGACATCGAAACTCAAATTGGGGACAGAGTGATGTTAAGGGTATCACCTTGGAAAGGAGTAATCCACTTTGGGAAGAAAGGGAAGCTAACCCACGATTTATTGGGCCATTTAAGATTATTGAACGAGCCGGAGCCATGACGTATAAGTTGGATTTGCCCGAAGAGTTGAAGGGTATCCACAACACTTTCCATGTCTCGAACTTGAGGAAATGTTTAGCGGATGTAGATATGGCTGTACCTTTGCAAGACATCCGGGTGGATGAAAAGTTGAACTTCGCCGAAGAACCTGAATCTATAGTGGATCATAAGGTTAAACGACTACGGACGAAGGATATCAACCTAGTGAAAGTTCAATGGAAGTTTCATAAAGGACGAGAAGCGACGTGGGAGTTAGAATCAGTTATGAGGTCCAATTATCCGCATCTTTTTGCCGAAGAAATTCTGAGGACGGAATTCTTTTAAAGGGGGAGTGTTGTAACAGCCGTGAAAATTAAGAATTTTTTTGATATTTATAAGAGATTTTGAATAATTGTGGAAAATAAGGAAGTTGAGGGGGCATTGTGAAAATATGTCCATTTAGACGCCTAAAACCTAAGGGAGTAATCATTTGGGTGAAAGAGCAGTCTGGTGTGGGTTTGTGCAGCGCTGGGGAACGAACGAAGAAGTCGATCGACGTCAACCATCGGGGAAGAATTGTCTGTCTGATAAGGAAAGTCAATCAAGGCGCGGTATGGGAGGTCCTTCTTGAGCAAGGTAAGAAATCAAACCTCTAATACTGTTTAGAAATCTTAATCTGAGGTTTTCTTTTATTTTTTTCCTTGTGTAAACTCTCTTGGGGACGATAGATTGAAATTATATTAAGTTGTTAAGTGTTACTTTGTTTAACTGGGATTGAGAGATTAGTGAGGGAAAAACCATATTCTACAAGAGGTTAATCTGTTTAGGGCGAGAGAAATCGAAGGATGTGCCTTGGTCCATCATCGCTAGATCCGTATGTTGTGCGTCGCCCGGTCCGGTTGACCGAGGTTCAATCGGGGTCTACCCGGTGTATTGCGACCGGGGTCTACCCGGTGTATAGCGATCGGGGTCTGCCCGGGGTCTAGCGACTGGGTACGCCCGGTATATGTGACCGGGGCCACCCGGTGTGTCACGACCGGGGTCGCCCGTTGTCTTCTGACCGATTAGTCAATATCAAGATTCTCTTTAAATTAAAACTGGGGCGCCGTAAGTTCTATCCATAATGTTAACCGTTGGCTGTATCACTTTGAAATGTAGGAGTCGATATTCGTGACTAATGATTGTTTGTGTCGGGTTTCTGTTAACAGGTGAGTTCCCCTATTCTAAAACTTGTAAAATAAACTGGAAACGACTTTTATTAATGAGTTTTATTATGTTTATCGTCTTCCAGTAAATTTAACTTTGGATCGTGAAGGATTGGATTTACTTCAATATTATGCATGTGTAATTTCTCACTGTTTATTATATGAAAATTTGTGTTGTTCTATGAACTGCGCGTCATGACTTATTATCAATCATCGGGGATGGTTGAACCGTGTGTTTGGAATTCGTTTCCTTACACACGGTAACGGCATCGACTAGGGGGTCGTATGGGGATCTACTGGGGGGCCCCAAGGACATGTGGTCCTGTCTCTTAACGAAGGATTGTCGACGTGAACTAATCATTACCTATGATGCAAAGTTTGTGACTTTATCCTATAATTTTGACCGTGTTTTCTAACGTTATAAATAGGACGAGGTTGGGAATTCACTAGACCTTCCGGTCTAATCCTCGTTTCCATTTTTTCTTAAAACCCATTTTCAGGTAACAAGGTACCATCGGGATCCTCAAAAAGAAAAAAGAAATGTTAGAGTTATTAGATTCGGAGAGTGGCCTTAGTAGTGGCTTAGTTGCAACTTCTTTTAGTTTCTCGGTTGTAATAGACTTGATGTTAGATGTCGTACATCCTTTCTTATGAAAGAATTGTATTGGGACCGTTTTTGGGTATTTGATCTTATCTTATTTTTTTACTGTTGATTTCTGGGTTGTTACATTTGGTATCAGAGTCATAGTTTAAGGGATTTAGGCGACCAGTTGGGCCTAAACGTAAACTGTAAAATATGGGACACAACCGAGAAACTAAGATGTCCTAGGGGTACCACTATAGGAACGTGTGTCTTGAGAGGTGGGGACTAACATGTGAGGTAAATTTGGAATTACATCTGGCATATGTAATTGTGAATTTACATGTGCATGTACGTGCTCGAAATACCACTCTATGTGTATAGGTCAATAGAACGTAGGGTATGCGGGGATAGTTTAGCTTTCGTCGCGATCGGAAGGTTGTTTTGGTGGGGTTAGCCTAAAAAGGGGTAATGTGATGGAATAAAATTTTTTTTAGTCATGTGTTGTTGACAAATAGTTTGATGCGGTGCGTGAGATTACTTGCGTGAGGTTGATGATAAACTCTAGGAGGAACATTATCAAGGCAATAACAAACCAACCAGGGTAGAGCGGTCTGTGCTCGAATTGGGTGAAGGTTTGATTAAAGGGAACTTTCAGTGTCAAGTAAGTTCCCATGATGGTAGTTAATGTGTTGATTTGTTCGGAAAGCAAAAATAAAAAATAAAAGGTTTGGGTTCAGATTCTGAAAGGTTTAAATCCAAGGTTGGGAGAAAAGTGGAATCTCATGATCTCCCAGTCGTGATTGAATTAAACTTTTAGTGGAACTGAATGAGGAGAAAATATGATTGGTTTATCGACCCGTAGGAATCAAAGACTGAAGTCGTATAAATTATACACCAGGGCTCAAAGGGAGAACTTGGTGGGGGCCTGTTAGATAGGGTGTGAAACACTAAAATTGCAAGTTGTGGTCAGAACGAGAAAATGATCGCTAGCCAAAGTTTGGATGCTAGTATAAGTGGGTGAATGTAACAGTTGACCTCAAATGAGTGATTAGCCTTCAATTACAAGTGAGTTCATGCTTGGTGTCTATAAAGGTGTCTCGAGAGCTTATTCAAGATTTAAAGTGGATGCATACAAATCGAATTTCATATTTTGGGAACCAACTTAATGAGTGCAAGTGTGTGTTTAAATCTGAAAGGCAAACCTATATTTTTTTTCTCTTCATTGCATAATAAAATTTTGAATTTATCGATTTGTGAATTATATCATTTTCTTCTGGACGAGTTAAATTTCATTGCGAAAAATCACGAAAATAGTTGGCTGCAAGTTGTGCAATCGAAATGGGTTTGACACATGATATCTTATAACCGCATGCGAGAACCAACTGTTTTAACTCGTGCAAGCGGTTTCGTTCAAAACTTTCCTAGTGTATAGGGAAGATTTCTTTCCGTAGCACGATTGTCACGACACTATCTTATCTAGTCAAAATGGTATTTTATCGGAAGTTGCATGCAAATTATACTCGAGATCGTGATGCATAACCTTGAGTTATGAGGGTGTTGAGTCATGTGTGCTTAAAAATGATTGCAAGTATTACGCCTTTTGAACGTTCAATATGAGAAATAACTTTCAATTATAAAAATGTCATGCATGAAGGCTATGAACTCAGAGGGTCGAGTGGGTTAGTGGTTTGAAGTACAAAGAAAGAGCCCAAGAGAAAGGAATGTGTCGGTCAAGCCAGTGATGGGCGATTTATACTTTTGATATTTATTAAGGAAAAGAGGGAAGACAGTAATGTCGGAAAAAGGGGATTTTGGCATCAATGGCGTTATGGCAGATGGAGCGTTGCTCAGAAGTTCATCTTGTGGTTATCAGTATCGAAATTGAAGCACAGTTAAAAAGGGGTTGAGCCTGAGTTTTGAATTATCGAAATGATTTCGTAAGTTAGATTACGCTCCAAGTAAACCGTGAACCTCTTTCAATTGGAGACGGCGAAGGGTTAAGCTAAGCGCGATCCATTGAGTAAGGTAAGCCCCGTTAGAAAATCTGGCAGTTGGGGGCGGGCACTATGAGAGTATCGCCTTGTCGTTTTCTTCACAGATCAAGGTTGACAACTGTTTGAGATGTTGCCGAAGGATTGGAAGGCCAGACGTTTAGAGAAGGTGGATATTGTCGGAGGCGAGGTAATCATGCCAGAACGTTATGGTATTGGAAAGTGGTTGCTTAGGAAGGGAGTTGTTATCTGTGAGATTTTATCAACTTCGAAGGGGAGAAGTGTTTAGTACCATTAGAGTGAGTGCATGGATTATATCGGGATATTGGGAGATGTGATACATTCGGATGAGAGAAGAGATGAGGCCAAGGACTGGGTCTTGCATGCGATTAGGTAGATATGAAGGCAAGTTTGGTTATATGTGCGGATGATCATGAGGACTTGGTCTTGCCTCCTATCAAATTCAAGTGTAACAGTGTCATGTGGTGAGAAGAAGGGGTGACTAGATTATATGTAAAGGGTTTCAAATGACTTATTGCGGGTTTGATCAAGTGGTTGATACTTTATGCCAGATTAGATGTGTAAGTCAATGGATCATCGGTGTAAGGGATGAAAAATTTTGGGTTATAATGTTGGACAAAGGTAAGCGTAAATCTCGGCTGGAAATTTTGAAAAGGGATCCTAATGCGACAAGTGGGGTGGGTGATAAATGGCGACTATCTAGAAGAAGAACTCGTATTCTCCTTGGTTGCGGTGAACTTTGGATGGGTTCATCGAATTCCAACGGAACGTTAATGGAAGTGTTTTATGAGATAAGTAGATCCCGATTGACAGATTGAAGTCTGGTTGTTGAGAAAATGAGGCTAGTATGTCGCCATAAGGGAGTAAGCAGAAACTGATAAGTTCTCCCGATGGAACAGAAGAATGTGGAGTATGACTATTAGGGTCATCCTTGCGAGTATTTGAACGTCACGCGAAATTATGAGGAAGTTTACGGTTATGGTTATGGGTTAGTAATAATCCGTGTGTGTCTGGTCAAAAGCTTGCAACCTTTAGTAAGCCTTTCTCTGAAAGTAGTGGTCTATGTTTAGGGTTTAGTGTTTAGGGTTTATGTTTGTGATTTAAGGTTTATGTTTAGGGTTATGGTTTGGGGTTTATGGTTTACGGTTTATGTTTAGGGTTTACGGTTTTGGGTTTTGTGTTTTGGGTTTATGGTTAGTGTTTAGGGTTTAGAGGTTAGCGTTATGGTTTAGGGTTTAAAGTTTGTGGTTAATGTTTAAGGGTTATGGTTTAGAGTTTATGCTTTAGGGTTAAGGTTTATGTTTAGGGTTTAGGGTTTGTATTTAGGATTTAGGGTTTAGGTATGGTTTATGGTCTAGGGTTGATGGTTTACGGTATATGGCTAAAGGTTTAGGGTTTAGGGGTTAGATTTGTATTTAGGGTTTAGAGTTTTAGGTTTTAGGTTTTATCTTTATGATTTAAGGTTTAGGGGTCAGGGTCAGGGTTTAAGGTTTAATGTTGATGGTTTATGTTAAAGTTTTGGGTGTATGGTTTAGGGTTAAAGGTTTGGGTACATGGTTTAGGGTATATGGCTTATGGTTTAGGGTTAGTGTTTATGGTTAGGGTTTACATTCTAGAGTTTATGTTTAGGGTTTATGTCGAGGGTTTAGTGGTTTGGATTTAGAGTTTGTGCTTTAGGGTTTATATTTTAGGGTTTAAGGTTTATGTTTAGGGTTAGGATTTAAGGTTTGTGGTTTATGTTTAGGGTTTACGATTTAGGGTTTATGGGTTAGGGTTCAGTGTTTATGGTTCGGTTTTAGGGTTTAGTGTTTATGGTTTACGATTTAGGGTTCGTACTTAAGGTTTAGGGTTGTATGTTATGGTTTAGAGTTTAGGGTTTAGTGTTTGTGTCCAATTTGAAGGAGATGTTTAAAATAAATAGAAATTACGATAACATTTACATATTTACCAATTTGATTTTTTAATGTTTATAAAATATGTACGGATTGATAACTTAAAATTTTCTTGTAAAATCATTTACACATTTACCGATATTAAAATTTGTTTGTGTTTATTTTTCCTTTTATAAAACCAAATAAAACGGAAAAAATAAGGCAACACAAACACATCCAAAACAAGTAATAAGGATTTGGAACAGTCCCACTAGTGCGGTTTTGTAAGCCCACACGGAACCACGGTGAGACCCTAAGAAAATCTTCGACTCCCACTCGCTCTGCCAACTCCGGGATGCCATCTAGATTCCTCCGATTCTTTTATTACAAAAGTATTTAAAAGGCTACAACATCTAATCTATTTATTACAAAAGTAATTAAAAGGCTACATCTAAAAAATTCTAAACGATACACATATCGTATAAAACACAAGCACGGGCAATTAGGCTCGTACCAAATCCATTAAAAGCAAACATGCATAACATTGGGCTTGGATACATTAAACATAAAATAAACAAGCCCATTAAATTGGACCTAAAACCCGGACAACAAAGGGAGATCCACACGGCCAACCAAAAACTCTAACCCATACGGAAAAAAAAACACACAAGGGTTTCGAAGGAAAAAAAAACTTTTCGTTTTTGCGTTTTTGGGCCGAGCCATTGGCCGAAATTTTCCCCCGCCGTGTCCAACCAGCGCCCAGACGAGAGGCCGAAGCCTAACTTGAGTCGGTCTCCTGCATGATTCTAACTTGAGTCTGTTGCATATTTGAGCCTTTGCCAACTGAGCTACACGCCCGTGGTGGACAGTGGAACCGTTTATAAGAAAAGAAGATATGGACTACAAGAGGAAACCGTTGGGGGTCTTCGTGGAAACAATGCTCTACTCTAAACATCCTAACCCCTTACCCTAATTGTGTGGGATATATAGGGTTTGTTTGGTTTTTAGAACAAAGAAAATGGTGTGGGATCATCCGAAATATGGAATAAATTTATTGTACTCCCTCTATCCCAAAGAAAAAGTCAACTTTACAATTTTTCTTTGTAACAAGAAAAGCCTTATTTCAAAAATCTTTAAACTCGGGATAAGCCTTATTGTTGAGTCAACTCAATTTCTTATAGGCCATGTGTAAGATTATCCCAAAAAGTCATCTTAAAATTCATTATGGGTTTTAAACTATAATTATCATGATCAAGAAGAAAATTTAGAGCAAGAAATTGTGGAAAATTCGCCAAATGTGGGGCGGCCTATGTTTCTGTGGTTGAACCTTGGTCTAAACAATTGAGTGCTTAAAGTTATTTATTTTGGCTGAAATGATCATATTTCACAAAGAAGTGATGATCGTCTGATTTTGTTAAAGTAACTAATGAGGAAAACACACCGGGCTACAAGCTATTTTCTAAAACAAATGAAAAGCCAAGTGCGTCAAAAATAAGCTCTCGAACACCATTATAAGGGAAGAACATTACCTTGAAATGTAGGAGGCAGAGACCCTAATGTAAGAGTCTCAAACTCGACCGAATCAATTTTATACTTTGGAATTTGTTCGGCAATAATGGTATTTGCAATATCCTTTGCAGTCTTGCATATTGCCTACAAATACAAAAGGTTACTGAGTTCTTCGATTTTAAAGAAATTGTCAATACAACGTAATTAGCGTTATGGAAATACCTTGTCAAGATAAGGCCACATATATTCGATGACCTTGTTAAGCCAGTCAACCTACAATGATCCAAGAAAATATATTCGATGAACTTGTAAAGATAAATCACAATAGTTTTCCCAAATTGAGTCGATCTTACACCTGTTCAAGATTACTCGCTATCCTCCTAACTTAGTGATCAATAAACACTTAAAGATCTATAGACAAGAAAAACTCGTATAAAAAGGAGATTTTCATATCAACAAAAATAGAAGTGGCAACCAATTCTTTAAAGGGGAGAAAGAAAAAAAAAAACCTTGGTTTTGGTCTCACACTTGACATCCAACTGCTGAAGCCTTAGTGCGAGATGCCTAACAAGCGGACTTCCGAATTAACAGTGTCTTGGTTCACAGAAATGTTTCCACAAACAGCTGGGATGCACAAGATTTGCAACAACAATT
This sequence comes from Arctium minus, assembly GCA_954870635.1. NCBI lineage: Eukaryota > Viridiplantae > Streptophyta > Magnoliopsida > Asterales > Asteraceae > Arctium > Arctium minus. The sequence goes on from OX941080.1 coordinate 145,389,570, forward strand.
ATGACTCCAGCAAACATCACAACCCAAATCGAAATGATCTTAAACTAACAAGATCAAAAACGAAATAAATCATGGTGATTAGAGGATGAAATTGACCATCTACACATTCTCGAAAACCTAATATTGAACAAAGAAATATGTAAACAAAAGAATTATCGTGGTATTTGCATGGCAACTAATTCAGTAGACAATACGAAACCCTTCAAGTAAATAGTCGTTATAGACATACATAACCATGGGTTTTCTGAGCAATGGTTTCTCATAAAGAATCGAACATCTCACTTTCTATTACTTGCATAACACTGTAAGTCCTCTTAACTTACATCCAACTGCAAAAGCAGAACAAACAAGTAAAATATACTTTTTGATAGATGGTACAAAGTATATTGACAGAACAGAATATGAAGACATATGTTGGGATGATGAACAAGAAATTGATATTTCTGCTTGTTAATAAAAGAGAAACAAAAAACAAGTAATAAGAGGTAAAATGTAACAAAACTTAATCTATGCAGACAGCTCAATGGAAAAACAACCGTATATCCCCTAACTAACAAAAAGATGTACCAATTTCATCTTTCTTGAAATCTTGAATTCAATGTCAATTTCATCTTTCTTGAAATCTTGTCAATCTTGTTAATCAAAATCCCCAAATCATACCTTTAAGCTGAATTGAAATAGGAACATTCAAAACAGAATGTGCATCTAAGATGTATAATTAAATCTCTTCATCTCCAACACCTATTTCCATTAATCCAATCTTTACTTAACAACCACTAAGGCATAGAAAACACATCCAAAATCATAGAAAATTTTTCAATCGATCAACAAAAGATCAAGAACTACCTCAAATCAACAAAACATAAACAAGATCAATACAACATAAGATGCATAAAATCTACGTACAACACATGTATATATATATATATATAGAGAGAGAGAGAGAGAGACCTTGACATCCAGCAGAAACCCCAATTCCAAATCCGGAAAACCCCAAGTAAGTACTGATTAAACCCATCTGCAAGATTCTGCTTTTGACTTGTTAATTTGAAAAACAAATCATCAAATGTGTTGTATTATTGTTCAGATTTAATGTTATAGCTATATTCTTATACAAATTATGATATTGTGAAAGCTAATTGTTTTCTATATTGTTCATACAAAATTTATAGTTTTTTATATTAAGATTGATGAACTTAACCAACATATATATCAATGGATTTTACCCTCGTGATGATGATAATGATGTCATTTGTACAAGATGGTAAGAGTATGTAATGCTAGATGTACAAATTATATTTGGCCATAGAATTATGTCACTTTGTAGTCTTTCACTTTTTTTGGTGGGAAAGGGGGTCATAGGCTATGCCTAGAGTAATCCCTTGGTAAAATTGTAAGACATCAGCACTGATTAAACCTCAGTGGCCATAATTGTTGTGCACGTCTGGATTCGAACCCTGGATAGATGGGATATTCCACCACATCCCTCAGGACGTTAACCACTACGCCACAACCTTGTGGTTTAGTCTTTCACTTTCTAGAGTAAAAAAAATATTTTCCCTCATATTTTTCAAATTTCAATGTTATTGTTTTTTGTTAATTATAACATGCTTATTTATCATTTAGAAAATGTGTTTGCTCATTTGGTCGCTTTTTATATCACAGGCAATTTGTTAATGGTATTTACTATCACTTGGTTGTTGAGACTCTTTTGTGTCTATTAAATACTTCAAACAATTGTGTGCCATTTGTAAAAGTGTTACAATAAATTGATTGAATGTTTTTGGGAGTTGTAACAAATTTTTATGAACACTTTTGATATAAATCATTACAATAAAATTGGATTTATATGACAACAATTTGTTGGTGTCCCAATAGACCACTTTATAAGACTTGAGTATATAGAACGAAGCAATTAAACAGTTCTATTTAAAGGTGTTGTATTAAGTTTATAAGACGTTTTTTGGGCGTCTTATAACAAGCTTTTTAGGACACTTTTAATACAAAGCATTGTAATTTATACGACAATTTTAAGAAAAATGTTCTATAAACACACCTTCAGTGGCGGAGCCACAGCCAAAGGAGTGGGGTCTCTTGACCCCAGTCAACCTCTAAAAAGAAGCAATTTTCTATAAATTTAACCTTCCAATTTGTAATTTCCATGAATTAAACCTCCTAAAACCATTGAATTTATAGCCAAGACACCATTGAGTTTTGCAAATCGCAAAGTTGAAATCTCTCTCTAAGATCCATGCATGTGTTCCTTAGAATCCGACCCCACAAAAATTCATGGATCCGCCACTGCACACCTTTGTATGAGACAATTGTTTTATAAGGCACTTTTTCAAATAGTGTCATATAAAATAACTAATACGATGCTTTATTATTAAAATGTTTTAAAATGTTTGTTAAGATGCCAAACAACGTCCTATAAACTTGTTGTAACACCCTTACATAGGACGTTTTATTATTAGATTCTATAAACTTAAGTCATATAAAACAGTTTATTGAAACACATGTACATCTTTGACGACCTATAACCCAATTTTTTTGGGGGGTTACCACTTGAACCTCCATTTAAGAAACTGGCCTGCAAAGCATGTATGTCATACATGACTAAGGGGTTGTTTGTTTTTTTAAAAAAACCTCTTAATGGCTTTTAATTCTGAATCGTTCAAACCTTTTTACACATAACCTCTTATTAATCATAACTAAAATAAGACTTCAGACTTTAGACCTCTTAAAAAACAAACGGCACCTAAGCTTGTCGGACCATCTCTTGATATCGAAATGTTTGATATCCTTGCCATGGTGAAGGCAGTAGTTACATCTCCTTCCTCTTCCATCCTTTCAAAGGACCAGGTTGGAAAGAAAGGTAATATCAACGTGAACGAAGCAACAAAGAGCCTTGGAAGTGCAAATATAACGGAGAGTTGCTCAAATATTACAATGGGGGAGCTAAAAGATGCAGGAAAAAAAACATGACATGACATCTGATATCTTGTGCATTGTTTATGAATAGATTAGGGAATGCGTCATCAAAACTCCTGAAACATGACATGGCATGTCAACATCTTCATTTAACAACATGAATACATACATACACACACTTCATATAGACAAAACAATAGAAATGACTAGGAAATGTAATCTTATGGGTTCATGGGATTAGGCGAGGTGCATGTAAGTTGGCGTAGACACCCATGGTTTACCAAGAAAAGGAAAAAACGATGGAAAGAAAATAAAAACCTATTATGGTAGCTCATCTTCTAGTTAACTGAATCGGAATAAAAATCAATCAAGAGAATGAGACTTCAAACATCAATTCTTTTTGGAATCTTGAAAGTTAAATAAACTAATAATAAGAATGATCTCGAGGAGATTGTCATCTAAAGATAATACCATATAAACAAAAATAGTTGCTTCTTCATTCCAATTGAAGCTATCTTTAGGGGTTGTTTACCAAACGCTGACTGGGTGTCACTTACCTGTGAGCATGGCAAGGACAAATAATCTTACCTAATAAGAGGCATAACAAGAACATAGAATCTTACCCAGTAAGTGAGGGAGATAGGGAGATTGGATAAGACTGTCGTTTACCAAACATTTACCGGGGTAAGCGTTTACCAAGTCACTTTATCTTACCAGATGAATATGGTAAGGACCAAGAATCTTATCTAGTAAGAGTTAAAGCAAGGACCGAGAGTCTTACCCGGTAAGTGACGATGAAGACTCTTATAACACCCTACTTTTATATTAACAAATCTACCAAAAAATTCGACATGACCTCTTCGTAAAACCGTTATATGCCTGTTTTATATCCCGTGAATCATATGTACATATATACTAAACAAATCCCAAACAAAAAGCGGGTATTTACACCACATATATTATCTACCGCTTAAAAACATATTCCAGATGTGTAGATAAAAAATCTGCTAAATATTATCTTGAGCTAACCTTCAGTCCTAATCGATAACGATATTCAAAACATCTATTCAACCAATAATGTTATCTAACAATGCTTACCTCCATTAACACCATCAATAATATCACCCGACCTTGATCTTGGGATACACGTCGATAAATAAAAAAAAATCAGGCTTCAGGCAAAAACGGGCTTCGGGCCCAAATAGTAAACCTAAAAACCGGGCCAATCGGGCTTCAGGTCGGGCCGGGTCGGGTCGGGCTTCACCCGAATATGTGTGGCCCGTTTAATGTTGGAAAAAACCGGTTATAGAAAAACCGGGCCGTGATCAGGCCGAGCATTTTTCCGTATTTTTTTCAAAAAAAATAATTTCTTTATATAATAATTAATTACTAAGCTTTAAAAAATAAAAATTGGATTGGATCACTAAAATACACTTTAAAAATGCGTTTTATTTATAATAAATCACTAAAATATACTTTAAAAATACGTTTTATATATAATTTTAAGTTACAAACTTACAATACAAGTCTTTATAGGGGTTTGGGGAGGTAAAAAATACAAAAAAGGTCAAAAAAACGTATATAAACGCTAACATAACGACTCTTTTTTTTTTAAATACGAATCGGGCCGGGCCGGACTGTGAACTGGGCTCGGGCCGACCGGGCCGCCAAATCCTCCAAAAACATGAACCGGTTCATGTTTTTGAGCTCCAAACCAGTTTTCCACCGGGCTGGGCCGAGCTTTCAAGCGGGTCGGGCTCGGTTAACCGACCGGGCCGGGCCGAGATGGCCATCACTAATCCGATGGGAGCAACCCATCAACTGTAAAGGGAGCGACCCCATTTACAAACACAACTAAGGGGTGACCCTAAGTCACCAGATCCGGATCTATTACATCACCGTCAGAGCACACCAATAGCTCAAAATGTCTCAATTATACAAAGTACGTTTCCCAATGGTTTAAATCAATAACATGCTAAATAAACATCAAGTTTCAATACATCAAAATGCTTTTTGATTAGTTCTTCAAAACATTTTATCATGCTCGTTTCACCTTCAAATTTACTTTGTATAAAACATTAAATAACCAAATTTCATAACACCGTTTAAATCATGCATTTTTTTAACGGCACACATTTAAACACATCAACATGAATCAGTTATATAAACTATGTACGTTTGACGTGTACCCAGTTTTAAGACTACTTGAACTCACCTTAATTCGATTAAGTTGAATCTAGTCTCCGAATAACTTATGCAACCATCTCAACACCTAAACAATCCATATACGAAATATCAATACAAACATTCAAACAACTCTTTTCAACCCATTAAGAGTCACTCCAAATGGTTTAAAAACCATTCATATACGAATTTATAAGGATTCGTTCTCTTTTTCCCGTCTAAAAATGACCAGCTCTGTAAAAGTCAATTTTTGACCCACTTAGGTGTTGTTTGTTTTTTTAAGAGATCTAAAGTCTTGAAGTCTTATTTTAGTTATGATTAATAAGAGGTGGTGTGTAAAAAGGTCTGAACGATTCAGAGAGTCATTAAAAGTTTTTTTTAAAAAAACAAACAACCCCTTAGAGTTCGATTCACCCCATAGTTGTCTAAAAGTGATTTGTAAGCAGACATCAGAAAGATATTACACACCCTAAACCGACTTGCGAGTGATTTACTATTATTTTTTTTATATCGACCAAATCGAGTCCAAACCGGTTAACTCATTCTAACAGCAATATATATGGTTGTTTTCTCATTTTAGTGGCCTTAGAGCCTCCTTATCAACATAAATTCCATTCTAAGCATTCTTAATGACATATGCTATAGACCCAATCTAAACCCATGGATTTAAGTTTAATAAGTTCGTTTTTTCTTTGATTACTTTCAAACTTTAGATCTAATATACTTAGATTACAAGTATAACTTACATGGGGCCTCACAACACTATTTTATGATTTCTTTACCACTATTTTTGGTATCATCTTATGTTCCTTTTTCGTAAGGTTTTTTATACGATTACAATCAAAACATCATTAAGGATATTTTACTAAAATCTGTAAAAATCTTCAATAATCGAGCTCTAATTTAACATTCTTTACTTAGGGTTTCAAGTTCATCATTGTTGAACAAATAAACGTAACATTAGGTATCGATGTTACTATCGATACTGAAATCCATTGACATCATCATCTTAAAGACATAAAATCGATCAAAATCATATAAATAGTGTGGAGATTGATCAATAAAGAATCATACCAAGTTTGAAATGGTTGAGCGGCTCTCTAAATTCTCCCTGAAATACCGAGGTTCTACTAATTTGATTCTTCCGTTCCGTTTTGATTTATTGAAGTTATAAATACATAGAAGCAATTTGAGATTTTGATTTCTCGATCAAAATGCCACGTTCTTGAGATTACACGTATCCTTCATCCACCATATTGCATCAATTTTATTTATTTATTTATTTACATGATGGGTACCTAGAGTTTGGCTCTTGATTCATTAATTTCATGTAAGTTTCTAGAACTTACACTTAACGCCCCTTAACTTGACACTACATTTTATTTTGGGTATTTTCTAAAATTCGGATTTATAACATCAAATATTTGACATTGCAGTATGTATTGTGTGTATATATATATATATATATATATATATATATATATATTAAACTCATAAAATATATAATTGGAATACTTTAAAAAAAAATAGGATGTTACAACTCTTATACCACATTTATCACTTATCAGGAAAAGTGTTGCATACGATACATCTTACCTGGTAAGTAAGTGATGGTTTTGAATTTTACCAAGTAAACGTTTGGTAAACGGACCCTTACACAGTTGAACTAGAAGAAGAAATATACAGGCAACAACCAAAAGGATTTGTTGTAAAAGCCAAGAGAACAAAGTCTGCAAATTGATTAAGTCTCTATACGGACTTAAACAAGTGCCAAAGCAGTGGCATGAGAAATTTGATAACACTATGTTGTCAAATGGCTTTCACATAAATGATTGTGATAAATGTGTTTATGTGAAACAATACAAAAGTGTTTATGGTCACTGGATCCACCCCTCACACCTAGCCCTACCGCCGTTGCGCCACCTCTCGCACGACCTCCTCGAGCTCGAGCTGCAACCCTACCGCCTCTAGGCATGCTCCTACAAAACCATAGAAGGACATTGGGTCAGGGATCATAGTGAGATCAAACTTATTATAAATCAAGATAATGCTAGGACATAAACAATCATATACTCCTACTCCTGCCTAACAAAATCTCTATACCCTCCTCTCCAAAACACTTTTCGGTTTAAGCTTAGGCTAACTAATTAACCTAATTCTCTTAAACCTCAACTATGATACCAACTTGTTACACCCTAAAAACCAACCGGGTCGTAACGAAATGTCAATACTTAAAACATACGTCTTCTAAAATAAGTTGCAGCGGAATATTAAACCTTACACCAAATAGTCTTTTAAGAAAGATACGAAATACTAATCAACAAACTCAATAACATAAACAAATTTCAAAACTCAAGCAGTCTGCTAACATAACCAGTCCTCAAGCCGGACCTCTGCCCTTATCGACCGGTATCTTTACTGATCCTGAGATACACGCTAAAGTTAGTTTTATGCTAAGTGAGTTCATGGTTTTCGCAACGTCATCCATCAATCATGAAAATATTCAGATACAAAAAGTCGTATCATAATTTACTCACAACATATCATGCATTTTTAAAACATATCTTGCAAATATGAGAAAAATGCAGCATGCCATCACTTTATAGATTTACGTCCTTTGGCATGGTGGGGCTCCGTCATCCCGTCCATCTATAGTCAAGCTCAGAGGTGCTCTCAAGCACATGTCTTGACTACCGTCCCATAGTGCAGTCCCAAAGGTGCCCCTTATGTACTGACTATATTCATCATTTGTGGTTTCCCGCCGTCCAATACCCCCACACTGACAGCCACGTCACATCATTCCAATTTAATCATTCGAGCATTTATCGTATGTAACGTGCAATTCATTCAATATTTAAAATAATGGCATATGCTCAAAACATTTCACATCGTTAAACATCCAATATCGTAAAACATGCAAACATATATATTTAAAACCGTAGCATGTATATCATCGCTTCACAAATCATCCACCACACTAGCATGCTGTTGGGAACTGAAGATTTTACTAAGTGTAGTTACTACTGCTAGTATAAATGTAGTTACTACTGCCAGAACAAGTTGAAGATTAATACTGCTGAGTGTTACTACTGCTAGTGTTAATTAATACTGCTAGTCAAAGTTAGTACTGCTTGAACAAAGTTAGTACTGCTTAGCTAGTTAGTACTGCTAGTGGTTAGTACTGCTTGCAGTTAATGCTGCTAGATGAAGTTAATGCTGCTGAGCATTATTAGTGCTGCTAAAGAGATCCGGATGGAAAGTACTACAGCTGGATATACTGAAGATATACTTAGAAGATATACATGGAAGATATACTGAAGATTTGTTTATTCTTTGTAATTATCTTTTTATTAGTATATGTATAGAATGTTTAGAATAGATAGAAAGAACTTTTTGATAATTGTTTTTTCAAGAGAAAAATCAACCTCAAGGCATAGATCCTAATTCTAGAGAAGTAGAATTCGTATTGGTGAGCCTGTTCATCAATATTGAGGTTGAGTGTGTAACCTTGTAGATTTAAGCATTCAATACAAGTTTACTGTTTGATCATTATATACTGTGTTTGATTACTGTTTTATTAAATATCAAAGTGTTTTTCCGCAACTTCTTTGATATTAGTTTCTGAGTATTAATTCTTGTTAAGAATTCGATCCTGACAAGTGGTATCAGAGCTAGTATTCTCAGAAACCTACACTCAAAATCACAATCATCATGGCTAAAGGTTCAGAGTCTTCAAGCTCAGAAATTCCAACAGAGGTAACATCTAATCTTTGTTCTAAACCCTGTATTGAAACTGTTAAAAGGTACAGGGATCACAATCAGAAGATGAGTGATGACCTTAAGAGATTAGAAAAAGATATAAAAGACTATGTTAGGATTGTTGAGAGGTTTGAAGAGCAGATTAAGAGTTTTCAAGCCAATGAGCTTCAACATTCCTATGACACAAACTACTGGAAGTGGGAGAAAGATCAGTATGAATTTAAGCTTAAACAGAAAGAAGAGGAGAATGAAAAGATAAAAAGTGAGTTTGAGAAAGCCAAGCTGGATATTGAGAAATTTTCCAATGCCTCTAAAGCAATGGACTCTTTGCTCCAAACTCAAATCCATGACAAACTTAGAAGAGGAATAGGATATAACACCACACCACCACCATACAACAACAACTACATCCCTCCTATATCAGACTTGCTAGAGACCAAGAATAGGAAGGAATTGTCTGATGAAGTCACTAAGGTAGATCCATTAGACAAAGTGATGGTTGAAACAGACTCTGAAGAAGAAAACTTTAATGAAAAAAGTAAGAAGAACACTGTGAGTGGTGAGATTACTCTAGAAAATAACATTATCACCAATGAGGGATGTGGAAAGGCTTGGATCAATTCTAAGGACATAGAAAAGACTGAGGGAAAGTCTGAGAAGGTCCATTATAAGCAAACCACAGTTGTGAATCCTGTCCCTTGTAAACAGTGTTCTTGCAATAAATCTGAGCCCCAAAAACATGATAAACCAAGGGGAAATCAGAGAAACTGGAATAATCAGTGGGCACAAAAACAAGGAGTTGATTTGAGTAAAATCAATAGACCAAAACCTTGTTTTATCTGTGGCAAATTGAATCATCTTGCCAAACACTGTTATTTCAACCCTATCAACCAAAGAGTCACTTTTCAAAGAAAACCACAAAACTCTTTTGGTTATAGGAATAAAAGAAGGAATCATATGGTTGAGAACAGAGCACCTATAAGATCACATGCTCATAACAAGTTTGCTAAACCAAAGAAAATTACTCCAAATAAGCCAAGGAGTAATTTAAAGACAAAGAAAGCAAGCAACTTTGTTCAAGTTTGGGTTCCAATTGCAAAGAAACCTGTTAGTACTGCTAACCAAGTTAGTACTGCTAACAAGGCTAGTGCTGCTTCTAGTAGTAATGCAGCTAAACCTATAATCTTGACAAAATATTCCAGCCATGAGATTCCTAAACAACTCATTCAGACCAAACTGACAGATTATATTAATGAGAAAGGTCAACCCAAGACCACTTTGGCTTGGGTTCCCTCCAAGACTAACTGATTTATCAAGTGTGCAGGGCAATCAAAAGCTCAAGAGGAAGAGCATTCAGAATGAAGAAAATGGTTGCTCTTGGCACATAACAAGGAACATGGACTGCCTTCAAATTCTTTAAAAAATTTGATGAAGGACATGTTACTTTTAATCCAGCAGAAGGTTGAAGTTAGAAATACTCCAGAGGGAGTAATGATCATGAAGGATCAAGAAGAAAAGGATCAGGGGATGAACAAAGTAGTAAAAAGTAAGAGAAAAGGGATGGTGTCAAAAAGTGTAAGAGTAGTTAATACTGCTAGTGGTTAATACTGCTTTCAGTTAATACTGCTAGTAGTTAATACTGCTAGTGGTTAATACTGCTTTCAGTTAATACTGCTAGCAGTTAATACTGCTAGTTCAGTTAATACTGCTAGTTCAGTTAATACTGCTCGCGGTTAATACTGCTAGTTAGTTAATACTGCTAGTAGTTAATACTGCTAGTAGTTAATACTGCTAGTTCAGTTAATACTGCTCGCGGTTAATACTGCTAGTTAGTTAATACTGCTAGTAGTTAATACTGCTAGTTCAGTTAATACTGCTCGTGGTTAATACTGCTCGCGGTTAATACTGCTAGTTAGTTAATACTGCTCTAGGTTAATACTGCTTCTATTCCGAATACTATAAATACTCTTTGCCCGCCTAAAAGCTTATAACGACTCTTTGCATACTATTCACCTGCGCTCTAAACCCTTTCTCTCTCAAAGTTCAAAGTTTTCAGGCAAGAATCTTCAAGGTCTATGGCATCCATGGCGTTCATTGATGAGCACAATGAAATTGCGATGCTCCAAAAGCCAAAACAATCTGAAGGTTTTCATCAGATAGTCGACTTTCTGAAGTCGAGCCACATTGCCCATGCTCTCACTATGTCTCCAACTATCTACATTGAGCACCAAAGGCAATTCTGGGCACATGCCACCATTGTTACTGAGGATGGTGTGCGAATGATCAAGTCGACAGTATGTGGCAATCCATTGACAGTTACTGAAGAGATAGTTCGCATCAGTCTACGTCTAGACGATGCCTCTGGTATAACGTCTATCCCTAATGATGAACTGTTTTCTACTCTGACAAGAATGGGGTATGGAGGCCCATTGGGTATTTTTAAGTTCTCAAAAGCTAAATTTTCACCCCAATGGCGTTTTCTTGTTCATACCTTGATGCACTGCATTTCTAAAAAGACTACTGGATGGAGTGAGTTCAGCAGTACCATTGCTTATGCTTTGGTCTGTTTGGCCACTGCCAGAAGGTACAATTTTTCACAAATGATTTTCAATGATCTTGTCTCAAACATGGGAAACAAAAAGAGCTTTTATATGTATCCCAGGTTTGTTCAAGCAGTTATTAACCATGAATTGACGGATATACCTCAATCTGTTGGGGTATATGTACCTAAACCCCCAAAAGGCAAGGTTTTCTCAAATATGAGAAGATCTGCTGGGGACTCTGAAGGAGTTGACACCCCATTGTTCTCTACAATGATGGTGGTGTCCCAACCCAATGAAGGTATGGCAGCAGGGTCAAGGCCCTCATTAGATCAATCCACTGCTAGCCAAGCCCAACCTTCCCACTCTATATCTATCCCACAGTCCCTACTAAATAAGCCCACTTCTCCAATTACCCAAACTTATCAAAGAAAACAGGTAAAGAAGGCTCCTTCCCTTCTTGTACCATCACCCACTAAGCCTTTAAGCCCTCTAAGGGAGAATTCTCCCCTAGAGAATATCCAAAGGGAAACCACAAGGGTGTCTCCCAACCCAAAGGAGGTGCTCTCTGAGGAGGAGGTAGAGCATATGGGTGATGAGGCTGCCACTACTCCTGCTAGCACAGAGGAGGAAAGTGGTAACATCAATAAGACCTCCCCCATGGCAACTTTGAATGAGCAATCATTTGAAGGACCCTGGTGCCAAGAAACCACAGGGGTGGATAGTGCTTCTGCTAGGCAGAAGACATCTACTAATAAAAGATCCAATGATCCTTCAATAGGGGGTAACACTCCTGGAGAAGGTGAGGACAGATATAACTATGATGAATTGATGGAGACCATGGGAAACATCAACCAGGATGTCATCAAGCAAGGAAAAGAAATAGAGGAGATGAAGCTGATTATTCTATCTCAACAAGTTCAGATCACCAAACTGAAGAAAATGGTGACAAGATTGTTACAGAAAAGGAGAAGGAAACAGTTTGTGCTAAAGAGGAGGACAAGTGTTGAAGATGATTTCAACAAGGGGGAGAATTCAGAGGCTGAAGCAGAAAAAGAAAGTATTTCTGAGATGGGATTTGATGTTAAGGGGGAGAAAGCTGCAGAAACAGAAGCACAAGAAGTAGAAACAGATAATGTTCAAGCAGCAACAGGGCTATCTGTTGAAGAATTGGAAATAGCTGAAACCTTAGTAAAAGCAAAGAATGACACTCCTAAGGCTACTCAAAAGGCTAAGGGAGTGGTCATCAATGAAGGAGACCTTGAAAAGAAGACACAAGAAAGAAGTGAGGCAGGGTTGAAGGATACAAAGGGTAAAGCTAAGATGATTGAACCTGAACAACCTGCAAAGAAGAAAATTCAGATAGAACTGGATGAAGAAGTGGCAAAGCAGCTTCAGGCAGAAATGGAAAGGGAGGAACAACTTCAATCTGAGAAGGATAGAGAGCTTGCACTGAATATGGCCAGAAAACTAAATGAAGAGTATCAGAAGAGCATGAAAACAGCAGCTCAGGCCAAGCAAGTACAAGTAAAAAGAATGCCATTCAAAAAGCAGAAAAGACAACCCTCCAAGACCTTTTTGGCCAATCAGGAAAGAAGAAAGATGATAAACTTCCTGAAAGGTGCAATTGGTGTTAAGGGGGAGATGTTTACTCATATGGCATACTCTCAGGTTGAAGAGCTATACAGGAAGGAAATGACAAAGCTCCAAGGGGATTCCTCTCAAAGGGAAGAAGCAGAAAGAAGGATGAAAGAGAGACATGATCTCAACATCCAACAACCATTCCCTGAGAAAACCACACCTTCCAAAGAAGAAGCAGAAGAGAAGAAGGAAGAACCTGGAAATGTTGGTAGAGAAGCCAAGTCTGGAAAAAGAGTGAAAACAATTGCTCCAAAAAGGCAGTTGAAAAGGCCTAGGGTGGAAGAAACTGAAAAGGAAGCAGAACCTTCAATCACATCCCCAACAGAGCCAGTACAGAGCCCAGAGCAGGTCACTAAGCAAACTGATGAAAGTATGGATCCGTACATGACAATAGTGGAACCTTTGAAAGCTGTTCCAATCTCTATGCAAGCTCCAGAGATCATCTTCTGGGATATTCTGAGAGACAATGGAAAGAATTTCTTCAGAATCAAGAGAGCTGATGGTTCATTTGAAGCTTATTCAACATGGGGGAAAGTCATCAGAAGTTGTTCAAGAGCTGATATGGAAGAACTATATAAAGTTGGGATGAAACTTTATGAACCTGTGTTGAAAGGTACTGAAGAGAATCTTCTCAAAGTGACATTGGAATACTTGTGCATGATGTTTGAGCCTGCAAGAGTGCACCATAGGATTAAAGATCATATGCATGAGTTCATATTCAAGAAGATTGACAAATGGATACTGTTTGAAAACTGTGGAGTATACATGATTACTATTGACAATTGTTATCATGAATACTACCTGGTGGACAAAATATATGAGCATAGCAAGGAGAAGTTAGAAGGGATGCTTAAAGCTACACTGGTTTGTACAAAGGATTCAGAAATGGCCAAGATTGTGGTGAGAAGAACTGTAAATCAAAGTTTGGGCCTAGATCCAAATTTGGGCAACTAAATGTAAGGTGTTGAAAGCATCTTGAAGAAGATCTGAAGAACTTGACTTCTTTTCCTAAAAGTCAAGTTAGGGGGAGATTGTTGGGAACTGAAGATTTTACTAAGTGTAGTTACTACTGCTAGTATAAATGTAGTTACTACTGCCAGAACAAGTTGAAGATTAATACTGCTGAGTGTTACTACTGCTAGTGTTAATTAATACTGCTAGTCAAAGTTAGTACTGCTTGAACAAAGTTAGTACTGCTTAGCTAGTTAGTACTGCTAGTGGTTAGTACTGCTTGCAGTTAATGCTGCTAGATGAAGTTAATGCTGCTGAGCATTATTAGTGCTGCTAAAGAGATCCGGATGGAAAGTACTACAGCTGGATATACTGAAGATATACTTAGAAGATATACATGGAAGATATACTGAAGATTTGTTTATTCTTTGTAATTATCTTTTTATTAGTATATGTATAGAATGTTTAGAATAGATAGAAAGAACTTTTTGATAATTGTTTTTTCAAGAGAAAAATCAACCTCAAGGCATAGATCCTAATTCTAGAGAAGTAGAATTCGTATTGGTGAGCCTGTTCATCAATATTGAGGTTGAGTGTGTAACCTTGTAGATTTAAGCATTCAATACAAGTTTACTGTTTGATCATTATATACTGTGTTTGATTACTGTTTTATTAAATATCAAAGTGTTTTTCCGCAACTTCTTTGATATTAGTTTCTGAGTATTAATTCTTGTTAAGAATTCGATCCTGACAAGTGGTATCAGAGCTAGTATTCTCAGAAACCTACACTCAAAATCACAATCATCATGGCTAAAGGTTCAGAGTCTTCAAGCTCAGAAATTCCAACAGAGGTAACATCTAATCTTTGTTCTAAACCCTGTATTGAAACTGTTAAAAGGTACAGGGATCACAATCAGAAGATGAGTGATGACCTTAAGAGATTAGAAAAAGATATAAAAGACTATGTTAGGATTGTTGAGAGGTTTGAAGAGCAGATTAAGAGTTTTCAAGCCAATGAGCTTCAACATTCCTATGACACAAACTACTGGAAGTGGGAGAAAGATCAGTATGAATTTAAGCTTAAACAGAAAGAAGAGGAGAATGAAAAGATAAAAAGTGAGTTTGAGAAAGCCAAGCTGGATATTGAGAAATTTTCCAATGCCTCTAAAGCAATGGACTCTTTGCTCCAAACTCAAATCCATGACAAACTTAGAAGAGGAATAGGATATAACACCACACCACCACCATACAACAACAACTACATCCCTCCTATATCAGACTTGCTAGAGACCAAGAATAGGAAGGAATTGTCTGATGAAGTCACTAAGGTAGATCCATTAGACAAAGTGATGGTTGAAACAGACTCTGAAGAAGAAAACTTTAATGAAAAAAGTAAGAAGAACACTGTGAGTGGTGAGATTACTCTAGAAAATAACATTATCACCAATGAGGGATGTGGAAAGGCTTGGATCAATTCTAAGGACATAGAAAAGACTGAGGGAAAGTCTGAGAAGGTCCATTATAAGCAAACCACAGTTGTGAATCCTGTCCCTTGTAAACAGTGTTCTTGCAATAAATCTGAGCCCCAAAAACATGATAAACCAAGGGGAAATCAGAGAAACTGGAATAATCAGTGGGCACAAAAACAAGGAGTTGATTTGAGTAAAATCAATAGACCAAAACCTTGTTTTATCTGTGGCAAATTGAATCATCTTGCCAAACACTGTTATTTCAACCCTATCAACCAAAGAGTCACTTTTCAAAGAAAACCACAAAACTCTTTTGGTTATAGGAATAAAAGAAGGAATCATATGGTTGAGAACAGAGCACCTATAAGATCACATGCTCATAACAAGTTTGCTAAACCAAAGAAAATTACTCCAAATAAGCCAAGGAGTAATTTAAAGACAAATAAAGCAAGCAACTTTGTTCAAGTTTGGGTTCCAATTGCAAAGAAACCTGTTAGTACTGCTAACCAAGTTAGTACTGCTAACAAGGCTAGTGCTGCTTCTAGTAGTAATGCAGCTAAACCTATAATCTTGACAAAATATTCCAGCCATGAGATTCCTAAACAACTCATTCAGACCAAACTGACAGATTATATTAATGAGAAAGGTCAACCCAAGACCACTTTGGCTTGGGTTCCCTCCAAGACTAACTGATTTATCAAGTGTGCAGGGCAATCAAAAGCTCAAGAGGAAGAGCATTCAAAACATGTGATTCTCAAAACATTACATGACTCCAAACGAATGAACTAACGCATTCAAAACATGTGATTCTCAAATAAGATGCAGTAACTGAACTAGCAGTATTAACTACTAGCAGTATTAACTACTAGCAGTATTAACTAACTAGCAGTATTAACCGCGAGCAGTATTAACTGAACTAGCAGTATTAACTGAACTAGCAGTATTAACTACTAGCAGTATTAACTGAAAGCAGTATTAACCACTAGCAGTATTAACTACTAGCAGTATTAACTGAAAGCAGTATTAACCACTAGCAGTATTAACTACTCTTACACTTTTTGACACCATCCCTTTTCTCTTACTTTTTACTACTTTGTTCATCCCCTGATCCTTTTCTTCTTGATCCTTCATGATCATTACTCCCTCTGGAGTATTTCTAACTTCAACCTTCTGCTGGATTAAAAGTAACATGTCCTTCATCAAAATTTTTAAAGAATTTGAAGGCAGTCCATGTTCCTTGTTATGTGCCAAGAGCAACCATTTTCTTCATTCTGAATGCTCTTCCTCTTGAGCTTTTGATTGCCCTGCACACTTGATAAATCAGTTAGTCTTGGAGGGAACCCAAGCCAAAGTGGTCTTGGGTTGACCTTTCTCATTAATATAATCTGTCAGTTTGGTCTGAATGAGTTGTTTAGGAATCTCATGGCTGGAATATTTTGTCAAGATTATAGGTTTAGCTGCATTACTACTAGAAGCAGCACTAGCCTTGTTAGCAGTACTAACTTGGTTAGCAGTACTAACAGGTTTCTTTGCAATTGGAACCCAAACTTGAACAAAGTTGCTTGCTTTCTTTGTCTTTAAATTACTCCTTGGCTTATTTGGAGTAATTTTCTTTGGTTTAGCAAACTTGTTATGAGCATGTGATCTTATAGGTGCTCTGTTCTCAACCATATGATTCCTTCTTTTATTCCTATAACCAAAAGAGTTTTGTGGTTTTCTTTGAAAAGTGACTCTTTGGTTGATAGGGTTGAAATAACAGTGTTTGGCAAGATGATTCAATTTGCCACAGATAAAACAAGGTTTTGGTCTATTGATTTTACTCAAATCAACTCCTTGTTTTTGTGCCCACTGATTATTCCAGTTTCTCTGATTTCCCCTTGGTTTATCATGTTTTTGGGGCTCAGATTTATTGCAAGAACACTGTTTACAAGGGACAGGATTCACAACTGTGGTTTGCTTATAATGGACCTTCTCAGACTTTCCCTCAGTCTTTTCTATGTCCTTAGAATTGATCCAAGCCTTTCCACATCCCTCATTGGTGATAATGTTATTTTCTAGAGTAATCTCACCACTCACAGTGTTCTTCTTACTTTTTTCATTAAAGTTTTCTTCTTCAGAGTCTGTTTCAACCATCACTTTGTCTAATGGATCTACCTTAGTGACTTCATCAGACAATTCCTTCCTATTCTTGGTCTCTAGCAAGTCTGATATAGGAGGGATGTAGTTGTTGTTGTATGGTGGTGGTGTGGTGTTATATCCTATTCCTCTTCTAAGTTTGTCATGGATTTGAGTTTGGAGCAAAGAGTCCATTGCTTTAGAGGCATTGGAAAATTTCTCAATATCCAGCTTGGCTTTCTCAAACTCACTTTTTATCTTTTCATTCTCCTCTTCTTTCTGTTTAAGCTTAAATTCATACTGATCTTTCTCCCACTTCCAGTAGTTTGTGTCATAGGAATGTTGAAGCTCATTGGCTTGAAAACTCTTAATCTGCTCTTCAAACCTCTCAACAATCCTAACATAGTCTTTTATATCTTTTTCTAATCTCTTAAGGTCATCACTCATCTTCTGATTGTGATCCCTGTACCTTTTAACAGTTTCAATACAGGGTTTAGAACAAAGATTAGATGTTACCTCTGTTGGAATTTCTGAGCTTGAAGACTCTGAACCTTTAGCCATGATGATTGTGATTTTGAGTGTAGGTTTCTGAGAATACTAGCTCTGATACCACTTGTCAGGATCGAATTCTTAACAAGAATTAATACTCAGAAACTAATATCAAAGAAGTTGCGGAAAAACACTTTGATATTTAATAAAACAGTAATCAAACACAGTATATAATGATCAAACAGTAAACTTGTATTGAATGCTTAAATCTACAAGGTTACACACTCAACCTCAATATTGATGAACAGGCTCACCAATACGAATTCTACTTCTCTAGAATTAGGATCTATGCCTTGAGGTTGATTTTTCTCTTGAAAAAACAATTATCAAAAAGTTCTTTCTATCTATTCTAAACATTCTATACATATACTAATAAAAAGATAATTACAAAGAATAAACAAATCTTCAGTATATCTTCCATGTATATCTTCTAAGTATATCTTCAGTATATCCAGCTGTAGTACTTTCCATCCGGATCTCTTTAGCAGCACTAATAATGCTCAGCAGCATTAACTTCATCTAGCAGCATTAACTGCAAGCAGTACTAACCACTAGCAGTACTAACTAGCTAAGCAGTACTAACTTTGTTCAAGCAGTACTAACTTTGACTAGCAATATTAATTAACACTAGCAGTAGTAACACTCAGCAATATTAATCTTCAACTTGTTCTGGCAGTAGTAACTACATTTATACTAGCAGTAGTAACTACACTTAGTAAAATCTTCAGTTCCCAACACATGCATTGCATATTTAACTAAAATATAGCATGCTTGAAAATCATCGTAATCATATAAATAACATACTTACATACTTGCATGTATCCCATTTAAAAATCACATGGAACTCACCTCAATTAGTGTCAATATACTCGCTACTTGGTAGCTCCCAATCCTACAAGAAATCACAACGTTTTCTTTAATTATAAACTTTTAACAACCGATCGCTAAATTATCAAATTCTCAAACGAGTTCCTGATACCCAATCCCATTATTTCTAAATTGATAAATTAACGAGACATTCTCACCCTTCATCCCCATTTTACCATCGCATATCAATTATCCATATATACATACTCACATATTTATAAATGTATGTAACGTGTGTGTGTGTGTGTGTATATATGCCTGTAGTTCGTGCAGATTTAAACCCATATGAGTTTCATCCCAACAATACCCAACTTTCATGTATATGTACATTCATGATAAGATTATATACCATCATATGTCTACCAAAGCTTTTGGAACCGAGAACTAGCCTTGTTAATTTGTCTTCTAAATGAATATATGCATATTTATCCATTCAACCAACATAGCAATTTAAGCTATTATGTCTATACCTACCCCCATCATGACTAGTGTAACACCCGTAAATTCCTGTCTGTGAAAGCCAACCCTTTGAGAAATTATTGTTTCTTATCGTAGAATTTCATCCCCTATATCTTACCTATTTAAGCCTTATCGCGTCATGAGTGGTATGTGCGGAAAATGGGAAGAAACGATCCTCGGTACACTCTGGGCGATAGTGTCCTGGGCACAATCGCCAGCGGGGGTGTGTCCGCGGTACGTTTTGGGCGATAGTGCCCTGGCACAATCGACGTTCACAATCGCGGTCGGCCCCAGGGTCTTTTAAGAGTCGCGATTCTCAACCATTTCCCTTACTCTCACTTCTATATTCTTCCCTTTTTCTCTCCCAAACACCAAAACCGAACCCTAACCTATTTTGGGGGTTTTTCCTCCTCAAACCACATGTTTCTTCACCATCTAACTAGTTGGAACCTTGAACCACAAAACCTCCATCTTCATCTTCCTCGTCAAGTGCAACGGTCGGGAGCTCGGGTTGAAGTGTTGGATTGGGTGTTCTTGGATGCCTCTTTGCCTTCAAGGGTAAGTTTTCTTGTAATAAGGTTATAAATGCTCCATTGGTGGTTTCTTAAGGTTCGATATCTCCAATCTTGGATTTGATGGTTTTAGAGAAATTAGGGTTTTGATCTTGTTTGGGATCTTGGTATTTTATGATTGGAGAATGTTTCCTTGTGGTTGGTTATGGTTACTTATGGTTATTTTTGGGTTGGAATGTTGGATCTAGGTTTTGGAAGTTTTCGGCTTGAGGATTCAAGCGGCCTTCAAAAGAGCTCGTTGGGTAAAATCTAGATTTATTCTAAATCTATCAAGGTGAGTTCAAGTTGATTTGTGAAAACGGTGTACATGCCAAAATGTGTATTTTAAAGTGTTTTACATGAAATGGTTAACTGCTGATAAGTTTTGAGTATTTAGAAGTAAAATATGTTTTACTTAGTTATTCGTCAAAGTGTGAGTATTTTGATAAGTTTTCATACTTGGTAAACTTGGGTGGTGTTAACCTCTTAAAATGCTTCTATTGGGTTTTGAACGTTTCCCACGACTAAATAACATGAATTACGTATTCTTGGTGATTTTGTACAAGTAAGGTCTATTTATGAGTTATACGTCTTTGATGATTTTGTACAAATAAAGTCTAATTCACGTTATATGTATTTGGTGTATTTGCATTCATAAACACTTTGGAAATCTTGAGTCCCATCTCGTATGGAGTTTTGGGTTAATCTCGTCTTTGAGATATGTGTCCTCATAAACGTTGTTTAAAGACATTTCATTATTTGGGGAACCGGTAATTGTTGGTCAAATGGATTTTGAGCATCCTAGCTCGGTATTGGCTTAAAAGGGGGTTTGAGGATATTTGTCCGGGTTTAATGGCTCGATGTAGAGTCCCATTTCATGGTTTACGTCTTAATGCATTTTATTGCATATTTATAATTACAGGCTCGAGTGTTGTTGTCACTCAGGTATAATCGGGTAATTTTAGACTGTGTTGCATTGGATCCATAGGCACATGAGTCAGTCTTTTTTTTATGGTCATTTGGGTGGTACGGGGTTGGACTCCGGGACACATGTTTTATGATCTTGTCCGTTCAAGGAGTACACTAAGAGGACTGAGTCCGGGTGGTGCTATCATGGCGTGGAGTAGCCATTGGATGGGCGTTTTGGACCTCCGCCGGGTGGGGCAATGCCTTGGTTGTATTCCCCTTAGGTCGGGCCTTGGAGCGGTATTTTCGTTAATATATCGCTAAGGTCAGTTGACTCTTTGGTGTAGCTTGGAGGGAGTCGTAGGGACACTTGGGCTTGTGTGTCGTGAAGTGTCATACGATTAACGTTGTATGAGTGGCATACTTTTGTGTTCCTCCACTCTCAACGGATACGGGAAGCCCCCGTCGTCGGCCCGTCGTATTTGGATATTTAATTGTCCACGTTTTAATATTTCGAGTTCATTCTATTTTATGGTCGTGTGGGTATTATTTCGAGTTGCGGGTTTTCCATGACGCACCATATCTTTATGAATTGTCCTCCGTTATTTAAGGGTCGATTATTATGCCCCACCCCCGTTTTGGGTGTTTTGGGATATGACGTATTGTTTACATTTTAGTACATTTGAGTATCGAACTATGACCCCGTTTTGGGTGAGTTGCGGGTTGCATCGTTTTATAAGAAATGCATGTTTGGGAAGCATTGTCTTTAAAAGTGTATATTATGGGGAAATGTGTCGTTTCCATTTTGAAGTATAATATATTCGAAGGATCTTGCTTTAAAACTGATTTCCTGTCTTCTAAAGATTTATTCATTCATGTTAAAACTCTTGACCTCACTAGGCGTTAAGCCTAACCTTTTTATTTGTCGGCATGTGCATCAGGTTCCAGTTTGGGGTTCGGATTCTAGTAGCCTCATCAAGAGTTGAGCCGTAGCCTTTCACAAGAGTAAGTAGTTGGTGAAGTCTTCCGCAGGTTGGAGTTAGTAACTGTTTGTTGGGTTTAGTAGCACCCGTCCTTGTCATAGATTGTATGTATAGAATGAATTTGACTATTGAGGTTAATTCTTAAATTATGTTTGTAGACGAATCAATTATTGATGTATTTAGAAAATTTTTAATAAGTTGTTATTTCCAGATTTTGAGGGTGTTACAAGTTGGTATCAAAGCTTAAGTTTGAGATAATTAGGTATTGATTGTAGGATGCCTAGACTCAAACTAGCGTTTTTATAAGTGATTGTAAGTGAAGTTGCACATTAGGAACCTTAAGATAAGATATTATGGAGTTGATCGAGTCACTAGAAACGGGAAATTTGTCGAGGGTCGCAAGGATGAGCATGTGCGGTACGTTCATAATGGCACCTGGCCAGTGTTATGGTGAACCTACATACTACATGTGTATACTTGAACTACCTTGGTATGATTACCGTTGGGGTAGTGAGAAGGTTTCTCATCATATTACCGATTGATAACTCACACGTCGACCTTTAATCGATTCAAACAATAAATACACATATAAATTTACATATAACGTCATTGGGAGTTCATCAACTATAGTTTTACATGGATTTATTACCTCACGTTGATGATAATCGGTTCTCAAACACAACCCCCTTTTTGCTTCCTTCTTGCTATTCTTCCTTCCCTCTTGCTCTCGGTTCTGCTTAACAACGACAGGGAGTAGAATAATGTCGTTCACTCCAGCCATTTTCCTCCCTTAAAGGATGTCCCTTACTCCCTCTAACCGTTGCCGCTCTTGAATTTCCTCAACTACCAAACCCACGTTCAATTTTGAAAGTGAAACCCTAAATTCCATCTTTTCCATTTTCCCTCTCTCTTTTCTTTCTTTTTACTTACGTACTATTAAACTCTTAGATTTGAGTTTGTTTTTTTTAATCAAAAGTAGCCCCTGACTTTTGTTGATTATTATTTTAGGATTTTTTTGGGTGTTACAACTCTCCCCCACTTATTAGAATTTCGTCCTGGGAATTAACATTACAAGAAACAATTCTCACTTCCATTTCCATTTCCATTTCTATTTCTATTTCTATTTCTGGTTCCGACCTCACCTTGACTAGTAGAACCTCCATTAATTCAACAAGTACTATTTTTTTAGCAGCAATTCAACAAGTACTATTGAACACTCACATTCTTCAACCCTTTCAACTTTTGCCCACCACTGACATTTCTTCCTCTCTGTTTTCTTTCCATTAAGCGTTAAACTTTAACCCGCTTGGAATAATGTCATTATGATCGAATATGTATTTTAGACTCTTATAATCTATAAGGACCATACATTTCGTTCCATTTATGTAGTGTCGTTATATCTTAAACGCAACACCACCCCCGCCAGTTTCATTTCGTATGTCAGTAACCTCCTCGTGTTCCTTCAACTATCAAGATCTATAAGCTATCAATTTGCCGTTATGTATCAAGATACATCCTAGTTCCTAGTTCAAGGCATAACCAAGCACAATAAAATCTTTCGTTGACGAATACAATCACAAACATATCCAAATATTGTATGCATACTACCATTTGATTTCTCAAGTCATTCACATTTCGCATAATGACCTTGCTTCCTTCTATAATTCATTACAATTAACATCAACATCTTATTACCATTCATTTAACACAATAACGATAATCAAAATTCAAAATCGCTCCCAATTTCCTTTCATAGTCCTCAAATAGATTATGTTGATCATATCAAAACATTTTTTTTAGAATACTCAAACCCAACATCGTTGGGTTTCACGTACATCTTATCTATTATATATATCTATACTACTTTATAAAGCATTTGGGTTGCTTTTCTTAAATACAATCTTTTAAGCTTTATGTACCACCACTTAAAGCCACATTACTTAATTTTCAATTACAAGTTTATCTTCCTAAAGTACAACACCCTTAATGCATCTATTATATACGGTTTTCTTTTTTCTAATCATGTTCACGGTTGTCTTTTACATAAACCAAGAAGACTGTTCGTTCTCCCAAACGTCGATTCATACTCCAAGACACAAAGGTATGGTTTTTCTCCAAGAAGGTTGTAGGGTTTTTTTTATCTCCTCTCGGTTTCCCAATACTCTTGCTATCGACCGGTTTGTGTTTTATATTCTCCTATTGCTCGAAGACACAAAGGTATGGTTCTTCTCCTTTTGTTCTTCTCTGATCGATCTCTGTTGTGGATCATCAAATACAAGGTAACCAAAAGCATCAATGTTCATCTTCATCTTCATTTTTGATTTCCATCTAAATTTCTTTTGTTCCCCTATTTGATTTCGTCGAATCAATTTTGATTTTTGTTAGGGTTAAAGAGTAATGGATTTTTTATTCATCTGTTTGATTTGTCAAATTGTCTTCATTTCAGTTCATCTGTTCTGGGTTTGATTTTCATTTTGTATATGCAGGGTTTCAGGTTTGTCATTCATCTGGATCAGGTTTGTCATTCATCTGGATCAGGTATGGGTACCCTTATACTTTATTCATTTTCCCATCATCTGATTAGGTATGAAACTTTTATAGTCTCCTTGAGCAATGGTCGTGACTCATACCTTACAACTCATTATTTCCACATGACAATCTATCATTTCGGCTCTTCTGTTTCGATTGGAATGCAGATGCGGAGATATTAATACATGAGGTATTTTCTTCTAGCCACCTTGAAGATATTTTTCACATGCCAGCGAAGTATTGCTTTTAAAAGTAATATATCAGACTTAAGTTTCTTTATAATTGCGCACCCGTTCTTCATTGATATGTTCAATGCCTATATAAAAAAATTATGAACAATATTATTTGTTTTGCAGATGGATTGTGTTGGATAGTAAGCCTCATTCAAATTCTTACACTTTGTGGGACTTTTAAATGCTAATGTTCTGATATTTTTATGCATTTAAGGATCCATGGATGCAGTTCATGAGTCCCAAAAATGGGATAGATGTATGGTTTGGGATTGCTATTGCTTAAGTTTTATATTTAATTTTTCTGGAAAGTAATTAGTTGAAAAAAACTGATATATGACTTTCGATTGAGGAGTCCTTTTAATCTCCGCATCTTTCTTCATCATATCATTTTCCTCTCATCTTTGCTCATTTTGTGGTCATTTCTCACCGATTTATAACCCTCAAGTAAGATTTCTATGTTTGGTTTTCTCCACGCATCTCAGGTAAGGTTTTCTATCTATCCTCTCATGTAAGTTTTTTCTTACTTGCCTAATTATCTTGAAGTTTCAACATCTCATTATGCTTACTTACCTATTTTTTTGTGATCAACGCTTAACTTTGTAAGATGGTATCGAAATCTTCAAAAGAAATTAAATGGAGGTCTCTTGGGTACTATTTTAACGATTTCATAAATTCTCCGTTTCTGGGATATCTCATATCGAAAGTCTTTGGTGGATGGTCATCGCTCGCACACATTCTGTCTTGTTATATCATGTATGGTTAAAACACTGTATAATGTGGTGAATATTGAAACTTTTTTCTGGGTAACCATGGGTTTCAAGGTTAGGGTACGTGTACTGTGGGTTTGTTATTCATTTATTCGTCTGATTTTTCTTTGACAACATGGTAGCAAGTTGCAAAAAGAATTTCCTAAGAGCAACACTTTTACATTTTTTTCTCAAAGGGCATATTTTATAATCAACTTTGTGATTAAGATGGTCCTACAATTAGATGATACAGCTAACTTGACTTGCAGATGACTTATAAGATGGTCCTACAATTGGTTTCTTCTTTGTGTGCATTAAAACGGTAAGGTTTTCACCCTTATTAATTGGTAGTTTAAGTAGATGACAGAACTTTGAGCTCGTAATTTGTAAGAGCCTGCAAGAATATATCCCGTAAGGTTGGTGGTTCAACTCCACCCAGTTCTGCAAGAACAACCAATATAAGGGTGAAGGGTTATTGGATAAATCAGTGAGATCCAGTGTCTCAACCACATAGCTAGGTTCCTTCATTTCAATATTCTCAATTAATTTTTAAGGACTTCTCTCATAGTAGTTTTAGTACTTGTTAACATCATTTTTATGTATCAATTAATTATAATATTTTGAAATATCTAATGGGCAATTGATTTCTCTATTCTTTCTTAGGTTCCAGACTTGCCAAACTCAACCTCTCTTCTCTTCCCTTCCCAGGTATGCATGATATGGTTCTCAATCTATCCATAGGAATCATTAGCAGATACAATGGAAGATGTGATATTCTGCAATGATAAAGAAAGCATGACAGAGTGTTATAGTAATGAAAAGAGGAAGGAGGGCAATGATGAGTGTTGTAGTAATGGTCCCAATGGAAAGCATGGAAGAGGTTTCAACAAAGAGAAGTGCAACATTTGGAATTCAAGTTGTGAATCACCAATTATTTTAAAGATATCTTGCAAATATTTGATATTTAAAAATTAGATATATTTTGATAGAATTTTTGCACCCCATGGCATTGGAATGATATGATGTGTTGATTTTAACAATTAGTGTTAATAGTAATTTATGTGCATTGTCATATGGTAATTTATATATTTTGTTATTCATATTTGTCATTAATATAGACCAAGGGGCCATTTATCTAACGTTTACCTTGTAAGTACTTACGAAGTCACATTACCTTATCGATGAACACGCAAGGACCATGAATCTTACCTGGTAAAAGCAATGACAAGAACTATGACCCCGATAAGTGATGGTCACGACTTTTACCCGGTTAGCGTTTTACGGATAAAAAATAAAAAACAACTTAATTTTTTTTTATGCATATGTGCATACTTTTCCGTTGAACCTCCCCCCCCCCTCTCTATATATATTTATTTATTTATTTATGCAAGATACTTTATTAAAATGTAACATTTATCAAACACTTAGTGCATTCACCACTAACAACTATAAGCGTTTAATGGATACGTGTTTACCTATATGAGTCAACATACTTACATTACACGTAAAAAAATTATCGATCAAAATAATACTATACGCAACATTTACCTGATAAACGCTAATTGAGTAAACATTTACCTCTAATGGCTTATGTAATGGCACCAGATTGATATGTAGAGGTTTTCAGCAGAACGTAATCGACGCAGAAATAGCAGTTGGTCAACATGCTGGAAAGAGGGTATTTTTGCCGAGAATTCCTCTTTGTCCATCTGAAGATAACATGTTCCCTTTCAAATTGAAGAGAAAACAGTTCCCAATCCGACTTAGCTTTTCAATGACAATCAACAAAGCTCAAGGATAGACCATTCCTAATGTAGGTGTATATCTACCAGAATCAGTATTCTCGTACGGCCAACTTTATGTGGCGTTGTCAATAGGGACATCTCGCGAAAATACAAAGGTATTAGTAAAGCCTGCCAAAAAATTCAAAAGTGCCAGAGTCTACACATCAAACGTGGTTTATCAAGAAGTCTTATGCGATTAATAAGGTATAACACTACTTATTATTACACATTTTTTACAACACATGTGGTATGTATCCATTATAATCGTAAGACTTTTCTTACATGGCATGTCTACATATGGATGCTTCAAGTGATACCTTATCGTATTCTGTAGGTATAGTTTATATTATTACAGACGATTATATTTCCATTTTGTTTAAAGGTGAATTTAGAGTTTTTTTTGTGGTTAATTATGAATTGCAGTAAGTGAAAACCATTATTAAATAACCTAAGAACAATAAAAACTTTACAAATCTTTGATCAAAATGTCATTATAAAATTTAAAGTTAATAATGATCATAAACTTCATATGCTCGATTTTACAAAAAAAGTTTGACATCCCGCCGCATTGCGCGGGTAGCCAACTAGTATATATATATATATATATATATATATATATATATATATATTCTCTTAACTTTTATGAGCATTCGCCTCAAGATGTATCTCTCTTTTCATTTCAACTTATCAACTCCTACTTAATCAAACACAAGCTTATGCACGAGATCTTTGCTATATGATCTTTCTTCCCAAATCATTATCTAAATCATGGAGTATCAACTACTTCCTTACATCATCGATGATAAACTTTATATCCTTGTTGATACATCTGACTTCACATAATCGTTAGGGTGTTTGGCACAACACTACCATCCAATCTTTCTTATATACATAAAAATATATGCTCTAACATCAGTGAGATTGTTTCATATCTTTACATGTTTTCCATGCATGCTTCATTATTGCATCTATCTTCCAAATTATCCCTCCTGAAATCTACTTCGGGATTCCTTCTGCATTCTTATAAGATTGGTCTCACCTATTGCAATTCCATTACTTATCAAGTGAAAATTAAGTTTTCATCATCCTTTTTCAGCTATTGGCTACCATATTCATGTCCACATAATTTTATAAGGACGTCTACAAAGGATTTTGACTTCATGACTTCTTGTCTCATACTTTTGGTCCATAATCATTGATGCTAACCTTATACCATAACTACTCACCCTTCAACTCTTATAGCAGCTAGTGCCATATCATACATTCATTGAGCTTATTAGGTTTATAACCTTAACTATTTTATCAAGTCATGCAATACGTCAAACTTCGCCTTTCCGTATTGTTTTTTTTACTTTAACAAGGTCTTCGGATGAAATGTCACCATTTCTATTCACTTTCTTTCATCAGTTTCTTTATCGTCATATCGTTATCATTATTGAGACTATTTTCCAAATTTTCTGTTTCTATCTTTCGCCAAAGCTCTAGAGGATCCTTATCCTATATAATAGTTTATACCATCAGTACATTATATATGTTCACTCATTATTAGGTTCGTCACTGCATATAACGTAATATTCATCATTCACACTCTCTTATTGCCATACAAAATATATCATTTTATCTTCATCGATCCTCTTTATATTTCATCATAGGCTTTCGTCATGTCTTACTTCCATACTGTGCCCATTCATGGCTCATCGTATTTTAATATACAGTTTTCCATCGATATACCTTCCTTGGTATATGTTACACATCATTCCTGGCCTCATCATTCAACCAATCAATTTATCTAAAGACAGAGATCAATGGTTGATCTTGATGACCCAATTCGTACAATCAATTCTCATAAATCATCCCCAAATGACGTTGTCGAGATTTACTTATTCATTCTCTGCATCTAGGGTACTACATATAGTTCCCCTTTTTGTGGTAATTTTACTACAGTTCTTTTATAACTTTCATTCTTGTCTTATTCATCTCGAAGTTTACGTTTCCCACTTCCTCATTTTTATGTAAAACTTGTTATCTTTGCATTAATTCCAGCAATTCTCCAAGTACAATCTTACCATTACATTACATCACATACAATACTTAAGTCGTTACAATTTTAAATTCTTCATATTTTATTTTCCGGTCTAACATACTAGAAGGAATCATCATTAAAGCTCTACGTCATAAACCTTCTTTTGTCAACATCCTATCGTACTCTCTTCATCGATCATATTGGCATCTTCATCTATGCCAAAATGTCTTTTAGTTTAACTTGAAGTCATCTCGTGACTTCCTTACTTAATTCTAGGTTTAAGACTAGGTTTATCAAACCTCATTCGCTTAAACCACGACTATGGACAATTTGTTAAGGATTGCACGACCACTTCATGGTCCCATCCCACCAGCGGTACCGCATCATTGGCACCTTCTCCGACGAGTTAAATTCTCCTTGATCCTCTATACACCATACCGATACAAAAAGGCATCGTTAGTCTCCATATTTACTCTTACACATAATCTAAACTGACATCATCACACAAGGTCACATGCTGAAAGAAACGACATTTTCATTCATATAACTAATAGATTTGTACATTAATAAACGTTACTGAATATAAATAAAGGACAACCAAGGTAAGCTAACTGAGTCTAAAGTCGGCCACACAATGCACGACAAGATACAAACTCCTAATGTAAACAAAGTTCTACGACATAACATTCTCCCCGCATAACGCCATCTCTCAATGCATGTCATATGGGTAGTAAATGACTCTCATCTTCTCCTCATAAGTCCTCTCTAGACAGTACCTCCAGAGAAACCGCAGGCTCGGGACGCGGCGGAATAAGCGCCTCCAACGAGAGAAGTACCCCACAATCATGATAAAATATCCCGATGTTGCAGCACGGTAGTATCCGGTATGGTTTCCTATGCGAGTCCTCCAAGATCTACTCGCTATCCTCAACTCCCACTCCAATTCGACAATCTGCCAACTAAGTATGTCGTTCATCTATCGAATCGCGTCATTCTCATCAGCTAGTGCGTCTACCTTCGCCTGTCAGTCCGCGTGCACCCTTTGCAGGTGGTGCATCATGTCCCTCACTCCGGTGGTCTCCTCCTGGGATAGGGATAAATCATCCCTCAGCATGGAAATCTCACCATGTAGTCTGAGCGTCTCCTCCTGATACTCCTCCCGGGTGGTTGTCCGGGGGGTATACTCCTCGTATGAGTGCTCAGATGGCATGACTGACCGCTCCTCCAACGGCTCCGACACGACCTGAATGTCCCTCGTGCTAGGGCTGCTCTCACGGCTCACACTGCGTCGACTCCTACTGGGGCCACTCCTGCTAGGGTCGTTCCTGCTAGAGCTGTCATGATGGTGGTCACTGGATCCACCCCTCACACCTAGCCCTACCGCCATTGCCTCACCTCTCGCGAGACCTCCTCGAGCTCGAACTGCAACACTACCACCTCTAGGCATGCTCCTACAAAACCACAAAAGGACATTGGTTCACGGATCATAGTGAGATCAAACTTATTATAAAGCAAGATAATGTTAGGACATAAACATCATATACTCCTACTCCTGCCTAACAAAATCTCTATCCCCTCCTCTCCAAAACACTTTCCGGTTTAAGCTTAGGCTAACTAATTAACCTAATTCTCTTAAACCTCGACTCTGATACCAACTTGTTACACCCTAAAAACCAACCGGGTCGTAACGAAATGTCAATACTTAAAACATACGTCTTCTAAAATAAGTTGCAGCGGAATATTAAACATTACATCAAATAGTCTTTTAAGAAAGATACGAAATACTAATCAACAAACTCAATAACATAAACAAATTTTCAAACTCAAGCACTCTGCTAACATAACCAGTCCTCAAGCCGGACCTCTGCCCTTATCGACCACGATCTTTACTGATCCTGAGATACACGTTAAAGTTAGCTTTATGCTAAGTGTGTTCATGGTTTTCGCAACGTCATCCATCAATCATGAAAATATTTCAGATACAAAAAAGTCGTATCATAATTTACTCACAACATATCATGCATTTTTAAAACATTTCTTGCAAATATGAGAAAAATGCAGTGTGCCATCACTTTATAGATTTACGTCCATTGGCATGGTGGAGATCCGTCATCCCGTCCATCTATAGTCAAGATCAGAGGTGCTCTCAAGCATATGTCTTGACAACCGTCCCATAGTGCAGTCCCAAAGGTGCCCCTTCCGATACGTGTATTGACTATATTCATTTGCGGTTTCCCACCGTCCAATACCAGCGTCCTGGTAATGAGCCCCACACTGACAGCCACGTCACATCATTCCAATTTAATCATTCGAGCATTTATCGTATGTAACATGCAATTCATCCCATATTTAAAATAATGGTATATGCTCAAAACATTTCACATCGTTAAACATCCAACATTGTAAAACATGCAAACGTATATATTTAAAAACGTAGCATGCATACCATTTTTTCACAATAAAATGTAGTATGTTCATGTACTCATCATTTCACAAATCATCCACCACACTAGCATGCATTGCATATTTAACTAAAATATAGCATGCTTGAAAATCATCGTAATCATATAAATAACATACTTACATACTTGCATGTATCCCATTTAAAAATCACATGGAACTCACCTCAATTAGTGTCAATATACTCGTTACTTGGTAGCTCTCAATCCTACAAGAAATCACAACGTTTTCTCTAACTATACACTTTTAACAACCGATCGCTAAATTATCAAATTCTCAAACGAGTTCCTGATACCCAATCCCATTATTTCTAAATTGATAAATTAACGAGACATTCTCACCCTTCATCCCCATTTTACCATCGCATATCAATTATCCATATATACATACTCACATATTTATAAATGTATGTAACGTGTGTGTGTATATATATATGCCTGTAGTTCGTGCAGATTTAAACCCATATGAGTTTCATCCCAACAATACCCAACTTTCATGTATATGTACATTCATGATAAGATTATATACCATCATATGTCTGCCAAAGCTTTTGGAACCGAGAACTAGCCTTGTTAATTTGTCTTCTAAATAAATATATGCATATTTATCCATTCAACCAACATAGCCTTTTAAGCTATTATGTCTATACCTACCCCCATCATGACTAGTCACTTTTCCTATCACATAAAAACCATATACATATATATATATATATATATATATATATATATATATATATATAGTGCACGTACTAAAGCTGCAAATAAGTTTTATTTTCTCCTTTTATTTTTATTAGCCTCAAACATGATGATGTGATATATATATATATATATATATATATATATATATATATATATATATATATATATATATATATATATATATATATATATATATATATAGGGTTGGGTTCACGTGAGACCAACCAGTTTTCGTGAGACCAGAAAATAACACTAAACTTCACAGTGATTCATTGTGAAGGAACGAAAAACAGCAAACCTTCACAACAAAAACACTGTGAAGGTTTAGTGTTGTTTTTGTGGTTTCACAGGTCTTACGAAAATAGTCTGGTCTCACATGATCTCAAGTCTATATATATATATATATATATATATATATATATATATATATATATATATATATATATATATCATTTGTCTTATTTCTCTCTAAAAGAACATTGGTCCACCACCCTTCATTCTAAAAGAACATTTGTCTTATTTTCATCACCCTTCATGGTCCACCATTCATTCATTCATATATATATATATATATATATATATATATATATATATATATATATATATATATAGGGAGAGGTTAATTTGAGAAATGGTAAATATATGAGAAATAGAGAAGTAATCTTAGTCATTCATCTGGTCAATATTTGCGGCTTTGACTGCGAAGCACCGGATAATTCCTTGCATGGTCTATAGAAGGTAGAGGGGTAGTTTCGTAAAATACGTGGGATGAGTTCGTATATGAATCTATATGATTCACATATGAACTATACGTTCATATGTGAATCACTTAATTAGATCATATGAGAATCAGTTAATTAGTTCATATACGAATCACAAAAGTTCATATATGAATCTGTTAATTAGTTCAACTGATTCATATATGACTTTACAGTTAATTAGTTCATATATGAATCACAAAGGTTCATATATGAATCAGTTAAAAGAGTTCAGGTGTGAATTACACTGATTCACATATGAACTTATAGTTCATATGTGAATTATACAGGTTCATATATGAATACAGCCCGTGTATTTTGTAAAAATTAGGAAAATGCCCTTCTATTTTTGGAATAGCAGCAACTTTTGAACTTTTGACCAGTCAAAACCGAAATATTTGATCAGTCAAATCCGATCTTGACTGTATGAATGGCTAAGAATACTTCTCTATTTCTCATATATTTACCATTTCTCAAATGAACCTAAGGCTATATATATATATATATAGGGTCAGGTTCACGTGAGACCAAGCTGTTTCCGTGAGACCGCGTGAGACCAAGCCTTAAAACATGAAACTTCACACCGAAACACTGTGAAGGTAAAAAACATTCGAACCTTCATAATGTAATCACACTATAAAGGTAAAAAAAACTAAACCAAGTTAAAAAAAAATCAAACTTTCACAGATAAAAGACTGTGAAGGTATATCCGAACCTTCACAGTGAAGACGCTGTGAAGGTAAAAAAAACGAACATTCACAGCGAAAAACACCGTGAACGTAACATTTACGGTGTTTTCCCTATGAAAAGTTCGATTTTTTTTACATTCACAGTTTTTTGGTGTGAAGTTTCATTTGGTGTTTTCCCTTAAACGATGGCCCTTACTCCCTCTAACCGTTGTCGCTCCTGAATTTCCTCAACTCCCAAACCCACGTTCAATTTTGAAAGTGAAACCCTAAATTCCATCTTTTCCCTTTTTCCTCTCTTTTCTTTCTTTTTACTTTACGTACTATTAAACTCTTAGATTTGAGTTTTTTTTTTTTTTTTTATAATAAAAGTAGCCCTTAACTTTTGTTGATTATTATTTTAGTTTTTTTTTGGGTGTTATATACTATAAATTTAGAGATGAAAGCGTTTGATAGGAATTAGACTTGGCCACTTGGGTCTTAATTGAATTTCCGTGTAGAAGAAAACCAAATGGTTGCAAATGGACATAAAATAAAATATAAATCCACAATTAAAATTGATAGGTATAAGGCTCGTATACTTACTAATTAAGGGAGATAGTCAACATGAAGGGATTGACTATTAATACATGTTTGTTAAAATGGTAATTACAGGTGTGTGTGTGTCATTAATTTAACTATCCAAATGGATGGGTTTTATATATATAGATAGCTGAATATTATAATGTTTTTTTATATGAGGACTTAATTGAACATGTGTATGTCCCTGCCCTAAGGTTGTTTTTCTAAAGATGATACTTGTGCATGTAGTTAGTTAAGTCTTCATATAGGTTAATAAAGACCCCTAGATGATGGAAGTATAAAAAGTTGACTTTTCCTCGATTGAAAAATGGTTTTATTTAACACAAAAGTGATTATTCTTTGTTTGTTAAAGTCTATGTTGATCAACTTTTTTCCAAACTATACTAAGTATTAAAATTAATTGGTAAACATGTATAATTAACTTTAACTAGGTCATATATTTCTTTTACCATGTTCTGTTTAAGTTAGAGCATCCCCAACAACTTCTCTAAAATGGAGATTTTAGGCACTTTTGTGCTCCAACAGATTCTCCAAATCTTTCTCCAAAATAGAGAAAGTATGAGAGAGTGTGTAATTTTCTCCAAATATGGAGAACTCTCCAAAATCTCCAAAAATGATTACCATGAGAGAGAAATTATTTTTTTATTATATTCTACAAATAAGATTTCTTCAAATGAGATGGGTATGAGAGATAAATAATATTTTATTAGATTTATACAATAGTTTAATATTATAAGTAACGATTTCATCTCCAAAATGGAGAATCTATTGGAGATGAATGTAAATTTTTATGTAGATTTTGAGTTTTAATTCTTCATTTTAGAGAATAGTATTTATGGCTTGCTTTTATAGCCATTAGGTATTTAAAACTTTCACATGTGAGGGTGTTCATTTTTGTAGGTTTAATTGTTTTAGCTTAACTGTATTTGTTAATGTTGATTAGGGTAAGTGCATTTTTTGTCTTGCAGATTCCTTTCTACCTTCTGTCTATTTTTTGGTAACATTAATTTATTGGGAAAATAAGATATGGTTCACTAGGGCATGATCTTCTTCTGAAGTAGAATATTGTACCATGACAACTTTACTTGTGAAATTCATTGGGTTTTAAATATTGTAAGAGATTTGAATATTAAAATTTGACTCCTATTCAAGTCATTTTGTGACGATAAATCTACTATTTAAAGAGTAACAAATCCAACATTAAGTGAGCGAACCAAATATATTGAAATAGATATTCATTTGGTTCATAAAGAAATTAGTATTGGTGTTCTAGACACAATTAGAACCGAATCTAATAAACAAGTTACTTATATTTTTAACAAAACGTTATGTCCTTATCAACATAATTATCTATGTGAAAAAACTTAAAGTGACTTCCAAAAATAGATAGTTGACGCTCTCTCCTTTCTTGTAGTAGCAGACGACAACCCGGAAGCGGATTCCCCACCATAACGACTAGGAACAAGCAAATCAAAGATTTTACTTTTTATTTTAGACCTTAACATCGTGTTATAAGTTGTAACATCCCAAAAATAGGGGATAACAAAAATTTTCGAAAAATGGAAATGTGGTAATTAAATATGCCATAGCATCGAGCGTCCCAAAAATGGGGAAATAAATGACCACTTGTTAAATACAAATTGTAATCTAAAGTAATTGACTAACAACCTAATAATCTAATTTCACATGAAACAAGATTACAGTTCGGGTGTCACCCAACTACTTTCAAAATAAAGGTCTTCTATAGAATGGTGTCCAAAAATCTCTTCCCCCAAGCTCGCTCTAAGCTCGACTAAGCCTTCTTATGTCCGGCTCCGCTAGAACCTGAGACACACACTAACCACACAAGTGTTAGGCCAAAAAGCCTAGTGAGCTTGAACAAGTAAATCAATAGCAATGTTACAACAATTAATTTTATAAGTCAACTAGTGCCATGATACTTGGAATCAATGGGGGAGACCCAAAACACCAATCAAGTTCCACCCAAAGAGTCGAGATACCTTAGTGCCGATCCATACCATCGACACCCAAAGGCTCGACACATTCGGGGTTTACACGCAGGCATTGCCCCAAATGACGGGGGTCTAGGTGCATACCCACACGGTGGCACCCAAGACTATGTCCTCCTAGTGTCTACTTGCCTTAGTTCATCCAACATTCACAATCTTGTTTCCCAAGGATAACAAACCCAAATATTAGTACATTTATGAACAGATACAAGTACTCATGGTCAAAACACCACCTACTTCGCATTATTTCCGTCATGGCTACCACATTCTCATGATGGCCCATTCGCCATATTGTAAGTCACAAAAATAGTCCCAAGTTAATATATCATGTAAATGAGCTTGTACAATATACCAACTGCACATAATGAGGAAAAATCACCTTTATAGACAAATCTCAACTAGGGTTGTGGTTAGAACTCAACATTTCTTCCCATTTCACAAGAAACCATCCAAGGATAGAAAATCACTAACATGTAAGGTTTATATGCATAATACTCATGGACTTTCCCTACCTTTTTACGCAAGATAGTTCACTTTGACAAATATGAGAGATTTATAATATATAAGTAATAAAGACAATAAGGATGCAAGAAATAATGTGTGTCTAGAGTTTTAAATGTTTAGAAACTCACTATCTAGGTTTTGGATTAAAAACCTAGAAAAGTTAGCAAACCCTAGAAAATTGAGGAGGTGAGACCAATGCTTCATTTTCGGTTGAGGATCCACAATAAATGCTTCCACCAAGATGCTTGAGACCCAAAACAAAACCCCAACTACCCTTAGCCTTGAAATTAATGAAGAGATGTGGTAAAGGAAGTAGAATCGCCCCTCACTAGCTCCCAAAACACTCGTCGGTCACTATCGCAGCCCTTGTACCGTAGGTCCCAAACACCCCGCGACTTTGCCACGCAGTTGTGCCCCTTGGCACTATCGCGGACATTGTCGCCCAAACCTCCAGACCCGCTGAAAAATCTCGTAATCCGATGTTTTGGGCGTCGCTGCTTGGTTTCAATCAACATGGGACTATAAGAAATAAATTACCGAGAGTAAGAAAGGAAAATTAAAGGAGTTGGTTCGGTTAAGGCTTATCGAGATTTTCGGGTGTTACATAAGTGATTTATTTTCAAGCTAAGATTGAGAAGATGTTAAAAATAAATAATGATGTAATCTAAGATTGTATTATTTAGCTTTGTGCTTATTGGCGTGTGTCTCTGTTTTTTATTTTATTTTATTTTATTGTTTTTAGGGCTAGAGTGAAATATGTAGAAGTTTTGATGTTTTATGGCCATTAGTTGAATAATTGGAATCGAGGGAGTACAAGGTATGTGCTTCAACTTTCTTGGAAGACCAAGGGTGCCAAAAAAAAATAACGGAGTTCAAGGGCTACTATGAAACTTTTTTTTCTATAACAATTCATAATATTTTTTTTTAACGACAAGTTAACACATGCACACGTTCCCGGGATATCCAGGCTCCCACTTAAGGGTGACACCCGACTAATCCCCGTCGATCACGACTCAGCCCAATTAAGGGTACCACTATGTAGCAGACCCATGATCATGGATGTCACAGGATGCTCACCACGGGGTTCGAACCTGGGTAGTCAGGGATATCATCCACTGACCACCCAGGATGTTACCTTACCACTAGACTTTTTTTTCTACAACAATTCATAATATTGATTAAATTTTTTAGTATTGTTTATGCCAAAAATCTCCCAAGGAAAATTTAAGGTAATCGTGAAGCTTAATCCAACCAAAGAAAGTAACGACAATAATCGTATGACTATAATAGAAATAAAGTAAATAAGACGAGAGAATTGGTGACGCGGAAAACCCCTAAAGTGGGTAAAAACCGCGGACGAGTTTAAGTCGTCGTGCACTATGGACGTCAATCAGGGACGTCGTCCTTTAGAACAAGTGTTACAAGTGAAATGTAAAATCAAATAGTACAATAAAATAAAGTCGGTCGTGCGTCGGATATATTTAGACTTCGGTCGTACGTCGTATGACAAACAGCGGAAGGCTTTATGAACTTTGGGAAAAGATTGCGCAAGCTTGAGAGTATAATTCCAGAGTTTGAGCTTCAGATGCCTGAATATGAAGTTCAATCTTCATATTTATACTCTATTCGTTTGTTAGTAGGTCTTTGAATGTATATCTTTAAGAAAGTAGCCGTTTTGACATTGATGATTGCGTCCGTTATGTCTGTTGCTATTGATGATGAATTCCGTTATAATCTTTGGTCGTAAAGATCCTTTAAATCCTGCATTAAACATAATATAACGTATGATATAAATTAGTAACTGGAATCATGTCGTACGATGGTATTCGTTAGACGGATATTTAACTGTTTTAGTCGAGGTCGCCTGAAGAAAGAGCGTCCTTTACCTTATGTCGTACGACCATAGTCTGTTGGACTTTTTACCCAAACAGTTTGCCCCCAAATTTAAAATTCAAGCGGCAACTTATTGAAATTTAAATTTAAGATTAAAACACGTGTTGCAAAAGAAAAACGCGGGTCTTTCGATTAGAA
The DNA here is from genome assembly GCA_954870635.1 of Arctium minus. Classification (NCBI taxonomy): domain Eukaryota; kingdom Viridiplantae; phylum Streptophyta; class Magnoliopsida; order Asterales; family Asteraceae; genus Arctium; species Arctium minus. Next base: position 145,428,521 of record OX941080.1, read on the forward strand.
TCAAATCGGTTCACTTCTAACTAGATAATGACGTCATCACCTGCACAAGTAATCATCCAGACAACTAATTAGGGACAGGTATCGCATATTGGAAGGACGTACTCGAGTATTTCTTCTGACACAGGTGACACGTTTCAAATGACGACTGGCGATCTATTTTCTCGGTCGATTCGGTTTCCAAATTTACAATATAAATAAGGATTGTTGCTAATCCTTTCCTTCTTTACGCTTACATTTCTTAGAAAATATATATCTCCGGCGAGATTTCCGAGCGATCAGAATCCTTTTTACTCTAAATTCGAGGTTTAGACTGTTATTTAAGGTACGATTTTCAGTCCTTCCTTTGTGTTTGATTTATGCATAGAAAATCTATAGCTAGAAAACCTAGGAAAGCTTGGGATATTTTGTGTTATTGGTGTGCGACTCTTAACATCCCTGATTTTCAAATGTCGAGTGAGCCAGTAAGTTTATTCAGGGAAGAAGAACACATAGATTTTTTCAAGAGTTTGGCTAAACTTCCAGATGAGATAAATCTAGTGTCACCAGAGGATTTAAGGCCGGACGAGGTTCCGAGGGGATACTGTGTCTTGTACGAGTACCCCTTTAAGATAGGTTTCTCTTGGCCTTTTAGCCCTTTAGTCAGGGCGTTTTTAGATACCTTTGATTTGACACCTGGACAATTAATGCCTCAATTCTGGCGTATTGTCCAAGTGATCGATCGTGTCACAGCCGAGTGGGAGGTATCGTTCAACGTGAACGACCTCTTGACAGCCTATAGCGTGCGACCAGATGGTTATCACCGTTATAGCTTGTTTCCTCGTTCAAAGGGGGATAACGTACTGATACTTAACACCGCGGTGAACGACCGTGGGTGGAAACATCGGTATGTCTTCCTTCAAGTGGCATCCGTAAGTGACGAAGACAGCCAATGGTTGTCATAAGGCTGGAATGAATCGGGTAGGTTTATTGTCGTGCATTTTTGTTGTGCATTTTGGTCGTGCGTTTTTGTCTAATATATGTCTTTGTTTTACAGTGATTGACTTCAGTGTCGTGAAGCCAAGGAGGGATTCTCTCAACAAGGTTCAAAGAATCTTAGAGAGAAGTATTGTCGATCGTTCATTCTCTCTTCGGTCGAACGACGAGGAGGACGAAGTCGTCCTAGTCGCTGAAGTTACACCTACCGAGGGTTCTTTGAAGGAAGGAGAGAATATAGAAGAGGAGAGAGAAGAAGAAAGAGAAGAGGAGATGACGAGTAAGTTGTTCAACAATACCTCTTTCTTATGTGTCATAAGTATTCTCTAACTTGCTCTTTCTGTCTCTCTTTTCTATTAGGAGATGCAACTGCAAAGTCGGCTGCTTCTAGGCGAGCCGAGCAATTAGAGCTCGCTCGTCAAGGAAGGGAAAAATCGAGGAAAAGATCTGCCCCTTCCACAGGGGTAGATCCAAGACGTGTTCGAGGCAAGCAACCTTGGTCTTCGCCTAAGAAGACGGGCGACGTTACTTTGACGTCCCTTCCAGGGGTATCACCGACGAAGGGAACCATTGCTGGTGTCGAGCTCGGAGGCTCGACCCAGGTGATGAAGGACATTCCCCTGTCGGGGGTGTCGGGCGTTAACAAGCCCATATCCGAAGTTCCTTCTTCTTCTTCAAAGGAAGAGAAGAACAAGGAGAAGGTGGGAGAGACGACATTCAAAGTCACTCTCCCATCTGACTTCATGGTTAATGACGTCCTTGAGAGGGACGTCATTTTCCCGCACTTGGGGAAATTTCTTCTCCCGACCTTCCGCGATCGCTACAACGATTCTCGGATCGAGGATACGGGAGCACATGCTGCCGGTCTTTCTTTCATGGTAAGCTCGTATTATTTTTTATTTTCTTTGTTACTTACTTGTTATGTTTTTTAATCTTTTCTTTATTGTCTTGCAGGCTTTTCAAGCGTGTCTGAGCTTTTACGCTCAGACAGAAGGTCTTAGGGCGGCCTTTCCTGACGTACAAAAAAGGGCGGACGAGGCTCTTGAAAAAGAGAAGGTCGCCTTAGAGGCGGTCGAGGCCGAGAAGAAGAAGGTCGAGAGTCTTAAGACCAAACTTGTCGAAGCTCAAAGTGAGATGATCAAGTTCAGGGACCATGTCCTTGAACTTGAGGCCTTAACATCCAAGCTGGAGGTGGAGAAGATAAAGGCCACTACTGCTGCTGCTGCCTCTGCTGATGAAGTCACGTCCTTCCTCAAGAAAGTCGAAAGTTTAGAGGGAGACGTCAAAGATTTAGAAGAGGAGAATAGGCAGATTGAGGCTTTCTCTCGTCTCACAGCCCGAGCTGCTTTGATGAGACGTCATATGAGTGGGAAGAATCCCATGGTGTCGGCCGCCGAGGAGCTCAAGACTTATCTTGACACTGTGGGAACCGAAAGGGACCTTGATGAAGATGATGACCTGGAGGGGAGCGATGACGGAAAAGAGGCGGCAACAGTAGAGACTGACGTCGTGCAGGAACAACTTGACGTTCCTCCTTCTTCTTAGCTTATTTTCCTTTAGATTTACCATTAAGGGCCGACCGTCTGTGGTCGTCTCTTATAATTGTAATTTTTTGGAAATGAAAAAAGTTTCTTTTGTTTATCAATGCTCGTCACTTGCTTTGTTTTTTCAAAAGTACGTCAAGTAAGTTTAAGAAGATACAAAGTCACTATATATTATACATTTGACCAAACCATCATTCATTAACATGCTATAATGAAATCAACTGAGTTTTACGATCGAACAAGTGCAATCGTAATAATGGTTTTTGTATATATATATATATATATATATATATACTGGGAGTCGAGTGTAAAAAATTAACCTTTAACAACAATTACAACCAACCACATACTTGCGATCGTATGAGTATTACTTGACATGAAAATCTTAGTTAAGTCATGCGTCCCTGCAAAGAACAAAATTAGCGGGGTGGTCGTTGGTTTGACCAACGACCCTCCGATGCTTAAGTTAGTAATTTTTCTTAAAAAATAATCGAAGGAATTAAATATGGAATTTAAAAGAAATACCTCTTTAGATGAACTGCATTCCAACTTCGTAGGAGATCTCGACCATCGGAGGTCTGGAGTCTATAAGCTCCTTTATCCACGATACCAGAGATTTGATAAGGCCCTTCCCACTTAGTGGAAAGTTTACCTGCATTTGGTTCTTGAGTGTTTTGAAACACACGTCGCAAGACGTAGTCGCCTTTTTGAAAAACTTTGACCTGGACATTTTTATTGAAATGTCGCTCGACAGCTTGCTTCTGTGACGCCATGCGAATGTGAGCAGCTTCCCGAAGTTCCTCTAGGGCGTCGAGATCATAACTTAGATCGACTAAGTTATGTTCAACAGACGTATGTCTTGAAGTCGGTAGTTGTACCTCAATAGGTAACACAGCTTCACATCCATAGACTAAAGAAAAGGGAGTCTGTCCTGTGGATGTACGAGGTGTCGTACGATTAGCCCATAGAACGGAAGGCAATTCTTCCACCCATTTTCCTTTGGCAGTTTTAAGTCGTTTCTTGAGTGAATTAATGATAGTTTTATTGCTCGACTCAGCTAAACCATTCGACTGTGGATATCGAAGCGTCGATGTTACTAACTTGATATTTCTTTCTTCACAAAACCTTCGCGTTCGGTCACTGATGAATTGTGTCCCATTGTCGCACGTTATTTCAGATGGAACTCCAAACCTACAAATAATGTTAGTCTGGATAAAAGAAACGACTTCTTTATCCCGGACTTGGGAAAAAGCCGCTGCTTCGACCCATTTAGAAAAATAATCAGTTAAAACTAAAAGGAATACCTTTTGCCCGGGAGCAGGTGGAAGTTTCCCAACAATATCCATTCCCCATTTCATAAAGGGCCATGGAATCAAAGTCGAGTGCAAAGGTTCAGAAGGTTTATGAGACATACCTGTGTGTCTTTGACACGCGTCGCACAACTGTACATACCTGGTCGCATCTTGTCTTATCGTCGGCCAATAGTAACCTTGTCTCGATATCCGGTTGGCTAAACTGCGGCTTCCGGAGTGATTTCCACATTCACCATCGTGCATATCCTGTAAGATTTTGTGTACTTGTGCCTTGCTGGTGATACACCGCAAATTCAGACCAGTTGAAGATCGTCGATACAATTGTCCTCTGATCATAACGTACCTCGACGCTTTGAATCTAATTTTTCTCGCCTCCATTTTATCATCGGGCAATTGATCGTGCTCTAAGTAATTTCGAATGTCGTCCGACCAAGAATTTTCTTCTTCAATTGGTGCGACTGAAATATTATCATCCTCCTTGATGGAAGGGGTTGCAAGATGAACTATTGGGATATTGTTGAATGTCGTTCGACTAAGTGCTGACCCCAAATTGGCTAATGCATCGGCTTGAGTGTTCTGATCTCTTGGTATTTGCTCGATTACAAAGTGACTGAACTTCTTTGCTTCTTCTTTGACTATTTTATAATAGGCAATCATCCTTGAATCTTTTGCTGCGAACTCTCCATTGATTTGGTTAACAACTAGGGATGAGTCACTTCGGACGTGCAGACGTGTTGCCCCCAAGTCGTGAGCAATTTTGATTCCTGCAATCAATGCTTCATATTCTGCCTCATTATTTGTTGCTTTGAAATTGCACCGTATGGAATATACCATTTTGCCCCCTTGTGGGGACTGTAGGACGACACCCAAGCCTGTGCCACGTATATTTGCCGAACCATCCACGTCGAGCATCCACGTAGTGTCGTGCAAAGTCGCCACAATTAATTTGTCGGACGTCATCGTGCTTTCTAGTTCTGGACTGAAATCTGAGATGAAATCGGCTAAGACCTGTGACTTGATCGCCGTTTTGGGCTGGAAATCCAAATCAAAGTTGCTGAGGTAAATGCTCCATTTAGCTAGTCGTCCTGTTAATTCGGGTTTTCTTAACACAGATTTTAAGGGAAAGTTAGTTACCACAATTATAGGATGTGACTCAAAATAATGTCGTAGCTTTTTAGCAGCCATGATTAATGAAAGTAAAAGTTTTTCTATGGACGAATACCTGGTTTCTGCGTCTAATAGAGTTTTACTTACATAGTAAATTGGCAGTTGTCGACTGTCGGTTTCTCGTATAAGAACTGCACTTACCGAATTAGTGCTAACAGCTAAATAAAGTTGAAGAGTTTCACCTTTCTCAGGTTTAGAGAGGAAAGGAGGCGACATCATGTATTTTTTGAGTTGCTGCAACGCTTCTTCATGCTTGTCCGTCCATTCGAACCCTTTATTCTTTCGCAGGACATTGTAGAATAAATGACACCTGTCGGATGACCGAGAAATGAACCGGTTCAGCGCTGCTACTCGTCCTGTAAGACGTTGGACTTCTTTAAAATTTCTGGGCGATTTTAGCTCGATAATTGCTTTAATCTGTTCTGGATTAGCTTCGATTCCTCGTCGTGTGACCATATAACCGAGAAATTTTCCAGCTCGAACTCCAAAGGAACATTTCGTCGGATTCAACTTCATCTTGTATTCACGCAAGATGTCGAACGACTGTTTCAAATGTCCGATATGATCGTCCGCATGTTTCGATTTGACAAGCATGTCATCGATGTATACTTCCATAGTATCACCCAAATGTTCTTTGAACATCATATTCACCAGTCGTTGATATGTCGAACCTGCATTTTTAAGACCAAAAGGCATTACCTTATAACAATAAATACCTTTATCCGTCATGAAGGTTGTTTTCTTCTGGTCGTCTGAATGCATCAATATCTGGTTATACCCAGAATATGCATCCATGAACGTGAGTAGCTCATGTCCTGCTGTAGCGTCGACCATAGAGTCGATATGTGGCAATGGAAATGGATCCTTCGGGCAAGCTTTGTTAAGGTCTGTGAAATCAATGCAGACTCGCCATTTGCCATTTTTCTTTTGGACGACTACCACATTAGCGAGCCAATCTGGATACTTGACTTCTCGTATTTTTCCTATTTTAAGTAAATTATCAACTTCGTTGTTGATAACCTTATTCCTCTCAGGAGAAAATTTTCGTCTTTTCTGTTGAACGGGTTTAAACGATGGATCGATGTTGAGTTTATGAGAAATAATACTCGGATCGATACCCACCATGTCTTCGTGCGTCCAAGCGAAACAATCATAGTGGTCCTGCAAAAAAGAAATTAGTTGCTTTTTAAAGGAAGTGTTGAGAGTCGAACCTATGTAAACCATCTGGTCAGGCTTATCCTGGTTTAAGACGATAGCTTCCAAGCGATAGTCGTCGTTAGTCCCAGGAACGTCCTGGTTCTGTAATTGCTATACTGTGTGCTTCGTGGGGGGTTCAAGGAAACTTTGTAACATTCCCTAGCAACCTTTCTTTCGCCTTTGATTTCCTGTACTCCCCATCGCGTGGGAAATTTCAGGGTTTGATGATATGTCGAAGGCACAACCTTCATGTCATGAATCCAAGGTCGCCCAAGAATAACATTATAAGCTGATGAGCAATCGACGACATTGAATTTCGTCTGTCTGTTGATTCCTTTAGCATATACTGGGAGTGTGATTTCCCCCATGGTGTTTGTCGCTCCACCATTAAACCCAACGAGTGTGGTCGAACGTCGTGTAATCTCGGATTTGTCAATGCCCATTGCTTTCACTGCATCAAAAAAGATAATGTTAGCTGAACTACCTCCGTCGACGAGTATCCTTTTGGTCAGACAATTCCCAATGCTCAATTGGATAATTAGTCCGTCATGATGCTTCTGATGTACGTCATCGAGATCCTCCTGGTCGAACGTTAAGGGCATAGCCTCCAATTCTGCGTCCTCTTTGAGTCGTGCCTCCTTCGGAATTGGTCGATCATTAGGACCGCGACTAGCATGTCTTTTAGCGGCTGAATAGGTGGTCCCACAGATATCAGAACCTCCGGTAATACAATTAATCACCTTGGCATGCTCTGGGGATGTGGGACGTGCGTCTTTATCTTCCATCAATTCTTGTAGGTAACCTTTTGAATTGAGCCAGGACAGCTCCTTCTTTAGGGCGATGTAATCATCCGTTATATGACCGAAGTCATTATGGAAGTCACACCATTTGGTTTTGTCCTTCTTGTCGGTATCTTTGTCATTTTTCTTTGGCCATCGTACGTTTTGCTGAAGCTGCTTCAAGGATACGACGACATCTTTAGCTGATCCAGGGAAACCATAAGATGACACCTTAGGATACTGGACAGATTTAGAAGTCGCCGGTCCTTTCTTTTCAAATCTGACATTTGAAATCTGCTTAGTAGGTTCCAATCGATTGGACGACTTTGATTTAAAGTCAGGCTTTTTAACACCTAAGCTTTTCCGGTCGCCCGAGTGTTTATTTCTGAATGCAAGGTCATCCTCGACCCTCATATGGGCAAGTGTTCGTGCTCGTACGTCTTCAAAGGTTTCCGGAGGATACTTTGTAAGATCGAGATATAACCCGGAACTATCGTCCAGACCTCGTTTGTATGCTTCGATTGCTGTTTTTACATCGCAGTTGCGGATATTGATCATCTCCGCGTTGAACCGATTAAAGTAGCCCCGGATGGACTCTCCATTCTTCTGCACAACGTAGTAGAGGTTGCTCGTTTGTTTCTCCATTTTTCGGCTGCTAGCGAATTGTTGAGTGAATTGATTCACCAATTCTGCAAAAGACCCAATAGTTTTAGGTTTGAGATTTATTAACCATTGTAAAGCTGCCCCGGTCAAGGTCGCCCCAAAACTTTTGCACATGCAAACTTCTTGGAATTGGTACAGTATTGAAACAGTCCACATAAGTTGCTTATATTGTGCGACATGTTCCGTTGGATCCGTGACGCTTGAGTATTTTGGATTGAAAGTCGGGATGCTGTATTTCTTTGGAACATCTACTAACGCGATCTCATCAATGAACGGTGACACCTGAAATCCTGCACGTGGTTCGACATCGATTGGAACTGCTGCCCCCGACAACTTGGCCAACATCGACAGGACACGTTCATTTTGTTCTTCCAGAAGTTTTAGTCTTTGTGCAACGGGATCTAAGGGAACACCATTTGGAGTACCCAATGGAACATAACCAGTCCCATTGAGGTTATTCTGCTGCGAGGCATCAGAGGCATATCCATTTAATGGAATAGAGGCCATAGGCATAGTTGGAATCATAAAAGTCGCAGGGTTAATTGATGGTGGACGAGGATAATTTGGTAATGGAGGGGGTACATTCCAAGTACCAACGTAAGCATTCGTGATCCCTGTCACATTGTTCCCACTTTGATTTCTCAAATTCTCGATGGTTTCAGCTGCTTGTCGAGCTTGAGTTGTTAAGGCGTCAATACGAGCACGAGCAGCTGTTAGCTCCATGTTCATTTGAGCTACGATATGATCTTGAGTTCCTTGGAATGCCATTATCCTGGATAACTGGACAAGAAAACACTAAGAGAAAACGTTAGTCTGTCGTGAGATTATTGAAGATTTCCTTTGGATGGAGTCCCACGGATGGCGCCAAACTGTTTATGCCAAAAATCTCCCAAGGAAAATTTAAGGTGATCGTGAAGCTTAATCCAACCAAAGAAAGTAACGACAATAATCGTATGACTATAATAGAAATAAAGTAAATAAGACGAGAGAATTGGTGACGCGGAAAACCCCTAAAGTGGGTAAAAACCGCGGACGAGTGTAAGTCGTCGTGCACTATGGACGTCAATCAGGGACGTCGTCCTTTAGAACAAGTGTTACAAGTGAAATGTAAAATCAAATAGTACAATAAAATAAAGTCGGTCGTGCGTCGGATATATTTAGACTTCGGTCGTACGTCGTATGACAAACAGCGGAAGGCTTTATGAACTTTGGGAAAAGATTGCGCAAGCTTGAGGGTATAATTCCAGAGTTTGAGCTTCAGATGCCTGAATATGAAGTTCAATCTTCATATTTATACTCTATTCGTCTGTTAGTAGGTCTTTGAATGTATATCTTTAAGAAAGTAGCCGTTTTGACATTGATGATTGCGTCCGTTATGTCTGTTGCTATTGATGATAAATTCCGTTATAATCTTTGGTCGTAAAGATCCTTTAAATCCTGCATTAAACATAATATAACGTATGATATAAATTAGTAACTGGAATCATGTCGTACGATGGTATTCGTTAGACGGATATTTAACTGTTTTAGTCGAGGTCGCCTGAAGAAAGAGCGTCCTTTACCTTATGTCGTACGACCATAGTCTGTTGGACTTTTTACCCAAACAAGTATGTAATATTTTTTCTGTCTCAAAATAAATGTCCACAATAATAAAGACATACAGTTTTAAAGTGTATAATTGTTACACTTTTTAACTAACAAAAATATAATTTTCCCCTTGATTATAGAGAGAGAAAAATTTTCACCAAATAATTAAACATAAAATGGGAAACTGAATATTTATTTTTAAAATTTGACATACGATCAGACTAAAATAGTAGTATAGACATTTACTTTAAAACTAAAAAAGTTTTTTTCTCTTTACTAATTACTCTGCTCCCGTTCATTTGAGACCATTTATAAAGCTTTCTATTCGTGTTTTTCATTTACAATCTTTCAATACTTTTTGTTGTAAATTAGCTTGGTCTTTCCTTATAAACTTTTACTTACGTGTTACATTAGCTTATTGAATTTTATTTTTCGAATATAAATCATTTTTTTAATTGATGGTATATAATATTGTAAAATTTATAATATTTCAAACTACGACTAGTGTGTAAAATGAAATCCACTTTTCTTGACAATTTGTAATTTACGACACAAAAATATAAAACTATAGTTTTAAATTAAATCATAATTACTTATTTATTAGCTATTAATTAATTACTCTAAAACATGTGATCTTGGCCTAAAAAAATGTATTGACCAAGCTGTTATTCATACTTCAAGAAATATAAACTAATAGATTTGTTTTAGATTAATTAAAAATATATTTTAATATAAATATTTAATCGAAAAAAAGGTAATCCACTGTTTGAAAAAGTCAAAGTCTGACTTAAATTGATGAATAAGAAGTCAAAGATTTAAACAAAATGTTAACATCATCACAAGTGCAATAAACAAAACAAAGTCTAAACATTTAAAGAGTCAAACATTACACACCAACAGCGATATTTCAAATCTAAAATAAATCATGAAAACCAAAAATCCAAAAAACCTTTTCCGACTTAACATTTTATCGATTTTACTTCCCAATTTTCTGATCTCGAATCCAAGTAGTTGATTATTCAGATATGAAGCTAATTCTTTAATGGAGGACAAAAAAGCAAACATCATCGCCCTTTCATCCCTCGTCTTCCTCATCTCCGTCATCATCATCGCCCGAGTTCTTTTACATCTCTCCAAATCGTTTTTTCTGATCGTCGGAGCCGCCGTTGCCGCCATCTTCGCCATCATTGCTTTCTATTTCATCCGGCGACATCTCCGCCATCGAAGACGTGTCATGGAGACTAGACTCGCTTCCGAAGGGAAAGAACTCCGAATCGAGTACAGCTTTCTCCGGAAAATAGCCGGAATTCCGACCAAGTTCCGGTACAAAGAGCTCGAAGAAGTCACCGATAACTGGAAATCCCTCATCGGAAAAGGAGCTTCCGCGTCCGTGTTCAAAGGGATCATGAAAGATGGCACCGCCATTGCGGTCAAGAGGATCCAACATGAAGAGGAGAGGGGGGAGAAGGAGTTCAGGTCGGAGATCGCCGCCATTGCCAGCGTTCAACACGTGAACCTCGTGCGTCTCTTTGGATATTGTATCCACAACACTTCACGGTTTCTCGTTTACGAGTTCATCCCGAATGGCTCCTTAGCCAATTGGATCTTCTCACGACCAGCAACCGCCAGGAATCATAATGGTTCCAGCAGCGGCGGTTGCTTGTCGTGGGGCTTACGAGAAGCAGTTGCACTCGACGTCGCAAAAGCTCTCGCGTACCTACACCACGACTGCCGTTCCAGAGTCCTCCACCTCGACGTCAAGCCGGAGAACATCCTCCTCGACGAAAACCACCGCGCCATCGTCTCCGACTTCGGGTTATCGAAGCTAATGACACGAGACGAGAGCAGGGTTCTGACAACGTTACGCGGCACGAAAGGGTACCTGGCGCCGGAATGGTTGTTAGAACTCGGCGTGTCGGAGAAATCAGACGTGTTCAGCTACGGCATGGTGTTGTTAGAGCTCATCGGCGGTAGGAGGAACGTGACGGTGATAGACGGCGGCGGCGGCGGTTGCGACCGTTCGAAGAAAAAGTTTCAGTATTTTCCGAAGATAGTGACGGAGAAGCTGAAAGCCGGGAGGATCATGGAGGTGGTGGATCCACGGTTGTTGGATCTGGGAGGGATTGACGAGAAGGAAGTTAAGAAGATGGTACACGTGGCGTTATGGTGCATACAAGAGAAGGTGAGGCGGCGGCCGACGATGATGGAGGTGGTGAAGTGGTTGGAAGGGCGGGTGGCGGTGGAGGAGCCGCCGGAGACACAGATGATAGTGGTGGATCTTTTGTCGATTGATGATGAGGATGATGAAGGTGAAGGGCAAAATGGTAATAAAAGGAAAAAACCAAGGGTTGTTGCTAGAGTGGCCTCCCAATTGAATGGTTGTTTGGCTTCTAATAATTCTTTGTCTTCAAAATCGTTTTCTTATTCAATGTCTATTATTTCACCAAGATAGATAAATTATTTTATTATCTTGTAATAATTTGTAAATCATTAGACGAAAATTATACATCGATTTGGATTTTGGATTTTGGATTCTTGATTTCGATTACTGATGTTCTTTATGTACGTAATAGTTTACTCGTTGAATCGTCATATAAAAAGTATATATAATATTTCTTTTTTATTTGGTTATTTGTTTGCAGTTGAGCTTGTGACGGTGACTTATATACCTTATAATAAGGCATTGTTTGGCAAAAAGTTTTTTTGTACATGTTTGGATGGCCATAAACTAGCTTATTAAAAAGCTACTCATAGTAGCGTTTTGAAAAACTAGCTTATCAGTTATCAGCTAGTTTGCCAAACATAGCCTAAGTAGGAATAGATCTATGTAAAGTTTAGGGGATCCCATACCACCTCTAATTGTCGTTAGAGAGTGGAGAAAAAATAGGACCCTTAAAGGTGTCATCGTTGTGATTTACTCATTTGATTTATGTCACCACATGGTATCGTTGCCAGAAAATTGAGAGGCTACAATAGCATATCAAAGCTTAAATTGACTCAAAAATCGTAATTGTAAATTGTTGAATTGGATGTGATTTGGTTAATACTGAATTGTACGTATATAACGTTGAACATTCTTTTTGTAATACAGTCCTTTCATTTATTACATGTTTGAATAGTTGAATTTAGCCTTTATGTGTTCTAATGCATTTTCTTTTATTAATTTAAATTTGAATTATCAAAGCCTCAAAGGACAAATTGCATAAAGTAACTTAATTTTTATTTCCATCACCGAACTTTTATAATTATAAAAAAAAATATAATATTTTAAGAAAAATATTTATTACATATTGTTCTAAAAAACTCGCCGCACAGCCGTCACGACACGCTATGGCACCAAGGTTTATGTCTCACGCCACGTTAAGCTCGTGGCACGCTATGACCTAATGCACAATTTTCGTAATGCAATATTTGATTGATTTTTCTTTACGTTTTTAATGTCTTATTAATTTGCAAGTTCTAATATATGCCATAATTTAACTTTCTTATTACTATTGACTCATTAAGTAACACTATAAAACATATATTTTTATATCTATACTATATTATAAAGATGATATAAAAAACTCTTAAAAACAAGTCTTAAAGCTTAATGTACCGCTATTTAATGCTAATTACTTAAAAAACAACCATAAAAGCTGTATGTACTACATTTAATGTTATTCATTAATTTTCAATCATTATCTCTAACCATTTTAACTCCCCTAAAATCATTTCCCACTTTAACTCCCATAAAATAACTCTCAGCATATTTTAGATATACAAAATCTAAAATATATTTAAAAAATCTTACAGAATATTTTATAAAAAAAATTATATTATTAAACCAAAATAAATTACATTATATTATTAAGTCTAAATTAAACAAGTTTATATAAAAAAATCATTATCACTCTCTCACAACCATCTAAAATCGTAACGTAAATCGACAAAAAACAGAAAATAAAATGAAACATTAAAATCGTGATGTATCTAGCTGCATTGCGCGTACACTTCTAGTATGATATTATATAATTAGAAAAATGACGTCATAAGTCACGCCTTGAAGAAGCCATGGTTTCGTCGTGACTCCTAAGGCTTGAGGTTTGGTCTCGCCACCACGCCACGCCTCACGCCATTTAGAACACATAATAATAACTGAGAGTCTCGAAAACATGTTGTTTTGTTAACTTTACAAGTCTTCAACCTACATCACAACTTATACGGATAATATGTTATACATCACTTAAATATATGGGACCATGTTTAGGTCTGAAGTTGGTCTTGAGGCATTGATGTTGGAGTACAAAGAACATAAATGATATCTTCTTTTTAATGAATTGAAACTAGAATCTTGCATTATTCCTCTGTGAATGGGGTCCATGTATAGATTTACCTCTCATGTGATGGTCGTAGGACTAGTAGGGGAAGGGGGGAGATTTTAGAGGATGGCTTCTACGCTCAGAGAACAATGAAAGGGAGGAGGTTGCAAGCAAGAATGTTGGTTGCTGACATTGTAAAATGGTTATTAGGAGTTGGATTTCTTTGGACATAATACAATCGGTTTATAAGATTTAGGGGTTTTCTTAATTACATGCTAGGAATTAATTTTTTCTTTGTCATATTAATGTGCAAACTACAATAAAATCGAATTTATAGGACACCAAAAATGTATAAGTTCCTAATAGACTACTTTAAAAGACTTTGATTTATAAGACCAAACACTTGTGTGTCCTATCTAAAGGTGTTGTAATAAATTTATATAAAGTTTTTGGGCATCTTAAAAAGCGTTTTAGAACACTTTTGAAACAAAGTGTTCTATTAAGTTTTTTTATAGGACATTATTTGAAAAAATGGTCTATAAAAGACGAGTATATAAGTCATTTTTTAAAAGTGTACTATAAAAAGGCTAATATAACATTTTGTTTCAAAAGAGTTCTAAAACAAAGTGTCCTAAAACACTTGTTAATGCGTCGAAAAGTGTTGTAACACTCAGATTTTCGGTATGTGTATTTTCGAGCTCCATATTTATATTTCGACCTTAGAATAGCTTTTGGAAGAATTTTGAGTTGGTATAATGTTTTGGGTGAAAATCAAGCAATTTAATTTTCTGGAGAAGTTTCACGTCCGGGACAAATTTTTCACGCCCGGGGGAGATTGCCAGTGAAAAAAATCCTTCTTGCCAGTGAAAAATCTTTCACGCCCGAGGAGGAGGGCAGAAAATTTAAGGTGTTGATTCTTTTAAACATGGGATTTTATTCCTTTTCTCTTCACTTTTGCTACACATACTCATTTCTCTTCCCTCTCATTTGGTTCTTGAGTTTCTACCTCTCCAAATCGAGTTCTTCATGAGGATTAAAGAGTATTGGAGCTAGAGTTTCAAGTCTTGTGGGATGGAACTTAAGATCTTCATTTTCCTCACCAACCTTTCCACCATTATTGACTAGATTTTGGGGTTTTCTTAAAAATACAATTGTAGTTTATTATAACCTTTTAAACCTCTATTCATATTAAAACCTTTCATTTTAACCTCCTAGAACATCTTTTTTTATTAATCTTAAATATATTGAGGTTTGGCCAATTTGGGTGTTTTGGGAGATTTGGGGGTTTTACCTGTTTTACTAGAAAATGATGGATATTCAAGAATGGGTTATAAAAGTGTGTTTGAAGTACACAAATGTTATTTTAGGACTTAAATCTTCTGATTTAAGTATGCGATTTTGTCCATCTTTGGGAAGGTTTTGTGTAACATGGTCACAATTTGGAAAGAGAAGTTACTAGTACTTGGGGGATGAAATGTTTTGAGAATCTTCGTAGATTTGGAGTTTGCGTTAATATTTGGTACATTCTAGCTTACTTTCTAGTTATGAAGAGTTTTCTTCGAAGGGTTTGCTTGTGGATCTCATATCCTCACCTTTGGGAAACTAGAGCTTAGGTTTAAAATCTAGGTTTAACTTAACATAGCAAGGTGAGTTCACCACAACATCACCACTAGGATTAGGGAGTCGGATTAGTTTCTTGGAACATACAATCTCGGCGTGATTGTTCGCCAACCAATCCATGCCGACAACCACATAAAAACCACCAATGACCATCGACATCAAAATAATCGGGAATTCCTTCCCTTCGATTCCATGAGTGCACTCCCTCAAGATCTCGCGGATCAACACATGACGACCATTCGCTATTTCAACCACTAACGCATTCTCTAGACTATTAGTGGGCATAACAAGCTTTTGACGAAACGACTCAGATATGAAAGAGAACTGGCACCCGAATCGAAAAGTACACGAGCAGGTACGAAGTTTAGTAGAAATGTACCCGATACCACGTCGGTGGATGTCTTGGCCTCATCGGTCGTCATCTGGAAAGCACGACCCGGAACCCTTGGTGTGTTCACCCTCTTCTATGGCTTATTACCCGGTTTGAGCTTAGGGCAATCTCTCTTCACATGCCCCGGGTGCCTTGCACTCGAAGAAGATAATCCCTCTTACCGGGCAGTCTCTAGTGGGGTGGTCAACTTTCCGAATTGCTTTCCCACTTCCGTTTCTCTCCCACCTTGGCTTTCTCTTCTTTGCCTCGGGCGTAGACGTCTTCCATGATCCGATCCTCCTCGATGATCTCACGGAGGGTGATGGCTTTGGAGTTTCGGACCATCGCCATCATGTCTGCCAGTAGGCCCTTTAAGTAGGCCTTGATCTTCTCTCTCTTGGTCGGGGCCACATGCCCCACCAAGCTAAGCTTCTCCATGAATAGCCGGGTGTACTCCTTCACCGTCATGCTCCCTTTCTTGAGAGCTCGAAATTCTTTCTCGATTTTATCCATGTCTCGCTCGTTGCAAAACTCCTCCATGACTTTCCCCTTGAAAGAGGTCCAAGTCAGTTGAGCCAGGACCATGGGCGCAAGGGTGGATTTGGTGACGTTCCACTAAGTGAGTGTCGGGCCCCTAAGCATCTGAGAGTCGAATCTCATTTTCTGACCCTCCTCGCATTCAGACGAGTCGAAGGCTTTCTCAATCTCTTGAACCCACTTCATGCAAGCGACTGGATCATCTGACCCAAGGAATTCCGGTGGCTTACAACACAAGAAGGACTTGTAAGAGCAAGCCCTCTTGCCTTGTCTCACACCAAATGTCACCGGCTCTTCAGTTGGATTCTCATGACCTGTACCCCCGGATCCGACCACCACCACGTTTTCCGCAACCGTTTCATTCATCCGGTTGCTCACGTCACGATCCTCTAACATTTTCATAATAGACTCTTGCTTCTTGGCCATCGCCTTGTTCATCATCAGCATCAGATTGGCCATCATCTCAGATTGGGGAGTTGCCTCCCGAATAACCGGGTTAGACAAAGCCAGGTCCATCCATGGAATGATCTCAGGCCCTCCGCCTAGAAACGGTTGGGTGGATGGACGCACAGCGGCCTCAACCCTCTCTAGTTGATCAGTCGTTGAAGCGGTCGCCTCTGCGCGTACTAACCATCTTGATCTGCCATGCATGACAAGGAAAGGAGTAAGAGAGAGATTAACATAATTAAGCACGAAGGAAACGTACTATTACATTTACCAATTGTCATAACAACATAACATCAAGCACACTCACGTAAAACACCCTCATGATAATGTTAGCTAAGTGAAAATATGAACATATAATACGTAAGGGTTCTCATTACCATCACCACAACGCTCGATTAAAATAATTTTCGTCGACTCGGGACTAACCCATCTTAGAAATTCTACCCAATTCTCACAAATCATTATTTAATAATCTCAGCTTAAGTCTAGACATCTTACATTCATGCCTAGTTCGCTTAAACTAGAGCTCTGATACCAACTTGTAACACCCTAAAATTTAGAGTAAAATAAAATTTGAAAATTCGGCAATATGACGTTTGAAATTGGAGTAAACCACCCAAATGGGCAAATGTGTGAAAGCGTTTACAAAACAGTGAATGAATATGGAAATCAACAACAAACTAATCTAAATAAATTCTATCTAGATTACATTAGTTGTCAACCCAAATTTCCAAAATAATAAAGTCGATTAAATGCCAAGACTCCAAATATCTATCATCTCAAAAGTGCCTCAAGCGCCCACACTCATCACTCAAGCCTTCGGCGACCCACTGCTAAGGGAACATGTTATACACGTCATTTGAGAAAAAGTGTTAGGCTTAAAGCCTAGTGAGAACATACAGTTTATATAGCAATATGGAAAATCATGTAATTGTGACAATAAGTAATCTTTTCCAAGGAGTTGAGTTTACAATTGAAAGAATAACCACATAATGACCTTATAGCCCAAAATACATCTTGCGATGATGGGGGAGGCCCGGTTTTCCAAGGATTGTGGTGGAACACAAAATTAAGCCACTCTCCGAGTTGTGAGCTCAATACTTGGACCCATGGCCATGAACAACGCTGGCTCGTACTCAGATGTGGGGGAGCACACCCGAGGATCCAAGTCATACTCGTTCACTAGGATTACATTTGCGGCCCATGGCTAGTAACCGGTCCCACATAACCATACCAAATTGCCTCCGAGGACCCAGTGTCTCACCTAGTTACAAAGGGGAATACATCCCAAAATAAGTCGACTCAATACCTATGGATCCACTAGTATAGTCTAAAGCTTGCCACCATTACATGGGTGGCTCAAACTATAATCACACATATAGTTTACCATTCACCTTCTCATAAAATGTTTTGCTTATCATTTCCAAAATAATTTCCTCATTTGATGTATACTTGAAAATCAACATCATTATGACTAACAATCACCCATGAGTCACCTATTTTCCCAAATAATTTTACCAAGCCAAACCCATCTTGAAATGAAACCATAAACTTGGCCATAATACCTTTATTCCATTATTTAGCCATAAATGACAAAGCCAAACATGTTATTATAGTATTACTCATATGATACTTCATTATTTCATAAAAATGCGAGGAAACCTAGAAATCTCCAAAATCCTAATTTAGATCAAAACTTTTCAACAAGAAAAATGTAAGTAGGGAGATGATTAGCAGTTCAAAGTTGTTATTTTGACATGTATAAGGTTTAAGAAAAAGAGAGTATGAACTCACAATGTGGGTTTTATTAAAACCCTAGAAAACTCTAGATGGAAAGATGGAGATCTTGAGCTTGATGAGCACTTGGACTCTTCTCACTTATGACTTAAGTAACCCTAGTAAGAGCATTAATGGTTACAAGAGTGGTAGATAAGGAGGAGCTAATGTGGGAAGAGATTTGGTGAAGAAAACCTACTAGAGAGAGGAGAGAAATCGGGCTCCAAAAAGTCACAAATCAGATAAAATGAAATTTAGCCCGCTGCCTTCATTTTAAACTCATAAACTGCGTCGGCGAGAGTGCCACGCGATTGTGCCATTGGCACTCTCGCAGGCACAATCGCCTGAAATGTACCGTGAGGTACTCCCTTGGCGTGATAGTGACACTTGTCACTATCGCCGGGCATAATCTCTCTGAATGTACCGAGAGTCCTTGAGGCCTCCGTGACTATGCTACCGTGACTATGACCATGTCACTATCGCCGGGCACTGTCATCGAGCTCCTCCCCGGCCCCCGGAATTCGATTTTAAGCCACGACACATTCAGAATTGAACCATTAAACGAAGGTAAACTTTATTAAGAATTTAAACCCAAAATAGAGAATTTTGGAAGAGGGAACGAATGAAGTGACTTACCGAAAAATCCGGGTGTTACACTTTGGATATAGCGACTGTCATTGGATTTTAGTAAGACCTGACTTTATATAGACTTTATGTAAGACTTTATTCATTTTGTTGACGGTTAAATCTAGAATCGTATTTCTAGTGTAAACTTTTCGTAAGATATTTTATCCTTCTTTGAGGTATTATTGAAAGTTTCAAATTAGTCGTTCTTTCCAAATTTGAGGGTGTTACAAGTTGGTATCAGAGCATAAGTTTGAGAGATTTAGGTATTGATTTAGGATTCCTAGACTCAAACCAACGTTGTTCTAAGTTATGAAATTTAGGTTTTACTATTAGGCACTTTAAGATAGGATATTATGAGGTCAATGGAGTCACTAGAATCAGGAATCACAATGAGGGTTGCAAGGACAATCGAGTACGGTACGTTCATAATTGCACCTGGCCAGTGTCATGGTGAACTTACATGTTACATGTGCATGCTTGAACCGCCTTTATGTGATGACCGATGGGGTAGTGGATGAATTTCTAAGGAGTAGTAGTTAGAAGAAGTTGATGTTTATAGCATGATGAATACCATAAGTTGACCATTTTGGGTCTGAGCAATTGGTTGAATTAGAACCATAGGCCGATTGAATTGACTTTATTTAGGAAGAAATTGTAAGTTTAACCGATTTAGTTGTCAATCATTACCTTAAAATGTGGAGCATCCGAATGTCGATAGTGTAACCGTTGGGTCTCGACCAAAATTCATGCACACAACTTGTCTTTAAAATAATTTACATAAATTCTTTCATACTTTCCCCAAATTACCATGCGAGTCGTATTTTGGATCCGTGGGAGGACGTTTAACACGCACGAGATTTTAAACCATGAGTTTAAACATGCATACAATTGATTTATTGCACATGGTTTCGAACTTTGTTGAGATCTTCTTATTCCTTGTTTTTGTCGAATGTTATTTTCGGATATTGCAATATTTACGATTTAACCTTGTTTAGGGTCTCGGGCACGTAGTTGCAATTTATGACTTTGACATTGGATATCCTCCACATATGTTAAGGTTTTAAAAGAAAAAAGTTACCTCAATGTTTTGGTGCTTGAGTTTTATTGGAAATTTTATTTCATTCGAGTGTTGTTGAAAAGTGTCACTTTATATCATATTGCAATGAAAAGGAAAATTTGAAATTATGACATTTTAGTCATAACTTTGTCTTATTCTATTTGATTATTGGGAACGAGAATCTTGACACAATTTGATTTTTGGGTGTTATTAAGTTTCATTGAGTTTTATGGAAATTTTATTATGACTTATGGAGTTTCGTTTTACGACATTTGCGTCGCGTAGATGAACTTTGAAACCCGTATACTTGAATTATTGTATGCGTTAACTTATGAGTTTTTTTTCAATATTTTGTCTCATGCGAGTTTTGCACATGTCTCTTTACAACCATAAGAGACGTCTTGAGAGTTTTGTTGGTGAATGTTATCTCATATGTTATCGTGGGAAATTTCAATATTACGTGATTTCTCTTTTGGGTTTTATACAAGTGTATTTCGTTGTATGCTATTTAGTATTTGAATTGATTTATATTTTTGGTGTCAGTAAACATATAAAGGACCTCTGATGGTTCGTGTCGAACTGTTGCTTTAAGCATTTTACGGTTGTTGATTTTATCGTTATTTCACGTAGTGCATTTTATTAATTTGCTGGTATGCATGACTTTGTAGTCACTATTTTTTTGGACAAAATCACTTTATTCGTGCGACCTAAAGTTTGAAAATTGATTTAAATTATTTTACGTTTGACCAATCGCATACACATTTTGTCTTGCTAGGTTTTGAGAAATGAACTCAGCATGTGGGTCTTATTGGCATGTTTTCTTTCATGTCATCATGTGGTTAAATGAGAAAATTTTGGAACTTGATTACGTAAATTTCTTCGTCTGGGTTTCGTACAAACGCTTTGTCGCACATTGTTTCAGTACATAAATTTTTACGTATATGACATAAATTGATGCATATTAGGACCATAGTGGCCCATTCGAAAAGTTTGTTACACATCTTTCGTTGTTGTCATTATTAGCTTGAATAATAATCATATGGTTTTCGAAATGATTTTATATGGGCGGCATTGGTGACCACTTTGTACACCTACCGAGTAAACGGTAGTGAATTTTTATTCGTATGACTAATAGTTATAAAGCTTTTGCATTTAGAAGTTTTATAGAATTTCAAATTGTCATAGTAGTTTGAAAAATCTTGAATTCATTAGAAACATAGATGCAAACCCTCTTGTGATAGAGGTCGTGGTTAAGGACTAAAGGAGTCCTTGGAGATTGAAGTGTCGGAGGACCTGACTTATGGTTAGTTTTGAATTTTGGACTTCAGTTTCATGAATGGGTTTACGCAGAAGTATTTGAGGTGTGAGATTTATGTTTTCTCCCAGTTAATTAAATGATGATCTTTCCGCTTCGATAAATCTTCGGGTTAAAATCTTGTGCGGTTGTTTATGTATGGTTGGTTTTGAATTTGTGGGTTAATTGTGCGGCAGCGTGTTATGGGTCGATGGTGTACCATCCTAATGGGCATTCGTGGATAATGATGATGTTATGGTTGGTTCGTAGAACTGTATGCCTTGAGGTTTTGATTTACTTGAGTAGATGTCAACTTTAATTCGACATTGCGAAGCTAGAATGAAATAATTAGTGGTATATCCACGTTGCGGATAGTTGTTTTGAGGATAAGTGTCGACCCTAGATTTGGAGGACAATGACCGTTGGGATGCTTCAGTGCACTTTCGTTGAATTTGGTATGTCTGCAAGTTAAGTGGTAACCTTAAGGAGACTAAAGGCTGGCAATTAGGGATCGATCATTAGAAATTTTGTAATCAACGAGGTTTTCACTGATTTGGCAACCGGTGCTTGAATGCATTATGGGAGTTGTGTAACCGTGGGGTTTGGAGTGATCCACTATCTGCAGATGTTGTGATTGTGTCAGCCTGGGGAAAATAGAATCATTGTGAAATTGAATCATACCAAACTAGTGTTAAGAATTTCGTCAAGGAAGGGACGATAAATCTTTTATGGCATTGATTATTGGAGGAATTAGTGAAATCGTCGAGGTAGCCCTTAAGTAAAAGTCGGTTATTGAAGAGGCCTTAATTTGCCGAGCTTATAAGTACAGTTTCTGCATTAGCAGCGGGTGACCTACCCAACAATTTTATGCAGATTCCTTATCACTCAGGTAAACTCAATCTGATTGCAGATACTTGGAATTGAAAGGAGTATGGGCAAGCGATGGTTGGATCCTTTCTGCAAAGGTTGTGGTGTGCTTGAAGGCAAGAAAAGAGTGTAACGTAATTCCATGAAGGACGATTAGAAGTATAAGGGTACAGTTCGCCTTGGGGTGTCCTTGGTGGAAGTAGTTAAGTAAGTTCGTAAACTACACTTGAGGTGATAAGTGCAATCTAAGGTTGGGAGATAATTGAGATCCTAATGACAGGAAAGTGATTTAATAAGGACTCAATGTTCATTTCGTCATCAGTAAGGTATATCGAACGTTGAGATCGGATACATGGCAGCTTGTTATGAGAAATGCAGTGACAACCATAAATGGGATGTAATCGGTTTTGTATATGAGGCAAGGTATTGTGGAGGTATCCCTTTTGGATAGAGAACTAATTGATCTCGCTAATGCGACGTGAGGTGTTTGGTCGGGGTCAGATTTCTAGGACGAAATCTCTTTTAAGGTTGGGAGGATTGTAACACCCCGAAATCTATAGCCGAGAAGAAGACAAAAAGGGCGGCAGTGTTCTGCACGAGTGTCCGCTCGGGTCGAACCACGCCGTGATCCACGCGGGGATCTGTCCAGAGGGCGGTGTGCGCTCTCCGCGCGAGTTGGGTTGCGTCACCACTCGCGTGCAAGCACTGCGCCCACATAAAAGGGGGAAACCGGCCTCCACCTCATTTTCTCACTAAACCCTCAAATCTCTTCCCCTTTTCTCTCCCAAAATGACCCTTCACCCTCTCAATCGAACCCTAGCATATTTTGGGGGATTTTCCTCCTAAAACCATGTGATCCTCCTCCATCTAGCAAGTTGGGAGCTAGAACCATCATCCTTTCATCGTCATCTTCTTCACCAAGCTTTCTAGGGTTTCATCCAACCCTTTTCATCATTTTTAAGATTGTGATTTTGTGGTTTATTTGGGGATCTAGAAGAGTATTATTGATGGATTCAACTATGGCAAAGGTAATCTTCTATTTTCTTCAACTATGGAAGTTAGGGTTTTGGTATAAGTTGAGATCTTCATGTATAAAGCTTGGGCAATGATTCTAAATGGTTGGAGGTAAATATTTATGGTTGAAATTTATGGATTTAGGCTTTTGGAGGTTTCTGGCTTGAGGACCCAAGTTTCTTCAAAGGAGCTCAAGTTGGGGAAAACCTAGATTTAGCCTAAATCTAGCAAGGTGAGTTCAAGTTGCTTTGTGAAAACTATGTACATGCCAAAATGTGTATTTTGAAGTAAAAATATGTTTTACTTGGTAATTGTCAAAGTGTTGAGTATTTTGATAAGTTTTCATATTTAGTAAACTTGGGTTAATTTGATCTCATGAATGCTCATATTTGGTATTTTGATATTTGATAAGTAAATAACATGATTTATGCATGTTTCGTGATTTTGTACAAATGAGGTCTATTTTATTATTATTTTTTTTTTGGTGTATTTAAGTTCATAAACCCTTTGGAAAATACATGTCTCCATGTTATGAGACATTTTGGAAACGTAAGGGTATGAGCCCATTTGGAAAATAGTTTGTCCCAATTCATGATGAGTTTTGGGTTGGTCACATCTTTGAGGTGTGTGTCGGTGTAAACGCCGTTTAAATACGTTTTATTATTTGGGGACTGTTATTTGTTGGCCAATTGGATTTTTTGAGCATTTTAGCTCGGCCTTGACTTAAAAAAAAGTCTTGAGAACATTTTTCCGGTTTTAATGGTTCAATGTCGAGCCTCATTTATAATTTGCATCTGAATGCATCTTGTGGTATATTAATGATATTTACATGCTCGCGTGCATTGGTCATTCTTGTGTACTCATGTAATCCTAGAATGTGTTGCATTGGATACATAGGCACGTAAGTCGGTCTTTATTTGATGGTCAATTAGGTATTACGGGGTTTGGACTCCGACACCCATGTTTTATGACCTTGACCTTTCAAGTGTACACTAAGAGGGTTGAGTCTGGTTGTGCTATCGTGTTGATGGGCGTTTTGGGGCCTCCGCCATGTCGGGGCAATGCCTTAGTTGTAACCCCGGACTGTGCCGGACCTTTGGTGGTATTCATGGTAATATTCACTAAGGTCAGCTGTCTCTTTTGGTGTAGCTTGAAGGGAGTCGTAGGGATACTTGAGCTTTTATGTCGTGAAGTGTCATACGATTAAAGTTGTATGAGTGACATACTTTTGTGTTCCTCCACTCTCAATGGATACGGGTCTCCCCCGTTGTCGGCCAATGGTATTTTGGATATTTAATTGTCCATGCTTTAACATTTGGATTTTATTCCATTTTATAGACGCGTGAGTATTGAATTTTAGTTCCATGTTTTCGGTGGCATATTATATTTATATGGATTGTTTTCCATGATTTATAAGTTGAGTATTATTCCCCACCCGTGTTTTGGGTGTTTCGGGACATAAAGTAATATCCGCATTTCTATAAATTGGGAGTCTGTTTTCTATTAACGTTTTGAGTGAGTTTTGGGTTGCCTCATTTTATAAGAATGTTTTGTATTGAGGTATTCATCTTTGAAAATGAATGTTATTGGAAAACGAGTCATTTCCATATTTAAAGTAAATCATTTTGAAAGATTATGATTTAAATTGTACCCTTTTCTTTTAATAATATATTTAATCATGTTGAAAACTCGTGAACTCAGTAGGCGTTAGTCTAACATTTTTATTTGTCGGCATGTGCATCAGGTTCCGTTTCGGGATTAGTTCTAGCGACACTGTGAAGAGATGAGTGCTAGTTGGGTGCTCGAAAGAGTGATTAGCTTGGTGAAGTCTTCCGCATTTACTTTGGATATAACGACTGTCATTGGATTTTTGTAACACCTGCCTTTAAATAGACTTTATGTAAGACTTTATTCATTTTGTTGACGGTTAAATCTAGAATCGTATTTCTAGTGTGAACTTGTCGTAAGTGATTTTATCCTTCTTTGAGGTATTATTGAAAGTTTTAAATTATTCGCTCTTTCCAAATTTGAGGGTGTTACAACTATTTTGAAGTGAGTTGCTGCATTTCCATCCCAATACAAACTCTCCTCCAGCACTTCCATTTTCCAAGCTACTTTGAAGTGAGCTGCTGCATTTCCAACCCACTACAAACTCACGTCGGGCACTGCATTCCTATGTTTCAAGGGCCATTTTCCCAGCTACTTTGAAATGAGTTGCCTGTCTGCCAACTCATGCCAAACCCACTTCTACCAGATCATGGCCCCTTTATTTTTTGGAGCGGTTTCTAACTTTTGGGTATAAAAAGCCTTTTGTAACTGACATGTTGGGGGGAGACACGTTTTTGGGGAATCACTTGAAGAAATCGCTTGAGAGACTTGGAGAGCAACAAGAAGCCGATTTTGGAGATTCTTGGGAGCAATTTTGGAGACAAAATTCTAGAGTTTTTCTTCAACTCTTCATCTCTTCTTAACGTTTTTATTGTAAGTTTATTTCTCTTCAATTAGGGAACATGAGTAGCTAAATACTCCTTTTCTAGTGATGAGTTTGTAGACTATTTCGATTTTGGATGTGTTGAACTTCGTTTGTGGCTTTAATTGCATATGATTTCAGCTATGGAATCCTTGATTACAATGTTCTTCATCGTTGGTTGAATAAAATGAGTTGGTCCATCTTTTTTTCAATTTAAGCTTGAATTGTTAGATTCGGCTTTGAATCCATAATTGTTCTTAGCTTAATCATAGTAACAAATATTACTCCAATTTACAATTTTGTTGATTGACGGTGGTATAGGATTACATAGTCTAATTTAAATGATCGACTCCCGATTGTTGGTTAGATTTGATATTTGTTTGCTCGTAATGCTATTAATAATTAGTTTTATGTTCGCGACTAAAACTAATTAATTAATTAGAGGTTAGTCGTTGAGTTTCTCGCGCTAGTCGCACTTTTAGAACAAATGGAACATTGAAGCGTTTCGATGTTCAAACCATTTTGGATTTCATATGAAAAAAATGCTTGTTTAAATGAGTTAATGATACATTATCCAAAGGAATGAATGGTTTACACTCATTGCTAGAATTGTGCATATTATTGTTTAACGGTTCAATTAACTTATGCACATTTGTGTTATTTATCAACCTACCCCCCCCCCCCTTTTATATAATGTTTCCAATGAATGTGCACGTCATTACGTCTTGGACTCACGGTTAATACCGAGTCCCTGAGGAGACGACCCTACTTACCATTATCACAATTTGTTGTGGTTTAGAGGTAATAGGATTAATTATATAAATATTATTTATTGCCGGACTCGACACCCATCAAATTTTTGGTACCATTGCCGCGGACTTGACAAGTTTAACCGTTTATGCCATGATCGTTTCGTGCAGGTTCACCAATCCCTATAGGTCTCGAGATTGAGAAAACCGCTAAGCAGTTAAGGAAGCAAGCTAAGCATCGAAAGAAGCAAGGCGAGTCGACTTCTTCATTAGTGGTTAATATTTGGACAAATATTGAGTTGTCTACCGATTCAGGGAGTGATAAGAAGGAATTGCATTTTGAAGAAGAAAAGCCCCATTTTGAGGAAGAGTAACGGGTCACCGAGACCGAAGAAGAGGAAGAGGAGGATATGATCGGGCACACTTTGAGGGAATGGACAACACCCAACCTTGACAAGCAACCTCTTTGCATTACTTATCCGGCGGAAGCGGTAAGTGTCGAACTCAAAACTGGTTTCATTCACTTACTACCTCGTTTCCATGGTTTAGATAATGAAGACTCGTACAAGCATATAACTTAGTTCCATATGGTATGCGTGGGGATGAAGCCGCAAAGCACGACCGTTGAGAATCTCAAGCTGAAGGCGTTTCCATTCTCCCTAGTTGACGCGGCTAGGGAGTGGCTATTCTACTTACCACCGGGGTTTATCACCACTTGGGCACAAATGGCACGTGCATTCCTTGACAAGTTCTTCCTCGCATTCAAATCCGTTGAGCTTAGGAGAGAGATGTGTGGGATCAAGCAGAAGAACATGGAGTCACTCTACGAATATTGGGAGCGCTTCAAGCGCCTTTGTGTAAGTTGCCCTCAACACGGTATTTCTGAGCAATTACTAATCCAGTATTTTTATGATGGATGTCGCGAGCGGGGTAGCGATAGTGAACAAGACACCGACTCAAGCGAGGACTTTGATAGACACCATGGCGGAAAACTCCAAGCAATTTGGAGCTCAGAGTGACATTGGTTGAGGAGCTAGTAAGGTACATGTAAAGTCTCTAGAAACTAAAATTACTGATTTGACTAACCTTATTAAGCAGCTTGCTATGGGGAATGTGCCGCAAGTTAAGGCATGTGGATTTTGCTCATAGATAGCACATACAACCGATGCATGCCCGACACTCCATGAAGAAGAAGAACAAGTAAATGCCATTGAGGGTGGCAACTTTCAGCATTCACACAATCGGGCTCCTGATCCCTTCTCGAACACATACAACCCCGGTTGGAGGCAACATCCAATCTGAGTTATGCCCCAAGGCAATCACAAGGTCAAAGTCAACAATTTCAACAAAAATATCCATTCCAATAGCCGCAACAGTTTCAACAAGCTCAACAGTTCCAAGCACCACCCGGTTTTCAGCCGCAACACCAACCGAAAGCATCATTCCAACCAAGTGCCCAATAGCAACATCAAGTGCCACCTCAATCTCCTAGTAGCTCAAGTATGTCATTAGAAGATGTTGTTAAGTCTATGGCTGCTAGCATGGCCAAATTTCAACAGGATACACAAGCAAGCATACAAGACCTTCAGGCCACCGTTGGCCAATTGGTGAACAAAGGCAAATTGCCTTCCCAAATGGAGACTAATCTGAAGGCAAATGTGAGTGTCATCACTTTGAAGAGCAGAAAAGAACTCAAAGATAGTGTCAAAAACAAGAAGAAAGACAAGATTCATGATGAAGAGGAGGAGTTAGAGGTCAAGGCATCTAGTTCAGGTGAAAAGGATGTCAAAGATGAGACAAAGAAGAAAACAACCGAAGTGATAGTGCAAGCACCGCCATTCTCGAGCTGATTCGAGAAGACCAAGCAAGCATACATTTCAGCTCATATTTCTTCTTTTCTTCAACGGGTTTCCTTTTCCAGACCACTTCAGCTTCTTTGTAGCTGCATCTCCTTCTTTGATGTGTACCTGAACCATCTGTATTTCTATCAAAGAAAAGGTTAGAATTATGAATTTGATCAGAAGATTTAACTGACCTTTTTGAAGAAACAGATTTGGATGTTGAACTTGCAACTGACTTGAAAGAGCATTCCGAATTAGCTGTATCATCTCTAGGTGAGTGGACAATTGACTCTGGAGTTTTGTACTCAGTCACCACCACCATTGAAATAATCTTTTCAAGCTCTTTAATCTTTGAAGAATAACTGTTTCTTTCTTTGATAATAAGGTCAATCTTCGTCTCAAGCTCACACTTCTTTTTCTTCTCTTTCTGTGCACTTTTAGAAAGTTCAGATAGCTTTGCATTCAGCTTTCTAATTGCAGCTTCAAAGGTGCTTCTCTCTTTTTCAAATCCCTTCTTTGCACCCTTTCTTCCATTTGATATATCTTTTAAGAATCCAACGTTCTTCTGATCAAATGTCTTCTTCTCTTTGGCAAACTGATCTCTTTCTAAAATGATTACTTTCTCAAAGTTACTAACTTGTTGAGAAAGCTTTATACTTTTAAGCTCAATCACCTTCTTCTCTTCAATACTCTTCTTGGAAAGATCTAAGAACTTCTTCTCAAACTCTGATATTTTCTTTTGAAGATTAGCATTTGTACTCTCCAAATCCTTAGATTTCTTCTCATTGCTCTCAACAAGATCTAGCTTCTGTTTTTGAGCTTCCAAATCAGAAATTTGTCCTTTTAATTCAGAGTTCTCAGCTTCCAAAACCTTAACTTTTTCTATTAGAGACAATATTGATTTACCTTCAAGCTGATCCCATAACTTTTTTGTTGTAGCCCATTTGCTATTTATTTGAATAGAAATTTCATCTGAACTTCCTTTCAAAATAAGAATTTTGGCAAATTTATCAGCTTCATGTCTCCTTCTCTGCTCATCTGTGTATTCATTAAGGTATACTGGAACCTCTTTCATTTCCATAAATCCATAAGCTCCTCGAAAAGAATTGAACTTGGTTGGAATTTTCATCATTCCTTCCTGCAAAGATAATCTGATATAAGTATTCAATTCATGTTTGTCAATAAAGTCTAAGAAATGGATTTTCCACTGCTCATATTTTCCTCTGACTAAAACAGGAGGTTTCATATCAGTTCCAGATGATGAAAAATCTTACGAAATAGACATCTGGTCTAGTTGATACTGGTTTTTAAGATCTGAAACTTTCTGACAGACTTTTCTCTCTAGGTGGAGCAAAGAAATCATCAAGATCCATGATTCCTGTAACAAAAGAACTTGACAGATATGATCGTTAATCCAAATAAAATCAGATAAAATTCAGAAATAAAATTTCCAAATTTAAACCAAGTATAGAACTGGCACAAAAAGCACAAGTTTGCGTTTAATGAAGGTGGCGCAAATGTAAACTTTGCGTTAGAAGAAGCTGGCGCAAAAAGGAGTTTTGCGCGAGAAGCAGGTCACGAGAAATGGAACTTTGCGCGAGTAATGATTGGCGCAATACAAATATTTGCGCGAGATGTAGGTCGCGCAAAAGGACTTTTGCGCGAGACGAAGGTGGCGCAAGCTGAGGTTTGTGCGAGTCGAAGGTCGCGCGAAATTTTGAGTTTTGCGTGAGTCGATG
Organism: Arctium minus; assembly: GCA_954870635.1. Taxonomy (NCBI): domain Eukaryota; kingdom Viridiplantae; phylum Streptophyta; class Magnoliopsida; order Asterales; family Asteraceae; genus Arctium; species Arctium minus. The sequence continues at coordinate 145,458,452 of OX941080.1, forward strand.
ATGGTGCGAAACAAGTTTTGCGTTAGTAGTTGGTCGCGCGAAAGGACTTTTGCGCGAGACGTTGATGGCGCAAAAGTCACTGAGTTCTTGAAGATGTTGGCGCAAAACTCATTTCTCGTGAGTTCGTCCCTGTTCTTCGAAATTTCGACTCTGTTTGCTCAAATAATCCTGTTTTATGGCGATTAGCAGTACCAAAATTCGACAAATATACCACTAACACTTCTAGAACAGATTGTAACCACTTGATCTCGAAAACAAACACTTTTTGAAGTTCAAATCGATGGAACAGTGCAGTTTGAAGTCGTGAACAGTTGACTCCAAAAATCACAAAATGCGAATCAATATTAGTGCTATACTGAAATTAAAGTATAACAACTCGATCTAGCACCCTATTCGATCACAACCTGGTCGATTTCAAACCCAAAAACACACTTAAACTCGAAATCGATTTTGAAATGAAGAACACAACGTCGTTCTTTGAAAAACTTGATCTGAATCTATTTTAGGCTCTGATACCAATTGACAGTCCTCAATATTATCAAGTTCTTATCAAAACAATGACACATATATTAACCAACCTGATTTGATTACAAACACGAAATACAGATTGATTGATTTCTCTTTTGAAGCTCTCTGTGTTTTTACACTGTGAAATTGTGATATGTGTGTGTTTTCTGTGATCTGATATCTAACTTCTCTAACACACTAACATACATAATATCTACACTAGATATTATGTAAAACAAAATATCCTAATCTAAATATCTATTATTAGATATTTAGGACTAATATTAAATATTATAATTAACACAATAATTAACTTTGACAATTATTACAAACTTAACATTAGACTAATCTTGAGAGTGACTTTTCAGCTTTAGCTTCAGATTCCAAACTTTAGATTCGATGATCTTGAATCCAATAGATCTGTGCGCTAACAGAAGCTGCTGAACAAAGACAAGTCTACTAGTGACCTGATGCGGATATCAGTGAAGCAAAGACGACTCTACTCATAAGTGAAGAAACCTAAGGAAAAGCTTCAGCGATAGCTGAACTTCTTTGTATCTCTGAAGGAAGAGATACTCAGCGATTGATGATCACTTAGCTTATGCCTCAAGTCTCTTTTGTCTTTCCCTTGGACACCCAGTACGATGTGTCAGAACGGACATACCTCTGCTACAATTCGTACAACAACTTTGTCAACTACATTGTTCATGATACGGCCGAAAGAATGTCTCCCAAAGTCAGACCCTCTCAGCCAATCAATGAAGGACACGTGTAAAGTGCCCTGCCATGCATTTAATGCATATGGTATAAATAGAAAGATCAACTCTCCATTTGAAGAATCTCTGAAGCCTTCATATTTCTAAAATATAGAAACCCTTGTTTTCTATACTCTCCAATCTCCCATTCTCTATATTCTTGTGCAACCATCTTAGTGTTTCTTAAGTTTGTTTAGATTGAGTTCTACTTAATCTTAGTCCTCAATAGACTTGTAAATTGTGTTTGATTTATCAATAAACAATTTATTAAACTTTAAGAACTTGTGTTTGTATTCAACCCCTCCTCCTTCTACAAACTTGTTAAGCACCTTCGGGACCAACAAGTGGTATCAGAGCGGACTGTTTAATCTAATAAACAAGATCTTGCTTTATTCTCTTCCTTGCTATTCTAAATCACACTTAACACAAATACAAACTACTATGATAATGGTTCACTTTCTAAACCTCCTCGATTTAGCAGAGATAACTTTGCTCTCTGGAAAAATCGAATGATGTTATTTCTAGAAGGTGTAGACCCTACTATACCTGATTACGTAGCAAATGGACCCTATGAACCTTTCTCTATCATAATTTTCGTTCCCGCTACTACCACCACTCCTGCTGTCCCTGAGCGCTATGCTCTTAAGGAGATAAGACAGTGGAGTGATGAAGACAAGAAGAAAGTAGGTATAGATGCAAAGGCAAAAACCATTATCTCTATGGCTCTGCCTGATGAAGCTTTCCATTCCATCATGCATCTTAAAACTTCTAAGGAAATGTGGGACACTATATGTGTTCAATATGAAGGCATCACTGAAATCCAAGAAACTCGAAAGATTAACTTGGTAAGAAAGTATGAAAGTTTTATCGCTGGTAAGAACGAATCTCTCTGTGATGTTCACCAGAGTTTTAACTGCTTAATTATTGATCTAAGAACCGTGAGTAGGACCAATTCTAATTCTGAGGTCTTAACTAAATTCTTAGAATGTCTTCCTGAATGTTGGGACAGTTATTCAATATGTCTCAAGCTGACAAAAGACTTCAATTCTCTTTCTCTCAGCACCTTGTATGGAATATTGCTCAACTATGAGCAATCAAATATCCTGAAGAAGAATCTTGTAAAAGATTCTAAAGACTCCAAAATCACTCCTGTTGCTTTAGTCTCTTCAGAGATAATTCCATCTCAGCGATCTACTCTCACTATCACTAAGTTAGATTCTGAATCTGAGGAACTATCAGGCACTGATCTTTCAGAGTTTGATGAGTCCTTAGCACTCTTGACAAACTCTTTTAAGAGATTTGCAAGAAAGAGAAATTTCAGAAGAATTAAGCCTCTCACTCTCACTAACAAGCCAAAATCAACCCCTGTTGATAAGGCTACTGCTACTTGCTTTAACTGCGAAAAGATTGGACACTTTGCAAGTAAGTGCAGGTCGAAGAAAGTCTTCAAACCTTCTACCTCCAGAAGATCCAACGATGATAAATACCTTAAACTGAAAATCCTGAATTCTCTCTCATCTAAGGAACTGGTTTCTGGTCTTCCTTAGCACTCATATGCTAAGGAATCTCTATGTTCAGCATGTGAAAAAGGAAAACAGACAAAAGCTAGTTTCAATTCTAAACAAGTTTCCTCAGTGACAAGTCCTCTTCAACTCTTGCAAATGGATTTATTTGGCCCTGTCAATATCCAATCCATAGCTGGAAAGAAATATACACTTGTCATTGTAGATGAATACTCTCGCTACACCTGGGTTATCTTTCTTCGCTGCAAGAGTGATACTGCAGAAAAACTAATATTTTTTTATTAAAAAGATGGAACTGCTGAGTAATCTTACTGTTCGTTCATTAAGAAGTGATCATGGAACTGAATTCAAAAACAGTTCTCTGAACAATTTCTTTGAGAACAAGGGAATTTCTCACAGCTTTTCTTCAGTAAGAACACCTCAGCAAAACGGAGTCGCTGAAAGAAGAAACAGAACGGTCATTGAAGTTGTTAGATCAATGCTCAGCGATTCTCACCTCTCTACTCAATTTTGGGCTGAAGTTGTGAACACTGCATGCTTTACTCAAAACAGATCGTTGATAGTAAAGCGATTTGGAAAGACAACTTATGAACTATTTAATGGAAGAAAACCCTCAATCAGTTTTCTTCATATCTTTGGTTGTCAATGCTTCATTCTAAACAACAAAGATCTACTTGGAAAGTTCGATCCAAAAGATGATTACGGAATATTTCTTGGATATTCCTCTATCTCCAAATCCTACAGAGTTTTCAACAAAAGAAGACAAACTGTGGAAGAAACAATTCATGTCACCTTTGATGAAATTCGCTCAGCGAACTCTAAACCAATCGCTGACAATGAAGAGCTAAATGCTTGGATGTTTTCTCATTACAGAGAAACAGAACCCTTCTTCTCAAACCATCAACACTCAGATCCTCCAGCTGTTGATGGTGATCCAAACATCATACCTCCTAATGTTGAATCCACCTCATGGGTTTCAGCTGAGCTTCTAAACATACTCCCTCCATCAGATCCGTCTTTGATAGCACTAATTATTTAGTGCCATTATGCTCTTTTTATCTTCTTTTTAGCATAGCATTTTACCTTATAATCCCAACCTTTGAGTCATTTTAGTTCATTATTTTCTCTTTTCTTGTTTTATGGAGCTAAAGATGTGAATGACTTGTTTTATTACATTGGATAAGCTAATTGGTGTATCTTTGGGCAGAATTATAAGTGCGGCAGGCTGCAGCATTCCTGTAGCAGCCAAATATGGAGCTTAATGGATAAGCTAGAAGGAGCTTAACGTGGAAAGACTTTTTGGGATTTTTATATCTGATTTTTGGGAACCTTCTAGAGTAATTTTGGCTAGTGTACTTTGGATAAAACATTTGTCCTTATTGTCTTTTGGATATTAACTTTTGGTTAATGTGTCTTTGTACTTTAAGTACCTTGTTAGTGTTAATTATCTTTTATGCCACTCCCTTTTAATATAAAAAGGGAGCTTGGGATTGTAGTTTGGCATCCATTATCCATTATCTCATATTAGCAAAAAAGAAATCCAAGGTTGGAACCATTAACCTTGGGAGTTTGTACTCTCATTTTATAATTGCAAGTAATCTTTTGGTTACCTTCTCTTGTTCTTTAGTTTATGCTTTATTATTCCTAGTTTTCTTTAATTAGTTCTTTATATTATTGCACTTTACATTTTCATCATTTTATTTCTTGTAATTTTACTTTTCTTTACTTCGCTTTATTTACATTACGCAATTTACATTACGTCATTTAATTTATGTCTTTACTTTCCGTCATTTATCGCTTTATGTCTTTAAATATGAGTAGCTAGCTTTATTTAGCTCGGGTGTGAGATATAAGGGTGAGATTTTAAACCAAAGAAAGGTGGACATTGTTTCGCAATAACAATGTTCCATCATTTCATTTCAAGTTTTATAAATATTCAATGACACTTCTTGACGAATTGATCACTTGCTAAAGTGTTAAAGTGCGGTTGACTTAGAGATAAGCTACCAAAAGCACGTCAGTTTGAATGATATAAGAAGTAGACTTGAGAGAGTTACTGATAATGAGAGTTATCATATTTTTTAAACTGATTTATTCTCGACAATTTGATCGCTAGTCACTAGTGTTAAAGTGTAGTGGACTTATAGATAAGCCTCTTCGAACACGTCAACTTGAATGATATGGGAATCGGCGCGAGAGAGCGGTTTTAGATTCAAAGAGATTTGATCGTCCATATATTTTGAGGACTTTATTCTACACTATAAATAGCTGGAGGCTGCACAGAGATGTGTTTAGTCGAATCTAAACAGTAGTGTGAATATTGAAGTCCGAGAGGAATACCCTCAAAATAGATGGTGGATCTAGTTATGGCCAATTCATGCTGCAACATGTCTGCAGCATAAGTCTGCTGGAATTTGTGTTTAAATCTCACCTAAATGTCTTACACCCGTGCTTGCTTTATTATTCTGTTAATCTAATCAAGTGACAAACCAAACCAAATCAAAGTCTTCAAAATCGCCATCTGAAATCATCTCTTTTAGTACACTTTTATTAATCTTTTACGACAATCTCTGTGGGACGATATTCGGTATTTTACCACTTTATTACTTGAAAGACGATATTAGATCCCATTGTATACTTGCTTTGAGATTTAATTTATCATGTCTTAGAGGTGTGCAAACATTTCGCATCAGTCTTCATCCGAAAATCTCTTTGATAACAATGGTTTGTCTGACACTCAACAATTAATAGCTGATGAACCTCAGGCTTCGTCATCGGTAAATCCTATTGTTGATCCAACTCCTGAAGTGAGCGATCATGCTTCTGCTCAGCGATGGACCAGAGATCACCCCATATATCAAATTATTGGTGATACCGACTTAGGTATTCAGACTCGACGAAGTTCAGGTAATATCTGCCTCTTTGTTAACTTTATTTCTTTAATAGAGCCAAAGAAAACTGATGATGCCCTCAGAAATCCAAATCGGTCTGTGGATGATACGCGGTACTCAATGCAACTCGCGTTCCCAATTCACGCTGTAGAACGGACCAAAAGTTAGAAGTGAAACGTGAATCACGATCTGAGATTACCTTCAAGGGTACGCCATGTAGAGCAATAATCTCGTCAATATAAAGTTGTGCCCATCGATCCATTGTATATGACTCCTGAACAGGAAGGAAATGTGCGCTCTTCGTCAATCGGTCCACGATAACCCAAATGCTATCGTGCTGTCGAGAAGTCTTTGGTAGTTTTGTTACCAAATCCATTGTCAGTTCTTCCCATTTCCATACAGGTATATCGAGTGGCTGTAGACTTCCGTATGGCTTCTGATGTTCGGCTTTTACCTGCAAACATGTGATGCACTTTTCAACGTAACGACAGATATCAACTTTCATTCCCGGCCACCAATAATCGATACGCAAGTCATGGTACATCTTCGTACTTCCTGGATGAACGGATAATCTTGACTTATGTGCCTCCGCCAAGATAGTCTTCCGTAAGCCTCCGAGTCTCGGTACCCAGATTCGGGTCTTGAAGACTTTAAGTCCGCGATTATCGTCAGTTAAAGAATCTAAATAACCCACCATACGTTCAGACTTGACATGTTCCGGCTTCAAAGCCTCAGTCTGCCATCTTTGTAAGTCATTGATAAGAGTAGACTCCACTGAGATATGAGTGATAGTGTAACACGTAGATCCGATATGCGCCTTCCTACTTAACGCATCCGCCACTACGTTAGCTTTACCGGGATGGTAGAGTATCTCACAGTCATAATCTTTAATCAATTCCATGGCCCGTTGCTGACGCATATTCAAGGTTTGTTGGTCAAAAAGATATTTCAAGCTCTTGTGATCAGTATACAATTGGCATTTCGTGCCGTACAGATAATGACGCCAGAGTTTTAAAGCAAAGACAACCGCTGCTAGCTCAAGATCATGGGTTGGGTAGTTTTTCTCATATTCTTTTAGCTGTCGTGAAGCATATGCGATTACTTTGCCCCGTTGCATCAATACACAACCCAATCCTAGCTTTGACGCGTCACTGTATACTATGAAATCATCGCTTCCTTCAGGTAAGGAAAGTACCGGTGCGTGCGTCAAACAGTCCTTCAAAGTCTGGAATGCGTTTTCCTGGTCCTCGTTCCAGACAAATTTCACATCCTTGCGGGTGAGAGAAGTGAGGGGTACGGCGATTTTCGAGAAATCCCGTATAAATCGTCGATAGTAACCCGCCAAGCCGAGAAAACTACGTACTTCGGAGGCATTCTTAGGTTGTTCCCATTTATTGTATTGCCTCAATCTTAGATGGATCCACGGAAACACCATCACAGGATATCGTATGCCCCAAGAATTGTACTTGACGGAGCCAGAATTCACATTTCGAGAACTTGGCATATAATCGTTCCTTTCTCAGCAACTCCAACATTTCTCTAAGGTGCACGGCATGATCTTCCTCGGTCTTAGAATATACCAAGATATCATCAATAAAGACAATAACAGACTTATCAAGCATCGGACGACATACTCGATTCATTAAATCCATGAATGTTGCAGGTGCATTCGTAAGTCCAAACGGCATGACAAGGAATTCATAATGTCCATACCGTGTGCGAAAAGCTGTCTTAGGCACATCCTCCTCACGTACCTTAAGTTGATGATATCCTGATCTTAAATCAATCTTGGAAAAATAACTTGCACCATGTAATTGATCAAATAGATCATCAATTCGTGGAAGAGGGTATTTATTCTTGATGGTTACCTTATTCAGATCCCGGTAATCAATACACATTCGAAAGGAACCATCTTTCTTCTTTACAAACAATACCGGAGCACCCCAGGGTGAAGTGCTTGGTCGAATAAATCCCTTGTCCAACAACTCTTGTAATTGGCTCATCATTTCTTTCATTTCCGCCGGTGCGAGACGATAGGGTGTCTTAGCGATAGGAGCGGCACCGGGTACTAAATCGATTCGAAACTCTACTTGTCTGTCCGGTGGCAACCCTGGCAAGTCATCGGGAAATAAATCTGAAAACTCACATACGATTGGCACATCCTTCACCGTCTTCTTCCCCTCTTTGGGTGAATCTAAAACATAGGCCAGAAAAGAGGAATATCCTTTCGTTAGATATTGTCGGGCCTTGAGCATAGAGATTACCTTTACATCTCCTACACGTCGTTCACCGTATACATATAGGTAATCTCCGTCGTCCTTCGGTATTCGAATCATTCGGTGAGAGCATATGATGTCGACGCGGTTTCTAGCTAACCAATCCATACCAATAACAATATCAAAGCCATGAATATCCATCGGGATCAGATCTATTGAGAACTTATAGTCGTCAAGAATTAACACACAGTCTCTATATATTTTATAGGCAACTAGAACACCCCCGTTAGCCGTATCGACAGTGAATGGTTTATCAAGCATATAAGGCACAGAATCCAGAAATCGAGTATAATAATGTGATACGAAGGAGTTAGTTGCTCCAGAATCAAATAAAATACGCGCAGGTCGAGAATTCACAAGTAAAATACCAATAACAACGTCCGGTTCATTATGAGCTTCCTCTGCGGTAATCTGGAAAGCTCGAGCTCGTGCTTTGGGTACCTCCTCCTTTTGAACGGAAGACCCGGTTGTCGTCGGTCGCTGAACTGATGATTTACTTTCTTCTCGTTTGACTCGAGGGAAATTTCTTTGTTTGTGCCCCAATACTCCACACGAATAACATGCGTCTTGCCGTCGTAGACAACCAGTACGAATATGGCCCACGTCGCCACAACAAAAGCATCTAAGAGTTGTCGGTTCAACGTTACATCATCCCGAATGAAGCTTACCACACTTCTGACAATTTTGTGGCGCGTTCGGCTGGAGTGTATAAGCCTGTGAAGGAACACGGGAAGTGGTTTGAGTCTGTGCTCGTCTCGGGGTGAAGAATCGAGGCGATTTGTGGGTCGGTAACGAGAACGTTCTTTCATTTCTTTGTCGTTTCAACTGGAAATTTGGTTCATCAAGTATTGTTAAATCATGTTCACGGCGACGAGCGTACTCCACAGCTTTATTGAAACTTGGAATGTCGCGGTTAGCAACAAACTCCCGGATTTCCCGTCTCAAACCATCGATAAAATGCTCTATTCGTTCATGTTCGGAAGATAAAAATCGTAAGGCAAAACGTGCCTTTTGGTTAAATTGAGTCTCATACTCAATTACAGACATGCTCCCTTGCTTGAGTTCCAAGAATTCTTTCTCAAGCCTCCGTTGCAAATCGATCGGGCAGAATTGCTCAAAGAAATGAGTCTTGAAAGACTCCCTAGTCAAGCTTTCACGTTCCTTTTCAGTAAGGGATTCAAAAGTTGCATCCCACCATGTGAGTGCACGCTCTGTCAACATTGCACTGGCATAATTCACTTTATCTTCATTCAACACTCGGGAAATTCGGAACACCTTTTCGGTGTTTTGGATCCATTGAACTGCGGTTACCGGATCAGACAGTCCGGTAAAATCTGTAGCGCCACTACTACGAAAGCTTTTAAACGAGACCCGTTCAGATTTGGGTTTTGAGGGATCACCCATATCCTTCTCTTTACTCTTTCCTGTGTCATGCTTATATTGTTCAAAAGTTTGTTGAACAAAAGTCGTGAGTCGTTTCATTAATCGTTCACCACGAGGAGACAAGGGCGTATCATCCTCATTCACGTTAAGGTCGGGATCATTTTCTCTAACCTCGGGGTTTGGTGGAGTGTGGCTAGCAGCATCACCATCGGACATCGTCCTATAAAGATGTACACATATGAAGAGTATCAAAACATATAGAGCATTAAGCAACATCCTATTTATGGTCCCTTACCCAACTTGGGTCTCTCCTAATGGTCCATATCCCGTATCAATCATCGCTTAGTTACTATATAACATCAACGCCTAGTTTAAGTCTAGTTAACGTTATAGATACCTAGATCACTTAAACTACTGCTCTGATACCATATTTGTAACACCACGGTTACGTAACAAACACTTATCGAACCACCGATAAATTAATTTAGTTTCAAAAACCTCATATTACGGGATAACAATATACAACCCAAAATACATACTTTAAGGCTTAATAATTACATAACAAACCATAACATAACCATCGGGGACATATCTACCCGGAAATGTTCTAACTATATACAATCCCAAAAGTTTGATGTATAAATACCTAAACCAAAAGTAAGCTTCACGCTTCAGTCCCTACCGATCAACCGACCTTGTTCTTACCCTTGTCGACTTGCCCTGAAAAGTTAATAACCACTAAAAGATAAGCTATAAAGCTTAGTGAATTCATGTGGAAATATGTGGTTACAATGTAGTATACAAGCGTACATATTAGGAAACGAAGAAGGCTCAAAAACAAATTTATATAACAACAATGAAACAACTTACTTATACCATATGAAATCATATACATAAAACGCACTTTCAACGAGGGAATCACAAAGAAAATATCAATGAATTCAACATTATTTTTAGAGATCATGTAAGTTCAATGCCAATTAACTTTTACACAAACATAAGACTTGACACCAAATCCGTCCTTCATCTCCCGGATTGTGCCAAAGTCCTATACTCACCCCCTGACTCCCACTGGGCAGTGAGTACGGCAGCCCCTCCGATTGTCTCACCAGACTCCATGGAATATCGACAATCGGCGCCCAAAACACATCACAAGATCAATACGAGCAATATGACAATTCAAGAGGATATCCAGAATCTAGCATGATTCATAGATGAACAATAAGGCACATAAGCATGTATAACCACAAAGTAACGCATATGTCCACATAAACTCACGGTGTTGTTCATTGAATTCAGTTAACCAAACCGAAAGCCAAACCGAAAGGTCGAATCCCAACTTCTGTTCAATGGTTGGAAAAACACTTCCAAGACCTTCAATTATGCTTAAATTACACCTGGAGTTCATATATAGAGTCCCATTAGCAATTCACAATAATAACACAAGCTTAACTCTTTTTAATTCAAGCATTCTACTTTGTTTTTACTATACAACACCTACTTGCAGACCTGTTTTGCCCATCTTAAACTCAAAATCATCAAATTACTTATAAAGATGGATTGTACCTCTTTATCATACCTTTTCAGAGCCTGTTTATACAGATTTTTAGGATTTTTCTACAATTTTCTATGAATTTTATAACACAGCAGCTCAAAGCTGTCAATAATCAGCTTTGCAACACAGAATACATGGCACTTTTTACCCATCTTAAAGTTATAATTAGATTTCGATGTCTGAATACAAAACAACAAAGACAATCCTAGATTTCTAATGCCTCTGACCTCATAATTTTCTGATTTTTCTATGATTTTATACGATTTTTCTAAATCAGTGTTGTAACATGATTTCAAACTAAAAAAAATCACACTTTTGTGCAATTAAGTATCCAATTCCATTCCAATACTAACCCAATTCAGATGTTGACTTAAACTTATCATTATCAAAGTAAAACCAACAAGAAACCAAGGTTCATTCATCCATTTCTACCAATATCATCAAAATCCAACTTTGTATGACATAGAGTTAACTTGTTCTTTGTGAAAATTCACTTTCCTTTCCATCTTCTTGCAAATCAACCAACATAAAACCTTAATCTTACAAAATTATCCACTAGTCAGAAACATGCAAACCCTAATCTCCTTAATTAACACTACTTATAATGATTAAACTTAGTATTAGGAGTATACCTTCACTAATCTTCACATATACTTCAAGATTTCATCACTTTGACCTTGATTCTTCAAAGATTGGGTGTATTTGAGCTTAAATGTGTGAGGATCGCACCATAACTGTGTGTGGATGCTCTTGAACTGAAAATGATATAAAATGGGCCTAAAATTCGTTTTTTCTAAGTTAAATCCGGGTTGGGTCGGGTTTGACCCGCATGGGTACCCATTTTAACCACTCAACACTAAAAATGACATAACTTTTCGCTCGGAACTCCGTTTTCGATGAGGTTTTCGCCTACGCGTTCATAACGAGATAATGAACAACTTCCATCAAAAATATTTCAGAAAATATCTACCAATAAAAGCAGTTTTACATATTTGTGAACGTTATTCTTTCCTTTGAAATTTTGTTATTTTTGATTTTTAGCTCGGAATCTCGTAAAAGTTTCCCGACACTTCCAACAACTCCTAATAGGTCCAAAACTTAGTTACAAAGCTTAACATCTCATCAAATACCTCTCGTTTGAGTTTTGTGCACGTAGTTTCCCAAAATAGCAACGTATTTTGTAAAACTTGCATAAAATACAATCTACGCGACCTTTTCGACTTCCGTCACTTATAGCACTTCATATTTACTTATTCAAAGGTGTTTCAACCTTTACATCACCATTTAAATCCTCCGTTCAAGTTTTGGGTTGATTTTTCCTATTTTAGCACTCTAGTGACCTACCCGATTTCCATTTGAGTAATGCACTTTGTATTTTGAACCCTCACATCATCTAATTATGTCTTTTGTTAGGTGTTATCACCAATATTACCTCCTATATCTCATTCCAAATATGGGCTCTACTTATAGCTCACTAGTGAAACATATTTAGGAGGGTGGATGTTACACTTATCTCTGAAAATTTTGAACGTGGTAAAATTGATAATACCTTGTTTTTCAGAAAGATAAAAGGTCATATTATTCTTGTACAAATATATGTCGATGACATAATATTTGGTTCTACTAACCCATCTCTGTGTACTCGTTTCGCTAAAAGAATGAAGAAAGAATACAAAATGAGTATGATGGGTGAACTAACGTACTTTCTTGGTCTTCAGATTAAACAATCTGAAAAAGGTACTTTTATCAACCAAGGTAAGTATGTTAAAGATATGCTGAAAAAGTTTGATCTAAATCAGACTTCAGTGATGAAAACTCCAATGGCACCACCACTGACATTAAACAAGGATCCAGATGGAAAACCTGTAAATGTCACTGCCTATAGAGGAATTATAGGCTCCCTGCTGTATCTTACAGCGAGCTGACCTGACATCATGTACTCTACATGTATATGTGCACGCTATCATTCTGAACCCAAGGAATCCCATCTGATCGCCGTCAAGCGAATCTTCAGATATCTGAAAGGAACTCCTAACCTCGGTCTTTGGTATCCCAAAGACTCAGGGTTCGATCTAATTGGATATTCAGATAGTGATTTTGCAGGTTGTAAACTTGACAGAAAGAGCACCACTGGTGGATGTTAACTTCTAGGAGGAAAGCTGGTAAGCTAGACGAGTAAAAAGCAAAATTCAGTGTCCACTTCCACAACTGAAGTTGAATAGGTAGCCTCTGGAAGTTGTTGTGCTCAAGTATTGTGGATGAGAAATCAACTATTAGACTATGACCTTCAGCTATCAAAGATTCCAATCTATTGTTCTCTATAGCAAATAATCCAGTGCTACATTCAAAGACAAAACACATAGAGATCAGATATCATTTTATCAGACATCATGTGATGAATGGTGATATTGAACTTCACTTTATCCCCACTGACTATCAGCTAGCTGATTTATTTACCAAACCTCTTGATGAGACAAGATTCAACTTTCTCATCAGTGAGCTTGGAATGCTGAATCTTGAAGAGTGACTCTTCATCTTTCACGCATTATGTCAGTGATACTAAGTTCCCCTTCATCACTTACTTTTTGAACAAATATCTCTGACTCTCAGGTATGTTCTATCATTCTCAATCACTGAATATTCATTCAGTAAGACGTTTTTCAAAATCAAAACTTTAATCACTAATCTTTCTTCAAATGATTAAAATCTTTTTGATAAACAAAATCAATCACTGATATTTCTCATCAGTGATCCTTTTGAAAATAAAACCTATCTCTGAATTTTATTCGAGATTCTTTCAAAAAGAAAATCTATCTCTGACTTTTTTTCAGAGATAATTTCAAAAAGGACAAATGAAACGTTTTCTCTCTCCTATGACGTCATTTGAACCGACAATCCACGACATGCCTTTTTCTCTGACACGTTCGTCTGTTGCCCTTCTATCCAATCAACTTCGTATGACGTGTCCATGTCATGATGAGCATTTGTTTTCCCGCCTCACTCATTCTCTTTCATTCTCTCTCTCTCTCTTTCATATAAATAGAATGCCTTTTCCATTCTTATCTTTTTACGCTTTCTGAAAAACTTCTCAAGCAAGAAAAGCTCTCAAGGCATTCAAGCAAACAAAAACCCATTCAAGTCTTTGAATCTTCATCTTCTCACGATCAACAGGTTTTTGTTTCTCATATTCTTAAACTTCTTCTTAAGATCTTGCATATTTCTTTATCATGAACTTTACAAAGTTTCTCAACACTAAAATCATTTCTTTTGATTTTATCTTGTCTAAAAACTTTTGGTTTTCTACATGTTCTTTCTTCTTCACAAAGAACATTGTTTTACTCTGAAAATAACTTGATTTTTTTTTCTTCAAATACAGAAACTGGTAAAAAATGTATTTATTTTTGGACTCTAAACCTTTCCATCTATTCTACTTCTTTCTATATTCAGAAATGGCCCAAGCTACGCTCATTGCCTCTAAAAATGTCATATTCGCTATCACTGAATCTGAGGTCCCAAAGAGCAACCATCTCCCAAGGTTGGATTTTGAAGCTGACAAATACCCACACTTGGTGGATGCAGCTGCATTTCTGAAGCAGTCTTGGTTGGCCTACGCTCTCAATGTGGACCCCAAACGTTCCAAAACTCTTCTGCAACAGTTTTGGTTCACAGCTGATGAAACCACCATCACCAACAAAAAGGGTGAAGTTGTTCCCGCTATTTCATTCACTACTGAACTAGGATCAGGCATGCTCACAGCCTATGGTCTCAGGAAGGCACTACGACTCCCTGAGAAGACAAAAGTTGGATTCAATGCCCTCCCTACTAACGTTGAACTCATTCAGTTCTTGGATGACATGGAGTACTGCTGGGACAACAAGACTCGCTCCACCATCCCTAACAAGCGCCTGACAAAGATCCAAAAGGCAAACATGCCTTCTCAACTAAAATTCATCTTCTCACACATCATTCAAAGCATGAGTGGGAAGATTGGCTCCCTGGATCAGGCGAGCAAAGTTCAGCTCTAGATGGGCTATTCGGTCATCGCTGGCAAACACTTTGACTATGCTGGCGCAATCTTTGATGACCTGAAGTCAAAGATAGAGAAGACGGTGAGGGATCCCAAGATCCCATACGTACGCTTTATCTGTTAGTACCTACGGTTTCTATACGCTGACAAGTACCCAACTTCTCAAGATGGTACTTTTTCAAAAGTTGGTCAGCAAGTACTCCTCAAGCTGAATGAACCAGCTCCAACGCCCCCACCTTCCTTTACAGAGAATGATCGTACATCTCTGAACATAGTCGTTGAATTCATTCATCAGGCTACTTCATACATTCCTGTCATTGAAGGTCGTCTTGAGCGTTTGAAGGCTGAAGTCCGATCTCTAGCTGCTGCAAAAGCTCCACCTCAAGCTGTTGAAGTCTCCCTCGGTGATAATGACAAAGAGGGGGAGAAAGATAATGAAGAAAATATTGAGGAAGCTACTGCTGACGTTCAGACGGAAGAACCTCCCTCTCATGTTGAGGGGGAGAAGGTTGCTGACAAATCCCCTCCATCTTTTGTACTTGCTCAAGTCCTAGAAGAAGAAGAAGAGGGGGACGAAGAAGATGATGAAGATCTTGACCTTAAGGATCAAGAGAAAGAGCAACTAGCTGAAGACGATGACGACGATGAAGAGGACCAATCTCTTTGGTTCTCAGCGGCGAACGTCTCTTCAGCGACAACTTCGAAAGGAGTTGTCACAGCAGGGGGGAGAGGTGAAACTTCTTCAGGTACTCCTTCCCAAGGCAAGCAGAAGGGTATAGCTGCCGAGGGAAACCTGAACATAGTCTCACAATCTGAGGGGGAGAATCCTTCTCAGGTATGTCTTTCTATCATACCCATCTCTTTCTATACCTACCACACCCCTGTCTCTTTCTAAGCCTTTATCTTTCTCTTTCCAAACTATACACTAACTCTTTTTCACTTCTTGTCCATACGGTTCTCTCCTCTGCTTAAGGGAACCGAACTACAAATAATCCCAGCTTCTACAGCTGAAGAACAAATAATCCCAACCTCATTCAATGAGGTTGATGAACAAGAAGAAGAAGAAGCCCTGCACCACCCAAGACGGCCCTCAAGACCAGCTCAATGGTCAGAGGAAGAACTGAACAGAAGAACAGAGATGATCTCTCATCTGGAGAGTCGACGGCTAAAGATCCCTCTTCAAACTCCATCTACAGAGCTCGACTTCCTGACTGAAGCTGAAATTGAAGAATCTATCAGAGTTGAGAAACTGATCGTTGAATGTCAAAAAGATGCTTCTCTTGCTCTCAAGGTTCAGTCTTCTCAGGTCAAAGACAAGAAACTAAAGAAAAATCCAGTGGAAGTTCAGGCTGCTCTACTCAAAGAAATTGAAGAGGAGCGCTCAAAAGAAAAAGAGGTCAGTGATAAAGCACTTGCATGGTGTAATCAAAAAATCGATTATCGCTCTGACCCGATGAAGATCATAGCCGTTGTCATCTCTGGAAGAAAGAAGAAGGACCGAACTTTTGTAACAATGGAGATAACCAGAGAGGATGGAAGCTCAAAGGCAATGTTCGTCTCAAGACCTGAAAGCTTCGGCTACATGGAATGGTTAGAGTTTAAGGATGCACTGAAAAAATCAAAGTCAACTTACAGAGGTTATGTTGAAGGGATCAATGATGCTCTCATCAACAGATTCGCTGTTGTATTAAAGGTGCCATCTGCTCTTCCTTATAAGCCAAGGCAAATCAAAAGAAAGTCTGCCTCCTCCTCCTCTGAAAATGTCGTTGTTATCAGAAACGACACCTCCATCAAATTTTCAAAGGAAGCATTGTTCGGACCTCCTCCTGATCTCTCAGTTCTAGACCTATCACTGCCTCCTGGTGGACCATATATTCCCGGGCAAGTACTCAACAATCCTCATGGAATATTCTTCAGAGATGATGAAGGGGTACTTAGATTTCAAAGAGTCTCTGAGATTCCCATCTGTCCTCTGAGTCATCTCAAAGATCTTTTGTGTCTATGGTGTGACTTATCTCCATTAGCTGATTCGATCAAGTCAATCATTAGTCAAGAATCATCAGATCGAAGGCAAAGAGTAGAAGAAATACCTGACTATATGATCAATATTCCAAAGTCTTATCTAGATAGCTGATAGATTAGTCTCTTACTTCTTGTAATCTATTAGTTAAACTTACAGTAGTTAGTTCTTCACTTGTACTTTATATTTTCATCTCTTGTAATTCTTTCTTTGAATTAATGAAAATTTCAGTGAAGTACTTAACCCTATCAATACTATAAAAATATCCCTCAAAATAGTAATTGGGACATGTATGTTAGGAGTCCTGATTATTCCTTATTTTGAATTAAAAAGTAATTTTCTTCAGTTACTTTTTCATTATCAAATAGGGGGATATTGTTGATCCATGCTCTCTCAGTGATTTGATAAAGACCCTTTTCTACACTTAGTAAAAATTATGTTTAATAAATATGTATTAGTGTTTCATCATCAGCGATCAGACTAAGTCTGTTCAGTTATCACTGATGATCTTTCTTGTAAACATTCATATGTATTAGTGTTTCACTATCAGCTGTTAAATACTGAGTATGTTCAGTATCGCTGATAGTTTCTATTGTAAACAGTCAAACGTAATCCCTGAAGACAATTTTCGCGTCAACAAATGTTCATAGTTGAATCAAAGACGAAGGTGTTGAACAAAGACAAGTCTACTAGTGACCTGATGCGGATATCAGTGAAGCAAAGACGACTCTACTCATACGCGAAGAAACATGAGGAAAAGCTTCAGCAATAGCTGAACTTCTTTGTATCTCTGAAGAAAGAGATACTCAGCGATCGATGATCACTTAGCTTATGCCTCAAGTCTCTTTTGTCTTTCCCTTGCACACCCAGTATGATGTGTCATAATGGACATACCTCTGCTACAATTCATACAACAACTCTGTGAACTACATTGTTCATGATACGGCCGAAAGTATGTCTCCCAAAGTCATACCCTCTCAGCCAATCAATGAAAGACACGTGTAAAGTGCCCTGCCATGCATTTAATGCATAGGGTATAAATAGAAAGATCAACTCTCCATTTGAAGAATCTCTGAAGCCTTCATCTTTCTGAAATATAGAAACCCTTGTTTTCTATACTCTCAAATCTCCCATTCTCTATATTCTTGTGCAACCATCTTAGTGTTTCTTAAGTTTGTTTAGATTGAGTTCTACTTAATCTTATTCCGCAACAGACTTGTAAATGGTGTTTGATTTATCAATAAACAATTTATTAAACTTTAAAAACTTGTGTTTGTATTCAACCCCCCCCCCCCCCACCCCTTCTACAAACTTGTAAAGCACCTTCGCGACCAACATAAGTGTTTTAGGTATAAATTGTTTTTCGTTTGTAGACTCATTAGGTTAAGAGAGGCTAAGTGTAGGCGTTTTTGTCTAGAGAGAGAAAGTATTGAGAGTATTTTGTATTGTTCATAATTGTGAATTGAAATAGAATTGATTTGTTGGATTTAATTGTTTGTCATCTGGATTTGCACTGATTGTGGGACACACAATTGGTATCAGAGTCGCTCAAGAATTCAGAAATTAGATTGGAATCTGATCTGTTGGTCGACTTTTTCAAGAACATGCAAAGTATATGTGGAAATTCAATTGTTGCGATTCAGTGTTCTTTTGATCTTATATTTGTTTGTTTTATAGTCGATTTAGCATCTAGAACACTTTCGTTTGAATTGCATTGTCAAATTCACATCTATTTGGTGTGAATTTTGATTCTTGTTGTTTTTCAGTTCGAGTATTGAAACACATTGTTGTTTGATCGAATTGTATTTTCTTAGTGTTTTTTATAGTAATCATTCTATTGTAATATGTTCGTGGAATGTAATAGAAGATATCTGCAAAGTTTCAGGCTGGTTTTCGAAGGTTTTGATCAAATTCAGTGAAGAGTTAAAAGTTTTGGGACGAGAACATGAAGAACACACAAGATCCAGAAAACTCGCAAGGTCCTTTCTGAAGAACACGCACGTCGAACAAACTCGCTAAGGGAAAAGAACACGCAAGAAGTTGTGTGCGAGAAGTAGAAACGCGCAAGTCATTGTTTGCGTGTTTATTCTATTCATTTTCTTGTGTTATGCGAGAAGTGATAGTTTGCACGAAGTTTAAAGTTGAAAAAAATTTCTAAGTGTCAAACACGCAGAAGCATTGCGCGAAGTGACATTCTCAAGAACTCGCAAGTAGTTGCCTACGCGAATCTAAAATGCGCACGAGCCTGTTTGCGCAAAGCCAATACGCAAAGTTAAAACATGCATGACACTAGTTGGGAGAAGCTTAAACTCATATCCTTCGGTGTGCGCGAACCTCGAACGCGCACAATACTGTTTGCGCGAAGTTGATTTCTTTGTTTTGCGAGTTTTGTACTTAGAGAATTTTCTGGGTTTTACAGATTTGACCAAGTTTGACTTTTATAGGTCGAGTTTTGTTCTGAATTTTTGGACGATCATTTTGTGCAAGTCTTATCAAGATGGGATATTTTGGGGATGATGAAGAAGATCAGATTTTTAAACTTAATACAGAGAATGCAAATCTCACCTCATCTGTTGATTTTTATTCAAAGAGATCAAAGAAATATCACGCTGAAAAGAGATTGCTACGAGAAGAAGTAGATGAGTTAAAGAAGACAAATGAGGATCTTCAGAAGCAGATTTTTGATCTTCAACAGTTAAAAGATAGTAAGAGTAATGAAGAGAAAGAAAAAGCTTTGGAAACTGAAAACACTAAGTTGAAAAGTAAGATCTCAGATCTGGAAGCTCAGATTGTTAAACTCAAGGAAGAAGACTGTGTCAAGAAGAATGTGGAAACTGAAAAAGGTTTAGGAAAAGCTAATGCAAAGCTGACAAAGAAGGTTTCAGAATTAGAACATCAGATTGCCAAAGAAAGAACCGAATTTGAAAAGGAAAAGAAAGTGTTTGCACAGAAATTCTCTGAGTTTTCAAGGAAAAGTTTCGAAGAGAAGAAAATTGTTGAGATGAAATGTGCAAAGCTCTCAAAACAGATATCAGATTTTGAGAAGATAATCATTGTTGAAAGAGACGGGCTTGAGAAAGAGAAAGTTGAGTTTGGTTCTGAAGGAAAATATCTCAAAGGAAAGATTTCTAAATTAGAAAGCCTATTGGAAAAGGAGAGAAAAGAGTTTGTAAAGGAAAAAAAGATGATTGAACAGAAAAATGTTGGAATCTTCAAAGAAATATTTGGTCAGAGAAAGGATGTCGAGAAGGATTTTGAAGAAGAAAGAAAAATTTTTGAGGCAGAAATAAAGAAGCTTACAGAGAAGCTATCTGAACTATCAACAAGTGCAATGAGAGAGCAGAACACGAAGTCTGAATTCCAGAAGAAGATTGACCTACTCACTGCAGAAAGGAACAATTTATCTTCCAAGATAAAAGATCTTGAAGAAGTTGTCTTTAAGGTGGTTTTGACTGAGCAGAAGACCAGATTTAATTCTTCAAACATCTAGAGATGATTTAGCCGATTTTGAATGTTCATTCAAAACAGCAGCAAGTTCACATCATAAAACTGTTTCTACAAAAAGGTCAGTTAATATTAAAGATCATATTCGTACTACTAACATTTTCTATGATAGGAATGTGGATGGTTCAAGTACATACAGAAGAAGAAGGTATGGAGAAGAGAAGTTGATTTGGAAGGTCAAAACATCTTCTGATGAGAAGGATGATGAGAAAAATGGTAATAAATCATTTGTGCATACATCAAATGCCAATAAGAACAATGTGCAAAAAGGTAAACCTGAGTTTGTTTATTCGAGAAATCAATTAATCAAGTTAGCTCAAAAGAAGAGTCATTGTTCTTACTGTCGTGCAAATAATTTGGTTCATAAAGCATCTGATCATTATTGGTATGGTTCTTATTCTATTACTCCTAACAAAACTGCAACTAAAAAACATGGACCCAAATACCAGTGGGTACCAAAGCTAAAAGATTCATCTGTGTTGCAGGCATCTCAAGTCAAGGGGAGTAAAAGAACATTGGCTTCTGAATACAACAATTCAGAACCCGTGCTTCAATGAATGATGGCTCTTGGATAACACAGTTTAAGACCCGCACTTCAATGTTAAGAAGATAGACTTCTGAGTAAATCAGCTCAGGACTCGGACTTCAATGATAAAGAGTTTGACTTTTAAACACAATAGTTTAGGACTCGTACTTCAACGATCAAAAGAGATTGTACTCCAGCGCATATACGAGATTGTACTCCGATGCATAAAAGAGATTATCAACCTTCAAGGGGGAGTACATATTTTTCCTATTGTTAAATATTGTGAATGCAATATTTTCAGGGGGAGTAAGGACTATGGCTTCTGATTACATCCGATCAGAACTCATTCTTAACAAGTTTTTATTGCTTTCATGTTTTTAGTTTTCAATAAATTTTGTGAATAAGACTTTGTGCTTTGACGATTTTTGACTGAATGCAGATTTTGAGGGGGTGCTTACATGATAATATATATTATGACTTTCGAGTTGACTTTATGAGATTTAAGATGAACGTAAGGATCATTCTAATCTTAATCTCATACATATTTGAAAGAAGGACGACTTTCATACATGAAAACATGTTCTTAAATGTTCAAACCACTTCTCGATTCTTAAACAGATTTCATGAATTTAGAAGTGTGATTTTAAATGTTTTCATTTTCCATGTGCTTTCATGATTAAACAAACCGTGTGTTTTCAAAGATAAATACTTGTGTGTTATCTTTTCCATATACTTTCAAGTATTCACACACACCGGTTTAGTATTTTGTTGTTTATGTTATCACCATGTCTCAAATTAACCAATTTTTCGATGGTGATACACCCCGTTTGAACTTCATTGATATTTGAGCGCGATTTCATTCAAAACTTTCTTTCAAGAATGTCTATAATTGTTCTTATAGACAACATCCTATTTATCATGACCTAAACCTTGATTGTTAAATCATTCATATTTGATCTTTTTCATACAATGTTAGATTCTCAAACAAGTCTTTTGTACTTATTTCATCTTTTCAATATCCTTGTTTTTTAGAAAATCCTTCATGATTAAAATGCTCAAATCTTCATGATTATATTCATGAGCATACATTTATCTGACATGTATTTCATTATGTGATTTAACTGACAAAGTTAAACCATTTGAGCAACACCTTGCTTATAGGACTACATGGGTTTATTGTGAGAGAACTTAACAGAACTTCTATGGATTCACGTTAACCAGTGTTTCCTACCCAAAAAGTTATCCTTGAGTGATCGAGAGGCGATGAGTCAATATCTGAGTGTGGGTATGTGTGATGAAGTAAAATGAAAAGAGAGTTTGGTTATAAGTGAACTTAAATGATAAAAAGAAAGAGGGTGGGAGATCAGAGTAAAAGAATATCAAACTCTGCACCAACTTTTTCTCAGCCGGACAACCACATTACTGTTGTTTCACAATTCTTCGTGAACATCATTGAAACAGGCAACTAGCCCATGCCAACTCTTGTTTAAACCCCACCAACTACTCATTTTTTTCTCAACAAAGAGATGTTTCAATTTTTCTGGGGATGCAGCACATATTCTATCTGGTTTTCATTTGGAAAATTTGGATATTGAAAAAGACGGAAGTCTGCCCCACCTTCGCACTTCGATCATGCACAATTGAGTCTGTGTAATACTGTTGTTGTCTCAATGGTTTACACATTTTGAGCCTAATTGATAAAGCAATCATCATGTGCTTAATTCTTTCATACACAAGCACATACACACAGGAAATTCATTTTTCTGTCTAAACGTTCATAGTTTAACCTTGTGTTATTCGATGATTGAATGGAAGACCTGGGGGAGTGAACATCAAAAAGCTCCTTTCCAATGTGTATTTGTTACACACAGTGGCTTCATGCTACTGACAGGCATTGTTAACTGATTCATTTGTTGATTCAGGTGTTAAACTCTTATTTGTCTAAATTTGAAAAGATTCAGATGCATACTTTATGAATTGACGGATGATCAGAGGCTCATGTGATAAAGATCAATGGTCAGAAAAGATTAATGACATTTCTTGGTGAAGTTTTGATGATTTCTCTGATCTACATCATCAAAAAGGGGGAGAGACTCAAGAAATGGAGAAGTTAATTTCAAGAAATGTTCGTTGAAGAAAAGCTTGTAACGGTTTTTGGAAAAAGAATTTCAAGAAAGATGATTTGGAGAAAGTTCATTGCAAGATTTTGTCAAAGAATGCAAGTTATGTGGGAATTGTACAGAATTGAAATAGAAAGTTCAGAAACTTTGGGAAGTTTTCTAGAAGTTACTGAAATTTTATTTGAAGATGATTTGCTGAAGCAAAGAGAGCTAAATCTGAAGATAATTTCTTTCTGAAGTCTGAAAGAGGTTTCTACAACCTTTGGGGGAGATTGTTAAAGATTCTTGAAGAATATACTCACAAACTTTGGGAAGATTACTGAAAGTTTGCAGACTGCTTAAACAAAAGAGGAGATTGTTCTATGATGCTGAAAGTTAACCTTTGTTTATCCGAAAAAGGGGAGATTAAATTTGTGAAAAAAAATCTACAAGGGGGAAATTGTATTGC
Organism: Arctium minus; assembly: GCA_954870635.1. Taxonomy (NCBI): domain Eukaryota; kingdom Viridiplantae; phylum Streptophyta; class Magnoliopsida; order Asterales; family Asteraceae; genus Arctium; species Arctium minus. Next base: position 145,481,987 of record OX941080.1, read on the forward strand.
AAATCTTTTTGGAAGATGATCTTAAATCCAAAGGGGGAGATTGTTAGTGCACAAATATATGTTGGATACAAGATCATAGAAAATGAAGATAAAAGTCAAGTCAAATAGCTCAAGTCAACTCTTAAGCTGAAAGTCAAAGTCTTTGTAATAAAGTCAAAGTTCAGTGTTGTGAGTGTTTCTATGTTGTAAGTGTTTTAGGTATAAATTGTTTTTCGTTTATAGACTCATTAGGTTAAGAGAGGCTAAGTGTACACTTTTTTGTCTAGAGAGAGAAGGTATTGAGAGTATTTTGTATTGTTCATAATTGTGAATTGAAATAGAATTGATTTGTTGGATTTAATTGTTTGTCATCTTGATTTGCACTTATTGTGGGACACGCAATATTTGCAGCTCGTATATGTGACCTTGTCACTTTTTGGACTAACATTAAACGTATCAGGTATCGAGTCTGATTCGTTTGACTTCAACATTACGTTGTGAAGTTTTGGGGATCAAAATGAGACAGAGTGGGAATATTCAATGACACTTCTTGTCGTTCCCATGGAAAATCCTTTTTCCTATCTCCCCCTAACGACGGGAAGACTGTCTCATGAAAGTGACAACCCGCAAATCTAGCGGTAAAGAGATCACTAGTCAAATATTCTAATTAGCAGATAATTATTGGGGATTCATATCCAACATATACCAAATCGTCTTTAAGGACCCATTTTGATGCGTTGTGGGGGCGCAAGTGGCACATATACTATGGAACCAAATATGCGTAAATGTAAAATGTCAGGCTTATATCCAGTTACCAACTGGTACGCATGAGGCTGGTTAGCTAGTAGTGGGTCTAAAAACGGAAAAAAAAACTACATATAATAATTGCATAACCCCAGATAGATGTGGGTAAATTGGTGCGCATTACCAATACCCTAGATATCATCATATTCTTTTGATAACAACTTCTATGAGACCATTTTATATATACACATAGGGTATAGAAAACTCTACATTGATCCCAATACATATGCAATAAACATCAAATCCTTATGATGAAAATTCTCCAGCATTCCAAGTCATGTAGACTTGATGAAATAATCAGGGTGGTGTGCCCTTAAACATATAGCTAGTACAAGGAGTGCAGTATTTCATGTGGACAATAATACGACATGCGTTCATCGTGTCGAAACCAGAACCATAAAGTACTTTAATGTCCCGCATTCTGGATGTTTATGTCCATAAGTATCACCTTGTATTCGTTGTAACAATGGAATATTTTTGTATTATGTCATTAGCTTTAGGATGGTCTCATTCCTATCTTGGCTAAGGATCAGGGTATACAAAACTTTTAGGTATTTGAGAAGGCATGTTATGATGGCGGTGTTGCTTCTTATGCTGCAAAAGTCAACAGTTGCAATTTGCCTCATTTTGCCTTTCACTCGAAAGAGAATGTGTCTATGTGTATTTTGCAATACACGATCACTATGTCATAACCATGGTGTCCCACATGGTCATGTCGAAACATATGTGTCATTGCCCTAAAGTTCTTTATTGGTGACAAAAAAAATGTTTTGATGACCCAATAATTTACTAGTTTGACACATTAGTTTCCATGATATATGTTTACTTTCATATTCATTAGAACTTATGTATATATGCTCATTTCCATTATAATTTTCATTTGATACGAATATCTTTACAAGGTTCCTATTAATCTTGTACCAACAAGAAAATGACAGTCCATCGTCTAAGTATTTTGGTTGGATGAATTATAAAATAAGTATTTGTCTATCATTTTAGATTGTGTGGAATATTCTACAAAAACTCAAGTTCTCCTCGATACATTCCTACATGGAACAGAGAATATTGATAGTTTTGTTATTTATTTAGATGTATTTCTTTACATCTATAATGGTTACATATTCGATTTTACTCAAGCAAAAGAAATTAATTTTAATACTTAAAATAAATGTCGAAGAAACCTATGCTTAATCAATCTTAAATTGTTCATTTTCAACTTGTTCCCCTTTTCGAAATGACTGGTAATTAATGTATTTCTTCTTTGACTATCCAATATCAACTGGGCAGTAGTTGCATCTCTGCTCAAAGGATTGGAAAATCCTTCCAACTATTGTCATGACCTTGACCCTTTTCACGGTCTTGTCCACGTGGTATATAGATGTCGTGTGAGAAATTATCTTTCACTTACTATTCTTTAGAGTTGTTCCACCTCTAATACTTTCATTATTGATCTCGGGAATTTTTTTTTGTCCCAACATATTTGGTGTTGTTATTTGAAAGAACCTTGGTGTGTCTCTCAACCACTTGCAGTAGGTTGATGAGTTTGTCTAAAGGTACATTCCAACTTATATTAGTTCATTAATATTTACTGATATATGAAAGATGGAAATAATGTTAGGAATCATGTCATCTTATGTGAGTTCCTTGCCACAGAGATTGAGACGCATTTTGAATCTAACATTTCTTTGTTGAAATCAGTTACCTTTTTGCAATCGAGTAAGTGGGTTTCATTCCACTGTACGATTAGTTCGGGAAGTACATATTCATGAATACTCTCGATTCTCCCTTTCGGGACATCCCACAATTCTTTGGGGGTTTCTAGTAAAGGTATTCCTATGAAAGTTAGGATGTATATGTCGTCTCAAAATATGAGGGTATTTGTTTGTATCTTTTCAAGATGTTGGTTTTAGGGTCAATAGGGAGTTGATGGACTTTAGGTATTTTCTTGTACCTTTCAAAAGGAGATTTATATACTCAGATTCTTTTGAGTTTAGGACGTTGATTTCGGGATGAGTTGTATCAACCATTTACATATATAAGGGATAATATATTATTTTATGTTTGATAAGACAGTGGATTGTGGTTATAATTATTATTTTATGTATGAAATTTCTTTATCATAACAATATTGGATTTTTGTATGCTTACATTTTGTTGATAATACTTCATCAATATTTCAATTTGCGAAAAAGAAATCACTCAATCTATTGGATTTCCAGGTAGTAGGGGAATCACATGGATTTCTTAAGTCCCTACAAACCTTAGGGTTGTTTACACCCGTTTGACAAAATCCAGTCGATATCTTGTGATTTTTTTTAATTTAAGTATAGCATTGTCAATTATAGAGCATTTGACATTAGACCAAAATGACTATGAGTTTGACATATGAAACCAATTTTAATACCTTAATAGTATTTTTGGAGCTTTTAGTAAAGACCAAAATATATGGGGTTGGAAGTGTAACTTCCAAAAATTAATTATATAAGTTTAAAATTATGAGTAGAAACTCACAATCAAGATAAATGTTTGAATTTAACATTTTTCACGCTATTTTTTGAGCTTTTGGCAAAATAACCAAAGTTATGAGGGTTGGAAATGTAAATTCCAAAGATAATTTATAAGATTGAGGTTAATGAGTTGGAACTCATAACCAAGATAAGCATTTGAATTATAACAATTATTAATTAAGACAAACATTTGAATATTAACATAAACAAATAATAAATAATTAATTAATCAATTGATATTGTAAACTAATTGGATAAACATCTAAACATACCAATATTAGATGAACGTTTAAATTAACCATCTAAATATATAAATATTGTAATCTAATTTGATAAACATTAATAAATAATAATAATAATAGTTCAAAACAATAAATATTATCATATTCATAATTAAACGGTAATTGATCTAAATAACATAATGTTAACGTAATTAAATTAACCAATTAAACATGTCAAAATTGTAACTAATTGAGGATGACTAAATAAATAACGATATGTTTAAAACAATAAAAGTTATACTAACACAATTAATATAAATAAGATGGAACAAATATTAAAATAATTAATAGTCTAATTCATTATTTGGACTAGTCTAAAAGAATATATTTAATAAGTCCAATTAAATAAAACTAAGTAAACATGTCCAAAAGTAAGTCAAGATTAGCTCACATAGATAGATACTATTAAACTTAAATAAAAGTTAATATAATAAATATTTATTATATAAAAACGTCATATTAAATAATGAAAAAAAACAAATTAAATTTTTTTAGTTAAAAAAAAGGATAATATACATATCTCTTGTGGATAACTAAAAATTATTTATTTAATTTCTTTTGATAATTAAAAAAAATTAAAAACAAAATCATTCAATTATCCAAATAATTCAGATAATTAGATCATAATCATACTAAAATCACATACAAATTCAAAAAATTAAAATGTAACTTTTTTTTAACTCCTTGCATTTTCCACGAACCATTTTACGAACTTATGTTTTTTATGAGTTTTTAAGTTATGTTCGTGATATACGAACACATATTACGAACATGGATCAAGTTTTTAACTTCAAATGAGGTGTTCGTATATACGAACTCCTTTCACGAACCTAATGGCTATTTTGATAAAATAAGGGAGAGAATGACTAAGAGGTAAAACCGATTTTCTGAAATGACTACTTTAATTAATTTCCCTTTTTTTATGTCAATATAATTTTCATTTATTTAATTATTTTAATAAAAAATTAAATAATCATGAATTGATTTTTTTTGTGAATTCAATTAATATCAATCACGAAAATAACGGAAGTATTCTACAGAAAATTTAAGGAAAAAAATAAACATGATTCATAATATTCACTTATGAAGAAATTGATAGAAAACTTACTAGATTTTTCTTTTTGACATGCGTAGCAACGAGCAAGAGATAACGCAGTAGCGATGCAATTTTACGACAAACCGTTCAACGACAACATGCACCAATTGTTTAGAGACGATGAAAAACAGTTTTTAGCTTTACGTGTTGATAACGTGTTAAAGGAAAAAACAAATAGAACAACAATAAATGAAGTGAATGAATTTGTAATTCTCATTAATCAAAAGCTCTTTAAATAGAGATGAGTTACAAGTAGATAGCTATGAGATATTTCAGTTTTAATCTAACTCTGATATACGTATCTCTATTTCTATCTTTATCTCTATCATTATATCATTTAGATGATGACATACTTATCTTACAACAGATTATTTTGATTTTTCTTGGAAAGTAGCATCTAGGTAACTAGGTTTAATGAGGACCGAAAATGTAATTAAGCTAAAGAACGAGGTAGTCAAAAGTCGAATTTATCAGAAATGTCTCTCATTTGTAGCAGTCTAGCAGAACACGCAAACACGCACTGTTGAGAGCGTGAAAACTTGTGTTCGAGCGGTCCTTTGGTGTCTCCGTTCTACCATCTGCAGGTACTTGCTGATCTTAAAATTCCCAATTTTCTGCAGATCTAATGAATTTACTTGCGATATTTGATTCAAAAATGGTTGATACGTGTTGCTAATTTATGCATAAGAGATGTATATGTCTGAATAGATATGATAAAGTACAGTTTTGATGATTTTTACGAACTATAGTTCTTTTCCACGAGTAATTGACAAAATGAAGCAATTCATTACTATTTCCGTTCTGAAATTGTCCATTTTGAGGATTTTAGTGGTCAAATTGGTTAATTTTTACCTCAAAATTGATGAGGATTTGGCTATAGAGAGGAAACTATTCCGAAATCAAAAGTATACAATAGCAATACATATGCGTCGGGCTCTTAAAGAATAAAACTAAAAGCATAAATGTCAATTTTTGTAATTGGAGAATGATTAGGTTTTTGATGATGAAGTGATTCTAATTACGAGGAGGGTTATGAAGTTTTTTCCCTCGCTCCAGTTAAAATTGCAAATATTAGGCATGTCCATAGTATTGTTAACTTTTCTTTTTTGGAAAACCTTCAAATTAAAGTTACATATTTGCTCATTTGTTACCGTTACAAACTTACAATTGGTCCAAAGATTTCTCTATTTTGTCTGACATCTTAGATATTTGACTAAATCAACCGCTTTTACAGGACTAATGTTTTGGCAAACTTTGCTATTTTTCATGAAACAGAGTGAGTATGCATATTGTTTTAGGCTTGCAAAATTATGAACTTTTTAATTGGTAATCTAATTTTCTTGAAGAATCCAATGTGCTTATTTAGAACATATTTAGTATTTAAGATGATCAATATGGCCTCCGTGGATAATTGTTTAAAAGGTTTAAAAGCTTATTATCTAAATCTGAATTGAAGAACTTCTCTCATCAACTATTCATTTTAGTCAAACCATGTCTCTTATTTTCAAATGGAGGTAGTTTTATTGGTATGATCAACAAAAGAATAACTTGAAATTTGATTTTAGTTTATTTGATAGTAAAATCCAAGATGAGATACAGAATTTGAGTATTGAATAGCCAGAATCATTGTGACTAAAGTAAAATGAACATGCTTCGAGTATTTTCTTGTGTCATGCATTTAAAGGTATTCCTTCAGTTATGTACACCACATAACTGGTTTCTCCTGATATAATGGTTGAATTGGAGTTGAAGTCGATGTGTAAGGTTTCTTCATCGCAGGTTTTTTTCTTGGTGGCTGCTGTAGCTGGCTGCATATCTGTGATCAACAATATGAGTTTCAGTGGCCCCTCTATCGGTTCTGGTTAGTTTTTCCCCGCTGTAACTTTCTTACTTTTTGCAGTAGTTTGCTCTTCTTTATTCTTTTGGTTATCGCTACTTGGTTCCAACTTCCAGGAGTAGGAAAGTTTTGCAAGCAAAGTTTGTGACAGTGAGTTTTGGCCCATTGAAGGGGGTTGATCCATTTTTATAACAAAGTTTCTATGGAGTACCTGTTTTACTATCAATAAGTATTTTCATTGTATGGGTTTCTGGTTCTGAATGCTTACCTCTGTCTATCAATAACTGTCTATCAATAACTCTGCTTCTTAATTATCCTTTTGTAATTTGTGGTTCTCTATCTCTCCCCTTCTTCTCCCCTCCCCCTTTTCCCCCTTCCTTGTTTATTCAATTTTCATCATAGGTGGTAGAACTGTCAGAAGGGCATTTGAGTTTGGACGGACGTATGTGGTGAAACCTAAAGGCAAACACCAGGCAACCATTGTCTGGTTGCATGGCCTTGGTGATAATGGTTCAAGGTAATATGATTTTCATGTTTCTTCTCTATATGCTTATATCCTCATAATCTTTATTGTCTTACTGGAGCAGTAATTTACGTTAGTTGCTAATAGTTCTGATACACCTATAATTTTCTTGAAATACCTCACTTGTTTGTTTGTTGTGCATCTTTTAGTTTGTATCATATGGATTGTGAGTCAGACTTCAATAACTGAGAGTATTTCACATTGTTCCTCGTCATCCTGTTCCTATTATTGATTTGCAATATTTGTAATCAGATACTGATCATACTTTTTTGTTAAGGATGAAAAAGGGGGTAACCTTCCTGAATTTGAACTAGGGCAGAATAGGCACAAAGAACATGAACAGCTCCACAAAAAGGTGTATAGCATAGGCCTCACTACCCTTGGTTTTGTCCTCTTTCCACTGTCATTTTTCTTTCTTTTTAGTTTTTTGCCATAGATACCTTCAGGCACGTTGCAGTGAAAAGTGCTTGCTTCCCCTGTTCTGTTTTGTTGTTTTGCAATCCTATTCCTCAAGTCTAAATTACGAGTTACTTTAATGGCTTTTGTCCAATGTTATAAGCACATAATGATTTTTTATGAACAACCTCAATGATAATGGATTTTGCAATTCTCACTTGGTATAGTTCCAAGGTCCATCATCTTCCTCTATTTGTAGATCGGTTTAACTTGAAAATCTCAATTGTTTTTATCAGATTAGTCGTCACGAGGGATTAAGAATTTTCTACTTTGGAATTAAGTTTTAGAGCTTTTTTCTATGATATCAATGGTATCACAATTGTGTTATTGTGTAGCAAGATCTTTGCTGTTCCTTAAATCATCTAAATCAAAGTACTATCATTAGCAGTACAAGTCTCTCTTGTGTATTTTGCTGGAGATGACAGGGAGGCTTTAATCATTAACTGATTAATATAACTTGAGTAACAATTAACATTATGCTTTATGATATTCACCTTTCCCCATCTTACCACCACACCCTTACAAGAGTTTGGAATCTTCAAGAGAAGTATAGTTTAAATTTACCCGCAAGAGCGTGATAAGGCCACATTTTTTCTGCCAGTAGTAATTATACACATGTCTGTGTTACCTGAAAGATTGCTTCTAACTGCATATACAATGTCTTAATCTTTACTTCTCTTTCTATATGAATAAAGCATCAGCTAATGGCAACTGAAATCCGTATTCTGTCTTTTCATATCTGTTTCCTTCTGGCAGCTGGTCCCAGCTCTTGGAGACCCTTCCTCTTCCAAATGTAAGGACAAGTTTATTGTAAGATTACTTTAGATCTTTGAAGGAACGCTACTAAGAGTTTAAGGTCTTGTTTGATAACACTTCCGTTTTATGTTTTTACATGTACGTTTTTTAAGATGTGAAAACTGGACAGAAAATGGTTTTGGCAAATTTTTACATTTTTTAGAAACCACACCAAGTATACAAATATTGTAAATGACAGTTATAAATTGCTAGTATGATTTTGATGTTTGCGCAGTTCACAAAATTGCCTTACAAAAAAAACAAGTGTTGCCTGTTTGATTTAATAAACAGAGCTTTCAAAACTAGTAAGACACATATTTATGAATGAATTTACATTGTCAGCCTATTTTTATAGAGAAAGGAAACAGTCTTTGCGAAATGTGTTTTGATTTTCTTGTCAAACAGAAATCACACTCTATTACGTTACAAAAAAGAATGTGAATAATAAACAGAAAATGTAATTGTTACCAAATTAAGCAACGAGAATGGCTCATACAAGGATACTCCGTTTTCATGATTAAAGTTGATAACACATGTTTTTAATACATGTGTTTGTAGATCAAATGGATATGCCCCACGTCACCTGCTCAACCATTAACCTTATTTGGCGGCTTTCCCACGACTGCATGTACGTTTTATATGCTTTGGTGACCTTGGTTTATCTTTTACATCCTAATATAACATTGTTATCCTATATAGACCTCATTAAGTAGTGCTTCCTTTCTCTACTGAAATTGTAAGTTTTGACATGCATGAAATATTAAGGTCGGTATCATGGATGTTAGGGTTTGATGTAAGTGATCTCTCCGAAGATGCACATCAAGATGTAGAAGGGATGGATGCTTCAGCAGCACATGTTTTAGGTCTGCTGTCTACTGAGCCTCCTAATAGTAAGCTCCAAAGCTCTCTCTTGATCTATCATTTTATGTAAAATCTTGCCTTGAGTCTTGTCATTTCATCATTGATATAGAGAGGGTAGCGATGGAGATCGAAAACCAAATAATAAATCGCAAACAGAAGCCAACGCGAGTGCCATGCGACTTGAGCCGCATGACACTCGCATAGAACACTGCTGTTTTCTTTTTTTGTGCGGCTTACATGCGACCAAAGCTGCCTCCAAACCGCCTAAGGTACTGTTGTTGGCGTCCAATTCTTGAGACTAATAGGCGGCTTCATGTGCATGGAAACCACATGAGCCATGCATACACCAATCCTTAAGCACCCCAATTCCATTATCTAATCCACCGCCCAACCTGCTATGCTATTCCATATTTTCCTTTTCATTTATTTATTTTTTTATTTCTCTTAATTATCTTTTCTAAGTAAAGTTAGGATTAATTTAATTTTGGTATTTATCTATTCCTAGTTTAGATTATAAATAGGGTTATCGTTTTTAGTTGTAATCAAGTTATCAATTAATTAATAAAGCTTTCGTTTTTAAGAGTTTTCTCTTGAGTTCGAGTTTACGTTCGTAATTCTCGATTCGTTTAAAGGATTTAGACGCTTGTCGATCCTTCCACACACCTACACTGCGTCAATCATATTTTTATATGGCTCATATAAAGTCATCAGCACTACTCTTTAAATGTCAAACTAGAAATGATACAAATTTATGTACTTTGTTTAATTCATGGTTTAGAATCTTAAAGATCAATTAAAAAATCCAAAAGTTTCAAACCCACCAATCCACGTCCCCTTTGAAAGGAAGGGTTATTTAGGAGAATAACCTTTTGACAATTTTTTTTAAATGTTTGACCTTTTTGACTGATTTAAGAACGTCTCTGCCTAACAGAATAATGTCTCAAAATCCGTCAAGAAGTTAAATAACCCTTAGATAGGAACAAGTAAGAGAAGAAAAACAATGAACATGCTGGTTTAACAGACCTTAACCATAAGCAAAAGATCACTTGTACGGGGAACAATTTATTTCAATTTTCATGGTTTTGATGATGTTTTTATGTCATAATATATTCTTCACTTTGCAGTTAAACTTGGTGTAGGAGGCTTCAGTATGGGCGCAGCAACTGCTCTATACTCCGCAAGTTGCTTTAGCCATGGAAAGTTTGGGAATGGCGATACATACTCCACTCATTTGGATGCAGTTGTTGGCCTTAGTGGCTGGCTTCCATGTGCAAAGTTCGACTTCCCACTGTTTTTCCTTCATCTCTTCCCATTTAGTACCTTACTATTTTTATGACAGTCTCTCCAACTTTTCTAGGGACCTGAGTAAGAAGGTCGAAGGGGAGGAGGCTGCAAATCGTGCATCATCCTTGCCCGTTTTGCTCTGCCATGGCAAAGGTAAACGCTTTTACTGTTTTTTTTTTTGGAAGGGTGTCCTAGGCTATGCCTAGACTAACCCCTTGGCAAATTATGACTGTAATACATCAGCCCTGATTAAACCTCAGTGGCCACATCCCCCAGGGCCTTAACCAGTACGCCACAACCCTTGTGGTTAACGCTTTTACTGTTAAGTTCTTGCAATTGAGCAACAAGTGTACTATACACGGGTTCTCTTTTCTGTTTGCATCTATATTCTAATCTCTCTCCGACCACTAGTACCTCATTCCTGCCATATTGCAGCCCCATATAAAACAAAAAGTAACATTAAAAACATAATAAAGGGAAAAAATAATTTGTTTTGAGGGATTTATAGCGCCCTTTATTTTGTGACAAATGAAAAAAGAGATGGTAATTGTTTTATGGAGTTGAAAACCTGAACCTTGGTAAAGTCAAACAGTCAACATTGTGTTTTTTGTAACCATTGTATAATCCTTGAAAACATAAAAATCAAGATTACGATTGTACAACTAGCTCTTACAAGATCTTCGTATTGGTCTTTCAACAATGAGAATGGATACCAAACAACGCAACTTTTTCAAAAACAAGGAAAGTGAATGTTTCAATGGTTGTGTTAACATATCAAAAGTTACATACTTCTGATTTGCTCACCATATCATCTTTCTAGATCTACAGTACCTGAGTGTGCTTTTGTTGTAACTGGCTCCTGGCTACAAAAAATTACATTAAAAGTTGCTGTATACTAATTTTAGTTTAGTTTCTCCTTGCTTGTTGGAACACACTCTGCATGTCAAACATTCAACTAATAATTATAAAACTACATGTGCAGTCAAACGTCAACAATTTTGACCTTACTAAGGAACCCGATAGGCTATATTGCTTAATTTATGATGTGGGCAATGAAAGAAGAGTGAAATGCTTGTTATTTTATAGTGTTATTAGTAATTTTGGTGCAAAATGTGATGACAGCTGATGATGTGGTACGGTTCCGTTATGGGGAGAAGTCAGCCGAGAAACTAAGTACAACGGGGTTCAAGAACCTGACATTCAAAAGCTATGAGTCGTACGTAATCTTCCATTACGCTCCTTAATTAATTTAATTATATGGTTTGGTTTGGTTTGGTTTGGTTTGGTTATATTAACAAGAAGATTGAAAATGTGTGTGCAATGATAATATAATAGGCTTGGGCACTATACGATCCCGGAAGAGATGGATGAGGTGTGTTCATGGCTAAGTTCAAAACTAGAGCTGGAAGGTGGTAAGTCGTAGTATGTTTACTACTACTACTATTATTATTATTATTATCAGGTAAAGTATGAATTTGGTGAAAAAGGGTGGTTTAGTTGGAAGGAAGGCAGGCAGGCTCAGATTGTATCATCATCATCATCCTAACTTTATTACCTCCTGCTGCATTTGTTGTGTGTATTCTTGATTTAGACTTCGGCTATGTTTGGCAAACTAGCTTATAAGCTAGCTGGTAGCTGATAAGCTAGCTTTTCAAAACGCTGCTATGATGAGTAGTTTTTCAATAAGCTAGCTTATAAGCTAGTTTATGGTCATCCAAACATGTAAAAGAAAAAAAGCTAGCTTATAAGCTAGCTTTTTTTGCCAAACAATGCCTTCATCTTCATTGTCTCCCTCATTCACTTTATGATACTTTCTTTACTTTTGGACCCCTACATCAAGCATAATAACAAACATAGTCTGTAGAGATAAGCATAATCACATGTTGGAAAAACATTAACAAGGGAATTCATGAGGTTACCCGTTACTTGTATTTTTTTTTTTCTTTGGGAAGGGTGTCCTAGGTTATGCCTAGACTAATCTCTTGGTAAATTATGACTGTAATCAATCCTGATTAAACCTTAGTGACAACAATTGGTGTGTACACCTGGATTCGAACGGGCAGATGAGATATTCTACCACATCCTTCAGGGCCTTAACCAATACGCCACAACCCTTGTGGTTTTACTTATATCTTTCTTTATCAAGATTCATGATAATTTTTACTGCTAATCACTTCTCGTAATTGTAAGAAACAAATACGCTAATCATAGGATTTCGATTAGGACTCAGAAACATTTATCTAATTCTAATCAAATTCATCATATCCACGTCAATTCAGCACATGTCTGAATAAAAATCTATCCTTCTCTATCCTGCAACTATTAAACTGAATTCAGCATATAAAAATATTACAAACTACTTGATGCAACCCATAGGGAATCAAGAATCATCTTCAACCTAAGTTTGCTACATATCGACCACCATTGAACCCCTATCTAGCAAAACCACTCTCACAAAACCCCGAAAAAAAAATACACAAAGATGGTCATTGATCTACTCAAAATAACATAGTAAATGGAATCATTAAACACTGTCACGTCATATTTTCCAAAATCAACATAAATATTGAATTGCTAATACTTGATCAAACAATTGGATTGGAAGTCTTAAAACATCTTAATCGGCATCAACATAAATATTAAACTAATACCTAAAAAATGAACTTATATCAATTTCAGTACCAGGTGTGAAAACAATAATTGTCAGACCAAAATTCATCATTGATATCATCAATTACATCATTGATATTATTGGATACATATTTTTTTAAAAAGTCTACTTTCAGTTTACAATCATTATTCATACATACAACTTAAATACGTTTTTAATGATGTATATATAGTTCATGAATTCGTTTTTATGAGGAGTGAATAGGGATTACACGTTTCATGAGTCATTCTATAACATTTATTTACTTAGGGGGTGTTTGGGATTGCTTATTTGAGGTGTTTTTTAGCTTATTGCGATTTTACATCGGAGATAAGCACTTTTGAGCGTTTGGATGAGGAAAAATTAAAATAGCTTATAGCGGTGTCAAACCGCTGAAAAACACTTTTTGATAAGTCATTTGGTTTTAACTTATCAACTTATTTGAAAAGTGCTTATGACTTTTTTGGTTATTTTATATGTATAAGCAATCCCAAACATCTTTAAATAACAACTTATTAACTTATTACGTTTTGGTACCACAATAAGCTAATTCAAACACTTTTTTAAAAACTCCGGCTTGACACTGCATAAGTTGATAAGCAATTTTTAAAATAAACATAAGTTGTTTTTAATAAGCAATCCCAAACACCCCCTTAATATAAAAAAACAATACATTTCCAAATTATCGAACTTTAATAATATGCCACGTGAAAGAACATAAGTAATTGTTAAAGTGCAACACAAAGTGATGCAAAAACACTAAAAATACACGTTTTATAATATAATCACCCAAGTCAGTTGGTTTGTTTATTTTTCTTCTAGAAGTTCATTTTGAAAATGAATTTTAATCCATTTATGAATGAGAGTCAATCTAGTAAACGAAGTTAATTTGTTGTGTTAGATGATAAATTGTTTGATTATCCAATTTCTACCAAGTTAATTAGATCAATAAATTATAAATTTGGAACCATTCTTGTCAATCAATTGTAAAGAAAAATGAGAACACCGTTAACTATTTAACGTTGTGTTTTTGAGATCTTTTTTATGAGGGGGAAATGAGAACACCGTTAATTATCTTTTTTATGAAGGGAAAAATGAGAACACCGTTAACTTTTCTTACAGTAAATTAAAATTACATACCTCTCACCTTTGGTGAGTTTGAAACATTTGACCTTTAAAAATATTGAGTTACACAAACTTATAATCTTTCCTTTTTGGATTCGAGAAGACGAGCAATAGAAACGATTGTTGTCATAAAATTAGGTCCTTTATAGAAAGCAAAAGGTTTATTGATATACTATAATACAAATGGGTCTTATATCAAGGGAGGAACTCATGAAATCGATCCCAAGTATGAGGCCACTTAAACGACCATCTCTATAATTTTGGGTTATAATTAGGGTTGTATATGGTTGGGTTAGTCAGGTTGAAGGCATTTGAACAACTCAACCTAATGTTTACGGTTTGAAAAAATTTAACTCAACCCAAACTATACGGGTTAGGTTAGGTTAGGTTGGTAATCTTTTTACAATCTAGCTACACATTGTGTTTAAATGAATTAAAAATTAAAATAAAAGCAGACAAAAAAATTAAAATAAAAGCCAACACCACAAGACACTTTCTTGCGGTGTTGCAAGCTGCCGCTTTTGCTTGTTTTTTGTGTGTGGACGCATGTCCTTCCGGTACCGCAAGATGCGGTTTCTCAATTTATTTTTATGAAGCCCATGTTTCATTTGGGTGCGCCGAAAAATATCAGAAACCGAAAGAAAAAATGTCTTATAACGTTGACTTACAATTTATTTTTTTTAACTATTTTATAAGAAGGTAACTAGAAGGTAAAACTTTTTCCCCATTTAATTATTAATGATAATAGCCCTTATAATTTGGCAAAAGCATCCAGCTAATATTCAGCTGTGGTACATGATGAATAACAAAAAATGATGATGGGTGACCATCCTGGCTTCTCATCCATTATTATTCCACAATCTCAACACTTTCCTTCTCCCTTCTTTAAACAAATATCCATTGGACCATCCTCTACTATGCAATGCATGCACCTAATTATTCCACCCACATTTAAATCACCATAATACCCTTCACAGCCTCTCATAAAATGACCATAATACCCTTGACCCTCATGCCTCTATTGTAACAACACAGATTTAAAAGTCAGAAAACCAAGAAATATATCCACAAGAAACAAAATCAATGTAAATTTAAGAATACGTGAAACTTCGTTAGATTAAATTCTAAAAAAAAACTATTGAAAAAAGAAAATAGGTTTTTACATATATTGAGCAGAAATAGTCACCGACATAAGACTCCAACAAAGGTCGGCAGACAGATTGTCAAGTCTCTAAGTAGTAGAATTTGACTCTGATACCATGTGAGAATATGTACATGTAGCAAGGAAAAACCTTTTCAAAAGTAACTTGCTTTTTTCTTCTTGGAACCTGCCACCTTCAATGTATGATACCCACTGTTCTTAAAAACTCACCACAAAGCCGTCATGGCACCAAGGCTTGTGTGTCACGCCACGTTAAGCCTATACCACACCATGGCCTAATGTGCAGTTATTGTAGTGAGATGTTTGATTTTTCTTTACGTTTTTAATGGTCTTATTTGCAAGTTTTTTATATATAACCTTATTTAACTTGCTTATTACTATTGATTCATTGGGTAACACTACAAAACATATCTTTTTATATGAATTAGAAATTTGATGTCATAAGCCATGCATTAAAAACGTATGGCTTTACTATGGCTACGTATGGCTTTACTATGGCTCCTAAAGCTTGAGACTTGAGCTCGCCGCCTCATTTAGAACATTGATGATATCCAACCTAAATCAACAACCATTGAAGCTAGATAGATGTTCATCTGGCCACAAAATGCTAAATTCTACAAAAGAATATGAATCTTGGTTTCAACTGAAAACATGGAAGTAATCATTGGAGGTCAAGAACTAGGGCTACAAGCTTAATGGGTTCAGTTTTTTTCATTTTTCTCTTCCATGAAATCATAACAAATGACCAATACAAGTAGTGGATAAAATTTCAATAAAATTGAACATGTATGAACAAATAATATGTAAGTTCCAAATTGCTCTCTCTTCTCTTACAAATCTGCCACCTCCAATTGAAACAGATAATATAAAAATTGAAACTTGAAATGAAAAGAATCCCATGTCAATTGCACAGCAAAAAGCAGGATGCAGTTGGTACTTCTTACAATGATATCTTGTAATCAAGATTCATCGTAATCGGGAGCAGGTTGTCGTCTAGTCCGTTGCCGTGGGCCTGAACCCCCGTCCGACGCCACATTCTCGTCATCTCTTGATTCCTCATTATGGGTCTCACCCCAAAGCCTCGTAGTTGGTCTCCTCCTAATCGTCACATGAGCTCTGGCTCGAGAACTTCCCGACCAGCTACTGCTCCTCGAACTACTTCTTGGTCTGAAAACTCGAATCAAGAAAAAGACGGTCAGCCATCCTCCTTCATCGAGGGATAAACCGCTTGTGCTATTGCTGCTATCTTCACCCCGCTCGTCTCCCATCGAAGATTGAAGGGTACTCAAAAGGTCTCCAATATCCCGCTGTCGTTCTAACCTCCTCCAATCCCGCTGCCTATCTGGATCAGCTTCCGATGGTCTCACAAGCGGATGCACCATTCTTGCGTGTTTCCGTAAGTCCGTATACGTCCCCGAAAACTCACAAGTCTCGCTAGCACAGCTTCGTGATTTGGCGTTCATGAATAGGCGAGCAGCCTCCACCACAATCCACCCGTTCACCTGCCCGCGGCACAGAGGGCAGACCAGCTTTAACTTTTCTTCGGTCTCACGAGCCGTGGGGGGCGTGGGTGCACCCTCGAAGGTTCCAGGGACCGTGGTGGTTTGTGCGGCTGGAACCGGACCTCCGTCTTGTGGACCCATCATGGCTTGCATTTCGGAAGACGCTTTTTGGAACTGATCGAAACAATTAGAGTGGCGGTAGCTTGTGTCACACATAAATGGCCGACAACCGTTGTCGTGCGAAGAACATAACAGAAGAATTGCGTTGTGAGGGTGTTCCATACACACCGGGCATCGGGCTTCTTCCCATTCTTTTACGCTCTCGTTCTCTAAAGGGTTCTTGGTGAGCGATCGTTTTGAGTGGCTCGTGCTGCATACGTATGGAGTGGTCCAAGATCTATCGATAGACACAGATCGGTCCCGTCTCTCCTTCGGCATCTTTATATATATAATATATGTTGATATCTCACCACAAACACTAATCCATGAACATCAATAGCAAATAGCATAAGCACTTGTATATAAACACCAACACATGATTCATAAAACTATTAATAAAAACACCAAAACTTTCATATAATTAGGGGTGGTTTGCAGGATCTTTGAAGTAAAAGTAGAGTTGATTTGTTTATCAATTCAATTTCAAAATTCCATTAGCAACACAACTTTTCTTGTTTCTTTTCCATAAGTTCAATATAAAAGCAGATAACTCACAAAATTCCAATTCCAAAAGGGGGCATAACAGCAATAAAATCAAAAAAATTAGAAATTACGATGGTAAATTATCATCCAAGCTTTTAATTAACAAAAGAACGACATCAAGATCCATAATAGAACCCAACCCTAAAAGTTACAAGCTTGATAACTCGATATTTTTCATCCACAACAACATAATGATATGATGTCTTTTTACTACCCCCAAAAATTATAAAACCCACAAGATCAGATTAAGCAGACAAAAATCCCTACAAAACCCACGAACTAAATCAATTGGAAACGTTGGTTTCATAAGAAATCGAACGTCAGAAAGCAAAAAATTGAAGGGTTTCATAAGAAATTTACCCAATAAAATCGCTTCTTTGGCTGCTTCTTGAACCCCAAAGAACTCAGTAAGATTGATCTCCGATGAAAACTCTAAAAAAGAGTTGTAGAGAGAGAAAGAGAGCAGATAATGTGAGAGAGTTTTAGAGAGAGAAAAAGAAAGAAAGAGGAATGTAGGGCAAAAGGGGTGTTTTTATACTATTGAGAAGAGAAGAGAAGAGCCTCCGGTTTTTGAATTTAAACCGATTTATTTGTCTTAGGCGGCGCCGGTTTGCTTCTCGTCTATGAAATGAAACCTTTTCATTTACACCCCAAAACTTTATCTTTATTCAAAAACCATCCCAAACATTACATCGATGTCTTTTTTGTATTTTGATCATTTATAAGTCCTTTGCCTAATGCTTACCCGGGGGGTAAGAGTTTACTCTATTAAAACGGTACCGTATGCAACATTTTTATCCGGTAAACGTTTGTCCAGTAAAAGTCGTCACTCTCACTTATCGGGTAAGACTCTTGGTCCTTGTCATCGTTCTTACCGGGTAAGATTCTCAATCTTTATCATGTTCGTCCGATAAGGTAAAGTACGTGGATAAGCACTTACCGGATAAGCTTTTATTAACGGCCCCTTAGTTTCGATTTTATAAATTCATATTTGTAGGATATAAAATTAATGTCAGGGTTAAAACAAACCACTATTTGGTGGTTGTGACAAGTAAAAATGGTCGGTATCTTATACTCAATTCTTTTGACCGGTGAGTTAGAATCTAGACGATAAAAAACAATGCAATTAATTTAAAAAAGTTGGCTTTATGTTGTCAGCTTAATTTTAAACTTAGGTTGAACTGTGTTCGAATTCTCATTGCTTGCTCCTTCAAATTTTCTCAAATTACTCGATCTTTATAAAAAATGATTTCTATGGGTAACATTTATCTTGTTTACAACGTAAAGAATATGAAGAACTAATGAAAAAGCTCAATATAATTTGATGATATATCAACTCCTTTGATTGTGTCGTTTTGCAATTCGATCTGAAATATTTTTCTCACGTACCTTACTTTTATAGATCGACAAAATTAATCCCCAAGGGCAATTTTACAACATTGTCAATTCCTTGAGGGTTGCTTGTATAAAGCTTACCCACTAAGGTTTTAACAATTTCCCTCAAATTTCTATGAAATGTTTTATTTAAATTATAATGTACAAAATTAATAATCTTTTTGTCATGTTTGGAAAATGTGAACATATTATATATTATAACAATTATCAGAACTGTTTTTTATTTTTTATTTTTCATGAACAGTGCTCACATTTTTAATTTTTATTTTTTTTTGCTGTTTTCTTAATTTTTATTTATTTTTTTCCTGTCTTCCTCAAAACCTTACACGTGTTACCAGGACCTGTCTTCCTCAAAAGCTTACACAGTGTTCCTCTTTACTTCACATCCTCAAATACAAAAATCCAGTATTTCATTGTTTCTTTTTGGTTTTTTCTGGAGTCTAGAAAGAAATTGATTGGAATAATCTTAACAACATCCAATACCAAGAACAAGCCATCAAGAAAGAGCAAAAAAGCTTCTCAGATTTCTCTTTTCAACCTCTGTAAGTTTCCTCCTCTTTCATTTTTTTGTAAACGTGTTTGAGGGTTAAAAAAATTAAATGTAGGGTTTTTATGGAATAATAATCAAATTATTTCAGTGATTATAGAATCAAGAAACCTAATACATCTAACAGTAATTGCAAATACCCAAATCTTGGAAGTTTTTGGAACAGGCTCAAATTCTTCAAATTCATTAAATTCAATCAAGTCAAAATTGAAAAAAGTCAACTTCACCTCTACCAATTCAAACCCAATCTGAATATTTTTCATGAATAATTAACATATAGATATAAAGCTTCTATAAACTATATATATATATATATATATATATATATGTGTGTGTGTGTGTGTGTGTGTGTGTGTGTGTGTGAATATATACCCAGTGGGGAGGTTATCAACATAGTTGATTAGCATCTTGAGCTTGCTGCCGCCGTCAGAGGCAAGTCTGGCGTGCATCTCGACGGTCATGGCGTCGGCGACTTGCCGGAGTTTTGCTACCGGAGTTCCACACTTGTTTTTAACATTTATAGAAACTTCCATGGACTCTCCAGTTTGATAATATGTGTATATTCTAATAATAATAACATACTTTTTATTTGATTTTGAATCTACATGTCACCTTTTTTTTATCACTATTAAAATTAAAAAAAAGTCTGGAAAAAACCCAACAAATTATCTGATTTTGAATAATTAAGTTTTTAAACTTTTTTTAATGATAAAACTCTTAAACTTTCAAAAACCGGTTAAATACATCCTTGTAACATGTAAAAACAGATTAATGTGATAATTTTTTTGAGAAAAGTCTAAAAAATCCCAACAAACTATCTGATTTTGAATGTTTAAGTTCCTGGATTTTTTTAACAAATAAATCTCTAAACTTTTTCCTAAATATTTTTACCAAATAAAATTTTGAACTTTTTTGAACAAATAAATCTCAAACTTTTTTTTGAAGAAACAAAATCATGAACTTAATTTCAACAAATAAATGCAAATTTTTTTTTTTGCATGAACAAAAAAAATATATACAATTCCTCTCACCGACGATAAAGCAAAATGAACCAATTAAAGAGAGAAAGTAGATTTGGTCCCTGTGGTTTTGTAATTTCTTTGACTATGGTCCTCATTTTATGTTTATTGTAGATTTGGTCCTTGTGGTATTCAATTTGTTTTGGCCATGGTTCTTCTACCTAACATCTCTGTTAACTTCGTTAAATCAAAGACCATTTCCGCCATTTGCCATTTTTTTGTCCTTTTACGATAAGAAAAAAACAATATTTTTATACACACACATATAAAGATATCAAAGTAAATAAAATAGAATATTATTTATGATTTGATTGTTTAACTTTTTTAAAAGATTAACTATATTAATACAATTTAATTTTATTATTAAATTATAGCATAAATAATGGAAATACTTTAATTTATAAAATTACTAGATATTTGTTGATTTTTATATATTAGGCTAATATAAAATTTGTCAAAGATTATATTTCAAAAAAGGGGTGGGTGAGGCCAATTAAACGCCTACCTATTATTTTTCTCCTCTTATACATTTACATCAAATTTTATTTTTTACATTTTCAATATAATTTGGTTTGATTCGAACATTAAAAAAAAGGAAGACCTTATAAAAAAGATTGAAGAGAAAGGACTATAGCATGTACGGTGGTGAGAAAATGTGTAAGTTGTCGTTATCGGTTCAATAATTATAAACATTCAATCGATCGATGAAATTAATAAAATTCTCTAGCATTTGTGACAACTATGGTTTATTTTATATTTACAAAAAATGCACAATGATGAATATATCATTCGATTTAATTTTATATTTTAAAAAATAAAATTCAGTCTAATAAAGAAAAAGAAAATATCACATGTAGCTTTTGTCCTTGTCAAATAGGAAAATTGAATTGAAAATAAAATAACTTTGAACTTGGACTTCCGAACTAAATTTCGAAGAATAATATTTCTCAAAAGAAGGCATGAAAAAGAATTGAAATTCCTTACTACAATACAAAGAATTTAAATTCCACTATATGTGGAATTGGACTTCCGAACTAAATTTCGAAAAATGAACTAAGCGCACAGTGGCAGACTTAGATGTCGTTTGTTTTTTAAGAGGTCTAAAGTCTGAAGTCTTATTTTAGTTATGATTAATAAGAGGTGGTGTGTAAAAATGTCTGAATGATTCAGACTTAAGAGTCATTAAGATGTTTTTTAAAAAAAAAAAACAACCCCTTAGTGTACAACTAATGGGGGAAAGGCCCCCATTAAACAATAAATAAATTGAATTTTCTAAGATAAAAAATAATTTTTTTTTAGTTTCTATCATAGATCCCCCAGTAACTTTTTGTTTGGGACTCCAACAATCAAAACAATTATCTCGAAATCAACTAAAAGACCAAAAAACTATAGAAATCAATAAAAAAACTGAATAAGTCCATCAAAAATCAATAAAAAAACTCTTAGAAGTTTCTTGAAATCAACCAAAAAAACTTAAAGATATCTCAAAACAGTGGAATTAAACTAAAAATATATCAACGACTTTGCGGGACTCAAATCTACTTTAAAGGTGCCCCCATTAGAAAAAATTTATGGATCCGCCACTGTAAGCGCATATATGTAATTTGGTCAATTTCCAAATCTTTAAGATCTCACCGGATTCCAACCAACCAAATACTACGATAAAGTTCGTTGCATATCGAATCCCAATACAAGATCTCCATCCTAAACAACCTGGGTTTTTCATCATCCCCCATCATCAGGGACAAACCGAGAAGTTTTTTCATACAGTAGCACCATATAATATAGAATTTTTTTACAAAAAGCATGGTTTTAATCGATGTGTTTTCATCTTTTTACCGACGTTCAATATTGGCTGATGTGTTTTTAGCCTAATTCCATGATTTCGATAGATTTTTAAAGTTTTTTGCTTTATTTCGAGATATTTTTAAGTTTTTGTTATTGATTTCCATTATTTATGCTATTAAATCGTATTAATATAGTTAATCTTTTAAGAAAGTTAAACAATCAAATCATACAATAATATTCTATTTTATTTATTTTGATATTGTTATATGTGTGTGTATAAAAGTATTGTTTTTTTCTTATCGTAAAAGAACAAAAAAATGGCAAATGGCGAAAATGGTCCTTGATTTAACGAAGTTAACGGAGATGTTAGTCAGAAGGACCATGCCCAAGACTAATTGAATACCACAAGGACCAAATCCACAATAAACATAGAATGAGGATCATGGTCAAAGAAATCATAAAACCACAGGGACCAAATCCACAATTCACTCTTTTTATTATTAATTTCGAAGCATTCAAAAGTTATGCCTAAAACAGAAATAGATACATACAAAAATTATATTTATCCTTTCATAAAATATACAAAAAAAAACATCAATCCTTTTACAAAATATACCAAAAACGTTCACAAATATATCCAAAAAATGCCCAAAAGATATGTTCATCACACTAACAAGAATATAACAAACGGTATTTCCTTTGCAGCCATGTGTTTCATTCATTTAGTTGATGATGTACATGAAAGTCAAACGATTGATGAGACTTTTACTTTAAATTAAACATCAACTTATTATTGTAAATGACACTTTTGGTATATTCCTGCTAGTGGCATAAACATATTTTTTGGACATTTTTTGGTATATTTGTAAATGAGTGTTTTTTGGTATATTTTATGAAATGATTGGGTATTTTTTTGTATATTTTGTGAAAGGATGAATATAAATTTTGTATGTCTCTATTTATGTTTTAGCCATAACTTTTGAATGCTTCGAAATTAGTAGTAAAAATGGTATATTTTTCTCTTTTTAATTAGTTCATTTTGCTTTATTGTCAATCAGAGGAATTGTATATATATTTTTTAGTTCATGAAAAAAAAAAGAATTGCATTTATTTGTTGAAAATTAAGTTCATGATTTTGTTTCTTTAAAAAAATTGGGATTTATTTGTTCAAAAAAGTTCAAGAATTTATTTGATAAAAAGATTTAGGAAAAAGTTTAGAGATTTATTTGTTAAAAAATTCAAGAACTTAAACATTCAAAATCAGATAGTTTGTTGAGTTGTTTTAGACTTTTCCCAAATGTTAATCATATTAATATGTTTTTACAGGTTACAATGATGTATTTAACCGGTTTTAGATAGTTTAAGGGTTTATCATTCAAAAAATAGTTTAGAGACTTAATCATTCAACATCAGATATTTTGTTGGGGTTTTTTGGACTTTTCCCTTAAATTATTGTATTGTCAGAATTAATTCTTTTAGGCTATGTTTAGCAAACTAGCTGATGATTGATAAGCTAGCTGGTAGCTGATAAGCTAGCTGATGAAAAGTCACGTTTGACAAAACTAGCTTATAAGATGTAAAATTACCAGAAATGACATTAATTATTTATTTATAATTAAAAGTTAATATATAATTATGAATATCCATCATCCAAACTTTGAGTAGCTTATGATGAGTTTTTTATGATTATTCCAATTATGCCCCTCATTAATATTCATAATTATATATTAACTTTTAATTATAAATAAATAATTAATGTCTTTTTTGGTAATTTAAATATGTATAAGCTAGTTTTTGTCAAACGTGACTTTTTCATCAGCTAGCTTATCAGTCACCAGCTAGCTTATTAGAGCATCTCCAACATCATTGCTATAATTTCTCTAAAATAGAGAACTAAAAATGAAAATCTCTAAAAAGTATTATATTCATCTGCAATAGATTTGCTATTTTAGAGATTTTAAAACAACTTATATTATTATAACATTCTATAATTTATCATCTCAATACACTTTTTAAAAAAAATCTTAATATAAAATAATAAAAATTGAATTTTATTGGTGGGATTGAATAAAATAATCATTTCTCTCTCCTACCATCAAGTTTTAGAGAATTCTCTGAACTTGAAAAATTTTCAATTTTTCTCTATTATAGCAAACAAGATAGCAAAACTGTTGGAGAGGTTTAGAGAACAAAACTCCATTTTTTTCTATTTTAGCAATGCTGTTGGAGATGCTCTTAGTCATAAGCTAGCTTATCGGCTAGTTTACTCTTAGTTTCTGGGTCCTATTATTTACACCCTTTTAATGGTGTAAATTGTATGGGAAATTGTGCAAATCAATAGTCAAACATAGAAAAGGTAAAAAAATATGGAATTGTGTAAATTGTATTGAAAATTGTTCAAATCAAAAGTCAAAGATAGAAAAAGTAAAAAAAATGAAGGATTTCTCGGATGTCATATACCAATCACATTTCATGCAATATTTCATAAAAATTGACAACTTTTTTCTTTTTTTTTAAGAAAAAAACTCATTTCTAAAAAATCATTTATTTTTCAATACCATCTCATTTTTTCAAATTAAATTTAATATATATTATATAATTAAATTAAAAATCATTTTAAACTTCTTTTTTAAATTCTTCAAAATAAAAATTATAAAACTTTAAGTTTAAAAAAAATAAACATTTAGTTCAGATAAAACTATATTTTAGATGAGTCTCATTATTTATACCTTTCTAAGGATGTAAACTCATTTTTTTATATCTAATTTTTTTACAAATCTCGTTTTTATATAATTCTCGTTTTTATACACATCTCGTTTCTATACAAATCTCGTTTTTATATAAATCTCGTTTCTATACAAATATCGTTTTTTACGAATATCATTTTTCTATAACGTATATATTTATTAACTACCAACACTATTTCATCTATATAAATTGACTATCTCTCCCCAATCTACTATCATACCACAATCATCAAACATTCTTATCTCTCTCTCGTTTATACATTTTTCAATACTTGAAATGACAAGTTGGAAAGAAGACTTGCAATGGAATGATGATTCAAGCGATGAAAATACAGAATCAAAGTTCTCAACCGACATGGTATGCACTAAATATTCATTATTTTATAAGTTGCATATATATATATATATATATATATATATATATATATATATATATATATAGGCCGATAATCAATATTTTAAATCTAAGCATTTGGTGAAAATATATCATGTAAAAAAATATTTTTATATCGGTTCTCACATGTCAAGTGATGACAATAAATATTTTTTTTACAGTTTTCAAACATGTTATGAACTAAATATTTTTTTATCACTGTCCCGTTTCTTAATTTTTAGGTGTTTAACTCTCGTCAAGATCTAATAGATTGGGTTCACGACATAGGAAATTCATTTGGTTACGTTATTGTTACTAAAAGATCTAAGACTTCTACAATTGTATTTCAATGTGACCGTGGCGGTACATACAAAAGTAAAAAAATCTCCACCAGAAATACAGGCACCAAAAAAATAAATTGTTTCAAATCGTTAATGGGCGACTGTATTCTTCCACGTGTTATCGTGACAGATAGAGATTTGGCTCTAATGAAAGCATGCAATGTTGTATTCCCGGATGCTAAAAAGTTACTCTGCACATGACATATCTATAAT
Source organism: Arctium minus (assembly GCA_954870635.1). NCBI lineage: Eukaryota > Viridiplantae > Streptophyta > Magnoliopsida > Asterales > Asteraceae > Arctium > Arctium minus. Next base: position 145,507,974 of record OX941080.1, read on the forward strand.
AATATCTTGAAGAAGGGTAAAGCATCCATACGATAAGATGTAGTTGTTCATCTGCACCAAAAGTTGACGAGTACAAGGAACCGATAAGATATAGTTATTACTCATAGGAACCAGCAAGACATAATTACTATTTACATCCATACATGAACCAGTTTCCAGATATGTTTCATCCTTACATCAAGCATGTGCAAGATGTAGCATCTGATGGAAATTGTGGTTTTCGAGCACTAGCTGCCTGTCTCAACCTTCACGAAGATGAATGGCCATCTATTCGATATAATTTAATGGAGGAGTTGGACATGTACAAGACAAAATATGTTGAGATGTTTGGTATTGAAAGATGGTGTCAGGTTTATAACTCTTTGAACTTTTTTGAGCTAGACAAATTTGCACCCTACGAGAAGTGGATTGATATGCCTGAAACGGGTGTGTTGGATGCTTCAAGGTATAATGTGATATTACATTCTTTAACAATTGCAGGTAGCATGACATTCTTACCACTTCGATCTAGTCCGCCACCATGGTTTGAACATGTCGCTATTGCAATCGGGCATGTTAATTGTTAAGTCTGATTTTATAGTAATCATTGTATTTATAGGGCTTGGTCAAATACTGTGTCTACTTTCTAATTCTGTGTTGTATTGACCAAGGGTATTTAAGTCCCTTTGGTCTTTGTTCCTTGTAAGTTTTCACGCACACTTTCAATATTCAATTACTTTGCGCTTTCAAGTCTCTCTCTCTCTACTTTCTCTCTCTAGGATTCATTGATCTTGGACTCACAATTGGTATCAGAGCCAATCTGAATCTTGAGAGGATTGAGAGAAATCTTTTTCGTTTCTGAATTTGTTGATTAAAATCGAAAATTTGATTGATTTTCTTGAATTTTTCAAGAAAATCTCGTTTTTGAATTTTTCATCAAATTCAATTGTGTTTTTGAACGAATTTCTTTGCATATTGGTTTGTTGGATTCGTTTTTGATTGCAAAATCTTTTTAATTCACATCGATTTGCAAGAAAAACGTGTTTTGGTGTTCAATTTTGTGATTTTTGGTTTTCTGGAAAATACGTTTTTGACGTTCTGTGATATTCTCGAATTCTTGAGTTTGTGGTTTTTAATCAAAATTATTGATTGAAAAGTGGTAGAAAGATGTTTTCGAACTAGTGTGTATAAGAATTTTTCAACAAATTCAGGTTTGAAATCGTTTTTTTGGCAGTTTCTTGATTTTCCTTCGGTTTGCGCTAGATTTAAACTTTGCGCCAGTTCATATGCGTTTGCGCGAGTTCATCTTAGTTTGCGCAATCTACTAATCTTTTCTTAGTGTATTTCAGGTTTTCATCTCGAGAAGTTCAACTTTTCACATTGGGTTAGTCACGCAAAGTTAACTTTGCGTCTCCAGTGCATCAAGAGAAGTGTACATTTGCGTTACTAGTGCATCACGCAAAGTAACATTTGCGTTACTAGTGCATCACGCAAAGCTCCTTTGCGCCACAGCTTGCTCACGCAAAGTCAGTTTGCGTCTTCAGCGTGTAACGCAAAGTCAGTTTGCGTCTTCAGCGTGTAACGCAAAGCTCATCTTGCGTTTCCTTCAGCTCGCGCAAAGTCCACTTTGCGTCACCATCATATCGCGCAAATCTCTAGTTTGCGCCATATCTGTTCAATCTTTAAAAAAAAAAAGTCTGGAAATATTTTTTTTAAGTTTGTCTACTATGGATTCTGCAAAGTTTTCCTTTCAAGCTAAGTTCTACTCAAGCGATCTGATGATGTCCTTGGGATCTGAAACTCGTCCTCCAGTTCTTGTCGATGAAAACGAATTCACTCAATGGCAAGATCGATTTCTGAACTTCATCGAGCGTCAAGCTAATGGAGAGAACATGATGAAGTCTCTAACTGAAGGACCTTTCGTAAAGCCTAATAAAGAAACTCCTCCAACATCTGAAGAGGCTTCACGAATGAAAGTTGATCGAGAGTTGAAAGCTAATCTGATGCTAGCTTTACCAAATTATGTCTACAACCGGGTTGATCATTGCAAGGATTATCCTAATATGTTGTGGGCACAATTGGAAAAGATCATGCTTGGTTCTTCGGTAGCAACTCAGCTTCGACATACTCGGTTCATGAACAACTTTAAGGAGTTCAAGGCCAAAGAAAATGAGACTATAAAGAGTGTTTTCGACAGATTTTGTGCAGTGCTGAATGATCTGCGAAAGATAAATGTAAATAAGACAGAGCTTGAGATGAATATGAAATTTCTTAATGCTCTTCAGTCTGAATGGAACAAATCATGTCACAGACTGAGGAACGATGTTCGGATTTCCACAATGCAGATCCAGGAATTATATGAGATTCTAATGACTGATGAGAACTTGGTACTTGAGAAGAAGGCCAAACTGGATGGGAAAAAGAAGAAGTCAGTAGACCCTGTTGCACTACTCACAAAGCAATTATCTCAACAAGTGTTGTCTGATAACGCTTACAACGGGTCAACTGATGATGATGGTGAGACACTGCAGAAAGCTATGATCCTTATCTCTCAGCATTACCAGAAAAAGTTCCAACCAAGAACTGGTTCCAACTCTTCTCGCTTCACTTCTGTGACTAGAACCAAAGTGCCCGAGCCAAAGACTGCTACCTGTTACAACTGTGGAAAGCCGGGACACATTTCAAATGAGTGTCGAGCAAAGAAGGTAAAGGACTCAACTTATTACAGAAAGAAATTGGAACTGGCCGAGAAAAGAGAGAAAGGAACTGCTTTGCTAGCAGAAGAAGAATTCTGGCTGGATCACTCTGACAATGAAGCTGCAAACGTCGAGATCGCTCAGATGTGCTTGGTTGGAGATGACCAGTCAGACGATTCTGATTATGATGAAGATGAGGTATATTCTGAATTTGATTATAATTTCATTACCTCTCAGATGAATATCATAATTACTGCTTTATCTGATTTTTGCTCTAAGTTTATTTTTGAAAAGAATTTAAATTCTGAAAAGTCAGATTTGATTGACAAATTGAAAATTTCTTTGAAAGATAAAAAATCTATTTTGGAAAACACAAAAGACATCTTTCAAAAGAAATTGGATGATTTGGAAAATTCAAACAAGACTTATCTTGAATCTTTGACGGCCATGACTAATTTAAAAGATGAATTTTCAGATAAAATAAATAAATTAGAAGAAAAGTTTTATCGAAGAAATCAATCTGAACAAACAATTTTTATGAACAAACCAAGGAGTGAAGAAGCTTTAAAACAAAGGTGGGGTCTTGGTTTTGAAAATCCTCATTGTTTAAACAATCCGATTGAAAAATCCCCAACTTTATATAAATACGATTATCTGACTCTTGCTCATTATGCTCCTCAATTTAAAATTGATTGGATGAATGAGAAGAAAGTGTTAGAACTCGTAAATGAGAAAAGGATGAATAATAAGAAAAATGAAATTCCTTTTGTTTATACAAGTGAAAATGCAAAATATTTCCCTGAAAAATCAAGGAGAGGCAGAAGAATTTTAAATGATATATCTTCTATTAAATCTTCAGTATCTGATGATTTTGTTTCTTCTTATGCCCCTGATTCTGATAAGGAAAATATTTCTCCTATCATTTATGATTCGAAGAAATATACTCCTCCTTTAGTATTAGAAGACAAAATCATCGATCTTGAATACAAGATAGAAGATCAAAATATTTTGAAGAAAATTGAATCTGATATTATTCTTTCTTTCATGACGTCTAGTCTTGAAGAAAATTTAATTTCTCGAAAATCAGATTCTATTTCTAGCCTCTCTTCTGATTCTAAGGAAAATAAAAAGGAAGTTTCAAGTTTTAAAATCTTTTCTCAAATTACTTCAGACTCCGAGGCTAATTCAGATTTATTAGTTGATCAGATTGGTTGCTTAGATAAATTTATTTCTTCTGATTTAAATATTTCCTCTAAAATTCTTGATGATTCTTTTACGCTAAATGATCAATATTATAAACCTAAGTGTAAAAGAATACGGTTAAAGAAGTCTAAGAAACAAGATAATGTTCTTTCTGACAGTTCTAATTCTTCCAATTCAATTCTTTCAGATAGGACTTTGAGCAAGTCAAAGAAGAAGATCTGGAAAGCCAAGCGGACATCTGATGAACATACTTTTGATGAGGATAAATGTGTAGACAAATTTTATAAAAGTGACTCATTTATTTCTTGTAATAAAATTTCAAAGTACTCTATAAAACAAATGATTCGAATTTCAAAACATGTCTCATGTTCTTCCTCGGATTCTAGTTCTGATGATTATGCTTTATCTTCTGATGATTGTGCTTATCATTCTGATAATTGTTCTCGTGCTTCTCATATCAAATCTTTTAATTATTTCCCCATACGAACTACAACTAACTTTCACAGGCCCAAATACAAATGGGTACCCAAGTATAAATCTGATTCTAAGTTGCAGGCATCTCATGTTAAGGGGGAGTAAGAGAAAGTATGGCTTTTGAACATAGCAGTTCAAAACCCGGTCTTAAATGTCAAGAATTTGGCTTCTGAGTACTGCAGCTCAGAACCCGTGCTTCAACGACTACGACTTCTAGACAAATCAGTCTAGGACTCGTTATTCAATGCTTTAAACTTCTGACTAATGAGAAACTGTGAGTGCATCTATTCTATTCCGCTGCATTTATATCTGATGATGTTGTTCCAGTTTTCTCAAATGCTTTTAAAGAATCTGAGCATTTTCAATTTTTCCTGAATTTTGATTCAACCCAATTTTTACAAATGAGACACAAATTTTTTTTTACATTGTGTGAAAGATGATATTATTGAATTATATTTTGTTTCAACTGAATATAAACTTGCCGATCAAATATTTCTAATTTTAAAATTTCGGTATGTTGCTTTAAAAGTTTAAACATTTACAAATTTTATTCTATAAAGTAAAAGTTTTACAATTTTTCTTTCTTTTGAATAAAATGTGTGTCTAGGATAAATTTTCAAGTTCATTTGTTTATATTAAAGTTTTTATTTGTTCATATTTCATGTCTAACAAAAGTCGAAAAGTCAGCAACATGTTTGTAGCTTTTGATATTGCTTTAAAGTTGTATGATTCGGAATATTTATAGTTTACAATGCTTAGAAAACCTAAAAAGTCGGAATTTTGGATCGTAATGAAAATATGGGCTAAGCACTTAGACGTAAAACCTTGTGTTTGAGATGATTATTAAATTCTTATAAATCAGAAATCTCTAAGTTTAAAAGTTTTTTCTTTTGACCTTTCTGGTTTGGGAAAGTAAGTTCTGTGGGATGCTTATCATCTGGTCTCCTAAGGTCATTTGATCTGGGAGTGATCGAACCCAAATCCTTCAATAGAACCAGATCGAAAGTCATGTTCTACTGGTATGAATGGGTTTAGGATATGTCGATGTAGCCTTTCTGATCTGGGAAAGTAAGTTCCAAGGGGTGCTTGACACCTAGTCCCCTAAGGCCAACTGGTCTGGGAGTGGCTGACCCAAATCCTGCAATAAGGTCAGATAGAAAGTTACGTTTACGGCATGTTCTTTACTTAATGAACTTTTTGATTAAAAAGATGCCAAAGTGCACAACGTTTAAAAGATGCCAAAGAGCACACTCATGTAAAGATGCCATAGTGCACAATGCTAAAAAGATGCCAATGAGCACACATCTCATGATACTTGGTTATATATTTCTGAGTTGTAATAAACCTGTAAATTTATGAAAGTCTAAATTTTTGATGGCTTAGTGTGATTACATGCAAAGTTCTCTATTATATTTTTAGAATTGTATTTTCTTGAAGCTAATCAAAGTTCACATGTGAGCACACTGAATAGATTGATGAAAGTTTTTGAAACTGAACATGTCTTAACTTGATATGCAATAAAACTTGTTTCTGTATCCAAACACATACATTTAATTTCATCTGATGGATTTTATTGTGATATTTTACTAAGTAGAATTTAATTTGTTTTTGTTTAAATTTTTATATATTTAGTCGTTTCAAAATACATATTCAGTATATTTTTCTTTCTACATTGATGTTTACATTCATTGTGTTCTCATAAATTTATTTCGAATGGGTTTGAGCATTATTCAAGGGGGAGTGAAAAGGGAGAATTTTTCTTAATGATCATATCTGTTTTTGAGGGGGAGTATCTGATTTTCTTTATATGAATGCTAACTTGAATTGTCATATCTAGTGCATTTGTGTAGGGGGAGTCAAAGAGCTTAAAAAAAGGTATAAAATTTTATGAGTATTAAGTCAGTTTTGCGCCATCAGTTGGTCGCGCAAACCTTGCTTTGCGCCACCTTCGTGTAACGCAAACCTTGCTTTGCGCCACCTTGGTGTAACGGAAACTTCACTTTGCGCCACCTTGGTGTAACGCAAACCTCAGTTTGCGCAACCAACGTGAAGCGCAAACCTCCCCTGTTTTCTCTGTTTCTTTGATTTTGCAGATCTTAAGCTGTCTCGTCTCCAACATTGGCATGACCTAGTTGAACCAGTTCATCAAGGTCATGAGGGGGAGAGAGAAGTCAAGGAGATGATAAAGAGACAAAGAGCTCAAAAGTTTATCTGCTGATCAAGATTCGCTCAAATATTCTATTCTCTCAACTACAAATGATTCTTTTGCTGTTCTTGCTCCGAACACCACAGTTCATTCAAGGTCATTCAAAAGAGGTGTATCGTCTAGAGCTCAAGCAGCAAAGACAACTTAATCTGAAAGATGCTGAGAAGAAATTTTTCTTTAAAAGTCAGAAAGCTTCATAAAGTCGCTTTAATGGTCTGTGTTGATTTAGAAGATGAATTTTGAAGACCAAAGCACCAATGATTACTAAGGGGGAGATTGTTAAGTCTGATTTTATAGTAATCATTGTATTTATAGGGCTTGGTCAAATACTGTGTCTACATTCTAATTCTGTGTTGTATTGATCAAGGGTATTTAAGTCCCTTTGGTCTTTGTTCCTTGTAAGTTTTCACGCACACTTTCAATATTCAATTACTTTGCGCTTTCAAGTCTCTCTCTCTACTTTCTCTCTCTAGGATTCATTGATCTTGGACTCACATTAATGGTAATCATTATGTTAAAATATCACTGGCCGAAGGGTACCCGATGTCTCGTATCATGCAACAATGGTCCCGTTTCAAATATGATTGCGCAACCGGATGGGCTACTCATTACATGAGTCGAATAAATATGTACGAGCAACTGTTATCTAGTAATCGTACTCCGGATTTTATTTCACTTGATTGAGTTGTAATAATTTTAGTTTTTAGTAATTTTTTGTTATTTTATCAATTATGTTATTTTGATATTTTTTGATATTAAATTATTTCATCTTTGTAGGTTTAAAAATAATATATAATTCTCTCTTTTAAATAATTATTGTTAAAAATAAAACATAATTACATTAAACTAAAATATAACTAAAACTAAAATAATGAATAAATAATTCATAATTATATTATTAAAATTAAAAGTTAAATAAGGAATGATTATAATTATTTTAAAATTAAAAATAAACAAGTAATTATTATGTAATGATTATAATTATATTAATAAAAAAATAAGTAATGATTATATTAATAATTATAATGGGTAGGGTGGGTATGGGGGTGAGGTGGGGTGGGGTAGGGTGTAAATAAGATTCTAAGAGTGCGATTCCTTTAGGTGTTGCTTTGTGCACCCTAGTCTACATGGCTAGGGTGCAATTATGTTACAATTTTGCATTGATTTCCTAACCCCTTCACCACAACCGTTCATTTTTTATTTTTTTAATTTTTTAATTATAGTTACAATTTTGGTCCCTAAACTTTTTTTTATTGATTTACTTTATACCTTTTGGTTTTATATTTTACATTTTACATTTTTATTATATTAACACATATAAGCGTATATTAACTAATATACGTTAAAAAAATAATTTTTAATTTTAACAAGTTACACCATTATAATCGTCTTCTCAATACCTTCGAAATGAGTCCAATATTGAATATTTTTTGATTTAATTGTTATAAGAAGAAAGATACAAATTGTACAAAGTCCAAAATTAATTTTTAAAAACTAATCCGCTATATTTACAAAAGTTTTTTGAGTTGGTTTGAGTTGCTTATAGAATTCTAGACGTGACATATACATGGTTTGCCATCCAACTGCTGACGGGATTTTGTTCCGGGAAATGTCTAGATTCAGGGAAATGTGATCTAGACAAATTCATACATGTCATTGAAAAAGTTGTAAAGTCACAAGACACTTCTATCAAAGAAAGTCTTGAAAGATGCACAATCATTCACAAGCCAAAATTCAACAAATCGTTGTTCCAGCAACTACAGAGTTTTGTTTCAGAGTATGTTATGGATAAAATTGTAGAAGAGCTTCATCGATCAAATGGAATTGTCTTAACTCCGGAGAACTGTGGTTGTCAACTGCATACGTGTTTTGGGTTACTGTGTGCGCACGAACTTGCGATATACGTCGGTGCAGGTATGTTTAATCTACAAGATTGAATTGATATTTATATATATATCTACATTTAATTGAAATTGATATTCATGCCATTATTACTTATTAATGATATTCTATTATTTTGACTGCAGATATGCCCATTCCATTAGATTCGGTTGATGCATTTTGGAAAAAGCTTGATTTGTCGCCTTCTATATCTGTGGAATATGGTGATCTTAATTGTGATCATGATATGCAAAGGTTTAAAGAAATATTCATCAATCAACCGGATCATGGCAAATCCAGTTTTTTAAGAAAGTTGAGGGGGATAATGGATCCATCAAAAATCTTGATCGGTGAACCTTCGGTCAAGAAGAACACTCGTGGACGCCCAAAAGTGAAGCGTGTTCATCATCAAACTCAAGTTCCTCACAGATACAGTTGTTCGGACTTGAATCAAGAACTGCCTAGACATAGTTCATTCTTCATGGACTTGAACGAGGAACAACCTAGGCATAACTCATCCTTCATGGACTTGAACGAGGAACCACCTAGGCATAGCTCATCCTTCATGGACTTGAACGAGGAACCCCCTAGGCATAACTCATTCTTCATGGACTTGAACGAGGAACCAATAAGCCAATGTTCACACCATATTGACTTAAACGAGATACTGCCGGAGGGACATAGTTTCTTGTTGAAGCAAATTCCAGAAATCTTTCATCCATACATCACGAATATACAAGATGTAAGGGGTGATGGGAATTGTGGTTTCCGATCAATAGCTGTTTGTCTCGGGTATGGCGAAGACCAATGGCCCTATGTTCGTCATGAATTATTAGATGAGTTAACGAGTTCATATGCGGCATACTCTGGAGTTTTCTATGGAATCGATGAAATACTTACTTCGTTGTCTTTTTGGGAATCGCCAGCACCAAAGCAACACTGGATGACTATGTCTGAGACAGATATATTGATAGCCAATAGGTTTTGGTGTGATCTTTCACCTTTTAACTAATGGAGGTTGTATGACTTGTTTTCCTCTCTGGAAAGGTCCCGAAGAGTTTCAATACCATCAGGTCCTTACAATTTCACACGTAAACAACAATCATTACGTGATGGTCCAGTTAGAAGGAGAGTATCCAATGCCTCCCATTTCAGCATTATGGACCCGGAACAAAATCCCGTCAGTAGCTGGATGGCAAACCATGTATATGTCACGTCTATAATTCTATAATCAACTCAAACCAACTCAAAAAACTTTTGTATATATAGCGGATTTAGTTTTTAAAAATTAATTTTGGACTTTGTACAATTTGTATTTTTCTTCTTATAACAATTAAATCAAAAAATATTCAATATTGGACTCATTTCGAAGGTATTGACAAAACGATTATAATGGTGTAACTTGTTAAAATTAAAAATTATTTTTTTAACGTATATTAGTTAATATACACTTATATGTGTTAATATAATAAAAATGTAAAATATAAAACCAAAAGGTATAAAGTAAATAAATAAAATGAGTTCAGGGACCAAAATTGTAACTATCATTTAAAATAAAAATAAAAAACATTTGTGAGGAGGAGGGTTCCGAAAACAATGCAAACAATGGAGTCATTATGAGTTTTATTAGACTAGAGTGCATTTAGTCATTAGACTAGGGTGCATTTAGTTTGACCCTTACCGTTTTCATAATAGTGGTGGTCAATTTGTATTTGCTTAGAGCATCCACAGTGTACGAGTTTTTCACCGAGTTTTTTCATAGTTTTTTTCTTACACATTATTGCAACATCAACAACTTAAAAACCTTTATATACCTCCACTATGTGAAAAACCTCACCCAAGTTTTTTCATTACTTTTTTAAACTATTCAGGGTCCCACTCTTTTAACTTTATATCATTTTTATTCTTATTTATAAAAATAAATACATTAAAATTGTAAAACCCAATATATATATATATATATAAATTAATTTATAAATTTTTTTATTGATATATATATATATATATATACATACATGTAGTAATAATAATAATAATAATAATATTTGAAAATTGGATTAAAAGAGAAGAAAATGTCTCATTGGGAGTGAAAATTGTAAATTTTTATCAAAGTATCAAGTGCAAGGGGGTTGTACGTCAATTTTGGAAACTTCAGGGAATGAGTCAGATGTCAACATGCCATTGTTGAGGGACCTGTTTTGTAAAAAGGACAAATCTGATCTCTTGAAAGAGACATGTCAATGCTGAACTTTGGAGCCTCCTATTGGCTCGGTTAGTCAACTAAAAATGACAAAAAATACAGATTTAAGTAGCCACCGATGTCCTTTACAACTTTCGTTCAAGAAAATCGAAATTTCGTTGAGAAACAAAGGAGAAATCGGAGCTCGAAAGTCACCCTCCACAACCTCCGTTTATCGTCGATATAAGGTACAATACCCAACCGAAATTCGAGTTCTTTATATGGTTAGCTTCGTTTTTAAGTCTTTTATCGAACCTTAGTAGCCTTATGTCTTATATTTTGGTTTAGGACGTCCGATTTTGAGTTTTTCTACTAATTTTCGAGTGATTATAAAACCCAAATTTTAAATGGGCAAATGGGACTCAATACTTGATGATTTTCGTTGATTCTTGTTCCTATGGTTAAGGAAAATGATTTTCTAGAATTTTAGAAAGAAAAATTGAGGAAAACGACGAAAAAACGAGGCCGAACGGACTACTTTCCGGTGACCGGCGATTTTAAAATCGCTGCAGCAGCGGTCGCTGGCTTCAGCGCCGTTTGGGCTGCACTTTTGCTGGGCCTTTTACAATTTTTGGTCTGCTAACATATGGGAATTGGGCTCATGTATATATATTAGCTTATGACATAATTTTAGGTCCTTAAACATCTATATTTATACTTTTAATTGGGCTTAATACATAAATTAGTTTAGGCCTTTTACAATAACAGATTTATTTTATTTTAGCCATATATTTAACATATTAATTTGGGTTCAAATTTCTTTTTTAGTTAAATATCGGAGTTTTGATTTATTTAAGAAGTCCAATTAAAAGAGATTTTATGATTTGTTTAAATATATTTATTCATATTGTTATTGAATTAATATATTGAACTATTTTACAAATCTACGGCAAATCTATTAAATTATTTATTCTTAAAGGATTTAATAGTCGTTTAAAGCGTCCCTTGGTTAGAAATTTCTGGAATGCTTTAATTTGGAAAGATTTAATGATTAAATTATTTATTATACCACGAATAATTTAATTGCCGTATTTAAGGTGTCGTTTTAAGATCTATAGATTCCGAAACACTTTAAGTTGGAACATATAGTTATTATAAGGATAAATCGACATTAAGAGTCGTTACTAAGCGTAAAACTTGGAGGTCTACTGAATTATTTTTGATAATTTAATAACAGGATTAAAGCGTCGTAGTTTAAGTATTGATGGTGACGCTTTAAATTTTAGAGATCGATTTATAAGTTTAAAAATAATAATTATTTTGACGTTTTGGGACGTAAATCGAGTTTTAGACTTGGAGTTTAGCTAAAGTTAGCCGAGTTTGACTTTAAGTTGACTTCTGGAGGAAATAGCCATTAATAAACTATTTGACTTTATTAATTATAGGTTATCGGTCGGCGGCTTTCTCTAAGCAACCAATATCGTCAGGTGAGTCTTCATGAGACTTACACTGGGATGCATACTTACGTACAAATTTATTTTAAGCATTATATGATTTATATGGTGATGTTTACGTATGCATGATGTTTCAGTTTTCATACATGATACATTATATTTCTCATGTATGTTATTTATGATCAGTCGCATGTTATGTGTTTATTTTGTTTTCAAATAACTCTAGCATGCTATTTCATATGCAAGTTTTATGATCGGTTTTAACGGGTGGGCATTTGACTAGTAAGTCACGGACAAGTGGCACGACCCAGTCAAGTGGGTGATCGAACAGAACAGAAAGTTCAACCCAGGGCGTGCCAGAGACAAGTGGCACGACCCAGTCAAGTGGGTGATCGAACAGAACCGAAAGTTTAACCCAGGGCGTGTCAGAGACAAGTGGCACGACCCAGTCAAGTGGGTGATTTAACAGAATAGAAAGTTCAACCCAGGGCGTGTCAGTGACAAAATGACCCATACCCGACAAGACAATTTATGAGATCTCCTTTCTTTCAACGCTGCTTGTTTTAGAAAATGCATACTATTTGATAAAATGTTTTGAAGTTGATATGTGTTATGTGAAATGATTTTATTCATGTAAACCATGAACTCACTGAGCTTTATAAGCTGACTATAGTATGCATCTCAGGACCAGGTAGTTCGAGGTTGGATAAGGGCAAGGGACACGCTTAGAGAGTACTGGCTTATTGTCGTTTTATATTCAATCTTTTGTTTAGACTTTTATGTATGAATCAGTTGTAACTTAACTTGATGTGGGACGGGTTAGCTCGTAAGTACGTGATTATGTGTTTTGGAGACTTCCGTTGCGAACAATTTCGAATTTTAATTTAGCCAGTATCTTGGAGTATTTATGGAGAAATTGTTTTAATTTACGTAACACCTCTCGCAAGTTGAAAAAAAAAATTGAGGGTGTTACAAAAATTCATACAAATTAATAAAGATTAGGTTATTAAGAAATATATAAAAGTTGTATAAAAAGTTTGTAAAATAAAAATTAAAAAATGTTAAATTTAAAATTATGTATAACCGAAAATAAAAAGTGAGTCATTAAGAAATCTGTTAAAATTGTATAAATATGTCAAATTTGAGATATTATTTTAAAAATATAAAATATAATTACTTTCATTATGTATTTATTTATATTATTTATTTAATAATTATATTTAAATAGGATTACTTTAAATATATTAATAAATAAAACTGATTATATACGAAACTTTTATAAAATTTTAAAAAGTTAAAACTGATTAAATACGAAAAAACTATGAAAAAGTAGGTCGTGTAGTTACGAGCTATGACGAAAAACCTCAAGCGAAAAAGCTCTTCACTATGTGAAAAACTTCAAAGGAAGGTTTTTGTTTTTAAAAAACCTTCCAAAAAGCTTTGAAAAAACACATTGTGGATGCTGTTATAACATTAGCCATTAGGCGTTTAAATGAATTAATTGGGATCTGCTTTGATGCCGACTCTTGACTTTGACTTGGAAACTTGGGTTCTTTTATGAGGAGTAGGAATATTTGTCTGATTGAACGAGATAATAGAAATTTACATATGGACCCCTTGTATTATATATTAATTACAATGAGACCTTTATATATGAGTCATAGCCATAAGTTTACCCCCTTATATTATTATTAACAACGCCACAATGAATGCGATTGATGAACAACAAATTCACATTTTAAAAATCTTGCCGTTAAGAATAACTTTACATTTAATGGATTATGTTTTTAGGATCCAGTTTCGTGATGACATGATCAAAACGAACTTATTGTTTTCATAATCTTTTCTAAGTTTATCTTCTAATAGAATTAGTCACTTTCTTGTATCATTACAAAAACATTTTGCTCTATATTTGTCAAAATGTCAATCACATCTAAAAAGGTTGATAACATAAAACAAGTCATGTCCTTAACATATATTGAGTAAACTACTTTTTTTCAATTTTGTAGTTTGTTAGAAGTTATGAATTTCGTTCCTGTGCTTTTGAAATTACAGTTTTTGTGCTATGTTTTGAAAGTTATTGTCGTTTTGATCCCCGACACTAACTCCGTCAGTGGTTTCATGTTAAATACAAGAGGCAAAAATAGTAATGAATTGTAAACCACATGGACTAAAATATCAATGAATTGTAAACCTCAAGTACTTGAGGATGAAAACCATAATGTCAATGACATAGGTACGAAAATAGTAATTTTCAACAAACCACAGGGATAAAAAAATGTTATTTACTCAAATTTATTTTTAGAGTAATTACGTTTTGGTACTTATGATTGTTACTCATTATCAAGTCTATTCCCTATTATAAACTAATTACACTTTTGATCACTATGGTTAGCATTTTTGTTTCATTTTTGGTCCATGTGGCTAACTTCTGTTAACAAAATTCGTTAACTCAAGGGCATTTTGGTATTTTTGCAATTTATTTACTTTTCTTTTAAAAAACTAAACAAAAATATTATTATTATATTTAATATTATACATATATACATATTACAAATACCCCAAACAAGTGAACCACCCCTTTCTCGACGACTCTTCTGACCACCCCTATCTCATATCCAATCTACCTCCCACCCTTTTAGAAACACCATAACTACCGTGACCCTCCTCAACCCAACTCCGAGACCCTTACCCCCTCCACGACCCTCCAATGATGAAAGCATTGTCTTTTGCCTCTGTGTGTGTGAACATTTGCAACACCTTCATTCTCCTAACACATTCATCGGCCATCTCCATATATGTGTGTGTGTCAGAAACATCATGTTATGCGCGTGTATATACAAGATCTAGTGCAGAACCACCATTGTATATATCATTTTGTTGTATTAAAATGAAAAACGAATACCACAGTAGAACACACAAAGAACTTGGAAAATCTATATTAGCAGCAAGGGTTCCGAAAATCAAGAATGTTGTATGTATTTTCCTTTCTTTTTCTTTTTAATCATTAAGTGTGTGGGCGACGTGACTACATATGTACTCTTTACTTTCATGCTAACAACTACAATGTTGAAATTTATTGCGTCTTATGAAGTGTTTCATTTACGAAAGAGTTATGAGAACGGTAGTCCTTTTTCTAGATTAAACAAGTATAATGCTTTAAAATAAAGTTCTTGATTCCTTTCTACAACGTAAAAACCACCACTCTCCATGATGAGCATTATTCTAGAATGATGCAACTATTTATGTATATTTCATTTATAACAGGCAAGTGCTTGGATCAAGGAAGGTGTGAAATTTGCATACAACATGTTGTGTTGAATGGACTAAACGATGTGGTAATGGTATTTAACAAGATTGCCATCTACATTTATAGTGGGCACATGCTTTAGGGAGGTCCTTTCCTCACAAGGGCAACTCTTATAGACTTTGACAATAAGCTATCCTCTACATAGTAGTAGTAGTAGTATAGAACCTTTTGATTTTAAACTTTTTGTAAGATTTTTATTTCAACTAATAACTACGAAGAAAATATTTCTAAACCACTTTTCTTTCTTTCTTTGATTAAGAAGCATCATCACATATGATGATCCTTCAACTCCTTTATCTCGCTTAGCACACCCCCTTACTTTATTCAATTGACAAAACTTGGTCAGAATAAAATCAGTTTTCTTCTCCCTCTCTCCCATAATTAAATATTTTGATGTTTGTCTAATAAAATATGTTATTCGATAGGAGCATAACAAGTTTCAAACCAAAAAAATTTACTGCTAACAAATATAGTGATTAATGGATGTGTTTTTTGTTCTAAGAAGGGGCATTCTTTAAAATCATGATCATTGCGTTGTTATTATTCTTTATCGTGGATTGTGTGTTCTTTTAGCTGTGTGATAAGAAGAAGGGTGTTCTTATATGTATGGTAAAGAAATATTTGTTGCCAACTGTCTAAAGAGAGGTGGTGTTGCCATCCTCCTAAACAAGGTTAAGAAAGATGAAATAGGTGACTATATGACGTTACATTCCATGTAAGATTTTGTAACACTCAGAATTTTCAGTAAGTAAAAGTCAACCCGTACATCGTTGCAACTTAAAAAAAATGGTAGGATTTATGTTAAGAAATCATTTCATGCAGTCCCTAAGAGTGTCAGGAGCATTGGCGTAGAAAAAGTCGAGTTTCGGGACTTGGTACGGGTCCGACTACAATGCCCGACGACTATGACAGTGTCATAGTCTCACCTAGAAAAGTAAAAGCAAAGTGGCATGCCTCTAGAGTGCCTTGGCGACAATGCCAAGCGACATTGACATCGCATAGTCTCCTGGAAATCTCGCACCAGGGGTACAGAGGGCTGTCAAATACGGGATTTCAGCTTTTCTTCATTTCACACTTCTCACTTTCTTTCCAATTCTCTCCAAACTCTCCCAAGAACTAACTAGATCATTTATGGTGATATTGGGGCATTAATTGCATAAATTCTTGGGTCTTGAAGTGTCATTACTCCATCAAGTTAAAGGGAAGAACCTAGATACCAAGAACTTTCCATCTCCATCTTCATCTTCAAGCTTCACCTAGGGTTTTCCAGGTTTTTCTAATAAAACCTAATTTGTGAGTTCATCCTTATCTTTTAAACTTTATACATGTCAAAATTTCATTTTTAAACTTCTAATCATCTACTTGTTTACACTTTCTTTGTTGAAAAGATTTTGTTCTAACTTGGGATTTTGGGGATTTTTAGGGCTTTTTACCATTTTGACGTATGACAAAGAGTTGTATGATTTGTGATATAAAATGTGATTTAACTTACATATTTATGGTTAAAACACTTGAAATGGAGCCATCTTGGTTATTGGTAGAGTTTTCACTATTTTGAAGGCTTATTTGGTAAAAGTGGATTTTAGAGGATGACACATATGGATTAATGTTTATATTAACAATGATCTATGTAGACTTTTATAACTTTGGGAAAATTACATATTTGGGATGATTTACATTTGGGTATGGAAATGATCAATGCTTGACCTTCTTATGGACTTGGTTCCTCATGGTAATGATTATACAAATATTTTCATTTTATGGAAATGTGTTATGAAAACTATATGTGTGATTATAATTTTGTCACTAATGTAATCGTGACAAGCCTTAGACTATTACAATTGGATCCATAGGAATAGGAGTCGGATTATTTTGGGATGATCTTCCCCTTTGTAACTAGTTGATACATTGGGTTTTCGGAGGCAATTTGATACGGTTATATGGGACCAGATACTATCAATGGGTCGTAAATGTAATCCTAGTGAATGATTGGGATCCTCGAGTGCCCTCCCCCACATCTATGTACGAGTCGGTGTTGTTCGTGGCCATGGTTCCCAATATTGAGCTCACAACTCGAAAAATGACTTACTTTTGTGTTTCGTCACAATCCTTGAAAATCGGGTCTCCCCCGTCATCGCAAGATGTTTTTGGACCGTAAGGTCCTTATGTAGTCACTGGGCACACTTTACCTTTCTAAATCATTGAAAAACTATTTATTTATATTTCAATCATTTCCGAGTTATTTCTATAAAATGTTTGTTCTCACTAGGCGTTAAGCCTAAAACTTCTTCTTAAATGACTTGTATAACATGTCCCTTTAGCGATGGGTCTCACAAGGTTTGAGGGACGAGCGTTGAGACGTTATGGCATCTTTTGGATTAGGTCTTTTGGACATGGCATACAGGAAAGATAGATCTTTTGGGAGATTGAGTCGACAACCTTTATAATCTAGATATCATTGTTTAGATTAGTATGTTGTTGACCTAAATGTCCATTTATAGAAATTGTAAACGCTATTACTATATTTTCCCTTTTTGGGTGATTTCCGTCTATTCATGTTGTCCTATTTCGTAAGTTTTTAAGGTTTAAATTTACCCCTATTTTTAGGGTGTTACAAGTTGGTATTAGAACTCTAGTTTAAGTGAACTAGGTATGAATGTAAGATGCCTAAACTTAAGTTGAGGTATTAAGTTATGATTTGTAAGGATTAGGTAGAACTCCTAAGATAAGATGGTCTTAGAGTCGATGGAATTGCACTAATTGAGAATTGTAATGATGGTGACGAGAATTCTTGTGTACGATATGTTCATAATTTCACTTAGCTAATGCTATTATAAATGTGTTGTTACGTGAGCACGCTTGACTTACTATTGCTATGATGATTGATGAATGTAGTAGTACGTTTCTTCGTGTTTAACTCTTATAACATATTCCTTACCCTCATTCTCGTGTATGTGGCAAACTAAAATGGTAAGCACGCGAGGTAGACCACGTAACCGTGTTGATGGGCACGAGGCAACTGCTTCTACGACCAACCAGAAAGGATTGAGACAACGGTAATCCCGCTCGTACCACCATTGTTAGGTGGAGGGCCCGAGGTTATACCAAGGGTTGACTTAGCTTCATCCAACCCTGTCATTCCTGAAGTAACCTCTCAGTCGGAGATGATGGCCAGCATGATGTTGCTGATGAACGAAGCTATGGCCAGGCAACAAGAATTCCTACAGAAGGTAATCAAGGACAAAGATGTCAGCAACCGTAGGAATGAGACGGTCTCCGAGAATGTGGTAACAGTGGGAGGATTCGGGGGTACCAAAAATGTGATCCCTATTGAGGAGCCCGTGTTTAATGACGTGAGGTAAGGTAGGAGGGATTGCTCCTAAAAATCCTTGGAAATCAGGTTTCCCCCATCATCGCAAGATGTTTTTGGACCATAAGGTCCTTATATAGTTATTGGGCACACTTTACCTTTCTAAATCTTTGAAAAACTATTTATTTATATTTCAATCATTTCCAAGTTATTTCTATAAAATGTTTGTTCTCACTAGGCGTTAAGCCTAACAACTCTTCTTAAATGACATGTATAGCAGGTTCCCTTAGCGGGGGGTCACACAAGGTTTGAGGGACGAGCGTTGGGCCGTTATGGCATCTTTTGGATTAGGTCTTTTGGAGATAGAGTACAGAAAAAATAGATTCTTTTGGGAGATTGATCCGACAACCTTTATAATCTAGATATCATTGTTTAGATTAGTATGTTGTTGACCTAAATGTCCATTTATAGAAATTGTAAACACTATTACTATATTTCCCTTTTTTGGGTGATTCCATCTATTCATGTTGTCCTATTTCATAAGTTTTTAAGGTTTAAATTTACCCCTATTTTTAGGGTGTTACAGATTTCTATTGTAAAAGGCCTATTCTTTGGTTTAGCAATCATATACATTAATTACTTGCCTGAGAGAAGAGTAGGCAACGACATTGTCACGTAGGGAATCAGGACCATATAGATAACTATATTCACCTTGACAGTTGTGGTTGTAAATATCATGTTGTTGTTTATCTACTTGTTTCTTACATGGAAGGTCGATTACCAGGTGCAATGAGCGAAACTGTTCATGTGTTAGTTTTTTTCTCTGAAAATGTTACATCTTTTGCTATTGCTTTTGTGTTGAAATTGTCATTTGAAATGAATCTGGTTTTTAGCCACCCTATGCTCTTGATATATGCCTAATATATATCTTTGCAATATTTCTATTGTTTGTATAATTTTGATTTAGTTGCTTCTATTGGCATGTAAAACACCTCATATACTCTTCTAAAATTTTAAAACTATAGATTCCAATGTGCCTCAGCACCTTCAACAACTTAGCTCATGTTTGCCCCATGATTTTTAAGTAAAATATTCAAAAAAGGTAGACTCCACCCTCTATAGCACCCACATCACACTGGTCCCAGAACCATCATGGAGAGGTAAATCACTGTGAGTCCCAATAAGTGGCACTACAAAAAATAAGACTTTCACCGATGGAAAAAATCCGTCGGTAATCCATCACTAAAAGTTGGATCGATTGGTAATAGTTTGTAGGAAGAAATGTCATGGGAAAAGGGATCACTGATGGATTACGGATGGACACCTTTACCAACGGATGACCGACGGATCTGATCACCAAGACGGATATTTCCCATGGATTATCGATCGTTAAAAAAAAATAATAACCACCGACGGAAATCCGTCGATGATAAGTCGGTAATTTTTATTTAAATTTCATTTGACATTTTCTATTTGTATAATACATATTTATATATGTACCGGCCGCAAAGCAGTATAATGTAATATTTCATGTAAACCGAGACTGAATAATTAATGAAAAGTTTATAAGTAAAACACAATCTAAAACATCTGGCATAAACCAATAATGTTAGACATAACAAACATATGACCATTGAACATACACAAGTCATCTAAAACCTAAACCAATAATCATCAAAATCATCCTCGATCCAACTTGCTTTACAACATGATAAAACGACCCTGGCACAAAATTTTGAGAAACTTATTGGAGGTACAAAAGTTATATATGATGTGATACGAACACAATGCACCTTGGATACCAAGAAATGAATGGAAAGACAAAACCTGGAAAATTACTTTTTAGAACATAGAAGCATTTCAACCTCATACATTGTACCCTCATATATAGATGTTTTAAATCAATCGGTATGAAAAGATACATCTTTTGTATCACATATTCCTATCTGCCAACCGATTTGCTCAAAAGACAAACCCCAATGCATGTTCCTACCCTAAGTCTAGAGTTTATGGTACGGTCCCTTGCCTATAATTCCCAACAACCTATAGCCCTATATAAGTTTTCCATATGCTTATACAAATATGCATATATTGTCCCAACATCCAAAGTTAACAACCGAAGAAGCTGAATATGAAGCCTCTCTGTCGTGAGAAACTTAACGCCAACCACCTAACACTCAATGCAACATCACATACAGTTTTATCACACAATGTGGGAGCAACGGATTAGGTCCACCATGTCAAAATGAATAACAATGGAATGGCAAAATCAACTACATCTTTTAAAAGCTCAAGGGAACGAAAAAATTAAAATGTAATTGATATGATGCGAGAGCTTAGTACATATATGGTAATATTTTTGTTTGAAAATGTAACCGGAAAAATTTAAATGAATAGCGGTTCAATATTCAAAATCTTGCAACAATGACCTACTATAAAAATGTGCCATCTTTCATATTTAAAAGATATAGAAACAAGCACAAAAATTATCTAGTTCTTTAATAGACAACTTATCAAGATTTAATATGTTTTTAACTTTTGTTTGGTTCTAGATGATATTTGAAAGGCGGGCCGACTCGAAATCTTAGCTAAGGAAGAAGGGGAGTTGTAAAATTTGCCCTATCCAGGTGCAGGTGCAACTAATGAATGAAATTTGACAAAGTGAAAAAAGCTCCATTTTGTTAAAAGTAAACCCCAATTCATGGAGCTTTCTTCAGTTTACCACCAATATATACAATACAACAATCAATAATTTACTGTTTATATTGCTTGCAATGCTAGTTATTCTAAACACTTTGTAATAATACAAACACACTCACTTTTATGGACATATATATATATATATATATCCTCCTACAAATATATGACATCTTCATTAAACCAATGCTCATTCCATTTGTATTCAATTTCAAGTTATATTGTACAAGTATTTAATGCACATAAACCAACCAAGATGCTTGAAAAAGTCAGAACATCGTACCTGATCAATGTTTACCCAAAACTCCTAAATCTATAGATTATGGATCCACAAACCAAACGAAAGCCATGCTCATGACTTATACCCATAAATCTGAAAGCTTACCAACTAAACATATTAAATACAATAATGATACTCTAAACAAGCACAAATTCAAATTTATAATCACATTTATCCCAATAAAATAAAATATGTGGCAAAAAAAATTGTAACTTAAAAAATCTGGCAGAAATCAAATCCATGGTAGAAATCGAACAAACAGATAAATACATCAAGAAAAAATCCATACCAGAAAAGGAACAAAAAAAACAGAGATGGAGAATAAAGTCTGAAAAGAGTTGAAATTTTAGAATCAAGTCTGAAATCGTAGAAAAAGTCGAGCAAAAACTTGAAATCGAGTCTAGAACCGTAGCAAAATCGAGCAAAAATCAGATGCTTGAACAAAAGTTGAGTTTGAAATTGTACCTGAAATAGTTTAACATATGAGAGAGCAAGGTTGATGTGAGCTTACTTCTTTTACTCCAAGCGTAGGTTGAGAAGGTTGTTGTGGTGGTCGTCGAGCGATAAATCATAGTGGGTGAAGGGGGTCAGTCAATTTCATAGTGAAAACGGGGGGGGGGGGGGAGGGGAGAGGTGGTAGTGGCAGTCAATTGCAAATATGGTGGTAGTGGATGGATTCGTGGATTGAGAGCACCTACATAAGACTTGGAAAGGACTTGCAAAACAAATTGTGATGACACATATACTTGACACTTGCAAATATTGAAAGACCAATTGCAATTCACATCACCACCACATGAACTTTTTCATCCTTCCTCAGACCATGGAGAAGTACAAAGACGCGCCTATCCAGGATGTGTACATGCATACCGTCGGTTTAAACTTTTTGGTAAGTGGATTATTCATTTGTCTTACTTGTTTTCATAATTCCTTTGATAAATAACATATGTCTTGTTTTGTAGGACTTTCAATCATCCCTAGCCCTTCATCAGAAAATTAAGAAGGTTCAGGTGGTAGCACAGGCTTCTCTGAAGAAGGTTGAGGACGTAGAGAAGGCTAAGAAGGTAGCCGAAGCATGTCTAAATGACGCATTGATCAAGCTGGAGGTCGAAGGTCATGAGAAGACGGTGCTACGTGCTCGATTGAGGGAAACCTTCGACAGGGTCGATGCGGATGATGTGAAGAAAAAGGCGACTAGTGTCACTCTAGTCGAGAATGAAAAAGAGGTTAGAGCCCTTAGATCGTCTTTAAATGATGCGTATGACAAGATCACCAAAGCGGATTTAGAGGCCTTGGAAGCTTTCGCTCGTCTTAGAACGAGAGAATCTATTATGCGTCAACACTTAGCGGGTAAAAACCCTCTGAAGGATGTTGAGGATGAACTCATCTTTTTCTTAAAGAACTTCGGAAATGAGGATGACCTACAAATCTGATGAAGAAGATGAGGTAATTGAGGAAGATCTTGCAACCTTCGAGGTTATCCCTGCTGAGGAAACCCAAGTCTCCTCTCCTCAAGCCTAGAAGTTTTTGTATTTTTTATTTTTGGTCGTCCGTTGGGGTCGAGTTTTAACACTTGTAATATTTTGACTATTAATGAAAAATTTTTATTTCCATTTCCTCGAATGAACTAGCTTACGAACTGTGTCGCACTATTTATTTTACATTAATATGATCGAGGAAAAATTCCTAAAACAGGCGACCTCAAAAGAAAAACTTTTTGTAAGCAGGCCTGTAAACGAACCGAACGTTCAACGAATCGTTCGGCAGCAAGTTCGTTTATGTTCGTTTATTTAATAAATAAAGATAATGCCTCCATATTTTCAAAGCGAAGATCACGGCAGCCAACTCTAGATCGTGAGTAGGGTAGTTCACTTCATATGGCTTGAGTTGTCTAGAGGCATAAGCAACAACCTTTCCATGTTGCATTAAAACACATCCGAGACCATTTTTAGAAGCATCGCTATATACTTGGTATCCTCCCGTTCCCGATGGCAAAGTGAGCACTGGCGCAGAAACCAACCTCTTTTTTAACTCTTCAAAGCTTTTCTCTTGATCAGCTTCCCACATAAACTTCACACCCTTTCGTAGCAATCGGGTCAAAGGCAGTGCTATAGAGGAAAACCCTTCAACAAACCTCCTATAGTAACCTGCAAGTCCCAAAAAGCTTCGCACTTCAGTCACTGTAGTAGGTCTTGGCCAATTAGTCACGGCCTCAACCTTTGCAGGATCTACCGTAATACCCTTAGCTGACACAACGTGACCCAAGAATGCCACCTGTTCGAGCCAAAATTCGCATTTAGAAAATTTAACATACAACTGCTTGTCTCGTAACGTTCCCAAAACAATGCGCAAATGGTTTTCGTGCTCCTCCTTAGACTTATAAAATACAAGTATATCATCAATAAATACGATGAAAAACTTGTCTAAGTATGCATTGAATACCCGGTTCATCAGGTCCATAAAAATGGCTTGAGCATTGGTCAGGCCGAAAGGCATCACCAAAAATTCATAATGGCCGTATCTAGTGCGGAAAGCGGTCATTGAAACATCTTGCTCTTTTACCCTCAACTGATGGTATCCTGACCTTAGATCTATCTTCGAGAAGTATTTAGCTCCTTGAAGCTGGTCAAACAAATCATCTATACGAGGCAACAGATACTTGTTTCTGATGGTGACCCAATTCAATTCCCTGTAATCGATACATAGCCTCATCGAGCCATCTTTCTTTTTCACGAACAATACTGGAGCACCCCAAGGAGACACACTCGGCCTTATGAATCCCCGCTTAAGGAGCTCTTGCAATTGTTCCTTAAGTTCTTGCAATTCTAACGGCCCCATTCTATACGGTGCTTTCGAGATGGGTTCCGCCCCAGGGATCAAATCTATAGTGAACTCGACCTCACGAACTGGTGGTACCCCCGGAAGTTCATCCGAAAATACATCAACGAATTCTCTGACAACTGGTTGGATTTCAGGGGAACGCTCTTCCACAGACGTATATCTAACTGATGCTAGAAAACCTTGACATCCGTGAGAAAATAACTTTTGAGCTTTCAAGGCAGATATAATCTTCACTCCTCTTTTTGGTTGAGACCCTTGATATACAAAATCAGGCTTCTCTTTATCACCGAAGATTACCTCCTTAGTTTGGCACTCAATTGTTGCTCGATGCTTAGACAACCAGTCCATACCCAAAATAACATCAAAATCGGTCATAGTAATGGGCAGTAAATCGGCTTCACAAATCTGGTCTCCTACCTTTAAAGGACACCCTTTATATTCTCAGGATATAACAACTGAATTACCCAAAGGAGTGGCAATAGATCAAGGAGATTCTAGCAATGTATAAGGAACTTTAAGACGGCTAACAAAAATCAAAGAGACCATGGAATGGGTTGCCCCCGTATCAAATAAAGCATAAACATCATGTGTGCCAATCGAAAGAATTCCCGAAATCATACCTGAATTTGCTGCCTGAGTAGCTGATAAAGCAAACACCCTGCCTCTACTGGTTGTCTTTGAGTCACTGCCCTTATCGGTACGAGAGTTCTTGCAATCCTTTGCCAAGTGTCTCACCTGACCACACAAAAAGCAAGCTCCCGTAGCCCTATAACAAACATTCCCAGGATGGCGCCTTCCACAAGAATTACATTGAAGGACTGAATCATGATTCCCCTTGTCGCCTGGATTTTGTGAACGAGTCTGATTTTGCCCTTGCCCCTGACCCTGCTGATGATAAGACTGTCTCTGACCCTGATTCTGGCCTTGTCACTGTCCCTGACGCTTATTACTATTTTGACCCCACTGATTTCCCCGATTACCTCCTTGATGCTGATTTTGTTGCCCCACCTGGTGAATCTGTTGACCATCCCGACTTCTTTTCTTACTCCCATATGATTTGGATGCCAAGTAGTCTTACCGCTCCATTTCAATATTCTTGGCAACATTTGCCGCCTCTGCCACATCAGTAAACTTGTCATTGATCAGCTTAGAACGATACCTGTAATGAATAGACCACTTAAACTTTTCTGCCTGCTCAAATGCTGTCCCGGCTATCTTGCAAAACCTGCTAGTCTCACGAATCTCGCCAGATATTCTGATATAGACTCGTCATCCTTCTGGCGGATTGAGTTATATTCTCTCACAAACGCACTCTTATCCGCAATTGAGAAATACTGTTGATAGAATGCTTCACGGAACTCCACCCAAGAAAGAGCATCTACATACTCATTACCTTTAGCTTGCTTGATCGCGTACCACCATCTATGAGCATCACCTTCAAGTTTGTAAGTTGCCAGTGTTGGGACCTGAAGAAAAGCTTAAGTGTTTAATGCTGCTAGTACAGAATTACTACTGCCAGAGGAATTCAAGTTTAATACTGCTAGGTATTACTGCTTCTAGTAGAATTAATGCTGCTAGTCAAAGTTAGTGCTGCTTGAACAAAGTTAGTACTGCTTAGCTAGTTAGTACTGCTAGAGGTTAGTGCTGCTTAGTAGTTAATGCTGCCAAGTTTGAGTTAATACTTCCAAGGTGATTAATGCTGCTTCTGAGATAATGTGAAGATAATGTTGAAGAGATCGGGTCTGGTGATAAACATGGAAAGCTTGAAGATAATTATGAAGATTATTTTGAAGATCTTTTTATTCTTTTGTAATTATCTTTATCTTCAGTATATGTATAGAATTGTTTTAGAATAGTTAGAATAACAGTTTATTCTAAGTTTTTGTTTTAGAGAGATAATCAACCTCAAGGCATAGTTCCTAATTCTAGAGAAGTAGAATTCGTCTTGAAAGAGTTTGTTCTTCAAGATTGAGGTTGTGTGTGTAATCTTGTGATTTAAACCATTCAATACAAGTTTACAAGTTATTCATCATATTTACTGTTTGTTTATTGTTTCATTGAATATCAAAGTGTTATTCCGCAAACTCCTTTGATATTAGTTTCTGAGAATTTATTCTTGTTAAGAATTCGATCCTGACAGTCAGTTTCACCTTATGCACTTCCGGGCAGCCAAGAACCTCAAAGATCTTTTGTATGTGGGCAATCCAGTTTTCTACATCAACTGGAGTCAGTGCCGAGCTAAAGGACAGAGGCTTCTGTTTCTGAAATCTTTCAAGCCACACATGAATAGCCCAATCCGGTGTTTCCCCACTAGAACCTCTAGTCTGATTTGGATTACCGCCCCTCGGTGCTTCTGGATTCTGCTAAAGTCCTCCAGTATTATGCTGTTGAGCTGCCCCAACTGCTTGGGTCACAATAGTAGGCAACAAACTTGAAACCGCCTGATTCACCTCTGCCAAAATCGTTGGGTCTACACCACTCTGATTAACATCTGAATTAGGGTTTATGGGGTCTCCCCCTAAAGTACTACCACGTCTGTTAGCTACACGTTGCGATCGACGAGCCATCCTAAATTAAAAGAACAAAAATATCACGTATAATAAATAAAAGAAAGCAATAAAACTAAATGAAATAAACTCTAAACCCAATTCTACCCAACACTCACAGGTCAAACCTATTTGGCTTTCTACAAGATCAAACCTAGGGCTCTGATACCATAATTGTAACACCCCCATTACAAAGGAAGGGAGGTTACATCAAACATAACAACGGTTATAAAGAACTCCCAAAATAAAGAGTCTCCAATAACGAAATAATATCGTCCAAAAAGTTAATTCTAAAACCCCCAATAATTAAATTCCAAAACATAACCTTTACCAAAACTAGTCTAAAAACAAATGAAATAACTAGATAATGTCTAAAATGGCAATAAATGTCTTGAAACCTTTTTACGATCAAGAGCTTTATTTACTTCTCTCACGATGCCTTAGCAACCCCCTGATCACCTTCCGTGAGAAAGAAAAAGAAACACGGCTGAGCCAAATGCCCAGTGAACGGATATATAATAACAACGAACAAAAAAAATAATACCACAATGTAAGAACTGATCTCAAGATATTAGGCATAATGGATTCAAAATTTTAGCGAAGACGACAATTAACAACTTCAATAGATAACATGCGATGGAACAAAATCTTAAAGAACCCACAATATCATAATAAAACAAATAACGTATGATAGGTTGAATCGAGCTCAAAAACAAAACATATACACTTGCATATCTACCGACGTGACAAGTGTCAGACATATGGCCACACATGCCCGTACGCTGGACTGCAGATCCACACGTACTAATGTGAGATACGGTGTTGGGCACTACACCGACACTCACCCTACAACAAATAACATATGCTAGGGCCGACCCATACGCCTCCTAAATCAAATCTCCGTCACACCAAAAATAGCTCTCACAAGAGCACAAAAGAGGAGACGCCGTGGTCTAATCACACCGCCACGGTTAGTGTCACGTCATTGGTGCCACAATAACGTGCCTATGGTACCCCCATAGGTGGTTAATAGCTCGATTTGTATCCAGAATTTAAAATTGTCACAACACATGCGACATAACAAAGTTATAATAAGCTTATTTAAACGGTGCCAATGCCAAGTATAAAATTATCCATAATCTTTAAAATGATCTCAAAAGACTAGGAACAACAAATTGCCAATGTCAAATCAACCCAAACATCAAATATTGTTCGCTAACGAAAGTGGAATAAGTCACATTTAATTAACGGTGATTCTACAAATAAGCATCGATTGAGGTTGAACCTCTAAGAATATCAAGAACCAATAGATACGACTCGAAAGACGTTAGAGTTTTATGTACGTTGATACGAATAAAGCCAACGCAATCGAACCAAAGTTACGTATGTATATATATATTATATATATATATATATATATATATATATATGGTCAGGTTCAGGGGAAAACCTCAAAAAAACAGAAAACTGAAGAACACCCTGATAGCCCTTCATCTGGACGGTATGCACTTGTGTATACAAGTAATTTGTAAATGCACACGTGTATATGCACAAGTGCATAATGCACTTCTGCATAAAAACCAAAAAAACAACATAATTACCTGTATGCACAAGTGCATACCGTCCAGATAGAAGACTACCAGAGTGTTCTTCAGTTTTCCGTTTTTTTTAGGTTTTCCCTTGAACCTCCGTCTATATATATATATATATATACATACATACCTACACACATACAAATCAAATCAACAAATACCAACAAAAATAAGGTAAGGAATCCATAAAATATTTACCAATTTCGACATCAAAAATATATGTTTAGGACAAGATGATTTTACAAGGATATGTGATAATGGACAATTACGAGTGAAAGATGATACGGAATGAACCAGCCGAATAAACATGGATCAAGTAATTCGAGTCAAACGGAAGCATAAGAGTTTGAAAACTTTCGTAATTAATTCAACGGAATGAAGAGATTTAGGAATCCGTACCTTAAGACTTCACAAAACTTATTAATCGCCGACCGTCTACTTCTTTAATCCCGACCTAAAAACACCGAAAAACTTATAATTAATCCTACTTGACGATAACACGACCAAAATCTACTATCAACGGCCCAAAAATAACAGCAAAATCGCCTAATAACCGACTAATAAATAGTTAAAATACAGCAGCAAAATACGGCTAAAAACGACTAAAACGCAACAGCAAAATACGGCTAAAAAGACTAATAAATGGCTAAAAAGACAACACCGAAATCGACTAATAAATGGCCCAAAAACGCAGCAACGATTTCGACTAAAAATGACTAAAACGCAGCAGCTAAAATACGGCTAAAAACCATTAAAATGCAGCAGCGATTTCACTAAAAATCGAGCCGTTTTGATCCGTTTTTCCGGCGATTTGCAACTCTCTTATGCAATAACACAACGACAACCATAACTACAAATATTAAACGTAACTAGGACAATTTTAAGGTGAAAAGGGCAGATTTTGGGGTTCTAAAAACGATATTAAGGACCTAATGCTGCTGCCATTTGAAGTTAAATACCAAAACGGTGACTTTCGAGCCATCGAAACGACTCGGTTTCTAGCCCCAAACAGCCCCCAAACTCCTATCCAATCACTAATCGCATAACTTCGGAGTGAGGACAAAAGCTTACCTGAAAACGACGATGATCCAACGAACTTCGTTTGCCTTGCCACCGATTTCTCTCCCACCCTCTCAATCGATCATTCCCAAGTTGGTTCTTCTCTATCGATCACAATGAGTAGTGGGTTAGGGTTTAATGAGGCCGATCAGAATGATACGTCCACACTAATCCAATTTCTAAGTAATAAATTTAAGTGGGTTATGCAAATATAGCCCCTCATGAATGATCAATTCTCCAATTTAACCCAACTTCAATTTTATTTACTTATTTATCCTTTCTAATCAAAACGTACAACACCAAGAATGTTTTTTTTTGCACTTTAATACACATATATACATATATTATATATATATATATATATGACGGGTATTATACTTTATGTAAGACTTTAATTATTTGTTGATGGTTCAATCTATAAATGTATTTCAATTATGGACTTGTAGTAAGAGATTTTATTATCCTTTAAGGTATTGTTGAAAATTTTAAACTAGTCGCTCTTTCCAAATTTGAGGGTGTTACAATAAACCTAACACTTGTTTTCTTAAATGATATGTATATTCAGGTTCTTTAGGCGGTGGGGCTTCCAGGGCTTGAGGGGAGTGTGTGTTTGCCTCTTGTGCATTTTTTGGAGTTGATAGTTTTGATTAGCAAGCGATACTTGGAGACAACATTCTTTTGGAAATGATAGCAACACCCGTCCTTAATCTAGCTAGTTTAGTTGAGATTAGTAGGTTGTCGTTTATCATTCATTATAGCTTTGTAAACACTTTTACAATTCCCTTTTTGGGTGATCATTATATATTTTGTAGAATTGTGTTCATTAAATTCAGGTTTTAAATTACCCCATTTTTGGGGTGTTAAATGCATATACATATTATTTATCATGAATATACTACAAGAACTTTCAAAACCCCTTGATCAAGTTAGTTTTTTTTTCTTTACTAGATTGTCGATTGATCTTGATGAGTTCCCGATTCGTCTCTATAAGTTCCCGATCCATCTTGATAAAAGCTAAGAGTGGTAGGTTATGGTTTTACAAAACAAACACATAATAAATCAATCGATAGTTTCGCAATCGGTCTCGATGAAAAATGAAGGTGGTAGGTTATGATTTTACACACATAACCACAAACCAAGTCAATGGATGAGTTATTGATTAGTCTCAATTGGGCTCGATCGGTCCCAATGGGTTCTCTATCGGTCTCGATGGTTTCTTTAGTGGTTTAGATGGTTTCCCGGACCAATATCATTTACCTTATTGATTGTGCATCGTGAGGACCAAGAAGCTTACCCGGTAAGAGACAAGGGAAGGACCAAGAGTCTTACCCGATAAGTGTGGAAAATGACTCTTACCTGCTAAGCGCTTACCAGGTTTAAAATGCTTACAAACAATCCATTTTCATGGCCAAGGATGTTACACGATAAGGTAAATGGAGGTGAATCTCTTGCCGTTAAGCGCTTACCCAGTAAGAATTTGGTAAATGACCCCTAAGTCAATAAATGGATTCTCGATCGGTCTCGATAAGTTCTCAATCGATCTCGATGGGTTCTCGTTCGGTCTTGATGAGTTCTCGCTCGGTCTCAATGAGTTCTCGCTCGATCTTGATGGGTGTTGGATATGGTTATGAAGAACGTGGTGCCAGGTTATGTACTTATGACGTTGAAAAAAGTGTTGAAGAAGGTGATCATGTCGAGTTACAAACTTATTGTGTCGAGCTATTGTACACACCTAAATGTACATGAATATTCATAATGAATGTTACACATATATATCATTTCACGTAAAAAACGGTTAAAACGAAGAAAAAAAACTATATCGAGATGGATATCATATCGAAGAGAATGAAATTCTCGTTTTTTGATGTAATTCGTTTGATTAAAATATTAGTATTTTTTTAAGATAATATAGTTAAAAGATTAAGGTGGTAAAAGTTTTTCATTAAAAAAATAAAAGAAAAAACACATAATTAAAAGTGTGTATGATTGAAATTTACTTCTTTTTTTCCCCATAATCATTTTAAATAATAATTTTAATTAAAAACTTTATTTAGGCTATGTTTGGCAAACTAGCTGATAAGCTAACTGATGAAAAATGTACGTTTGACAAAAACTACCTTATACGCATGCAAAATTACCAAAAATGACATCTAAAAAAATAATCAATTACAATATTTAATAATATAATTAAAACAAATTTATAGTAATATTAATTAATACAAATAAGGTAGTAAATAATATAATATGTTAATTAAGAGAATTTAAAATTTATTATATACATATATATATATTATAAATTTTGAATTTTAAACCAAAATTTAAAAAAAAAATCTACATTTAACTTATGATTTTAAATAACCTTTATATATAATATGGAAAAAATAATCAAATAATAATTACAAAAATGATAATTATTGATAACTAAAATATATTGATCAATATTAAAAAAATTGATACAATTATCAATAATTCTAAATACTTAAAAATTAATATCAATGTATAATTAAAATTTATGTTATAGTTTTTAGATAATATTAATTAACATTTATTAATTAATAATAATAAGTTTTAATAATTAATATTTATTTATAATTAATAGTTAATATATAATAATGAATATTAATGAAGACATAATTGGAATAATCACAAAAAGCTCCTCTCATAAGCTACTCCAAGTAGCTTATCAAAAAACTAGCTTATGTCCATCCAAACATGTACTCAGAAAATAAGATAGCTTATAAACTAGCTTATTTTTGCCAAACGATGCCTTAATGTGAATTATAGGATCAAATAGAGATGGAGGGTCAAGATTTGTCCCTTGATTAAAAAATTGGTTTTCATTTGAACTTTTTTTTTTCTCTCTCTCTTTATATATATATATATATATATATATATATATATATATATATATATATATATAGGGTCAGGTTTAGGGGAAAACCTCAAAAAAACGAAAAACTGAGGAACACCTTGGTAGTCATTGATCTGGACGGTATGCACTTGTGCATACATGTAATTTGTAACATGCATTTGTGCATATGCACAAGTGCATAATGCACTTGTGCATAAAAACCAAAAAACAACATAATTTATCTGTATGCACAAGTGCATACCGTCCAGATGAAGGGCTACCAGAATGTTGTTCAGTTTTTCGTTTTTTGAAGTTTTCCCTTGAACCTCCGTCTATATATATATATATATATATATATATATATATATATAGTTAAATATTAATATTTCCTTTAAAATGTTACCATATATGTCATATAATAATGCGTAATTTAATTTTCCTCTATATTTATCGAGTGTAAAACAGTTCACCATGATTAAATGAGAAATAATACGAATAAGAAAATAAATACAACAAAAAATGTTGTCTTATATTTTTTATATTATTATTTAAAATGTTATATTATAATTGTATTTAGAATAATATCACAATGTTTACTAGAACAAATTAGAAAATAAAAACCATATTTATGAACTTATATTATACTTATATGTTTAAGGTTTAATAATATTATTAGTAGATTAAAATAAAGGGAAATTGGCTCAAATAGCCACATTATTCTGTCAATTGCATCTCCTAGCCATTTCTCTCCCAGATTGACCAAAATAGACCTAGGTCCGCAATGGCGGACCTGCAGGTCCTCTACCTTCGCCATGGCGGAGCTGTCGTTGAGTGAGATAGTGACACGTGACGAAATGGCGGACCTGGGTCGGGTGGCGGACCTACCGACCCGACCCGTTGCGGACCTGGCTTGGATCGACAATTTTTTTTGTCTTTTTCTGCATGGTAGCGGACCTGCAGGTCCGCCATTGCGGACCTAGGTCTATTTTGGTAAATTAGGGAGAGAAATGGCTAGGAGATTCAATTGGCTAGGTAATATGACTATTTCAACCAATTTCCCTAAAATAAAACTTTTGTTTTACCATTTATCTATTACTCGCTCTTTTAATGGGTAAGATATGGATATGAAGAAGAGTTTTATAAGAAAGGTAATTAGCTGTTTTTTTACCCGCTATTTTAAATAAATATGATAACGGAATAATCCTTACCGTACCTGTTGCCAACCCTAATTTCAATGGTGACACCAAATCTTGCCTCAATTTTAATGTAATGAATAGTAACACTAAAATTGGCTTAACAATATTCATTTATACCAAATTTACACCAATCGGAAAGATAAAAAATTATATACTTGGAATCTTACATTTTAGTGTATGATTTAGGAGGCGTTTGGTTCATTTTAAATGAAAATGAGAATGAAGAAGGATGAGAATAGAAATAAATTTTTTGTTAGTTTCCGATGTATATTAATTATACATATAATATTATAAAGTAATCAACGAATGATTAAGAACTCGAATACAAAGAAAGTAGAAGAAGATTTCAAACAGAAGCTGAGGCTCGTGTGTAACACGATTCTTTTAAACAGATTCGCCTTCTGTTCCCAGGGTACAACAGTGTCGGAGATCTTATGCAGTGGAGAGGTTTAGAAAGTTGTGTGTTGTCTTGTGTAGTTTGGAATGCACCCAAACCCCTTCCTTTTATATATTGAAAAAGGAAACCAACATTGTTTCATCCACATTCCAGTGCATGGCGCGGATAGCTTACGAAAATCTCAATCGGCACCCCCTACAAGCGGGTAGGTGTTGGAGTAAAACCAATCAAAGGAGTTTGTAAGCCCCTCACACTTTCATGGTTATAAACCATAAAACTTTTACTCCTCCTTCCTGTGTGGGATACTTCCCAAACCTACTTGATTTTTTACTAAGTTCATTCCAAATATTCAACTTTGAGTATCGATATCTTATTCACACACACTCCGTTTTGGACACATGATATATCGTTTCGAAGCTCTCATATAGGAGAACACAAACCCACTAAGAGTTAATTATATATAACACATATATATGTATTTAAATGTGTCCAAAGTTAATAAAAACACATATTTTTACTAAATTTTCTAACAATTTTCATTCTTCCCAAATTTGGTCAGATATGATAATAAATGAGTGTGGGGGGTAATGAACCCTATTACATTATATCAAACTAAATCACATTATTCATTATCATTTTCATTTCTTATTTATCAATATCTCCAATCAAACGTCTTGTCAGTATTATCCATTGTAGAAGATTTATTGTTTGCACGAAATTTATACTTAATTTTTATAGATTTAATATAAATTTTGATGTTTGCCGTTAAAAATATATATATATATATATAAATTTTGATGTTACCAATTAAAGATGTCCAAGTTGGTTTCGATTTTTCTAAAGTAAAATAATAAATTAAAGAATTTTTAGTTGAATATGGGTAAAATTAGAAAATAGAAGGATTCTTGTGCCAAAGTTACACGTTTCGTGGGGCCATTATGGACAAATTCACACCATTTTCGCACTCATTCTTCATCTCCTTTATAGATGGTTGCTTCCGTAAGCACAATTTATTCATTTGAAATTACACATATACCCTTTCCAACCACATGATAGAATCAATAAATAAGTAGTTATTTTAAACGTGTTGTAGGATAAGTGTGCCATCGTCTAAAGAATATGACGATAGAGATAGAGATAGAGATAGAGATATAAATAAATATATCAGAGTTAGATTAAAACTGAAATATCTACTAACTATCTACTTGTAACTCCACCCTATTTAAAGGACTTATGATTAATGAGAATTATAGATTTCTTCTCTCTGTCTTATTGTTATTCTCTCCATATTGTTGTTTCATTTGTTTTTCCCTTTAACACGTTATCAGCACGTAAGCTCAATCGGTTAGTTCGACAATCAAATTTCGGGTTTCCACCTTCATAAATCTATCCCTCCGTCGATGCTACAATCCAAGTAAGAATTCTTACACACGTATAATACTTATGTGGCGTAATATTCATGTCATAAACCGTAAATCTGTCTCGGTTAACTTTCTGTTTTGAAAATTTATATGCATATTGGCTTGTTTTTAAAAGTGTTCGCTTTTGAGTCTCGAAGTAATTTGTTATGTATGTTGTGTTTTGTTGGTTATATTTTATCATTTATTCCAATTGAATCAATATATGGATAAGTGGATATAAATGAATGTATGAAGTTCAAAGACATAATAGAACCCTAAATCTAATAATTAGCTAACAAACATTAAAATATTGGGCTTAGACGATGTTTGGCCGGAATTTTCTTTTATCATTTTTTTGTTGGGTTATAAGCCGCGGTTGTTAGACATCAATAAGAGATAAATTAAGTTTTTTTTCCACCTTCAGAATGATTTGAATACCATATGTCTTTTATTATTATATTATTTTTGTTATTAATATTATTATTAATTAAGTGGTTGCCCAATTTAATATTTTTATATAAAATTAAAATGTCATTTGTTTTTATCAAATTAGTATTAATTTATTCATCATATTACATATTTGCTTCACCATGCTAAAAGAAAAAAAAATGGTTCATGGTTATTTTGTTTTAACAATCTATAATTAATTAAAGCTTTACTTATAACTTGTTTTATATATATATATATATATATATATATATATATATATATTTGTTAACGTTATTTAATTCTTTCGAGATTTACTCTTATAATATTTTTTTTTTCATTCTGGGTTGATTAGGATTGTTATTGATATTTGAAAAAAAATTATTTATTTATTGCAATATTTGGTTGTTATGTTACATTAATTTTGATTCAACATATTTTAATTTCATGTGAGTATGATAGTTTTTATGGATATGATAGCATTTATCGTTTTAAACTAATATTAATATTTATTAATGGTTATCCAATTAGTTTACAATTTATTTATTTGTTTATGTTAATATTTAAATATTTATCTTCATTATAATTCATAATCTTAAAATTAATTTTTAGAAGTTACACTTCCAACCCCATAACTTTTGGTATTTGACAAAAGCTCCAAAAATCATATGAAAATGTTAAAATCAAACATTTATCTTGATTGTAGGTTCCTACTCATAATGTTAAACCATATAATTATTTTTTGGAAGTTACACATCCAAACTCATATATTTTGATCTTTACCAAAAACTCCAAAAAATGTTATTAAGGTATTAAAATTGTTTCATATGCCAAACTCATAGTCACTTTTGCCTCTTGCCAAAAGATTCCAAAATACCAATATGATATGAATTTTTTTGACCTCATGTCAAAATTTACCAAATAACAAATGTTATCTATGTATTTCATTGATGAATTAATCGCAATACATCGAAAGGATTTTGTCAAACGGGTGTAAATAGCCCTAAGGTTTGTAGGGATTTAAGAAATCCATGTGATTCCCCTACTACCTGGAAATCCAATAGATTGAGTGATTTCTTTTTCGCAAAAAATTGAAATATTGATGAAGTATTATCAATAAAATTAAAGCATACAAAATCCAATATTGTTATGATAATGAAATTTCATAACCATAATCCATTTTCTTATCAAAAAGAAAAATCATATATTATCCTTTATATATGTAAATGGTTGAAACAACTCATCCCAAAATCAACGTCGTAAACTCAAAATAATCTGAGTATTATAAATGAGTATATAAACCTCATTTTAAAAAGGTACAAGAAAATACCTAAAGTTCATCAACTCCCTATTAACTCTAAAACCAAACTCTTGAAAAGGTACAAGCAAACACCTTCATGTTTTGAGACGACATATAAATCCTAAATTTCAAAGGAATACCTTTACTAGAAACCCCCAAAGAAATGTGGGATGTCTCGAAAGGGATAATCGGGAGTACTCATGAATATGTACTTCCTGAACTAATCGTACAGTGGAATGAAACCCACTTACTCGATTACAAAAAGGTAACTGATGTCAACAAAGAAATGTTATATCCAAAACGCGTCTCAATCTCTGTGGCAAGGAACTCACAGAAGATGACATAATTTTTAACATTATTTCCATCTTTCATATATAAGTAAATAATTATAAGTTGGAATGCAACCTTTAGACAAACTCATCAACCTAATGAAAGTGGTTGAGAGACATAATAAGGTTCTTTCGAATAACACCACATATGTCGGGATAAAGAAAATTCCCGATATCGATAGTGAAAGTGTTAGAGGTGGAAACAACTCCAAAGGATTGTGAGTTAAAAACAATTTCACACATGTGACATTTCTGCACCATGTGGACGAGACCCTATAAAGGGTCAGGGTATTGGTAAGAGTCAGGAAGGATTTTTCAACACCTGGAGTAGGATACAACTACTACCCAGGTGATAATGGACAATCAAATAAGATATGCACTAAAAAGTGCTTCTATCAAAAAGGGAACACGTTGAAAATGAAATATAACATATTTGTTTTCATATTTAATATTGATTATGCATATGTTTCTTTGAAATTAATTTTAAGTACCAAAATTAATTTCTTTGCTAAAGTAAAATCGAATATGTAACCATTATAGATGTAAAGAAATACATCAAAAAAAAAAAAAAAAAATCAATACTCTCCGTTCCGTTTAGGAATGTATCGAGGATAATTGATTTTTTTGACCTATCACACAATCGGAAAAAAAAAGATAGACTAATACTTGTTTTATAATACATCCAACCAAATTACTTAGACGATAGACTGTCACTTTCTTGGTGGAACAAGTTTAATAGGAACCTTGTAAAGATATTCGTATCAAATGGAAATGAAAATGAGCATATATACATAAATTCCAATGAATATGAAAGGAAACATATATCATGGAAACTAATGTGTCAAACTAGTAGATTATTGGGTCA
The DNA here is from genome assembly GCA_954870635.1 of Arctium minus. NCBI lineage: Eukaryota > Viridiplantae > Streptophyta > Magnoliopsida > Asterales > Asteraceae > Arctium > Arctium minus. The sequence goes on from OX941080.1 coordinate 145,546,445, forward strand.
TCGGAACATATTTTGTCACCAATAAAGAAATTTTGGGGGCAATAACACATATATATGTTTCGACATGACCATGTTGGACACCATGGTTATGACATAGTGATCCGTGTATTGCAAAATACACATAAACACATTCTATTTCGAGTGAAAGGCAAAACAAGGTAAATTGCAACTGTTGACTTCTGCAACATAAGAAACAACATTGCTATCATAATATGCCCTATTGAATACATAAAACTTTTGTATATACCCTAAACCTTAGCCAATACATGAATGAGATCGTCCTAAAGCTAAGGACATTATATAAAAAAAATATTCCATTGTTACAACGAATAAAAGGTGATATTTATGGACATAAACATCCAGAATGCGAGCCATTAAAGTACTTTATGGTTCTGGTTTCGACTCGATGAACGCATGTCGTATTATTGTCCACATGAAATATTGCACTCCTAGCACTAGTTATACGTTTAAGGGCTCACCACCCTTATTATTTCATCAAGTCTACATGACTTGGAATGCTGGAGAATTTACATCATAAGGATTTGATGTTAATTGCATATGTATTAGGATCAATGTAGAATTTCCTATACCCCATGTGTATATATAAAATGGTCTCATAGAAGTTGTTATAAAAAAATATGATGACATCTAGAGTATTAGTAATGCGCATCAGTTTACCCACATCTACCTGGGGTTATGCAATTATTATACGCAATTTTTTTGTCGTTTTTAGACCCACTGCTTGCTAACCAGCCTCATGCGTACCAGTTGGTAACTGGATATAAGCCTAATACTTTACATTTACGCATGTTTGATTATATGTGCCAATTGCGCCCCAACAGCGCATCAAAATGGGTCCTTAAAGACGATTTGGTAAATGTTGGATATGAACCCCCAACAATTATCCGCTAATTAGAATATTTGACTAGTGATATCTTTACCGCTAGATTTGCGGGTTGTCACTTTCATGAGACAATCTTCCCGTCGTTAGGGGGAGATAGGAAAAAGGATTTTCCATGGGAACGACAGGAAGTGTCATTGAATATTCTCACTCTGTCTTATTTTGATCCCCAAAACTTCACAACGTAATGTTGAAATCAAACGAATCAGACTCGATACCTGATACGTTTAATATTCCAAAAGTGACAAGATCACATATACGAGCTGCAAATATACTCGCAAGGTTAAAAAGTCCCCAACAGGGGCACAACGCCACTGGAAAGTGCGTTGCAATCACACATAGTGGAGGTGTGGTTGAGGTCGTAGCTACCAAATGGAAGTGGTGGAAGCTACTTGGTTCGATGGATACTATTCTAAAGGAAGAGAATTGTTAGGCACATCCATTTATCATCAATACACAAAACTCTCATGAGATTGTCTCTAATTATAATTATGTCCATGAATCATCACTGGAGGACGCTCCGAAGTTAATATTGATTCTAGAGATGAATATTAATCTCAAATGAACTATGAGAGTATATATGAGTTGATGGACAAATCATATATAATCATTGATGATTTATTCACATATACGATGGCTCATAAGATGATCGAGCACGACGACATCGAACCAGGCTCAGTTGAATAATATCAACAAAGAGCATATTGGCCTAAATGCAAAGAAATAACCCAGAAAGAATTATATTATTTGACAAAGGATCGGATATTTGGTCAGGTAGTGCTAACCTACCAAGTGTAAAGCCCGTAGGACATAACTGAGTCTTTGTCAGAAAGCGTAACGAGAATAATGAAGTCCTAATGTATGAGGCTCTCCTTTGGCGCAAGGTTTCTCACAACGCCCTGGATTGACCATGAGAAGACTTACTCTCTCGTGATGGACGTTATAACGTTATGCTAATTAATTAACCTAATAGTTTCCGAATGACTGGAAATGTAGCTCATAAATGTGGTTACCACATATCTCTACGGGGATCTAGATTTAGAGATATATAAAAGTACTTGATGATATTACATTACCAAAATCAAGTAACTCTAAACCACGAAATGCGTTTGCAATAAAATTGAAACGCCCACTTTATAGATTAAAGCAATCTAAGCGGATGTGGTATACCCGCCTAATGGAATACTTGATTGGGAAAGGATATATAAGAACGATGAACTGTTCTCTTGCGTATTTATTATGGAAAACAAGTTCCAGATTTTCAAAGTAGCTCTATATGTCAATGCTATGAACATAATAGACACTCTTGATGAAATGAGAGGAACCACAAGCTACTTGAAATCTGATTTTGAGAGGAAAGATCTTGGGAAGACTTGGTTTTGTCTAGATATTTGAGCTAGGACACTGAGTTTGTGAAATATTAATTCACCGATCGCATATGTCCAGAAAATAATCAGGCCATTTAATATGGACAAAGCGAATCCGGTTAGCACTCCCATGATCAGTCGAAGTGTCGGATATAAGGAAAGATCCATTTCGTCTAAAGGATGATGACGAAAAATGCCGGGAGTTAGAATTCCCTATCTAAGTAAAATATGCGCATTATCGTACTTAACATAATACACTTGACCATATATTGTATTTCTCAGTGAACTTGTTAGCTAGATTTAGCTCAGCGCCAACGCAAAGTCATTGGAATGATATCAAATTAATCTTTTGGAACCATTGACATGGGTATATACTTTCCCTATAGAAAGAAAAATGGGATTGATAATGGAACTTCAATATCTACTTAGAATGTAAGCAGCAAAAGTACTAGCTCTTATAGAAAAACACCAAACAATGTCTTGGTATGTGTTTGCTGATATTAGGTATCTGTCTGACCCATACAAAGGTTGTTCCCAATTTGGATAAAGAAATACCACAAGGAACACGTCGATTGCTTGGAAGTAAACTAAGCAATCCTTTGTAATTACCTCCTTGAACTAATCCAAGAATATTACTCTCCATGAGATAATAAAATAATGTATATGATTAAGAATTATCATTACATATATTAGAGGAGTTAGTAATTTTGGGTTCAACCAGTATCCTACTTGCCTATATGAAAATAATGCATCATGTATCGAAGAAATGAACATAAGATACATCAGAGGTAATAACACAAAGCATATTCTGCTTAAATTTCTATACAATCAGCAATAAAAGACTCTCCTTTAGATTCAAGTGAATCAAGTAAGGTGTCAAAAGAATGTGACATATTTTACCAAGTCATTACCTAAAACCATATATTGGGAAACGTGTAGAAAGTAAATGGAAATGTTTTCCAAACTCTCTTGATTAATACACGAATAAGGGGGAGTAGTAGACAAAAGGGGGAGTCTACTATATATTTGATATTGGTATGCTGTGATATTTCCTTCAACCAAGGTTTTATTTTTCCCATTGTGTTTTGTTCCTTGGTGTAAGGTTTTAGTGAGGCAACTGTTTATATACCATCATGTTTTCCTAACTCTCAAGATTAAAGTATGAATCTAAGAGAAAACTAGACTGAAGGATAAGTCTACGTATTGCAAAGAAGTTGGTGCGTTGTACTCTTTCCTTCGTCATATTTTTATTTTTTCCCACTGGGTTTTATTTTGGCGTAAGGTTTTAACGAGACAACAACTGTGCACCACCACTCCTTTAACTCGGCACAAGGGGGAGTGTTGTAGGATAAGTGTGCCATCGTCTAAAGGATATGACGATAGAGATAGAGATAGAGATAGAGATAGAGATAGAGATAGAGATAAATATATCAGAGTTAGATTAAAACTGAAATATCTTCTAACTATCTACTTGTAACTCCTCCCTATTTAAAGGACTTATGATTAATGAGAATTATAGACTTCTTCTCTCTGTCTTATTGTTATTCTCTCCATATTGTTGTTTCATTTGTTTTTCCCTTTAACAAAACGCTAAAATATATAAAAACTTTATGAGACACAAATTGTAAAAACATTTTAGATATTTGACCGATTACATATTTTTAGCAAATATTATTTTTAGATAAAAATATATTTTATATACATTTTTTTTAAGCTTTCAATAATTTGTAGACTAATAAAACCAGGAAAAAGAGAGAGAGAGATCCCTCCCCTCACCCAAACCCATAAAAGCACTAGGGGGCAATTTTGTCAATTCACTCTTAACCTCAATTCTTGCACTGAGACAATAACCTTGCATCAGCATAAATACATCTATAATCAAACTATATCCATTGCATTTCAAAGAAATTATAAAAAGAATATATATATATATATAGAGAGAGAGAGAGAGGAGGAGGAGGAGGTCCAAGATGACACCGACTCAGAACACCAATGCCACCATCGATGGCGGATTAGAGTGGAATTCCCCTATACCATACCTATTTGGTGTCATGTTTATAGTATTTACCCTGATAGCATGTTTATTGATCATTCTAGCATGCTCTTACAAGAAAATATATGTAGACGATATCAATGATGGTGACGAAAAAAAGGCATCTTCACTGCCCTGCAATGCACAATCATCGTCGGAGATTGTCATTGTCATGCCCGGAGACACCAACCCCACCTACCTTGCAAAGCCTCTTCCTCATCTTCATCAACTATATCTATAAATTATATATACACAAACACAAATACTTCAAATTCTGTATGCATAATTCCATATCATGTTAAAATCTTACAGAGTTATCAAAATATTCATGTAAAGAAATAAGATCGGTGGTTAATGCATGGATTTTTGGATTAAGTTTTTAAATATAAAAATTACAGAATATAATTATGTTAATGAATATATATGTGCAAGATGAAAAATCTTTTCTTAAGTAACAGAAAGAAAATCAAAGAAACTAAGTTACCATATGAAAAAAAAAAAAATAGGACTTGCAAGTATGAATATACAATGACGTTAAAATAAGTTGTTAAGATAAAGTTAAACGACCTAACAAGTTTTATCGATAAAATTGAACAAAATTATGACAACTATTAGTAATCTTAGTACTATATATGGTTTGGTTTGACAATAACAGTCAATTTCTCACTACAAACTGTTTATCAAATCATATGATCTAATTTTTAAAGTTTTTAACCCGTCTGTCAAATAAAAACAACTCAAAACAATTATTACTATGTCTCAAGCACCAATAAGTTTTTTAAGAATAAAATAAGATCAAAAATATTAAAAAAAATTATACATAGGATATAACATTTCTTCTCAAATAAATTTATTAATTTCCAATTTTTTTTTATCAGCAAAACACAAATTTATTACCCAAACCAAAAAATCCAAAAAAAAACCACCGCCCACCCCCAACCAGTTTACATCACAAGGAAAGGGCATATCACCCACCTATTCAAATCTACCCCCCCCCCCCCCCCCCTATTAATCCAACAGCCACCATCTCACATTCAGCCATGTACCACCAATCTGCAGTTGCGATGATCCAACCCCTTATCTGCCTTTTTCACAAGCTCAAGTGCTAGTTCTTTATCCCTTCTTGACATCCATTCAAAGGCTTTTAATTGGAACTCAAAAAATATGTTCCGTAAGGAGCCTCTAAATTGTTCAAAAACCACTTTATTCCGGTTTGCCCAAATTAGATAAAGAAAACACCATCCCACCGCCAACCATCTTCTCGATCCTTTGCTATTATTACCCAATTGGACCCCCACATTCATCACATCATTCACCGAGTTTACCCAGGGTCGTGCCTGGAGGAGGGCGGGTCGGACGTACGCCCAGGACCCACGAGAAATAGGGGCCCAATTTTTTTAGTATATAGTAGTAGTAAAAAAATAGTGAATAAAAGAGACAAATTTCTTTTACTATCTAATAGGACCCAAAGAATTTCGTATTATAATACCCAAACATGTATTAATTAATTACAGTAGAAAAGAAAATATGTTAAAAGTTAATTGGTCGTACATTTTATAGTATTGTTTTTTGTTTTTATAAGTTTTTTATCTACTAACAAAGTCTAAACTACTTGCCTAAAAAACTTCGATATATTTTTCATCATTCATCACCCACTTGTCTTATTAGAAATCCAAAGTAATACGACCCAAAGAATTTTGTATTATATTAAGGCTCAAACATGTATTAAATAATTACATTGGAAAAGAAAATATGGAAAAAGTTAATTGGTCGTTCATTTTATATTGTTCAATATAATAGCTTTTTTGTTATTAACTAAGAGAGCGCACTCCTATCTCTGAAAAAAATTACCAACCACATGAGACGGTGCAACTTATATCTATATCCTTGTTTTTTCAAACAAAATTAAGGGACTGTTTGGCAGTTGCTGAATGGTTTAGTGCAGAATGATTAAGTGGTCTGAATGATTAAGAGGTTTTTATGATATAGTGTAAAATGAAACATGGTTGTTTGCTAATTGTTCATAATGAAATCAAGGCTCTTAATTGTTAAGTGAGGGTCATGATACAAAATCATTAAGAGGATTTTGGAACCATTAAGAGGCAACCCCTTTTTTTGTCAAACAAGATTTACCTCTTAACGATTCAGAGGTTTGCCTCTTAATGGAACCATTAAGAGGTAAACAAACAACCCCTAACTATTTACTACATAATATCGAGTGCATTAATCTTAAGTACTCCTATATCTCTAAAACAATAATAGAATCTTAAGCTAAAAGTTTAAAACGGTGATAAAAACATTAACCTAAGATGAGATGAAAATCCAACTGATTTATATTGATTTACATAAAGTATAACTCCGAATAGTCAACATTTTTGACCCAAAATTATGTCATTTTATATATTAAATGTACATAATAAGGATGTTTTTGACGGTAGAACAAATTAACGATGCTATGTAAAATTGATATGACAAATAATATTAATGTAGAAATAATTATGATTGATTTTGCGTCTAGGAATACTCGAAAAAGATTTTGTATGAATTATTAGTATTTCTTGAATTCAATTTTATTTCTTATGATAAAAACGATATATCGAAGATTTTTTTTTCATAATTATTGAGGGCCTTTTTCTACATCTCGCCCAGGGCCTATAAAATGTCAGGATCGGGCCTGAGTTTACCGAATCCACATCAATCTTCCACCATCTTCCTACAAGTTTCCACAAGCTCTTAACCTCATCACAATTAATAAGCCCATGTTCGATGGGTTCAATTTATTTTCCACATCTTGGGCAAAGTGTTGGGTCCAAGTTGACCCCCAATTTTTCCAACACTGACCGTGTTGATAGCCGATCTAACTTTGCTCTCCATACAAAAATGCTAACCTTTTCCTGGACCGATTTTATCCAACTCGTTGCTTCTATACTTCCTTTCGATGATGTACCTTTTTCCTCTAAAATTTTCTTTATCTTCTTTACCGAAAACTCACCTTGAGGATCTAGACTCCATGTCGCCCTATCTTTTGTACATCCCCTTGGTGGATGAGCCGCTAACACATTCGTTAATTCTTCCAATTCTCTACGCTCTCCACCCCTCGGTACTCTTCTCCAATGCCATCTCCAGTTCCACATCCCATCTTGTTGCTCGCATCTATCCTACACCGTAGCTTTTTTATCCTCTTCAAGATGAAATAGCCAATTGTATCTTTCTTTTAACCTCCCACTTGGAACCCACCTATCTTCCCAAAACCTTATGTTTGTGCCGTCCCCCACTCTCTTGCCAAAAGAATCCGAGAAACGAATTCCTACCTTATCTATCATTTTCCTTACCTTGGTTATGTTTGCCCATATCGAGTTACCCCCCGGCGCCCTTGTATCACCCTCCTTTAGCCCCCCATCCCACCCATATATGCTTTTTATAACCCGTACCCATAAACCTTCGGATTCATTGTGAAATCCCCACCACCACTTCCCGAGCAACCCCCAATTGCTTTCTTTGAGTCCCCCAACATTCAAGCCTCCATTTTCAAACGTACTCGATACCTTTTCCCATTTTACCCATGCTCGACCATTCCTCCCAAGCCCATTCTCACCACTCCCCCCCCCCCCCACCACCACCACCACAAAAAAACCGACGCCTTACCCTCTCTAGTTCCCTCAACACGCCTAACGGGGGTACGAAACAAGGAAAAATAGTATAATGAGACACTAATTGATATTAACTTTACCAACCAATCTTAGGGGTTGTTTTTTTTTTTAAAACCTTTAATAGCTCTTAAGTCTGAATCATTCAGACACTTTTACACACAACCTCTTATTAATCATAACTAAAATAAGACTTCAGACATTAGACCTCTTAAAAAATAAACGGCACCTTAGTCATTCATCTTTTTTGCAATATCATTAGAGATAAATTTGTAGTTTTAGATGGTTTAGAATATTGGGGATTATAATTTTTCTTTATTATTTAGATGGTTACAAAATCTAATACCTATTTTCATGCCATCTAATCCTTATTTCTTAGACAGTAATAATCTATCTTTACTTCATCATTGATGAACACATCATATGATGATAATCTATCTTTATCACATATCCTCATCATTCAAATTTAATTATATGAACTATGTTTCATATGTGAACAATTACAATATATTTTATGTACGAACAATGTTTCACTAGCGAACCATATTTCACTTATGAACCATTTCATCTATATCTCACTAGTGAACCATGTTTAATATCATATTTCACTAGTGAACGCTTTTAAATATGACCCTTTTCATTTATGAACCATAAATAATATGTGAACCACATTTCAATTTTGAACCATATATAATATATGAACCGTACTTCTTGTATCAATCTTCGATTAACTTCAAACCATTTGTCGTGATTAATTCACATAGGAAAGGGAGGTTTATGTGTAATAGTAAAAGTTATGGGGTCAAAAATGCAAGTAAGTCAAAGTATAGGGATCTTATATACAATAATATTTTAACTTGGTATAAAAATGTCGAACAACGTAAAATATTGCGCGGGAAGCAAGTTCCGATCCGGCGACGGAAAAGGAGATCAGAGGTAAACTGAATTCATTTTCTTGAAGTTGGTCTCACTTGCATTGATTCTTCTTTATTTTTCTTCTATAATGTACGATTAAGATCATGTGATTAGATTACACCTTTGATTTCAAATTCACTGTGTTCGTTATTAACGAATAATCAAATGATTTCCGATGGGTCATGGGTGAAGTGCAATCTAGGGTTCATACCAGATGAATTCTAGAAATCAAACTGTTTGTTTGCTTGATGGTTCTAAAGAGATAACTGTTTGAATTCATGATTAATGATGTTTGTTTGTTTGTTTGTTTATTCTCTTAGCTGGATGTTATGCTTCATAAGTTGTTTGTCATTCTAGGTCTTTGTGTAACTTGAATCATCTAAGATTTTATTGAATGGTGTTGATAAGCATTCTGACTAAAAGATATTTTACATGTCTGAATGATTGAAATCCGAAAGAACAAGATGTATAGAAACTTTATAATTGGTGATTCTTGAATTGTGTGATATTTAGGGATTCCTTACATTACTTAAATAATTCCAAAGTATGTGACAATGCTATAAACCTCTGCTATATGACTCTATTAGCAGAAGGACAGTGTTACGATGTAGATTATTGATGCTGTTCGCTTGATGTGTTCAAATAATGCAACTATTGAACATGAAAGAAGTTGATTCGGTTGTTTAACAAGCTGCAAGATGTAGGCGTTACTGTAAATTAGCACAAAAATGACTGAAACTATTGTCTGCAAAGGACTTTCTCATTCGGTGTTGAACATGCTAAAAAGTTCTTCCCGATTTGAGATTTCATGGCAGGCATGATTTAGTATAATACTGAAATGATGTCAAAAGTTATACTATTTTTCTGCCTTTGCCTAAAAGACATTGTGGTAGAGACCACATTTCCAAGTTCTCTGGTCTCATCGATGTAGCTTTCGAGCTTTATGTTTGTGGTGATGTGTCAATTTCCAGAGTCACTGATTTTTATTGATTGGTTCACTTTCTAGTAGATTGATTATTGATCCTCTTCTATTAGTTGGACTCTTCCGTAAATTTTATGAGTCATGAGCAATCGACTTGGATTGCCTAAAATGGAAGACTAGGCGACATTGAACGCAACTTGGGAAGTCGCCTACTGCCACAAGCACAACCAATAGAGATTTGTCATTTCGAGGGCATGTAGTGGTCAGTCTTTACTTACCAAAATAGGCAAGTTCTCTAAGAATTTTGGAGCTTCCTTGTGTAAATCTTGTAAGCTGTAACCTCCCATTTGATTTTATGCTAATATGAACTCTCTCTCCTCTCCTGTGGACGTACACTATACATCGATAGTGGAACCATGTTACATTTGCGTGTCGTTTTCTTGCTTTCGATATCGTCATTGCTCATAGTAGTTGTCTATGCTATTGGTTGCCCATTGGTGATCATTGTCGGTGTTTGGGTTAGTTAAGCACATTTCCAATCCGTATCTGTATTCCTCATTGTTGTTGGGTTGTTACATTTATCTCGTCATTGTTTGAGGCACGAGATATTGTTTGGTTTGATGACATTTCCCCAACATCAAAAAAGACCGAAAAAACATTAGAAACTGTAGAGAGTAGGTGTAACTATATTTTTCATATATATTCAAACATGATACAGAAGGTATATATACAGAGAGGCTGAAACTAACTATGAGAACATCTAGAGATTTACAAAAGATCTAACAACTTAAAGATAAAGCAAGCTGGGTCTCGTTCTTATCCTTATCTCTTTACATGCCCCCGCAAGATGGGCGACCGAGCCGTGAGACCAATCTTGGATAGAAGCATGTCAAACTTGGACCGAGGCAACGGTTTCATGAGTGCATCAGCAAGTTGATCTCCGCCTGAGACATGGGTGACACGTAAGTTACCGTGTTGAACTTGCTCACGAACGAAGTGAAACGCAAGTGCTAAATGTTTCATGCGTGAGTGAAACACAGGGTTTGCACTTAGTTGGGTGGTTCCTAAATTGTCACAGTAGATAACAGGAACATGTGAAATCATAACACCCATTTCATGAAGCAAGTTACGTAACCATAATAACTCATTGGCTGTTGAAGCTACTGCTTTATACTCTGCTTCAGTGGACGATTGAGATAAGAAACGTTGTTTCTTGTATTGAAATATAACTCACGTGTACATTACCCTGTCAAATATCTCCTATAGTCTTCCATATTTATCTCCTATTAGTTAGGTTTATTTGTATATATATATATGCCTCTCGTTTTCTGTGTAAATAATAAAAGTATTCAATATAGAAACAATTCATTTGATATTCTCCATATCTTTATATGGTATCAAAGCCTAGTGCCCTGTCAAATATCTCCTATAGTCTTCCATATTTATCTCCTATTAGTTAGGTTTATTTGTATATATATATGCCTCTCGTTTTCTGTGTAAATAATAAAAGTATTCAATATAGAAACAATTCATTTGATATTCTCCATATCTTTATATGGTATCAGAGCCAGGTTTCTGAACTTTCTCTTCTCACACCAGAAAACTCACCTTCCTCTACCCCCTCAAACTCTCCTCCTTCTTCCCCAAAACCTAAAACCCAAATGGACGGCACTACCACCACTACTCTCAAAGACGTAAATATCGTCAATTTTCCTTCAACCCTAAAACTAACATCCACTAACTATCTTGGATGGAAAACTCAAATCGAAGCCCTCCTCCATGGACTCGACCTCTACCGCTTCATTGATGGCACTCATCCAGCTCCATCGCCTGTCACCGCCGCTGATGGATCAGTCACACCTCATGCTGACTATTCGAAATGGTTTAGGCAGGATCGGCTACTTTTTGGTGCCCTAGTTGGCAGCCTCTCTCCTCAGATTGTTCCACTGATCACAAATGCTTCTTCATCACACGAAGCTTGGAAAATTATGGCAGCAACCTATGCGTCTCCTTCCCGAGGTCACATCAAACAACTCCAATTTCGCCTAAAACAACTCACTAAAACCCCTAATCAGTCCATCACAGACTATATGCAACATGTTAAAACTCTGGTTGATGAACTTGCCATCCTTGGCAAGAAACTTGATCAAGAAGACATCATCGATGCGGTTGTCAATGGTCTCGATCAATCTGCATACAAGCCTATCCTAGACGCCATTCATGCCAGAGATTCCACCATCTCCTTCAATGATTTGCACGAAAAACTGATTCATCATGAATTAGCCCTAGCTCAGCAAGTACCGACTGCTGGTATCCATCAACCAATCACTGCTTTCTACGCCAATCATCAACACAAGAAGCCCTGGACCCCAAAGCACACACACGCAGGAACTGGTCTTCTCCCCACTCCATCCAATCAAAACACCATTGGCCAACGTCCTTTTCTGGGAAAATGTCAATGGTGTCACCAGAAAGGACATTCCTTAACCAACTGTTCCCTATTCAAAAGGTCTTTTCCCACTGCTTCTGTTCCCCCCTACAATCGCAACTTGCAGGTCCAAAATGCTCAAGCTCACCTAATGAGTCCTCAACAAACAAAGGCTCCCACCACAGCCACTGGCTCTTTGATAGTGGAGCAAGTTTCCATGCCACCAACGATCTCAACAACCTCTCTATTCATGCACCATACGATGGAACTGAAGAACTGGTTATCGGTGATGGTTCGTGTTTACAAATTTCTCACATAGGCTCATTAACCCTTCAAACACCACACACACCTCTCATTCTCAAAAACGTTTTATTTGTTCCATCTCTATCTCGTAATATAATTTCTATTTCTCGTTTATGTATTGATAACAACTTCCTAATTGAATTCTACTCTTTTGTTTTTCTTATTAAGGATCTGTCCTCGAAAGTTCCTCTCTTCCTAAGCACAACAACCCAAGGAATGTATGAGCTCAAGTCATCCCCTCCACCTACTGTCTTCACCATGCACCGCAATAATCCAGCTTTGTGGCACCATCGCCTAGGCCATCCACAAAATAAAGTCTTTAAACAATTGTCATCATCTCTGTCATTTACCTCTAGCTCTTTAGACAATTGTAATTCCTGTCGAATTAATAAAAGTCATCGTTTACCTTTCAATGAATCTTCTTTTACTTCACATTCACCTCTTGAACTTATTTTTTCAGATGTCTGGTTCCCAGTTGAATCTTTTGATCACTATAAATATTATATAATATTTGTTGATCACTTTACTAAGTATATATGGCTTTACCCCATGAAACAGAAGTCTGACTCTCTTACTATCTTCACTCGCTTTCAACTCTTAGTTGAAAACTTTTTCCAAACCAACATCAAACAGCTATTCTCTAACAATGGTGGTGAATACGTAAAGCTTGCTTCCCACCTTGCCTCTTCCGGTATCTCTCATCTCACCTCTCCACCACACACCCCCGAACACAATGGTTATGCTGAACGTCGACACCGCCATATTGTCGAAACAGGCCTAGCCCTCCTCTCTCACCTTCTGGCCTTTTGCCTTCACCACAACCGCTTACCTTATTAATCGTCTCCCTACCTCCACATTACATAATCTATCACCCTTCCGTTGTCTCTTCCAAAAAGACCCAAACTACTCAAAATTGAAATGCTTTGGATGTCTTTGTTATCCATGGCTGCGACCTTACTCCCCTCACAAATTACACCCGCGATCTACTCCTTGCGTTTTTGTAGGCTACTCCCCCACTCAAAGTGCCTATTACTCATACGATCCAATAACCTCCAAAGTCTATACATCTCGCCATGTCATATTCATCGAAAATGAGTTTCCCTTTCCCAGAATCACAAATTCTCAAATTCCATCCCCATCCGTTGATCTAGACTCCTGGATCCCATTTTCCGTTCTAGTCAACAACCTCACCACATCTACCTCTACCACACACATCACCTCGCCACCCGCATTACCCCCTGTCTCACCCCCACATATATCTCCACCTCCTAGTCCTCCAAATAACAATACCTTATCCTCACCAGTCACCTCCGATACTGCCCAATCCCCTCCCAATCGTATGATAACTCGTCCTAATCCAAAACCAAACCCCAAGTACTTCAACTCAAACTTCAAACTCTACACCGCCTCACCCTCTCATCCATCCGAACCAACCACTATCTCTCAAGCTCTCAAACATCCCTCTTGGTGCCAAGCCATGCAAGAGGAATTTAATGCTCTCGAACGCAACAACACATGGTCACTTGTTCCCTCCTCACACGCTCCAAATCTTGTCGGATGTAAATGGGTTTACCGAACAAAATACAAACCTGATGGTTCCATTGACCGCTTCAAGGCCCGCCTTATCGCCAAGGGTTTTCACCAACGCCCTGGCATCGATTATAAAGAAACCTTGAGCCCCGTCCTCAAACCTGCCACGTTACGTCTTATCTTATCCCTTGCTATTTCTCACAACTGGCCTCTAAAGCAATTAGATGTCAACAACGCCTTTTTACAAGGTCACCTCCAAGAAGATGTGTTCATGTCTCAACCTCCTGGTTTCGTTAACACATCTTTTCCCACCCATGTCTGCAAGCTCAACAAAGCCCTATATGGTCTACGCCAAGCGTCTAGAGCATGGTACAATGAACTCAACACACATCTAAAGTCTCTTGGATTCCAACCTGCAATATCCGATTCATCTCTCTTTATTCTCAAAACTACTTCATCTTTCATTCTGGTTCTTGTTTACGTTGATGATATAATTGTCACTGGCCCATCTTCTGCCCATCTCTCAACATTCATCAACAATCTCGCTGCCAAATTCTCTCTTAAAGATCTCGGGTCTTTATCCTACTTTCTAGGTGTAGAAGTCCTTCCTCATCACCATGGAATTGTTCTATCTCAACGCAAATACATACTAGACATTCTCACCCGAGCCAAAATGAGTGATTGTAAACCCATATCAACACCGATAACCACCACTGAGCCACTTCGACTCACAGGCGGCACATTGCACCCCTCACCAACTGATTACCGCACATTAGTTGGTGCTCTCCAATACCTCTCCCTAACAAGACCTGATATTTCATTTACTGTTAATCGTTTATCTCAGTTTATGCAGGCTCCAACATCCCTTCACTGGACAGCTCTCAAGCGTCTACTTCGATACCTACATGGCACCCTCCATCATGGCATTCTCTTGCGAAGAAACTCTCCTCTTACCCTTCATGCCTTTACAGATGCTGACTGGGCAGGTGACAAAGACAACTATCGTAGCACCACAGGTTACATTGTCTATCTTGGTTCTAATCCAATCTCCTGGAGCTCCAAACGCCAGAGCACACTAGCAAGAAGCTCAACCGAAGCAGAATTCCGAGCTGTAGCTTCTACAGCCACTGAAGTTCAATGGCTCACTTCTCTACTCAGAGAACTTGGTTTTTCATCTTCCGCCACCCCCACTATTTACTGCGACAACTTGAGTGCTACATCTTATTCTGCAAATCCTGTATTTCACTCAAGAATGAAACACTTGGCCTTAGATTTTCACTTCGTTCGAGAAAAGGTTCAACAATGTTCTCTTCGTGTTCAACACATCGCAGGTGATGACCAATTGGCAGATGCTCTCACCAAGCCTCTACCCACATCGCGTTTTCACTACCTACTTTCCAAGATTGGCCTCATCTCCGAATCGTCCATCTTGCGGGGGCATATTGAAATATAACTCACGTGTACATTACCCTGTCAAATATCTCCTATAGTCTTCCATATTTATCTCCTATTAGTTAGGTTTATTTGTATATATATATGCCTCTCGTTTTCTGTGTAAATAATAAAAGTATTCAATATAGAAACAATTCATTTGATATTCTCCATATCTTTATATGGTTAACGGTGTTGGGTTCGGTGTTTTTAGTTTGTGTAGTCATGGTATTGGCATACTTGGGATTGGGTTTGTGGATATTGTTTTTGGATCTTGTGATGATAGTGGTGGTGGGTTGAGGAGCCGTCAAGGTTGTGTGTAAGGGGGGAGACAGAGGGGGGGAGGGATGTCATGGTTAGAGTTTGAGGTGCTCGTGTTTGTAGGGGTGTTGGTTAAAGGGGTGTTGCTGCTGGTTGGGGTGTTGGTGGTGATAATAGGTGATGTAGGGAGGGGGCTGGAAGAGTGTAAGGAGGGTTGGTTTGGTATAGGGCGGGAAGAATGTTGTTGAGCGTTATCGGACTCATTACGACACACCTATTCAGGAGATGAGGTAGGAAGTAGAATTGGGAGATTGATAGGACACCAACTTTCAACACTTGGATAGGAAGAGATGGGTGTTGTGGAGGAGAGATTGGTGTAAGGAAAATCCGACTCTACAAATCTATCATGACGAGATATGTAGATTTTGTGAGTAGTAGGGTCAAGGCAGTAATAAGCACTTTGGGTAGAAGAGTAACCGACGAAGATGCAAGGGATAGAGCGGGAATCGAGTTTATGTTGAGTATAAGGTCGAAGCCACGGGTAGAAAAGGCATCCAAAGCTTCTTAGTTTTAAATAATTTGGAGGGTTGCCGAAAAGACAATGAAAGGGAGACTTGTGAGAGAGTGTCGGTGTGGGTAAACGATTTATTAAGAAAGCAGCAGTGGTGAAAGCGAAGGACCAGAATTCAAGAGGTAACTGAGCATTAGTGAGAAGCGACAGACCCGTTTCCACGATATGGCGATGCCTACGTTCGACAAAGCCATTGTGCTCGGGAGTGTATGGTGGGGACGTGAGGTGGGAAACGCCATCAATGGCGAGCAATGTTGACAACGTTTGATTTTCTCCTCCATTATCCGAATATATCGTTTTGATTGAGGTCTTGAAAAAATTTTCAACTAATGCTTTGAACCTAATGAAGACATCTCTAGTATCAGATTTCTTTTTAAGAGGATAGAGCCAAATGTACTTGGTGAAATAATCAACAAAAATCACATAGTACTTGTAGCCATCTAGAGAGTAAACAGGAGATGTCCAAATATCCGTATAAAGAAGTTCTAGAGGAGATTGTGAAGTCAAAGAATATTTATTAAATGGGAGTCGATGGCTCTTATTACATTGGCAAGCATTGCAATTAAATGATAGACTATTGCTATCACTAAGCTTAAATGAGGAAACTAGATATTTAAGAATGGGTAATGAACAGTGGCGGAGCCACAGAGGAACGAGAGGGTGCAATTGCTCCCCCTCAAACCTGAAAAAAATTTCATGTATTAAGAGAATTCGAGGAACTGCAGAGATATAGGGCGGCTGAGAAGATAGGGAATAGGAGGCATGTGCATACTGGAGACGTGGGAGCTTGGTCAAAATGGTAAAAGTGATATGTATGAGTAGATTTATATTTAAAACCTTGTATTTTAATAACTTTTAAAAATGACTCAACTTTTTTCTAAAATGAATATTACAATTTAAATCAATTTATATCTTTAAATGTTATTTCGTCAAAAAATTAGGAATCAAGATAATTATTTTAATTTAATGTATAAATTTTTTGTGAAATTAAAAATATATAAAATGCTTTTAATCAAGGTGAATGGTCGTTTGAGAAGTTGAGTTAACGGTGAGAAGTGGATCTGAACCGTTGATCTCTTTTAATCTCAATCCCTCCCATGAATTGCGGCTTTGAAGAGAATTGATCCGGTGCATTTCGGTGCATCTTATCTCGGTGCATCTCATCCTAATATGCATCCATTTTTCATCAAACGGTCGATAACCACTTTTCACGATTAACTCAACTTCTCACCGAAATCCAACCCTTTAATCAATAACTATTATTATCTTGATCAACATTATTTATCTCAATCTCCATGTCAAGTTAAATGTCAATATTAATAGAATTTGTGTTAATTTCTAGATTTTGTTACCTAATTTATGTGACAAGACATGTCAAAATAGCGAAAATTCATACGCATATTACATTAAACTATATAGAAACAATTTGATGGTTCTTCTAATAAATGAAAACAAATGATGTAGTATGTTTTTTATTCCTAATAAAATTGTACCCGTTATTTTATAACGTGTTGACTAAATCAACTTCTGTATGGCTACCGGTGCAACCCATTTGTTACTTCTCTAGTACTGTTCATTTGTTACCCATTTGTTACTTCTCTAGTACTGTTCATTTGTTAAGTTTTAACCGACTCGATTTTAAGGGTTGATTTTAGTTTGATCTGTACATTAAACAACCATGGTAATTAAATATTTAATAAAAGGAGAAACATTCGGTGATTCATCATCTATTTTATTCATTTATAACTGATGCTCCCTCTCGAACCCAATCCTGGCTCCGCCCCTGGTAATGAAGGATGTCCGAGACGATGATGCCATGTAGAGAGTAGGTGTAACTATATTTTTCATATATATTGAAACATGATACAGAAGGTATATATACAGAGAGGCTGAAACTAACTATGAGAACATCTAGAGATTTACAAAAGATCTAACAACTTAAAGATAAAGCAAGCTAGGTCTCGTTCTTATCCTTGTCTCTTTACAGAAACACCAAGGTAAAAGCAACATGGAAGTCTGCCTCAGAGCCGCTATTTTTATTCTTAGTAATTTTAGATGGAATATATACTTGAGGGTTGGGTTCTCTTGAGACAGGTCTCTTTTTCATGAGACCAGCTGTGAAGGCAAAAAAAAATACACCGAACCTTCATAGCAAAAACACTGTGAAAGGCATCAGTGTTTTTGTTGTGAAGGTTCGGTGTTCTTTTTGTACCTTCACAGTGTTTTGCTGTGAAGGTTCAGTGTTATTTTGTGGTCTCACGAAACCAGGCTGGTCTCACATGATCCCAAGTCATATACTTGAAACAGGGTGAAGGGTTTTTATTTATTTAAATGTGTGATAATAATTGACTTAGACACCATCAAATAAAGAAAAAGGAAAGACTCATATCTCTCTAGAAAAGAAGTCTGAGGAACTTGAGATTGAAGGGTTTGAAGATTCGGTTCTGAAATAAGCTGTGTTGCTATCATCTAGCTCCCCTAAAGTAGAATAATAGGTGCATTAAGCTGCAATTTATTGACCATTTCACGAAGTTCTGAAGCTTCCTCCTTAAGCTGAGCATTCTCTTGAAGAACTTGATCATGAGTCCCTGAGAACTTGTTCAGTTTATTAACAAGTTGGTGGTTTTCATTACGTAGCCAAATAACCTGTGACCAGAGTTCGTCCAGGTGCTTCTGCTTTCTCATGCGTGATCTGCGTGCTGACTCTCTATTAGATATCATTCTCCTCTGCTTCCTCTCATTGATGAGGCTTAGTTGTTGCTCATCTGCTTCATCAGAAGTTGAATTGCTGCGGAAATATGTCGATTGTAGGTTCATTTCTTGAAATCGAGGGTTAATATCAAGATGGTAGACCTGGTTTAAGGGTGTGTTAACATTAAACTGCAAAATTGGTGAGTTGTTTAGGGTCTGGTTTGGTTGAAGAAGGTAGTGGGAATCAGTTTGCTCACCTGCTTGCATGGCTGTAAATGTCTATGTAAACTTTGGCAAGAATTAGGCCTCTGGACTAGTATTATAACTAGAAATCAGGTGGAAGTTGTTATTGGAAGGCGAAGGGGAAGATGAGGTAAGGACTTCTTATGGTATTTGAAAAGGTTGAGAGGGTCCCAGCATTATCATCTCAGACTCAAAGTAGTAGCATGAGGCTCCTTGATTGTGGATGAGTGGGGTGCTGTATGTTGAACTACTGTTTTATGTGTGAGATACTGTCGGGGCATGTCCTGGAGTTTTTCATGCCGAGGGCAGAAAGGCTAAATAATGTTCCCATTATATAAAAACTACAAATGGAACATACTAATTATTAAAGGGTTTGAAACCTAATCAAGCAAGGCATCTCATCTCCAATTAGTTGAAACTAGGTAGTAATCTGAATTATTTCATACATGGTTTGATTTTAGAAAATAGCACAAAAGATGCTTGTGATTCCAAGTTGAAATTAGCTAGGACATAATGGGTTTGCTTGGTTTGGTTTATACGGGTACTGCTGTATACTTGTCGTACATGCAATTCATATCCTTTTGCTCTTTGCAAGGCATGTGCCCCTTTCTGGTCATGAAATGGTCAACTGAATACATGATTGTTCCTAGACATTTTCTTTGCCATTTTTACTGTAGATAGGATTTTAAAGCTTAAAATAATACATATATAGGGTCAGGTTCACGGGAAAACCTCCAAAAAATGGAAAACTGAGGAACACCCTGGTAGCCTTCCATCTGGACGGTATGCACTTGTGCATACAAGTAATTAATTAGTTTTTTGGTTTTTATGCACATGTGCATATGCACATGTGCATGTTATAAATTACTTGTATGCATAAATGCATACCGTCCAGATGAATGGTTACCAGAGTGTTCTTCAGTTTTTCATTTTTTTGAGGTTTTCCTTTGAACCTCCCTCATATATATATATATATATATATATATATATATATATATATATATATATATATATAGGGTGCGTTTCATTTGAAAACCAATCAATTCGTGGAAACATTTTGCGAGAAGTTAAACATGATTAAACACTTCTCGCCTTCTCGCAAAATGTTTAGCTTCTCGTTTGAACCTTCCCCTATATAGTTGGAAACCAAGTTTCATTGGAAACTTTGGAAACCAAATTTCAGGCATTGATCTTTATAATCAATGGTTAAGATTCATTTGAATTATATATGGTAGTAAATTAATTAATTTATTAATAATAAATAAAAATAATAGATGAAAAGGGTAAATATGTCTTTTGATTTTGTGTCTCAAATATGGCAAAAAAAGTTTATTTTATTTAGATTACTTGAAACCAAAATAAAATTTCCCACGCAATCTAAATTTTGTTATTTTTTTTACTATGAAAACGTGGAGCATTTGTCTTTTCATCAAAAAAAATATTTTTCTTTTAAAATGTAAGAAAATATTTTTTTTAATTTCATTTTATTAAAAAATTTCCCATGCAATCTAATATTGTGATGCAACAGAATGAATTTGTGGATTACAGATTTCATTGGATTACATATTTCATCAGGTTCATCGTGTTAGCATTATTGTTTCATAATGAAAATAGATTCATCAGATTCATCGTGTTAGCATTATTGTTTCATAATGAAACATGATGAATTTGTGTCATTTTTGTTAACTTCTCATTTTTGTTTCATTACCTGTTCAGTTGCATATCCGTATATGAAAATAGATTCATCAGGTTCATCGTGTTAGCATTATTGTTTCATAATGAAAATAGATTCATCAGGTTAATCGTGTTAGCATTATTGTTTCATTATTACCATATATAAGCTAAATTAAAATTAAATAATTTACCTAAATTAAATATCTCATTTTTAAATTAATCAATGATTATTATTACCATATATAAGCTAAATTAAAATTAAATAATTATTAATATAATAATAATAACAGTTACCATATATATTATGAAATAATGTAAAAGACAAAAATAACCTTTTCAATTAAAAATAAAAATAAAAAAAAGAAATTCACTGCGGTTGATTTCAGTTTCCAAAGTTTCTAATGTAATATTGGTTTCCAATTGATCGCTCCCCTATATATATATATATATATAGAGGGAGGTTCAAGGGAAAACCTCAAATAACCGAAAAACTAAAGAACACCCTTGTAGACATAGGATGGGATAATCCAATGGTTATTATCACAATGACAATTTTGTAAATAAAAAGAAGCTAGGGGTATATTGTATAAGGCATTAAGCTGCATTAGAGGGTAAAATTGGAATGAAATTATACCCTTTTCCGTTTACCATTTTTTTAGCCATAATCGAATCCACCACCAATCTACACTCAAACTTAATCACTCTCAAGAATCCCAAAATTGAAGGGGTTTTCTCTCCTACTACTCTAAAGCAAAATTGGTTCCTCACCTCTATTCATACGATTTTGGGAAAATTAGGTTACCATCTTCAGTCAATCCAACCAGGTACGTTCAAAATCCATTCAGTCGTTCTAATATTGCAATCGATTTCTGTTTCCCACTCATTCTCTGGTGCGATTTTCAGACCAGTAGCTAGGTCAGTGGCGGTCAATACATTACGACCTTCAATCGATCCAACCAGGTACTGACGTTATCCATTCAAATAGGTCTATTTTGAAGTCGATTACGGGAATAAAATCATTCTTGGTTGCGATTTTCAGGTCAGGAGCAATCAGATTCAGTCAATACATTAAAATCGTGTTGTTTGTTCAAGCTAGCATCAATGGCTGAAGAAGGTATACTCTTTGTGTTTCTTTCATCGATTGACCTATCCGTTTTATAATGCATATCCAGAGTAGTATATGCACAAGTGCATGATTACATCATTTCTCCTGTATGTGTTTCTTTCATATACCATGCACTTGTGCATGATTACATCATTTATCCTATATAGGCCAGGCTTCTATATAAAAGTTATGCATATAGAGAGCCCTTTTGTATAAAAGATTTACAAATGTCTGGAGAAAACTCATATAAAATATCATACTCTTTGGATCATAAATATGAACCTCAACATTGCTAGAAGATTGCTTTACTATACCCCCCAACTTATGAATTTTGAACTTTAAGATAACTAGATCATTTAGTTAAGATTGTATTTTTTAGAATAATCCTAACGTTAGAAATTACCAGCATCTTCAATTTGCTTCTGGGTTCATATATAATCTTTGGAGTTTCCTTTGGGATTATATTTGTTAGAATACATTAGATGCACTTGTGCATCACATGAACTTTTTCAAATACACACTGTTATTTGAAAAATTTGTGTGTATGCATCTACATTAACATGGTCATATTCTATCAATCACGTGTGATTTTATGAGCAGTAATCGATTTGCAGATGTGACTGGATCATATATCTTGCAGTTTTAGGGCACAAATCCTAGTTTGAATTATGATATTGTTAAAATGGATTCAACTTTGGTTCAGTTGTAGGACAAAAATCCGATTTTCAGGCAATTAAAGAAGCCAGATTCGGTTAATGGATGAAGAAGGTATATTTTTGTGTTACTTTCACTGATTGACTTATTTTTCATCATACTTTCTTCCCATATATCATAACATCGTTTTTTTTTTCCAGGTTTACCTAGGAAAAGCCCTAGGTTAATTAAGAACTATGATCTATCGGAGAATGTACTTAGTAAAGGTTAGTATCTTTAAACATTTATGTTCAAATAGTATTTAATGTATGTGTCAAATCCATATTTTGGTTTATGTTTGTTCCGGTATGCATTTGTGCATATAGTTAGGGAAAACCTCAAATAAACAAACAACCTATGTGTTCCATTGATAAGTTATTTTGAAAAGTGTTGGGTTTGATAGAAATGCTTTATTTGGGTCTTGTATTCTGTCAAAATATGAAACTTTATTTTGTATTTAGTGGGGTTTTTGAAAATCCATCATGTATCTTATTCATTTTATATATATATTTGTTCCAGTATGCACTTGTGCATATAGTTATGTCACACACAAAAAAATATGTATATGAGATAGAAACACACCAAATCATTACTGATTATGTTCGGTGTGCACATGGATCATCAAATTAATCAATTTTGTAACAGGTTTAACAAGTACATCCTTCGTTGTTGGGAATCCCGACAAGGATATGATCACGGACAAACGAAAACGTAGGGAAGGTGAGAAGGAACGGTTCCCAAGGCCATGAAACGAGAAAGAGTACTTGTAGATGAAGGGGACTTAGAGGAGGTCAATCATCCAATTATTAGAACCCGAATATCCCCCAAGAAATTGTTAGGAGTTTGGAAAAGTTTTTGGTTTATGGTTGTTTGGATTATGGTTTTTTGTACTTTTGTTTGTTGGGTGTTGATACTTAAACAATTTGATTGATGTTTATCTTATGAATCAGTTATCGTTTTTCACTTAAATAATGGTTTTAACTTTAAATGATTTCTATTACGCGTCAATGTCATGGAAGGAATTCTATTACAGGGTACTTTTGCATAACATGCACCTGTGCATAACATGCACTAATTCGATCATGGGCACTTATATGGGTGTCAAACACTAGTCTACCATGTCATCTTTTGCATACTCAATGTAATCCAATATGAGATAGAGCCCGATGTTGGTAGGATGGCCAATTGATTTGTGCCTAACATTCATGCACTTGTGCATAACATGTGCACTATTCTATCAAATGTTATTTGTGTATATCATATAATGCATAATCGGACTAAGATTCACATAATCTTCGTTTTCACTCTAAAAAATTATATGAAAATTCTCAAACAAATAATGAACACAACTTTAGGTATAACACAATGGCTTTATCAATTGACTCATACACCCACCCAACTTTACGTATAACACAATCCTCCACCCTTGGTTTCCAAAACATTGATCCTCTTGGAGTACTGATTTCAATTGCCCGTCCTGCATATTTAGATAGGTAGTTAATTAAAATAAGTATTCATTCACAATTTCATACATTCACACATTTGCATAATGCAAATAGTACACTACCTCATATGCACATTGGATCACAAATCCATTCATTTCAGTTATGCACTTGTGCATTACATTCGCTTGTTCACAACATGCACTTGTGCGTGACATGCACTTGTACATCACATGATAATCTATTTATAACATGCATTTGTGTATAACATGCACCTGTTATTAGTTCATAACATGCACTTGTGCATGTTTTCCACAAATCCATTCATTTCAGTTATGCACTTGTGCATTACATTCGCTTGTTCACAACATGCACTTGTGCGTGACAGGATAATATATTTATAACATGAATTTGTGCATAACATGCACATGTAACAGGTTATTAGTTCATAACATGCACTTGTGCATGTTTTCCAACTGTTTTATACTTGCATTCACAAATGCATACATGCAGAATCTTAAATTACTCTCAATATGATCCATTTCAATCACTTCGTCACTCAAACTCATGATATACTACATACTAACAATAGACTATTATCTTCGATAGTTCAATAACAAAAGCAAACTCATAAGAACAAACATTCTTAGTTTCACCCGTATATGCATTTGTGCATATACGACCTGCAACCATTAATTTCGACTATAGCAATTATAGAACTAAAAAATTAGGCCACGATGATTGAATCAGAATTCAATCATCATACTAAACGTTTGTAAATCGTTAATTGCCATTTAAATAATGGTTTAGAATGATTACCTGATTGTAAATCGTTACCCTCTAAATCACAATCAACGTCTTCATCATCATTGAATCCATCTCTGCCCAGATTTCCTCCATTAGCGGATTCTCTGTTTACGTTTTCTACCATCGATTCCATTTCGATAATCTAATCGATTGGTTGCAGGTTGATATGCACTGAAATCTGTGATATGATTCTTCTCAATTGGTACTCCTAAACCATCGACCATATGTACTGAAAATTTTGTTATGAATCTTCTCAATTGGTACTCCTAAACCATCGACCATATGCACTGAATTTTTTCATAAGAATCTTCTCAATTGATACAATTAAACCATCGAACAGATTTCCTATAATGTAGGCAATGATTTTGTTGCTTTGATTGTTAGCTTTCCTTATCTCAATAGGTGGCTAATTTCCTATAATACCCTTTTTATTAATTTAAAAGGCTTTAATTGATGATTATTAATGTTCTTTAGATTGAGTTGAATCTATGCTTATAAGGGTGTTTTTTAGTTTTTCAATTATTTGATGTTTTCCCTTGAACCAGACCCTATATATGTATATATATATATTATCCCTATTTTTATTTTCATCTTTAAAAATCACGGCTTCTTGTGGCGCAGTTAGGCACGATTCAGTAGCACATTATGGTAAAAGTTGGTGTTTTTAGTCATTATTTCATTAAGTTAACCCACCATAGTATAGTATATGATTAGTTTTCAAGGCCATTTTGGAAGGAAAAAAACAAGCAACTTTAATTGTGATTGGTTAGTGGTCAAGACAGAGTAATTGTGATGTCATATATTACCAGATAATATCTCCTCTGAATGTTTTCAAAACCATCCACTGATTCTCATGTAACCCTATTCATATAACATTTGTTGATTAGAAAGTATTGATAAATATAGAGCATTACTGATGAACAAATGTTGCGATTAATAGGTATACCATATAGCCCTCGGGTTCGGGCGTGTAACTCAGTTGGCAAAAAGGGCGGAACAATTTTTCTCAAATACACAACAAGTTCAAGTTCCAATCACGTGGGAGATGGGCTTGAACCCCTTCGCTAGCCTCAGCAGTTGAATTAGCTATGAAATGCCTCCTTACATGTGATTCCTACTTCCTAGGGGGTGGATTCTGTGTGGGGTCGGCTGGGGTTGCCGCTAATCAACCTTTGCTCAAATAGATATACCATATAGGGGGAGGTTTTGGGAGATGATAGTGAGGGTTTCAGAGGCTTGCGTTTAGATGGAGGGTTTGTGTCCTTTCTCTTTTTTTGTATGTTTTCTTTGTGCCTTTACTATGTGCTAGTCTTGACTATTCTTCTTGTCCTTGTCTTCTAATTTTCGCTCACACTTTTGTACAAATCGCGTTGTCTTCTAATTTTCGCTCACACTTTTGTACAAATCGCTTTACCCTGTGGAGGTAGAGGTCAAGACTTTGTACATCCCACCCCTCCTAGACCCTGCTTTCTAGTGGGGGATATATTGGGTTTGTTTGGTTTGGTTTATTATCAGAATGAAATTCAAAATAATGACAACTTGTTTGCTTATGGTAAGACTAAGTAGTAACTATTCTGATGAAAACGTTAACACAAGACTGCGATCCTGGACATCTCACCTTAAACAGTTAGCCCAGCTTTAAATGTTTAGAAAATGGGAAAAACCGCGGGAATGTAGTTTAAGGTGGATATTCACTAATGAATAACTATAGTCATGCATATAGAAGTTCACTTCTATGGAGGGAAATGCCCTTCCCCTAAAACTATACTTTAGACTAAGGGGTTGTTTGTTTTTTTAAAAAAAACTCTTAATGACTCTTAAGTCTGAATCATTCAGACATTTTTACACACCACCTCTTATTAATCATAACTAAAATAAGACTTCAGACTTTCGACCTCTTAAAAAACAAACGACACCTAAGTAATCAAAAGGATAATTTGACAGATATAGACTGCTGTTTCTTGTCTTGTCCTCCAATTGTTCTTGACATGCTCTGTTTCTTTCTCTTGTTGCTCTACTTATATGTTTTAAAATGCTGCCCTCTTAAAGTGTTGTATTTCCTTCATTGGGTTTAGGTATAAAGGTGCCTCATGTGCATATTGTAGTATCATTTTATAGCCGTTTTTCTAATCAATTGACCGAAATAGCCAAGATTTCACAAATAACACTTTAACAACTTGCGAAATCTACTTTTTATGAATTTAATATTCATAAAGTACCAATTTAGCAAGTTGCTAAAGTAATATTTGCAAAATCTTGGTTATTGCGGTCAATTAGTTAAAAGGTGGTTGTAAAGTGAGGAAGGAAGGCAAAAATGGCTATTTTTGGACAATTTTCCTATCTCAATTCTGAAATAAATGATTGATTATGAAAAACCACCCCATCTTACTTTCAGATTTTTGTTGTTTTCTGTGTGACATGGTTTTAACCCCTTTGAGTTACCAATTATACCCTTGATATCATTGGGATTCGCAAGTGTTGAAGACAAAAGAGAAGGAGATTACAGGAAAGTAACATTGACAAGATAAGGACAGTGTCCTTAACTTACGGACTGCGTCCCGCACGGAGGGTACCTGATTTAACCCCAACCCCAAATTTATCACTACCACAAACAATACAACCACCATTCCATGATGAAGCGATAGTGGTGATGGTGGTGGTAGCCTAGAGCCATTTACAAAACGTTTACCAACAAGAGGCATCATCATCACTTATTTTATCAGGTAATATTCTTACCATCAAAATGGATTGTCGGTTAACATCTTTTACCCGGTAAGTGCTTACTGGGTAAGAGTTTCTCCCTTGCTTACCGTGTAAGATTCTCAATCCTCGTTATGCTTCTTTTTTTTTTTTTGGAAAGGGTATCCTGGGCCTATGGCCCAGACTAATCCCTGGCAATTAGGGCAATTAGGGCCTTTGCCCAGCTGCTAAAGCGTGCAGCCCTGAGTTTATCCTCAGTGGCCACAAGTGCTGCTAGTGGGGCTCGAACCCGGGTTGAGCGCTATGAACTCCCCAAGCCTTTACCACCACACTACAGCCCTTGTGGTTCTCGTTATGCTTCTTACCGGGTAAGATTCTCAATCATTGTCATGCTCACCTGGTAAGGTAACCGACAACCGGTAAGCACTTACCAGATAAACGTTTGGTAAACGGCCCAGAAAACCAAGCTGAACGGGCCCGGTATATCCTACTTCGAAAGGTGGGGTCTAGACGGTAAGATGTGCACAGACATAACCTCTATTGCTTTACCCAAAAGAGTAAAATGGTTATTTCCATGAAAAGTTCTGGTAGACTAATAGCAGTAAGAAACTGAGAGTTCTTTGATGAAATTGCTGGCCTATGCCTCAACTAATATAGAAATTGAGATTCTTTTGGTTCCTATAGTTCATATAAATGAGGTGGCATTCTTTGTAGATATGTATCACTGTTTTCCATATATATTATATGATCCATTCTCCATAGATCGCCATCTCTCTTGGATTAAATATTTTTTACTGAAATATTTTAATTAAGCATTACCTTTAACATGTTAATCATCTGTGTTTACATTTTTGAGAACCAGGAATCAAATACTTGTAATGAATATCATGAATATTTGGTTCTTACTGTTCTCAAATGAAGTCATCCCTACATAACTTATACTGGATCACCATGTTTAGATCATCTTTAGGAGGTAACACATGTTTTTTCTCTATTTATTCTTGCACTCCACTTCCCTGGTAGGGTATAGATATTGGACTCGCATGTTTAAGACTTCATCACCACCTCTTATCAATAAGAATTGAAATACAACTTTAGAATTAAGGACCTCTTTAGAAACAAACATCATCCTTATAGGCTTATAGGGGTATATATATCGAATACATAGTGAATGCTACACTTGTGGTGCATGATAGGTTCATCCTTGACGGGGTCTACTTACGGGCACACACGGAAGAAGTGAGCACCAGTGCTTTCCCCTCTTACTCGACCCGTCAAGTCAACAGTAAAGTTCCCAAAAAGACATATATACATATATATATATATATAGGAAGAGGTTCATTTGAGAAATGCTAAATATATGAAAAATATGGAAGTAATCCTAGCCTTTCATTTGGTCAAGCTCGGCTTTGACTGGTCAAATATTGCATCTTTGACCGGTCAAGTTTGACCGGTCAAAAGTTACGGCTATTCCAAAAATAGAAGGACAGTTTCGTAATTTTAACAAATACACGGGACAAGTTCATATGTTCATATGTGAACCAGTGTAATTTACATATGAACTCTTTTAACTGATTTATTATATATGAACCAATTAACTGATTCACATATGAACTAATTAACTGTAGGTTCATATGTGAATCAGTTGAACTAACTAACAGATTCATATATGAACCTTTGTGATTCACATATAGTTCATATATGAATCACAAAGGTTCATATATGAATCAGTTAAAAGAGTTCATATGTGAATTACACTGGTTCATGTATGAACATATAATTCATATATGAACTCGTCCCGCGTATTTTATGAAAATCCCCTCTATCTTCTACAGACCACATAAGGAATTATCCGATGCTTTACGGTCAAAGCCGTAAATGTTGACCAGATAAATGGCTAGAATCATTTCTTTATTTCTCATATTTTTAGTATTTCTCAAATCAACCTAATTCTCTCTATATATATATATGTATATATAGGGGCAGGTTCAAACGAGAAGCTAAACATTTTGCGAGAAGGCGAGAAACGTTTAATCATATATGATACACAAGCTTAATCATATATGATTAAACACACGTTATATTGGCAATACATAGACGTTTAATCATATATGATTAAACATATCTACAGGTCGTGTAATCATATATGATTAAACACTTCTCGCCTTCTCGTAAAATGTTTAACTTCTCGCATGATCCTTTCTCTCTCTCTATATATATATTCTCAGGTGCTTATAACCCCATTGGCCATTTGTGCACCCCACTTTAGTAACTTCAGTTTATTCTTGAATAAGAATGAGAGGGCACACGATTTCCATATGACAATCATGTGTTCTACTAAATCAAGTTCTTATCCTTTGTCACCAACTTTCTATTTTCCCATTCAACCCATACACAAAAAAGGGACATTGAATCATCTGTACTGCTTGACCTTTTTAAACGTAAAGTTTTGAGAGATTTTAATTGTGGATACGTCTCAAATTATCCGTCCATTAACATCACCGGTTAACCGTACTAGATATTGTCTGCTCTATCCACACCTAGATTCACGGTTTTAAAACTTGCGTAGGAGGTATCCTATCCAATCCCTTATAAGGCAACATTTTCTTCCCATCCTCAACCGATGTGAGATCTCACACTGAGCATTTGCTTGTATTTAATGGCTCTTTAGTTTCTTTGGAATCTTGATTGAAGTTATATTTTAGTATGTGATTATTAGAGGTTTGAGTATAAGTTATCCTATGAAATTTATAATGGTATTATATATTTATATATATATATATAGGGTCAGGTTCAGGGGAAAACCCTAAATAAATAGAAAACCGAAAAACCACGAAAAAATGAATGAAAAGGTATATCAATATGGATGTCAAATTAACGAGAAAAATATGATTGTTTTTTTGGTGTAATTTATTTCGCTCGAATTTTGTTTATTTTTTCTCTTTTTTCGAATAAAAAAATAGAGGGTTAGAGTTTTTTAATTCAAAAAATATTGTTGTAACCGCTCATTTAATCACATCCATCAGATCATCTAATCTAACGGTTGATAAGATGTTTTTTAGTTTTTCATTTATTTGAGGTTTTCCCTTGAACCTCTGTCTATATATATATATACAGGGAGAGGTTCATTTGAGAAATGGTAAATATATGAGAAATAGAGAAGTAATCTTAGCCATTCATCTGGTCAACATTTGCGGCTTTGACCGCGAAGCACCGGATAATTCCTTGTGTGGTCTATAGAAGGTAGAGGGGTAATTTCGTAAAATTCACGGGATGAGTTCATATATGAATCTGTATGAATCTGTTAATTAGTTCAACTGATTCATATATGAATCTTTGTGATTCACAAATGTTCATATATGAATCTGTTAGTTAGTTCAACTGATTCATATATGAATCACAAAAGTTCATATATGAATCAGTTAAAAGAGTTCAGTTGTGAGTGCATCATATATGAATCAGTTAAAAGAGTTCAGTTGTGAATTGCACTGGTTCATATATAAACATATAGTTCATATGTGAATTATACATGTTCATATATGAACACAACCCGTGTGTTTTGTAAAATTTACAAAATTGTCCTTCTATTTTTGGGATAGCTGCAACTTTTGACCGGTCAAAGCCGCAACTTTTGACCGGTCAAAACCGCAATATTTGACTAGTCAAATCCGATCTTGACCATATGAATGGCTAGGATTACTTCTCTATTTCTCATATATTTACCATTTCTCAAATGAACCAAACACTATATATATATATATATATATATATATATAGAGGAAAGTTCAAATGAAAACTCATTTTTCATTGTGCACGTGAGTACAAATCTCAGTCACTCGATCTCTTTTGATCCAACAACTCATATTAAATAGAGTTTTTAATTTTAAAATGTTTATGGGTAAAAATGGAATAAAATTTAAACACACGTCTACCATATTTGATTTTTTATTTGATTTTTTAATTAAAAACTTTTTACCCAATTAAAGTTTAAAATAAATTATCTTAAAAATTACTAATATTTTAATCAAACAAATTACATTAAAAAAACGAGAATTTCGTGCTCTTCGATATGATATTCATCTCGATATAGTTTTTTTGTCGTTTTAACCGTTTTTACGTGAAATGCTATATATGTGTTATATTCATTATGAATATTTATGTACGTTCAATTTGTATACCGCATCGACACCGTAAGTATGTAACTCGACATCACCTTCTTTACAACTTTCTTCAACATCGTATGGCATCACGTTTCTTCAGCACCGTAACCCAACACCCATCAAGACGAATCGAGAACCTATCGAGTAATTCTGTTGTGAATCGGGGAACAAAAGAGAGTGCGTCACGTCTCCACATCTTCACAGGTCATTCATGTATTATTCATTATGAATATGTATCATTCAGGATGAATAATACAACATTCAGGGTGAATAATTCACGATTCATGAATTCGTGTATTATTCGTCATGAATGTTGTGTAATTCATCCCGAATACTATATTATTCATCATTAATAATGAATGAACGTTCACATTTGTTATTCATACTGAATGTGGGACATCCGGGGATGCGCATACATATTCATAATGAATTAAACCAAATTTCGGTTGTGAATTGGGAAATAAAAGAGAGTGTGCCATGTGTCTACACCTTCACGGGTCATTCATATATTATTCATCATGAATAATGTATTATTCAAGATGAATAATAGAACATTCAGGGTGAATAATAAACGGTTCATGATAAATAATACATGAATCGTGGATTCGTGTATTATTCATCCTGAATATTGTATTATTCATCATGAATAGTGAATGAACGTTCACCTTTGTTATTCATATCGAATATGGATACCCGATGACGTGCATGCATATTCATAATGAATATAACACATATATAGAATTTTACGTAAAAAACGGTTAAAACGAAAAAATTCTGAATATTGTATTATTCATCTTGCATACGGTACTATTCATCATGAATAGTGAACGAACGTTCACATTTGTTATTCATACTGAATGTGGACACCCGAAGACTTGCATGCATATTCATAATGAATATAACACGTATATTGAATTTCACGTAAAAAATTGTTAAAAAAAAACTATATCGAGATGGATGTCATATCGAAGAGTATGAAATTCTCGTTTTTTTGATGTAATTTGTTTGATTAAAATATTAGTAATTTTTAAGATAAATTATTATAAAGTTTAAGGGGGTAAATTTTTTTTTAATTATAAATAAAAATAAAAAGTCAAAGAAGGTAGACGTTGATTCAAAATTACAAATTTGTCCTTAATCACTTCCCAATTAACCTTATTATGTATTAACCATTGATTAGTTTTCTAAGTTTTGATCAATGGTTAAGATTTGTCCTCATGTGCACAATGAAAGATGGGTTTTCATTTGAACCCACCTCTCTCTCTCTCTCTCTCTCTCTATATATATATATATATAGAGAGAGAGAGAGAGAGAGAGGTGCTCAAAAACCCGATCAACCCAACCCAACCCAACGCGAAATAACTCAAACCGAAGCAACCCGATGTCTAATCGAGTTGTAAAATCTTCAAACCGTAGGTATTGGGTTGATATCGGGTTACTTTTATTTGAACCCAACCCAACCCGATGAACCCGATCCTTTTATTTTGTGGATTTAATATGATTATTAAGTCTCTATTAATATATAAATTAGACAATTAACTATTGCGTACTCTCTTCATTTACATATATTTTCAATCTATTATTCATCTCTATATAACTCCTTTGGATATATGTTTAATAAATGTAAACACACACACATACACACTCACACACACACACACACACACATATATATATATATATATATATATATATATGCAAACTAAAAGATTAACTAAATGTGATATATTTAAGATTTAAGAAGTATGGATAAGTTGTATCAAATGGTTGATGATGACCCGACCAACCTCAAGGCCAAGAAAGCGAAAGCATCGGGGTTGGAGACGTCTAAAACGATTGTTGTTGATCGACATATTATCATTTGTTTTAGACATTTTTATATGTAATATCGTAATATTTTTGATAAACTTACATACTCTCATGAATTATCGGTGATTCGGTTGTATTTCAAATAAATAAATGTTTTCTTTATGTTTATATTTCTAAATTTGATTTCATCTTGTTTAAACACAACCCGACCAACCCGATCAACCCGAACGGTTTGGGTTGGGTTGGGTTGTAAAATTTTCAAACCGCCTATATCGGGTTGAGTTGTTAAAAATCCTTCAACCCGATCAACCCAACCCGTGAGCACCCCTATATATATATATATATATATATATATATAGGGGAGCGATCAAATGGAAACCACTCTAATTTTGAAAACCGTGGAAACCCTCGATTTCATTGGTTAAGTTAATGAAATTGTTTCATATAATTCTTTTATTGATGAAATTGTTGCATATATTTGTGTTTTTTATGTAAAAATGAAAAAGTTTCACCAGACTACGAAAATACATGAACCAATTTCATCAGAATGAGAAAAATATATGAAACTACATAAAAAAACACAAATATATGAAACAATTTCATTAATAAAAGAATTATATGAAACAACTTTATGAACCAATTTCATTAATTTAACCAATAAAATTGACGGTTTTCAAAGTTTCAAATCTAATATGGTTTCCAATTGAAACCACCTATCTATCTATCTATCTATCTATCTATCTATCTATCTATCTATATATATATCTATATATATATATATATATATATATATATATATATATATCTGGTAATGTAATGTAAGAAAGATTTAAAACATTCATCTTTAGTAGTTTTAGTACCCCATCAATTACTTTATATGGTAAAACTATATTTGCTTTTTAAGCAGTGCTCTTGTTCTCAATTAGTAAAAGATATTGTTTATGTTGATGTCTCTTCCAACATGATTAACATTATGACTCTTTTGGCTTGTGGACAAAGTACATTGCATACACTTTGTTTTATGGCTAGCTTCCCAAATCTTAAAATCCCACCAGACAAAACAAGTTGTATTACCTCATCCCCCCTTCTCTCTCCCTCCCTCTCTCTCTCTCTCTCTCTCTCTCTCTATATATATATATATATATATATATATATATATATATATATAATAGATCCATTCATTTGCTAACCACGACATTGGTGCTAACCGTGCTAACCAATCTGGACCGTTGGTTATTTAGATCAATGGTTCACAATAAATTAGAATTTTAATTAAAATAATATATAAAAACGGTTTATAAAAATAAAATGCATGTATGTACAGGGGTATTCCGGTCAAAATATATTTCTTTTTATATTTTAATTGAAATTTATTTTAATTATTTTTGAAGATAATCACGGTGTATGAAATCAGGGAGAATCATAAATTTAAATTATGCAGTTATTATTGGGAGTTATCTTTTCAATTTGCAATTATCCTTTTTTATTTGATTTTATTTTAATTTGAGGTTCATATTTAGCCGCTGTTCTTCAAGGACTTCTGAAAGTGGTCGCCGGAATCGAAATCTCCATCACGCTGACGTCAAAAATCCTACGGAGACGACGAAGATGACGAATTCGCGGATCTTTACGTAGTGAAATGGACATCGCTCATGATCCCGCTGATAACGATCATAATTGTGAACTTGATCGCCATTGCTGTCGGGTTTAGCAGGACGATTTACAGTACGATACCGCAGTGGAGTCGTCTTCTTGGTGGCCTGTTCTTCAGTTTTTGGGTGTTGGTGCATTTGTATCCGTTTGCGAAAGGGTTGATGGGAAGAAGGGGAAGAACACCGACGATCGTGTTCGTGGGGTCGGGGTTGATTGCGATCACGATATCGCTACTGTGGGTGGCGATTAATCTTCCGCAAGGGCAAAACCAGATCGGAGGATCGTTTCAATTGCTTTGAGAAAAAATGATTTCTTGATTATATTCTTTTTAACACCATTTCGGTATCCAAATTTGTTGTTTGTAGCTTATTTTCAACTCAAATCAGGCTACGTTTTAGTCTTTTTTTCTCTAACAATTCCATGAATGTTATATAATCTTGGAAAGTTATGAAAACCGTAAACTTGTTGAAATCCCAATTTCAAGAAAAAATCAACACTTGTTAAAAAACAACTATTTTAGAAGTTTTGGGAAAAATTTGGTCCAACAACTATGTCAAGTCATGAATGATGATTGTACTACTATTCATGAAGCCGTTGATGAAGTTGGTGCAGTGAGGTTGAACAGTGAATTTGTACATATATGCAGTCTGTGCATATATGCAGTTCGATGTAAATGGTATATTCATATATGCAACCTGTGCATATATGCATATATGTAGTCTGTGCATATATGCAGTTCGATGTAAATGCATATGAAATAGTATATTAATATATTTACAGATCGATGCACAACTATCGGATATGGATATGGACATATTTCCCAAATGCATAGTTCTGTATATTACCAAATTAATAAGATGCAAAACAACATAAAATTTTAAATTAATATATTTAATATCAGGATAACTACCAAATTAAAAAACTCTTTTAAATATGGAAACAAATTAAATGGTGCGATATATTTAATATCAAAATAACTACCAAATTAAAAAATTCCTTTAAATATGGAAATATGTTTGCTGAAATATTACATGCATATGTGCACTGTAATTGAAAATGCATATGTGCACATTTGGGGAAATTATACATATACTATAATCATACATGCATATGTGCATAACTATCAGATATGGATATGGACATATTTTCCAAATGCGTATATGCATAGTTCTGTCTACATATTTTCCAAATGCATATATGTATAGTTCTGTCTATTACCAAATTAATAAGATTCAAATCAAAATAAAAATTTAAATTAATATATTTAATATTAGGATAACTACCAAATTAAAAAACTTTTTTAAATATGGAAACAGATTAAATGGGGCGATATATTTAATATCAGGATAACTACCAAATTAAAAAACTTCTTTAAATATGGAAACATATTAAATGGGGCGAAATTTATCAAATTCCCATATTACCCTTTCAGAATTAATAGCATTAATGGCATAACAAAAACTATAGGAAGCTTCTGATTGGTCGAAATTTGGTTATCACGGTTAGCACTAATGTCACGGTTAGCAAATGAAGGGGCCATATATATATATATATATATATATATATATATATATATATATATGGTCGCGACAGGACCAACTTAAGAGTTATGCATCTTCCAATCCAACGCTTATTTGGTCGTTCATTGGCCATATTCAAACGATCCAGTTTGATAAATAGTCATTGACTTGCTTAATTTCACGAGGGTTCAATTTTTATCATTGGATGGGTAAATGAACGGTCCCCATAGTCCATAGACAATGTTTAGATGAGGCCTCTTTTACTCGAACACATCTAATGAGACAAGTTTTGTAACATCCTCAATTTTAGAGAGAAATAAAATTCGAAATTTCGGCAATATAACGTCTAAAAATAGAGGAACCTGTCACCCTAAAATAGAGAATATTTTAAACCTAATAAGGGTAAAGCAAATCAAACCCAAGAGTATCATCCCAAAAAGGGGAAATAAGGTATGGCATTTACAACCCAAAATGATGAAGAATAAAACGACAACCTAGTAATCTAGATTAGTTAATAAGATTAAAGTTGGGTGTCGCTATTCTTCCAAAAAGGTAAGTCTTCAAAATCACTGTATGTTGGTCACTATATCTTCCAAAAAGACCAATCACGACTAGGGGTGAGCATGGGTCGGGTCGGATTGGATCGGATCGGGTTGGGTGGGAAAAGGAAAAACCTGGTCGGTTTTCGGGTAGGCTATTTAGGCCCCGAATATTGCAATCGGGGCAATCAGGTTTTCGGTGTCGGACCTAGTCGGGGTTCGGATCGGGTTGGGTCGGGTTTCGGGTAAATCCAACTTTTTTATTTTTTACTTTTCCTTTGGACTTTTAGAATTCACGTCTTGTGTAATTGTGTAGCAAAAAAAAAAAAAAACTAAACGTTAAAACATCTAAAATTTACAGTTTTTTAAATCATCAAACCTTGCGAAAAAATGACTAACATATCTTTATTTTACTATTAATAATTATATGTTTATAAAATTATAATGACCCAAAGTCTTAAACAAAACTATGCGTGCAACATGCTTCATGCTTGAAGCCTTGAACATTAAAGATTAAAGCAGACGTGGGGATTGAGGAACCAACGGTGAGACTTGAGAGACCGAGAGACAACAGAAGTAGATACGATTAGATTTTAGGAAAAGTAATAAAAAATAGGATTTATTTAGTAACTAGGTTTCGGGTTTCGGGTCGGATCGGGTGACATATATTAAGACCTTACCCGAACCGATATATCCGGCCTAAAATTCGTACTTTGGACTTCGGGTATGATCGGGTGGTTAGGGTCAGGTTGTTCGGGGTTTTTTCGGGTCGGTTTTTTGGGGTTTTCGGGTGCGGTTGGGTTTTGTACACCCCTACTCACGACCCCAAGGTCGTCCACTCAATCCCGAAGTGTCCCACCGCTAAGATGACCTGTCAACATGACAATTAAGAACAAGCGTTAGGCTAAAGCCTAGTGAGAACAAGATAAATGAATTAGAAGTACTAAACCCATTTGAAGTCACACAGTGGAGATAGCCATGAGCTAAGTCAATAAATCAAATAAACCATTAGTGATCAACTATGGTACAAATAATACCAATCACATAGTAAGATCAACTCCTCTAAGTCTATTACTCGAAAACATCAAGTCAACCCCTCTAGGTCTATTCTTGAGAGTTTCAAAATGGGAACTCTAGCATAAGGGAATTACACCTTACTGCCCATGAGACGCTGCCCGGCCATATAGGTCTACACCTTACTTATCATGGTGACCCGATGCCTATTCCGTGCCAAAGTAGTGAACCTAATGTTCAAAACGGGACATAGGACCACCGTGCCTATGGATCCATTGCACTAAGACCATGTACCAAATCATGCTAACACAAAATATTATTAATCATGCATGTAAGTCTTAAAACCAAATCCCACATATAAGGTTACCAACATGGTCTTTAACTCCCATTATTTCGGAAACTTTATAACATAACCTCATCAACAATAATACTATACATCTCATTTCAAAGGTCAAGATTGCTATTAACCAAGTCAATACATAAATCTCACCAAACCCTAATTTCACTTTGGGTTTACCAAAATCCCTTAGTATAAAGGTTGGTTATCAGATAAGTAGAAGAGTATAGAAGTCTATAAATTTCATTGTGAAACACATATCCCAAATCTTTTGTTTAGGTTATGAAACCCTAAAATCCCCAACCTCATAGTTTAGGTTAAAATATTACAATTTCTTATATATACTTAGAAACATAAATGAGGGTTTAGAAAGTATAACCCTAGTAAAAATGTAGTAGAGGTAAATAGATGAACTCACCTTGCTAGAGGAAATAAGAACAAACCCTAGGTGATGAAAGCTTGGAAGAAAGATGAAGTTGGACTTGAATCCTTAATCACTTGTGTTCTTTAACCACAACCAACCTAAATCAAAGTAATAAATGTTCACATGGATTCATCTCAAGAGCAATAAATGCAAGAGGGAGTGTGACCTACCTTGCACTTGGAGAAAATCGCCTAACACCCACAAAATGATGAAATAAATGAATTGAAATCGGGTTTGGGGTATTAAAGCCCGTCGGCCGCTCGCGATTATGACACGACGACTATGCCCAGGGCACTATCGCCCAAGCTCACCCCCTTGCGGTGTAACATCCGGAATTTCAGGTAAGTATGAGGCCTTGTTAATCTTATGTTTATGTGTTTATCAAAGTAGAAATTATATGCTTAATTTCCATTTTCGTCTATGTTAGTTTCTTGGTGTCGGATTGGAAGTTTTGGACGAGCATTTGTTGGGCAGTGAGTTACGCGACTTAGTCGCGGGTGGAAGTCGCGGCACAAGCCGCGTAATCCACTGGAGTCTTCACAGTTGAGCACACGGGCGACTTATGCCGCGGGTGCAAGTCGCTATCGACCTGCATTCCCCAAAACCCCTCTTTGTCCGATTTTCTTCCATATTTTTCTCACATCTCTCTCCCTTGGAGATTTTTGGAGTTCTTAAATCAGTTCCTTTTCTCACCAAACCCTAACCCTCATAAATACAACCTACATTGGTGGTTGGATCATTGGAATCTTGCATTAACTCTTCTCAAGTCTTCAAGCTTCACCTCCAAGTCTCATCTTCTTCTAGGGTTTCATCTTTTCTAGGTTTTGGGATCAAAACCTAGATTGTGAGTTTACTAAACCTTTTGTTAAAACTAGATACACATCATAATCTTCTATTGGTATTATTGTAACATTTCTCATGTTGGTTACCTTTATGTGTTCAAATACTTGATGATAACATTACGTACAATATGTTGGATTATCTTCTATGAGCATTTTCCATGCTTTACTCTATTGGTTGAATATTTGGGATTTGCTCCATGAATGTACATTGATGGCATTTTGGCATGATATGGATTATATGTGGTATAGTAGATGATAAACTCTACATGGAATGCCTTTTGGCAATTTAATATCTAAACATTGATTTTGGTGGTATTTGGGTCTCATGATAGAGTCATGCGATAGGATGGTAGCATAGTACCCATGGTTGGTATCGAAATGCATTGGTACATATATACCTCAAGACCTCCTATATGTATTATGTTGGACGAACCAAGTCGGTAGACACTAGGAGGATGTAGTCTTGGGCACCACCGTGTGGGTATGTGCCTAGACCTCCGCCATTCGGGGTATTGCCATGGTTGTAGTTGTCAGATGGGCCGGGCCTTTGGGTGTCACTCTTGGTAGTGGCACTGAGGTACATTGTCTCTTGGGTGGAACTGATTGGTGCTACGGGTATCCCCTGTTGACTCCACATATTGTTGAACTCTGGTTAACTGCTGATAAGATTTGTAACTGCTCATGCATGTTTATTATTGTTC
This sequence comes from Arctium minus, assembly GCA_954870635.1. Taxonomy (NCBI): domain Eukaryota; kingdom Viridiplantae; phylum Streptophyta; class Magnoliopsida; order Asterales; family Asteraceae; genus Arctium; species Arctium minus. The sequence continues at coordinate 145,587,107 of OX941080.1, forward strand.
AACTCACTAGGATTTTTGGCCTAACACTTGTTGGTGTCGATGTGTATCTCAGGTTCTGGCGGTGCCGGTCCTAAGCAGGCTTAGTTGCTTTGGGGTGAGAGCTTGGGGATTTTGCACATGGACATTTTATACTTTGGAATGAACCGTTGGGTTTATAGATGACAACCCTTTTGTAATCTCTTTTCTAGCTGTAGAAATTAGATTAGTTGGTTGTTATTTATTTTCCGTTAAATTACAACTGTAATTAAACATATTAGTTATATATTCCCCATTTTTGGGAGGCTCTTGCTATGGCAATTTTTGTATACCTCATGTCCGTTTTCGGACTTTTGTTATCCCTATTTTTAGGGTGTTACAAGTTGGTATCAGAACTTTAGTTTAAGTGAACTAGGTATTGTTTTAGCATATCTAGACTTAAGCTTTAGACTTTATAATTTCACTGTCCACTTGGGGTAGGAATCCTAGGTGGGGAGAGCGTTAGGATTACGGAATTACTTTAATTGAAAGTTGTGATGATGGTGACAAGAATTCTTGTGTATGGTTCGTTCATAATTTTACTTAGCCACTGCTATTATGAATGCATTGTTACGTGAGCATCCTTGGTTTACTATCATTATGATAATTGATGAAGGTATTAGTACGTACAATGAGTTCAACTGGTTTAGTCTTTTCTCAATCTATTTCTCGTACATGTATGGCAGATCGAAATGGTAAACACTTGAAGTAGGTTACCAAATACACCGGAGGACCATTTGGAAGTGGAGTCTACCGCTGATCGGCCTCCTGTGGGTGTGGCTGCCGAGGGACCTCCCAGGCCCAATATCTTGGGAGGAGGACCTGAGCATATTCCGTGCCGGAACCTCAACGCGGATAATGCCATCATGGAGGAAGTGACCATGGAGACCCGAATTCGGGATAGCATGATGTTGGCCATGAACTCCGCCATGGCCCAACAACAAGAGTTTTTCATGAAACTTTTAGAAGATCGAGACGCCAGTAACCGACAACCAGAGACGATGGCAGAAAACATTGTTATGGGGTCGGGTGGACCGGTTGTGGTGACTGTTGACGAGCCGACAGATAATGGAAACACAGGTAAAGGAAAAGGATGCACCTAAAAAGCTTTTCTTGGGTGCAATCCGAAAGAGTTCTCTGGTTCAGCAAATCCGGTAGCATGCATGTATTGGCTAAAGAAAGTAGAGATGGCTTTTGAGTCGAGCGAGTGTGATGTCTCGCAACGGGTGAAGTTTGCTTCCCAACTACTTCGGGGAGAGGCTTTGATTTGGTGGAACCTCACTCGATCCGCCCTTACTTCCGAAGTCTTGGCAAAGTTGACTTGGCCTGTTTTCAAGCAGAAGATCATGGAAAAATACTGCAGTGAGAGGTCATTGGATAAACTGGAGGCGGAATTTCGAGGGTTGAAGAAGGGGACCCTATCCATCGCGGACTACTCCAAGATTTTCTTGGAAAAACTGAATTTGGTGGGGCATCTTGTCCCGGATGAGAGATCAAAGATAAAGGCTTATCAACAAGGACTGCCAACAAGGATGAGAACGACAGTAAGGAATGCTAGGGGTGTGACCCTTCAAGACGTGATCGAGGAATCCTTGCTGATAGAGGATGACTTTGAGGCAGAGAAGTATGAGAGAACTGCTGTAGGAGAGAAGCGGAAGTGGGAAGGGTCGTCTGGGCCCGTTTGTCAATCCAGACCCTTTGTAAGCAGAAGAGTGGGTGATCAACGCCGCGAGGACCGATGGTGCCACAAATGCAAGACAAAGCACTCGGGGCCATGTACTACAAGAACTTACTCCAGTCCAACCGGGTATGTCAAGTGTGGTAATAAGAGCCACACAACTCAAGAGTGCCCCATCTGGGGGTCGGTGTGTTACGAGTGTAGAGAACCGGGGCATATGAAGAGAGAGTGCCCAAGACTAGTTAGAGGAGGTGGTGGAAATTCTGTGGGTTCGACATCTAGAGTCGAGCAACCACCAAGGGCACCGAGTCGAGCTTTCAGGATGACTACTGAGGAGGCAAAGGAGACAACTGATGTCGTTTCGGGTACGTTCCTAGTAACCTCCTTGCCATCTCGTGTTTTGTTTGATTCGGGTGCTACATGTTCTTTTGTGTCGGGTACCTTCTATAAGCAATTCACTACTCCTCTTAGTGTTCTCCCTGATGCGTTAGTAGTAGAAATAGAAAATGGGGATCAAGTAATCATTTGAAACTGTTTTTGTGATTGCACTTTAGAAATTGATGGGAATCCTTTTGGAGTAGACTTGTTACCTATGGCTATAGGTGGGTTTGACGTGATTATAGGCATGGACTGGTTAGTAAGACATAAGGCGAACATCTTTTGCTCTAAAAAGATGATCCAAGTGCCATCGCCAGAAAATGGTGTGGTTACCATTTATGGGGAGAAAGGAAAGAGGAATAATCCCATTATTTCATCTCTCAAGGCTCGCAAGTTTCAGCGAAGGGTTACCCTTCGTATTTGGCCTATGTGGTGGACGCAAAGAAAGAGAAGAAGTCGGTAGAAGATGTAGAAGTAGTGAAAGATTTTCTGGACGTCTTTCTGGAAGATTTACCCGGGTTGCCACCGGAACGGCAAGAAGAGTTTCAGATCGACCTCACTCCAGGAGCGGTTCCGATAGCTCGTGCTCCTTATCGTTTGGCTCCGATGGAAATTAAGGAGATGATGACACAACTTCAAGAGTTGTTGGAAAAGGGTTTTATCCGACCGAGTTCTTCACCTTGGGGAGCACCGGTGTTGTTCGTGAAGAAGAAGGACGGATCTATGCGAATGTGCATTGACTATAGAGAGCTAAACAAAGTCACGGTGAAGAATAAGTATCCTCTACCTCGCATCGACGATCTCTTTGATCAACTCCAAGGCGCAGGATGCTTCTCAAAGATTGACCTTCGGTCCGGTTACCATCAAGTGAGAGTGAAGAAAGAAGATATTCCGAAGACGGTGTTTCGAACGAGATATGGTCATTATGAATTCTTGGTGATGCCTTTCGGCTTAACCAATGCTCCGACCGTATTTATGGATTTGATGAACCGTGTGTGTCGTCCATTATTAGATAAATCCGTAATCGTCTTCATCGACGATATTTTAATATATTCAAAGGATGAGTCCGAGCATGGGAAACACTTACGGGAAGTATTAGAAGTTCTACGAAGAGAGAAATTGTTTGCGAAATTCTCGAAGTGTGAATTCTGGCTCCAAGAGGTTCAATTCTTGGGGCACGTTGTATCAAAGGACGGGGTTAAAGTGGACCCGACAAAGATCGAGGCAATGATGAGTTGGGAGCCTCCAACAAGTCCGACAGAGATCCGAAGCTTTTTGGGTTTGGCGGGTTACTACCGGCGTTTCATTCAAGATTTTTCCAAGATAGCTACACCGCTCACTTCTCTTACAAGGAAGAACATCAAGTTTATTTGGACCAATGCTCAAGAGAAAGCCTTTCAAACGCTCAAGAGAAAGTTGTGCGAAGCTCCGATCTTGTCCTTACCCGAAGGATCGGAAGACTTTGTTGTTTTTAGTGACGATTCCAAGATGGGGCTTGGGTGTGTCCTAATGCAAAGGTGGAAAGTAATAGCCTACGCGTCGCGACAATTAAAGGATCATGAGAAGAATTATCCGACTCACGACTTGGAGTTGGCGGCGGTAGTCTTCGCGTTAAAGTTGTGGCGACATTACTTGTATGGGACCAAGTGTACTCTTTTCACGGATCACAAGAGTCTCAAGTACATCTTCGACCAGAAGGAACTCAACATGCGACAAAGGATATGGCTCGAGCTGTTGAAGGATTACGATTGTGACCTACTATATCATCCCGGTAAGGCTAATGTAGTGGCGGATGCATTGAGCCGAATGAACCATGATGGTGGTGTCAAAGTGTCCCTTACAAGGATCGATGTGGTGTCGAGTTTGTTGGAAAATATTAAGGCAAGTCAAGTGGAAACACGTAAATAAGAGAACCTCAAGGCCAAAGTCATGGTGAATCAAAAGGAACTCTTAGCGGAAGACGGTCGTGGACTCAAGCTCTTTCAAGGACGGATTTGGGTACCGAAGTTGGGAGGAAATCGAGCGTTACTTCTTGAAGAAGCGCATAAGTCGAAATATTCTATACATCCCGGTAGCACCAAGATGTATAGAGACCTAAAGTTAAATTATTGGTGGCCGGTGATGAAGCTAGATGTGGCTAGCTATGTGGAGAAGTGTGTCACGTGCCTTCAAGTCAAGGCGGAACATCAAAGACCGTATGGAAGTTTGCAACCGTTGTCCATTCTCGAGTGGAAGTGGGACAACATCACCATGGATTTTTTGACGAAGCTATCGAAGACCTTGCGCGGTCACGATACCATTTGGGTGATTGTGGATCGACTAACCAAAAGTGCGCATTTTCTTGCGATGCGGGAGACCTTGCCAATGGAGAAATTGGCTAAACTTTACATCGACGAGGTGGTGTCGAGGTATGGGGTTCCGCAATCTATAGTATCGGATCGGGATAGTCGCTTCACGTCAAATTTTTGGGCGAGTCTACAGAAAGCGTTGGGTACTAGACTGAATTTGAGCACGGCGTACCATCCTCAAACAGATGGTCAAAGCGAGAGGACGATCCAGACATTAGAGGATATGTTGAGATCGTGTATAATAGACTTCGGGGGAATTTGGGATTCACATTTACCTTTGGTGGAGTTCCCCTACAACAACAGTTACCATTCTAGTATCGGAATGGCACCGTTCGAGGCCTTGTATGGACGGAAGTGTAGAACCATGGTTTGCTGGTTAGAAGCGGGCGAGAAGCAATTCTTCGGACCAGAAATAGTTCAAGAGACGGTGGACAAAGTGAAAGAAATCCGGGAAAGGCTAAAGGCGGCGCAGGACCGACAGAAAAGCTACGTGGACAAGAAAAGGAGACCGGTCGAGTTTCAAGTGGGAGATCGGGTCATGTTGAAAGTATCTCCATGGAAGGGAATTATCCGGTTTGGGAAGCGTGGGAAGCTTGTTAGCGTACAGATCTATTGGATTCAATATCATCTAATCTGAAGATCCAATCTGAAGCTAAAGTTGGAAAGTCAACTCTTAATTTAAGTCTAATGTCGTTTGTAGTAAATTGTCAAAGTTTAGTTTTTAGTATTTTATTATTATTTCTAAATATCTAAGTTATTAGATATTAGTTAGATATTATTTAGATATTAGTTTTGTTATCAAGTTGATGTTAGTGTGTTAGAGAAGCTAACTTAGATATCAGATAAAACACACACACACTTTACTGTTCATTAGAGAGAACATCGAGAGCTTCAAGAACAAACATCAACCTTGTAATCCATTGATTATTAATCAAACAGGTTGGTAATCGTATATGTGTTTGAGTCTATAAGAACTTGATAATATTGTGGACCGACAATTGGTATCAGAGCCTGAAAACAGATTCAAATCAAGTTTTAAAACTCGACTCTGTGTTCTTCATCTCAAAATCTTTTTCGAGTTTTAGTGTGTTTTAGGTGTTGAAATCGATCAGGTTGTGATCGATAAGTGTATTAGATCATTGTGGTATTGTTTAAATTCAGAATAACACTTAAATCGTGTTCAATTTTGTGATTTTTTGTGTCTGAAAGTCGACTTTGAGAACGTCACTGTTCCATCGTTTTAAACTTCAAATATTGTTTGTTTTCGAGATCAAGTGTTTATAATCTGTTCTAGAAGTGTTAGTGGTCGTTTTACCAAAGTTGGGACTGCTAAATCGAAGTCTAGATAGGTTTATTGTGGATTTTAGTCGTGTTTTCGAAGCTGCAGGGACGAACTCGCGCAAAGTTCAAATTCGCGCCAGTTCATAGTCAGTTTTGCGCTATCAACATCTTGCGCAAACTTGACTTTTGTGCCATCAACATCTCGCGCAAAAGTTCTTTCGCGCGACCAATGAATCAAGCAAAACTAATTTCGCGCGACCTTCTACTAGCGCAAACCTCAGCTTGCGCCAACTTTGTCTCGCGCAATTCTCAGATCTTAAGTTCATGCAAAGTTCATAACGCAAAGTTGATCTCAAGTTCACTTTTGCGCCAACACATCATAATGCAAAATTGATCTTTTGTGCCAACCACTTCTCGCGCAAAGTTCTGTTTCGCGCCACCTTCTCTTCATGCAAAACACTTTTGCGCCAGCTTCTTCTAGCGCAAAGTGTTACTTCGCGCCACAGACACCTCGCGCAAAACTCTTTTGCGCCAGCCACCTTTAGCGCAAAGTTTGCCTTTTACTCCAATACTAAACTTAAGTCTTTTTCAATCAGAATGACTTCAAGAGAAGCTCTAGCAATCGGAACTGACTCAAAGCCACCAGTACTCTTCAGGGGAGAGTATGAACAGTGGAAAGATCGGTTCATGGAGTTCATTGAAAGACATGATTTGGGAGTATTCCTCAGGAAATCAAGAGAAGAGGGAGTTATGGCACCAGTTTATGAGACTCGTACGGAAAGAACTGTGGTAACAGAGTTTCAACTTAAGTATGAGGAACTAGAAGGTGATAACCTTAAAAGAGCAAAAGATGATAGATTAGCAAAGTCTTATATTCTTCAAGGCATTCCAAATGAAATATACGGGAAGATAGACAGCTATAAGGCCTCAGGCAAACAGACGTGGGATCAGCTAGAGAAGATGATGCTAGGTTCAAAGGTTGGGAACCAACTCAAGATACCCAACTGCCTAAACAACTATGAAGAATTCAAAGGCAGAGTTGGAGAGTCTCTAAAAGTAACATACGACAGGTTTGTGACCTTGCTGAATGAATTAAGCAAGAACAAGGTCACTAAATCACATATAGAGTTGAATGTCAAATTCCTCAGCATTCTCTAGCCTGAATGGAAGAGGTTTGCCAGACAAATGAAGCAAATCAAAGATCTAAACGAGATTCCACTTCATGAGGTGTATGAAACCCTCAAACAAAATGAAGAAGAGGTGGATGAAATCTTGGATGAAAAGAAACAGGGTAAGAAGACAGTTGCTGACTTAGTTGCTCTTGTTGTGAAAAAGAAGAAAAAGAAGATGCTTATGTCTGAATCAGATGAGGTTGAAAATGAAGCGAACTATGACTCGGATGACTGTGAACAACTGAAGTAGGCTATGCTTATGCTGACAAAGGCCTTTCAGAAGAAGTTCTACAAGAAGCCAAGTTTAAACAGTTAGAGATATTCTTCTGGTCCAAGCAACTATGTTCACAAGGAAAGGGTTGAAGGAAAGAGATTTGAAGGAAAAAGAGTAGAGGAAAGGAAGCCGGAAGAGAGAAGGTATCAAGATGAAGGACCCAGTCAGTCAGAACCTCCAACGTGATACAAATGTGGCAAAATAGGTCACTTTGCCAGATACTGCCGAAGACCCAAAGTCAGAAACTCAGACTACTACAAAAATAAAATGCTTCTAGCCAAGCAACAAGAGGATGGTAAGGCATTGATGGCAGAAGATGAGTTCTGGCTGGATCATTTAGACCAGGAAGATGAACATGAATAGAATGACGAGACAACAAACATGTGCTTAATGGGCAACATGGAAGCCGAAGCTGAAGCTGATTCCGATGACGATGACAATGACGAGGTATGTGATTTAACTCAATCTGATTTCATAAATCAAATGCATGCCATGATGTCAAAACTCGAAGAATTAGAGTCGAAGCTTAAGCGAGAAAAATGTGTTATCAATGACAAAAACCAATAAATACAGAAACTTAGCGAGGATATTGCTGAGAAAAAAGTATTGATTGAGACAATGCATAAAAACTTTGATAACTGCGCTAAAGAAAAGACAATAATTCTCAAAGAAATAACTGAAATAAATTCTAAATTGAGAAAGAGTGAGTTTGATTTCAAAGAGCTTACGAAAATGTTTTCTTCGCGTACCAAAGAAAACGAATCTTTACTTGCAAAATTAAAAGCTTTGAAAGAGAAGTTATACAAAATGGGTCAAACTGAACAAACATTCATTTGAACAAACCCAAAGAGGAAATAGAAAGTTGGGGACTCGGATACGAGAATCCTCATTACCTTAAAAATGCTAAATCTGAAGTGCCTGCACTTTATGATTTTACATTTATGAAACTAGCTCGACGAATCCCTGAGCTTAAAGTTTTCTGGACTGGACTGTCAAAAGAGGATGAAGCCAAGGAAACAGAAAAACGAAAGAACACATCTAATGTTCAACTTCCATTTCGTTATGCGAAGTTGAATAATAGTTATAATGATGATCCAATATATCAAAAGAAATCTCTTTCAAATGAATTCTTTCAGAGTCATTCTGTCAAAGAAATGGAGGCGAAGCCTATTAAAGGTAAACTATATGTCCCTCCTCTCGTGTTGGAAAGTAAAATTTCTGAACTTGAGACATCTTTAACAGATGAAAGACTTTTGATTGATATTGAACAACAAGTTTTTTCAACTGTGCTTAAGAGTACTGTTCTTTCTAAATCATCAAAGGCTTCAAAATCTGATGACATGTTTGGTTTAACTGATGAAGGGTATGATTTTCTAAATTCTGATGGTGGTTTGGATGATTGTTTTGATCAATTTGATTTTCATGCCAAACTTCCTAACCATTCATCTTTTGTTGTGAAATCTTTGGGAAAAAACAGTATGTTTGTAAAAGGTGCAAAATCAACAAAAGTTGATAAATCTGTTTCTGTGAAAACTAAGAATACAAAGGTATGAATAATAAATCTCAGCATTCACAGAAACCGATCACTACTGGTAACCCAAAGAAGATGCATTCAGTTGTTGCTCAAAAGTCTAACTCACAAGTTTCAAATGTTTCAGATCTGAGCAAGAAAAGGATAGGAGTTAAATCTTAATGGCAACCAAAACAGGAGATTGACAAGACTGATAAATCTTTTTGTAGTGTTGATTGTAATAAGACTATGCCTAGTAAAGATGTTTTGAATGCGAATGTTGCTACTATTTTGAAACCAAAACTTGTCATTTATCGCAAGAAATACTCTATGAAGCAATTATTCGAGTTATCTTTATCTGCTAGAAAGTCTTCATATTATGATAAACATGTTTATGCTTCTTGTCAAGATTCTGATGTTTGTATGGCACTTATAATGTTCACTCTTATCATACTAATTCTTCATTTGATTCTCAAAAGCAAAACAGACCCAAATTTCAATGGGTACCAAAAACATGTGCTGTCGGTCCAACAATAAGTTTATATCAAGTTTATAGAAACAACAACACAATAACGATTACCAACCTGTATTGATATATAACAAAGGTTACAAGGTTGATCGATTTAAGCTTGGATGTGTTCTCTCTGTATTACACCTTTAAGTGTGTGTTTTGTGTGTCTGATAATATCTCATCATAGAGAGTTTGTGAGAGACACAACTAATATCTAACTTAGTGTGTCAAACACACTACCTAACATAATATCTAGATATTATTTCTAATAAACTAAATAACTAAACTAACTAATAATAACTAACTAAGTTAACTAATATCTAACAAACTAGATATTAACTTAACTAATACAATAACAAACAATTACATTGATTACTTTGACATTTATTACAAACAACATTGACTTTAATATCGAGAGTCGACGTTCCGGCTTTAGCTTCAGATTGCGATCTTCAGATTGGATGATCTTGAATCCAATGAGACTGTGTCTTAACAATCTCCCCCTTTGGATCAAGATCATTACGAAAATGATTTTAGCAATTCAGTCTTCTTGTTCAGCTCAGAAGATGCAATCTCTTTCTCTAGCTCTCAAATTAGCATGTCTTCATAATACTTGCTTTTGAGGATTTCAATCTTGGACGTGATTCTTGAAACATGTGATCTTTTCCATTTCTTGTGTATTCATGTGCTAACACAGTTGGACCCAAATACTAGTGGGTACCAAAAGCTAAATCTGTGTTGCAGGCACCCAAAGTTTAAGAGGGAGCATAGAACTTAGGATTTTGAACAAATCAGTTCAAAACCCGGACTTAAATGTCAAGATGGAGGCTTCTAAGCAATTCAGCTTAGAACCCGTACTTCAACGAAGTATGACTTCTAGACAAAACAGTATAGGACTCGTACTTCAAAGAACAATGGCTCTTTAATACATCAGTTCAAGACCCGCACTTCAATGCTCAAAAATCTTTACTCCAATTTTGTTTCATGGATATCTAAATCTCTTGTTTCGTAATTTCTCTTGTGCAGATCCTTCATATGTGGTACTTGGATAGCGGATGTTCCAAGCATATGACTGGACAAAAAGGTATGTTGACCAACTTTACAAAGAAGTATTACGGAACAGTTAGATTCGGCAACAACCAGTTTTCACCAATACTAGGATATGGTGATATGGTACATGACAAAGTCACGATCAAGAAGGTGAGCTATGTTGAAGGCTTAGGACACAACCTGTTCAGTATAGGCCAGTTCTGTGACAAAGGCTTAGAGGTCAATTTCAAAGCCAAGAGGTGTTCTGTTCGCACTGAAGAAGGCAACAAACTCTTGGTTGGCACTCGAAAGTCCGACCTCTACACAATCAATTTGTCAAACGTCCAGACTGACAAGCAGGTTTGTCTACTTTCTAAAGCCTCGATGCAGCAAAGCTGGCTATGGCATTGACGACTCTCTCACCTCAACTTTAGATACATCAACAAGTTGGTCAGTGGAAAGTTAGTAAAAGGACTTCCAGAGCTGAAGTATGAAAAAGAACACCTTTGTGTAGCATGTAAAAAGAGAAAGATGAAGAGAGCTCCACATAAACCAAAGCCTGAACCGAGTACAAGCTCTCCGTTAGAGTTGTTGCATATGGACTTATGCTGTCCAATGCGAACGCAAAGTCTAGGCGGAAAGAAGTACATACTAGTTATCGTGGACGATTACTCGCGATACACTTGGGTCAAATTTCTACGTTCAAAAGATGAGACACCAGATGTTCTCATTACATTCCTGAAGACGACCCAGGTAAATCAGTAGAAACCGGTTAAGCTTCCAAGAACAGACAACGGTACAGAGTTCAAGAACAAAACAATTCAAGAATATCTCGAATCAGTCGGGATATCACATTAATACTCCGCTGCTCGTACGCCTCAACACTATGGAGTGGTCGAAAGAAGAAATCATACGCTAGTCGCTCGTACTATGCTAAGTCAATCTGACTTACCTCTATTTCTGTAGGCTGAAGCTATATCGAATCCATGATACACCGCAAATTCAAGAAGACTCCTTATGCGTTGATCAACAACCGAACACCGACAATCAAATATTTCCATATATTTGGGTGTAAGTTTTTTGTTCTAAACGATAGAGATAGTCTGAACAAGTTCAGTGCCAAGGCGGACGGAGGCATCTTCATTGGTTATTCATCTACATCAACTGCACACCGTGTATATCTGAAGAAGTCAAAGACAGTTATTGAAAGCGTCAACGTTACGTTTGATGAAGAAATGGCTTCTAAACAACACAGTTCAGAACCTGTGATAACCGGAGTACTAGCTTCTGGGCAAATCAGTCCAGAACCTGCGTCTCAAACGATCAAATCAGATGAAACATCAACGTCTACTAATCATTTATCTGATTTAGATTTATTATTTGAATTATTTTATGATGAATTTCTTGGATCTAATGTGAAGAAATCTGTTGTGGTTGACAGGATGGAAGACTCAACGACTACTCATCCAACCAGTTCAGATATCTCTACTAAACCCAACTCCTCAATTCAGCAAGAAATTTCAATTCAAATGCCGACTCCAACAGTTGAAGCTGTGACAAATAATGAAGAGACAGAAGTTGCTGTATCAGTAGGATGTTCTGTACAGACTAATCTACAGCCGGACCAAGCTGTACCTGCTGAGACTTCTGCACCTACTATTTTAACTGCAACCATATTTCCTCCTGAACAACCTGAAGAAGGTACCAGTGGATTCATAGATGATAATATTGATATATATTCATATAATCCACTCCCTCATGAACATAAATGGACCAAAGAGCACCCGATAAGCCAGATCATTGGCGATCCAACAAAACCGGTGCAAACTAGGTCAGCGTCAATGAATATGTGTATGCATGAATCCTTTCTGAGCAAGATCGAGCCTACTCGCGTATCAGAGGCTCTTGCCGATTCAGACTGGGTTACTGCAATGCAAGAAGAGCTGAATCAGTTCGACGCACTTAAAGTCTGGAGACTTGTACCCAAACCTCAAGGTAAAACCATTATAGGTACGAAATGGGTTTTCAAGATTAATAAAGATGAAGGTGGTACCGTTATCAGAAACAAAGCAAGACTTGTAGCCAAGGGATACAGGCAAGAGGAAGGAATAGACTACGACGAGACTTATGTTCCTGTGGCACGTTTAGAGGCAATTCGAATGTTTCTAGCCTACGCTGCTCACAAGAACTTCACTGTCTTTCAAATGGACGTGAAAACCGCCTTTCTGAATGACATTCTAAAGGAAGAAGTCTACGTCTCGCAACCAGAAGGCTTTGTCAATCAAGAGAAACCGAATCATGTCTACATTCTCGACAAAGCACTCTATGGACTGAAACAAGCTCCTCGCGCCTGGTATGATGTCCTATCTCAATTTTTAGTCAAGTCTGGTTTTACAAAAGGTACGGTAGATACCACTTTGTTTATTAAAAAGGAGAAAGCTGATATCATTCTTATTCAAATCTATGTGGATGATATTATTTTTGGCTCTACAAATCCTAAGTATTGTAAGAATTTTTTAAACCTTATGGTGTCAAGATTTCAGATGAATATGATGGGAGAGATGAACTTCTTTCTCGGATTACAAGTCAAACAATTTTCAACGGGGATTTTTATCAATCAATCAAAATACATTTTTGATATTCTTCGGAAGTTCAAAATGGAAAATTCTAAACCGATTGGTACCCCAATGGCACCAGGTACTAAGATTGGCACCGATCCTTCTGGAAAGGCTGTTGATGTTAGGACTTACAGAGGAATGATAGGTTCTTTGATGTATCTTACTTCTAGTAGGCCAGATATAATGTTTTCAACATGCTTATGTTCTAGATATCAGGCTAATCCCAAAGAATCCCATGTGTCTCCAGTTAAGCGCATTTTTAGGTATCTGAAGGGGACTGCAGATCTTGGTCTGTGGTATCCTAAAGATACTAGCTTTGAACTAACAGCATATACAGATGCAAATCATGCTGGTTGCATGTTAGACAGGAAGAGCACGTCAGGTCGTATACAGTTCAGCGGTGATAAAGTCGTCAGTTGGGCATCGAAGAAACAATTATGTGTCTCAACTTCAACGGCCGAAGCATAATATGTAGCTGCTGCTAGCTGCTGTTCTCAGGTCTTGTGGATGAGAACTCAACTGCGAGACTATGGTTTTCATTCGATATACTGTGACTCGAAGAGCGCAGTCGCGATAACAGCTAATCCTATTCAGCATACAAAGACCAAGCACATCGATGTCAGGTATCACTTTATAAAAGATCATGTCGAAAAAGGAACAATTGAACTTTACTTTGTAAAAACTGATTATCAGCTTGCAGATTTGTTTACCAAACCCTTAGACGAAAAGAGATTCAATTTTCTTGTCTCTAAGCTTGGTATGCTAAATCTTAAGACATAATCAGTAGTTGCCTATCAAAGTTTTCTAATTGTATACCTTTTCATCATTTCTTCATTCTTATTTCTGAATGATATCTGCACTTCAAATATTCTGTTCATAATCCAAGGGGGAGTATAAGAAGAAATTCACAGATGGTCAATATTAACTTGAGGAGAAAACTCACTAATTTCTGCATTTACCTTTTTAATGTCAAATTTTTGTGATGCATGATTTTAGGGGGAGTTTTTACAAGTCAAAGGAGTTAGGATATGACTTCTGATTATTTCTGATCAGAACTCGTACTTTCATTGTTTTTTCTTCTTTTTGTCATTTTTAATTTAAGTGAATAAATTTGCTTTGACTATGACATAAGACTTTTGCAGTATTTGAGAGATGCTTACATGTTCATATCTTTATGACTTTAAGCTTAGCTTCATGAGATGTAAGATCGAACGTAAAGGTATAAACCTTTATCTTAATCTCATATATGGTTGAAAGAAGGACAACTTTCAATCATAGAAAACATTGTTCTTAAATGTTCAAACCACTTCCCGAGTCTTATTCTGATTTCATGATTTGGAAGTGTGACTTTAAATGTTTTCAAGATCTATTTGTGCTTTAACTGAAATAGTTAAACCATTTTGAGCATCATATGCTTTCTAGGAAAACATGATTTCAGTGTGCTAGGAATTAACTGAAACTTCTATGGATTCACGTTAACCAGTGTCTCCTACCCAAGAAGTTAATCCATAGTGATTGAGTGTGAGGAGTCGAAAAGAAATGAGTGTGGATTGTGTGATGTGTCAAACAGAAAAAGAGAGTTTGGTTAGAGTAAGCTTAATGTTTTAAAAGAAAGAGGGTGTGAGAACAGAGTTAAAATAATATCACAACTCTGCACCAACTTTTTCTGAGTCGGGTAGCCACATTTCTAGTGTTTCACATTTCTTTGGTGAACATTATTGAAACAGGCAACTAACCCATGCCAACTTTTGCTTAACCTCACCAACTACTCATTTTCTTCTTAACAAGAAAGTGTTTCACATTTTCAAAGGGGAAGCAACACATTTACTATCTGATTTTCATTTGGAAAATCTGGATATTGAAAAGAAGGAAGTCTTCCCCACCTTCGCACTTCAATCATGCACATTGAGTCTGTGTTTAACTTACTGTTGTCTCAGTGGTTTACACAATATTGAGCCTTATAAGCAATCATCAAATGCTTAATTCTTTCTATCACTTGCACGAACTCACAAGGAATTTGTTTCTTTGTCATAACGTTTATAGAAATTACCTTTGTGGTGTTTCGATGATTGAATGGAAGCCCTGGGGGAGGGAACATCAAAAAGCTCCTTTCCAATGTGTATTTGTTACACACAGTGACTTAGTGTCACTGACAGACATTTTAACTGATTCATTTGTTGATTCAGGTGTTACACGATTATTTTGTCTGGATTTGCAAAGATCTGGATGAATATCTTTTGAGTTGACGGATCAGAAGCTCCAAATGAAAGACATTTCTTACTTAGAGTTTTGATGAAATCGTTTCTCTATTCATCAAAAAGGGGGAGAACCTAAAACTTGAAGAAATGTCCATTACATTTCAAGAGACATTGGAAAAGAGAAGAACTAAACAAGAAATGCGAGAGTTCAAAGTATTCTGAAGACATGCTGATTTTATAGAAATTTTCTTTGAAGATACTTTGCTAAAGCATTCAGAGCTAAAACCTAGAGATTATTACATATGGAAGACAGAGAAGGAGATTGCATCTTCTGAGCTGAAAAAGAAGACTGAATTGCTAAAATCTTTTTAGTAATGATCTTGATTCAAAGGGGATATTGTTAGCGCACAGATCTATTGGATTCAAGATCATCCAATCTGAAGATCCAATCTGAAGCTAAAGCTGGAAAGTCAACTCTTAATTTAAGTCTAATGTCGTTTGTAATAAAATGTCAAAGTTTAGTTTTTAGTATTTTATTATTATTTCTAAATATCTAAGTTATAAGATATTAGTTAGATATTAGTTTTGTTATCAAGTTGATGTTAGTGTGTTAGAGAAGCTAACTTAGATATCAGATAAAACACACACACACACTTTACTGTTCATTAGAGAGAACATCGAGAGCTTCGAGAACAAACATCAACCTTGTAATCCATTGATTATTAATCAAACAGGTTGGTAATCGTATATGTGTTTGAGTCTATAAGAACTTGATAATATTGTGGACCGACAAAGCTCAGTCCTCGTTTCCTTGGACCCTTTGTTATTTTAGAAAAGGTTGGTCTTCAAGCATACCGATTGGATTTACCGCCGGAAATGGATGGGATACATCCCACCTTTCACATTTGTTATTTGCGGAAGTGCTTAGCCGAAGAGGAAAGCGTGATTCCTTTGACGGAAATCCGAGTAGATAATGGAAACCGTTGTGTGGAAGAACCGGAAGCAATTTTGGAAACGAAAGTAAAGAAGTTGCGGCATAAAGACGTAGTCATGGTCAAGGTCCAATGGAAGCACCATCATGGTGCTAATGTCACCTGGGAATCCGAAGAGGAATTGAAAAAGCGTTATCCTCATTTATTTGTATAAAGGTGATTTCGGGGACGAAATCCGAATTAGGTGGGGAGGATTGTAACATCCGGAATTTCAGGTAAGTATGAGGCCTTGTTAATCTTATGTTTATGTGTTTATCAAAGTAGAAATTATATGTTTAATTGCCATTTCCGTCTATGTTAGTTGCTTGGTGTCGGATTGGAAGTTGTCAGGATCGAAATTCTACACAAGAATTTAAACTAAACACTCAGGAACTATGTTAAAGAAGTCGCGGAAAAACACTTTAACAGTAAATCAATCAAGCAGTGTATAAACTCAAATCACAAGTTATATTGATTAACTCAATGATTACAAACAAAACCTCAATCTGTTGAACAAGCTCAATAGACGTTCAATACTTCTCTATTGAAAGGACTACAAAGAACCTTGAGGTTAATTCTCTCTAAACGTATTCTATATCAAAAACTATCTTTCTATCAAAGACTTCTAGACTATATATACAGAATTAATTACAAGATAATTATCAAAACAAAATTGATCTTCATTCCATAATTATATTCATCTCTATCTTCAGCATCCTTATCTTCATAAGCAGTATTAACTTCATCCTTATCCAGCAGCATTAATCTTCAACAACACTAACATCCTCAGCAGTACTAACTATGCATGCAATATTAATCATGCTAGCAGTAGTAATTCTTCACTTGCAGTAGTAATTCTACTAGCAGTAGTAAATTTTCAAGTAGCAGTATTAATTCCTCTAGCAGTAGTATCCATCCTTGGCACATTTCAGACCTAACAATCTCCCCCTAACTTAACTTTTCAAAATGAGAAGTTAAGTTCTTCAGCAAATGGTCTTCATGATGCTTTCAAAACTGCTACTCAGTTCCCTAGATTAGGATCCAGACCCAGACTTTGATTAATGGTTCTTCTGATTACAATCTTTGCCATTTCAGAACCTGTAGGACATACCAACTTTGCTCTCAACAATCCTTGTAGCTTTTCTCTGCTATGGTCATACACTTTGTCCACCAAGTAGTACTCATGGTAGCTTTTGTCTATGGTCAGAACATATACGCCACATCTTTCAATGAGCATCCAGTGGTCAATGCTTCTGAATACCTTTTCATGATCCACATCTTTGATAATATGCTTAACCCTGTCAGGGTCAAACATCATGCATAGGTACTCCATTGCTATCTTGATTAGGTTCATTTCTACTCCTTTCAACACATCTTCATACAGAGTCAGTCCAACTTTGTATATTTCTTCCAGATCAGCCCTTGTACAACTTCTCACTATCTTTCCCCAGGTTAGATACACCTCATACTGATCACTCATTCTTTTGAATCTGAAATATTCTTTTCAGTTGTCCCTCAGAGTATCCTAGTGAATGATCTCTGGTGCCTGCATTGAGATAGGGTCAGCTTGCACTGGTTCTTCATCTGTCAAAGTCATGTATAAATGAAACTGCTCATTAGATTGTTGATTGGACTGCTCTTGACTCTTCTTTTCCTTGTCAACCTGTTCACCCTATTTCTACTGCTCTGAAGATTCTGTTTCCATTTTCTCACTTTTCTGTTCTTTCTTTCTTCAGTTCTAGGCCTTTTTGCCTTTGACTTGGTAGCTATGGACTTCTTTCTTTTAATAGCTCCAATTTTTTGGGCTAAGGTCTTTTCTTTCTTCACTTCAGCCTTGTCTTTGATAGGGGTGCCTTCTTCACTGTCAGGGAAATGTTGTTGTATGTTGAGATCATGTCTTTCTTTCAGCTTTCTTTCAACCTCAACCCTTTGAGTGAAATCCCCTTTCAGCTTGGCCATCTTCTTCTTGTATAGCTCTTCTATCCTTCCAAATGCCATGCTGGTAAACATTCCTTCAGGAACTCCAATAGCTCATTTTAGAAAGTTTATCATTTTCCTTCTTTCTTGATTGGCCAGGAAGGTTTTAGATGGCTGTCTTTGTCTTGTCTTTAATAACAACCTTTGCCTTGATGCCTTCTTTGTAACTTTCTTAGCAGCAGCAGCAGTCTTTAAGATCCTTTGATATTCCTCATTAAGCTTAGTAGCCAATTCCAAAGCAATCTCTCTGTCTTTTGCAGATTGGATTTCTTCCTCCTTTGCCATCTCTTCTTGTAGCTTCTTTGCTAACTCTTCATCCAGAGCTATTTGAGATGATTTCTTTGATGGCTTCACAGATTCAACCACCTTTTCTTTCCCTTTCCTCTTGATCTCTTCCTTACTGATCTTCTTCTTTTTATGTTCTGATCCTCCTACTTTGATTACCACTCTTTTAGCCTTTTGAGTGGCTTTAGGAGTGTCATGTTTTGCTTTAACTAGAGTTTCTGCAATTTCTAGTTCTTCTACTGTCAGATCAGTTTCTGCTTCTGGTTGTTCTGTTTCTGCTTCTGGTGTAGTTACTGTTGTTGATGTAGTTTCTACTGCTTTTGCTGTTTCTGCTGCTTGTTTCTTTTCTTCTTCAGTATTCATCTCCTTTTCTTTTTCAGCACCAGTCTCCCCCTCAAACTGAAATTCCATCTCACTTGTACTCTCATTTTCTATTTCAGCTTCTGACCTTTCCCCCTTTTTGGAAGCATCATTAGTCCTTCTCTTCTTTAACACAAACTGAGTTTTCTTCTTCTTGTGCACCAGTTTGAGCACCAGCTTCTTGAGATGGGCTATCTGCTCTTGTTGAGACAAAATCACCTTTTGCAAATCTTTTATCTCCAAGTTTTGATTGTGAACTTCCAGACTTAATGTACCAAGAGTATCCATCAATTCATCATAAGTATATCTGTCCTCACCTCCTTTAGGTGTTTTTACCACCCTTGAAGGATCCTTGGAGCTTTTAGTAGAGGCCTTCTGCCTAGCAAAAGCACCTTCTACCCCCGTGGTTTCTTGGCACCTGGGACCTTTAGATGATTGCTCATCTAAAGTTGCCGTGGGGAAGGTCTTAGGTATGTTCACACTGCCCTGTCCTACACCTTGTGTAGAAACAGTAGTGTGAGCCTTGCTGCCCACATGCTCATCCTTCTCCTTATAGAGCACCTTCTTGGGGTTGGGAGACACCCCTGTGGTTTCCCTTTGAATATTCTCTAATGGAGAATGCTCCATTAGAGGGCTTGAAGGCTTTGGGGGTGAAGGTACAAGAAGGGAATGAACCTTCTGTACCTTTTTCCTTGTATATGTTTTGGTGATGGGGGATGTTGGCTTGACAATAGGAATCTGAGGAGTATCAATTGAAACGAGTGGTGTGGGTAGGTCATCAGTTTGGTGGTCAGATATGAGCTTTGACACTGATGCCTCACCATGGGAATGAGACATAGCCATCATTGTAGAGAACAATGGTGTCTCTTGTCCAGAAAAGTCCTTACTTGGTCTTTTCATGTTTGAGAATACCTTCCCTTTGGGAGGTTTTGGTACATACACCTCTTGGAAAGAGGGTAAATCCGTCAATTCTTGGTTAAGTACTTCTTGTACAAACCTGGGATACATATAAAAGCTTTTGGTTTTGGTATCCAGGTTTGACACTAAATCATTGAAAATCATTTGAGAAAAATTAAACTTTCTAGAGGTAGCTAAGCAGACTAGAGCATAAGCTACAGTACTGCTGAACTCACTCCATCCAGTTGTTTTTCGTGAAATGCAGTGTTGTAGGGTATGAACAAAGAATCGCCACTGAGATGAAAATCTGTTCTTGTAAAACTTATATACATCAGTGGGACCTTCATACCCCATACGACTAAGAACTTGGAAGAGATCTTCCTTAGGTAAAGAGGTTATACCTGAGGCATCATCTAGTCGTAGATGAGTGCGAATACCGTCCTCTGTGATGGTGATGGGTTTATCACAAACCCTTGAGTGAATAACCTGATTGCCTTGATCATTCTGGATGGTCACATTTGCCCATAACTATCGCAGATGTTCCACATAGATTGTGGGATTGACAGTTAATGCGTAGGCGATGTGTGAGGATTTTAGGAAATCCACAATCTGATGAAAACCCTCTGCTTGCTTGGGTTTCTGTAGCATTGCCAACTCATTGTGATCATCAACGAACATCAGTCCGACCATCTTCTTGATCGATTAGTTGAAACTTGGGTTATGCACTGGTAAGAGTTTGAGAGAAAGAGAGAGAAAGAACACTCGTAGGAAATTCAAAGAGCCGTTTGGATTTTGGCGGTCAATGAGGGTATTTATAGGTGGAGGGTTTTAGTTAGAAGCAGTACTAAGTACCCTAGCAGTATTAACAATCCCGTAGTATTAACTCATATTAGCAGTAGTAACACATACTGGCAGTATTAACACAGACTAGCAGTATTAACACATATCAACAGTAGTAACACTGATTAACAGTAGAAATAAGGCAAGCAGTAGTAACTTTGCACTGGAAGTATAAACTACCTAGCAGTAGTAACCACACTTAACCATATTGGAACTGTCATCATGAGTAATATAGAGAGCAGTATTAACTAAACTAGAAGTACCAAGTATCAAATTGAAGCAATCTGAAACACTTAAACACACAAGGTTAGCAGCACCATGCACAATAAAATACGAGAAAGTAAACATGAAGGAATGTATATAGAAAAGGTACATAAATAAAATCAAAAGACGCTTATTCAGTGTTTATCATGCCCACACTTGTGACCAAGAATGTGAATCTACCCATATCAAAAGCTTTGGTGAATAGATCAGCAAATTGGTTACTTGTGTGTAGTTTCACAACCTGAATTAGCTTCTTTTCATTGCAGTCTCTAATGAAATGGTACCTTATTTCTATATGCTTGGTTTTTGAGTGCTTCACTGGATTATTAACAATGCTTATGGCACTGTTGTTGTCAATGAAGATTGGAGTGTGCAAAAAAGTAACACCATAGTCCAGCATCTGATTTTGAATCCATAGCACTTGTGAGCAGCAGCTTGCAGCAACTATGTACTATGCTTCTGTTGTTGAGGTGGACACTGTGGTTTGCTTTTTACACTGCCATGAGACTAGTCTTGCACCCAAAAACTGACATCCTCCTGAGGTAGACTTTCTATCCAAGTTTGCACCACCCAAATCACTATCAGAATATGCAAGTAGATCAAATGGTGAGTCATGAGGATACCAAAGACCCAACCTAGGTTGTCCTTTGAGATATCTGAAGATCCTCTTGACTGCTTGAAAGTGAGATTGCTTAGGTCTTACTTGAAATCTGGCACACACACAGACATCAAACATAATATCTGGCCTTGAAGCTGTTAGATACATGAGGGAGCCTATCATAGATCTATAGTGATGAACATCTACATCCTCCCACTCAAGATCTGCAGTGATCTGTTTGTATGTTTCCATAGGTGTGTTTGCAGGCTTTGAATATGAGAGTCCAAACTTTGTAAGGATATCCTGCACATACTTGGATTGACTGATGAAGATACCATCTTTATTCTGTTTAACCTGTAGCCCAAGGAAGAATGTAAGTTCACCCATGAAGCTCATCTTGAATCTTTTGTGCATCAGCTCCTCAAACTCCTTGCACAAATAATCTTTTATGGATCCAAAGATGATGTCACCCACATAGATTTGCACAAGCAAGATGTCCTTCTTCTTCCTTTTGATGAACAGAGTCTTGTCTATTATTCCCCTTTCAAAACCATTTTCCAAGAGATAGGTAGACAGAGTGTCATACCATACTCTTGGTGCTTGATGTAGCCCATAGAGTGCCTTCTTTAATTTGTATACTCTGTCAGGAAAGTTGGGATTTTCAAACCCTGGAGGCTGACAAACATATACTTCTTCATCAATTGTCCCATATAAGAATGCACTCTTGACATCCATCTGATAAACTCTGAACTTCATGAAAGAAGCATAGGCTAGAAACAGCCTAATTGCCTCAATTCTGGCTACTGGAGCAAATACTTCTTCACAGTCTATTCCCTCTTCTTGTGTGTACCCTTGTGCCACAAGTCTGGCCTTGTTCTTTATCACAATTCGTCTCTCATCTTTCTTATTTCTAAAGACCCATTTTGTACCAATTGCCCTTTGTCCTTGTGGAAGTTCAACCAGATCCCATACATCTTGCAGCACAAACTACAACAGCTTCTCTTGCATTGCTTCTATCCAGCTTGGGTCTTTCATTGCATCATATGCCTTTTTGGGTTCAATCTGAGATAGAAAGCAAGATAACAAGCCTGATTGTAAGTCCTTCAATCCCCCTAACTTGCTTTGTTGCCTTGTGATCATTGGGGAATTGATGTCACCAATCACCAATTGAGGAGGATGATTCTTCTGAGTTCTTGTATGATTGACAACCTCCTCATTAAAATTTGCTTCGAGATTGGAGTCATTCTTCTCTGGAGTGCTTCCACCATACACTGAAGAATTTTATTCATCAGTATCATCTTCTGACAAGATGGGCATCTCAGGTTCTGTGTTTCTTGAATTTTGAGCATCCTCTTTATCACTCTTATTCTCTTTATCACCTTTGTTCTCTTCATCTGCTTTAGCATCTTCATCCTGGTCTGGATCAGAATCTTCTGATTCTGAAGTATCATTTTTTTCTTGTTGGCAAAATTCAACAGGATCAGCAGTAGGTATGGGGAACAACACAAACTCTTGTTTCTGTGTTTGTACCTGTTCTGAAGTTGTTCCTGCAGTTTGCACATTACTAAAACCCAAAGCATTAGTTAGTGAATCAATGTCAAACAACCAATCAGGACCTGTACCAATTTGATTTGGTGTGTTCTCATTGCATTTGACATTGTCACTTTCCTCTATAATCCTTGAAGAACTATTAAATACTCTATATGCCTTACTCTGAGATGAGTATCCAACAAGGAATCCATCTTCAGCTTTGCTTTCAAACTTACCTAAGTGAGATTTGGTGTTGAGAATAGTGCAAGGACACCCAAAAGGTTTGAAAAAGCCAATAAAAGGTTTTATCTTGTTAAAAAGTTCATAAGGTGTCTTGCCTTTAGACATGACTACTAGAACCCTGTTTTGGACATAACAAGCAGTATTAACTGCTTCTGCCCAAAAGGTGATGGGTAGCTTTGAATCTGCCAACAGAGATCTAGCAGCCTCAATTAGTGTCCTATTTCTCCTCTCAGCAACACCATTTTGTTGAGGAGTTCTAGGAGCACTGTATTGTCTCTCAATACCTTTAGTCTCACAAAAGCTGTTTAAGTCATTGTTTTTAAATTCTGTTCCATTATCAGATCTGATGACTTTAACTCTTAGATTGGTTTGGTTTTCAATCCTAAGAACAAAGGATTTGATCAGTCCACTTGTCTCATCCTTAGTCCTCAGAAAATATACCCAAGTAAATCTAGAGAAGTCATCAACAATGACTAAGCAATAGGATTTCTTTCCAATACTCATCACATTAGTAGGACCAAAGAGATCCATATGCAATAATTGAAGAGGTGAAGAGATAGTATTTATTTCTTTGGACTTATGAGAAGTTTTGTGCTGCTTGCCTTTAAGAGAAGCAACACAGTGATCATCACATGAAAACACTTTTTGAGGTAAACCTCTTACAAGGTTGTTTTTCACAAGAATGTTCATTGTTTAAAATTCATGTGAGCCAAAGAGATGATTCATCTACAGAAGCTGTTGAAAATAGACAGTTTATTGATGAATCAGATGATACATTCTCTAAGTCCAAACAATAAACATTATCCTTCCTAGGAGTTCTAAGTAGTATCATATTTTCATCAACTACCTTGAATCCAGGAGCAAGGATAATACATTCAGTCTCAGTAAATAATATACTATGTTTCATGTCACAGATCTGTGATACGCTTAACAGGTTGTATCTCAATTGCTCTATATAGTATACATTATCAAAGGACATCTTACCTTTTGATACCATACCTTTTCCACTGATCTTACCTCCTGCTGGATTGTTACCAAAAGCAACATGTCCTCCATCAAACTTTTTGAAGTTTCGAAGGCAGGCCATGTTACCTGTCATGTGCCTAGAGCAACCACTATCTACATGCCAAATGCTCTTCTTTTTGAGCTGTTGGTTGCCCTGCACATAAGATAAAATAGTTAGTTTTTAGAGGGAACCCAAGCCAAAGTGGTCTTGGGTTGTCCTTTCTCATCAACATATTTATAATCAGTAATCTTAGTCTAGATGAGATGATCAGATTTAGGAATCTTATGGCTGGAATACTTTGTCAAGATTGTGGGCTTGGCAGCATTAACACTGGTAGCAGCACTATCCTTGTTAGTAGTACTAACATGGTTAGCAGTACTAACTTGGTTAGCAGTACTAACTTGGTTAGCAGTACTAACTTAGTTAGCAGTAGTATTGCTATCAGCAGTACTAATTCTGTTAGTAGTACTATTTGAGGTAGCAGTACTAACAGGTTTCTTGACTTTTGGAACCCAAATCTTAACAGAGGTATTTTCTTTCTTGTTCTGAGAGTTACTCCTTGACTTGCTTGGAGTATTTTCTTTTGATTTACCAAACTTATTCTGAATATGAGATTTTGCAGTCCCAGTTTTCATTGGTACTGTTCTCATATTAGCAACCATGTGATTTCTTGATTGCTTCCTATAACCAACTGAATTTTGTGTTTGTCTTTGAAAAGAAAATATTTGGTTAATAGGATTGAAATAACAGTGTTTGGCTAGATGATTCAATTTGCCACAGATAAAACAGGGCTTTGGTCTATTGATTTTATTTAGATCAATTCCCTGTTTTTGAGCCCACTGATTATTTATGTTTCTCTGATTTCCCCTTATTTTATCATGTTTATGGGGCTTGTTCTGTTGGCAAGTACAGGGATTTATAACAGAGGTTTGCATGTAGTGAATTCCCTGTACCTTTTCTTTTCCTTTCCTGGAGGTCTCAGCTTTTTCACTCTTAACAGTCTCTTTCACTGTCTTGGTCATCTCTACTTTATCACTCTTGATATATGGTTTACCTCCTCTCTCATTTGTAAGAATGTGGTTTTCTAAGGGAATATCCTTATGGTCTTCCTCATTCTTACTCTCAGAATTCTCTTCTTCAGAGTCTGCCTCAACCACTACTTTGTTTAAAGGATCTACTTCTGTGGCTCCTGCAGGTAAGTCATTCCTATCCTGTCTTTCTAAGAGGTCTGAGGTGGGAGGAATGTAGTTATTGTTGTATGGTGGAGGGGTGTTGTTGTAGCCTATACCTCTCTTTAGTTTGTCATGAATTTGAGATTTAAGTAAAGAGTCCATTGCTTTGGAAGCATTGGAATATTTTTCAATATCTAGTTTGGCCTTCTCAAATTCACTCTTAACCTTTTCACACTCCTCTCTAGACTTTTCTAGCTCAATCTCTAACTGATTCTTCTCCCACTTCCAGTAGTTAAGATCATATGAATGTTGAAGTTCATTAGCTTGATATGACTTTATTTGTTCTTCAAACTTCTCAACAATCACAACATACTCTCTTCTATCTTTCTCTAACCTTTTAAGGTCATCACACATGCTCTGATTGTGATCCCTGTAATTTTTAACAGTTTCAAGACATGTTGTAGAGCAAAGGTTAGATTTTAACTCTGTGGGAAGAGCAGTGCTTGATGACTTTGAAACCTCAGCCATCAATGCTTGGTTCTGTATTGCCTCCTCTGCTTGATCACTCAAATCAAAGCCCATCCCTTCTTGTGAAACAAGAGCTTGAGATGAATTTTTGTGATAGTTAGTGGACTTTGATGGTTGATTATTGCTTCCATGCTGTTGAGCAGTTCCTCCTCTGCACTCTCTTGCAAAGTGTCCCAGATTATGGCATTTGTAGCATTCCACTTTGGATTTATCAAAGCCAGCACCATCTTCTCTTCTCATGGCAAAATTGTTTCTACCTGTTCTTTTGATGAATCTTTTGACTCTCATGGTGAGCATTGCCATCTGCCACTTGATATCCATCTCTTCAAGGTCATTTACATTGATCTGCTCCAAATCATCATTGATAAGAGCAGATTTAGCATGACAAGCAAGGAATGCTTCCAAAACAGAATCATTGGACCCATCCTGTTTTGAGCCATAAGAAGTACTAACTAATTCTATATTAGCAGTAGAATCAGTTGTGGATGTTAGGAGGGCAGCATTATGAGAGTATCCAGATGGCCTTTTCTTAGATTCAACTTCTGCTTCAAATACCCTTAGATCAATGTAGAGATCATCAAGCTCCTTATCCTCCAGATTATCATTCTGTCTAAAGGATACAGTGTACATCACCCATTCTTCATCAAGAGATCTTAGAAATTTTCTGTTGACATCATCCTGGTCCATCTTGACACCAACAGTGGACAATTCTCCAATCAACTTGTTGAATCTATCAAAGGGTTGAGTCATAGACTCATTCTTTGTAGACATGAAATTCTCATATTGTTGCTTGAGAATTGCTTTTTGTTGGGAACTGAAGATTTGTCTAAGTGATTACTACTGCCAGGCTTTCAAGATTACTATTGCTAGTAGAATTAATACTGCTTAAAGAGTTAGTCCTGCTACTTTAATAGTTAGTACTGCTTGGAGAGTTAGTACTGCTAGTAGTTAGTACTGCTGATTGGTTAATGCTGCTGAAGATGGTTAATACTTCTGAAGATTATTAGTGCTGATTTTAGTGATAAAGATGCCTTGGAGATAAAGTCAAGATTTGATGATAATCATGGAAGGCTGAAGATAATTATGGAAGAATATACTGAAGATCTTTTAAGTTTTGTAATTATCTTTTATTTTCAGTATATGTATAGGATTATTCAGAATAATTTGATACGATATTTCTGAGTTTTTGTTTAGAGAGAGAATTAACCTCAAGGTTTACAGCCCTAGTTATAGAGAAGTAGAATTCGTCTTGGTGAGCTTGTTCATCAAGATTGAGGTTTTGTGTGAAAGCTTGTAACTTTAATCATTTTTTTTCAATAAAGTTTACAAGTTGTGATTTATATTTTACTGTTACATTGATAGTTTGAATATTAAAGTGTTTTTCCGCAACTTCTTTAATATTGTTTCTGAGTTTCATTATTCTTGTTAAGAATCAGATCCTGACAAGTGGTATCAGAGCCTAGTATTCTCAGAAACCTTCATTCATCATGGACAACACAGTTGAATCAACCAGTACTCTTGTTTCAAAGGTTCCCATGCTCAAACCTAATGAGTTTGACATGTGGAAAATTAGGATCAAGCAGTACATCCTCCTTACAGACTTTTCTATGTGGGACATTGTTGAGAATGGTCCCTCTGCTGAAGGTAAAATTGGACAAGATGGAAGAATACCACCTCCAAAAACTGATGCTGAGAAGAAAGTGAGACAATTGGAGATGAAAGCCTTAAGCACCCTGCTTTTGGCCATCCCTAATGAGTATCAACATCAATTTCATCACTGCACTGATGCTCAGATTCTATGGAATGCTTTAGAGAAGAGATTTGCTGGCACCAAGAGCACTAAGAGGAATCAAAGGGATATTCTCAAGCAGCAATATGAGAATTTTACATCTTCAGAGAATGAGTCTATGACTCAAACTTTTGATAGATTCAATAAGTTAATTGGTGAGTTGGCTACTGTTGGAGTTCAGATGGAACAAGATGATGTCAACCGAAAGTTCCTCAGATCTCTTGGAGATGAATGGACCATGTACACTGTCTTATTCAGACAGAATGGCATGCTGGAAGAAAAGGAACTGGATGATCTGTACATTGATTTGAGAGTGTTTGAATCTGAAGTGGAAGCGAAGAAGAAGCCTACTGGATATGTTCATAATGCTGCACTCCTATCAGCATCAACTGATTCTACTGCTAACCCTGAATCAGTTAATGCTGCCAGTGGAGTAAATCAAGAAAAAGGCAATGAATCTATTTTTGAAGCCTTTCTTTCCAGCCATGGTGATTCTTCTTTAATCAATGATGACTTGGAACAACTTCATCCTGATGATCTTGAAGAGATGGATATTAAATGGCAGATGGCCATGCTTTCTATGAGGGTGAAGAAGTTCATCAAGAGGACTGGGAGGAACAACTTCTCTCAAAGAAGAAAAGATGGAGCAGGCTTTGATAAGTCAAAGGTGGAGTGCTACAAGTGTCATATGAAGGGACACTTTGCCAGGGAATGCAGAAGTGGAATGTCTAAAAACAACCACCAACAAGCTCAGACTGGAAGCTTCAACCAGAACCGAAACTCTGCTCAAGCTCTTGTTTCTCAACAAGGAATGGGGTATGACTTGAGTGATCAAGCAGAAGAGGCCATTCAAAATCAAGCTCTCATGGCAGAGGTATCTGATCTCCCAACTGAGGTACTTTCTAATCTCTGTACTCAAACTTGCATAGACACTGTTAAAAGGTACAGGGATCACAACCAGAGTATGAGTGATGACCTTAAGAGGTTAGAAAAGGATAGAAAAGACTATGTGAAAATTGTTGAGAGGTTTGAGGAACAAATTAAAGGTTTCCAAGCCAATGAACTTCAACACACATATGATACAAATTACTGGAAGTGGGAGAAAAATGATTTAGAAATCCAACTGACAAAGTCTAGAGAGGAGAATGAAAAGTTGAGAGGAGAGCTAGCCAAGGTTAAGTTGGATGTGGAAAAGTTTTCATATGCTTTTAAAGCCATGGATTCAATTCTAAAGGTTCAAATCCATGATAAGCTTAAACCAGGAATTGGGTACAATACCACACCACCACCATACAACAACATCTACATCCCTCCTAAATCAGATTTGCTAGAGACCAAGGATAGGAAGGACTTGCATGAGGGAGCCACTAAGATAGATCCTTTAGATGAAGTAGTTGTTGAGGACAAGACTGAGAAAGAAGCTGGTAAGAGTAAGGATAACACTGTGAGTGGTGATATTCCCTTAGAAAATAACATTCTTACCAATGAGGGTGGTGAAAGGGATTGGGTCAAGTCTGATGGTGTAGAGAAGACTGAGGGAAAGTCTAAAAAGGTCCATTACAAGCAGACTACAGTTGTGAATCCTGTTCCTTGCAAACAGTGTGCAGGTAATAAATATGAGCCCCTAAAACATGATAAAAGGAGGGGAAATCAAAGAAATTGGAATAATCAGTGGGCTCAGAAACAAGGAGTTGATCTGAGTAGAATCATCAGACCAAAACCTTGTTTCATATGTGGCAAATTGAACCATCTTGCCAAGAACTGTTATTTTAATCCTATGAACCAAAGGATAAATTTTCAAAGATCTGTGTAAAAACCCTTTGGTTATAGGAAGAATGAAAGGAACCATGTGGCTAAGAAAAATGTTAAATCTAAAAGCCACATGAAGAAAAAGACTGTAAACGAAAGTGTCAAGATGTGGGTTCCCAAAAGCACTAAAACTGTTAGTACTGCTACCACAAATAGTGTTGCTGACAAAGATAGTGCTGCCAGCAGCAATACTACTGCTATCAATGTTAGTGTTGCTGATAGTATTAGTACTTCTAAAACTAACATTGTTAGTACTTCATCAAATATTAATACTGCTAACTCTGTTAGTGCTTCTAACAAGGTTAGTACTGCTAAACCTGTTAGTGCTGCTAACTCTGTTAGTACTTCTAAAATTAGTACTGCTTCTAGTGCTTGTGCTTCTAGACCAATCATCTTGACAAAGTACTCCAGTCAAGAGGATTCTAAATTTAAAAATCTCATCAAAAAGGAGTGTAAGTACTTTGATGAGAAAGGGAGGCCCAAGACCACTTTGGCTTGATTTATCTTATGTCCAGGGCAACCAACAGCTCAAGGGAAAGAGCATTTGGCATGTTGATAGTGGTTGCTCTAGGCACATGACAGGGAACATGGCTTGCCTCAAGAATTTCAAGAAAATTGATGGAGAGCATGTTGCCTTTGGAAATACTCCAAATGGAGGTAAGATTAGTGGTAAGGGAGATGTAACAAAAGGTAAGATGACCTTTGAAGATGTTTTCTATGTTGAACAGTTAAGATACAACCTGTTAAGTATATCACAGGTTTGTGACAAAAAGCATAGTATTTTATTCACTGATTCAGAATTCATTATCCTTGCTCATGGATTCAAGGTAGTTGATGAAAAGATGATACTACTAAGAACTCCTAGAAAGGATAATGTCTATTGTTTGGATATGGAAAATGTTTCAAATGATTCATCCCTAAACTGTCTTGTTTCAAAAGCCTCTTTGGATGAATCATCACTTTGGCACAGAAGGATGTGTCACATGAACTTTAAAACAATGAATAAACTTGTTAAAAATAACCTTGTAAGAGGTTTGCCTTCAAAAGTCTTTTCATGTGATGATCATTGTGTTGCTTGTCTCAAAGGCAAACAACACAAAACTTCTCATAAGTCCAAAGAGTTGAACACAATTTCCTCTTCTCTTCAGTTGTTGCATATGGATCTGTTTGGTCCTACAAATGTCATGAGTATAGGTAAGAAATCATATTGCTTAGTTATTGTTGATGATTACTCTAGATTTACTTGGGTACATTTTTGTTGGGAACTGAAGAATTCATCAAGTATGGTTAATGCTGCTGGTTCAATGTTACTACTGCTAGAAGACTTAAAGGTTAATACCGCTGAGTGTTACTACTGCTAGTAGTTAATACTGCTAGTCAAAGTTAGTGCTGCTTGAACAAAGTTAGTACTGCTTAGCTAGTTAGTACTGCTAGTGGTTAGTACTGCTTAGTAGTTAATGCTGCTAGAAGGAAGTTAATGCTGCTGAAGATTAATACTGCTTATATGATGAAGATTCGTCTGAAAGGATATACATGGAAGCTTAGAGATATACATGGAAGATATACTGAAGATATTTTATTTATTGTAATTATCTTTGTATTCAGTATATATTGTATAGTTTAGAATAATAATTTAACTTTCAGTTTTCATTCTTTTAGAGAGACAATCAACCTCAAGGCATAGATCCTAATTCTAGAGAAGTAGAATTCGTATTGGTGAGCCTGTTCATCAATATTGAGGTTGAGTGAGTAATCTTGTAACTTTAAAGCATTAAATACAAGTTTACAGTTTGTTGATTATATTCTGTCTTTATTTTCTGTTTGATTAAATATCAAAGTGTTATTCCGCAAACTTCTTTGATATTGTTTCTGAGAATTAATTCTTGTTGAGAATTCGATCCTGACAAGTGGTATCAGAGCTAAACTCTCTCAGAAACAGTTATTCATCATGGAAAATCTTACAGAATCAAGCAGTACTTTGGTCTCAAAAGTTCCAATGCTTAGATCCAATGAATTTGACATGTGGAAGATCAGAATCAAGCAATATATTCTCCTCATAGATTACTCTATGTGGGACATCATTGAGAATGGCCCATCTGATGAAGGAAAGATTGGTGAAGATGGCAAAAGAACCCCTCCAAAGACAGATGCAGACAGGAAGACAAGGCAGACAGAGATGAAAGCCTTGAGCACACTGCTCTTGGCCATTCCAAATGAGTATCAACACCAATTCTGCAATTGCACTGATGCACAGATGCTCTGGAATGCTCTAGAGAAGAGATTCTCAGGTACCAAAAGTACCAAGAGAAATCAAAAGGCAATCTTAAAGCAACAGTATGAAAACTTCATCTCAACTAAGAATGAGTCCATGACTCAAACTTTTGACAGGTTTAATAAACTAATTGGTGAACTAGCTACTATGGGAGTACAGATTGATCAAGATGATGTGAACAGAAAGTTCTTAAGGTCCCTTGGAGATGAATGGACCATGTACACTGTGTCATTCAGACAGAATGATCAGTTGGAAGAAAAAGAACTTGATGATCTGTACAATGATCTTAGAGTATTTGAAGCTGAGGTGGAGGCAAAGAAGAAGCCTTCTGGATATATTCATAATGCTGCACTCCTATCAGCATCAATTGATTCTACTGCTAACCCTGAATCAGTTAATGCTGCTAATGGAACAAATCAAGATAAAGGCACTGATTCTGTGTTTGAAGCTTTTCTTTCTAATCATGGAAATTCCTCTTTGATTAATGATGACTTAGAACAACTCCATCCCGATGATCTGGAAGAGATGGATATTAAATGGCAGATGGCCATGCTCTCCATGAGGGTTAAGAAGTTTATAAAGAGGACTGGAAGAAACAACTTCTCCCAAAGAAGAGAAGATGGAGCAGGGTTTGATAAATCAAAGGTAGAATGCTACAAATGCCATCTGAAGGGACATTTTGCTAGAGAATGCAGAAGTGGAATGTCTCACAACAACAACCATCAACAAGCTCAATCTGGAAGCTTCAATAACAACAGAAACTCTGCTCAAGCCCTTGTTTCTCAACAAGGAATGGGGTTTGATTGGAGTGATCAAGCAGAAGAAACTATTCAGAATCAAGCTCTTATGGCTAAAGTATCTGATCTTCCATCTGAGGTAAGTTCTAATCTCTGTTCTAAAACTTGCATAGACACTGTTAAAAGGTACAGGGATCACAATCAGAAGATGAGTGATGACCTTAAGAGATTAGAAAAAGATATAAAAGACTATGTAAGGATTGTAGAGAGATTTGAAGATCAGATCAAAGGTTTTCAAGCCAATGAACTACAACACTCATATGACACAAATTACTGGCAGTGGGAGAAAAAGGATTTAGAACTTAAACTGACCAAATCTAAAGAGGAGAGTGAAAAACTGAAAGAGGAGCTGACCAAGGTTAAGCTTGATGTAGAAAAGTTTTCCAATGCTTCTAAAGCAATGGACTCTTTACTACAAAATCAGATTCATGATAAGCTGAGAAGAGGAATTGGGTACAATGCAACACCTCCACCATATAACAACAATTACATTCCTCCTACTTCAGACCTGTTAGACACCAAAGATAGGAAGAACTTGCCTGAGGGAGCCACTGAAATAGATCCCTTAGATGAGGTAGATGTTGAGGATAAGACTGACAAAGAGATTGGCAAGAGTAAGGAGAACAAGGTGAGTGGTGAGATTCCTCTAGAGAATAACATTATCACCAATGATGATTGTGGAAGGGCTTGGATCAAATCCAAGGACATAGAGAAGACAGAGGGAAAGTCTGGTAAGGTCCATTACAAACAGACCACAGTTGTGAATCCAGGTCCTTGCAAACAGTGTGCATGTAAGAAGAATGAGCCCCAAAAACAGGACAAAAAGAGGGGAAATCAAAGAAACCGGAATAATCAGTGGGCACAAAAACAAGGGGTTGATCTGAGTAAAATCAATAGACCAAAACCTTGTTTTATCTGTGGCAAATTGAATCATCTTGCAAAATTCTGTTATTTCAATCCTATGAAACAAAGGATGAATTTCCAAAGATCCATGCAAAAACCCTTTGGTTATAAGAAAATTGAAAAGAACCATGTGGCTAAGAAAACTGTTAAAACTAAAAGCCACATGAAGAAAAAGTCTGTTAAAGAAAGTGTCAATATGTGGATTCCTAAAAGCACTAAAACTGTTAGTACTGCTACCACAAATAGTGTTGCTGACAATGATAGTGCTGCTAGAAGTAATACTACTGCTAACAATGTTAATGCTGCTAACAAGGTTAGTACTGCTAAACCTGTTAGTACTGCTAACTGTGTTAGTACTTCTAAGGTTAGTACTGCTTCTAGTGTTGGTTCTGCTAAGCCAATCATATTGACAAAGTACTCTAATAAAGAGTGCTCTGAGTTTAAAAACCTCATTAAAAAGGAATGTAAATACTTTGATGATACAACCTGTTAAGTATATCACAGGTTTGTGACAAAAAGCATAGTATTTTATTCACTGATTCAGAATTCATTATCC
Organism: Arctium minus; assembly: GCA_954870635.1. NCBI lineage: Eukaryota > Viridiplantae > Streptophyta > Magnoliopsida > Asterales > Asteraceae > Arctium > Arctium minus. The sequence goes on from OX941080.1 coordinate 145,620,916, forward strand.
TTGCTCATGGATTCAAGGTAGTTGATGAAAAGATGATACTACTAAGAACTCCTAGAAAGGATAATGTCTATTGTTTGGATATGGAAAATGTTTCAAATGATTCATCCCTAAACTGTCTTGTTTCAAAAGCCTCTTTGGATGAATCATCACTTTGGCACAGAAGGATGTGTCACATGAACTTTAAAACAATGAATAAACTTGTTAAAAATAACCTTGTAAGAGGTTTGCCTTCAAAAGTCTTTTCATGTGATGATCATTGTGTTGCTTGTCTCAAAGGCAAACAACACAAAACTTCTCATAAGTCCAAAGAGTTGAACACAATTTCCTCTTCTCTTCAGTTGTTGCATATGGATCTGTTTGGTCCTACAAATGTCATGAGTATAGGTAAGAAATCATATTGCTTAGTTATTGTTGATGATTACTCTAGATTTACTTGGGTACATTTTTGTTGGGAACTGAAGAATTCATCAAGTATGGTTAATGCTGCTGGTTCAATGTTACTACTGCTAGAAGACTTAAAGGTTAATACCGCTGAGTGTTACTACTGCTAGTAGTTAATACTGCTAGTCAAAGTTAGTGCTGCTTGAACAAAGTTAGTACTGCTTAGCTAGTTAGTACTGCTAGTGGTTAGTACTGCTTAGTAGTTAATGCTGCTAGAAGGAAGTTAATGCTGCTGAAGATTAATACTGCTTATATGATGAAGATTCGTCTGAAAGGATATACATGGAAGCTTAGAGATATACATGGAAGATATACTGAAGATATTTTATTTATTGTAATTATCTTTGTATTCAGTATATATTGTATAGTTTAGAATAATAATTTAACTTTCAGTTTTCATTCTTTTAGAGAGACAATCAACCTCAAGGCATAGATCCTAATTCTAGAGAAGTAGAATTCGTATTGGTGAGCCTGTTCATCAATATTGAGGTTGAGTGAGTAATCTTGTAACTTTAAAGCATTAAATACAAGTTTACAGTTTGTTGATTATATTCTGTCTTTATTTTCTGTTTGATTAAATATCAAAGTGTTATTCCGCAAACTTCTTTGATATTGTTTCTGAGAATTAATTCTTGTTGAGAATTCGATCCTGACAAGTGGTATCAGAGCTAAACTCTCTCAGAAACAGTTATTCATCATGGAAAATCTTACAGAATCAAGCAGTACTTTGGTCTCAAAAGTTCCAATGCTTAGATCCAATGAATTTGACATGTGGAAGATCAGAATCAAGCAATATATTCTCCTCATAGATTACTCTATGTGGGACATCATTGAGAATGGCCCATCTGATGAAGGAAAGATTGGTGAAGATGGCAAAAGAACCCCTCCAAAGACAGATGCAGACAGGAAGACAAGGCAGACAGAGATGAAAGCCTTGAGCACACTGCTCTTGGCCATTCCAAATGAGTATCAACACCAATTCTGCAATTGCACTGATGCACAGATGCTCTGGAATGCTCTAGAGAAGAGATTCTCAGGTACCAAAAGTACCAAGAGAAATCAAAAGGCAATCTTAAAGCAACAGTATGAAAACTTCATCTCAACTAAGAATGAGTCCATGACTCAAACTTTTGACAGGTTTAATAAACTAATTGGTGAACTAGCTACTATGGGAGTACAGATTGATCAAGATGATGTGAACAGAAAGTTCTTAAGGTCCCTTGGAGATGAATGGACCATGTACACTGTGTCATTCAGACAGAATGATCAGTTGGAAGAAAAAGAACTTGATGATCTGTACAATGATCTTAGAGTATTTGAAGCTGAGGTGGAGGCAAAGAAGAAGCCTTCTGGATATATTCATAATGCTGCACTCCTATCAGCATCAATTGATTCTACTGCTAACCCTGAATCAGTTAATGCTGCTAATGGAACAAATCAAGATAAAGGCACTGATTCTGTGTTTGAAGCTTTTCTTTCTAATCATGGAAATTCCTCTTTGATTAATGATGACTTAGAACAACTCCATCCCGATGATCTGGAAGAGATGGATATTAAATGGCAGATGGCCATGCTCTCCATGAGGGTTAAGAAGTTTATAAAGAGGACTGGAAGAAACAACTTCTCCCAAAGAAGAGAAGATGGAGCAGGGTTTGATAAATCAAAGGTAGAATGCTACAAATGCCATCTGAAGGGACATTTTGCTAGAGAATGCAGAAGTGGAATGTCTCACAACAACAACCATCAACAAGCTCAATCTGGAAGCTTCAATAACAACAGAAACTCTGCTCAAGCCCTTGTTTCTCAACAAGGAATGGGGTTTGATTGGAGTGATCAAGCAGAAGAAACTATTCAGAATCAAGCTCTTATGGCTAAAGTATCTGATCTTCCATCTGAGGTAAGTTCTAATCTCTGTTCTAAAACTTGCATAGACACTGTTAAAAGGTACAGGGATCACAATCAGAAGATGAGTGATGACCTTAAGAGATTAGAAAAAGATATAAAAGACTATGTAAGGATTGTAGAGAGATTTGAAGATCAGATCAAAGGTTTTCAAGCCAATGAACTACAACACTCATATGACACAAATTACTGGCAGTGGGAGAAAAAGGATTTAGAACTTAAACTGACCAAATCTAAAGAGGAGAGTGAAAAACTGAAAGAGGAGCTGACCAAGGTTAAGCTTGATGTAGAAAAGTTTTCCAATGCTTCTAAAGCAATGGACTCTTTACTACAAAATCAGATTCATGATAAGCTGAGAAGAGGAATTGGGTACAATGCAACACCTCCACCATATAACAACAATTACATTCCTCCTACTTCAGACCTGTTAGACACCAAAGATAGGAAGAACTTGCCTGAGGGAGCCACTGAAATAGATCCCTTAGATGAGGTAGATGTTGAGGATAAGACTGACAAAGAGATTGGCAAGAGTAAGGAGAACAAGGTGAGTGGTGAGATTCCTCTAGAGAATAACATTATCACCAATGATGATTGTGGAAGGGCTTGGATCAAATCCAAGGACATAGAGAAGACAGAGGGAAAGTCTGGTAAGGTCCATTACAAACAGACCACAGTTGTGAATCCAGGTCCTTGCAAACAGTGTGCATGTAAGAAGAATGAGCCCCAAAAACAGGACAAAAAGAGGGGAAATCAAAGAAACCGGAATAATCAGTGGGCACAAAAACAAGGGGTTGATCTGAGTAAAATCAATAGACCAAAACCTTGTTTTATCTGTGGCAAATTGAATCATCTTGCAAAATTCTGTTATTTCAATCCTATGAAACAAAGGATGAATTTCCAAAGATCCATGCAAAAACCCTTTGGTTATAAGAAAATTGAAAAGAACCATGTGGCTAAGAAAACTGTTAAAACTAAAAGCCACATGAAGAAAAAGTCTGTTAAAGAAAGTGTCAATATGTGGATTCCTAAAAGCACTAAAACTGTTAGTACTGCTACCACAAATAGTGTTGCTGACAATGATAGTGCTGCTAGAAGTAATACTACTGCTAACAATGTTAATGCTGCTAACAAGGTTAGTACTGCTAAACCTGTTAGTACTGCTAACTGTGTTAGTACTTCTAAGGTTAGTACTGCTTCTAGTGTTGGTTCTGCTAAGCCAATCATATTGACAAAGTACTCTAATAAAGAGTGCTCTGAGTTTAAAAACCTCATTAAAAAGGAATGTAAATACTTTGATGAGAAAGGGAGACCCAAGACCACTTTTGCTTGGGTCCCCAATCATACTAATTGATTTATTTAATGTGCAGGGCAACCAACAGCTCAAGGGAAAGAGCATATGGCATGTTGATAGTGGTTGCTCTAGGCACATGACTGGCAACATGTCATGCCTTCAGGATTTCAAGCATATTAATGGAGGACATGTTGCATTTGGAGACAATCTTACTGGTGGTAAGATAAGTGGAAAAGGTAATGTCACCAAAGGTAAGATGACATTTGAGGATGTCTACTATGTTGATCAATTAAAGTACAACCTGTTAAGTGTATCACAGGTTTGTGACAAACAACATAGTATATTATTTACTAATACTGAGTGTATGATTCTTGCTCCAGGGTTCAAGGTAGTTGATGAAAGCATGATACTACTTAGAACTCCAAGAAAGGACAATGTTTACTGTCTTGATTTGGACAATGTTGATAGTGATTCATCTCTAAATTGTCTTGTTTCAAAAGCTTCTGTAGATGAATCCTCCCTTTGGCACAGAAGGATGTGTCACATGAATTTCAAGACTATGAACAATCTTGTTAAAAATAACCTTGTAAGAGGTTTACCTTCAAAAGTCTTTTCATGTGATGATCATTGTGTTGCTTGTCTTAAAGGCAAACAACACAAAACTTCTCATAAGACCAAAGAGTTAAATTCTGTTTCTACTTGTCTCCAGTTATTGCATATGGATCTGTTTGGTCCTACAAATGTTATGAGTATAGGCAAGAAATCTTACTGCTTGGTTATTGTTGATGATTACTCCAGATTTACTTGGGTATATTTTCTAAGGACTAAGGATGAAACAAGTGATCTTATCAAATCCTTTATTCTAAGAATTGAAAACCAAACTAATCAAAGAGTAAAAGTCATTAGATCAGATAATGGAACTGAGTTTAAAAATCATGATCTAAACACCTTTTGTGAAGAAAAAGGTATTGAGAGACAATATAGTGCTCCTAGGACTCCTCAACAGAATGGTGTTGCTGAAAGGAGAAATAGGACACTAATAGAGGCTGCTAGATCTCTGTTGGCTGATTCAAAATTGCCAATTACCTTCTGGGCTGAAGCAGTTAATACTGCTTGTTATGTCCAAAACAGAGTTCTAATGGTCAAGCAAAAGAACAAGACCCCATATGAGCTTTTAAATAAAAGAAAACCTTTTATTGGTTTCTTTAAACCTTTTGGGTGTCCTTGTACAATTCTAAATACCAAATCTCACTTAGGTAAGTTTGATAGCAAAGCAGATGATGGATTTCTTGTTGGATATTCATCTCAGAGTAAGGCCTACAGAGTATTTAACTCTTCTTCTAGAATAATTGAAGAAAGTGACAATGTCAAATGCAATGAGAACACACCAAATCCTGTTGGGTCTGGACCTCAGTGGCTATTTGACATTGATTCACTAACTAACTCTTTTGGTTTCAGTAATGAGTATACAGGAACAGGTAGTGGAGAATCAGAGATCACACAAGTTCAAGAAAGTATATCTAAATCTGTGATTTTTCCCATACCCACAGTAAATTCAGTTGAAGACTGTGAAAAGGAATCATTTACTGAACCAAGTCAGAGTGAAGAAGACACTAGAGATGAGGAGACTCAAGAAAACAATGAAGTGGCATCTGAAAACACTTCAGTTGAGTTGCATGAATCTAATCTTGAGGCTGGATTAAATGAAGAACCTAGTTACAACACCAGAGTTCAAAAGAATCATCCTCCACAGTTGATAATAGGAGATATCTCTTCTCCTATGATGACTAGACATCAAAGCAGACTTCAGGAAATGCAAGATCAACAGCATACAGTGCTTTCTTGTTTTCTATCACAGCTTGAGCCTAAAAAGGCACATGATGCTATGAAAGAATCCAGCTGGATAGAAGCAATGCAAGAGGAACTGTTACAGTTCAAGCTACAAGATGTGTGGGATCTAGTAGACCTTCCTAAAGGTCACAGAGCAATTGGCACAAAATGGATCTTCAGAAACAAGAGAGATGAAAGAGGTATTGTTATAAGAAACAAAGCAAGGCTGGTGGCACAAGGCTATACTCAAGAAGAGGGTATAGATTATGAAGAAGTTTTTGCACCTGTAGCTAGGATAGAAGCAATCAGACTATTCCTAGCCTATGCTTCTTACATGAACTTCAAAGTCTACCAAATGGATGTAAAAAGTGCTTTTCTCTATGGATCAATTGAAGAAGAAGTATATGTCTGTCAACCACCAGGGTTTGAAAACCCAAGCTATCCAGACAGGGTATACAAATTAAAGAAAGCACTTTATGGACTACATCAAGCCCCAAGAGCATGGTATGACACTCTGTCATCCTATCTCTTGGAAAATGACTTTGAAAGAGGAGTCATTGATAAGACTCTATTTATCAAAAGAAAGAAGAAGGATATCTTGCTGGTCCAAATATATGTTGATGACATTATTTTTGGTTCTACAAGAAACAACATGTGCAAAGAGTTTGAGGATCTAATGCATCAAAGGTTCAAAATGAGTTCCATGGGGGAACTTACTTTCTTCCTTGGACTCCAAGTTCAACAGAAGTCAGATGGCATTTTCATATGTCAATCCAAGTATGTGCAGGATATTCTAACCAAGTTTGGTTTCTCAGAATCAAAACCTGCCAGCACACCTATGGAAACACACAAGCAGATCACAACAGATCTTGAGGGGGAGGATATGGATGTGCATCAGTATAGATCCATGATTGGCTCTCTCATGTATCTCACAGCATCAAGGCCAGATATAATGTTTCCAGTCTGTGTATGTGCAAGATTTCAAGTTAGGCCAAAGCAATCTCACTTTCAAGCTGTTAAGAGGATATTCAGATATCTCAAAGGGCAACCCAGATTGGGACTTTGGTATCCTCATAACTCACCTTTTGACCTAATAGCATACTCAGACAGTGATCTAGGTGGGGCAAACTTGGACATAAAATCTACTTCTGGAGGATGTCAGTTTTTGGGTGCTAGACTAGTCTCATGGCAGTGCAAGAAACAAACCACAGTATCCACATCTACAACAGAGGCAGAGTACATAGCAGCTGCAAGTTGCTGTTCTCAAGTCTTATGGATTCAGAATCAAATGTTGGATTATGGGGTAACCTTTCTACACACTCCAATATTTATTGACAACAGCAGTGCTATTAGCATTGTAAATAATCCAGTCAAGCACTCAAAGACAAAGCACATTGAGATCAGGTATCACTTCATACGAGACTATAATGAAAAGAAAATTATTCAAGTTGTAAAAGTTCACACTGATAATCAATTTGCTGATTTATTCACTAAAGCTTTAGATGTGGGTAGATTCACTTTCTTGGTAACAAGTGTGGGAATGATCAACTCTGAATAATCTCCTTCTCAAAAAGTGGTTTTATACCTGTATATTTTTATTCTTGGTGTTACTAATCTTCTTTTTCAGGATATGCATAGCAGTACTCAGTGTTTAGCAAGTTTAAAAGGAGTAAGTTTAGTTAATACTGCTAGTAGTTAATACTGCTAGTGGTTAATACTGCTAGTAGTTAATACTGCTTTCAGTTAATACTGCTAGTAGTTAATACTGCTAGTAGTTAATACTGCTTTCAGTTAATACTGTTAGTAGTTAATACTGCTTTCAGTTAATACTGCTAGTAGTTAATACTGCTAGTGGTTAATACTGCTAGTAGTTAATACTGCTAGTGGTTAATACTGCTAGTAGTTATTACTGCTTTCAGTTAATACTGCTAGTAGTTAATACTGCTTTCAGTTAATACTGCTAGTAGTTAATACTGCTTTCAGTTAATACTGCTAGTAGTTAATACTGCTCTAGGTTAATACTGCTTATATTCCGAATACTATAAATACTATTTGCCCGCCTAAAAGTTCATAACGACTCTTTGCATACTGCTCTCTTGCGCTCAAAATCTTTTCTCTCTCAAGTTCGAAGTTTTCAGGCACGCTTTCCACTAAGATCAATGGCATCCATGACTTTCATCGACGAGCACAACGAGATTGCGATGCTACAAAAGCCAAAGCAAGCTTCAGGATTTCATCAGATTGTGGATTTCCTCAAGACAAGCCACATTGCTCATGCTCTTATTGTATCACCTACAATCTACATTGAGCATCAAAGGCAGTTCTGGGCTAATGCAACCATTGTTGTGGAAAATGGTGTGCAAATGATCAAGACAAGAATCTGTGATCAATCACTAACAGTTACTGAAGAGGTTATTCGCATCAGTCTACGTCTAGACGATGCCTCTGGTATAACTTCTATCCCAAATGATGAACTGTTTATAACTCTTACAAGAATGGGGTATGGAGGCCCATTGGGTGTTTTCAAATTTTCTAAAGCAAAATTCTCACCCCAATGGCGTTTCTTTGTCCATACTCTTATGCATTGTATATCCAAAAAGACTACTGGATGGAGTGAGTTCAGCAGCACTATTGCTTATGCTTTGGTGTGCTTGGCCACTGCCAGAAAGTACAATTTTTCTAAAATGATTTTCAATGATCTTGTCTCAAACATGGGAAACAAAAAGAGCTTCTTTATGTATCCCAGGTTTGTTCAAGAAGTTATTACTAATCAATTGACGGATATACCTCAACCTGTTGGGGTATATGTACCTAAACCCCCCAAAGGCAAGGTTTTCTCAAATATGAGAAGATCTGCTGGGGACTCTGAAGGAGTTGACACCCCATTGTTCTCTACAATGATGGTGGTGTCCCAAACCAATGAAGGTATGGCAGCAGGGTCAAGGCCCCCATTAGACCAACCCACTGCTAGCCAAGCCCAACCTTCCCTCTCAAAATCAATTCCCCAATCCCTTCTTGAAAAACCAACCTCTCCCATCACCCAAACTTACAAGAGAAAACAGGTAAAGAAGGCTCCTTCCCTTCTTGTACCATTACCCACTAAGCCTATAAGCCCTCTAAGGGAGAATTCTCCCCTAGAGAATATCCAAAGGGAAACCACAAGGGTGTCTCCCAACCCAAAGGAGGTGCTCTCTGAGGAGGAGGTAGAGCATATGGGTGATGAGGCTGCCACTACTCCTGCTAGTACAGAGGAGGAAAGTGGTAACATCAATAAGACCTCCCCCATGGCAACTTTGGGTGAGCAATCATCCAAAGGTCCCAGGTGCCAAGAACCCAAGGGGGTGGATAGTGCTTCTGCTAGGCAGAAGACTTCCACTACAAAAAGATCCAATGATCCTTCAAAAGAGGGTAACACTTCTGGAGAAGGTGAGGACAGATATAACTATTATGAATTGATGGAAACCATGGGCAACATCAACATGGATGTACTCAAACAGGGCAAAGATATAGAAGAGCTTAAACTCATAGTTCTGTCACAACAAGAACAAATCATCAAATTGAAGCAAATGGTAAGGAAACTGATTCTGCAAAGGAAGAAGAAACAATTTGTGCTCAGAAGGAGGAAACCAGTGACTGATGCTCCCAAAAAGGGGGAGTCAGAAGCTGATGCCAAAGCTAAGGGGGAGCAAGAGGAAAAACATGATGTTGAGGGGGAGAATGAGCAAGCAGCAGAAACAGAGCCAGCAGCAGAAACCATTAATACTGCCAGTTCAAGTAAAGCAGCAGAAATGGTTAATACTGCTGAGCTGAAAGAAGCAGCAGAAACAGTAAAAGAGGTCCTTACAGAGCTTGAGATTGCAGAAACACTCATCAAAGCCAAACATGATACTCCCAAGGTCACCTCAAAGGCCAAAGGAGTTGTCATAAAAGAAAGAGGTGATGCAGCAAAGAACTCTAGCATTGAGAAGGTGATGGGTAAAGAGAAAGGTAAGGCAAAGCTAGTTGAATCTGATAAACCAATGAAAAAGCAGAAGCTGATTGAATCAGATGAAGCTCTAGCTAGGAAGATACAGGCTGAACTTGAAGAAGCAGAAACCATGCAAGTGCAAAAGGATAGAGAGATAGCTAAAGCAATGGCTGCAGAGTTAAACAAAGCCTATCAACAAAGCTTAGCAACAGAACAAGCCAAGAAGAAAGCCACATCTTTGAGGAAGCCTGCTAAGATCAAAATGGCTGCAAGGAAAAGACAACCTTCAAAGACATACCTGGGTGCTCAAGAGAGAAAGAAAATGATTACTTTCCTCAAGGGTGCAGTAGGTGTCAAGGTAGAGATGTTTTCAAAGATGTCTTTTGAGAAGCTCAAGAAGATGTATGATGCTGAGATGATAAAGCTTCAAGGGGATGATCTTGCAAGGGTTGAAATGGAGAAAAGAATGAAAGAAAGCAATGATTTCTTACAAAAACCATTCCCTGATGAGCAAGAAACTCCAGAGAAGGAAACAACAATTGGTGAAAGTCTAAGGACTTTAAAAAGAACAAAGATGATTTCCAGGAGTAAGCCTACAAAGAAGCCTAGATTAGTGGAAGAAGAGGCTGATAAGGTTGCTGAAGAAGAAGGGGCACCTGAATTATCTAAACAGACAGAGCCATCTAACACTGATGATGTTAATTTGTATATGGTAGTGATGGACAAAGTGCCTGAACCAATTTCAGCAGAGCCTGTAGGAGTTAAGCCTCCTGAGGTGATTTTCTGGGATACATTGACAGTGGATGGAAAGGAATACATAAGGCTGAAAAGAAAGGATGAAAAGTATGAAGTGTTTAACACATGGGCTAAAATTGTCAGAACATGTTCTAGATAAGATATTGAAGAGATGTTTGAGATAGGAATGAAGTTGTATGCAGACATTCTAAAGGCTTCAGGGATTTCAATTACAAAACTGGTAATGGAGTATCTGTGTATGATGTTCAAACCTGAAGAAGTAAAGCACTTGATCAAGGATGTCTTCAAATCAGTAAACAGTTGGACTTTATATGAAATTAGTGGAGTATATACAGTGACTTTGGATTTAAATCACACTGAATACTTCCTAGTGGATAAAGTGTATAATCATAGCAGATTGAAGCTACATGCCATGCTGAAGAAAAAGTTAAGGTGTGTTCCAGATTCAGAAATGGCTAAATACTTGATTCAAAGAACCATCAATCAGAGTTTGGGATTGGATGCAAACACTGGGATTTAGGCATTGATAGAGTTTTGGGAGCATCTTGAAGAAAATTTGAAGAACTTGACTTCTCTTCCTAAAAGTCAAGTTAGGGGGAGATTGTTGGGAACTGAAGAATTCATCAAGTATGGTTAATGCTGCTGGTTCAATGTTACTACTGCTAGAAGACTTAAAGGTTAATACTGCTGAGTGTTACTACTGCTAGTAGTTAATACTGCTAGTCAAAGTTAGTGCTGCTTGAACAAAGTTAGTACTGCTTAGCTAGTTAGTACTGCTAGTGGTTAGTACTGCTTAGTAGCTAATGCTGCTAGAAGGAAGTTAATGCTGCTGAAGATTAATACTGCTTATATGATGAAGATTCGTCTGAAAGGATATACATGGAAGCTTAGAGATATACATGGAAGATATACTGAAGATATTTTATTTATTGTAATTATCTTTGTATTCAGTATATATTGTATAGTTTAGAATAATAATTTAACTTTCAGTTTTCATTCTTTTAGAGAGACAATCAACCTCAAGGCATAGATCCTAATTCTAGAGAAGTAGAATTCGTATTGGTGAGCCTGTTCATCAATATTGAGGTTGAGTGAGTAATCTTGTAACTTTAAAGCATTAAATACAAGTTTACAGTTTGTTGATTATATTCTGTCTTTATTTTCTGTTTGATTAAATATCAAAGTGTTATTCCGCAAACTTCTTTGATATTGTTTCTGAGAATTAATTCTTGTTGAGAATTCGATCCTGACAATTTTCTAAGGACTAAGGATGAGACAAGTGGACTGATCAAATCCTTTATTCTAAGAATTGAAAACCAAACAAGTCAAAAGGTAAAAGTCATTAGGTCAGATAATGGTACTGAATTTAAAAATCTTGACCTAAACACCTTTTGTGAGGAAAAAGGAATTGAGAGGCAATACAGTGCTCCTAGGACTCCATAACAAAATGGTGTTGCTGAGAGAAGGAATAGGACACTGATTGAAGCTGCTAGATCTCTGTTAGCTGATTCAAAACTTCCAATTACTTTCTGGGTTGAAGCAGTTAATACTGCTTGCTATGTCCAAAACAGATTTCTAGTAGTCAAGCCTAAAAACAAGACACCATATGAGCTTTTAAATAAAAGAAAACCATTTATTGGATTTTTCAAACCTTTTGGGTGTCCTTGTACCATTCTCAATACCAAAACTCACTTAGGAAAGTTTGATAGCAAAGCAGATGATGGTTTTCTTGTTGGTTACTCATCTCAGAGTAAGGCATACAGAGTGTTTAATTCTTCTTCTAGAATAATTGAGGAAAGTGACAATGTCAAATGCAATGAGAACACACCAACTCCTATTGGTTCAGGTCCTCAGTGGTTATTTGACATTGATTCACTAACTAACTCTTTAGGTTTCAGTAGTGATGATTGTCAGGATCGAATTCTCAACAAGAATTAATTCTCAGAAACAATATCAAAGAAGTTTGCGGAATAACACTTTGATATTTAATCAAACAGAAAATAAAGACAGAATATAATCAACAAACTGTAAACTTGTATTTAATGCTTTGAAGTTACAAGATTACTCACTCAACCTCAATATTGATGAACAGGCTCACCAATACGAATTCTACTTCTCTAGAATTAGGATCTATGCCTTGAGGTTGATTTTTTCTAAAAGAATGAAAAACAAAAGTTATCTAACTATTCTAAACAATACAATATATATACTGAATACAAAGATAATTACAATAAATAAAATATCTTCAGTATATCTTCTATGTATATCTCTAAGCTTCCATGTATATCCTTTCATACGAATCTTCATCATATAAGCAGTATTAATCTTCAGCAGCATTAACTTCCTTCTAGCAACATTAACTACTAAGCAGTACTAACCACTAGCAGTACTAACTAGCTAAGTAGTACTAACTTTGTTCAAGCAGCACTAACTTTGACTAGCAGTATTAATAGTACTAGCAGTAGTAACACTCGGCAGTACTAACCTTTAATTCTTCTAGCAGTATTAACTTTGAACTAGCAGCATTAACCATACTTGAGTTTTTCTTCAGTTCCCAACAATCTCCCCCTAACTTGACTTTTAGGAAAAGAAGTCAAGTTCTTCAGATCTTCTTCAAGATGCTCCCAAAACTCCATCATGACCTAAATTCCAGTATTTGCATCCAATCCCAAACTTTGATTAATTGTTCTTTGGATCAAATATTTAGCCATTTCTGAATTTTCACCACATCCAAGCTTCTTCTTCAACATTAAATGAAGTTTCAATCTGCTATGGTTCAATTAGCTTCTGCTTGAAAAACACTCCTTATGATTTCCTCCACTTCATCAGGTTTGAACATCATACACAGATACTCCATCACCAGTTTTGTAATTGAAATTCCTGGAGCTTTCAACTGATCTGCATACAACTTCATCCCTATATCAAACATTTCTTCAATATCAGACCTTGAGCATGTTCTGACAATTTTAGCCCAAGTACTGTAGACTTCATACTTTTCATCTTTTCTCTTCAGTCTGATATACTTCTTGTCATCTACTTCCAAAACATCCCAGTGAATGACTTCAGGAGGTTTAACTCCTACAGGTTCTGCTGCAATTGGTTCAGGCACTTTGTCCATCACAACCATGTACATCTTGACATCCTCAGTACTTGCAGGTTCTTTCATTTTAGATGACTCAGGTGCCTCTTCTTCTTCAGCAACCTTTTCAGCCTCTTCTTCCACTAATCTAGGCTTCTTTGTAGGCTTTCTCCTGGCAATCATCTTTGTTCTTTTTAAAGTCCTTAGACTTTCACCAATTGTTGTTTCCTTCTCTGGAGTTTCTTGCTCATCAGGGAATGGTTTTTGTAAGAAATCATTGCTTTCTTTCATTCTTTTCTCCATTTCAACCCTTGCAAGATCATCCCCTTGAAGCTTTATCATCTCAGCATCATACATCTTCTTGAGCTTCTCAAAAGACATCTTTGAAAACATCTCTACCTTGACACCTACTGCACCCTTGAGGAAAGTAATCATTTTCTTTCTCTCTTGAGCACCCAGGTATGTCTTTGAAAGTTGTCTTTTCCTTGCAGCCATTTTGATCTTATCAGGCTTCCTCAAAGATGTGGCTTTCTGCTTGGCTTGTTCTGTTGTTAAGCTTTGTTGATAGGCTTTGTTTAACTCTGCAGCCATTGCTTTAGCTATCTCTCTATCCTTTTACACTTGCATGGTTTCTGCTTCTTCAAATTCAGCCTGTATCTTCCTAGCTAGAGCTTCATCTGATTCAATTAGCTTCTGCTTTTTCATTGGTTTATCAGATTCAACTAGCTTTGCCTTACCTTTATCTTTACCCATCACCTTCTCAATGCTAGAGTTCTTTGCTGCATCACCTCTTTCTTTTATGACAACTCCTTTGGCCTTTGAAGTGACCTTGGGAGTATCATGTTTGGCTTTGATGAGTGTTTCTGCAACCTCAAGCTCTGTAAGGACCTCTTTTACTGTTTCTGCTGCTTCTTTCAGCTCAGCAGTATTAACCATTTCTGCTGCTTGCTCATTCTCCCCCTCAACATCATGTTTTTCCTCTTGCTCCCCCTTAGCTTTGGCATCAGCTTCTGACTCCCCCTTTTTGGGAGCATCAGTCACTGGTTTCCTCCTTCTGAGCACAAATTGTTTCTTCTTCCTTTGCAGAATCAGTTTCCTTACCATTTGCTTCAAGTTGATGATTTGTTCTTGTTGTGACAGAACTATGAGTTTAAGCTCTTCTATATCTTTGCCCTGTTTGAGTACATCCATGTTGATGTTGCCCATTGCCTCCATCAATTCATCATAGTTATATCTGTCCTCACCTTCTCCAGGAGTGTTACCCCCTATTGAAGGATCATTGGATCTTTTAGTAGTGGAAGTCTTCTGCCTAGCAGAAGCACTATCCACCCCTGTGGTTTCTTGGCACCAGGGACCTTCAAATGATTGCTCATTCAAAGTTGCCATGGGGGAGGTCTTATTGATGTTACCACTTTCCTCCTCTGTGCTAGCAGGAGTAGTGGCAGCCTCATCACCCATATGCTCTACCTCCTCCTCAGAGAGCACCTCCTTTGGGTTGGGAGACACCCTTGTGGTTTCCCTTTGGATATTCTCTAGGGGAGAGTTCTCCCTTAGAGGGCTTATAGGCTTAGTGGGTAATGATACAAGAAGGGAAGGAGCCTTCTTTACCTGTTTTCTCTTGTAGGTTTGGGTGATGGGAGAGGTTGGTTTTTCAAGAAGGGACTGGGGAATTGATTTTGAGAGGGAAGGTTGGGCTTGGCTAGCAGTGGGTTGGTCTAATGGGGGCCTTGACCCTGCTGCCATACCTTCATTGGTTTGGGACACCACCATCATTGTAGAGAACAATGGGGTGTCAACTCCTTCAGAGTCCCCAGCAGATCTTCTCATATTTGAGAAAACCTTGCCTTTGGGGGGTTTAGGTACATATACCCCAACAGGTTGAGGTATATCCGTCAATTGATTAGTAATAACTTCTTGAACAAACCTGGGATACATAAAGAAGCTCTTTTTGTTTCCCATGTTTGAGACAAGATCATTGAAAATCATTTTAGAAAAATTGTACTTTCTGGCAGTGGCCAAGCACACCAAAGCATAAGCAATAGTGCTGCTGGACTCACTCCATCCAGTAGTCTTTTTGGATATACAATGCATAAGAGTATGGACAAAGAAACGCCATTGGGGTGAGAATTTTGCTTTAGAAAATTTGAAAACACCCAATGGGCCTCCATACCCCATTCTTGTAAGAGTTGTAAACAGTTCATCATTTGGGATAGAAGTTATACCAGAGGCATCGTCTAGACGTAGACTGATGCGAATAACCTCTTCAGTAACTGTTAGTGATTGATCACAGATTCTTGTCTTGATCATTTGCACACCATTTTCCACAACAATGGTTGCATTAGCCCAGAACTGCCTTTGATGCTCAATGTAGATTGTAGGTGATACAATAAGAGCATGAGCAATGTGGCTTGTCTTGAGGAAATCCACAATCTGATGAAATCCTGAAGCTTGCTTTGGCTTTTGTAGCATCGCAATCTCGTTGTGCTCGTCGATGAAAGTCATGGATGCCATTGATCTTAGTGGAAAGCTTGCCTGAAAACTTCGAACTTGAGAGAGAAAAGGTTTTGAGCGCAAGAGAACAGTATGCAAAGAGTCGTTATGAACTTTTAGGCGGGCAAAGAGTATTTATAGTATTCGGAATATAAGCAGTATTAACCTAGAGCAGTATTAACTACTAGCAGTAGTAACGGCTAGCAGTATTAACTAACTAGCAGTATTAACTGAAAGCAGTATTAACCACTAGCAGTATTAACTGAAAGCAGTATTAACCACGAGCAGTATTAACTGAAAGCAGTATTAACCACTAGCAGTATTAACTGAAAGCAGTATTAACCACTAGCAGTATTAACTGAAAGCAGTATTAACCACTAGCAGTATTAACTGAAAGCAGTATTAACCACTAGCAGTATTAACTGAAAGCAGTATTAACTACTAGCAGTATTAACTACTAGCAGTATTAACTATACTTACTCCTTTTAAACTTGCTAAACACTGAGTACTGCTATGCATATCCTGAAAAAGAAGATTAGTAACACCAAGAATAAAAATATACAGGTATAAAACCACTTTTTGAGAAGATTATTCAGAGTTTATCATTCCCTCACTTGTTACCAAGAAAGTGAATCTACCCACATCAAAAGCTTTAGTGAATAGATCAGCAAACTGATTATCAGTGTGAACTTTGACAACTTGAATAAGTTTCTTTTCATTACAATCTCTTATAAAGTGATACCTGATTTCAATGTGCTTTGTCTTTGAGTGCTTGACTGGATTATTTACAATGCTAATAGCACTGCTGTTGTCAATAAAGATTGGAGTGTGTAGAAAGGTTACCCCATAATCCAACATTTGATTCTGAATCCATAAGACTTGAGAACAGCAACTTGCAGCTGCTATGTACTCTGCCTCTGTTGTAGATGTGGATACTGTGGTTTGTTTCTTGCACTGCCATGAGACTAGTCTAGCACCCAAAAACTGACATCCTCCAGAAGTAGATTTTCTGTCCAAGTTTGCCCCACCTAGATCACTGTCTGAGTATGCTATTAGGTCAAAAGGTGAGTTATGAGGATACCAAAGTCCCAATCTGGGTTGCCCTTTGAGATATCTGAATATCCTCTTAACAGCTTGAAAGTGAGATTGCTTTGGCCTAACTTGAAATCTTGCACATACACAGACTGGAAACATTATATCTGGCCTTGATGCTGTGAGATACATGAGAGAGCCAATCATGGATCTATAATGATGCACATCCATATCCTCCCCCTCAAGATCTGCTGTGATCTGCTTGTGTGTTTCCATAGGTGTGCTGGCAGGTTTTGATTCTGAGAAACCAAACTTGGTTAGAATATCCTGCACATACTTGGATTGACATATGAAAATGCCATCTGACTTCTGTTGAACTTGGAGTCCAAGGAAGAAAGTAAGTTCCCCCATGGAACTCATTTTGAACCTTTGATGCATTAAATCCTCAAACTCCTTGCACATGTTGTTTCTTGTAGATCCAAAGATAATGTCATCAACATAGATTTGGACCAGCAAGATATCCTTCTTCTTTCTTTTGATAAATAGAGTCTTATCAATGACTCCTCTTTCAAAGTCATTTTCCAAGAGATAGGATGACAGAGTGTCATACCATGCTCTTGGGGCTTGATGTAGTCCATAAAGTGCTTTCTTTAATTTGTATACCCTGTCTGGATAGCTTGGGTTTTCAAACCCTGGTGGTTGACAGACATATACTTCTTCTTCAATTGATCCATAGAGAAAAGCACTTTTTACATCCATTTGATAGACTTTGAAGTTTATGTAAGAAGCATAGGCTAGGAATAGTCTGATTGCTTCTATCCTAGCCACAGGTGCAAAAACTTCTTCATAATCTATACCCTCTTCTTGAGTATAGCCTTGAGCCACCAGCCTTGCTTTGTTCCTTATGACAATACCTCTTTCATCTCTCTTGTTTCTGAAAATCCACTTTGTGCCAATTGCTCTGTGACCTTTAGGAAGGTCTACTAGATCCCATACATCTTGTAGCTTGAACTGTAACAGTTCTTCTTGCATTGCTTCTATCCAGCTAGATTCTTTCATAGCATCATGTGCCTTTTTAGGCTCAAGCTGGGATAGAAAGCAAGAAAGGACTGTATGCTGTTGATCTTGCATTTCTTGAAGCCTGCTTTGATGTCTAGTCATCATAGGAGAAGAGATATCTCCTATTACCAGCTGTGGAGGATGATTCTTTTGAACTCTTGTGTTATGACTAGGTTCTTCATTCAGTCCAGCCTCTAGATTAGAGTCATGCAACTCAACTGAAGTGTTTTCAGATGCCACTTCTGATTCTTTACTTTCTTGAGTCTCCTCATCTCTAGTTTCTTCTTCACTCTGATTTGGTCCAGTAAATGATTCCTTTTCACAGTCTTCAACAGAATTCACTGTGGGTATGGGAAATATCACAGATTTAGATATACTTTCTGAGACTTGTGTGATCCCTGATCCTCCACTACCTGTTCCTGTATACTCATTACTGAAACCAAAAGAGTTAGTTAGTGAATCAATGTCAAATAGCCACTGAGGTCCAGACCCAACAGGATTTGGTGTGTTCTCATTGCATTTGACATTGTCACTTTCTTCAATTATTCTAGAAGAAGAGTTAAATACTCTGTAGGCCTTACTCTGAGATGAATATCCAACAAGAAATCCATCATCTGCTTTGCTATCAAACTTACCTAAGTGAGATTTGGTATTTAGAATTGTACAAGGACACCCAAAAGGTTTGAAGAAACCAATAAAAGGTTTTCTTTTATTTAAAAGCTCATATGGGGTCTTGTTCTTTTGCTTGACCACTAGAACTCTGTTTTGGACATAACAAGCAGTATTAACTGCTTCAGCCCAGAAGGTAATTGGCAATTTTGAATCAGCCAACAGAGATCTAGCAGCCTCTATTAGTGTTCTATTCCTCCTTTCTGCAATACCATTCTGTTGAGGAGTCCTAGGAGCACTATATTGCCTCTCAATACCTTTTTCTTCACAAAAGGTGTTTAGATCATGATTTTTAAACTCAGTTCCATTATCTGATCTAATGACTTTTACTCTTTGATTAGTTTGGTTTTCAATTCTTAGAATAAAGGATTTGATAAGACCACTTGTTTCATCCTTAATCCTTAGAAAATATACCCAAGTAAATCTGGAGTAATCATCAACAATAACTAAGCAGTAAGATTTCTTGCCTATACTCATAACATTTGTAGGACCAAACAGATCCATATGCAATAACTGGAGACAAGTAGAAACAGAATTTAACTCTTTGGTCTTATGAGAAGTTTTGTGTTGTTTGCCTTTAAGACAAGCAACACAATGATCATCACATGAAAAGACTTTTGAAGGTAACCCTCTTACAAGGTTATTTTTAACAAGATTGTTCATAGTCTTGAAATTCATGTGACACATCCTTCTGTGCCATAAAGAGGATTCATCTACAGAAGCTTTTGAAACAAGACAATTTAGAGATGAATCATTATCAACATTGTCCATATCAAGACAGTAAACATTGTCCTTCCTTGGAGTTCTAAGTAGTATCATGCTTTCATCAACTACCTTGAACCCTGGAGCAAGGATCATACACTCAGTATTTGTAAATAATATACTATGTTGTTTGTCACAAACCTGTGATACACTTAACAGGTTGTACTTTAATTGATCAACATAGTAGACATCCTCAAATGTCATCTTACCTTTGGTGACATTACCTTTTCCAGTTATCTTACCACCAGTAAGATTGTCTCCAAATGCAACATGTCCTCCATTAATATGCTTGAAATCCTGAAGGCATGACATGTTGCCAGTCATGTGCCTAGAGCAACCACTATCAACATGCCATATGCTCTTTCTCTTGAGCTGTTGGTTGCCCTGCACATTAAATAAATCAATTAGTATGATTGGGGACCCAAGCAAAAGTTGTCTTGGGTCTCCCTTTCTCATCAAAGTATTTACATTCCTTTTTAATGAGGTTTTTAAACTCAGAGCACTCTTTATTAGAGTACTTTGTCAATATTATTGACTTAGCAGAACCAACACTAGAAGCAGTACTAACCTTAGAAGTACTAACAGAGTTAGCAGTACTAACAGGTTTAGCAGTACTAACCTTGTTAGCAGCATTAACATTGTTAGCAGTAGTATTACTTCTAGCAGCACTATCATTGTCAGCAACACTATTTGTGGTAGCAGTACTAACAGTTTAGTGCTTTTAGGAATCCACATATTTACACTTTCTTTAACAGACTTTTTCTTCATGTGGCTTTTAGTTTTAACAGTTTTCTTAGCCACATGGTTCTTTTCAATTTTCTTATAACCAAAGGGTTTTTGCATGGATCTTTGGAAATTTATCCTTTGTTTCATAGGATTGAAATAACAGAATTTTGCAAGATGATTCAATTTGCCACAGATAAAACAAGGTTTTGGTCTATTGATTTTACTCAGATCAACCCCTTGTTTTTGTGCCCACTGGTTATTCCAGTTTCTTTGATTTCCCCTCTTTTTGTCCTGTTTTTGGGGCTCATTCTTCTTACATGCACACTGTTTGCAAGGACCTGGATTCACAACTGTGGTCTGTTTGTAATGGACCTTACCAGACTTTCCCTCTGTCTTCTCTATGTCCTTGGATTTGATCCAAGCCCTTCCACAATCATCATTGGTGATAATGTTATTCTCTAGAGGAATCTCACCACTCACCTTGTTCTCCTTACTCTTGCCAACCTCTTTCTCAGTCTTATCCTCAACAACTACCTCATCTAAGGGATCTATTTCAGTGGCTCCCTCAGGCAAGTCCTTCCTGTCTTTGGTGTCTAACAGGTCTGAAGTAGGAGGAATGTAATTGTTGTTATATGGTGGAGGTGTTGCATTGTACCCAATTCCTCTTCTCAGCTTATCATGAATCTGATTTTGTAGTAAAGAGTCCATTGCCTTAGAAGCATTGGAAAACTTTTCTACATCAAGCTTAACCTTGGTTAGCTCCTCTTTCAGTTTTTCACTCTCCTCTTTAGATTTGGTCAGTTTAAGTTCTAAATCCTTTTTCTCCCACTGCCAGTAATTGGTGTCATATGAGTGTTGTAGTTCATTTGCTTGAAAACCTTTGATCTGATCTTCAAATCTCTCTACAATCCTTACATAGTCTTTTATATCTTTTTCTAATCTCTTAAGGTCATCACTCATCTTCTGATTGTGATCCCTGTACCTTTTAACAATGTCTATGCAAGTTTTAGAACAGAGATTAGAACTTACCTCAGATGGGAGATCAGATACTTTAGCCATAAGAGCTTGATTCTGAATAGTTTCTTCTGCTTGATCACTCCAATCAAACCCCATTCCTTGTTGAGAAACAAGGGCTTGAGCAGAGTTTCTGTTGTTGTTGAAGCTTCCAGATTGAGCTTGTTGATGGTTGTTGTTGTGAGACATTCCACTTCTGCATTCTCTAGCAAAATGTCCCTTCAGATGGCATTTGTAGCATTCTACCTTTGATTTATCAAACCCTGCTCCATCTTCTCTTCTTTGGGAGAAGTTGTTTCTTCCAGTCCTCTTTATAAACTTCTTAACCCTCATGGAGAGCATGGCCATCTGCCATTTAATATCCATCTCTTCCAGATCATCGGGATGGAGTTGTTCTAAGTCATCATTAATCAAAGAGGAATTTCCATGATTAGAAAGAAAAGCTTCAAACACAGAATCAGTGCCTTTATCTTGATTTGTTCCATTAGCAGCATTAACTGATTCAGGGTTAGCAGTAGAATCAATTGATGCTGATAGGAGTGCAGCATTATGAATATATCCAGAAGGCTTCTTCTTTGCCTCCACCTCAGCTTCAAATACTCTAAGATCATTGTACAGATCATCAAGTTCTTTTTCTTCCAACTGATCATTCTGTCTGAATGACACAGTGTACATGGTCCATTCATCTCCAAGGGACCTTAAGAACTTTCTGTTCACATCATCTTGATCAATCTGTACTCCCATAGTAGCTAGTTCACCAATTAGTTTATTAAACCTGTCAAAAGTTTGAGTCATGGACTCATTCTTAGTTGAGATGAAGTTTTCATACTGTTGCTTTAAGATTGCCTTTTGATTTCTCTTGGTACTTTTGGTACCTGAGAATCTCTTCTCTAGAGCATTCCAGAGCATCTGTGCATCAGTGCAATTGCAGAATTGGTGTTGATACTCATTTGGAATGGCCAAGAGCAGTGTGCTCAAGGCTTTCATCTCTGTCTGCCTTGTCTTCCTGTCTGCATCTGTCTTTGGAGGGGTTCTTTTGCCATCTTCACCAATCTTTCCTTCATCAGATGGGCCATTCTCAATGATGTCCCACATAGAATAGTCAGTGAGGAGTATGTACTGCTTGATTCTGATCTTCCACATATCGAATTCATTGGGTCTAAGCATTGGAACCTTTGAGACCAAAGTACTGCTTGATTCTGCAAGATTTTCCATGATGAATAGTTGTTTCTGAGAAATCAGGCTCTGATACCACTTGTCAGGATCGAATTCTCAACAAGAATTAATTCTCAGAAACAATATCAAAGAAGTTTGCGGAATAACACTTTGATATTTAATCAAACAGAAAATAAAGACAGAATATAATCAACAAACTGTAAACTTGTATTTAATGCTTTGAAGTTACAAGATTACTCACTCAACCTCAATATTGATGAACAGGCTCACCAATACGAATTCTACTTCTCTAGAATTAGGATCTATGCCTTGAGGTTGATTTTTTCTAAAAGAATGAAAAACAAAAGTTATCTAACTATTCTAAACAATACAATATATATACTGAATACAAAGATAATTACAATAAATAAAATATCTTCAGTATATCTTCTATGTATATCTCTAAGCTTCCATGTATATCCTTTCATACGAATCTTCATCATATAAGCAGTATTAATCTTCAGCAGCATTAACTTCCTTCTAGCAACATTAACTACTAAGCAGTACTAACCACTAGCAGTACTAACTAGCTAAGCAGTACTAACTTTGTTTAAGCAGCACTAACTTTGACTAGCAGTATTAATAGTACTAGCAGTAGTAACACTCAGCAGTACTAACCTTTAATTCTTCTAGCAGTATTAACTTTGAACTAGCAGCATTAACCATACTTGAGTTTTTCTTCAGTTCCCAACAATGATCATGCAGGATCAGGAAGTAGAGGATCAGGGGATGAACAAGTACAAGATATTATTCCTCAGTCTGTGATCTTTCTCATACCTACAATGGACCCTGTTGAAATCTGTGAAAAGGAGACTGTTACTGAACCAATTCAGAGTGAAGAAGAAAGAAGAGATGAGGAGAATCCAGAGCATGAAGATCCAGAAGCAGCTAATGACATTCCCTCAGCTGACTTAAATGATTCCAATTTAGATGTGGGAATTAATGAAGAACCTAGTCTTCAGACAAGAACTCAGAAGAATCATCCTCCTGAGCTGGTAATAGGAGACATCTCTTCTCCTATGATGACTAGGAATCAATGCATACTTCAAGATTTGCAGGATCAGCAACATACAGTACTCTCTTGCTTTCTATCTCAGATTGAGCCTAAGAAGGCTTATGATGCAATGAAAGATTCAAGTTGGATAGAAGCCATGCAAGAAGAGTTGCTACAGTTTAAATTGCAAGATGTTTGGGACTTGGTGGACCTTCCAAAAGGTCATAAAGCAATTGGCACCAAGTGGATTTTCAGAAATAAAAAGGATGAGAGAGGAATAGTAATCAGGAACAAAGCAAGGCTAGTGGCACAAGGGTACACTCAGGAAGAAGGCATAGACTATGAGGAAGTTTTTGCTCCAGTGGCACGGGTAGAGGCAATTAGGTTGTTTCTAGCCTATGCCTCATATATGAAGTTCAAGGTATATCAGATGGATGTGAAGAGTGCCTTTCTATATGGAACAATTGATGAGGAAGTATATGTCTATCAGCCCCATGGATTTGAGAATCCATCATATCCTGACAGAGTATACAAACTTAAGAAAGCACTATATGGTCTACATCAAGCCCCAAGAGCATGGTATGATACTCTGTCTACCTATCTCTTGGAAAATGGGTTTGAAAGGGAATCATTGACAAGACCCTTTTCATTAAAAGAAGTAAGAAGGACATCCTACTTGTTCAGATATATGTGGATGACATCATATTTGGATCCACAAAAGATCAGATGTGTAGAGACTTTGAAGAGTTGATGCACAAGAGCTTCAAAATGAGTTCAATGGGTGAACTCACTTTCTTCCTTGGGCTTCAAGTGAAACATCAGAAAGATGGGATTTTCATAAGTCAATCAAAGTATGTGAAAGACATCCTAGATAAGTATGGTCTATCAGACTCAAAGCCAACAAGCACACCAATGGAAACACACAAACAGATCACTGCTGGTCTTGAGGGGGAGGATGTTGATGTCCATCTTTATAGATCAATGATTGGATCTCTCATGTATCTCACAACCTCAAGACCAGATATCATGTTTCCAGTGTATGTGTGTGCCAGATTCCAAGTCAATCCAAAACAGTCACATCTTCAAGCTGTTAAGAGGATTTTCA
Organism: Arctium minus; assembly: GCA_954870635.1. Classification (NCBI taxonomy): domain Eukaryota; kingdom Viridiplantae; phylum Streptophyta; class Magnoliopsida; order Asterales; family Asteraceae; genus Arctium; species Arctium minus. The sequence continues at coordinate 145,645,248 of OX941080.1, forward strand.
GATACTTAAGAGGGAAACCTAGATTAGGTCTTTGGTATCCTTATGAATCTACTTTTGATTTGATTGCATATTCAGACAGTGACTTGGGTGGTGCTAATATGGATAAAAAGTCTACTTCAGGGGGATGTCAACTTTTGGGTGCAAGACTAGTATCTTGGCAGTGTAAGAAGCAAACCACAGTGTCCTTATCCACAACAGAAGTTGAGTACATTGCTGCTGCAAGTTGCTGTTCTCAGGTTCTATGGATTCAGAATCAAATGCTGGACTATGGGGTAACCTTTCTTTACACTCCAATCTTCATTGACAATAGCAGTGCTATTAGCATTGTTAACAATCCAGTCAAGCACTCTAAAACAAAGCACATTGAAATCATGTATCACTTTATTAGAGACTGCAATGAAAAGAAGCTTATTCAAGTTGCTAAAGTTCATACTGATAATCAGTTTGCTGATCTATTCACTAAAGCTTTTGATGTGGGTAGATTCACTTTCTTGGTCACAAGTGTGGGCATGATCAACTCTGAATGAGCTCATGTTTAATAAGTGTTTGTATACCTGTTATTTGTTTATTTGTTTGGTGCTACTAATCATCTTTCTCAGGAAGTTTATTGCCCTGCTCAGACTAACACAAGCTTCAACAGTGTAAGTATAGTTAATGCTGCCAGTGTAGTTTTAATGTTGTCAGTGCAAAGTTACTACTGCAGGTTCATTATTACTACTCCTAGTCTGAGTTACTACTTCAGGTATGTGTTAATACTGCTAGTTAGTTAATACTGCTTTCAGTTAATACTGCTCTCAGTTAATACTGCTCTTAGTTAATACTGTCAGTGGCTTAGTACTGCTTTAACTGAAAATAGGGTTAATACTGCTTCTTTCCCGAATCATATAAATACCCTCTTTGCCCGCCTAAAAGCTTACAACGACTCTTTGAATACTGTTCATCTTCTCTCTAACTCTTTTCTCTCAAGTAACCAGTGTGTTTCAGTCAAGAATCCTCAAGACCGATGGCATCCATGGCGTTTATTGATGAACACAATGAGATCGCAATGCTTCAAAAGCCGAAGCAGGCTGATGGATTCCATCAAATAGTTGATTTTCTCAAGACCAGTCATATAGTGTATGCTCTTACTGTGTCACCACCAATCTTCATCGAGCACCAGAAGCAATTTTGGGCCAATGCCACCGCTGTTACTGAAAACGGTGTGTAGTTTATCAAGACAAGGGTGTGTGACAAACCCTTGATAGTCACTGAAGAGGTCATTCGCATCAGTCTACGTCTAGACGATGCCTCAGGTATTACCTCTATCCCTAATGAGGATTTGTTTTCCAATCTCACAAGAATGGGGTATGAAGGCCAACAGGGTGTTTTCAAATTTTACAAAGCTAACTTTTCTCCCCAATGGCGTTTCTTTGTTCATACTCTTATGCACTGTATTTCTAGAAAAACTACTGGATGGAGTCAGTTCAGTAGTACCATTGCTTATGCTTTGGTTTGCTTGTCCACTGCCAGAAAGTATAATTTCTCAAAAATGATTTTCAATGACCTTGTGTCAAACTTGGATAATAAAAAGAGTTTCTATATGTATCCAAGATTTGTCCAGGCAGTTATCACCACTGAATTGACGGATATACCTCAGTTTAATGAGGTATATGTACCTAAAATCCCTAAGGGCAAGGTCTTTTCAAATATGAAAAGATCTGCCAAGGACTCGGAAGGAGTTGACACCCCATTGTTCTCTACAATGATGGTGGTGTCCCACAACCAAGAAGGTATGGCATCAGGGTCAAGGCCCTCACTAGACCATCCCACTGATGGCTAAACCCAACCTTCAAACACTATATCACTTCCTCAGTCCCTTGTTCTTAAGCCAACAACAGTTTTAACCAAAACGTATACTAAGAGAAAGGTACACAAGGCTCCTTCCCTTGTTGTAGCTCCTACAAACCCAGAACCTCAAAGTCCTCTAATGGAGCATTCTCCATTAAAGAATATCAATAGGGAAACCACTGGGGTGTCTCCCAACCCCAAGAAGGTGCTCACTGAGGAGATGCATGAGCATGTGGGTGAGAAGGCTGCCACTACTTCTGCTAGCACAGAGGAGGCCAGTGGTAACATCACTAAGACCTTCCCCATGGCAACTTTGGGTGAGCAATCATCCAAAGGTCCCGGGTGCCAAGAAACCAAGGGAATAGGTGGTGCTTCAGCATGGCTGGAGATCCCTATTAAACATTCCAATGATCCCTCAAAAGGGGGTAACACTCCTGGAGAAGGTGAGGATAAATATGACTACCATGAATTGATTTCTGCCATGTCCAAAATGGAAACTGAACTGGATGCTCAAAAGAAGGTTGTCAATGAACTCAAGAAAGTCATCATCAACCAACAAGAAGAGATCAGCAACTTAAAGAAGTTGGTTCAGAAGGTGGTTCAAAAGAAGAAGAAGCAACGATTTGTGCTCAGAAGAAGGAACCCAGTGGATGATGCTCCCAAAAAGGGGGAGTCAGAAGCTGAGGTTAACATGGAGAATGCTAAGAATAAGGGGTAGAAACATGAAGATGAGGGGGAGTTTGCTGAAATAGAAACAGGGTTTGAGAAAGCAGCAGAAACAGTTAATGCTGTTGAAGCAAACATAGCAGCAGAAACAGTTAATACTGCTGAAATAAATGAAGCAGCAGAAATTGTTCAAGAGGTATTAACTGACCTCATTAGCAGAAATTTGGAAGAAATTGAGATAGCTGAAGCACTAATCAAAGCTAAACATGATACTCCTAAGGTCACTTCAAAGGCCAAAGGAATTGTCATCAAAGACAATGCTGAGGTTATCAAGAAAGCTAGTGTTGATAAGATAGCAAGCAAGGACAAAGGCAAAACCAAGATAGTGGAATCTGACCAACCAATTAAAAAGAAAAAGTTGATTGAGTCAGATGAAGCTTTGGCTAAGAAGATTCAAGCAGAACTTGAGCAAGCAGAAACAGTTCAAGTGAAGAAAGATAGGGAGATGGCAAAAGCTCTAGCTGCAGAGCTGAATGAAGTTTATCAAAAGAGTTTGGCAACAGAGATGGCACAGAAGAGATCTGCAATTCCAAAGAAGACTGCAATGATCAAATTGGGTGCAAGGAAGAGACAACCTTCAAAGACCTACCTTGGCACTCAAGAGAGAAAGAAGATGATTACTTTCCTCAAAGGTGCTGTGGGAGTCAAAAAGGAAATGTTCACTAAAATGTCATTTGAACAAATCAAAGGTTTGTATGAGGCAGAGATGACAAAGTTACAAGGGAATGACAAAGCAAGAGTTGAAGTGGAAAAGAAGATGAAAGAGAGGCATGACCTTCAAATTCAAAAACCCTTTCCTGATGATCAAGAATCACCAAGGAAGGAAGCTACTCTAGGTGAAAGTCTGAGGACTTTGAAAAGAACAAAAATGATGGCTAGAAGAAAACCAGCTAAGAAACCTAGAGTGGAAGAGGAAGAAGCTGAGAAAGAACAAAAGGTAGCTGAAGAAGAAGAGGCACCTAAGTCTGATGAAAAGAAAACTCAATCTCAGGAAGAACCATCCAGTACTTATGATGTAAATATGTACATGGTGGTGATGGAGAAAGTGCCTGAGCCTATAACAGCTGAACCAGTTGGTGTCAAGCCTCCTGAGATTATTCACTGGGATACCATGGAAGTAGATGGAAAGGAGTATATCAGGCTGAAGAGGAAAGATGACAAATTTGAAGTGTATCCTACTTGGGCCAAGATTGTAAGAGTATGCTCCAGATCTGATTTAGAGGAAATGTTTGAGGTGGGGATGAAATTATATGCTGATAAGCTGAAAGCTCCAGAGATACCAGGTACAAAACTTGTGATGGAATATCTATGCATGTTGTTCAAGCTAGAGGAAGATCAGTATGTTATCAGAAATGTTTTCAAAACCATCAACAACTGGACTCTGTATGAAAGAAGTGGAGTATATGCACTAGCTATGGATACAAGTCACTTTGAATACTTCCTAGTGGATAGAGTTTACAACCATAGCAGGTTAAAGTTGCATGCTATATTGAAGAAAAAGCTAGGTTGTGCACCAGATTCTGCAATGGCAAGATACTTGATCCAGAGAATTATTAATCAAAGTTTGGGGCTAAATCCTGATATAGGTTTATGAGCAATAGAGTTTTGGGAGCATCTGAAGAACTTGACTTCTTTTCTCTAAAAGTCAAGTTAGGGGGAGATTGTTGGAAACTGAAGATTTGTCTAAGTGATTACTACTGCCAGGCTTTCAAGATTACTACTGCTAGTAGAAGTAATATTGCTTAAAGAGTTAGTGTTGCTACTTGAATAGTTAGTACTGCTTGGAGAGTTAGTACTGCTAGTAGTTAGTACTGCTGATTGGTTAATGCCGCTGAAGATGGTTAATACTTCTGAAGATTATTAGTGCTAATTTTAGTGATAAAGATGCCTTGGAGATAAAGTCAAGATTTGATGATAATCATGGAAGGCTGAAGATAATTACGGAAGAATATACTGAAGATCTTTTAAGTTTTGTAATTATCTTTTATTTTTAGTATATGTATAGGATTATTCAGAATAATTTGATACGAGATTTCTGAGTTTTTGTTTAGAGAGAGAATTAACCTCAAGGTTTACAACCCTAGTTCTAGAGAAGTAGAATTCGTCTTGGTGAGCTTGTTCATCAAGATTGAGGTTTTGTGTGAAAGCTTGTAACTTTAATCATTCAATAAAGTTTACAAGTTGTGATTTATATTTTACTGTTACATTGATAGTTTGAATATTAAAGTGTTTTTCCGCAACTTCTTTAATATTGTTTCTGATTTTCATTATTCTTGTTAAGAATCAGATCCTGACACTTTTTGATTCCTCTTTGTGCTCTTAGTGCCTGAAAATCTCTTCTCTAATGCATTCCACAGGATTTGAGCATCAGAACAGTTGCAGAATTGATGTTGGTATTTATTAGGAATTGCCAAGAGCAGAGTGCTTAAGGCTTTCATCTCAGTCTGCCTTATCTTTCTTTCTCCATCAGTCTTTGGTGGAGTTCTCTTTCCATCTGCTCCCATCTTTCCTCCATAAGAGGGGCCATTCTCAATGATGTCCCACATTGAGTAGTCTGTAAGAAGAATGTACTGCCAAATTCTGATTTTCCACATGTCAAACTCATTGGGTTTGAGCATGGGAACTTTTGAAACCAGAACACTGTCATGAGATCCGTCCATGATGATTTTTGATTTCTGAGTTGATGGCTCTGATATCACTTGTCAGGATCGAAATTCTAAACAAGAATTTAAACTAAACACTCAGGAACTATGTTAAAGAAGTCGCGGAAAAACACTTTAACAATAAATCAATCAAACAGTGTATAAACTCAAATCACAAGTTATATTGATTAACTCAATGATTACAAACAAAACCTCAATCTGTTGAACAAGCTCAACAGACGTTCAATACTTCTCTATTGAAAGGACTACAAAGAACCTTGAGGTTAATTCTCTCTAAACGTATTCTATATCAAAAACTATCTTTCTATCAAAGACTTCTAGACTATATATACAGAATTAATTACAAGATAATTATCAAAACAAAATTGATCTTTATTCCATAATTATATTCATCTCTATCTTCAGCATCCTTATCTTCATAAGCAGTATTAACTTCATCCTTATCCAGGAGCATTAATCTTCAACAGCACTAACATCCTCAGCAGTACTAACTATGCATGCAGTATTAATCATGCTAGCAGTAGTAATTCTTCACTTGTAGTAGTAATCTTTAAGCAGTACTAACTACTAGCAGTACTAACTCTCCAAGCAGTAGTAATTCTACTAGCAGTAGTAATCTTTCAAGTAGCAGTATTAATGCCTCTAGCAGTAGTATCCATTCTTGGCACATTTCAGACCTAACAGAAGTTTTGGACGAGCATTTGTTGGGCAGTGAGTTACGCGATCGCGGGTGGAAGTCGCGGCACAAGCCGCGTAATCCACTGGAGTCTTCACAGTTGAGCACACGGGCGACTTATGCCGTGGGTGCAAGTCGTGGCAAGTCGCGGCACAAGTCGCGATCGATCTGCATTCCCCAAAACCCCTCTTTGTCCGATTTTTTTCCATATTTTTCTCACATCTCTCTCCCTTGGCGATTTTTGGAGTTCTTAAATCAGTTCCTTTTCTCACCAAACCCTAACCCTCATAAATACAACCTACATTGGTGGTTGGATCATTGGAATCTTGCATTAACTCTTCTCAAGTCTTCAAGCTTCACCTCCAAGTCTCATCTTCTTCTAGGGTTTCATGTTTTCTAGGTTTTGGGATCAAAACCTAGATTGTGAGTTTACTAAACCTTTTGTTAAAACTAGATACACATCATAATCTTCTATTGGTATTATTGTAACATTTCTCATGTTGGTTACCTTTATGTGTTCAAATACTTGATGATAGCATTACGTACAATATGTTGGATTATCTTCTATGAGCATTTGTCATGCGTTACTCTATTGGTTGAATATTTGGGATTTGCTCCATGAATGTACATTGATTTCATTTTGGCATGATATGGATTATATGTGGTATAGTAGATGATAAACTCTACATGGAATGCCTTTTGGCAATTTAATATCTAAACATTGATTTTGGTGGTATTTGGGTCTCATGATAGACTCATGCGATAGGATGGTAGCATAGTACCCATGGTTGGTATCGAAATGCATTGGTAGATATATACCTCAAGACCTCCTATATGTATTATGTTGGACGAACCAAGTCGGAAGACACTAGGAGGATGTAGTATTGGGCACCACCGTGTGGGTATGTGCATAGACCTCCGCCATTCAGGGTATTGGCATGGTTGTAGTTGTCGGATGGGTCGGGCCTTTGGGTTTCACTCTTGGTAGTGGCACTGAGGTACATTGTCTCTTGGGTGGAACTGATTGGTGCTACGGGTATCCCCTGTTGACTCCACATATTGTTGAACTCTGGTTAACTGCTGATAAGATTTGTAACTGCTCATGTATGTTTATTATTGTTCAACTCACTAGGCTTTTTGGCCTAACACTTGTTGGCGTTGATGTATAGCTCAGGTTCTGGCGGCGTCGGTCCTAAGCAGGCTTAGTTACTTTGGGGTGAGGGCTTGGGGATTTTGCACATGGACATTTTATACTTTGGAATGAACCGTTGGGTTTATAGATGACAACCCTTTTGTAATCTCTTTTCTAGCTGTAGAAATTAGATTAGTTGGTTGTTATTTATTGCCCGTTAAATTACAACTGTAATTAAACAGATTAGTTATATATTCCCCATTTTTGGGGGGCTCTTGCTATGGCAATTTTTGTATACCTCATGTCCGTTTTCGGACTTTTGTTATCCCTATTTTTAAGGTGTTACATGCGGTACAAATGTCGCGATTGTGACCATGCGACAGTGGCCTGGCACTGTCGCACCAGATGTATCGAGAGGTCATTCCTCTCTGCGATTGTGCCCCGCGCGATAGTGACCTTGGTCACAGTCGCCAGGCACTATCGCCCTGGGTGTGACGAAGTCCGTTTCCTCCCATTTTCGATCTGAAGCACCTCCGATTCCCACTCAAGTTTTGAAAATAGGATACATGCTCATATTAGGGGTAATTCTGAATAAAGTAGTACTCGATAGGGACGTACCGAAACCACGAGTGTTACAAGTTTATTGAAAACTGTGAGAACAACTATTTATAATTATTCACGATGAATATTATGAATAATGAAATTCATGATATTTATAAATATTTAGGTATTATTCATAACACTCATGCTAAGCAGTTAATTGCGACGCAATTTCAGTGAAATTTCGGATTTCGGTCCGGAGAAAAATTTTGGTGGCAAATAGCGGTAGCGAAATTTGCGGTGCAATTCACCGAAATCTCGCCACAATTTAGTAAAAAATTGCGGTTCGAAAATACCGAAGTTATTATCACTAATAAGTATGGGCTTTTTCCTTTACGGGCTTTCAATTTCCTCTTGGGCCTGTTTTTATTTTTGATGTTTGGACTTTGTGGACTTCCAATTTGACTAACCTAACAGCCCTACCTCTCAATCTCTTCTCCAGCGACCACAGTCGCACGCTATTCCACAATTCACATGACTCCTAACTCGATTTTTCCTGGTCGGCTCTACTCCTACTTGATTTTTCCTAATCAACTCCTACTCAGACCTTTCCTAATCGGCAACTTCTCCTACTCGACTTCAGAACCCTCTGATTGCTACTTCTCCTACTCGTCGGTTGCTACTTCTCCAACAGCAGGTTATTCGATTGCTTTTACTTTTTTGTTTTAAAATTTATAGCCAACAGTATATTAATTATTAAGTTATATATATATATATATATATTCATATTAATTTATGAACCTATTTTTTTTACCGCTATTTCACCGATATCTCACCGCAATAACCGCTATCGCAATTCTAGGTCCTAACCGCAATTTCCGCAATAGACCGTGTTAACTGCTTAGCACTCCTGAGATCATCAGCTAGAAAATATTAGTATGCAAATTATTTGCTATATGTTTTGTATTAAGTAATGCTATTTATCTGAAGACGCATTGCTTCATATATATATGCTTATGTATCGTACTTACAATAGAGTCTTGATCCACCAAGATCATGGATAATAAAACTCTTCTGTTATAGGTCCCAATCAATAGCAATTGAAGAGTATGATGGAGGGAGAATAGTTTCTGCTTAGGGGAGAAAGACCACAATTTCATTTAATTTTCGACTACTTTCATCAGGTACAAACAGGGTATTAAATAGAAGGGAAAAATAACTGAAAGAGAAATAACTAAAACTAAAGCTACCCACATAACAAGAGGTTATCTCCATAAAATAAGTATCCCACTACTCCATGACCAGCTACCCATGATCCGTGCTTCAAGTCACATAATCATCTCCATAGAAGAGCCTATTATTTTGGGGAGCTCTCCGAGATCTGCGTGGTTCATCATTATCCCCCTCCTTGAGTGAGACCTTGTCCCCAAGGTCTAGGTTGGGAAATCGGTGATGCAGGTCAGATGTGTCTTCCTAAGTGGCCTCACTAAATGGATGGAATTTCCACTTGACAAGGCTTTTCGGAAACCAAACATGAACCACGTTTTACTTGTCGTGTCTCCAGGACGGACTCAGGTTCTGCTACAATGGCTTCATTAGTGGTAAGCGGTGGTAACTCAATGGTGGCATCTGGTCAATTGCCAATTTTCTTTTTTCAGTAACGAAACGGGGAAGATCGGATGGATTAGTGCCTCACTGGGAAGTTTTAATTTGTAAGCGACTTTACCGATTCTCTTCTCGATGGCGAAAGGTCCATAATATTTGTTGGCTAACTTCTGGCATGTGTGTCGATAGAGAGAATGCTGTCGATAAGGATGGAGCCGTAAGTAAACCATATCGCCTTCTTCGAACTTCATATCACGTCGCTTATGGTTGGTTGTTGTTGAATGCGATTGTTGGCAGCATGGAGGTTGTATTTAAGTTGTCGTAGTAATGCATCGCGTTCACGCAGAATGTGATCAACCTCATGGACTGAAGATTGGCCATGCGTGTAACGTGGGATCACCGGTGGTGGTCTGCTGTAAAGAGGTATTGAACCAGAATTCAGCCCAAGACAAAAAATGACTCCACTTTCGTGGTTGGTGATTGACGAAACAACGTAAATATTGTTCCAAACATCTGTTAGTCACCTCAGATTGTCCATCCGTTTGTGGATGGTAGGACGAACTCATTTTCAGCGTAGTACCACCTTTTTTGAAGAGTTCTTGCCAGAAATGACTAAAGAATAAAGGGTCCCGATCACCTACAATGGAGTGTGGAATTCCATGGAGCTTAACGATGTCGTCCATAAATGTTTCAGCAACCGTCTTGGCTGTGAACGGATGCTTCAGGGGCAGAAAATGTGCGAATTTGGTGAGACAATCCACCACCACGAATATGGTATCATGGCCATTGGAGAGAGGAAGTCCTTCAATAAAATACATGCTAATGTCTTCCCATTCTTGGTTTGGAATAGGCAATGGTTGGAGCAGACCTGTAGGAGAGGAAGTGTCCGCCTTCGCTTTTTGACAAATAACACAAGCGAAGACATGTGCATTGACTGTGTTATACATTTGTGGCTAGTAGAACTGTTGTCGAAGCCGCTTATAAGTTCTTAGCACTCCCGAGTGTCCCCCAATATAAGAGTCATGAAATTCTGTCAATAATTGGGCAATAATTGAAGAATGAGGAGGAATAACCACCCAATTATGAAAGAAGATCAATTCTTCACAAAGCTCATACGGTTTCCCAGGTTGCTCGACTGCCATCTTCTTTATCTTGTCCATGTATTGGTCTCCCTTAGATGCTTCTTTGATTGCCTCCCACAAATCACATTTAGATGCAAACAAAGCATGAACACTTGGTCCGAAAACCACTTTTGATAAGGCATCAACAGTAGAGTTGTCACGACCTGGTTTGTATCGGATTTCATAGTCATAGCCCAACAACTTAGACACCCACTTTTGTTGTTCAGGTGTGGTAACCCTCTGTTCCATAAGGTGCTTCAAGCTGTTGTGGTGTGTATAAATGAAAAATTTACGGCCCCCATAAGGTCGCCATGTTTGGAAATATTGGACAATTGAGAGCATTTCTTTGGCATAAGTAGACCATGATTTTTTTGAAACACCCAAAGCACGAATCATATAAACAATGGGTCGTCCTTGTTGGCTACGCACAACGCCTATTCCCGCATCAGAGGCGTCTGTTTCAATCACAAAAGAGTCATCAAAATTCGGTAAAGCGAAAGTTGGGGTAGAAGTCATAACCTGCTTGAGAGTGTCAAAAGCACGATAGGCGGCCTCATTCCACTCAAATTGACCCTTCTTTAGCATATTAGTAAGAGGTCGAGAAATAACCCTAAAGTTACGGACAAACTTCATGTAGTAGCCTGTAAGACCAAGGAATCCACGTAAATCAGAAACACTAGCAGGCTTTGGCCAATTCACAATGGCCTTGATTTTCTCTTGATCAACTTTCACACCGTCAGGGGTAATAACACTAAGAGTGGAATAACACTCTCCTCCTTTGCTAAACATTTACGAAGGTAGCACACATGAAATGTTCTATGGATCCCACTCATTTCCGGAGGGAGTTCCAAATGGTAGGCTTGAATCCCTACTCGCTTAAGCATGGTGAACGGTTCAAGGAAACGGAGACTTAACTTCCCACGTTTTTCGAACCGGATAATCCCTTTCCAAGGGGACACCTTCAACATAACGCGGTCTCCCACTTGGAACTATATCAGCCGCCCCTTCTTGTCAGTATAACTTTTCTGCTGGTCTTGAGTCTCCTTTAAGCGCTCGCGTATACTTTTCACTTTGTCCGCCGTCTCTTGCACAATTTCGGGCCCGACAAATTGCTTCTCTCTTGCTTCAAGCCAACATATGAGATTTTGGCGTTTGCGACCATACAATGCTTCAAATGACGCCATTCTAATACTCGAGTGGTAGTTATTGTTGTACGCGAACTCCACCAAAGGAAGGTGTGAGTCCCAACTACCCCCGAAGTCGATCACACAAGATCTCAACATCTCCTCAAGTGTCTAAATTATCCTCTTGCTTTGGCCATCGGTTTGGGGATGGTAGGTCGTGCTCAACTTCACACGTGTACCCAATTCCTTCTGCAATCCATCCCAAAAATGCGATGTGAACCGACTATCTATTCCCAGAAAGCCACTGAATCCCCAAGACAATATCTATTCCCAGAGAGGGAAGAGAATAAAGAGTAACTGTGAAGGGAATATCTTGAACCCTGATTGGCACTTCCTCGAACTTTTCAGAACACCGCAGCGGCCGACCATCTGCTATCTTCTCATTAAAGGTTGGTGTTGATACCCCTAGTAAGTGTAACAATTATGCCACTCTGTTGCTAACAAAATTGTGGGTCAAACCACTATCAATAAGAGATATTACCTCCAGATTACCAATCATAGCTTTCACACACATGGTTTTGCAAGTACCCCAACCTGTCAAAGCATGCAAAGAGATCTCAAATTCAGGTGCTTCTTCACTCAACTCGGCCTTGTCAACCTCTTGGCTTGCATCTATCTCCAGCAATAACAATTGCGGCCTTTTGCATTTATGACCGGGAGTAAACTGATCATCACAGTTAAAATAAAGGCATTGGCTTCTTCTTTTTTGCATCTCCTCCCAAGTGAGTCTTTTAACCAGCGATCTGGCTTGTGGTGTAACCCCAGTCGGGGCTAACGGTCGAGCTTTTTGGACGGGTCGAACTAATCGTTGTTGCTTGCGTATGTGCTCATCTTGCATTTGAGCCAAACCAATCACATCTCGTAGGGATTTTGGTTTAAACAAGTGGATGGGATCTGCTATTTATGGTTTAAGCCCCCCATAAATGTCCCTATAAGAGCCTTTTGAGTCCAACCCCGGACTTTATTGCCTACTCTTTCAAATTCTTTTTGGTAGTCTCTCAGCGAGCCTTCCAGTATGATTTTGGCTAACGCTTCGTCGAAGTTTTCCCCTTCTGCAAGACCAAATCGTTCCCACAATTCCTCATGAAATGTTTCCCGAGTGACTTCGGTGTCATCCTCCTTGTAAGCTCCGAGCAACCACTGCCACCAATTGTTAGCCTCACCCTCCAAGTGATAAGAAGCGAGATGTACCTTACGATCCTCTCGAACATGCTGAAATTCGAAGAATTGTTTGGCCTTTGTAATCCACTCCATAGGACCGTCTCCTGAAAAACGGGGGAATCCATCTTTAGTGTTTTTGTGGAGAACCAAGGCTTGTCGAAATCGTCGATATCCCGCTTTACGAGCAGTGGTTTGTTGTTGAACATATTAGGGAGATTGCTGATTATAGATTCCAAGTTTCAGCGATGCTGGTTTCCATGCGTTGCACTGTATCCTGGAGGCTTCCAAGACCCTGTTCCAAATTCTCAATTCTTCCCTTGTTGGTTGACATACTCAACCTGTTAAGTGCTCTGATACCAATTAATAGGTCCCAATCAGTGGCAATTGAATAGTATGATGGAGGGAAAATAGTTTTCGCTTAGGGCGAGAAAGACCACAATTTCATTTAATTCTTGATAACTTTCATCAGGTACAAACAGGGAATTAAATAGAAGGAAAAAGTAACTGAAAGAGAAATAACTAAAACTAAGGCTACCCACGTAACAAGAGGTTATCTCCATAAAATAAGTATCCCACTACTCCATCAACAGCTACACACGATCTGTGCTTCAATTTACATAATCATCTCCATAGAAGAGTCTATTCTTTTGGGGAGCTCTCCGAGATCTGCGTGGTCCATCATTCTGCTGCAAGCAATTTTTTTTTCTATTATATAATTTTTTTTGCTACTACTACTAACTGCTACTTTTTGGGATAACTTATTTATAATGTTAATATGAATCTGTCTTAGATTATATGCTGTCATTTCAACAAATTAGTTTAAGTTGGGTTACCTTTAGTGAACTAGCTGGTAAGTTAGCTTATATATGTTTAGCTAACTAGATAACAAGCTAAACCACAAAATTTATTTTAATTATTTGATCTTTTAATTAATAAAGAAGGGTGATTATGGAATTTTCATCTTTGGATGCCAACTCGGTCTAATTTATTTATTCATTATTATCTCCCCCCTTTCTCTGTTTCATATATGGAAACCCTAACAAAAAAAAGGTCTCTCTCCACATCCCCATGGCCGGCAAAAAGTTCCTTCCCCACACTACTATGGCCGACGAAAATCCTTCCTCACACCATGGTGATGGGTGAAAATCCATTCTGCATGCACATGCTATTTTGGGTTAAATAATGGGTTGACATCATGTAGAGAACCTGCAAGCATTTGATTCATTCTACACAAAACCCAGATCCATCGATTTACCCAGATCTAGTTATTATTTTTTGGAAAAATCCAGATCCATCGAGTCTCCATTTGTTTTTAGAATCTTCTAGTTTCTGTTTCTATGTGACAACAAAAAGGTTTTGTAACTAAAGTGATAGATTTATATATATTTTTTTGTTTATGTTCTTCAATAAATAGGCTAGACTATGTTTCTCTTTGCTACATCTCTCCACAACCATCGTCCAGTGACGACGTTATTGTGCACAATATGTGGTGTGCACCCTATTTTACATTGTGCACATTGTCATCCCACCACATAACCACCGTTTGCAGAGTATGCACACTATGCAATATGTGTGGTGTGCACACTATGCAATATGTGTGGTGTGCACACTATGCTCACAATATTTATATACCATAGGGCTATACAAAAATTGGTTCATAATGTGCTCACAATATTTATATACAATAGGGTTGTACAAAAATTGGGATGGTGGTGGTCGAACATGTTGGGGACGAAGGAGAGGAGAGAACGGAGGGAGGAGAGAGAGAGAGAGAGAGAGAGAGTAGAGAGGATTTACAAATACCCATAATACCCTTTATTTAATTTTTTTAATTCAAAATTACCAAAAATTAATAATTTTTTAATTTATTATGATTTTATGATTTATATTAAGGTTTATTGGCGGGGACCCAAGGCCCCGTGGCCCACTTTTGTGGACCCTACATGCCCTACCACTTTTATGATTTATATTGGATCTCACAGATCTCGTAATTACAAGGATCCCAAAAGAAGGCCTCCTATATATATAGGCGAAGGATTGTGTGAGAAATTGAATTAACGTGAGAAGCATGAGAAGTGGTTATCAACCGTTGGAGGGGAAATAGATGGACATTAGGATGAGATGCACTGAGATAAGATGCACCACGATGCACCGGATCAATTCTCTTCCAAGCCGCAATTCATGGGAGGGCATTTGTAAAAAAAATAAAATGGACTTAAGTAGGGTTTTTTGTGATTAAAAGTGATCAACTTCAAATCCATTTCTCACGCTTCTCACGTTAACCTCATCTTCTCACACGATCCTTCGCCTATGTATATGTGTATGTTGTTGGTGATTTTAGTGTCACCGACCATTCAAGTGTAATTGGATATAACACGGGTGCTAATGAGTTTCAAACTGTGATCTAATACAAGTTAGGCGGTGTGGAGTGCACACTTGTTATAAGACGAGTTTGATCTCGGACGCGACGAAATGACGGGGGTCAAGGGGGTTGCGTCCCTTACGGGGTCCAAGGGGCAGAGCCCCTGGCGATTGTCCGGTTGACCGATCAGAGGGCGGGGTCGAGGGGTGGAACCCCCGCGGGGTTTGAGGCAACGCCCCAAGAGCTCTTCAGAATTTTGGACTTGGAATGCAGTGGAACAACTCGATAAGAATGAAGAAAACTTCAGTTTTGATTAGTTTGTAGTTTAAGATTAAAAGGTGTAATTTCAGACTTAGTTCTAAAAATCGGACTACCAAGGCTCCTGGTTGGTAGGACTAGAGGCTTTGGTTGGTAGGATTAGAGGCTCTGGTTGGTCGTGCTTCTGGCCGGGCCTCTCTAGTCGACTACCTCTGGTTGATCTCACCTCTGGTTGGCTATCTCTAGATAGGCTAAGTTTAATATCTGGTGTCGTATGACCAGAGCTCTGGACTTGCAGTTACTGAACATTTATTGTGCAGTTATTTCCAACCCATGATCTTAGCTAAAACGGTTGTAACCGACCATTATTGCTAATAATTGTCATTATCGCGATTTTGGTTATTTTTTTTCTTATTTTACGAATGGAACTAGTATATATACCCTATATATTTGCGTTTTAGGACTCACGAATTTGAACAAAATTCACGTACTCTCTAGTAGTTTTACTCTTGTTTTTGTGCCTAAAAACGATAGTGGTCTTGAGTCTTATCCCAGATTGAATTTCGTGTAACCTATGCATAGGGTCGAAATATCAATTCGGAAGTGAACTCGCACGATTCTCAATAAATCCGGTAACCTATTCGATTATATTACCCTATATTTTTCTTACATATGTATGTATGCATATATATATATATATATAGGCATGGGATCATGTGAGAAGTGCCAATTTTAGTGAGAAGTGTGAGAAGTAGTTTTAAACCGTTGATCGCTTTTAATCAAATACCCTCCCATGAATTGCGGCTTAAAAGGGAATTGATCTGGTGCATCTCGGTGCATCTTATCTCGATACATCTCATCCTAATGTTCGTCCAATTCTTATCCAACGGTTGATAATCACTTCTCACGTTTCTCACCATATTTGATACTTCTCACCGGAACCCAACCCTATATATATATAGGGAGGTTATATTGCAACCCTCCAAATGGTTGCAACTCCTAGAACCCTCATCATAGCCATCCATCTCATCTCAAAAATTATT
The DNA here is from genome assembly GCA_954870635.1 of Arctium minus. Classification (NCBI taxonomy): domain Eukaryota; kingdom Viridiplantae; phylum Streptophyta; class Magnoliopsida; order Asterales; family Asteraceae; genus Arctium; species Arctium minus. The sequence goes on from OX941080.1 coordinate 145,661,546, forward strand.
AATTGATTATTTTCTACTATTATTTTCGGAAGGGCATTTTTGTCTTTTGATTTTTATGATTTTTATTCATTTTTTATTTCAAAATTTACTTAATCATTTCCTAATTTGGTGGGATAATGCAGTAGTTATAGATGGATGTTATCATCTTTCATTTTTTTCTTGATTTTATTTGTTTATTGTTAATTCATTTGTCCGGTTTTCATGTATTTGTGATTCATAATTCGCTGGGTTTTTCTTGAGTTTCTATAACAGAACATTCATTCAAAGAGTTTTAGATGTGTGTGTTTTGAAGCCGAAACCTGTTTCGAATTGAGGAAATCTACTAGGACTGAATTTTTTAGTTGGCATAGATAGCCATCGTGTGGAGATTGAAGACGACAATGAGGTCGGTGGGTTGAAACAAATCGAGTTATGCGATTCTCATGATTTAGTTGTTGGTGAAGGAGAGATCCCTACCATGGCCGACGATGATTATGTCTCGTCATTGACATCTTTGACATCCAAAAATAATGAGGTTGTGTTGGCGTTCAACTCGTTGTAGTGCAATTCATCCCAGGTTGTGGTAGGAGTTCTAGAATCAACAAATGTTTTTCGTGTTGAAGATTGTTTCGTACCTGATGAGGAAGTTAATGAGGAAGGTTGGGTTTTCTATTTTTTTTTATGGTTTTGCGGTTTTTTGATGGGTTTTCTATTCATGTCTATTTTTAATGTAATGTATGAGGTTTTATGTCTATCCCAAATCATATTGTTTTCGTATTTCAAGTTATCGTACTCAATGTAAAGCTTCGTAATGTCCAAAAGTTTCTGAGTAAATGATCAAGTTTCTGAATGTATGTTGGATGCGTGTTATAGTCCAGTGAATATGCATGGGATTTGGCATGCTTTTTAATTTTTTTTAATTTCATGATTTTTGGATTTTTAAATGCCATGATTAATCATAATTGTTTGATATGGAAGGTTGGCTTGTCTATTTTATTGGTTTTATTGTAGGGTTTGTATTCATGTTCTAGTTGAATATAATGTACGAGGTTTTATGTCTAACGCGAATCATATTGTTTTTTTAATTCAAGTTAATGTATTCAATTTTAAACTTTGTGATATTTATTTATATTTTATGAATATTAACTCATTCCCAACGATTTTCGAGTTTTTGATGTTTTTCGGGCTATCTTTTGTCTATTTTTTTTTATTTCGTGAATTTTGTTTTTTTTTCATGCCCATGTCTAATCATAACTGTTTGATGTATCTTTGTAGATGACAATTCGTCCCAAATTGAAGAATCTTTGGGTGGGACGAAGTATTACGTCTCTTATGTTGATGAAGCCATTACACCCAAAATTGGTGATTTCTTTGCTACTATGGAGATGGCGGAGAAAATGTATAGGAAATACGCGGAGGAAGTGAGCTTTGATATTCGGTTGTCTAATAAAAAGAAAAATGTTGATGGGCATATCACTGCCAGGTTTTTTGTTTGTAGTAAGCAGGGTATTCCGTCTGAGAAGCTGTATGATTGATTAGGGGTGAAAGGTGGTGGTCGACGTCAAAGGAATTCCAACCTTAAGAGGTGTGGTTGTTTAGCATGTTTGAAAATTCATTATGTGAAAGAGAGATTCCTGTTTGAGGTATATAAGTTTATTACGAAGCATAATCATATGCTTTTTGATCGAAAAGAGATGTCGTTATCTCGTGCGAAACGCGGTTTGACCTTTACGGATCATTTGAGTATTTATCATGCTACTACTTCAAAAGTAGGTATAGCTAAATTCCATAGGATGCGTAATGCTATGAAAGGTTGTTTGGGTGAATCTAGAGGAACTGTTCGAGACTACTAGAATTTTAAGCGGGATATGGTGACATTTGTTGGGAATAAGGATGTGCAAATGTTAATTATCACCATGGTCTGTAGGCAGAAATCTTGTGCAGACTTCTTTTTTGAGTTTAAGTGTAATGAGAAGGAGCTAATAACAATTTTCTGGGCGGATGAAATTGCGAGATTGAACTATCGAGAATTTGCTGATGTAATTTCATTTGACGCCACATTTTGGACAAACATGTAAGTAATTTGTTCTATTTTTCTTGTTTTAGATGCAGTTTATTGTTGGGATATTTTTTTATGTATTTCTTACGTTGTTATTCCTATTTCTTATAAGGCATGTTATGGTGTTTGTACCCTTTGTCGCAGTTGATAATCATAAACGGTCAGTAGTTGTTGGAGTTGCGTTAATGCAGGGTGAAACAATTGTTAATTATACATGGGTGTTGCAAGCCTTTAGGAAAAGTCATGGTCGTGAACCGTCCTTTGTTATCACTGATCAGTGTGTTGCAATGAAACAAGCAATCCCTGTGGTATTTCCTAGTAGTGTTCATCGCTTGTGCATGTGGCACATCGCAAAGAAAGTAAAAGCTAAGGTATGTATTATTTTTAGCACGTTTTGTTGACATTGATGATTGCAATTAATTATGGCACATTCTTTTATTGTTGTCTTGTTTTTGGTTGTAGATAAGTGTTCATCTATCCAAACAAACAAACTTTATTGTTGATTCCAACAAACTTGTTTGAAACGTCAACCTAGACCCGGATGATTTTGAGACCCGATGGCATGAAATAATGGATATGTATGGGTTGTCTGGTGACTCATGGGTTGATGAATTGTACGATATTAGGGAGGCATGGATACCGACTTATTTCAAAGACAAGTCGATGTCTGGTTTGATGAAAACAACCTCAAGGTCTGAGACCAAAAATGCGTTTTTCAATGTTTACCATGCATTCTGGAATGATCTTGTGTTTTTTTTGAAGTCGTTTGACATGGCTATTGAGTCCCAAAGGAAGACGCATTGTGTGGAGGAAGTGAAGACGAAATACACTATTCCGAGAATGGTGTCACCAAGAAAACTCGAGGCACATGCATCTAATGTTTACACTCAGACCATTTTTTTCGAGTTTCAGAAAGAGTTGAACAAAGCTTTATATTATTGTGGGTTGATTGATATCGAGAGGGTTGATGGGAAAAGAATTCTTACTATTACACAGAAGAATAAAGATTTGGAGGTGAAAGCTAAGTTCAAGGTATTATAATTATCTCGTTGTATGATGTATTTTTTTGTTTGTTTTTTGAGTATTTTATATAATAAAAGTTTTGTACGTTCTTTTGTTTTTTTGTGTAGGTTATTCAAGACAAAGTAGAGGGAACTATCACATGTAGTTGCAATTTATATGTTCGCGATGAAATCCTTTGTCGTCATGCGTTGAAGGTGATGATTGAGGATAAATGCGATCGGATTCCCGATATTTATATAATGCGTCGATGGAGATGAGATTTAATTCCTCCGCAATGGCTTCCTGCTCGTGTGTGATATGGCGAAACAAATGTTGAAAAAGAGAGGCTGATGGGGAATGCATTTATAATCGTTGAGCGTATAATTGAACGAATTAGGACTCATAAGTCTTTATTAGATAAATTTGTGGACATGTTGACTGCTTGGAATGATGAAATTGATGGTGAGTTGCCGGTCAAATCTGCGGTTGAACGTAAGCATGAGATCATCCAAGATATTATTGGTGTTTCCAAGTCTGATGAAGTTGAAATTCTTCCTCCTTTCGGCATTAGGAACAAAGGATGTGGCATTGGGAAGAGTTTGGTTAGGGTTCGTGAGCGAGCAACGGAAGAGGCCAAGAAACCAAAACGTCTATGCCGTACGTGTCAAGAAATGGTGAGGCACGATCCTAGGAACTATCCAATGCGCAATGTGTGAGTCAGTTTGGTTTATATATGTTTTTGGTGTTTCGTATTGGTTTTTTCCTTCAGTTGACTAAGTATTTAATTTCTGGATACCCTAACATGTTTATCTGTTTGGTTTTTTTTTTGAAGTCAGTGTTCGGGTTTTTGGATGATTGAATGAGACAGGTTTTTACCATATTTCAGGATGCATTGAATTGTGTTTACTTTTTGTGTGGTTGTTGATGAATGGGGTTTTTTATAGAGATAATTTTTTATCTGATATTGTCTGGTCTGTGTGTTTGGTTGTGCATGTGGTTTTTTTTACTCGATTATATTTGTTTTAATATTTCAAGATGTAATTATGGGTTTTAGATAATGTGTGATTTGTTTTTTTTTTTTAAATCTTTTAATGTCATGATCTGACATGTGGAGGCTTCCAAGCCTTGTACTTGATTACTTTCTCAAAGATTATAAAAGTCGATATACCTTCCCACTCTCTTCGTTTCCTTTTTCCCCCAAAACCCTTTTCTTGAAGATGGAGAGGTCATCATCTTCCTCCAGTGTTGTGTCTGCCTTTTGCCCCAAATCGTATGCAAGGGTTATGGTCCATCACCATATGAGGCTTGTTTATGAAATCAATGACCTTGAAGAGTCATTGAAGATGTGATGTCGAAAGTCTGTTGAGTAAGTATGAGAAAGTTGTCGAAGATATGATTCTAGCAACCATGGAGAATCAGACCCTCAAATACCGTTACAAGTGTATTCAACATGCATGTACTTGTGATGCTATCTAGCGATTTCCGTACCCTTTTGAAGACTGATGTGGTGATCTAGTTAAGAAGCAAGATGATGGACTGGGTGGGTTTTTTTTGGAAGTTGGTTGACTAGTCTTATGGTAAATGTGTTTTTGTGTATGTCAATCGTTTTAAATACCATTTTGATAAACGATCGAACGTTAGTGTGGTTTTTGGTTTAGGTGAAGGCATGTTAAATATGTTAGGGGTTACTTTGTTTATAACTGTGGTGTTTAGCCAACGTCTATGTAAATGGGTACGTTACCGAAATCTTTATTGTGTAATGTGAAGTGAATGTGGCTTTTATTAAATCATCTTGTGGGGTTTATTTACCTTTTTAGTTGAGGTGGGTTTTCTTGTTTATGACCATTACTCTTGGTTTTTGAGGTGATGTGAAAATTATTTTATGTTCGTTAGATGTTACTGTAGACTCATTAAAACTTTATATTCGAAATCAAAGTATTATCCATTATGCAGTTTCTGTAAGGATTAGTGTGTTGTTTGAGGTAATGGATGTTGGTTGTTAAAAGGCATATAATCTGGGTTCATGAAGTACAATCCAAACTAGTTTGATATTGCATGTAATGTCAACAGTTTTTAATCATGTACTGAATTTCAATTCATGTAAACCAAATCTTCAAAATATGTCATTCACATGACATGAGCCAACATTACTGAAACTGAAAACCTAGATTAAGTCTACTAAAAATCTAGTCTTAAAATAAAAAAATGCAGGAAATAGTTCTGAAATCATGTCTAAAGCATTATTCGTTCCCAACAACCCACTTTAGCGTGCTTTAGTATGTCTGCCCGGAAATTTTGGGGAATTGTGAAGAACTTCGCCACCTCGGCTTGAACCCAGACTTTCTTTTTGTTGCAGTTGCTCAGAACAATCTTTCATACATACTTCATCTTCAAGTCTATGGGTTGGGTTTCCTTCTTCTTCTCCGTAGTTTCAAACCCCGTTCGCCAATTCTTGAAATCTCCCATGACCCTCATCGCAAACACGCCGCTGTCCTGGTAATTGTGTTGTGTTTGCTAGTCCATCTGCACTCTATATTGTCCTATGTCTTCAAGGACTCCTCCAACCGGATGTTCGATTGTCTTGAGATGTTTTATCATTAAAATTTGATGTACTTTGTCATTAAAATATGATTAAGCATTTGCAATAGGTAGCAATAACAGTAAATAGAATGTTAGTTGTGTATTGAATGTTATACCAGGACATCAGTTGCGTATCCATAATTCTTGAACAATTCATCATCATCCATGGGTTTCGCATGTTGGTTGTCGATGATTAGTACCTCTGGATTTTTTTAGGTTGAATACGAGCACATAAAAGTGGTCGGTCTTTACCATCGGGAAAAATACCTATGGTACAAATTGGATTCATAATTGTTTCTCGAGTATATGAAATGATCTATCGATCTATAATAAAATATGTTAACTGTAACTTACCAGATCAATCCCTTTAAGGCATATAACTTATATATTGTTCTTCGTTGTTGCTGCCAGGTTTTGTCTGAACCATCCATACATTTTTTACAGATTTATCTTCCGGATGCTTAATTAAAGATCACCCTAAACACGTTTAAAGTTCATTTTTTATGGATGATAGTATCGTCAATGAATTAGATGCAAATTTCAATTAAATGGTCTCGATGAATAAGGGATTTGTGCTTACCACAACGTTTGTATTGAAGAAATATCGCCTTGGGGAATCACGATTTCGGTACCGTTCTTCATAGTTCAGCACTGTTGACCAAGCATCGATAGCGAGTATGTTTACTGGTATGTTTGATGCCAAGCTTTCCATTGCAACCCGAGTCATACTCGTGTCATCATATCCCCAAAAAACATAGTATCTGTATGTATCATGAAACATTTCGTTATTCTTTCAAATCAAGCATTTTTTTAGTGTAAATAAGTCGTAATATATATATATATATATATATATATATAATATTAATTTTTGTTACTTACAGCGTATCTCCGAAAGCTGCCAAGGCCCAATCATGTACTCGTTTCTCCTCCATAGTGACGTTAAAATCAACACATCGTTGCACGAACGGGGAACGCAGCTGATCTCCTAGGTTTATCACTCGTCTGCTTTCCCGTATATCAGATTGTATTGGCGCAACACTTTGGAATGTTCCTCGGTATGCTCAAAGTACGATGTCATTGGTATTGGGGAGAATATCACTGCCTTTTTTCCTTTATCCTTTGGTCTATGGCTGCTGCACGACTTCATTGTGGAACTGAGTGCAGGTGGGTTGGGTGGAATATCTGCAATAGCAGATCGTGGCTTTTCTGGACTTATTCCTAAGTCGAAGCCTGGTGGATCCACCCCAAAATCTTGGTTAATGGCTTTTGATGAAGACTTCTTTTGCTCAGACTTTTGTACTTCGCTCTCAAGCGATTCATCCACTGTGGCTATGAAACTTGGGCATTCCCAACATGCATCGAATGGTATTGATGTATTTACCTCCTCAACAACTACTATAGCCATGGAATTATTCATACCTTTATCGTCAGCTGTTGATACATCTTCACACTGAGCTGTAGTCCAGCGGTCGCTTGAACAGGTTCTCCAGATCCATTTTGTAACTGTCGAATGACGCATCCCCTGGGAACTTTGAGATTGCACTTTCTAGCCATTTTTCAACTTCCACTTTCGAATTCATCAACTGTTTCATCATTAAGTCTAGTTTGTCTATAGTATAAGGTTCATGATATCGGTAGGCCTTATGTTTAACTTTTGGAACTGCCTTCTACATTCCTTTGTCAATTTCAGTCTGAAACGCCTATCATCTGAATCTAGCAGGTCAATTCCTCTTATTGGCAGTCCTAAGAGGTCATGGACGGACTCGACTGTTATTCCTATACTTCCAGTTCGCAGATCTAGTTGCATTTTCCTAGTATCAAGCATGTCTACCACGAAAAAACCTAACTTGGATGGTACTCCATCAATAGTCATGTCTATCAATGATCCTAATCCCATATCTTTAACTGCTTTTTTCTGCTCTTCAGTCAAACCTTTTATTGTTTCATGTAGATTTCATAGGGAGGTCCGGGTCCTCAGGTTCGCGAATTTGGTCCTTTTTCTTATGGAATCACCCGATTCACTTGTGTTTGTTTTCCTATTTTTCTCAATGTCTTTTGTTCCTTTATCCGTAGACTGTTTCCCAATTGCTTCGCCCCGAACAGAACTTCCTGCTCAAAGATTGATTGGGATATTGTTGTTAAAACTTTTGTAAGTTAAAGGGCCTAAGGTTAGATGTATATGGCTAACCTTTAGATTTGATTGTTGTTTTACTTTTCGATCGTATGTCCTTGCCTTTGTGATGGTCTTTCTTTGGGGTAGATTCATTCAACTCGTTTCCTTTCTGATCGTTTGCTCGTGTTGTGCTTCGTGTGCATCTTAACAAGCTCCCAATTTCGATGATTGGTTCTGCTTTGAAGTCAATGTCTTCTGGTATTTTTACTTTAACATAAAACATAAACAAAAGTTAGAAGTATTTGTTATTAACATACATACAAAAGTTGATATCGCCACCCATGTGTTAATCATGTTTTCAATGGTTTATCTTTCTCCTTGTTCTCTTCGGGAGTTTTCCTTATAAAATTGAAGAGATATTCATACGTAGTTGCAACCGGTTTCCCATCAATGTTTGCACTTTTCCATTATATTCTTTTTCCTTTCAAAGTTTTAGATGATCTATGAACAACCTATCTATCTACTAAATATTGGCATATATTTACGTTAAGTTTTATTAACGAAAAGAACGTCTTGCCCTTTCCTTGCACAGGGTCATCCTCTTTGTCGTCCATAGTCAAGTCTTTCATCAGTGTCTCTACGCTTGTGGTGATGAACCCAAACAGGTGTCATGTGAACATTCATAATGACATTTTTTATAGAGCGGTAACTGCAATTGGCAGAAATGTTACTCATGAATAACAATGCATGTTTTTGTAAATGGAAATACCCTATCATGACGATGAAATTTCTAACATGAATTTCTATTCGTGAATTGTCTTTCATGAAAAGCACTTCATGAATTGGCAAATATCCTTTCAAATTGTTAATCCCTATTCAAATCAAGCTATTCAATCTCAAACAAGATATAACAATATCAAGAACTAGAGAGAGAGAGTAGAGAGAGAAAGTAAATCTGTCATATATCTCACTTAAATAGAATATTACAATAACGTGCCTCCTTACTTACTTACAAACAAACAAGGCACTAAGCCTATTTATACCACAAGATTTACACCAAGACTAACAAGATAAGAAACTAAACTACACATGACTAAAACATTGTTGACTTTACAACTTTGACTTTTCCTATTAAATCTTGGATACAATATATTGCACTAACAATCTCCCCCTTTGTATTCAAGATTTAATAAAAAATTGACACTAGTCTTCAACTCTTGATTCTTCATCTTTTGTCTCTGACAACTTTGAACTTTGAAGCTTTAACAATCTTCAGTCTTTCAGCCTTTGAAGAATCTTGAAAAGTCTTTTGCACTTTGTATCTTTGAAAGTCAACATGTCTTGAACACGAATCAGAATTCTTGAAACTTTTGAAACTCCTTTGATCTTTAAAACTTCTTTGAAAACATCATCTTTGAACTTTGATACAACTTTGAGGAATTTCTGATCTTGTATCTTCATCTCTTGTGATCTCTGGATCATCTTCGGAAAAACAAACTTTCACAAATCTTGATTTATCTTTGAATCATCTTCAGAACTTTCTTAAATCATCTTTATTCAGAATTTGAATCATCTTTTCACCAACCTTGAATAAATTGAACTTTCTGAAATTATCCACAAGTCTTTTCATTTTGAACTTTCTTTCTTTATGATTTTGAAATTGAACTTTGTAAATTTCTCCCCCTTTTTGATGATTGTGAGCATCATGATCATCAAAACTTCTTCAATTTCAGCACTTTCTTTGAGTTCCCCCTTTGAAATGACTAACAATCTCCCCTTTATGATAAAATGACATTCTCCGCCCTTTGATCTGAGTATCCGTCAATTCATGAAAAATGTATATACCCGAATCTTTTCAAATTCAGACATAATGAACAATGTAACCCTGATTCAATAGATGAAACAGTTAATATGCCTGTAAGTAGCACGGAGCCACTTTGTACAACGGATGTACATTGGAAAGGAGTTTTTGTGATGTTCACTCCTCCAGGGCTTCCATTTAATCATCGAAAAACCACAAAGGAATTTTCTATGAATGTTATGACAAGAAAACGTATTCCTTGTGTGGACGTGCAAGTGTATAAATGATTGAAGCTACTTAGTTTTTAACAGGCTCAAATTGTGTAAACTGTTGAGACAACAACAGATATTACACGGACTCAATGTGCATGAAAGAGGTGCGAAGGTGGGGCAACTTTCTTTCTTTTTCAATATCTAAATCTTCCGAGTGAAGATCAGATAGCATATGTGATGCGTCCCCAATGAAAATGAAACATTTCTTTGTTAGAAAGAAACGAGTGGCTGGTGGGGTTATAGCAAGAGTTGGCATAGGCTCACTGCCTTTTTCAATGATGGTCACCAAAGAATGTGAACCAATCAGTAGATATGGATGCCCGGCTCAGAAAGAAGTTGGTGCAGAATTCTGATATTCTTTTAACTCTGTTCTCACACCCTCTTTCTTTTTAACATTATGCTCACTTCTAACCAAACTCTCTTTTCCATTTTACCGCTCCACACAATGAGAAAAACTCAACCGGATGAGTTATCTCCCCCACTCTTTGATTTATAACCCCTCACTCCTCAATCACTCTAGGATAACTTCCGGGGTAGGAAACACTAGTTTACGTGAATCCATGGAAGTTCTGTTTAAGCTCACACATGAATCCCATGTAAGTTCTAAAAAGAATGGTTGCTCAACAGTTTAACTTAAACATATAAGCACAGATAAGATAACACTGTCAAAATGTATGCTCATGAGATTTGAGCAATTGAACTTTGAAGATTTCTCAAAACAAAGATATTGAATGAATGAAATGAAATCAAGAGAATTGTTTTGAGAATATGACAATGTATCAATCAGATCAAATAAAATGGGTAGGGTATCAAAGAACTGAATATTTTGTTTATATGAACAAATATAAACAATTTAGCAATGAAAGCACAAATTTGGAAATGATGATTGATGCTCAACAGCATTTGAAAGCAAACGGGAGTATTACCATCGAAAAATTGGTTCGTTATGATACATGGTAATAACAAATTCAATGATGTACTGAACCGGTGTGTATGAATACTTTACAGTATAAAGACAAGATAATACGCAAGTATTGATCTTTGGAAACACACGGTCAGTTAAACATTAAAGCTCAAAATTTGAAAAACATTTAAAATCACACTTCTAAATTCATAAAATCTTTTGAGAACAAGAAGTGGTTTGAACATTTCAGAAAACATTTTTCATGCTTGAAAGTTGTTCTTCTTTCAAACAAGCAGAGATCTAGAAAAGAAGATACTTACCTTTTAAGCTCCCCCTTAAATCATGATAGAATGATTTAGGCTATTTAGCTCCCCCTGGATATTTGCAAAATATCCAAGTCTGAACATTGAAGTACGGGTCCTAATCTGTCATGTGATCAGAAGCTACCACCTTTACTCCCCCTATAAATTATGCATCTAAAATATGTCAATGAAAAAGCACAAGATAGAGATCAGATACAACTCCCTTTTGAATTGTAGATCGTCATATCCTTCAAATATATTGTCAATGAAAAAGCACATGATAAAGATCAGATACAACTCCCTTGTGAATTGTAGATCGTCATATCTATCAGATGCAAAGTATTTCAGACAAGAATGTACTCCCCCTTGATGGTTGATTTCCTCATTCGAGTATTTGAGTACAGTCTCTTATCAGCATAGGAGTAAGGTCTTTTGATCACTGAAGTATGAGTCCTAAACTGTTGTGTTTAGAAGTCAAACTCCATTGAAGTACGGGTTCTAAGCTGATTTACTTAGAATCCTTGGTCTTGACATTTAAGTCCGGGTTTTGAATTGTTTTGTTCAAAAGCCTAAGTTCTATGCTCCCCCTTAAACTTTGGGTGCCTGCAACACAGATTTAGCTTTTGGTACCCACTGGTATTTGGGTCCTGGTATGTTAGTTGTAGTTCTTGTGGGGGTAACATAATAAGAACCATACCAGTAATTTACAAAGTTGTTACTTACAAAGTCATGTGCTCCACAGTAAGAACAACATATTTTCTTCTGAGTAATCCTGATAAGATGATTAGTAGAATAAAACATATCAGAATTACCAAAAGATTTACCTTTATTCACACTGTTCTTTTTGGCATTGGATGTGGATGCAGATGCTTTGTTATTCTTCTTCTCATCCGAAGAATCTTTAACCCTCCAGACCATCTGTCCTTTTGTAGATTGCTTTCCAAGAGATTTTATATAAAAGTTTGCTGAACCATCAACAGATTTGTCATAAAATAGATTAGATGGTCGAATTTGATATGATTTGACAGTTTGTGATTTGACACTTTTCTTTTTCAAAACATTTTTCTCATGAATAGAACTTGAAGTTGTTTTGAAAGAACAGACTGATTCTATTGAATTATCAACAGGTGATTGATCAATCACATCAGCTGTAATATTTTCTGATAGTTCACAGTTTGCAGCTTCCAAGTCATTTATCTTTTTGAACAAAATATCTCTTTCAGATGTCAATGTGTCAAAATTTATTTTCAAATCAGATTTGGCCATCTGTTCTTTTTGAACATCTGATGACAGAACAATTATTTTGGATTTGAGCTTAGATATTTCAGATTCAAAATGTGAACGTTCTTGTTCAAAATCTTTTTGTAAGTTCTTGGTTTTATCAGAAATTTCATTGAAGATCCCAACATTTCTCTTTTCAGATTTCTTCTTTTCAATCTCCAAAGACTTTTTCTTTTCTTGAAAAGCTTTTCTTTTTTTATCAAGTAAGTCTTGTAGAATAAATATCTGTTTGGGAAGTTCAGTTGATTTGTCTTCAAGAACTTTTCTTTCCTTAGCAAATGTGTCTCTTTCAGTAATCAAAACTTTTTCAAAATCAGACACTTGCTTTGAAAGTTTAATACATCTAAGCTCAAGATTCTTTTTCTCTTGGTCAACTTTCTTAGAAAGTTCAGATATCTTTTCAGTAAAAGATTTTTCCAGATCTGATTTAACTTTATCTGCTTGGAGGCTTGTTTTCAGATCAACATTCTTCTTCTCCAGAGCAGATATCTTCTCTTCGAAAGCCTTAAACTTGTTTTGAAGCTCAAATGATTCAGCTTGCAGTTCAGATGACTTTTGTTCAGATGTCTTCAGTTGGCTTTGAAGATTTATAATCTTTCTCTCTTTCTGCTTGACTTCCTTTTCACAAGTCTGAATAGTATTCTCTTTTAGAACAATAATTTTCTCTTTCTCTTTTATCTCTTACATTGATGATACCTGAAAAATTAGATATAGTATTAGTACACTTTATACATTCAGGAGTTTTAGCAAGGTTGAACAATTTAAATTGCAACTCCTGAATCTGTTTGAGAAACTCTGAATTCTGAATTTGCAGTGTATTTCGTTCAGCTTCTATAACAGATATCTCAGGCTTGTACATAATAGACATCTTGAATGAGAAATCAGCTTGATAAGAATGATCGTTCCCAAACAATTTAGAAATTTTGACTGAAAGTCATCACAAAATAATCTTCTATCTCTGGAACTCTCAAAGCACTGGAACTTGCAGATCAAATGACCAAGATCTTGCAAATCGCTTGGAACTGAAAATTTGACAGATCAATACTTGAAATTTGCAGACCAATTAAGAACTGGACTGGAACTAGCAAATACTTGAACTTTTAAAACCTGCAGGTTGTGGTTTTAAAAACTCTCATGGTTTTAAAAAACTACAAACTGCTTGAATTTATACTCGCAGACCACTTGGATATGAAAAACTGCAGATGTTTGAACTTTTAAAATTCGCAGAACACTTGAATTTAAAACCTGCAAATCAAGTGAATATTGAAGTATCAGTGATCATGAACTCGCAAATCGAATGAACACAAACTCACAAACTGAATTAATTTGAATTGGGCTTAGAAATTGCAGACTGAGGTTTGAGTCACTTGAATCATCAAACTCGCAAGACAAGTGAAATTGAACAACGCAGATCAATTGGAATTGAACAAACAATCGAAGATTACATCAATTGAAACTTGGAACACGCAAAACAATTGGAGCAAATCAATTGGCGCAAATCAATTGATTTGGATAGCGCAGATCTATTGGAACTTGAATGGCGCAAATCGAACAAACTGAAATCATGCAAATCGCATGAACTGAAATTGCGCAAATCACATAATCTGAACCTTAGAACTCGCAAATCAAATGACTTGAAACGTGCAAATCATATTAGCGCAAATCATATTGGTGCAAATCAATTTAACAAGATGGAACATTAAAACTCGGCGACCGGGATCATTTCCACTCTGGGGACTGGGGTCATGAGGAGACCGGTGTCATGAAGGGACCGGTGTCATGAAGCGACCGGTGTCATGAGCAACTCGACCGGCACTAGTACAAAAAGTCTGGCCACGGTCAAAAACCATGGCCGTAGGCCTTTCGCCACGGTTTTTTTTCCAGCCAAAACATAGCCTATTATTGCGTGATTTTTGGTACCCTTATGGCCACGTTTAAATTGTGTCACTATATCACATGAAAAACCATAGCCATAACATAAAAACCGTAGCCATAACGTTATCAAACAAATTGTTAGTTTAGTATTTTTCATATAACCGTGGCCATAAACTATGTATAGTCATGTTAATTCATCTTAACTGTGGCCATTTCATGACATATAGTTACGCTTATTTTGTAGAACCATGGCCATTGGTTATCTTTTTGCTACATAAAATAGTTGAAAATGTGGCTATTACTTATCGTTTTCCTACAGAAAATAGTTAAAACCGTGGCCATACACTACTTATGGCAACACAATTTGTTTTTGTGATGGTCATTAATTATTTTATAGTCACATGTATTTATTTTAACCATGACTATAGACTACTTATAGTCACACAAGTGTTTACTGTGACCAATTTATTTTAACCAGGCAGAGTGTTGGGATTGAACCCTAGACCTCCAGCTAAGGGAAGATTTAACTTAACCACCACAAACCATCCCACCAATTGTTTATTTGTATTATAAATTCAAATTTAAAATATTTGAGGGCACCCTTAAAATCAAGTGGGTTACCTTGTGGACACATATGTTGGTTATAATTTTGGCGACAAAAATGATAAAAGTCGTCTAATTCATGACATATAGTTACAATTAAATTTGAGAACCGTGACTATTGGTTAACAGTTGATCACACACAATAATAAAAACCGTGACGATAAATTACTTATTAGTTACATGAACTGAATTGTTAGAAACGTGACTATTGGTTACCTTTTAGCCATAGACTTATTTTAAACGTGACCTTAACTATATGCTTTTAGCTATAAAAGTTTCATACTAACCGTTGCCAATTCATGACCTATAGTTACGCTTTATTTGTAAAACCGTAGCCATTTGTTACCTTTTGGTGACACAAGATAACGAAAACAGTAGGCATAAACACCTTGTCTTTTGGCCATGTTTAATAAGGTTTCGTGACAATATATATTTTATTGTTAGCCACAGAAAATTGGCTTCATGTGGCCGTATATCTATCTATAGTCACGGACTATTACCGTCACAACATAAAGTCATGGTTAAGACAAAAAACCGTGACTATATGTCTATATATGGCCATGGTTTTTGACTGCTATTGGCCACAGTAAAAAAAGTGTCACCATATCGAAGCATTTAGTCACAATTTTATTAAAACCGTGACATTATGTTTGGATGTGTTTGTTAATGGTCACAATTATTGAGTTAAGCCGTGGCTAAAACAACACTCTAATTTTATTTATGACTTTTGGCCACAGTTTAAAGCTTGACCGTGGCTGACCTGTATTTCCAAAACCGTGGCAAAAGGTCATTTTTGTACTAGTGCGGTGTCACGGACTATGTGACCTGAAACACGCAAACAACTTGACAAATTGAACTCGCAGATCAAATACCATGAACACGCATATTACTTAGCCTCAAACTCGCAGAACAATGAATTGGCGAAAAGGAATATGATCTGGCTGAAGTTCGCGCAAATGTGATGATGTTGGCGCAACTGTGATGAAGTTGGCGCAATGATGATTCGAACATCAAATTGGAACCTGATTCAATCCAAATTGATTCAAATCATTCTAAAACCTGCAAAATTGCTTTCAACAATTGTATTACAATGATCGAAAATCAATTATGAACATTTTCTAAGCAACGAATATATCTAAAAAACTTAAAATCACAGTACAATCTACAGATATAGTGATCGATATTGTTGACAACAGAATCCAAGAATTTGAAAAATTGACTATGATTTTGTGATTAAATTGTGAAATTGTGTGAATGAATTGTGTTTCTATATTGAAATTGATCACAATGAAATCAATTTCACTCACAAACAACAATTATTCAAAAGAAATTTGATTTAACAGAATACACTAAGAACAGATCAGCGTTCTTGAAATTTTCAAGAAAAATTCAACTTTTTGATCCAAAATTCAAGATTTCAAACTAATTTTCTGTTCATATCTTTTCTGAAAATGTTTGGTACGGCTCAGATACCAATTGTTAATCCCTATTCAAATCAAGTTATTCAATCTCAAACAAGATATAACAGTATCAAGAACTAGAGAGAGAGAGTAGAGAGAGAAAGTAAATCTGTCATATATCTCACTTAAACAGAATATTACAATAACGTGCCTCCTTACTTACTTACAAACAAACAAGGCACTAAGCCTATTTATACCACAAGCTTTACACCAAGACTAACAAGATAAGAAACTAAACTACACATGACTAAAACATTGTTGACTTTACAACTTTGACTTTTCCTATTAAATCTTGGATACAATATATTGCACTAACACAAATATTATTATATTTTTTGAATTAAACATCCATTATGGCTGAATTGTTTGGTTTCATTCTTTTTTTGTGTATGGTGTTTGCAATTATCGTCTGCCAATTGGCATTCTATCATTCATTAGGTTAAATTAGTAGTATTGTAGGGCTTGGTGGAAGATAACAGTCAATAATCATTAATCCTAATTCATGTATTCTATTTAAAGAATATGCAAACAGGAAGTTGTATTCGCATCCACTGAGTTTCATATACATTATTCCATTATTATTCCCTCAACTTTTCGATTCCAGAATGATGTTTCGATCAGGTTAGAATATTTATTGACTTAAAACTTCATAGAATCCTTCCTTACCATCGTTGTTATATATTCTTTCCTTTTTACAATGAAGTGTCCCCTTTACAATATTAACTTTATTTCATTCCGTATAGAGAAATAATCCAAAAAGCTGTGAGTTTCAAGACCGAGTTTGTAATAATGAGTTCAAAAAACCTTTTTAGGTTACTTAGAATCGTTGGAATTCATATGTACTGTTTTAAAATACAAATTATTTTCAAGACTCCATGATTCGAACTTTACATTTAGAGGTAAGTTCAAATACCTTCATTCTGGGTTTGTTGACCAACATTTGCCGCCTAATCGACCATCATGTGCTCCTCTTGGAGGTTCATCATCGGTGTCGAAGTCTATCATGATCAGGTTAGATGCAGTGTTCTTGAAGCGTGAGAAGAAGTATTTCAGCATTATTCTTGCACTTTTTCTCCGAACTGAAAACCGAAATTGGAAAACCCTAGTTAGGTATGATTCATGAAGCATTGAGTTTCATATAAGGTTGATTGTAAATGTACCTCGATTTCTCTCTACCATTTTGAAGTTTTGGTTGCATAAAATGGTTTTGCATTCCTATAGCAGGTTATTCGGAAACTGAATCAACCGGAGGAGACTTTTTATTGGATTCGATAGACGTTTAACCATGATTCCATGTTACGATGATTCAAATTCTTTTTTCTTCTCATTATGCCCTTTACGCGTTAGAATTACACAAAAAAAGGAAAATGAAATTCATGATTAGGAAAATCATGAAGTGATCTCTACCGTCTATATTAAAATCAAAGGCTGAGAAGGGGGTTTCAGAAATTGCAAGAAATTCTTGGGGTTCCATATTAAAGGACCCTTATATATATATAGAGTTCCATTCATTTACTAACTACCCCATTATAACTAACCATGCTAACCAAATTTCAACCAACCATAATTCATTTTACATTGAGGTTGCTTTACATGCGTGACTTCTCAAATGAGGGCATTTTTGGGATTTGCTTTTCACGCCTCAATTAGCAAGATTCCATCCATTTAATGTTTCCTTAATTTTCTCACTTTTTAATATGGTAGTTATTTTTTATTTACATTATTTTTGTTTATCTTGATTTTCGAAATCTATTTTATTTAAAATATTTTTTAATATCAAAGAAGATATCGATCAACATAGACGTTTTAACTGATTAATACGTTTTTTTAATTAAAATGCACATATGAACATATGCACACATGCATATATGCACATATACACACAAATGCATATATACACAAATACACAAATGCTTAACCATCTAACTATGTTTAATGTATGTTTTGAATATGTGCATGTATGCACAAATTAAGTTTAGGTATTATGTATTAATTTATTTTTTTATTTACGAGTTTCAAGTAATGGTTTAATGTTTGGTTTTGAATTTGTTCATGTATGCACAAATTCAAGATTCCCTTCATTTATTGTTTTCATATTTTTCTCTTTTTTAAATTTGGTAATTATTTATTTGAATTTGTTTATGCATGCACAAATTAATTGTTTCAGGACCAATTATGGTGGATAACACTTGTCATTTTTATGATTTTTGTGTTTTGACAAAATTACCCCTATGCACATATGCACAAAATGCAAAGCGTGTGTGACTTACCAAAATTACCCTTACTAATCCTAGCCATTGATATGATGCATCTACGCTTGTGGTTGGTTAACACAGTTAGTACCAATAGAATGGTTAACAAAAGAAGGGACCCTATATCTATTACTACCTTATAATGCATTTACATCTAAACTCTTAAAAACAACTCTTATAGCATTATGTACAACTTTTTAAGCATAAAACTTGAAAATCTATGAATTACAAGTGTTTAAGCATGGTGTACAACATATTAATGCGTTGATTTGAAACCCCAGCACTACCACTGAATTGGAATGGCACAAACTTGCTTTCTTAAAGAAAAAGTTTTTCCACCCTTAATCACACATTTATATGCAAGATATACAAAACTCTTACACCCTTTTGTCTTTTTCACCTTTATCTAATCTTTGTTCCTGTCTCGTTCTCTATTTTCACATACTTTAAGATTTCAAATTTTCAAAGGGTGTTGTTAAGGCTACCCCTATACTAATTGTATACCCCCTCCTACAAACCTATTCTCCTCACATACCCCCTCACGTGAATGACATAATCCAAAAAAGTTAGATTTTAAAAGATTTTAATATATATAGTTACACTTTATACTCCTATAATTATTTAGTTAGTTTACTTTATACCTTTTACTTTTTAAAATTTCATTTTACACCATCATCATATTAACACATATAATCGTATATTAACTAAAATACGTTTAAAAAAATACGTTTTAATTTTAACAAGTTACACCATTATAATCGTCTCTTCGATACCTTCAAAATGAGCCCAATATTAAATATTTTTTGATTTAATTATTTTATTATATGTTAAAAATATGTTAAAAAATACGTTAAGTAAATCGATATATATATATATATATATATATATATATATATATATATATATAATGAAAACAAAATCATATGTGATCTGTAGCAAAACACAATTAAAATTAATGTATAAGATCACATTACTGCAAAACGTAATTCATAATTTTCATCAAATCATATGTGATTCACAATAAATTAATTTTTTTCCAAAATGTTTTCCTAATCATATATGATTTAAAATTTGAAAAATAATGATTCAAATTAAACATTAAAAAAAATAATGAAAACATAATTATATGTGATCTATAGCAAATGTCGATTAATTGTGGATATCACAAATGTCGATTATTTTGGGATATCACATGTCGATTATTTTGGGATACCATATATAATTCAAATGAATCTTAACCATTGATTATAAAGATCAATGGCTGAAATTTGGTTTCCAAAGTTTTCAATGAAACTTGGTTTCCAATTGATATCAAAGTTGCAGATGACAAACATGAGAGAAGATTTGACACCAACATTAGAATTTGTCACCAACCAGGTACAATATTATGATAACTAACATTTATGTTAATTTTAACTTACAGGTACAAGTGAAAGTTATAACAAAATATAATAATTTCAGGTGTTCGAATCTCGAGAAGAAATAACTGACTGGGTGCGTAATGTGGGACATTCGGTTGGTGTCATTGTTGTTACCAAAAGATCAAAAAAAAGGTTTATTGGCGGGGACCCAAGGCCCCGTGGCCCACTTTTGTGGACCCTACAGGCTCTACCTCTATAAGCCTGCACCGGAAAAGACATCATGTCTCCCCCCGGATTAGAACCCTAGTACGGGAACCCCAGGTAGAAGCGTTTACGGAAGAGAGGTGGCCACTAGGCCAAAGAAAAGTGAACATAGTGGGGTCATACTTCAAATGAACATGACCCTTGAAAGAAAATTTCTAACCCCAATAGAGATGTTTATAAAGTCGTGTTTATGTGTGAACATAGTGGGGTTTACAAAAGTGACAAAATTTCCAGTCGTCATACTGGAACAAGAAAGTTTGGATGTCCATTTGAGTTGATAGCGCTATATTCATCTAAGCATCATTGGTGGACGTTAAGAGTTGTGTGTGATACACATAATCATGCCGTTGCACAATATATGAAGGGTCATGCATATGCAATGCGGCTGAACGAACCTGAAGTTCAACTAGTTGAAGATCTATCAGCCCAACATGTCAAGCCACGATACCTTTTATCCACGTTAAAGGGTAGATATGTGAAAAATGCATCTACGTCAAGAACAATATACAATGAAGTTCAAAAGATTAAGACAAGAAACGAGGCAGAAAGACAAAAAATGCAGGTTGTTGTGGATTTTGTTATTGAAAAAGGTTATGATTGTGAGACTCGTGCAAATGATGAAACAAACGAGTTGGAAGATTTATTTTTCATTCATCCAAAATCATTGGAGTTTTGGCGTGCATTCCCACAAGTGTTGGTCATCGATGCCACATATAAAATAAATAGGTACGGGAATATGCGTGTGTATTATATTCATGTTAATATTATTATTTTGTTTATTATACAGGTACAATATGCCTCTTCTTGAGATAGTTGGTGTAACATCAACAAACAAAACATTTTGCATAGCATTTGTTTTCATGCATCAAGAAAATGTATCAAATTTTATTTGGGCGTTAGAATATCTAAAGTCTAAAATATACGATAACTTTTACCCGAGTCCCATTGTAGACCATTGATACACGAGTCTCAATCGTTGAATTCTTTTCATTAAGCATGGTTGCAGTTACTTGAATCTCCAAATCAAGAATTGTACACGTACAATTTGGTACAACTCCAAGAAATGTTGCTCAATTATCTAGGTATTTTTGATATAAAAAGTTTAACCATTATTACTAAAGATATTGACGTATTTTTTTTATATTTTTCAGGTGCTTTAAATTACTTGGAACGTGTATGGTTGACGCCATATAAGGAAATGTTTGTATCTGCTTGGGTTGATCGATTTTTAAATTTTGGAAATTATACAACAAATAGAGTTGAAAGGCAACATTCAAAATTAAAAAAATATTTGGAGACTTCATAAGCAGATTTAAAAAGAATTTTATCTCATATTCATGTTATAACTCAGTCATAAGACACATCGATCAAAGCAAGTTTCGAGATGAGTAAAAATATTAGGAAACATCGATTTGAAAAACCACACTTTAAAAATTTGTGGGGCTTTGTTTCATTTTATGCACTTGATATGATTTCCAGTGAATATGCGCGGTCTTTTGAGACTAGCTTATTTTCTGAAAATTGTGGTTGTAAACTGCGTACAAGTCATGGATTGCCATGTGCGCATGAACAAGCAATATATACATGTCAAGGCGTACCCATTCCCCAACTCCATATCTTGATCAAATCCCGAGTTTATTTCATTTATACATCAAACAAATACAAGATGTTGTGGGCGATGGAAATTGTGGATTTCGAGCCATATCTACTTGTTTGGGTGGTCATGAAGATGCATCGGACACTATCCGCACATCATTAATAGGTGAACTAACTGGGTATATTTATTATTACTCTGATGTGATTTGCAACCAGTGCCAAAGAATTTACGAAACGTTGGATTTTTTCCAGAAGGGCGTCTTTGCACCTCTAGGCATTGGATAACTATGCCTGAAATGGGAATTCTAACTGCTTCAAGGTTCAATGTCATACTACATGTTCTCAGTATGGAAGGCAGTGCGACATACTTACCATTCAGGACACAACCGCCGTTATCATCTCAACACGAGTCAATTGCAATAGTGCATGTTAATGGTAATCATTACATAAAGGTGGTATTAAACGGAGATTACCCAATGCCCACACTCATACACGGACACGTTATGCACTTCCGGATGCAATGTTGTGGATTATCCCATACAAACGTAGATTAGATGTGTATGAAGAATATATAGAGCGTACTCGTACTCGTGAATTTGTTGATTTAAATGAATAATCAAAGTTGGAATTTGTTGGAATAAAAAAAATACGCAATATATTTATTATGTTTATTATCTTTATGTTAAAAACTTACGTTCGATGTAATGCATGTTCTCTTTTTTCAAAAAAAAATCGATTAACCATGGTATAATATATGACATATAATAATATAATTAAATAAAAAAATAAAAAAATATTCAATATTGGGCTCATTTTGAAGGTATCGACGAGACGATTATAATGGTGTAACTTGTTAAAATTAAAAAGTATTTTTTTAACGTATTTTAGTTAATATACGATTATATGTGTTAATATGATGAAAATGTAAAATGAAAAATGTAAAACTAAAAGGTATAAAGTAAATCTATCAAAAAAGTATAGGGACCAAAAATGTAACTATTAATTAAAAAAGAAAAAAAGAATCCGTGAGAGGGGAGGG
Organism: Arctium minus; assembly: GCA_954870635.1. Classification (NCBI taxonomy): domain Eukaryota; kingdom Viridiplantae; phylum Streptophyta; class Magnoliopsida; order Asterales; family Asteraceae; genus Arctium; species Arctium minus. The sequence goes on from OX941080.1 coordinate 145,684,289, forward strand.
TATACTTTTTTCAGTTTTTTGCAAGGGGGTAGGGACATAATTTCCCTTTTCAAAATTTGAAATCCCTATCAGGGCCTGATGCTCCATTTTCTTTCGGGTAATTCTAAGCCCACCCCCTGCAGGTTTTAAAAAATCGCACACCCCCTTTCCCCCTCACATGTGTACTTTTTTCTTTTTTTTCAATTTAAAGTTACAATTTTGGTCCCTGAACTCTTTTGATTGATTTACTTTATACCTTTTAGTTTTATATTTTACGTTTTACATTTTTATTATATTAACACATATAAGCGTATATTAACTAAAACACGTTATAAAAGTAATTTTTAATTTTAACAAGTTACATCATTATAATCGTCTTGTCAATACCTTCGAAATGAGCCCAATATTGAATATTTTTTGATTTAATTATATTATTATATGTCATATATTGTACATTGGTTAATCGATTTTTTTTTTGAAAAAACAGAAAACACATCACATCGGACGTAAGTTTTTAACACATATAAGCGTATATTAACTAAAACACGTAAAAAAATAATTTTTAATTTTAACAAGTAACACCATTATAATCGTCTCGTCGATACCTTCGAAATGAGCCAAATATTGAATATTTTTTGATTTAATTATATTATTATATGTAATATATTGTACCTTGGTTAATCGATTTTTTTTTGAAAAAAGAGAAAACGCATCACATCGAACGTAAGTTTTTAACATAAAGGTAATAAACATAATAACTATATTGCGTATTTTTTTTATTCCAACAAATTCCAACTTTGATTATTCATTTAAATCAACATAGCCACGAGTACGAGTACGCTCTATATGTTCTTCATACATATCTAATCTACGTTGGCATAGGATAATCCACGACATTGCATCTGGAAGTGCATGATGTGTCCAATGGTGTATGAGTGTGGGCATTGGGTAATCTCCTTTTAGTACCACCTTTATGTAATGATTACCATTAACATGCACTATTACAATTGACTTGTCATGGGATGATGACGACGGGTGTGTCCTGAATGGCAAGTATGTCGCATTGCCTTCCATATTGAGAACATGTAATATGACATTGAACCTTGAAGCAGTTAGAATTCCCATTTCAGGCATAACGATCCAATTCGTATGTGGTGCAAAGGTGTCCTTCTTGAACCAATTCAACGCGGCGTAAATTCTTTGGCACTCGTTGTATCCAATCACATTAATGTAATAAGCATAATTCTCAGTTAGTTCACCCATTAACTTTGTGCGGATAGTGTCCCATGCATCTTCATGACGACCCAAACAAGTAGATATGGCTCGAAATCCACAATTTCCATCGCCCAATACATCTTGTATTTGTGTGATGTATGGATGAAATAAACTCGGGATTTGATCAAGATATGGATTTGTGGGGGTGGGTTGTCGTTGGAAGTGGGAGCTATGCCTCGTTGATTCTTGATGACCAAAATCTTCAGAGTTGATAAATGTTGGCGCGTTAGAACAACTGCGTCTACGAGGGTCTTCAATAATATTTTTCTTTTGAGCTTGATTCTTTAGAGAAGGACGTCCACGAGTGGTTCTATGAGCCGAGGGTTCATGAAACAACGTTTTTTCTGGCATTATTATATCCTTTAATTTTTTTAACAAGCTTTTGCGACCAGAAACTGATTGTTTATTGAAATTTTCTCTAAACATATGAACTTCATCGTCACATTGAATATCGTCATCTTGTGCGGACACACATGGAGAAAAATCAAGTGTTTTCCAAAATACATCGATCGCATCAAGTGGGATGGGTATGTTTTGACATGTATACATTGCTTGTTCATGCGCACATGGCAACCCATGACTTGTACGCAATTTACAACCACAATATTCAGAAAATACGTTAGTCTTGAAAGACCGCTCATGTTCACTGTAAATCATATCAAGTGCATAAAATGAAACAAAGCCCGACAAATTTTCAAAATGTCGGTTTTGAAATCGATGTTTCCTAATATTTTTACTCATTTCAAAACTTGCTTTCATCGATGTGTTGTGATTCAATTACAGTATGAATATGAGATAAAAAAAATTTAAATCTGCTTGGGTAGACTCGAAATATTTTTTTAATTTTGCATGTTGGCTTTCAACTCTATTTGTTGTATGATTTCCAAAATTTAAAAATCGATCAACCCATGCAGATACAAACATTTCCTTATATGGCGTCAACCATACACGTTCCAAGTAATTTAAAACACCTAAAAAATATAACAAATATACGTCAATATCTTTAGTAATAATGGTTAAACTTTTTATATAAAAAATACCTGGATAATTGAGCAACATTTCTTGGAGTTGTACCAAATTGTACATGTACAATTCTTGATTTGGAGATTCAAGTAACTGCACCCATGCTTGATGAAAATAATTCCACGTTTGAGAATCATGTATCAATGGTTTACAGTGTTTCACAATATTCTGATAGATATGCCATCTACAAAGCAAGCTTTTAGCACCAGGAAATACCACTTTGCATGCATTAATCAAAGCCAACTCTCTGTCTGTTACTATGGCGATCGGGTAAAAGTTATCGTATATTTTGGACTTTAGACATTCTAACGCCCAAACAAAATTTGATAGGAAATACCACTTTGCATGCATTAACTCGTTTGTTTCATCATTTGCACGAGTCTCAAAATCATAATTTTTTTCAACAAAAAAAATCCAAAACAACCTACATTTTTGGTCTTCCTGCCTCGTTTCTTGTCTTAATTTTTTGAACTTCATTGTATATTGTCTTTGACATAGATGCATTTTCCACATGTCTACCCTTTAACGTGGATAAAATGTATCGTGGTTTGACATGTTGGGCAGATAGATCTTCAACTAGTTGAACTTCAGGTTCGTTCAGTCGCATTGCATATGGATGACCCTCCATATATTGTGCAACGACATGATTATGTGTATCACACACAACCCTCAACGTCCACCAATGATGCTTAGATGAATATAGCGCTATCAACTCAAATGGACAGTCAAACTTTCTTGTTCCAGTATGACGACTGGAAATTTTGTCACCTTTGTAAACCCCACTATGTTCACACATAAACACGACTTTATAAACATCTCCATTTGGCTTAGTCTTTGATCTTTTGGTAACAACAACGACACCAACCGAACGTCCCACATTACGCACCCAGTCAGTTATTTCTTCTCGAGATTCGAACGCCTGAAATTATTATATTTTGTTATAACCTTCACATGTACCCATAAGTTAAAATTAACATAAATGTTAGTTATCATAATATTGTACCTGGTTGGTGACAAATTCTGATGTTGGTGTCATATCTTCTCCCATGTTTGTCATCTGTAACTTTGATCTATATATATATATAGAGAGAGAGAGAGCGAGAGAGCGAGAGAGAGAGAGAAAGAGAGACGATGAGGAAGATGTTTGGTGAATTTGATCTATATATCTGCAACTTCGAACGATCCTTATATAGAAGATGTTTGGTGAATTTGATTAAAGGAGATGGTGAATTAGATAGATCCCCATGTGATCTCATACCACCAAAGTTAAAAAAACACAATCATTATTATTCTTTCTTACTACAATCATTATAAACCACCAAACTTCTACTATTTTCCTCAATTATTTTTCGTATGGGAGGAACCAAAAAAGGTAATTTGAAATGAACCAAAAAAAAAAAATAGAGGGAGCTTATTTTATAAACCACCAATGAACCAAGACACAATCGTTTACGTTCGTTTATGTGCGTTTATGTTCATTTATGTTTGTTTATATATATATATATATATAAATAGAGGGAGCTTATTTTATAAACCCATTTAAATAATAAAACAAGTTACACTTGACAAAAACATGAACAATATTTAGGTGGTTTTGGTGTCCAAAAAAGTGATGTGTTCCTTAAAAATTTATTAGTCGATATGTGGATATATTTATTAGTCGATATGTGAATATATTTAGAGTATTAAATCAAAAAATATCAAATATTGGGCTTATTTCGAAAGTATCAAAAAGACGATTATAATGGTGTAATTTGTTAAAATTAAAAAGTGTTTTTTTAACGTATTTTAGTTAATATACGATTATATGTGTTAATATGATAAAAATGTAAAATGAAAAACATAAAACTAAAAGGTATAAAGTAAACTAACTAAATAATTATAAGGGTATAAAGTGTAAATATATATTAAAAATCAATAAAAAAATAAAAAATTACATTTTGGCATATTGTTGTCGTTGGTGTGAGTGAAGATGGAAAGTAGGAGGGGGTATGGAGATATAGAAGGGGGTAGGGTTAGCAACACCCTTTCTTTCTCTTCAAACTCCTTATTACAAAGACCTATGCATCTTCGTTTTCCTTTCTTTTTTCATTTCTTTTTTCATTTCTTTCTACAGGTAAATCTTGAAGAGGCCAGCAGATCTTCTGTTAGCAATTAGGTTTGATTTTGATCATCTTGATTGTGCGGTCCTGAGGTACAATCGATCTATCGTTTGGCTAAGAATTTCTTTCATTCTCCTTTTTCCTACTTCCTCTTGTACACACTACTTGATTTTAGATATTATATTGCCCTTTTTGCGACCATTGATCATTTTGAGAGTGTTGTTGAGTCAATAATTTTCGAGATTTTCTGCTTCGTCTATTGTGAGTCGCGATGAAGTTCATGGACTTGGTCTTGTGTAGGTTCGCTTGCTTATGGATTACTCTACTTCTGGATCAGTTTATACTCAAAATCTTAAACCTTATATCCTGAATTTTACCTTCATAAATATCTTTTTTTTTGTGAATTTTTACTCTTGGTTGATTTCCAGACAAGGTACAAGGAAGTTCTGATTAAGTCACATACTGCATCGTCTGCTTTGACCCCCAAATTCTTATCGCTATTAACAAAAGAAGAAACAAAATGTGAGATTTGAAGAATCCATTTAGTTTTCCAAATATACATGACAAGAATATTATACATTTGTTGTTGATTTTGAAGTAATACGATGCTGCTAAGTTGTCGACTGCAACATTTAGGAATCGGCGAATGGGTGGACCAAGATTTCAAAAAACTTATGTTCTTAGTTGAAAGAGGAAACCAATCGGGGAGCAAGGCTTCTACTATCGAAGTGCACTGTATTGTTCTATACTCGTTATATCATACACCATATTTCAGCTAAACTGGATCTTCGATGGTTCCAAGTGTGTTTTTTTTTTGCAGAATCTGTTTCCTAGGCGTTACGTAGTGGGATTTTGACAGATTCTTATCGAGTGTAGAATGATTCGGTAATTCGTAGTCATAGTCATAGCTCCAATTTATTTCCTGGAATTTTAAATTTCTTGTTGGGGTGTTTATTATATAGAAACAAATTTGTGTTTCTTGTCTACAGAAATCGGAAAGGAATTTAGGGGTCGTTTAGTAAACGCTTACCAAGGGCCGAAAATCTTACTTGGTAAGAGTAACGATAAGGATGGAGAGTCTTATCCGGTAAGCGAGCGTGACGACTCTTAGTAAATTGTTGCATACGATACCGTTTTGATGTACCACAATCTTACCCGATAAAATAAATTATAGTGTTGGCTCCTCCTGTAAGAGCTTACCGGGTAAGCATTTGGGTAAACGACCCCTTAGGATGGCAACAGTTTCAACTCAGGGTCCGTTTACCCAAACACTTACCCTGTAAGCACTTACCGGTTAAATTTGACGTTATTACTTACCTTATCGGGTAAGGTTTAAGTCCATTAAAACGGTATTTTAGGCAAAAAAAATTACCCGGTAAGCGTTAACTGGGTAAGAGTATTCACCCTCACTTACCCAGTAAGACTCTCGACCATTGCTTTCGCTCTTACCTGGTAAGATTATTGGTCATCTTCATATTCATCGGTTAATGTAATATAAGTTGGTAAGCCCTTACTCGGGTAAGCGTTTGGTAAATGGCCCCTTAGTAGTAGTTGATTACGAAAGGGTTGGCATCTTATCAATTGTTGTTGCAAAAACTATCTACTTCCATCTGCTTTTAGCTTATGCATCTTATCAATTTAGGGACCACTCATCAAATTCTTACCGCGTAAGCTTCTTGGTCCTCGCGATGCTCAATCAGTAAAGTAAACGATATTGGTAAGCGCTTACCCGGGAAGCATTTAGTAAACGACCGCTTAACGTCTTCTTGTTGTTCAAGAGGAAAATTATAAGGTTTAGATTCATTAACCAAGTTTTACTTACTTTTAGCAAAGGTTTGATGTTAAAATCTTGATGGGGTTTTAAAAAGATTTAATGTCCTTTGATGTTGAAAAAGTGTGTTGGGATTAAAATGTAGATGCTGAGTATGTCACTTGCTGCATTGGGATCTTTTAATGTGGCCAAGGAAAAACAAGCCCAGGACTTTGATTCATTTCATATATGCATGTGCATGAAATGTGGCAACAATGCCATCCATCACAAGGTCTGATTCTTTTACACTAGGAAATCATGCTTATCATATATGTTGATTGATATTGGGGTATGTTGAAGAAATGAGTTTGTTGAATATTGATACAACTATTTGAGGCGGGGGTTAGGATGACACCTTCCGGAAGTTAAATATATGAAATGATGATTTTTCTAAAAATGTTTGATATAATATATAATGTTTTAATAACGAGAAAATAGAAACTATAATGTTGTTATAAAAAGTGATATTGCAAAGACAAGTTTGAAGATACTACGATGCAATAAAAGATGACTCGTCATCACAAGACTTCATATTTGAAATCCATTAAAACTAATTGAAACACGTTCAACTAAAAGATAGACGATAAATCCTACTTAACAAAGTAAAATAGTCAATAAGTTTATGTTTTTCTAACGAAAAATTGAGTCAATTTTTTATTCTCGGTTACAAGAAAATTTTACACCCCGTGCATTGCATGGGTGTCGTAATTATTTATAATTCACATTGTGGGTTGGGTTCCGATGAGAAGGGAAATCATGATGAGAAGCGTAAGAAATGATTTGAACCCTTGGATCAATCATAATTAAATGTAAGATCCCACATTGGTTGGGGAGGGGAACGAATGTTGCCTTATAAGGGACTCGACACCTCCTCTATCAGACGCGTTTTAAAGCCACGAGTCCAGGTGTGTGGACAAAACGGACAATATATGGTATGGTTAACTTGAGATGTTACATTAAAGATCAACACTAATGAGATGCACCGGATCAATTCCCATGAGAAGCGCAATTCATGGGTAGGTGTGAGATTAAAAGTGATTAAGGGTCGACATTCGTACTAATGTTCTCACCGTAACTCTTTTTCTCACACGATCCTTCGTCTCACATTGTAATACAAAATTAATATCACGGGTTAGGTTTTTTTTTATAGAAAAATAGATCATGTAGAGATACAAAATGCTTTTGAACACCTTAGTATTAAATAGTTATATTTATATTAAGGTGTTCAAAAGTTTGAAAAATCTTCTATAAAACTTGTTACGACATCCAAAAACGTTCTATAAACATTTGTAAGATGGAACATTTTCTTCTGTTTGGTTCTATAAACTTAGGTCCTATAAAACACTTAGTTATTTTAGGCGTCATATAAACTCAATTTTGTTGTAGTTGCGTCATAATTGTTATTCTCCGGCTCTGCATTGCACAGGTACATAGCTAGTATATATATATATATGTATGTATATATATATGTATGTATGTATATGAAAATTGAGTAGCAATGTTTATTAAAAACTAGTTGATAAGTTAGATGACAATACAAAATAACATAAAAGAAAAATATAAAAGGCATTTATGTAAAGTATGAGGGGCAATAAACTAATCTAAATTAGCTTTTTCAAAAAGTTAGTTTATGATTTACCAAACAAGTCTTTTTCAATAAACTCAAAAAATAAGCTAGCTTATGGTTAAAATAAAGGAAAATAAGCTAGCTTGTGGAAACCATCTCTTTTAATAATAAAAATAAAGGAAAAACTGCAAGCAAAGACTGTTCTCGTCCTAATTAGTTTAGATTAAAAGTCTACAGATCAGTGTAACTCGACTTTAACTTGATCATTGCTCCTAACCGGTAGGGTTTGGTCCCATAAACCTTAAACGAAAGGAATTTGCTCCTTACAATGATCATGTAGTTGACTATCTTCGTACATTGTTGACTTAAATTGTTATAATCATTACCAAAATGACTAAATATAGAAGGTGAAAGCCACCCTCAGTAAGGCTTAGTCGAGTTGAGTCAAAGACTCAGTAATAACGACTAGTATTTTTTGTCTTATTCTGAAATTGATGCTAATTTCTGATCGATCAACTTGATATTTGACTGGTGACATCTTCACCATGCTTAGAAGAAATTTGAGGACTCAAATTTGATTAACTACTCTCATCAACAAAAATATGCACCCTCGGTTATAAACACGGTAATCCTTTACAATACTCCCTTTGTCGTGCAAATATTGGATTATCTATCACATAAAAAATACCGATATCAACTTTATACTTGGAATCATACAATTCTTTGGTCACTTGACCTACCAACATCAGTAATACACGACACTTAGTATCTATATATATAAGCAAAATGTGGAGTTGCTTAGGTGGCACAATGAGAAACCTTTATTCACATTTTTTCTAATTTCTCATGATTTTGGATTTCTTTTAAAAAAAGTTTCTCATGAAATGAGTTTTAACCTTTCATTTTCTTTAGAGTAAACTTTACTTTTGGTCCCTAACGTTTTTCAATTTTAACGGATATCGTCCCTAAACTATCGAAACTCAGATTTGGTCCCTCATGTTTGTCATTTCCCTTTGGTTTTGGTCCCTCCCACTAACAACCGTTAACTTTCTTCATTGACCAAGTGAGCAAATATGCATCCCACCACGGCACAACGCCACCATTGGATTTGCATCGAACTCCTACTCCATCACGAGGCCACCACCACCAGATCTACAATCAGACTCCCACTATCGCTACAAATTTTTTCAGTACCTCCGTGTTGGTCAGATTTATGCAACCCCAAAACGCTACAGTAATTGGGAAACCACGCAAGTATACATGTTCTCCCAATATCATCTTAAAACAAGTAATAATGGTAAGAATACGAGATATCGATCCACAGGGACAAGAAAGTAAGGATTTTCAACAAGTCAAACTTAAAGTAAGATTTCAGATGGTGATTTGGAAGCAATATTTGTGAGAGTGAGTTAACAACTAATAAAAATGATTTAAAACAGTAAAAGAAAAGCAAGGGTGCAAGTTTAGACTGGAGTTTAGCAACAATGTGTTTAGGAACATTGCTACTAGGACTGAGCATCAGATGGGTCGGGTCTAAAATCCCTAAACCCGATCGGATATTCGGGTGGGAAGAGGACCCCTGAAACCCGACCGAACACAGTTCGGGTGGTTCGGGTTCGGGGTAGTTCGGGTTCCGGTTCGGGTGGGTCGGTTCGGGTGGATCGGGGTTGGGCCTGATTTGGGCTTCTTTTTTTTGGGCCTGTTACAACTTAAAACTTAAACAAACAACAACTATTTACATTAGAAATACAAACAACTATTTTTACATTAGAAATACAAACAAGTGAACAACTATGAACCAAAGTATTCAAAGTCTAAATTACATCTAAAAGACTAAAATACCAAGTGGTAAACTACATCTATAAACATCAAATAATTGATCTACTAATTCAATTGAAAGTTTGAAAAAAAGAACGGAACAACCATACCAAAAAGTCAAAAACCAAAGTACCAAACTATGGTATATCTACCCATTCAATTGAAAGTTTGAAACAAACAACCATAGTACCATACCAAAAACCAAAGTACCATTACTTACCAAGGTCCAAAATATTTGATTTTCGCTTACCAATTTCCATGATCAACCGTCTACCCCTCCCATCCACGTCCAAGTTCCAACCAAGTGACCAACTAACAAGTAACACCAACTTTTATTGAAATTTTGAATCCTATAAAATAAAAAATAACAAATAACAAATCATGAATCATGAAAATCATTTATAATGTAAAATTTAAAGTACCTTTCTCAATCATGGATCAACATCAACTTCTACAAATCCCCCAAAATCAGATACCTGTGTACCAGTACTAGGACTATCTTCACCACGAGTAGAAGAAGTTCCAACTCTTAAATTATCAATTTCTGCACGTAATGATAACTTATAATTATAAACTAATGTCGTAATTATAATTTACAGATAATAACTAACACATAAAGTAATGTCGTACCTTTCTCAAACTTCTCAAGGTCCTCCAAATTTTCTTCCACCGCAATCGGTTCACTACGACCCCTTAACCAATCTTGGGTACAGATAAGTGATTCAACTATTTTAGGAGTTAGAGAACTCCTAAAATTATCCAAAACCCTACCACCTGTACTAAACATTGATTCAGACGCAACTGTGGAAATGGGTATGGACATATTCAATAACCATATCCATCAACAAGTATCAAGTATCAAGTAGACAAGTATCAACAAGTATCAAGTACTAGCAATTAATTAACTGTTGTAGTCTTGTAGATGTTGAAATTAGAATGTAATTGTAAAGAATTATTAGTCTATATATAGAGACCAAATCGATAAAACAACTATTTTTCGATTCCTTTACTGTGGAGTGTGTGGACTGTGTATAATCTTGGATCCATAACCATCAACAAGTATCAAGTATCAAGTATCAACAACCATCATACACTCCTTTTTATAGCCAAGAGACCACCATTTTGGAAAAAATATAAAACCAAATTACAAGTGTGAAGTGTGAAGTTCTGTGAACTGTCACTGTGTCTGTATGTGTGTGTCGATGTCGAGACGAGACGAGTTTAACACTTTAACTTACAGAGAGTCGCCGGAGGAGAGTCAGATTCGAGACTCAGATACGATGGCGATGGCGATGGCGATGGAATGGAGAGACAATGGTCGAGAGTCAGTGAGTCACGATGGCGGATGGTCGACACTCGACAGGTCGAGAGTCGTTCGTCGATGCCTTGATGGAATGTAGATGGTGTTGATTTCATCGTTCGTTGATGGAATCACAGGTCGAGATCGTTCGTCGTTCGTCGGTGGATTCCTGATTTTGAAATTTCGATTTAGGTATTTTTAGGATTTAGAATATGAATTTAGGTATTTAGAATTTCGGATTTTTGGGTCGGATCGGGTTTGGGTTTTGGATACCCAACCCGATCCTATACTATCCGATAATATAAACAGATCGGGGTAGTTCGGGTATTCGGGTTTCGGATTTTCCTGCCTTTTCGGTTCGGGTCGGGGTTTTCGGGTTGGGCGGGTTATGCTCACCCCTAATTGCTACAGCATTACCCATTGGGATGTTGTAGCATTGGTTCTCAACTGCACTACTGAATTGAACAGTCCCCTTTCGAGGTTCAGATTAAACTATTTATCGGCAGTACCACACATTTAGGTAACCCAACCGATTTCGTACAGATCTTACAGTTCTTTTCATATAGTTTGTAACCCGTTAAGGTCGACGCAGTTCTTTATAACCATCTATAACACTTCAGTGTTCTAAAAGTTTACATTGGCTTGCATTCAAATCCAACTCATCCAAGTGAAACAACATACGTCACCTTGTCAAGAATTACTTGGATGAAACTTAGAAACAAGGGGTGAATAGTAAAGTTGATAGCCAATAGGGAAAGAAATCTTCCACTACCACATAGGAATTTGTCCCCCAAACCTTCACTTACACCCAATATAGGGTATTATCCCATCATCGCTTGAAATGGTAGAGACATGTATTTAAATGACGTAAAAGTAAAGTGCAAGAAAAGTAAAGTTGCGTGAAATGTAAAGTTGCAAGAAACGTAAAATGCGAGAAACGTAAAGTGCATGAAATGTAAACTTGCAGAAGTGTAAATGTGCTGGAAATCGTAAAGTGATCAAAGTGAAAGTGTGCTGTAAATGTAAGTTGTTGTGGGAAGTAAGAAGGTTGTTGTAGCAACATGCAGCAGTAACCAAAAGATTAAGAACTTGAAATTAAAAATGCAACATTATACAAAAGAGCTAGAGAGATCAAAGCTTAGAGAAGTTTGACCTCCCCCTGGGGTGGGTTGTTTAAACTACTAAATCTCCAACCTATTTATACTAAGGTAAAGGAATCAAAAGATGCTTACAAGTACAAGAAATATTATCCAATGCTTAATAACCAAGCATCTTAAATGAACTCTTAGTACTAGCTATGTAAGGCAACTTGTAAGAGAATCAATTCCCCTAAAAGCCTGCTGATAACTTCTCCCAAAAGATGCTCCATTGAATGGTTGAGAGCCAAAGATATCTTCAAGGATGATCATGATTTGGCCAGCTTCTGTTGCTGCGACAATGCTTGCTGTAACAACCTACTTGTTAGGTCTGATTTTATAGTAATCATTGTATTTATAGGTCTTGGTCAAATACTGTGTTTAGAGTCTTATCAGTGTTGTATCTGACCAAGGGTATTTAAGTCCCTTTGGTCTTGGTTTGGTGTAAGAAACTCACGCACATTAATCAGATTACAACTTTGTGCTTCAATATTTCTCTCTCTCTACTTTCTCTCTCTAAAGATTTAGAGATTCTCGGACTCTCAATTGGTATCAGAGCCATCTGAATCTTGAGAGGATTGAGAGATTGCATTTTCTAATCTGAATTTGTGATTGAAATCGAAAATTTGATCGATTTTCTTGAATTTTTCAAGAAAATCTCGTTTTCTTGATTTCTCATAAAATTTGGATCTGTTTGTGATCTAATTGTGTTGATTTTGGGCTCATTAGACTCGTTTTTGATAATCAATCACTTTTGTTTCATATAGTTTTGCATAAAATTCAGTTATCTCCTATTTCGATTTTGTGTTTTCTGGAAAACACGAGTTTATGTACTGTTACATACATGTTTTTTAAGTTTTAGTGAATTTTAATCGAAATCTTTGTTTGAAATGTGTTGAAAATCTGTTTTCGATCAAGTTTGTAAAAGGAAATTTCATCAAATTTTGTGTTATAATCGAGTTTTTTTAAGATTTTGAGTTCTTTAATCAGTTTGCGCTTCATTCATATGCTTTGCGCGTCATTCATATTACTTTGCGCGTCATCATGTTGTTTTGCGTATCATTCATTTAGTTGATTTGCGTGTTCTACTAATCTTGATCTTGTTTTTTTTTCAGGTTTTCGCTTCTAGCTTCAAACGCAAAGTCTGCTTTGCGTTTCCCTCTACAAACGCAAAGTGAAGTTTGCGCTCCCTCCTTCATACGCAAAGTTTGATTTGCGTTTCTGCCTTCGACTGAAAAAGCCAAGTTCGCGTTTCAAGTTAAACCCGCAAAGTTTAGTTTGCGGTTCTCTCTTGACACGCAAACCTCTAGTTTGCGCTTCTGTCTTCACACGCAAACCTCTTGTTTGCGTTCCCTTCCTGACACGCAAAGATCTACTTTGCGCAAGTTCCAGACTTAGTTAAAAAAAAAAAGTCTGGAAATTTTTTTTGTGTTACCTATGGATTCTTCAAAGTTTGCTTTTCAAGCTAAGTTCTACACGAGTGACCTCATGATGTATCTGGGTTCAGAAAATCGCCTCCAGTGCTAATAGACGAAAATGAATTTACACAGTGGCAAGATCGGTTCCTAAACTTCATTGAACGACAAAAGAATGGAAATGATATGATGACAATTTTATCTGAAGGACCGTTCGACAGACCCAAATTGGCTTCTGGATTATACAAGCCTACTAAAGAGTATACACATGAAGAGTTATCTGCTTATCAAGCTGATCGGGATATTAAAGCAAATCTAATGTTGGCCTTGCCAAACTCTGTATACAACAGGATTGACTGTTTCAAAACTCATCCTAATCTGATGTGGCAACAGCTTGAGAAAATTATGCTTGGTTCTTCAGTAGCTACTCAACTCAGGCATACGCGCTACATGAATAATTTTAAGGAATTCAAAGCCAAGGACGGGGAACCACTAAAGACTGTGTTTAATCGTTTCTGTGCCGTGATCAATGATCTTCGAAAGATAAAGGTTGAAAAGACTGAGCTTGAGACAAATCTGAAGTTCCTCAACATATTGCAGCCTGAATGGAATAAATCTTGTCATAGACTGAGGAACGATGTCAGAATCTCCACTATGCAGATTCAAGAAATGTTTGAGATCTTGCTAACTGATGAGAGCTTGGTGTTAGAGAAAAAGGCCAAGTTGGATAAGAAGAACAAGAAGTCAGTAGACCCGGTTGCACTCCTCACAAAGCAACTGGCTGAACAAGCGTTGTCTGATAACGCTTACACCGGGTCAACTGAAGATGATGGCGAGGCATTACAGAAAGCGATGATCCTTCTCTCTCAGCATTACCAGAAGAAGTTCCAACCGAGATCGAATTCTAACTCTTCTCGCTTCACTTCTATGCACAAAGACAAAGTGCCTGAGCCAAAGACTGTTGCTTGCTACAACTGCGGGAAGCCGGGTCACATGTCAAAGGAGTGTAGAGCAAAGGTGGTCAGGGATTCAACTTATTATAGAAAGAAAATGGAACTAGCTGAAAAGAGAGAGAACGGAACTGCTCTGCTGGCCGAAGAAGAATTCTGGATGGATTATTCCGATGATGAAGCTTCAAACGTCGAGATCGCCCAGATGTGCTTAATCGGTGATAATCAGTCATATGATTCCGAAACAGATGAGGATGAGGTATATTCTGAGTTTGATTTTAACTTCATTACCTCTCAGTTGAATATCACGATAACTGTTTTATCTGATCTACGTTCAAAACTCTTATCTGAAAAGAATTTAAATTCCGAAAAGTCAGATTTGATTGACAAATTGAAAATTTCTTTGAAAGATGAAAAATCTATTTTAGAAAATACTAAAGACATCTTTCAAAAGAAATTGGATGATTTGGAAAATTCAAATAAAACTTATCTTGAATCTTTGACGTCTATGACTAATTTAAAAGATGAATTTTCAGATAAAATAAATAAGTTAGAAGAAAAACTTTATCGAAGAAACCAATCTGAACAAAAAATTTATATGAACAAACCAAGGAGTGACGAAGCTTTAAAACAAAGGTGGGGACTTGGTTTTGAAAATCCTCGTTGTTTAAACAATGCGATTGAAAAATCCCCAACTTTATATAAATACGATTATCTGACTCTTGCTCATTATGCTCCTCAATTTAAAATTGATTGGATGAATGAGAAGCAAGTGTTAGAAATCGAACATGAGAAAAGGACAAATATCAAGAAAAATGAAATTCCTTTTGTTTATACGTCTGAAAATGCAAAATATTTTCCTGATAAATCAAGAAGAGGAAGAAGAGTTTTAAATGATATATCTCCCGTCAAATCTTCAGTGTCTGATGATTTTGTTCCTTTTTATGCCCCTGATTCTGATAAGGAAAATATTTCTCCAATCATTTATGATTCGAAGAAATATACTCCTCTGTTAGTATTAGAAGGAAAAATCATAGATCTTGAAGATCAGATAGAAGATCAAAATATTTTGAAGAAAATTGAATCTGATATTTTTCTTTCTTTCATGACGTCAAGTCTTGAAGAAAAATTATTTTCTCAAAAATCGGATTCTATTTCTAGCATTTCTTCTGATTCTAAGGAAAACCAAAAGGAAATTTCTAATTTTAAAATCTTTTCTCAAAATTCTTTAGACTCCGAGGTAAATTCAGATTTATTAGTTGATCAGATTGGTTGCTTGGATAAATTTATTTCTTCTGATTTAAATATTAAGTCTAAAATTCTTGATGATTCTTTTACGCTCAATGATCAATATTATAAACCTAAGCTTAAAAGAAGACGGTCAAAGAAGTCGAAGAAACATGATACAGTTCTTTCTGACAATTCTAATTCTTCAGATTCCATTCTTTTAGATAGGACTTTGAACCGGTCAAAGAAGCAAATCTGGAGAGCGAGACGGACATCAAATGTTCCTATGACTGAGGAAGATAGATATGTAGACAATTGTTATAAAAGTGATTCATTTGCTTATTGTAATAAAATTTCAAAATACTCTATAAAGCAAATGTTTCAAATTTACAAAAATGTCTCATATTCGTCTTCTGATTCTAGTTCAGATGATTATGCTTTCTCTTCTGATAATTGTGCTTATTATTCTGATGATATTTCTCATGCTTCTCGTTTCAAATCTGCTCATTATTTCCCCACAAGAACTGCAACTAACAAACACGGGCCCAAATTCAAGTGGGTACCCGAATCTTTATCTGATTCAAAGGTGCAGGCATCACATGTTAAGGGGGAGTAAGAGAAAGTTGGCTTCTGAGTAATTCAGCTCAGGACCCGTACTTCATAGACTACGGCTTCTAAACAAATCAGTTTAGAACTCGTTCTTCAATGATTTAAGCTTCTGACTAAATGAGATACTGTGAGTACATCAATTTTATTTCCGCTGCATTTTATCTCTGATAATGATGTGTTCCAGTTTTTCTCAATGATTTAAGAATCTGAGCTTGTTTATCTATCTCGTGAATTTCTATAACCCAATTTTTTTTTAATTTGAGACACAAATTATTTTTATGATGTGAAAGATGAAATAATTGAATTTTATTTTGTTCCAACTAAATATCAATTTGCCGAATTTTTTACATTTTGTCTTTAAGGAAAATTTTTAACATCGGCATATTGAGTTTAAAATTTTAAATCTTTACAAATTTTATTCTATAAAGTAAAGTTTTACATTTTTTCTTTCTTTTGAATAAAATATGTGTCTAGGATAAATTTTCAAGTTCTTTTGTTTATATTAAAGTTTTTATATGATCAAATTTCAAGTCTTACAAAAGTCGAAAAGTCAGCAACATGTTTGAAACTTTTATTATTGCTTTAAAGTTGTGTGATTCGGAATTTTTTATAGTTTACTTTGCTTAGACTACCTAATTAATCAGAATTATAGATCGGAATGAAAATATGGGCTAAGCATTTAGACATTGATCTGAGTGATTGAGATGAATAATAAATTCTTAAAAATACAGAAATCTCTGAGTTTAAAAGTTTGTACCTGTGACCTTTCTGGTTTGGGAAAGTAAGTTCCGTGGGATGCTCGTCATCTGGTCCCCTAAGGTCATTTGGTCTGGGAGTGATCGAACAGAAATCCTTCTATAGAATCAGATCGAAAGTCATGTTTTACTGGTATAAATGGGTTTAGAATATGTCGATATAGCCTTTCTGATCCGGGAAAGTAAGTTCCAAGGGGTGCTTGACACCTAGTCCCCTAAGGCCAACTGGTATGGGAGCGGCTGACCCAAATCCTGCAATAGGGTCAGATAGAAAGTTACATTTACAGCATGTTCTTTACTTAATAAACTTTTTGATCAAAAGATGCCAAAGTGCACGCGCTTAAAAGATGCCAAAGAGCACAGTCATGTTAAGATGCCAATGAGCACACTGCTAAAAGATGCCAATGAGCACACATCTCATAATCCTTGGTGATATGTTTAAGTTACGATAAACCTATAAATTTGTGAAAATCTTAATTTTTGATGGCTTAGTGTGAGTATATGCAAAGTTCTATATTATATTTTTAGAATTGCATTTTCTTGAAGCTAATCGAAGATTCGCATGTGAGCACACTGAATAGATTGTTGGAAGTTTTTGAAACTGAACATGTTTTAACTTGATATGCAATAAAACTTGTTCTTGTATCCAACAACATATGTTTGATTTCAAATGATTGATAAATCTGTGATATTTTACTAAGTAGAATTTAATTTGTTTAGTGTTTAAAATTTTATATGTTTACTTGTTTCAAAATTTTCATTCAGTATATTTTTCTTTCTACATTAATATTTGCTCATTGTGTTCTCATAAATATATTTTAATGGGTTTATGCATTATTCAAGGGGGAGTGAACAAAGAGAATATTTTTCAAAGATTTTATCTGTTTTTGAGGGGGAGTATCTGATTTTCTTTATATGAATGCTAACTCAAAGTGTCATATCTAGTGCATTTGTGTAGGGGGAGTCAAAGGGTTTCAAAAGGTAAACTTTTTCTAAGTCAGATTTGCGCATCAAGCATGACACGCAAACTTCGTTTTGCGCATCCTTCTTGAAACGCAAACCTTGCTTTGCGTTTCCTTCTTGAACCGCAAACTTTGCTTTGCGCTCCCTTCATGAAACGCAAACTTTGGTTTGCGCATCCAACATGAAGCGCAAACCTCCCTGTTTTTCTCTGTTTCTTTGATTTTGCAGATCTTATGTTGTCTCGTCTCCAACATTTACATGACCAAGTTGATTAAGATCATCAAGGTCATGAGGGGGAGAAGTCAAGGAGAAGTTAAAGAGACAAAGAGCTCAAATGTTTATCTGTTGATCAAGATTCGCGCAAAGATTCTATTCTCTCAGCTACATCTGCTGATCAAGATTCGCTCAAAGATTCTATTCTCTCAGCTACAATAAATTCTTTTGCTGTTTCTGCTCCGAACACCACAGTTCATTCAAGATCACTCAAAAGAGGTGTATCGTCTAGAGCTCAATACAGTAAAGACAACTTTATCTGAAAGATGCTGAGAAGAAATTTTTCTTAAAAAGTCAGAAAGCTTCACAAAGTCGCTTTTATTGTCCGTGCTGATTTAGAAGATCTTTTTGAAGACCAAAGCGCCAATGATTACTAAGGGGGAGATTGTTAGGTCTGATTTTATAGTAATCATTGTATTTATAGGTTTTGGTCAAATACTGTGTTTAGAGTCTTATCAGTGTTGTATCTGACCAAGGGTATTTAAGTCCCTTTGGTCTTGGTTTGGTGTAAGAAACTCACGCACATTAATCAGATTACAACTTTGCGCTTCAATATTTCTCTCTCTACTTTCTCTCTCTAAAGATTTAGAGATTCTCGGACTCTCACTACTGTATCAACATTTTTGTCAACACTTTATCCACAATAAGCAAGAATAGAACCAATTTCTACAACCTAGCTCCAAACAATCTTAAACCATAAAATAAGAACAAAATGACTCAATATGTGATTAGGAAAATAAAAATAAGATAAAAAAAATCCTAAAAACGTACTAAAAGTGGGTATGAATATACACACATCACTCAGCCTTGGATTTGTGGTGCTGCCACACATCAGTCTCCGACTCCCCCTTCAACCTCGATCTATTTCCCTTATCTCTGACGTGAACGAACCAGATATGTGATGTAATCACATCCATGAATAGCTTGAACCCAGATCTGTGTCGAACTAGATTTTTGATTTTAAGGGTTATTGTTAATGCCAAAAATCGTCCAAAGGAAGATCTAAGGTCGGTGTGGAGCTTTAGCAACTAAAGTAAGCGATCAATTGACAATTCGTACGACATGGAATAAAAATAAATAATAGACAGAAAATTTGGTGACACGAAAAACCCCATTGAGGGTAAAACCGCGAACGATAGCGGAGATCGTCAAGTGCACTATGGACGTCAAACAGGGACGTCGTCCTTTAGAAGGAGTGATCGAAAGTACAAATGAAAATATTACAGACATAAATAAGTAAATCGTAAGCTTGCAACTATTCGTTATGCGATTGGAGAACTTTGTTGAGAGTTCTTGCTTAAGAGAATATAAGTTGAATGTTCTTGAGTGTTGCAGAGGAGTTTAGGTTGATCAGTGTGTCCTGACTGATTCTTGAATCCTTGTATATATAGCTTTTGGTCGTCATAAATGAGCATTGAATATCCAACGGTGTTGATAATGATGGATCTTGATGATGTTCGTCCGTTATATCCGTTGGCCATTATGCGCTTTAATATCTGTAATAAAGAACCATAAAATAAAACGGTCGTATGTAATAAATGATAAACAATCATTACTTACATTATAAAGGTCGTGAGATATAAGTCTATCAAGAGGTTCACTCTGGTCGTAGACGTGAGAAACTTTCGACCATCGTCAAAAGCGACGATCGTGACTCCCGATGTGTGTTATCTTCAGGACCTTATCTTAACACAAGAGTTGTCCTTAGATTGGAGACGTTTGGTTTCCTTGCGTCGTTCGTGACTTATAAAATTTTCCCAAACAGTTTGCCCCCAAAATTCGAAAATTGAGAGGCAAGCTGGTTTTTTCGGATTTTGCAACTAGATTGGACACGTGTCAAAATTTGCAACTGAATCGGTTTCTCGAAAACCGAAGAGTTTATGGGGGGAAGCGTGCAGCTGCATAACGACCATGACGTCATGGCGACGTGGTGTGCGTGGTGTCAGGCGTAGGGACATGTGTCATTCATCTGACGGTTGGTGTACGAATGGTCGATGACAGGTGTCGACCATCTGTCGACTCGACCTGGCACCGAATCGTGTATAAATAGCGATCCTTGCCGGATCCTTTCCTTTTTACGTGATTTCCGAGTTTTAGAGAGAGAGAGACCTTCGAATCCTTGCCATAAACCTGCAATACCAAAAATCTTTGCCAAAAGTCGATCGAGGTTAGAGTAGTATTTAAGGTACGATCTCCCCTATCCTTGTTTATGCGTTTAAGACCCAAGACCGTAAGCCTAGGAGAAAATGGGATGCGTTTGGGTTTTACGTAGCGACCATCCACGACCCTGGAGGAGGAAGATGTCGAGGTGTTTCGACTCCTGGCCTGAATTCCTGAAAATGTGGAGCTTTGTCCTCCGGCATTGTTGCGACCGGACTAATGCCCAAACGGATACTTTTTTTCTACGAGTATCCATTCAAAATAAGGTTTACTTGGCCCTATTCTCTGTTGTCGAGATCGTTCCTTACGATCTTCGAATTGTCGTCGGGGCAAATGATGCCCCAGTTTTGGCGAATCATTCAAGTGATTGAACGATTGATGGATAAATGGGAGTCGCCATTTACCGTCTACGAACTTCTACTGGCCTATATGGTCAAGGCGGAGGCGAACCACCGGTATAGCCTCTTTTCTAATTATAGAGGAGCTCGTACCCTGGTTCAGGCGACTGCGGTTAACGGCCGCAAGTGGAAGACGAGATACGTCTTTGGTCGCTTGTCATCGCTTGATGACAGCAACCAATGGCTCACCACTGGGTGGAACAAAGAAGGTAATACAAAGTCTTTTAGCATTAATTTTGTCGTTTGTTTATTTGTCGAAAGTTTACTAACGTTTGTTTTCCTTTTTCTAGTGATCGACTTCTCGATAGCGGCACCTCTACAGATTTGACCGCGAAGGTTAAGAGGTTCCTTGAGTTCAGTGTCGAGGAACGCTCTTTCTTCATTATTCGTCCTACTGCTGACTGGGATGAGGGGGACGACGACGTTCAATACTTCATAACGTCGATTGCTTTTTTCGTAGAGGAGAAGGAGGAAAGAGAAAAAGAGGAGTTTGTCGAGGAAACTCCAGATACGGTGATGACGGGTAAGTCTTCTGTTAAGTGCATTTTATACATTCATTCTTTTAGTTTAAAATTTCATTTTGTGTCATGTTTAGTCGTTTGCATATAGTTTTTATTATATTTTTAGTTAATTTCGTCTAATAATCGATTGGGGACATTACATTGGTATTTTGTGGTTTTATCGGGTTTTGACAGGTAATTTACGTTGAAAGTGTGAACATGGATGAAGATGCCTTTTGGAGTATCTGATCAATCATTTATATGGTGGAGCAATTCAAGAAATATGACAAAAGTTGGACTAAATATTAAAGAATGAAAGCATGAGGGGAGCTTCTGAAATAACAGAAATCAAGTGGGGCGTTTATGAAAGAGATGCAAAGATGGAGGGGCTGGTTTGAAAATATTATTTTATAAATATCATTGTTTTTTTAGGGTTGACACACCTTTTTTCTCTTCCTCCCTTACGACGGCTCATGCCGTTTTTTTTTTTTTTGGTTTTTAGTTTAGAGTTTTGTTTTTGATTTAGATTTCAATTGTTATGTTTAGTTTCCTTTTGTTTTCTTGTTAGTTCTTTAGTTTAGATTTTAAATTTTAGGTTTAGTTTAGTTTATATATTTATTTATTTGTAATCCTTTGTTTATTGATTCAATGAAGATGCGATGTTTCGGCGGATCGAAGATGAAGATGGAATGTGACAGATTCTTATCAACATTCAACACCGTTGTAACGTTTCGTTTCTCCATTTTATTTATTTATGTTTGAATCTATTGTTTTCTCTCTTCTCCCTTTTAAATCCCTTGCACCGCTCCTTAATTTATTTACCGCTTTCGTAGGCTAAAAACGATTCTTGAAGAGTGACACTCCTTGTATCGATCTTTATAGTTTTCGTAGATTAATTTTATTGCTTTCGTTAGATTTATGTTTGCGTTTTGTGACGTAGTTTAACTTTTGTTCATTTGGGTAATCGTCTCTTTAGATCGAAGGTCTTGGTATTGATTAATTGTTTTTAAAACGGATGTTGAGTTTTAATCCATTTCGATTTTAATGAAAGTTGAATTTGATTTAATTGGATTTTAACAAATCATTTAGTTAATTCGATTAGTTTTAGATGAAACGAAAGTTTTAATCTTTTACTTAGATTAAATTGATCGATGACAACGGCTCTAACATTTTGGAATAGTTAGGGACGTTGTTCGGGAAAAATATTCGTTTTAAATCATAATGTTTCTTCCATTGTACACATATTGCGAAAGTAAATATGAGTCTTGGGTTAGAAAAGCTTTTCCACCTCGAAAGAGGATTGAAGTAATTTTTCATAACGAATTCCCACCATTACCGAAAGTCTGAAGTTGACATTGCCCAATGTCCATTAGTTTGTTTTGTTCCATTCGTTTATTTGTCTGTTTAATTAGTTTTAATATTTAAAAAAATCCAAATATTGATAAGTCCCGTAGCTAGGCCATAGTCTAGAACGAGTCCGTGTTTAGTCCATCGCCTCCCTGTGATCGACCCGTATGCTACACATCCGAACGCTTGCGGTTTATAAATTTAAAACACATCATCTTCCCACCTTTAGTTTATTTTATAAGGTCTAGTCATTTAGACGTCACCTATAGGTCGTAAGATTAGTGAGTCTAGTCATTTAGACGTCACAAATGGTCGTAAGAATTTCATGAGTTTTAGTCTAAAAAAGACATCTCCCACTGGTCGTAGGATTAGTGGGTCTAGTCGTTAGACGTCACCATTGGTCGCGAGACTTTTGTGGGGTCTAGTCACAGTACGTCACCCACTGGTCGTAAGATCATTTAGGGTTTAGTCGTAAGATGTTTACCTTGGGATCGTAAGATCTTTGTAAGGTATAGTCTTATGAGACGTCACTTACTTGTTTATTTTTCAAAAGTTTAGTCATGGACATAACTTATGTTTGTATTTTGTTTTTTAGGAGGATCGACCCCTGCGAAATCATCGACGAGTTTCCCGAAGAGAGAGGCCCTCGCCCAGCTCGCCCGAAAAGGGCGAGAGATCAAAATAAAGGCTCCCCCGACAACTGGATCGGGGGTCAAGAAGCCGAAGACAGTCCTGAGGGAACCGACTTCAAAGGATAGTGGCCCCGAGGCCACTGTTTCGGAGAAGGCGACAACGCCTCCGGTCATGGACGTAGAGCCGATCTCGCAGGCCCCACCAGCCGTAACGGAAGGGCAATCCTCTCCGTTGAGGGACAAGGGGAAGGCACCCCAGACGAGTAAAGTTCCAGCTCCGATTGACGTGAGCTTCACTCTCCCGTGCGACTTTTTGTCGTTCGGTCAGCTGGGTAGGAGGTCTCTGTTTCCCCACTTGGGGAAATTCCTTCTACCGTCGTTCTTTGACCGATACAAGGATGTATCGATCGACGACCTTGTTGCCCATGTCTCAGGGATTTCTTTTATGGTAAGAAATTTTAATCGTAAGTGCTTTTAAACTTTTTTAGTCTTACGATCTAATATTTGTCGTATGATTGTGTAGGCACTTGAAGCAGGGCTAGTCCTCAACACACGTATGGATAACGTAAGGAGGATAGTCTCGGATGCCTTGGCCAAAGAACAGGCAGAGTTGGCTAGGGCCCTGGAGGCAGAGGCTAAGGCTAAGGAGGCGGAGGCCAAGAAGGAAGAGTACTCCGTTCGTCTTGACGACGTCCTTAACCAGTTTGAGGTCGTCGGTCATGAGAAGGAGGAGCTCCGAGGGCAACTAAGGGAGGCTCTGGGTCGAGCATCCGCGGCGGTGGCAGCGCTGAAGATGACTAAGGAAGCCTCGATCGTGATTGAAAAAGAGGTTGAGGCCCTTAGGGCGGAGTTGGGGCCGACAAAGAAGCATGTTGTCGTCCTCGAAGAGGAGGTGAAGTCCGTGGAGGCCTATAACCTCCTCAAAGTTCGAGCGGCTATGATGAGACGCCGCCTGAGAGGACAGAATCCCCTGGCATCGGCAGAAGGTGAACTCACCTTCTTCTTGGGATCGATCGGGGTCGACAAGGATCTTGATTCCGAAGATGAGCAAGAAGTCGAGTTGGGGAAGGACGCCCCCGAAGGTAGAAATGTTGCGGTCGACCCCCAACAACAGGAGCAGGAGCAGGAAGCTTCTTTCTTTTAGTTCTTTGTAATTTTGTCTTTCATTGGGGAAACCGTTGGTGGTCGTGCTGCGCCTTGTAATATATATTTTAGATATTAATACAATAATTTTTTACTATGAAAACCTGTCAAAACTTTATTCTATCGCAATCTTTATTTTGTCGAAACAAACATTGGAATAAGTTATTCACGACAACCATCGAAATATCAACGGAAATTGTTCCAAGTAACACACGACATCAAAATATGATCAATCATAAGTAAATGAACTTGCGACTGGAAAAGTAAAAATAGTTAGTAAGGAACTTGTGACTGGCGCAAACAATAAACCTGTGGACGATTTAGAACTTGCGACTGGGCAAGTTATGAACCTATTAATTGATCAAACCCAAGTATTCACGCATAAGGCAAATAAGATTTGTCATATAATTCGACCAAACTTTTTGGGCCATAAAGAACCTTGCGATCGAATGTGACTAGGAGATGTTAAACTCAGAAATAGAGCAAGGTATTTGCGGTTAAGGCAAAGTTTTGGCATCAGGTTCTTAGATCGTATGATTGGGTCGTGATATGATCGTGAACCATAAGCATAATTGAGTAATCGACCCATCCTGTAATGAAATAACATTAGAGAAAGTCGTTGGCCTAGCCAACGACTCTCCGATGTTTAAGTAAGAAATAGTTGTAAAGAGATAATCATAAGAAAATACGAAATGGGTTTAAAAGAAATACTTCTTTAAATGTATCGCATTCCAACTTCGAGGGATGTCGCGACCATCGAGGGTTTGTAATTGATAGGCTCCCTTTCCAACAACCTCGGTTATTCCGGATGGACCTTCCCATTTGGTGGATAGCCTTCCTGAACCTGGTTCTTGAGTGTTCTGAAACACTCATCGTAGGACATAATCGCCTACTTGGAAGATCTTGACCTTAACATTTTTATTGAAGTGTCGATCAACCAATTGTTTCTGTGATGCCATTTTGATTAGTGCTGACTCCCGTAGTTCTTCCAACGCATCAAGGTCGTAACATAGGTCGACTAAGTTGTGGTCGACCGATGTGTGTCTTGAGGTCGGAAGTTGGGTATCGACTGGCAAGACTGCTTCACAACCATAGACCAGAGAGAAAGGAGTTTGTCCTGTGGACGTACGAGGCGTCGTACGATTGGCCCAAAGAACTGTCGGAAGTTCTTCGACCCATTTACCTTTTGCTGCTCTGAATCATTTCTTGATCAAATTGATGATCGTTTTGTTACTTGACTCGACAAGTCCGTTTGATTGAGGATAGAGAGGTGTTGAGGTCGTAAGTTTGATGTTACGATCCTCGCAGAACTATTGGGTTCTGTCACTTATCAATTGCGATCCATTGTCGCATACGATCTCAGATGGGATCCCGAACCTGGAAATGATGTTAGTCTGGATAAAAGAGATGACTTCTTTGTCCCGAACTTGGGAGAAAGCAGTCGCTTCTATCCATTTTGATAAATAATTTGTGAGGACTAGAAGAAATACCTTTTGCCTGGGTGCCATAGGTAACTTGCTGACAATATACATTCCCCACGGTGTAACACCCGGAAATTCGCAAGGTAAGTATTTTGTCTTCTTAAATGCAGTTATTTCGCTTATGTGAGAATATGTGTCTTGGTGTACATTTCATGATCATTATTATGTCTAAATGTCGTATAATTAATTTACCATCGTTAATCGTTCAAACCTGGTGCTCGTTATCGTTTTCGGTTGAGTTTTGAACTGTTTTTGAGTGGCTCGCGATTGTGCCTTGGCACTATCGCGGAGGGCACTATTGCCGAACATGTACCGAGGGTACAGGTTGGCTCGCGATTGTGCCCCGCAATTGTGCCTGTGACACTATCGCATAAGGCACTATCGCCGAACATGTACCGAGAGGTCGGAGTGGGCCATGATTGTGAATCGTGATAGTGCCATTGGCACTATCGCCCGCGTGGTCCAGTCTGTTGTTTTATAAGATTTAATACCTCATTTCTCACTATCATTTTACAAAAAACGGGAGAACCTTCTTGGAGGCGATTTTCATGGTTTCATCACTTACCTCATTTACTTCCTAGGGTTTGGGTTGTTAGGATCATTTATTGATCATTAAGCTTCATCCAAGCTTATCTAGTGAAGATTCTCAAGCTACTCCTCTTCACTTCAAGTCTCATCTTCTTTAAAAGCTAGGGTTTCATCTTTTCTAGGTTTTGGTCAAAAACCTAGATTGTGAGTTTGCTAACCTTTTGTTAAAACTAGATACACATCATTATATTCTACTTGTTGATGTCAATGCATCTCTCAAATGTTCATATTTAATGTTTTAAGTATTTGGGGGTTTTTACCCATGGATTTGGGTATATGAAAGTTACCATGTTACATATGTGTATATCTTGGTATGTTGATGATTCCTTCTTGGAATGCCTTTTTGGCGACCTTATATTCTCACGAAGTATTTGGATGGATATTATGTTATATGTTGGATTTACATGAGTAGGATGGTAATAGTGTGTTCCTAGTGGATATCCGAAATGTTACGGATGGAATTACATCTTGAGACCTCCTAAATGCATTATGTGGACGAACCAAGTTTGTGATTCACTATAGGAATGTAGGTGGGTGACATTTGGGGAATTTCCTAAGGCGGTAGTCTCCTATGTACCTAGACCTCCGCCGTCGCGGAATTTCCAATGGCGGTAGTCCCCGGTGCGTGTCGGACCTTTGGGTTGCCAGAGAAAGTGGCTTCAAGGTGCATTGCCTCTTTGGGTGAACCGGATTGGAGATATGGGTCGCTCCCGTTGACTCCACATCTACGTGATTATTTGTTAACTGCTGATAAGAACTGTAACTGTTTTGGCATGATTTTACTTGTTCAACTCACTAGGCTTTTTGGCCTAACACTTGTTTGGTGTCGATGTGTATCTCAGGTGTTAGCAGCGCGGCTCCTAGGCAGGTATAGATGCTTTAGGCGAGAGCTTGGGGATACGGCACTTGGACTATTTTGAGCAGCCTTGGGTTTATAGATGACACCCCTTTTTGTAATCTCTTTTCTAGATGTAGAAATTAGATTAGTTGGTTGTTTTTTATTTATCCGTTAAATTACAATTGTGATTAAACAGGTTTATTTGTATTATTCCCCTTTTTGGGAGGCTCTTGTTATGGCAATTTTAGTATACCTCATGTCCGTTTTTCGGATTTTTGTTATCCCTATTTTTAGGGTGTTACAAGTTGGTATCAGAGTTTTAGTTTAAGTGAACTAGGTATTGTTTAGCATATCTATACTTAAGCTTTAGACTTTATGACTTCACTGTCCATTTGGGGTAGAAATCCTAGGTGGGGAGAGCGTTAGGATTACTGAATTACTGTAATTGAAAGTTATGATGATGGTGACAAGAATTCTTGTGTATGGTTCATTCATAATTTCACATAGCTACTGCTATTATGAATGCATTGTTACGTGAGCATGCTTGGTTTACTATTATTATGATAATTGATGAAGGTAGTAGTACGTACACTGAGTTCAACTCGTTTAGTCTTTTCTCGATCTATTTCTCATTCACGCATGACAGATTAAATGGTGAACATTCGAAGTAGATTACCCGACATGCCAGAGGGGCAACCAAAGGTGGAATCTGCAGCAGTACGACCCCCGGTGGGGGCAACCTCCGATGACATTCCTATACCCAGAATATTGGGAGGAGGGCCCGAGCATATCCCTCGCCGGAACCTCAACACGAATAATGCTATCTTGGAAGAGGCGACCATGGAGACTAGGATTCGGGATAGCATGATGTTGGATATGAATTCTGCCATGGCCCAACAACAAATCCAACAACAAGAGTTTTTCATGAAGCTTCTAGAAGATCGAGATGCTAGTCACCGCCAACCCGAGACTATGGCGGAGAATATCATAGTTGGGTCGGGTGGTGGACCTGAAGTGGTGGTTACCGAAGAGCAACCGAGCAACGTGAATCGAGAGAGGACTAAGGGATGCTCCTACAAGGCTTTTCTGGGGTGCAACCCTAAAGAGTTTGCGGGTTCCGACAACCCGGTTGCGTGTATGTACTGGCTCAAGGAAGTGGAAATGGACTTTGAGTCTAGCGAGTGCGATGTCTCGCAATGGGTAAAATTTGCTTCTCAATTACTCCGGGGAGAGGCATTGATATGGTGGAATCTCACCCGGTCCGCCCTCACCCCCGAGGTTCTAGCAAAGCTGACCTGGACAGTCTTCAAGAAGAAGATCATGGACAAGTATTGCAGCGAGCGTTCGTTGGACAAACTGGAAGTCGAGTTCCGGAATCTGAAGAAAGGAAATTTGTCTGTGGCCAACTACTCCAAGTTGTATCTGGAGAAGTTGAACTTGGTGGGATATCTGGTCCCAGACGAGAGATCAAAGATTAAGGCCTTTTATCTTGGCCTACCGGCCGATATGCGGACTGACGTGCGCAATGCTGGAGGGTCGACTCTTCAAGAAGTCATTGAAGAGGCCTTGCTTGTGGAAGATGATAGGTTGGCTGAGAAGGAGGAAAGAAGTGTTGCGGGTGAGAAGAGGAAGTGGGAAGGGCCATCTGGGTCCGTTCGTCAGTCGAAGCCTTTTGTTAGCGGGAGAGCTGGAGACTCTCGTAAAAATGATCAATGGTGCCAAAAGTGTAGGACCAAACACTCGGGCGTGTGCTCCTAAAACCTACGCAGGTCCGGTAGGTTGTACCAAGTGTGTCAAGAAGGGCCACGTGGCTCGGGATTGCGCTACTCATCCGACGATATGTTTTGAGTGCCAAGAGTCGGGGCACGTGAGGAGAAATTGTCCAAAGGTGGCGGGGTTTAATCAAAGCAGGTCTGTAGGGTCGACGGCTAGAGTCGACCAATCGCCGAGGGTGCCGAGTCGAGCTTTTCGGATGACTACCGAAGAGGCAAAGGAGACCGCCGATGTTGTTTCGGGTACGTTCCTAGTAAACTCCTTGCCTGCTCGTGTTTTGTTTGATTCGGGTGCTACGTGTTCGTTTGTATCGGATATTTTCTATAAGCGTTTCGTCACTCCTATTAGTGTCCTTCCCGATGCACTAGTAGTAGAGATTGCTAGCGGTGACCAAGTAATTATCCGAGACCGTTTTTGTGATTGCACCATAGAGATCAATGGGAGTCCTTTTGGGGTGGATTTAATACCTATGGCCATCGGAGGATTCGACGTGGTCATAGGCATGGATTGGTTGTCAAGGAACAAGGCTGACATCTTTTGTTCTAAGAAGATGATCCAAGTGCCTTTGACGGAAGGCGGCGTGGTCGTCATCTACGGGGAGAAAGGAAAGGGGCGCAACCCCATTATTTCCTCCCTCAAAGCGCGGAAGTTTCTAGCGAAGGGTTACCCTTCGTATCTAGCGTACGTTGCGGACGCGAAGAAGGAAAAGAAGACGGTGGAAGATGTGAGGATCGTGCGGGATTATCCGGATGTCTTTCCGGAAGACCTTCCCGGATTACCACCGGAACGTCAAGTGGAGTTTCAAATTGACCTCACTCCGGGAGCGGCTCCGATAGCCCGAGTTCCCTATCGTTTGGCCCCGACGGAGATGAAGGAGATGATGACGCAACTTCAAGAGTTGTTAGAGAAGGGTTTTATCCGACCGAGTTCTTCATCTTGGGGAGCGCCGGTGTTGTTCGTGAAGAAAAAGGACGGATCGATGAGGATGTGTATTGACTACCGTGAGTTGAATAAAGTCACGGTAAAGAACAAGTACCCTCTACCACGCATCGAAGATCTCTTCGATCAACTTCAAGGTGCGGGTTGTTTCTCGAAGATTGACCTCCGATCCGGTTATCATCAAGTGAGAGTGAAGAATGATGATATTCCGAAGACGGCCTTCCAAACGCGTTACGTTCACTATGAGTTCTTGGTGATGCCTTTTGGGTTGACCAATGCGCCGGCCGTGTTTATGGACTTGATGAACCGTGTGTGTCGCCCATTCTTGGACAAATCTGTGATCGTTTTTATCGACGACATTCTAATTTATTCTAAGGACGAATCCGATCATGGGCAACACTTGCGTGAAGTCTTGGAAGTCCTAAGAAGAGAGAAGTTGTTCGCAAAGTTCTCTAAGTGCGAGTTTTGGCTTCGAGAAGTGCAATTCTTGGGGCACGTGGTGTCAAAGGACGGTGTTCAGGTGGACCCGGCGAAGATTGAAGCGATGTTGAGTTGGGAGCCGCCGACGAACCCGTCGGAGATACGAAATTTCTTGGGCTTAGCGGGCTACTATAGACACTTCATCCAAGACTTTTCCATGGTAGCTACACCTCTCACATCCCTCACAAGAAAGAACGTCAAGTTTCGTTGGACCGATGTTCAAGACCAAGCCTTTCAAACGCTCAAAAAGAAATTGTGCGAAGCTCCGATATTATCCTTGCCTGAAGGATCGGAAGACTTTTTAGTGTATAGTGAAGCTTCTAAGATGGGGCTTGGATGTGTACTTATGCAACGAGGGAAAGTCATTGCCTACGCGTCAAGGCA
Organism: Arctium minus; assembly: GCA_954870635.1. Taxonomy (NCBI): domain Eukaryota; kingdom Viridiplantae; phylum Streptophyta; class Magnoliopsida; order Asterales; family Asteraceae; genus Arctium; species Arctium minus. The sequence continues at coordinate 145,715,154 of OX941080.1, forward strand.
ATTGAAGGAACATGAGAAGAACTACCCGACGCATGACTTGGAACTAGCGGCGGTAGTTTTTGCTTTGAAGTTATGGCGGCATTACTTGTACGGGACCAAGTGTACTCTCTTCACGGATCACAAGAGCCTCAAGTATATCTTCGATCAAAAGGAACTCAACATGCGGCAAAGAAAATGGCTTGAACTTCTAAAGGATTATGATTGTGATCTACTCTACCATCCCGGTAAGGCCAATATGGTGGCGGATGCATTGAGCCGGAGGAGGCATGATGGTGGTGTTAAATTGTCCCTTACAAGAATTGACGTGGTATCAAGTTTGGTGGAAAGCATCAAAACGTGGCAAGCGGAAGCGCTCAAAGAGCAAAACCTCAACTCCGAGATCATGGTGAAGCAAAGGGAACTTTTGACGGAAGATAGCCGCGGGCTTAAACTATTTCAAGGTCGTATTTGGGTGCCGAAGTTAGGTGGAAATCGAGAGTTACTTCTAGAAGACGCACACAAGTCGAAGTATTCTATACATCCCGGTAGTACCAAGATGTATAGAGACTTAAAATTAAATTATTGGTGGTCGGTGATGAAGTTGGATGTGGCTAACTACGTGGAGAAGTGTGTCACATGTCTTCAAGTCAAGGCGGAACACCAAAGACCATATGGAAGTTTACAACCGTTGTCCATTCCCGAGTGGAAGTGGGACAACATTACCATGGATTTCGTGACAAAGCTACCAAAGACCTTGCGAGGCCCTGATACAATTTGGGTAGTTGTTGATCGACTAACCAAGAGCGCGCATTTCCTTGCAATGAGGGAGACTTTGCCAATGGAGAAATTAGCCAAGCTTTACATCGATGAGGTTGTGTCCAGGCATGGGGTTCCACAATCTATTGTGTCGGATCGAGATAGTCGTTTCACGTCGAACTTTTGGGCAAGCATGCAAAAGGAGTTAGGTACCCGATTGAATTTGAGCACGGCGTATCATCCTCAAACGGACGGCCAAAGTGAAAGGACGATTCAAACACTCGAAGACATGTTAAGGTCATGTGTTATCGACTTTGGAGGTAGTTGGGATTCACACCTACCGTTAGTGGAGTTCGCGTATAATAATAGCTACCACTCTAGCATTGGCATGGCACCATTCAAAGCGTTGTACGGGCGAAAGTGTCGGACTCCAGTTTGTTGGTTAGAAGCGGGCAAAAAGCAATTCGCCGGGCCAGAAATCGTTCAAGAGACGGCCGACAAGGTGAAAGAGATCCGGGAAAGGCTAAAAGCGGCGCAAGACCGACAAAAGAGCTATGCGGACAAGAAGAGAAGACCAGTTGAGTTTCAAGTGGGTGATCGGGTCATGTTGAAGGTATCTTCGTGGAAGGGGATCATACGTTTCGGGAAGCGTGGGAAGCTTAGTCCCCGTTTCCTTGGACCATTCGTTATTTTGGAAAGGATTGGGTTGCAAGCCTACCGATTGGATTTACCACCGGAGATGGATGGAATACATCCTACATTTCACGTATGTTACCTTCGGAAGTGTCTAGCCGAAGAGGAAAGCGTGATTCCTTTGTCGGAAATTCGGGTGGACAATGGGAATCATTGTGTGGAAGAACCGGAATCTATTTTAGAGTCAAAAGTGAAGAAGTTGAGGCATAAGGACGTGGTCATGGTTAAGGTTCAATGGAAGCACCTTCGGGGTGCTAACATTACTTAGGAATCGGAAGATGTTATGAGGAAGCGTTATCCTCACTTGTTTAATCTAGAATGAGATTTCAGGGACGAAATCCCAATTAGGTGGGCAGGATTGTAACACCCGGAAATTCGCAAGGTAAGTATTTTGTCTTCTTAAATGCAATTATTTCGCTTATGTGAGAATATGTGTCTTGGTGTACATTTCATGATCATTATTATGTCTAAATGTCGTATAATTAATTTACCTTCATTAATCGTTCAAACCTAGTGCTCGTTATCGTTTTCGGTTGAGTTTTGAACTGTTTTTGAGTGGCTCGCGATTGTGCCTTGGCACTATCGCGGAGGGCACTATCGCCGAACATGTACCGAGGGTACGGGTTGGCTCGCGATTGTGCCCCACGATTATGCCTGTGGCACTATCGCCGAAGGCACTATCGCCGAACATGTACCGAGAGGTCGGAGTGGGCCGCGATTGTGACTCGCGAAAGTGCCATTGGCACTATCGCCGGGCACTATCGCCTGCGTGGTCCAGTCTGCTGTTTTATAAGATTTAATACCTCATTTCTCACTATCATTTTACAAAAAACGGGAGAACCTTCTTGGAGGCGATTTTCATGGTTTCATCACTTACCTCATTTACTTCCTAGGGTTTGGGTTGTTAGGATCATTTATTGATCATTAAGCTTCATCCAAGCTTATCTAGTGAAGATTCTCAAGCTACTCCTCTTCACTTCAAGTCTCATCTTCTTTAAAAGCTAGGGTTTCATCTTTTCTAGGTTTTGGTCAAAAACCTAGATTGTGAGTTTGCTAACCTTTTGTTAAAACTAGATACACATCATTATATTCTACTTGTTGATGTCAATGCATCTCTCAAATGTTCATATTTAATGTTTTAAGTATTTGGGGGTTTTTACCCATGGATTTGGGTATATGAAAGTTACCATGTTACATATGTGTATATCTTGGTATGTTGATGATTCCTTCTTGGAATGCCTTTTTGGCGACCTTATATTCTCACGAAGTATTTGGATGGATATTATGTTATATGTTGGATTTACATGAGTAGGATGGTAATAGTGTGTTCCTAGTGGATATCTGAAATGTTACGGATGGAATTACATCTTGAGACCTCCTAAATGCATTATATGGACGAACCAAGTCTGTGATTCACTATAGGAATGTAGGTGGGTGACATTTGGGAAATTTCCTAAGGCGGTAGTCTCCTATGTACCTTGACCTCCGCCATCGGGGAATTTCCAAAGGCGGTAGTCCCCGGTGCGTGTCGGACCTTTGGGTTGCCAGAGAAAGTGGCTTCAAGGTGCATTGCCTCTTTGGGTGAACCGTATTGGAGATATGGGTCGCTCCCGTTGACTCCACATCTACGTGATTATTTGTTAACTGTTGATAAGAACTGTAACTGTTTTGGCATGATTTTACTTGTTCAACTCACTAGGCTTTTTGGCCTAACACTTGTTTGGTGTCGATGTGTATCTCAGGTGTTAGCAGCGCGGCTCCTAGGCAGGTATAGATGCTTTGGGCGAGAGCTTGGGGATACGGCACTTGGACTATTTTGAGCAGCCTTGGGTTTATAGATGACATCCCTTTTTGTAATCTCTTTTCTAGATGTAGAAATTAGATTAGTTGGTTGTTGTTTATTTATCCGTTAAATAACAATTGTGATTAAACAGGTTTATTTGTATTATTCCCCTTTTTAGGAGGCTCTTGCTATGGCAATTTTAGTATATCTCATGTCCGTTTTTCGGATTTTTGTTATCCTTATTTTTAGGGTGTTACACACGGCATGAAGGGACATGGAGTTAAAGTTGAGTACAAGGGTTCAGAAGGTTTGTGTGACATACTTGAATGTCGTTGACATGCGTCACAGCTTTGGACGTACCTTATTGCATCATGTCGTAAGAGAGATACGATTTGCCAAGCTACGACCACCTGAGTGATTACCGCACTCTCCATCGTGCATTTCATGCAAAATGCTTCGAACTTGGTTTTTATTGGTCACACATCATAAATTTAGTCCTGTTGACGATCGTCTATAGAGTTTTCCTATAATCATAAGGTATCTGGATGCTTAAATCTAATTTTTCGGGTTTCCATTTTGTCTTCAGGAAGTTGGTCGTTCGTTAAGAATCTTCTGATGTCGCTCGACCAGTTATCTTCCTCTTCTATTGCTTGGACGTCATTTTTGCTTTCAATGGATACCATCGCCAGATGAATTATTAGAACGACGTCAAATGGGGAGTGTCCAAGTGCCGATCCGAGATTAGCCAAATTTTCCAGCTTAGGTATTCTGATCCCTCAGGATGTGAGAAATAAAAAAATCCTGAAATTGCTCGGATTTGGCTTTAGCTTTTCTGAGATAAGTCGTCATTTTAGAGTCTTTGCGAATTCCCCACTCATTTGATTCACGACTAGGAGGGAATCTCTTTTGACGTGAAGTCTTGTTACCCCTAAGTCGTGAGCCATGTTCATTCCTGCAATCAAAGCTTCATATTCAGCTTCATTGTTTGTAGCTCTGAAGTCGCACCGTATGGAGTACACCATCTTGCCCCCCTGTGGCGACTCGAGGACGATGCCAAGACCTGCCCCTAGGCTTTGGATGATCCTTCGACGTGTAAAGTCCAGGTTACGTCGTCGAGAGTGGCCACAGGTTTGTCGGTACATCCAATTATGGGCTAAAATCGGCGACGTAGTCGACCAATGCTTGCGATTTGATGGTGGTCCTGGGTTTGTTTTCAATGTCGTAACTACTAAGGTAGATACTCCATTTTTCCAGTCGACTTGTCAACTCGGGTTTCCTCAAAACAGACTTAATAGGAAAGTTAGTCACGACAGTTATAGAATGTAACTCGAAATAATGACGTAACTTTTTTGCTGCTGTAATTAAGCCTAACAAAAGTTTTTCCATAGAGGAATACCTGGTTTCGACATCGAGAAGTGACTTACTTATGTAATAGATTGGAAGTTGTTGTTTGTCTTCTTCACGGATTAGTATGACACTTACAACAGTCGAGCTGACGGCCAGATAGAATTGGAGGACCTCGTGATCCTCAAGTTTTGACGGTAAAGGTGGCGATGCCATGTACTCCTTGAGCTTTTAGAGCGCATTTTCATGGTCGCTCGTCCATTCGAAGCCTCTGTTTTTTTCTCAAAACATTATAGAATAAGTGACATTTATATGAAGATCGAGAGATAAACCTGTTTAATGCCGCAATTCGTCTAGTAAGTCGCTGGACCTCTTTAAGGTTACGCGGGGACTTAATGTCCATGATCGCCGTTATTTGGTCGGGATTGGCCTCGATCCCACGACGGGTGACCATGTATCCCACGAATTTCCCTGCACTTACTCCGACGAAACATTTCGTTGGATTGAGCTTCATATGATACTTCTTGAGAATGTCGAATGATTGTTTCAGATGATCGATATGATCGATCACCTGTTTTGATTTCACTAACGTATCGTCGATGTATACTTCCATTGTGTTGCCAAGACGCTCTTTGAACATCCTGTTGACCAGTTGTTGAGCGAAGAATGTTGTATTCAAGATTAAAAAGGGTCAATGTTGTAAAGTCAATGTAATTGTCAAAGTGTTGTAAAGTCAATGAATGTCAAATTAGTCAAAGTCTTAAATAATCAAAGTAGTTTGTTTAGTAATCTTGTAATTAGGTGGTATAAATAGTTTTTGCTTTGTCATTAAGCATTAGATTTTTAGGTTAGGATCTTTGATATTGTAATATTTTAGAGAGAAGATTTGTAGAGAGAAATATACTTGTAGAGAAAGAAAGTTCAAAATCAATGAAATTCAAATGAGATTTGTGATTGAATCTTGTTTTGATTGTTAAAAGTGGACCTATCAATTGGTATCAGAGCTTGGGAGAAATATTTGTGCACCAATTCTTTACAATTTTATCAAGATTTGAAGAAATCAGGGAAGTTTTATAATTTTTTTTGTGTGATCTGTTTTTGAAAATTTCTTCTTGATTTTGTTGATTTCATGATGATTTGATGAAAATATGTGTTCATAGATTTCGTTTTTGATATTAGAATCATGTTTGTTTGTTGTTTTTCAAAGATTTTGTCTAGATTCATCGAATTTGAGGATTTTTGAAAATTTTGACATTTTCTGAGAAAGTGATCTATGAAAATTTTGGTCATTTGATTTTTAGATTTAGTGATGTTTTGTTTATGTTTTGTGTGAATTCATTTCTAAAATGTGTTTCTAGACATGAATGCATCTAAGATTTCGAGTTTTAATGTCTAAATTTCATTTTTTTTGAATTTTTTTTGGTGTTCATCATGTCGTTGAGTGTTCTTGGTGAAAAGTGTTAGATCTGAAATGTTGATCCGTTTTACATGTTCAATCCTTCACACTTTCTATTTCTATGCATATTTTGGTTGCAAATATCAAGTCTTAACAACAACAATTTTTTTTAATTTTGCAGGTTTCATTGTTTTATCAGTAAGTGTTCAGTTATGTTCATCGAGAAGAATGAGATTGAAGAACTCGCATGTCTCAGGTTTAATAAGTTTTAAGTTGGGTTTTTTGGATAGAATTCACATGCTTCACATCATAGGAGTTCGCAGGTCATGAATATGTTCAACTTTTCGTATCCAACCTTGAAGAAGAACTCGTATGAACAAGATTTCGCATGTTACTTTTTGTACGCTGCAGTTGAGGATTTTGCATCTCACTGAAAATTCGCATACTGCCTGTGTTAGAAATTCGTATACTGCCTGTGCTAGAACAAAAATCAGCATAATTTCGCATGCCATATTATTTCGCATGATATTTGAACAAGGATTTCGTATACTGCTTCATGAGTAAACTTCACTTTTCGTATCTCTCTCCATGCGAAAATCCAATTTTCGTATGACCTTTCATGCGAAATCCACATAATTCCCATGCTACCAAGTTCAAGGATTTCGCATACTTCAGTTCAAGAATTTCGCACATTTTTATGCGAATTTCATACTTAGTCGTTTTTTAAAAAAAGTGTGCAATAACCAGACTTAGTTTTTCTAAAAAAGTAAAATTGAAGTTATCAAGTGGGTCTTTGTATAAGTTGTTTTTGTTCAATCTAATTGCATATAATCTGTGCCTCTGGTGATTTAGAGCATATCTAAAGTTTCAGAATCAATTTTCGTTGAGAATTCATCGAGATATAGTGATTTGAAGCTTCGTCGGAGTATCGCCGGAAAACCGGGTTTGGCCGGAAAATCGAGTTTAACTGTTTTTTTTTCAACGTTTTAGCTTCAGAATATCGTTGATTTGTTGTTTTTCATCGTTTTACAGGTGTTTACAACTCTTAAAAGATCGAAAGACACTCGCCCGTAAAACATATCTCGCCAGAGAATCTTCATGTCGATTTTCCATCTTCATATCGTTGCATGTTTCAAACTTTTTCATGGGGATCGATTCTATGTTGATCAAGGATTAATTTGCAACAAGTTTCATCGATTTTGGTTGAGTTTTGAAGAAGAAATCACGATTTGAAGTTCACTGATCGCATTCTAGAAGACAATGAATAGTGTTTTAACGGTGATCCGTTAAGTCCGTTAATTTTCTGATTTTTTGGTCCTAACTCCGTTAGCTCCTTAGATTTCATTACATTTCAGTCCATTTTTCAGTTAGTCTCGTTAGTCTTGTTTAGCAGTTTTAGTCCCTATTGTTAAATTTTGTTAGTTTTAGTTAAATTTTGTTACATCTTAGTCCAAGTCTGTTTAAGTGTTTGTTAGTCCTGTTAAGTTCTTTTAGAATTTGACAGATTTAGTCCCTCTAGTTTTAGTTTTAGATTTTATCAATTTTAGTTCTTGTAGTTTATATCTTTTAAGTTTTTACACTTTTAGTCCCTAGACTTTAGAACTTTGTGTGTTTGTCATTTTTAGTCCTCGTTTTTCGTGTTAGTTTCATATTTTGTCATTTTTAGTCTTTATTTTGTATTTTTTTTTTTCTTAATTTTTTAGTCATTTTTTTTAAAATTTCGTTTGTGTTATGGTTACTCCTTGTTTTTCATTTCTTTTTCATTTTAATCTTTTAAGTGTCGGTTTTACTGTTTTTATCTGTTTCCGAGCATATCTGGTATATTTTTCTTAGTTTTGCAGTTTTTAAGGTTTCAAGTCAAATTTTTCTGCTCTGATTTTTCAGAATTAATTTTTGGAAGACAAATTTACAATTTCTTTTTCAGATTTTAGTTTTCTGAAAATATTTCTGTTTTAATCATTTTGTTCATATTTCTTAAAGGTGTGCACATAATTCAACTTCTAATTGAAGTTTTCTCTTGACGATCACTTTATCAGATTTCAAAATGCCTTATACTGATGAGAAGGGAAATATGGTCTTAACAAAGAGAGACTATGCAATAGCGTACATTCCCGAAATACCTGGAAGCTGAAAATAAGGATTTAATGATTCAAAATTTGTCTCTTCTTGATAAGATTAAGAAATTGAAAGAAAATTTTCTGTTTTAGAGAGAAATTTTGTATGTTCAAAATGCATTTTTGACTCTAAAATCAATTTTGCATAAATAATTGAAGTAAAAGATAAAGAGATTTCTAATCTTCAATTTAAACTGAAGAAATCTGAAGAGGAATCCACAATATTGAGAGGAAGTAATGCAAACACTACATGGTCCAAGAAAGAGTTCAAGCAAAGAGAGATTGATGATCTCAGAACCCGAGCAACCATTGTTGGAGAGACATGTGATGAACTGAAAAAGTTAAACTCAAAGATTTTCTCTGAAATAGACCAGTTGAGAGACAAAGTGTTAAGTCTTGAGGTTGAGATAAACATGTTAAAAGAGAAAGCCTCACAAGAGAAAGACAACTCAAGATTTCAAGAGAAGATAAAAAGGATTGAAAAGGAAAATGTTGAGCTTCAAAGAAAGATTACAGAAATGAAAGACCATATTTCTCAAGATGCAAAGATGGTTGAGAAAGAAAGAGAAGAGTTTAAAAGAGAAAGAAAATATTTTGCACAAAAGTTTTCTGATTTCTCAAGGAAATATTTTGATGAAAAGAAGACAGTTGAACTTAAATGTATAAAACTTTCAAATCAAATATCATATTTTGAGGTAGTTATTATCATGGAAAGAGACAAAACTGAGAAAGAGAAGAAGCATGGCAGACTATTCAGAGAAATATCTGATAAAAGAAAGAATGTTGAGAAAGATTTTGAAGCTGAAAGAAAGATATTTGAAACAGAGATCAACAAGCTTTCAAAGAAGCTATTTGAACTATCTGCAACTGCACTGAAAGAACAGAAGGCGAAGTCTGAATTACAGAAGAAGATTGATATATTGTCTGAAAAAGAAACCGTTTGTCAAATAAGATCACATAACTTAAAGGAATCATTTTCAAGGTGGATGTGAGAGCACAAAGGAGTCTAGATACAATTTCTCAATAACTCATGAATGATTCAGCTGCCTCAGAATATTCATTCAAGACAACTACAAGTTCACATTATGCAAATGTTTCTAATAATCCTTTATTTGTTGATTCATATGATAATGTGTCTAAGCATAAAGATCAGATTCGTCCTACTAATATTTTCTATAACAAATCTGTTGATGGTTCAGTTAACATCAGAAAGAACAATTCACAACAAAAGATGGTTTGGAGGAGAAAATATGAGAAATAAACTTCAAAGTCATATGTACCTACTTTCAATGACAAGAAGAACAATGCTACTCAAGATACATCTTTTGGTAAACCTGATCTTGGTTATTCTATAAATCAATTAATCAGGTTAGCACAAAAGAAAATCAATTGTTCTTACTGTGGTTCAAATGATTTTGTTAGTAAGAATTTTGTTAAGTACTGGTATGGTTCATATTATATTACTCGTACATGAACTTCAACTAACAGATCAGGACCTAAATACCAGTGGGTACCAAAAGCTACTCAATCTGTTTTGTAGGCACCTCATGTCTAGGGGGAGTAAGAAAATAGACTTATGAGTAAATCAGCTCAGAACTCGATCTTCAAAGATCAAGATTGGCTTCTAAGAGAGTTACTATTCTCACCGGAGAATATGTAACAATAGCTTTTGAATATTACAGTTTAGAACCAGCTCTTCAAAGTTTTTACACTTTATAGAAAACTGAACGATCAATCCTAAACAGGAAGTTTTTCTTTGTTTGTTTGTTTTCGGGGGATAAATTAAAATGATAGAAAGATTGATTTTCAATAGATATATTTTTAAGGGGGAGAATACATAAATATTTTTTTGTGAGATAATATGCTTGACTTTTTACAGGTATTGAAGAGAGAATATCTGATGTATTGTCAAAAGGGAGCTTCACTGCTTAACTTTTGTCTTCCTGTTCTTAATTGAAGGGGGAGATAAGATATTCATTTCAGGGGGAGTTAAAAAATTTACACTGAAGGTATATAATTCTAATTCTTAATCTCTAACAAATTTGAAAGAAGAACGACTTTCAGGTATGAAAAACGATTTCTTAAACGTTCAAACCACTTCTTATTCTTTAAATGATTTCATGAATTTAGAAGTGCGATTTTAAATGTTTTTCATATTAGTGCTTTGATGTTTAATTGATCGTGTGTTTCTAAAGGCTAATACATGTGTATTGTCTTGTCTATATACTGTCAAGTATTCATACACACCGCTTCAATATCTTTTATTGACGTTGTTATTACAATGTCTCTAAACGATAAATCTTTCGATGGTAATACACCTGTTTGAATTTCAATATTGTTGAATATCTAACATCATTTCTAAATTTTGTGATTTTATTGTCAATATGTTTATATTTTTTTCATATAAACAAATTCCAATTCTTTGATACCCCAAGATATTCATATTTCATGATATCTGATCAGTTGATACATTGTCAAATTCTTAAAACACTTCTCTTGATTTCATTTCATTCATTCAATTTTTTTGTTTTGAGATATCTTCAACATTCAAATGCTCAAATCTCATTCATATTTTTGATGAACATACATTTATATGACAATGATATCATGTGCTTATCTATAAAATATAAATTATTGAGCAACACTATTCTTTTAGGACAAAATTCATGGGAATCAGTGTGAGTGCTTATCAGAACTTCTATGGATTCACAATAATCAATGTTTCCTGTCCAAGAAGTTATCCTTGAGGGATTGTGGGGAGAGGGGTCAAAATCAGAGAGTGGGTGTGTTATGAGGTAAAATGTAAAAGAGAGTTTGGTTAGAAGTGAGCTCATATGAAAACTCTGCACCAAGTCTTTTCTGAGTCGGGCAGCCACATAATATGTTGGTTCACATTCTTTGGTGACCTTCATTGAAACAGGCACTAGCCCATGCCAACTTTTGCAATAACCCCACCAACCACTCGTTTCTTTCTTAACAAAGAAATGTTTCATTTTCTTTGGGGATGCAACTTATATGCTATCTGGTCTTCATTTGGAAGATTTGGATATTGATAAAGAAGGAAAGTTTCCCCACCTTCGAACCTCTTTCATACACATTGAGTCCATGTAATACTGTTGTTGTCTCAATGGTTTACATATTTTTTAGCCTAATAAAGCAATCTTTATGCTTAATTCTTTCATACACAAGCACATTCACACAGAAAATTCATTTTTCTGTCAGAACGTTATAGAATTACCTTGTCTTATTTGATGATTGAATGGAAGACCTGGAGAGTGAACATCACTAAAGCTCCTTGTACAGTACATCCGTTGTACTAAGTGAGTTCGTGTTACTTACATGCATTTTTAACTGTATCATTTGTTGATTCAGGATTATCATTCTTAATTTGTCTGAATTTGAAAAGATTCGGATAAATACATTTTATGAATTGATGGATACATGCTCAGATCAGATCAGATGGAGATATTCTTAAGGAGAAATTGTTATCTTATCCTAAAGGGGGAGATTGTATCAAAGAAGGTGCTGAAATTGTAAAAGTTTTGATGATTCTGATATCTCATCATTCATCAAAAAGGGGGAGAATATTCAAAGTTCAATTTCAGAAGAATGCAAAGTCAAAGTTTCTTTTGTTTTATCAGAAAATGGGGGAGAAATTTTGAAATTCAAATTCTGAAGAAAGTTCAAGTTAGAGTGAAAGTTTCAAGTATTTCAAAGTCAAAGTTATGTTGTTCTAATCAGAAAGGGGAGAAATCTTCAAAGAAAGTATTTTGATGAAGAAATTTCAAAGTTTGAAACAAATCAGAAGATTATTTCTGAAGAATAATATCAAAGGGGGAGATTGAAAAAGATTTCAAGTTTTTCAAATAACAAAGTTTGTAAAGAAAGATGGAGTAACTTTGTTGAGAAGAATTCCAAAGGGGGAGATTTACTTAAAGTTTCAAGTTGTGAAAGCTACAAAGTTGAAGATTTTACAAGAGAGAGAAGACTTGATGATTAGTGTCAAAAAAAAATTTAATCTTGAATCCAAAGGGGGAGATTGTTGAGCCAAGAATGTTGTATTCAAGATTAGAAAGGTTTAATGTTGTAAAGTCAATGCAATTGTCAAAGTGTTGTAAAGTCAATGAATGTCAAATTAGTCAAAGTCTTAAATAGTCAAAGTAGTTAGTTTAGTAATCTTGTAATTAGGTGGTATAAATAGTTTTTGCTTTGTCATTAAGCATTAGAGTTTTAGGTTAGGAGCTTTGATATTGTCATATTTTAGAGAGAAGAATTGTAGAGAGAGCAATATACTTGTAGAGAGAGAAAGTTCAAAATCAATGAAATTCATTTGAGATTTGTGATTGAATCTTGTTTTGATTGTTAAAAGTGGACCTATCACCAGTCGCTGGTATGTTGATCCCGTGTTCATGAGACCGAAAGGCATGACCTTATAAAAATAAATCCCTTTATCAGTCATGAACGCCATCTTCTCTTGGTCGTCGCGATGCATTAGAATTTGATTGTATCCTGAATATGCGTCCATGAACGTTAAGAGTTCATGTCCGGAAGTTTGGTCGACCATAGCGTCAATGTGGGGTAATGGGAACGGGTCTTTAGAAGAAGCCTTGTTGAGATCGGTGAAATCGATACATACTCTCCACTTTCCGTTCTTCTTCTGTATGACCACGACATTTGCTAACCACTCGGGATATTTTACTTCCCGAATTTTCCCTATCTTGAGTAGATTGTCGACTTCTTCGTTGATTACTTTGTTTCGCTTAGGAGCAAATTTGCGTCACTTTTGTTTGACTGGCTTGAATGACGGATCGACGTTGAGTCGATGTGAGATGACCACAGGGTTGATGCCAACCATATCCTTGTGCGTCCAAGCAAAACACTTGGCATTATTCTACAAAAAAGAAATCAATGATTCTTTCAAGGAAGGGTCGAGAGACATACCTACGAAGACGACCCTGTCAGGTTTGTCCTTATCAAAGACAACTTCTTCTAGTCGATATTAGTCAACTGTGTCAAGATTGACCTGGTTCTGTAATTTCTAGATACTTTGCTTTCGAGGCTTTATCATAACTTTGTAGCAATCTCGCACGATCTTTTACTCGCTTTTAACTTCTTGAACACCCCAGGGCGTAGGGAACTTGATCGTCTGATGATATGTCGATGGAACATCTTTCATATCATGAATCCAAGGTCTCCTTAGGATAATATTGTATGCTGACGAGCAGTCTATGACGTTGAATTTGGTCTGCTTGTTGACCCCTTTAGCGAATACTGGGAGAGTAATTTCCCCGATGGTGTTAGCCATGTCACCATTGAAGCCCACAAGGACCGTTGAATGTCACATGACTTCTGACTTGTCGATTTCTATAGCTTTGATCGTGCTAAGGAAAATGATATCGGCATAACTTCCTCCGTCAACCAGGATTCTTTTAGTCGAACAGTTCTCGGATGTAAGCTGAATGATTAAGCTATCGTGATGTTTCTGCCATTGTTCGCCGAGATATCCTTGCTCGAAAGTTATAGGAATATCCTCCACCTTCAATTCATGTTTTGGTCGTGACGATCGCTTGGCTACTGAGTAAGTTATTCCACAGATATCAGAACCTCCAGTCACGCAATTAACGACTTTTGCATGTTCTGGTGAAGCCGACCGAACGTTTTCGCCTAGCAAGTCTTGTAGGTGGCCTTTTGGTACGAGCAAGCCAATTCTCGTCTTAAGGCGATGTAGTCGTCTGTTATGTGGCCATGGTCTCTATGAAAGTCACACCATTTGGATTTGTCTATTTTGGCGTCATATCTTTCATTTTTTAGAGGCCACTTGACGTTGGTCTGGACGTTCTTTAGGGCATATACCACCTCTTTAGATGTTCTTTTGAACCCTTAAGATGAAATCTTAGGATATTGGGGGAACTTATTCGCCGGTGCATTCTTCTTTTTGTCAAATCTCACGTTCAAAATTTGTTTGGACGTCTCGACCTTGGAGGTCAATCTAGCCTTGAAGTCCGGATTTTTGATGCTCATTGCTTTCTTATCATTGGAGTGTTTGCGACATAAGGCCGCATCATCCTCGACCCGTATGTAGGCTAGTGTCCGGGCTCGAACGACTTCGAAGTTTTCTGGTGGATACTTTGTCAGATCCATATATAGGTCTGAACTGTCGTCGAGACTTCGCTTGCAAGCCTCCATCGCAGTCCGGACGTTATAGTTTCGTACGCTGATCATCTCAGAATTGAAGCGATTGAAGTAGTTCCAAACTGATTTGCCTGTCTTCTAAGTGATGTAAAAGAGGTCGCTAGTCTGCTTTTCCATCTTACGACTGCTAGCAAACTATTGAAAGAATTGGTTGACTAGCTCTGCGAAACTGCCGATAGACTTGGGTCGCAAGTTAATCAGCCATTGAAATGCAACACCCGTGAGTGTCGCACCAAATATTTTTCAGATGCAGACCTCCTGATACTGATGAGGTATCGACACAATCCACATCAACTATTTATACTGTGCAATATGCTCGGCCAGATCGCTAATTCTGGAGTACTTTAGAGTGAATGTCAAGATGTTGTACTTTTTTGGGACGTCGACCATGGCGATTTCGTCGACGAAAGGTGATGCTTGAAATCTTGTCCTTGGTTCAACGTCCACAGGCACAGCAGGCCCTGGAAGCTTTGCAAGTAGTGACAACATCTTCTCATTCTGTTCTTCTAATTGCTTCAGTCGTCGTGCGACAGGATCATCCAGATTGAAACCGTTGCTCGTCGGGAGCGAAACTGGCACAAATCCAGATTCTTGAGATGTGACATGCATTTGGAAAAAACCTGTTGCGATTCGATGTCTCTCCAGCATCACCCATGATTGGTTTGTGCATGGGAGGCATGGGCATCGATGGAAATGTTGTCGTTGGTGGTGGCATCGTTGGAATTGTCGGGATAGAAAATGTGGCGACTCCATTGGCTGCTCCAGTACCTTGCGTTGGCCTGGAGGTATGGAGGCAATGGAGGTTGCAAAAGGCATGTGGAAAGGTGGTCTTGGACCATACTGAGGCCTAAATTGGTTTCCAACATTTTGATTCCTTATTGCTGAGAGTTATTCGGCTGCCACACGATTTTGCTCATCCAGATCGTTAATACGACTGTGAGCAGCATCATGCTTCATACGCATTTGAGCAATGATAAGAGTTTGAGTTTCCCTGAGCTTCCATGATCCTGCTAGTCAAAAAAGCTGCACTGAAACTGTTAGTATGTCCCACTCTTTGTCGAGGATTTTACTCTAGCTGAGGCCCCATGGTGAGCGCCAAATTGTTAATGCCAAAAATCGTCCAAAAGAAGATCTAAGGTCGGTGTGGAACTTTAACAACTAAAGTAAGCGATCGATCTACAAATCGTACGACAAGGAATAAAAATAAACAAGAGACATAAAATTTGGTGACATGGAAAACCCCTTCGAGGGTAGAAACCGCAGACGATAGCGGAGATCGTCAAGTGCACTATGGAAATCAAACAGGGACGTCGTCCTTTAGAAGAAGTGATCGAAAGTACAAATGACAATATTACAGACAAAAATAAGTAAATCGTAAGCTTGCAACTATTCGTCGTGCGATTGGAGCACTTTGTCGAGAGTTATTGCTTAAGAGAAAATAAGTTGAATGTTCTTGAGTGTTGTAGAGGAGTTCTGGTTGATCAGTGTGTCCCGAATGATTCTTGAAGCCTTGTATATATAGCTTTTGGTCGTCTTAAATGAGCATTGAATGTCCAATGATGTTGATAATGATGGATCTTGATGATGTTCGTCCGTTATATCCGTTGGCCATTATGCGCTTTAATACCTGTAATAAAGAACCATAAAAGAAAATGGTCATATGTAATAAATGATAAACAATCATTAGTTACGTTATAAAGGTCGTGTGTTATAAGTCTATCGAGAGGTTCTCTCAGATCGTGGACGTGAGAAACTTTCAACCATCGTCAAAAGCGACGATCGTGACTCCTGATGTGTGTGATCGTCAGGACCTTATCTTAACATAAGAATAGTCCTTAGATTGGAGACATTTGGTTTCTTTGCATTGGTCGTGACTTGCGAAATTTTACCCAAACAATTATTATTCAGGTTATGATCTTACGATTTGATTTATGTTATATGGTTTGTATACATCTCATTTTCATCTCTATCTCTATCTCCATCTCCATTTTCATTTGATTTAGTTTTTGTTTGATTTATGGTTTTGGGTTTTGAATTGGGATCAATTTAGGTTTAGGGTTTTATGGTATTGATTTAATTTAGATTTTGTATCTCTTTGAAGGAACTATTTTAGGTTTTATTAAGGTTTTTGAGTTTGGACATATGTTTCAATTACGACTTTGAATACCTATTTTTTGTGTTTGGATTTGTGATTGTGGTAGATGGTGGTCCACGACGGTGGACGGTGGTCAATATCGGTCAACGGTGGTGGATGGTGGTCAATAATGATGGTTGTTGGGTCTGATTATGCTAAGTATAGTTTATGCTGCTGATTAATGTTGCTGAGTAATTACTACTGCCAGACTATCAAGATTAATACTGCTAGTAGAATTAATACTGCTTGAAGAGTTAGTGCTGCTACTTGAATAGTTAGTACTGCTTGGAGAGTTAGTACTGCTAGTAGTTAGTACTGTTGAAGATTAATATTGCTGAAGATGGTTAATACTTCTGAAGATAATTAGTGCTGCTTCTAAAGATAAAGATGATTTAGAGATAAAGACAAGTTGGAGATAAGACTGAAGATAATTATGGTATTGATGCTGAAGATCAATTGTATTTTGATAATTATCGTGTATTCAGTTTTGTATATATAGTATAGAAGTATTTGATAGTAAAAGATATAATTTCATTCATAAGTTTTTGTTTTAGAGAGAATTAACCTCAAGACTAGTTTAGATCCTTTCTATAGAGAAGTATAGAACGTCTGTTGAGCCTGTTCAACAGATTGAGGTTTTGTGTGTAATCATCAAGTTGAATCAATATAAACTTGTGATTTGAGTTTGATATACTGTTTCATTGATTGTTAGTGTTAAAGTGTTTTTCCGCAACTTCTTTAGCATTGTTTCTAAGTGTGTGTGAATTAAATTCTTGTTTGAATTTCGATCCTGACGGTATTAGACCTTTTAAACTCAGAAAAACAACAATCACCATGGACAGTTCAAGTGATAGTGTTCTGGTCTCAAAGGTTCCAATGCTCAGATCTAATGAGTTTGACATGTGGAAGATTAGGATCAGGCAATACATCCTTCTCACAGATTACTCTATGTGGGATATCATTGAGAATGGCCCATCTAATGAAGGAAAGATTGGAGCAGATGGAAAAAGAATCCCACCAAAGACAGATGGAGAGAGGAAGATAAGGCAGACAGAGATGAAAGCCTTGAGCACACTGCTCTTGGCTATTCCTAATGAGTATCAACACCAATTCTGCAACTGCACTGATGCACAGATGCTTTGGAATGCTCTAGAGGAGAGATTCTCTGGTACCAAAAGTACCAAGAGAAATCAGAAGGCAATACTGAAGCAACAGTATGAAAACTTCATGTCAACTAAGAATGAGTCCATGACTCAAACTTTTGACAGGTTTAACAAGTTGATTGGTGAACTAGCTACTGTTAGAGTGCAGATTGATCAAGATGATGTAAACAGAAAGTTCTTAAGGTCCCTTGGAGATGAATGGACCATGTATACTGTCTCCTTCAGACAGGATGACAAGCTGGAGGACAAAGAACTAGACGATCTTTATAATGACTTAAAGGTGTTTGAGGCTGAAGTTGAAGCCAAGAAAATACCATCTGGATACACTCATAATGCTGCCCTTTTATCATCTTCTTCTTCTACTGTTTATGCTGCTAATACAGAATCAGTTAATACTGCTTATGTATCTAAGCAGGATGTATCTAATGACTCTGTGTTAGAAGCTTTTCTTGCTAGTTATGCTAATTCTGGTTTAATTAATGATGATCTTGAACAAATTAATGCAGATGACCTTGAGGAGATGGATATAAAGTGGCAGATGGCCATGCTAACTATGAGGGTTAAGAGATTCATAAAAAGGACTGGAAGGAACAACTTTTCTCAGAGGAGAGAAGATGGTGCTGGGTTTGACAAGTCAAAAGTGGAGTGCTACAAGTGTCACAAGATGGGACACTTTGCAAAAGAATGCAGAGAAGGAACTCCTCAACAATATGGCAGCAACCACCAGCAAGCACATTCCTCAAGCTTCCAAAATAACAGAAACTCCACTCAAGATCTTGTTTCTCAAGAAGGAATGGGATTTGATTGGAGTGATCAAGCAGAAGAAGCTGTTCAGAATCAAGCCCTGATGGCAGAAGTCTCAGAATCTTCAAGCACATATATTCCAACAGAGGTAAAAACTAAACTGTGCACTAAAGAGTGTCTTCAGACTGTTCAAAAGTACAGGGATCATAACCAAAGCATGTGTGATGACCTTAAAAGGTTAGAGAGAGATATAAGAGAGTATAAAGTGATTGTGGAAAAGTTTGAAGATCAAATCAAGGCTTACAAGGCCAATGAACTTCAGCATTACTATGACACAAATTACTGGAAGTGGGAGAAAGATCAATTAGAGATCCAAATAGAAAAATCTAAAGAGGAGTGTGAGAAGATAAAGAGTGAGTATGAGAAAGCTAAGCTTGACGTTGAGAAGTTTTCTTATGCTTCCAAAGCAATGGACTCTTTGCTTAAAGCTCAAGTTCATGATAAGATCAAGAGTGGTATAGGATACAATGCAACACCTCCACCTTATAACAATAATTATATCCCTCCCTCTTAAGATCTCTTAGAAAACCAAAATAAGAAGGACTTACCTACAAGAGCAACAGAAGTAGATCCTATAGATAGTGTGGTGGTTGAAGAAGAGAATGAGAAAAAGAATTCTGAGAATAAGAATGCAGAAGAGATTCCTGTAGAAAATCATATCCTTACCAATGAAGGGGAAGGTAAACCATTCATCAAGAGTGAAAAGGTGGATAGCTCAAAGAGTGAAAAGGTGGAAAGCTCAAAGAGAGAAAAGGGAAAGGTACAGGGAGTCCACTATATGCAGACCACAGTTGTGAATCCTTGTACATGTAAACAGCATCAGCCCCAAAAACATGATAAAACAAGGGGTAATCAAAGAAACTGGAATAATCACTGGGCACAAAAACAAGGGATTGATCTGAGTAAAATCAATAGACCAAAACCTTGTTTTATTTGTGGAAAGCTTAACCATATTGCCAAATACTGTTATTTGAATCCTATGAACCAGAGGATAAACTTTCAAAGACATATACAAAATCCTGTTGGTTATAGGAATCAAAGAAGGAATTATATGGCTGAAAATGCAAAAAGAGCACCTTTAAAAGCTCATGCTCAAAACAAGTTTGCAAAATCAAAGAAAAATACTCCAAATAAGCCAAGGAGTAACTTAAAGAAAAATAAAGCAAACAACTTTGTTCAGGTTTGGGTTCCAATAGTAAAGAAATCTGTTAGTATTGCTACTTCAAATAGTACTGCTGACAGAAATAATGCTGCTGCAAGCAATACTACTGCTAACAATGTTAGTACTGCTAATCCAATTAGTACTGCTAATGAAGTTAGTACTGCTAACAAAATTAGTACTGCTAATCCAATTTGTACTGCTAATGATGTTAGTACTGCTAACAAAGTTAGTACTACCAATCAAGTTAGTACTGCTTCCAGTAACAAACCCATTATTGTGACAAAGTATTCAAGCCATAAGATTCCCCAGTCTGAAAAGCTCATCAAAACTGATTGTGAATATGTTGATGAGAATGGGAAACCCAATACCACTTTGGCTTGGGTTCCTACTAAAAACTAACTGTTCCACTTTATGTGCAGGGCAACCAACAGCAAAAAGGGAAGAGCATTTGGCATATTGATAGTGGTTGGTCTAGGCACATGACAAGCAACAAGTCCTGCCTACAAAACTTCAAAAGAATTGATGGAGGACAGGTTGCATTTGGTGATAATCCATCTGGAGGAAAGATTAGTGGAAAAGTTATGAGAATAATGCATGAACAGGGACAAAATCAGTACAAGACAAAAGACAAGAGTTTGTGCTATTCCCAATCCCTACAGCAGATTCTACTGAACTCTGTGTTCAAGAGAAGAAAGATGCTTCAGATTCAAAGGATACTGAAACTACTCAGAATGAAGAGGAGAGAGGTGAAAAGGAGGATCAACTTTTGACTTCAGAACAGCTAGAACCTGAGATGCCTGCATTGGCAGAAGATGACAGTGATGATGAGAACTCCTCAGTGTTTGGTGGCAGCTCTCTTGAAAATAATGACTCTAATCTGGATGCAGACGTTAATGAAGAGGCTATTCATCAAACAAAAGTGCATAAAGATCATCCTCCTCAGTTGGTGATTGGTGACATCAATTCTCCAATCATCACAAGGAATCAGAGTAAGTTGGGAGGATTAAAAGACATACACTCAGGCTTACTATCTTGCTTTCTATCTCAGGTTGAGCCCAAAAAGGCACATGATGCAATGAAAGATCCAAGCTGGATAGAAGCAATGCAAGAGGAGCTGCTGCAGTTTGTATTGAAAAATGTATGGGATTTGGTAGAACTGCCTAAAGGACACAAAGCAATAGGGACAAAATGGATTTTCAGAAACAAGAAGGATGAGAGAGGGATAGTGATCAAGAACAAGGCTAGATTGGTAGCACAGGGGTACACTCAAGAAGAAGGAATTGATTATGAAGAGGTTTTTGCACCAGTGGCTAGGATTGAGGCAATTAGGCTGTTTTTAGCCTATGCTTCTTTCATGAAGTTCAAAGTCTACCAAATGGATGTGAAAAGTGCTTTTCTATATGGCAAAATTGAAGAAGAAGTATATGTTTGTCAACCCCCAGGGTTTGAAAATCCCAAGTACCCTGACAGAGTATACAAATTGAAGAAAGCACTGTATGGACTACATCAATCACCAAGAGCTTGGTATGACACATTGTCTACCTATCTCTTGGAAAATGGTTTTGAGAGAGGAATCATTGGCAAGACTCTGTTCATTCAAAGGAAGAAGAAGGACATCCTGTTAGTGCAAATCTATGTGGATGACATCATCTTTGGATCTACAAAAGATCAATTGTGCAGAGATTTTGAAGAGTTAATGCATAAGAGATTCAAGATGAGTTCTATGGGTGAACTTACTTTCTTCCTTGGGCTACAGGTTAAGCAGAAACAAGATGGAATCTTCATAAGCCAAACCAAGTATGTGCAGGACATTTTAACCAAGTTTGGGTTCTCAGATTCCAAGCCTGAAAGCACACCCATGGAGACACACAAACATATTACTGCAGATCTTGAGGGGGAGGATGTGGATGTTCATTATTACAGATCCATGATTGGCTCTCTCATGTATCTCACAACTTCTAGACCAGATATCATGTTCCCTGTTTGTGTATGTGCAAGATTTCAAGTTAGACCAAAGCAATCACATTTTCAAGCAGTCAAGAGGATATTCAGATATCTCAAAGGTTAACCCAGATTAGGACTGTGGTATCCTCATGACTCAACATTTGACCTACTTGCATATTCAGATAGTGATTTGGGTGGAGCTAACTTGGACAGAAAGTCTACAACTGGAGGATGTTAGTTTTTGGGTGCAAGACTCGTATCATGGCAGTGTAAGAAGCAAACCACAGTGTCCACTTTAACAACAGAAGCAGAATACATAGCTGCTGCAAGCTGCTGCTCACAAATGCTATGGATTCAGAATCAAATGATGGACTATGGTATGACATTTCTTCACACTCCTATTTTCATAGACAACAGCAGTGCTATTAGCATTGTTAATAATCCTGTCAAGCATTCAAAAACAAACCATATAGAAATAAGGTACCATTTTATCAGATACTGTAATGAGAAGAAGCTAATTCAGGTTCAGAAAGTACACACAAGTAACCAGTTTGCTGATCTATTTACAAAAGCTTTTCATGTGGGTAGATTCACATTCTTGGTCACAAGTGTGGGCATGATGAACAATGAATAAGTATATTCTCATTCCTCCTTAGTTACTTTCATTAAATTGGTGTTATTAACCCCTGTGTGCTTAAGTGTTTCAGATTGTTTGGATTGGATACTTGGTACTTCTCGTTCAGTTAATACGGCTCACTGCATTACTCATAATAATAGTTCAAAATGGTTAAGTATGGTTACTACTGCTAGGTGGTTTATACTGCCAGTGCAAAGTTACTACTGCTTGCCTTATTTATACTGCTAATCATTGTTACTACTGCTGGTACATGTTAATACTGCTAGTCTGTGTTAGTACTGTCAGTATGTGTTACTACTGCTGTTATGAGTTAATACTGCGAGTTCGTTAATACTGCTAAGTGCATAACTCTCGCTTCGACCAATCGCTCAAGAAGATGGCTGAACTGATGTTTGTCGATGAACACAATGAATTGGCAATGCTACTCAAACCAAAGCAAGCATAGGGATTTCATCAGATTGTGGATTTTCTAAGATCCTCACATATAGCCCACGCATTAACTGTCAATCCCACAATCTGTGTGGAACACCAAAGGCAGTTTTGGGCCAATGCTGCTATTCATACTGAAGATGGCAATCAGGTCATCCAAACAAGGGTGTGTGATAAACCTCTTACAATCACAGAAGGAGCTATTCG
Source organism: Arctium minus (assembly GCA_954870635.1). Classification (NCBI taxonomy): domain Eukaryota; kingdom Viridiplantae; phylum Streptophyta; class Magnoliopsida; order Asterales; family Asteraceae; genus Arctium; species Arctium minus. Next base: position 145,737,891 of record OX941080.1, read on the forward strand.
CATTCATCTACAACTAGATGATGCCTCAGGTATAACCTCTTTACCCAAGGAAGATCTCTTCCAAGCTCTTAGTAATATGGGGTATGAAGGTCCCACTGATGTCTTCAAAATTTTCAAGAACAGATTCTCACCACAGTGGAGATTCTTTGTTCATACCCTTCAGCACTGTATTTCAAGGAAAACAACTGGCTGGAGTGAGTTCATCAGTACCATTGCTTATGTTATGGTCTGCTTAGCAACCTCCAGGAAGTTCAATTTTTCACAAATGATCTTAAATTACTTACTGTCAAACCTGGATACCAAAACAAAATCTTTTTATATGTATCCCAGGTTTGTGCAAGCTTTACTGAATAAATAATTGACGGATTTACCTCATTTTAATGAGGTATATGTACCAAAGGTCCCGAAAGGGAAGGTATTTTCTAATATGAGGAGGCCTAGTAAGGACTTCTCAGGTATTGACACACCATTGTTCTCTACAATGATGGGTGTGTCTCCTTCCCATGGTGAGGCATCAGTGTCAAAGCCCTCATCTGACAACCAAACTAATGACCTACCCACACCACTCATTTCTATTAACATCCCTCAGTCCCATCTTCAAAAGCCAACATCACCCATCACTCACACTTATATAAGGAAAAAGGTAAAGAAGGTTCCTTCCCTTCTTGTACCTTCACCCCCACAGCCTTCACGCCCTCTAATGGAGCATTCTCCATTAGAGAATATCCAAAAAGAAACCACAGGGGTGTCTCCAGACCCCACGAAGGTGCTCAATAAGGAGAAGGAAGAGCATATGGGCTGTAAGGCTCACACTACTGACTTTGCACAAAGTGCAGGGCAGGACAGTGTGAACATATCTAAGACCTTCCCCATGGAAACTTTGGGTGAGCAATCATCCAAAGGTCCCAGGTGCCAAGAAACCAAGGGGGTAGAGGGTGCTTCTGCTAGGCAGAAGACCTCTACTACTAAAAGATCCAAGGATCCTTCAAGGGTGGTAAACACACCCAAAGGAGGTGAGGACAGATATAACTACCAGGAATTGATTGATACTATGGGAAACATTAATCTTGATGTCATGAAGCAAGGCTTAGATATAGAGGAGATGAAATTGGTAATTCTGTCTCAACAAGTGCAGATTACCAAATTGAAGAAGATGGTGTTGAAGTTGGTACAGAAAAAGAAAAGAAAGCAGTATGTCTTGAAGAAGAAGAGAGATGCTTTCAACAAGGGGGAGAAACAACATGAAGGGGAGAAACACAGTCCTATTGGTATGGAAGCTCAGTTTGAGGGGGAGCTGAATAAGGAAACAGAAAATTGCAAAGAAGCAGAAACTAAATCAGCAGCAGTAACTGAGAAAGAAGTAGAAACAGAACCAACAGCAGAAACATCATTGTCCAGAGAGGAAATGGAGATTGCAGAAACCTTGGTCAAAGCTAAGAATGACACTCCCAAAGCCACTCAAAAGGCTAAGGGAGTAATAATCAAAGAAGGAGGTTTAGAAAAGAAAGAAAAAGAGGTCAGCATGGAGGAAAATGATAAACTTTCTGGCATTAAAGTAAAGAGGTCAAAGAAGGAGGCAAAGGCTGGCATTAAAGTAAAGACAAATACAACCCTCAAAGACCTTCCTGGCTAATCAAGAAAGGAGGAAAATGATAAACTTTCTGAAAGGAGCTCTTGGAGTTCCTGAAGGAATGTTTACTAACATGGCCTATGGTAGGATAGAGGAGTTGTATACAAAGGAGATGTCAAATATGAAAGGGGACTCCACTCAAAGGGAAGAAGTTGAAAGGAGGATGAAAGAAAGGCATGATCTCAACATACAACAACCCTTCCCTGAAAGTGAAGAAGGCACTCCTATCAAGGAAAAGAAAGAAGAAAAGAAAGAAGAGACTTTGGCTCAGCAAATTGGAGTCATCAAAAGAAAGAAATCCATTGCCACCAAGCCACAGGCAAAAAGGGCAAGAATTGAAGAAGAAAGAGCAGAAACAGAAGCATAACCTAATGTTACACCTTCAGCAGAACCAGAGCAGACTCCAGAGCAGTCCAATCAGCAACCAAATGAGCAGTTTGACTCGTATATGACTGTGACAGATAAAGATCCTGTACAATCTGATCCAATTTCTGTCTAAGCCCTTGAGATTATCTTTTGGGACATCCTGGAATATCAAAGGAAGAAATATTTCAGGATTAAAAGGATGGGAGATCAGTATGAGGTTTACTCTACTTGGGGAAAAATCATCAGAAGCTGTTCCAGATCAGATTTAGAAGAAATGTTCAAAGTTGGAATGAGCCTGTATGAAATGTTTTTGACAGGAGAAGAAAGGAGCTTAATCAGATTAGCCTTGGAGTACTTATGCATGATGTTTGATACCAGCAAAGTTCAACATGTGATCAGAGATTTGCATCTGAAGAATAAATTCCAAAGAATAGAAAATTGGATGTTATTTGAAAGGTGTGGAGTCTATGTCATCACTGTAGACAGAGCCTATCATGAGTACTACCTGGTGGATAAGATCTATGATCACAACAAGGCTAAACTTCAAGCAATGTTGAATGCTAAGTTGACATGTTCAAAGGATTCAGAAATGGTCAGGATAGTAGTCAGAAGAATCATCAATCAAAGTCTGGGACTGGATCCAAATTTGGGCAACTGAACTGAAGTGTTGAAAGCATCATGAAGACCATATCATGAAGACTTTACTTCTCTTTCTAAAAAGTTAAGTTAGGGGGAGATTGTTGGGTCTGATTATGCTAAGTATAGTTTATGCTACTGATTAATGTTGCTGAGTAATTACTACTGCCAGACTATCAAGATTAATACTGCTAGTAGAATTAATACTGCTTGAAGAGTTAGTGTTGCTACTTGAATATTTAGTACTGCTTGGAGAGTTAGTACTGCTAGTAGTTAGTACTGCTGAAGATTAATACTGCTGAAGATGGTTAATACTTCTGAAGATAATTAGTGTTGCTTCTAAAGATAAAGATGATTTGGAGATAAAGACAAGCTGGAGATAAGACTGAAGATAATTATGGTATTGATGCTGAAGATCAATTGTATTTTGATAATTATCGTGTATTCAGTTTTGTATATATAGTATAGAAGTATTTGATAGTAAAAGATATAATTTCATTCATAAGTTTTTGTTTTAGAGAGAATTAACCTCAAGACTAGTTTAGATCCTTTCTATAGAGAAGTATAGAACGTCTGTTGAGCCTGTTCAACAGATTGAGGTTTTGTGTGTAATCATCAAGTTGAATCAATATAAACTTGTGATTTGAGTTTGATATACTGTTTCATTGATTGTTAGTGTTAAAGTGTTTTTCCGCAACTTCTTTAGCATTGTTTCTGAGTGTGTGTGAATTAAATTCTTGTTTGAATTTCGATCCTGACAATGGTTGGTGGTGATATTGGATTTATATTATATAGAGTAAATTACAAATTTGGTCCCTCTAGTTATGTCATATTTTGGATTAGGTCCCCAATCAAACTAATTACAATGATGATCATTGTGGTTTTAGTTTTGTTATGGATTAGGTCCCTATTTTTAACTTTGTTAGTCTTAACCTGTTAAGTATGCGTCTTTTAGTCTTTTTATCTATAACTTTAAAAATTATTTTTAAATACCCAATTATTAAATGACATTTTCCCTTTCATCTTTATTCCCTCCGAATACCAAACAATGTGTCCCCTTCCAATTCTATACCCCTTTCTCCTGCAGGTGACCGTGTGTTTATCTTCATAAATTAATCCAACAAACCTACCGTTTTAATTCAATACACAACAAAGTAAGTAAGACAACTCAACATATTCCATATCAGCAAGGTACATGTATAAGACCTCACATAGTTCCAATTCCATTTTAGGTCAAAACTCTAAAACATGTAAGTCTAACAATGATATTTACTAAATCCATAATATTACACAATCATGACCAAATAATGTCAATATTAATCCCATCAAAGCCCACATGATGAACAATAGCCAAATTTCCCAATAACCATAAAAGTAGCAGCTAGGTCAAACTTATCAGGTGATCAGATTTATACATGTAGATGAAGTAATGACAAGTACACACCCAAGACATGTATCTCATTTAAAAACGGTTAGAAGAAACTCAATATCTAGGTTTTATATATAAAACCCTAGAAAACTTGGAGAACTCAAGTATAGGTGAGGAGTAGGAGACTTCAAGTTGAAAGCTTGGAATCCTTGTTGAGAATCTCCAATAAATGATTAGGAAGTCTTAAATCTTTCCCCCAACCACCAATGAGTAAATGCTTGGCAATGAATGAGGAGTGAGGAGTGTGAAGTTGCTAAAAATCACTCTTACGGTTTCTCTCTTAAGAAAACTGATTTTGGTGAAGTTAAAAGAGTAGAAAATGAGAAAGAAAGCATTTTAACCAGTCAGATGGATCGGGCGATTGTGCCCGGCGATTGTGCCAAGGGCACTCTCACCAGCACTTTCACCGAAAGTGTACCGCAAGCCGACCCTCACATCATCCCCGTGATTGTGACTCGACGATTGTGACATGTGTCACTCTTGCCGGTCACACTCGCCGAAACTGTACCGAGGGTTCGGTCCCCCCGTGATTGTGACTCGACGATTATGACATATGTCACTCTCGCCGAATAGGTATCGGACTCTCTCAAAGTGTTCGATCCAAGGCGGTTCGAGTGTGACTCTCAGAGCTTAACCCCATGCAAATAATAATCAACATAAACGAAAGTTTAAAGCACTGAAACAATTTAAGAATTTCAATGAGGGGGACACAATACTTGAGAAATTTTACGGGCGTTACAATCCTCCCCACCTGTAACACCCGTATTTTTGGGTAAAATTTCTGATTTCAAAATTTTTGGGAGTGGTGTTTGACCTTACTATATTGTTATGTTACTTGGTTTGATTATTTGGATTTGATCATAAGTTCCTCGTTTGAGAATCGGGTCGTTTCGGGTCGAAATAGAGGTAAGGGAGCCTTGGGCGACTATGCCCGGCGACTATGCCACCAGGGCATAGTCGCGGGTCAATGTCGCGGGTGAGGAGTGGTTCTCTGGAAATCAAGCAGAGAAGGGGTGCTGGGCGGCGACAATGCCCAACGACTATAACCAGGGCATTGTCGCCAGGTCATAGTCGCCGGCGGGCATCTGGAGTATAAAAACTCCATTTACGAGACTTCATCAATTAGAACTGATTTTGGAGCAACTTGGGGCTTTCCTCTCCTGCGATTTTGGTAAGAATTTGGCCCTAAAATCCATCTCCTTCATTTATTGAACTCCCATTTGCTTTAATGGGGATTTAATGCACCTCTAGGGTTGATCTTTGTGAAGAATCTTGCTAGTTGCAAGCTACCAAGCTCTCACTTCTCTACTTACCATTCCTAGGGTTTGGTTTCTTGTCAGAAATCACTAAGGTGAGTGTATTATCAACTCTTCTACTTATATACATGTTAAATGATGTGTTACTAAGTTTATTCACCTTTGACTTCCTCTTGATTTGTTAATGCGAAGTTAACCTAAAATCCTATTTGGGGATATTGTCTCAAATGATGAGTATTAGAGGAAATGCTAGCTATTAACATGTATTATGAGTTGTATGTAGCCATTGGGTTATGTGTTGGTCATATTGGCAACTTGGAAAATAGACTAAAGACTCGGTTTGAGTTGATGTCATAAGTAGACTAAAGACTCAGTTTGAGTTGATGTCATAAATAGACTAAAGACTCAGTTTGGGTTGAGTGCCCAATTAGCTAAATATCTGGTTTGGATTGATGCTACAAGCTAGATGACTTGGGTGGAAATTATAAGTATGTTGACGATATTTTGCGGATATTTCATGTTTTAATGACAGGTGAAACAAATCAGTTGAGAACTATGAAAATACGGATGTTCTTGTGTTGTAATTCCATTTCGTTATTTATTTTACGATCATACATTCTCACTAGGACCTAGCCTAACACTTGTTTCTTTGTTAATCATGTATGACAGGGTGTCCTAGTGGCGGGAACCTTCGGGAATGAGTGGTTGATCGCATGATCGAGAGCGGCCCTTTTTGGGAGATCTAGAGACCGGTATATGTTTGACAGTTAAGGATTTTGGGAGAATAGCGACACCCGATCTTAATCTAATAGAATCATTTATATTAGTAGGTTGTCGTACTTATATTCTTCATTCTTAGTTTTGTAAAGGCTACAACTAAATTCCCCGTTCTCGGGATGATACTCTGGGATTGTTATGACAGGTTTTGTTTACCCCGGTTTACTCAGTTTATAGCCGTCATATTGCAAAAATTTTCGAATTTTAATTTCTCTAAAATTTAGGGTGTTACAAGTTGGTATCAGAGCTTTAGTTTAAGTGAACTAGGTCTGGAGGCGGAATACCTAGACTTAAGTTGCGATTTAAGCTATGACTGTGTGGGGACGGGTAGAACTCTTAAGATAGGATGGTTTTAGAGTCGACGAAAATTACACTAATTGAGAATTATGATAATGGTGATGAAAATTCTTACGTATCTCATATTCATAATTTCACTTAGCTAACGTTATTATGAAGATGTTTTACGTGATTATGCTTGTGTTCCATTGTTATGATGATTAATGAATGTATTAGTACGTTTCCTTGTCTGTAATTCGTGCAATTTATATCTTACCTAAATTCATGCGGGTGTGTGTGGCAAACAATGGTAAACACTCGAAATCGACCGGAGGGTCAAGAGGCATCGACATCTACTGTCGACCACCCTATAGGTACAACGACAGACTTGCCCCCACGGCTATAAAATGTTTTAGGTGGAGGACCCGAACAAGTTCCCCGACGCAACATAACCCCATCCGAACCGATAATGGAGGAAGTGACTCCAGAGTCAAGAATGATGGACAGAATGATGTAGTCCATGAATGCGGCAATGGCCCAAACAACAAGAGATGTTTTTAAAGTTGCTTAAGGACCGGGATGCTAGTAACCGTAGGCACGAAACGGTAGCGGAAAATATCTTGGTGGTAGGATCCGGGGGTACCGGACCCGAAATTCCCTCTAATGAGACACCAACCCCGGGAGTAAGGCAAGTGTCAAAGACCTGCACATTTAAGGCATTCCTTGGATGCCGACCCCCAGAATTCAAAGGCACAGGCGATCCGCTTGTATGTATGAATTGGGTTCGAGAGATGGAACAGGCGTTCAGGTCAAGCGAATGCAGGGAAGATCAGAAAGCAACGTTTGGATCGCAGATGTTGAGAGGGGCGACTCTCACGTGGTGGAATGTTTTCTCTTCCTCAGTAGAGGCAACGGTCTTGGCCAAACTAAGTTGGCCGACCTTTAAAAAGAAATTGATGGAAGAATTCTATAATGAACGGGCTATGGACAGAATATAAGAGGAGTTCCGAAATTTGAAGAAGGGAAACTTGTCGCTGAAGGATTACAACCGACACTTCATGGACAAGTTAGGATTGGTGGGACATCTAGTCTCGAGCGCAAAAGATAAGATCAAGGCCTACACCAAGGGCTTACCGTCCGAAATGAAGAACTTGGTACGGGTGTCTAAGGCCTCCACCTTACGGGAGGTAATTGAGGAAGCCTAGTTGGTAGAAGACTCCTACGGTCCGAGTAGAGTAGAAAAGAGTGGGCCGGTTTAAAAGAGAAGATGGGAGGGATACTCTACACCCTCAATGAGAACGAGACCTTTCAACAACAATTACCGTGGGAACAAAGTTGGACGTGAAGCTAGATGGTGCTCTAAATGCCGGAGCAAGCATTTTGTGTCGTGCACCTCAGGCGGGTCAAATTGTTTCAAGTGTGGAAAGTCGGGTCATGATCGTCGTGATTGACCGGTCAGAGGGATCACGTGCTTTGAATGCGAGGAACCAGGTCATATCCGGAGTGAGTGTCCAAAGTTGAAGACGGGGGGAAGCGGAGCCAAGAAGACGGATCCCCCTAGAGCATTGGGAAGAGTTTTTCAAATGACCTCTAAGGAGGCAAAGGCTTTAACGGACGTAGTGTCGGGTACGTTTCTCCTAAACTCTGTACCTGCGCGTATATTGTTTGATTCTGATACGAGCTTTTCGTTCGTGTCAAATTCTTTCTGTCAAAAGTTAACCATACTCACTAGTAGCTTAGAGGATGCTTTAGTGGTAGAGCTAGCGGATGGTGACCAAGTAGTAATTCGGGATGTTCTTAAGGGTTGCAAATTGGAGATCGAAGGAAAGGAATTTTCGGTTTGACCTAATGCCAATGGTCATCAGGGGGATTTGATGTCGTTATTGGGATGGATTGGTTAGCGGATAACCATGCCAAAATTCTTTGTGCGAAGAAACTGATTCGAATTCCAATCTCGAATGGCGAGTCGGTAACTGTGTACGGCGAAAGACGGAAGGGCGAGGTGGCAATCATTAGCATGGTGAAAGCACGGAAGTGCTTGGCGAAAGGATATTTGTCCTTTTTGGCGTATGCTATAGATGCCAAGCTCGAGAAGAAGAAGCTTGAAGATGTGGAGGTGGTAAAATAATTCCCCGACGTATTCCCGGACGACTTGGCTGGACTACCACCCGATCGTCAAGTGGAGTTCAAAATTGATCTAACACCGGGAGCGACCCCGATAGCTAGAGCCCCGTACTGTTTAACTCCATCAGAAATGAAAGAGATGATGGGACAACTTCAAGACCTTCTAGAGAAAGGATTCGTGAGACCGAGCTCGTCATCGTGGGGAGCACCGGTATTGTTCGTAAAGAAAAAGGATGGCACTATGCGGATGTGCATAGATTATAGGGAGTTGAATAAGGTAACTGTGAATAATAAGTACCCACTCCCTAGAATCGACGACATATTAGACCAACTTTAAGGAGTGGGATGTTTTTCAAAGATCGACCACCGTTCGGGCTATCATCAAGTGAAAGTCAAGGAGGATGACATTCCGAAGACCGCGTTTAGGACGCGTTATGGCCATTACGAGTTCTTGGTGATGTCCTTTGGTCTGACGAACGCCCCGACGGTGTTCATGGACTTGATGAACCGCGTGTGTCGGCCATTTCTTGACATGTCGGTTATAGTGTTTATGGACCATATTTTGGTTTACTCCAAGAATGAATCCGATCATGTGTAGCATCTCCGCGACGTGTTAGAGGTCTTGAGGAGGGAGAAGCTTTATGCAAAATTCTCCAAGTGTGAATTTTGGCTGAGAGAAGTGCAGTTTTAAGGGAACGTAGTCTCGAAGGACGGTGTGAAGGTAGACCTCGCGAAGATAGAGGCCATGATGAATTAGGAACCTCCTAAGAGTCCATCTGAGATAAGAAGATTTTTGGGATTAGCAGGCTATTACCGAAGGTTTATACAAGACTTCTCCAAGATTGCGTCAACATTAACGGCTTTAACCAAGAAGAGCGTGAAGTTTGTGTAGACCGAAGCTCAAGAGAAGGCGTTCTGGACGTTACAAAAGAAGCTTTGCGAAACTCCGATTTTGTCCTTGCCGGAAGGGTCGGAAGATTTCGTAGTATACAGCGACTCCTCGAAGATGGGTCTTGAGTGCGTGCTCATGCAGAGGGGAAAAGTTATTGCCTACGCGTCAAGGCAACTAAAAATGCACGAAAATAATTACCCCACCCATGACTTGGAATTGGCGGCGGTAGTGTTCGCATTGAAGCTTTGGCGACATTATCTCTATGGAACGAAGTGTACCTTGTACACGAACCACAAGAGTTTGAAGTATATCTTCGATCAAAAGGAGCTAAATATGAGGCAAATGAGGTGGTTAGAGCTGCCAAAGGACTACGATTACGAATTGCTATATCACCCGGGTAAAGCAAATGTGGTGGCCGATGCATTAGGCCGGAAGGAATATAGTGGAAAGCTCTGGGCCAAACTTACAACGATTGAGTTAGTGTCAAGTCTTATGGAGAAAATCAGAGTGTCACAAGACAAGGCCTTGTTGGAGTAAAATTTCAAGGATGAAGTGATGACCAAGCAACGGTTACTTTTGACCGAGGATAGCCGGGGGGATCAAATGTTTCAATGGGCGCGTTTGGGTGTCGAAGATTGGAGGAAATCGAGAACTACTTTTGGAAGACGCGCATAAATCCAAATATTCAATCCACCCAGGAAGCACAAAAATTTATAGAGACTTAAAACTACATTACTGGTGGCCGGTTATGAAGTTGGAGGTGGCACACTATGTGGATCGGTGCGTAACTTGTTCGCAAGTGAAAGTCGAGCACCAACGGCCTTAATCGTTAGAAATACCTGAATGGAAGTAGGACAAGATTACCATGGATTTTGTGACCAAGCTACCTAAGACTTTGAAGGGAAACGACACGATTTGGGTGATTATCGACCGCTTGATGAAGAGTGCTCATTTCCTAGCAATGCGGGAAACCTTGCCAATGGATAAGTTGGCAAAGCTGTATATAGATGAGGTGGTCTCCAGACGTGGTATACCTTTGTCTATAATCTCCGATCGTGACAGTCGGTTTACATCAAGATTTTGGGGAGCTTTACATCAAGAGTTGGGTACTCGGGTGAACCTAAGTACGACGTACCACCCACAAACCGACGGACAAAGTGAAAGGATTATTCAGACTTTGGAAGACATGCTTAGATCGTGTGTGATTGACTTTGGCGGTAGTTGGGACACCCACCTACCTTTGGTGGAGTTTGCTTATAACAATAGTTATCACTCTAGTGTCCAGATGGCACCATTTGAAGCCTTGTACGGGAGGAAATGTAGAACTCCCGTATGTTGGTTAGAGGCAGGTGAGAAGCAATTTTTCGGACCGGAGATTGTGCAGGAGACGACCGACAAAGTCAAAGCCATCCGAGAGTGTCCGAAGGCGGCGCAAGATCGTTAGAAAAGTTATGCCGATAAGAAGAGACGGTCGGTGGAGTTCCAAGTGGGGGACTGAGTGATGTTGAAAGTGTCCCCTTGGAAGGGTTTGATACGGTTTGGAAAACGAGGGAAACTAAGTCCCCGTTTCCTTAGACCGTTTACTATCTTCGAGCGTATTGGGCTTCAAACTTATAAGTTAGACTTACCGCCGGAAATGGACGGAATACACCCCACATTCCATGTGTGTTACTTGCGAAAGTGCTTGGCGGAAGAAGAGAGCGTCATACCATTATCTGAAATTCGTGTGGAGGACAACCGTTGTGTTGAGGAGCCTGATGCCATTCTAGAGAAAGAGACCAAGAGACTCCGAAATAAAGAAGTCATCTTGGTGAAGGTTCAATGGAAACACCATCGCGGTGCGAATGTGACTTGGGAAGCGGAAGAGGACATGAAGCGTCGATATCTTCACTTGTTCGTATAATTAGGATTTCGGAGACGAAATCGCTTCCAAGTTGGGGAGGATTGTAACACCCATAGTTTCGGGTAAATTTTCTTAATTCAAAATTTTTAGGAGTGATGTTTAACGTTACTATATTGTCATGTTACTTGGTTTGATTATTTGGATTTGATCATACGTTCCTCGTTTGAGAATTGGGTCGTTTCGGGTCGAAATAGAGGTAAGGGAGCCTTAGGCGACTATGTCGCAGGTCAATGTCGCAGGTGAGGAGTGGTTCTCTGGAAATCGGGCAGAGAAGGGGTGCTGGGCGGCGACAATGCCCAGCGACTATGACCAGGGCATTGTCTCCAGGTCATAGTCGTCGACGGGCATCTGGAGTGTAAAAACTCCATTTATGAGACTTCATCAATTAGAACTGATTTTGGAGCAACATGGGGATTTCCTCTCCTGCGATTTTGGTTAGACTTTTACCCTAAAATCCATCTCCTTAATTTATTGAACTCCCATTTGCATTAATGGGGATTTAATGCACCTCCAGGGTTGATCTTTGTGAAGAATCTTGTTAGTGGTAAGCTACCAAGCTCTCACTTCTCTACTTCCCATTCCTAGGGTTTGATTTCTTGTAAGAAATCACTAAGGTTAGTGTATTATCGACTCTTCTACTTATATACATGTTAAATGATGTGTTAGTAAGTTTATTCACCTTTGAATTCCTCTTGATTTGTTAATGCGAAATTAACCTAAAATCCCATTTGGGGATATTGTCTCAAATGATGAGTATTAGACAAAATGCTAGATATTAACATGTATTAAGAGTTGTATGTAGCTATTGGGTTATGTGTTGGTCATATTGGCAACTTGGCAAATAGACTAAAGACTCGGTTTGAGTTGATGTCATAAGTAGACTAAAGACTCGATTTGAGTTGATGTCATAAGTAGACTAAAGACTCTGTTTGAGTTGATGTCATAAGTAGGCTAAAGACTCGGTTCGAGTTGATGTCACAAGTAGACTAAAGACTCTGTTTGAGTTGATGTCATAAGTAGGCTAAAGACTCGGTTTGAGTTTTGGTCCCAAAGAGGCTAAAGACCCGGTTTGGGTTAAGTGTCCAATCAGCTAAAGATCTGGTTTAGATTGATGCTATCAAGCTAGATGGCTTGGGTGGGAATTATAAGTATGTTGACGATATTTTGCGGATATTTCATGTTTTAATGACAGGTGATACAAATCAGTTGAGAACTATGAAAATACGGACGTTCTTGTGTTGTAATTTCATTTCGTTATTTATTTTACGATCATACATTCTCACTAGGCCCTAGCCTAACACTTGTTTCTTTAGTTGTCATGTATGACAGGGTGTCCTAATGGCGGGAACCTTCGGGAATGAGTGGTTGATCGCATGATCGAGAGCGGTCCTTTTTGGGAGATCTAGAGACCGATATATGTTTGACAGTTAAAGATTTGGGGAGAATAGCGACACCTGATCTTAATCTAATAGAATCATTTAGATTAGTAGGTTGTCTTACTTATATTCTTCATTCTTGATTTTGTAAAGGCTACAACTAAATTCCCCATTCTCGGGATGATACTCTAGGATTGTTATGACAGGTTTTGTTTACCCCGGCTTACTCAGTTTATAGCCGTCATATTATGAAATTTTTAAATTTTTATTTCTCTAAAATTTAGGGTGTTACACCACCTTAGATGAGATCTCGTCCCCGATATCTCACATTTAATCAAACAAGTGTGGGTATCTCTTCTTCATATCTTCCTCGGATTCCCACGTTACGTTGGCACCCCGATGGTGCCTCCATTGAACTTTTACCATTGTTACTTCCTTATGTCGTAATTGTTTCATTTTTGACTCCAAAATCGCATCCATCTCCTCAACGCACCGGTTGTCGTTGTCCACCCGAATCTCTGTTAAAGGGGATTTCGGTTGATTGGTTGGTTGTCGAGGTTAGGAAGAACAGTTGACGAGGGTAGGAAGAACGGTAAGGGACTCCGGCAGGCGACTCCGGTCTACCGGAATAAGATCCTGAGCTTCGATGCCCTGAATTCTTAAGTGGTAGAATTTAGGTGAAAAATACACATTTGATCTTGTATTTGCGAGATTATGATGACTAATACCGTGAGCATCGGAGTGCCACGCCCCGGGAAATGCTTCATCGGCCTGAGTTCCCATCCAGACGGCAAGCATGATCTTATCTCTATCTTTTATCCCCCTTCTGTCCTCCAATCTGTACCATTGAGGAGCTTACGGACCATCCGGCGGCACACGAATTGGGACGTCGACGATGTCGTCAAATCCGATCTTTCCGACGAAATCGTCTTTGGTTACCAAATCCTTATCTTTGACCACCACTTCGAGCATGGTGGACTGCAATAGGTCTTTCGAGAATTCAAAAAGCTTAGGGGTGAGTTTCAATTTGAGTTTCTGAAACGTATTTGGAGTTTCTGGAACCAAATATCATGGGTAACTCAACATATGTGATGCATTGATCAGAATTCAAGCTGATGTAGTTTAACTACCACAGGTCGTGTAAGAAAATCAGTTCCCCATAATGCCTTTGATGGCTTTTCTGGATGAGCATGAGAAAATGTCCTAGCTAAGAGTGGAATGGTTTTGAAGCTAAGAAAATGAACAGTGGATCATTGTTATGGAAGTTGGTCAAGAAAAGTGGGTTTGTGTGTGTATATAGTATATGCATTCCTTTTGTTTTCATCTATTTAATTTTCTCAAAAGGGTGGTATAGAAAAAGATCGACGTTGGTTTCTTTTCTTTTTTCGGCGGCATGGCCAGAAAGAATGGAGGATGGTCGGCGGTTTTCTGTGCGTGTGGGGAGGGACGTTGTAGCTTTTTTTAATATATCTATAAATTATAATGATATATAAAATGTGTTTTAATTGATATTTTAAACATTAAATAAAAATGAAAAAGACCATATTACCCCAGATTTAACAGCCCTTAGGTTAACACCGTTAGAGTGAGGGACCCAATCCGTAACAAACTTGAAACCACAATGATGATATTTGTAATTAATTCGTTTCGGGGACCCAATCCAAGTTTTCATGAAACCACAGGACCAAATCTGTAATTTACTCTATTATATAATATATTTTAAACTTTAATAGGAAACTAAAAAAAATGAAAAATGACCATAATACCTCTTATTTAATTGGAGTTAACATAAATAATTAACGGTCATTAGTGGGAGGGACTAAAACCAAAGTGAAATGACAAACGTGAGGGACCAAATCCAAGTTTCAATAGTTTAGGGACGATATCCATTAAAATTGACAAATGTTAAGGACTAGAAGTGACGTTTACTTTTTTTTTATTATTTTATATATTATTTTTATTTAAACAACATAAATACATTAACAATTATTTTTTATTATTTTTTATCTCGTTGACCATATACTTCACATATTTCTAGCGATTCACATGGCATTATTAAATGATACAAATATTTGAAAGAGGTAGTTAGTATATGAAATGAGGGGGTATACCTTGAAAATTAAAAAAAGTTGGTTGACTAAAAATGTGACACTTGTCATTTAGATTAAATGACAATTTTGAAGTCATGTGATAAAAATATTTATTTAAAAAATAACAGCTTTCATTTTTTATTTCATTAAATATAAAATGTTCATTATAATCGAATCAATACAATCATGAATATAAATATAAATATAATAAATATTAATATGAAAGAAATGTTTGCTAGAAAGTATTGACATGATACAATGAGAATTTTGTATATTCTCAAATAAAGAATTGTAGTTATATTTGTTTATCCACATTGATGAATATATGAAAGGGGGAGTGATGTCTTGATATATTAGAAGGGTATTGACAAATGTACGACGAGAATTTAGTATTCTCACGTTTTGGTTGATGTAGCATCATAACATTTTTACATTTTATTTGACATGTGTTTTGATTATCGTGCAACACACGATGTTGAAGACTAGTTATAAATATAAAAGCAAACCAAATCAAACAAACAAAACAAACCCAGTACATCTCCCTTGAAGATAGGATTTGAAAAGGTAAGATGTACACAAATCTTAGTACATCTTATTTAGGTTGGGTTGTTCAAATGATTTCAATCCAACCTATGAGCACCCCTAAATCTTACCACTCATGCAGAAAAATAATAAAGATTCTTAATTTATTATTTGATCCATATATGTGCAATAAAAACAACATTATAACATCAAGATGAGGAGGCTCCTGCACCAAATCATGTTTCCTAATAATAATTACACACATCAAATATGAGCTACAGTTTGTGATGAAATAAAATTTTGTATAAAGTGGGGTTGCTGTGTTTTTGGATGCATATGGTATGGAGGAAAACCAATAACACATCCATTTGTACAGAAGTCTTCACTGTTGCATTCACTACTAGTATTTTACAAGTACTTTGCAAACTATTCTAAAACTTTTACAAAAAAAATCAATACATACCATTCCAGTTTTGTATTCTTTTAGACCATATCTCTAACGAACATTAAATGTCAAATTTGACACTAAATCATTTCAATGAACACATAAAATTTTACACCAAATATGGTGTAACGAATATTAACACACCAAATTTTGTGTACAACTATTCATTTACACCAATAGAAAAAGATAAAAATGAATATACCTTGACCTTGAGTCTTATATTTTGGTGTAAGATTTGATGTTACCCGTTGAAGTAGATTATTGTTTGCACATAATTTTAAACCAGTTTGTATGATTTGGTATAAAGATTTGATGTTAATTAAACATTGGAAATGCCCTTAAAACATTCACAATACTATAGCTCTTGCATGAAAGAGATTTTTTTTTCCTCCAAAAAAGTGGGACTCGCAAATTTAGGTGATCAAAAAAGAGAGAGATATTCTGAGGTTGGTCAAAAAAAAACTTTTCAAAATGTGAGGTAGCCAAAAAGCTCTCAAAAAATCTTCATTGTAAATGCTCTTAGTCACATATCTATTACACTACCTTATAATGCATTTATATCAAAACTCTTAAATACAAGTATTAAAGCAAGATGTACAATCCTTTTAAGCATGAATTTTGAAAAACTATGAAATATAAGTGTAAATGCAAGATGTACAACACTTTAAACACAATACTCTTTGCTCACACACACACACCCACCAAATTAGAAGATTCAGAATTTGCTTTCATCTCTAAAGACTTTTCCTCACCCCTTTTCAAGCTCTAACCACCAAATTGGAATTGTCAAAGGGTTCCTTTTGAAAGACAAATTTTTTTACAACATAGCAGTGGTTTTTTCACAACATGGCAGTAACTTTGGTAACTTCAGAGGATCCTTTTGATAAACAAGCTTTTCTTCATGCCCATTTTTATGTATACCACAAGTGTGGCTCTAAATAATCTGTTGCATATAATTCATTGTAAGAGGTTTTGTTTTCTCCATTCTTCATGCCCATTTGCAGCACATTTTATGATATACGTAAAACTAATGGGTTCTTATACTGCATCAAAGAATTTTTTTTTGAAAGTTTTCCGATCGAGTTCAACAAGTGGGTCTACGAGTACGTTGTTTTTGATCAATTTTATTGCTCCTAACCTGTTCCTCTGTTGATTTAGAGATCATATCAAGTTTCAGGTTCGAATTTCGTTGAGAAACGAGTGAGATATCGTTGTTTGAAAGTTCGCCGGAGATTTACCGGACTTTCACCAGAAAAACGGGTTTCGCCGGCGTTTGATTTTAACGATTGCTTTCAATGTATTAGTCTCAGAATATCGTTAATTTTTTGTTTCTCATCGTTTTTCAGGTATTTTCAGCCCTTCAAAGACCGAAAAACACTCACCAGAAAATCATATTCGTCGGAGCTTAAACACGTCGAGATACAGATCATATAGCGTTTCATGATCGAACATTTATCCTTGGGATCCATTTATAATTAAACAAGGATCATTTTTCAAGAAATTTCGTGAATTTTGGTTGAATAACGAAGAAGATATCGAGGTTCAAAGTATGCAGATAGTTGGTAGGGATGATGAACAGTGATTTAACGGAGCATCGTTAAGTCTGTTAAAATCTTGACATTTTGGTCCCTTCTCCGTTAGTCCGTTAGATATTCTTACATTTCAGTCCAAATGTCAGTTAATTGTCGTTAGTCTCGTTAATTAGTTTTAGAAATTTTCAGTTTTAGTCCCTAAAGTTAATCTTTGTTACTTTTGTTAGGTTTTCTTACATTTTTAGTCCAAATCCGTTAAATCTGTTAGTTTTGTTAAGTAGTTATAATTTTTGGCAGATTTAATCCCTGTAGTTTTAGTTTTAAGGTTTGACAGATTTGGTCCCTCAAGTTACAACTTTCAGAAACTGTCACTTTCAGACCCTGTAGTTTTTTTAACTTTTAGATTTTTACAGTTTTAGTCCCTATAGTTGATAGTTTTATATTTTGTCATTTTTAGTCCTTATAGTTTGTAAGTTTTGTGTTTTTACATTTTTAGTCCCTAGACTTTATATTTTGTGTTTTTGTCGTTTTAGTTCTCGTTTTTTTGTATTAGTTTCATATTTTGTCTGTTTTAGTCCCTATTTTCGTATTTTCTTTCATTCTTAGTCGATTTTTGTCATTTTTAGTCATTTTTTTGTTGATTTTTCATTTTTGTTGTGTTTAGTCCCTGTTTTTCATTTCCTTTTCATTTTTAGTCCGTTTTGTGTCGTTTTTGGCTGTTTTTATCTGATTCTGAGCGTAACTGATATATTTTTCATATTTTTGCAGGTTTGGAGATTAAAGTCAAACTTTTTTTGCACTGACTTTTTAAAAATAATTTTTGGAAGACAAATTTATAATTTGTTTCTTAGATTTTAATTTTCTGAAAATAGATTTTAATTGTTGTATTCATATTTCTTAAAAGTGTGCACAAAATTGTACTTCTAATCGAAGTTTTTCTTTTGACGATCACATCTTTTACAGATTTCATGATGTCGTATATTGACGAAAAGGGAAATATTGTTCTCACAAAAAGAGATTGTGCAATTGCGTACATGCCAGAAATACCTGCACTGGAAGTTGAAAATGAAAAATTAAAGATTCAGAATTTTTCTCTTCTTGATGAGATTAAGAAATTGAAAGAAAATTCTTTTGTTTTAAAGAATAATTTTGAATGTTCAAAATGTACTTCTGATTCTAAGATAAATTTTGCAGAATTAATTGAAGCAAAAGAGAAAGCGATTTCCAATCTTCAAATCAAACTGAAAAAATCTGAAGAGGAATCCAGAATTTTGAAAGCCAATAGTACAAACAATACTTGGTCAAAGAAATAATTAATGCAAAAAAAGCTTGATGATCTCAGAAGAAGAGCAAATATTGCTGGAGAAGCATGTGATGAACTGAAAAAGATAAACTCACAAATCTTTTCTGAACGAAACCAGTTAAGAGATAAAGTGTTTAGTCTTGAGGTTGAGAAGCAAAAGACGGTGACATTCTTGGGTTTCCCTATGGCGTCTAAATGGTTTCAATCAATAACTTTTATCTGAAAATGTGCAGTACGTACTTTTATATATAAAATAGTTTTATTCAATAAAAATATAATATATTCTAATGACTCATCTTTTCTTGAAGTACTTTTAAATATAAAATATTTTAATAATCACTTTTCAAAATTATGTAAGGTTTCAAATTCAATTTTTCTTCAAAAAAAAAAAGTAAATTCAATTAAAACTTATGCATTAAATTTACATTAAAATTTAATAAATGTTACAATTACATAAATATAAATAATATCATAATAAACTAGATATTGTGTTCTATAAATTTTTTGATAAATAAAGTGACAATTGCTTATAACAGTCATTTTTAATCAATGAACACTTAATGTAACATAATGTGTAAACAAGATTTTTAATTAATCATTTATTTGAATCAGACCTGTTATTCCAGTCAGACCTCTTATTTCAGTCAGTGCTTACCCAAAAGTTTTGGTAAACAACCCCTTAGCTTAAAATAATTAAAAAAACAGATAGATTCTTAACATAGATCTGATGGAGATCAGAGTTTGATAAAGTTTATCCGACCATGATTAATCTTAAACACGGACCATTACTCAAAATATCTCCACAAAAATCATGCAGAATCAAAGGGAAATAACTGATAAGTAATTGAAATAATTGCATATATCTTGGAAAGAATAAAGCTCAATCATCTTGGATAGAATCAATCTCAATCAATCATATTAATCTCATTCCTTAATTCATTCTTTGTAATTACTTATTTCCTTTCTTGTAAATTGCCTTGTAACTATTTATAGTGTTTTTCTCAATAAACTCAATACACAATTTTCACACCTAATCATATGGTATCAGAGCTTCTGATCCTCCCCTCTCATCACTAATCCTTTGTCTTCTACATCATCTCCATGGACTCCCATCTCACTATTCCAAACACTAGCGATCCAACCAAACCGCTTGTTGTCGTAAATGTCCATTCCGTTCAAAAACTGACTCCTACAACCTACCTCACGTGGAAATCACAGATCGAAGCTCTTCTGATAGGGTATGATCTTTTTCACTTTGTCAATGGATCACACCCACCACCCTCAAAAACAGTTACCAAGGTTGATAAAACCGAGCCAAATCCAGCCTATACATCTTGGTTTCGTCAAGATAAGCTTCTGTTCGGTGCACTTGTTGGCACCCTATCGCCTACCCTTGGTCCTCTTGTCACTCGGGCCACAACAACCAAGGAGGCATAGGACATCCTAGCCAACACATACGCCAACTCAGACCGTGGTCATGTCAAGCAACTAAAAGCACAACTCCGTAACATCGTCAAATGATCGCTCTCTATTGAGGAATTCATGCACAAGATCAAACGAACCGTCGATGAATTAGCACTCTTGGGCACTCACATATCTCAAGAAGATGTCACCGATCGTGTCCTAGACGGGCTCGATATCGATGCAGTCCATGCACGTGACTCTCCGATCTCATTCGAAGAACTTAACGAAAAGCTCATAAACAAGGAGCTTATGCTTGCGGCTCGAACAAAAACTATTGAATTTCCAGCCACGACAAATCCTACAAATACCCGATGGAACAATAATCGTAACCCATCCTTTCTCGCCCCCAACAAACAATCTCTTAATCAACCACCAAAACACTTCAAACCATTTGAAGGGAAGTGCCAATGGTGCAATGAGAAAGGTCATGTTCTTGCTTATTGTCCATTATTTAAGCAACTCCATCCTAGCATTCACCTTCCACCTCGTGGCAACCGTACCCGACCCCAAGCTCATGCGACTAATACCCATAATGTTGCTTCCTCTCAAGATACACCGGGATGACTTCTAGACAGTGGAGCAAGTCACCATGTCACCACCGACATCGCCAACCTCTCGCTTCACTCACCTTACGATGGGACGGATGAAATTGTAATTGGCAATGGATCTGCACTACCGATCTTACACACCGATTCATCTCTTCTCCACTCCTCCTCTCACTCATTTAAATTATCTAATATTCTTTGTGTTCCTTCCATGCACAAAAAAATCGTCTCAGTTCGTCAATTCTGTCATGATAATAATGTTAATATTGAATTCTCACCCTATTCTTTCACTGTCAAGGCACCTAGCACTGGGATGATTCTATTCCAAGGTGCAGCCAAAGATGGAGTTTATGAGTGGCCAAAGTCTTCTTCCTTCCCACCTAAAGTCTACAACACCACCAAGAATGTTGATTGGCACCATCGTCTTGGCCACCCTTCATCATCAGTTTTAAAACAATTATTATCTATTTTAGTCGTTTCTTATATTCCGGTCTCGCATTGTAATGCTTGCTTAGTTAATAAAAGTCACAAACTCCCATTTGGTTTATCTACTCTTATCACATCTTCTCCATTTGAAGTTATTTTTAGTGATGTTTGGTGTTCCCCCATTCATTCTTTTGATAACTTCAAGTATTATATGATTTTTGTAGACCATTACACAAAATATGGATGGCTTTATCCAATGAAAAACAAATCTGATACTGCCATCATCTTTCCCAAATTCAAGGCTTTGGTGGAAAACTACTTCAATACAAAAATCAAAACCCTCTACTCTGATAACGTTGGTGAATATACAAAACTTGCTCCTTATCTTTCCCATCATGGGATCACTCACCTCACTTCACCACCACACACACCTGAACACAACGGGTATGCGGAGCGTCGTCATCGACACATAGTCGAGACGAGTTTAGCCCTCCTCACACACGTATCCATGTCGTTAGAGTATTGGTCTTATGTTACTTTTACATCTGCTTACCTTATCAATCGCATGCCAACCTCAACCCTCAACAACCAATCTCCGTATCAAAAACTATTTGGAACAACTCCAAAATACACAAACCTTCACAATTTCGGTTGTCTCTGTTATCCATGGCTAAGACCATACACTCCACACAAACTTGCCGCGAAATCAATCGCTTGTGTCTTTCTTGGCTACTCACCTAGTCAACATGCTTTTCTATGTCTTGATCCAACCACCCATCGTCTCTATTCATCCCGACACGTAAGGTTTGTAGAGGACACTTACCCGTTTTCCGAATCCAATTCTACTAAACCCATGACGAATGAAACTCTCGAGGAATGGTGCCCCTTTGCGGTCGCTACCATACCCACCACCCACCTACAACCACCATTATCGCCTCCCACACCATCCTCACCTATTTCACCAACTCCCGAAACCACCACACCACCAACAACCCCAATGTCCGAACCTCTCACCCAGTCTCACCAACCAACATCACCTACACCAATAAACCACAGGGACGATGTATATACATATATATATCGTGTATATGATAGAGTAATTTACAGAGTTGGTCCTGTGGTTTAAATAAAAAAATGAGTAAATTACATAATTGGTCCTTGTGATTTTAATAGAAAATAAAAAATAAATTAAATGACTAAAATACCTAGGGCTGGCAATGGGTAATAGGAATGGCAACGGTCCGGGTTCGGGCCGGGGATTGGTATCCCCATCCCCGAAACCGATAAGAAAAATGTTCCTCGAAACCGTCCCGATCCCCATCAGGGATCTTATCGAGGATCCCCATCGGGTCCCCGCGGTTTCCCCAATCCCCATCGGGGAACCCGTTAAGGCTAAAAAATCACCGTTACCCGTTGGTAATACCCGAAACCCGAAACCGAAACCCAACAATGGCAGTAAGCAATGTGACATCTTCATGATCCACATTCAAAGTCACCAACAAACAGTCCTAAAAAACATTCAAAAAAACAGTCCTAAACAAACAGTCCTAAAAAAACAATGGCTGTCAAATATTTCTATCTATATTTATATATGTCAAGTTAATTTCAAGATACATGGTTTTTCATATATAGTCCTAAAAAAACATCTTTGAACAGCATGATTCAAGGCGTATATTTATAAACAGAAACTTTCTCAGCATTTTACAACCAAAGATTATATATATATATATATATATATATATATATATATATATATATATATATATATATATATTACCTCAAGATATCGAGAGGGACTGAGGGAGACTGGAGTTGTCGAGAGTTGGAGTCTGGAGTTCGAAAGGTCGAGAGGGAGTCTGGAGATGGAACTTGGAAGTCGATGGGGAGAGTGAACTGTGAAGTCGATGGAAGTCTGGAGAAGGAAGTCGATGGGGAGAGTGAACGTGGATGGGGACCGGAGAGTGGAGACTTGAGCGACGAATCGTCGATGGGATTGGGGAGCGACCAAGGCGTGGGCGGTGGATTGGTGGTGGAAGGGAGACGACCGTCTGTGGTCTGTCGATAGATTAGGAAATTGCATAGATTAGGATTTTAGGGATTTGGGTTTGGGCTGAAAATGGTATGAGGATTAAGGTGGGTCGTGGGCTTTTATATGATATATATAATTATTATATACATATATATTATATTTCAGGCCGGGCCGGGGTGGTGAGTACCGTCCCCGTCCCCGTTAATATCCCCGATAGTATCCCCGATCCCCGCCCCGTCCCCGATAAGAAGTCCCTGAACCCGACCCGAAATGTTTGGTTTTCGGTTTTCACCGTCGGGTTCGGTTTTTTTTGCCATCCCTAATGGGTAAGGGTAAGCCCGTTATCCGTTATGTTTCGACCCGTTGGATAAGAGTATGGATAAAGAAAAAGTTTATCCATTTATCAACTTATCCATTACCCGTTTACCAGAAATTTTAGTGGGTAGGATATGGATAAACAGTTTTTCGTTATCCATTACCCGTTACCCGCTACGATATAATATATATATATATATATATATATATATGTATAATTATATCAAATTAAATATTAATGTATATATACATAATTATATTAAGTTAATTATTAATATTTTTTAATAATGTTGTCGTATATTAACGTGTACTTTAATTTATTTTTATATTTATCGAGTAAAAGATTTCATGCTAATTAAATGAGAAACAAGACGGATTTAGAAAAATAAATACAACGAAAAGTGTTAGTCTTACACTTTTTAAATTGTTTTAAAAATATATACTATGATTATATTTAGAGTAATTAAATGTTTACTACAACAAATTAGATCTAAAATAATAACTATATTTATGAATTTATGTTTTACTTATATGTTTGAGGTTTAACAATATCAATTGTAGTTAAAAATGAAATTTTGTTTTACCATTTATCCATTACCCGTTTCGTTACCCGTTATTTTAAATGGATTGGATAACGGATTAACCCTTACCCTACCTGTTGCCAGCCCTAAAAATACCCTCTAAACTAATTGAGTTAACATAAAATTTTAACGGAGTTAGAAGTTAGGGACTCAACACTTTATAAAATGTAAACTATGAGGTTGCAAGCCATAAATATTTCATTTTAGGGACCCAAACTGTTAAAACCACCAAACCCCATGGACCAAATATGTAATTTACTCTTATTTTAATTAATAATTTTACCATGTGGTAAGCCGGGTAACTGAGTTACTGAGACCCTTAAATATATGTAAAGTTTGGTTTAGACCTCAAAATGGTAATTTTGAAAGTTATTTTTTCAAAATAGGAATCATGTAAAAATTGGTTCCATTTTGATATAATTTTTTCTTATTATATTTATAAAAAATTCATAATTAAACTAGAATAAATTACATTTTTATTTTAAATTTAAATTATAGTAAATCTTTAAATTAAATAAATTAAACTGAAAACTTGAAGATTATAATATTTAGTTTGAAACTCATATATATATATATATATATAAAATAATAATTAATTAATCTTTAACTTTATTTAGATCATAAAATAAATTCCAATTCCTTGGATTTCATTCTATTGATGTAAGGGGTATGGGATAATGGGAATCTAAAGTCACAGATATACGGGCACTTGAATATCAAAACAAACAAATAAAAGGAAGTGACCGCCCATGGTTTTGGAGGGTACGTGTGAGTGTGACCCCCCCCCCCCCCCCCCCCCCCCCCCCCTAAATTAAAACATTAAAAGCCTCCATAATATTTTAAATTTAATTTACACTATTTGAGATAATAAAAAAATATTATATTTGACAAACTTAATTAGAAAATAACTTTTTTAATTCAAATCTCAGGCTTTATCAAAATTAAATAATCAACACGTGGCTAGAAAATATTATTTTAGAAATATTTCGGTGTTGGAGAATGAAATTAAATAATTACTATTTTGCTATGTTAAATTTTTTCCAAAATAGAGTAAAAAAATCAAAATCTCTAAAAAAATAGAAAAAGTTCATAAAAACCCAACAAACTAATTTTTTTGAATAAAAAACCATTAAACTTTCTCATTTTGAATTATTAAGTCCTTGAACTATGTTTTTGAATGAAAAAACTATTAAACTTTTTTTATTTTGGATGAAAAAATCATTAAATTTTCCCGTTTTGAATGATTAAGCCCCTGAACATTTTTTTTCAATAAATTAAATCATCGAACTTCTAAAAATTAGTTACTTAGATCATTTTAACTCAAAAAAATACCTATAAGTTATCTTTTGATTCTTCCTATTTTGATAGATAAAAAATAGATCAAAAAGAGGGAGATTGATGGCAGGGGCAACAACGTGTTAGGCGATATGGAGAACGGACAACGTTCGGGCAATAGGGAGTGGTGAGATGGAGCGATACGATTGTCTATGATGGGTCTTAATGGCGTATAGTTTGAGAACGGTAAAACTGATTTAGATTTGTTTTTACTTTAAAACCTTTATAGTCAGTTCCAGATACCTTTAAAAAAGGTAACCAATTTTTAGAAGTTCGGTGGTTTATTTATTAAAAAAAATGGTTAAAAACTTAATCATTCAAAATTAGAAAGTTTAATGGTTTTTTCATTCGAAAAAAGAGTTGAGGGACTTAATCATTCAAAATGAGAAAGTTTAATGGTTTTTTCATTCAAAAAAATAGTTCAGGGACTTAATCATTCAAAATAAGATAGTTTATTGGGGTTTTTTGAACTTTTCCCTAAAAAAATTTGCATCTAACTCCAACAACTATGCTATTTTAACAACTCTAGTATTAATTATCTTATTAATATATATAATTTGTTTAATTATATTATTAGAATATTCAATGTATGGAAAGTTGGGAGAGAAAAGTTTGCTTTGTAGGGGTAATGATTAGTTTTGGGGGAAACTTTCTTTTTAGCATAGAAGATAACATAATTGTTGGAGCAATAAAAATGTGAACTCCTGATATTTTCCATTTTAGCATAGACTGTTGGAGATGGTCTTATGGTCTCAATGCATTAAATCGTTAACTTTCATATACAAAAGGATATTTAAAAAAGCAAAAATGAAATATTTCCCAAAAAAACTTAACTTTTTAACCGTAAAATTGATTTGTATTGGCAATTTAATATCATTATATGTTGTGGAGTACTATTAAAATTATTTATATGCAAATAAGAAAAATAGATCCAAAATCGTACTGTAAATCAATAAAAAACAAAAAATAAAAATAAACATTAAAATCGTGATGTATCTCGCTGCATTGCGCGAGTACGCTTCTAGTTAATAATAAATTTAAGAATCTAGTTATCTTTTTTTGAAATTGAATACTTATTTTAAAATAAATATAAATAGAAATGTGAACATTTATTTTCGGATAGAAAGAGTACAAATTATCTTGAAATTAACGAATAATCTCTTGGGTTTATTTGATTATTAAAAATATTGGATTACTTTCTATAGGGAATAAATCATGGGCATAAGGTTTTTTCTTTTCTTTTTAGAGTGAATTGTGGATTTGGTCATGCGGTTTTGTGATTTTTTTGACCATGGTATTCATTCTATGTTTATTGTGGATATAGTCCATATGGTTTGCAATATATTGTGGTTAGGTTTCTTAAAACTAACACTGTTAACTTTTAAGGGTTAAAAGCCTCATGTGACTTGCACCCTATAGGCATAATAGTCATTTTACTTTTCTCTTTTAATTTATTTTATACATCTTTAAAACAAAAAATACTAAATTATGGATTTGGTCTCTATTCATCACTCATCATCTTTAAAACACATTTATCATCTCTCTTAAATTTTTTTCATTCAATCTTCATTGTCGAAGTACAAGAAAATTTAATTTGTTAAAGTGCAAAAAATATTACTTGCATTTAAAAATAACAATTGTTTGAACCCAACATTACATCCTAAAAAAGACAACATATCAAAATAACAATTGTTTGAAACCAACATTACATCCCAAAAAAAAACAACCCATCAAATGACAATTGTTTTATATCAACATTACATCCCGAAAAAGTAAACTCATCAAAATAACAATTGTTTGATATCAACATACCATCACGAAAAAGACAACCCATCAAAATAACAATTGTTTGATATCAACATAACATCTCGAAAAAAAACCCCCCATCAAAATAACAATTTTTGACCTTGTGTTTAGCTCCCACTTGTTTGTCCCTTACAAATTCTTGAGTTGTGACCTTGTTTTTTTGCATTTCACACATCTCATCGTCTTCCCAAGCCTTGATAGTTTACTTCCTTTCCCAATTACTTGACTCAACTCTTGCCGTCTTCTTTTGTTTTCCCTTAGTCTTCCTACTTGTGTGTGATGTTTCAGTAGGGTCAATGTAGAGGGACAACTAGACTTTGACCACATCAATCTACTAGTTATAGGACTTACTTTGAAACTATACATGGCCTTCCATGTATCTAGCCTATATACAGGATGAACCCATTCTTCAGGTAACACATCTCCACCATTTACTGTCATGTTCCATATTGTAGCCGTTGCATGCTTACACGACATCCCGGTTAACTCCCAACACCTATAAGAACAAACTTTTTTGTTGACATCAACCACACATTGGTCCATCCAAGGGCCACTTACCTGGTATTGATCTCCTCCATTCCAAATAACTTTGTAATTTGCAGCCTCTGTCTTAATGGAATTTACCATTTTTGTAGCTGTTGGTGTAAGTGGCCTATCTGCTTTGTCAATCAATTTCTGGACATTGGCAATTCTTTTCATAAGATATTCCCTTATATACTCTAAGGCTGTAATGATGCGTTTGTCCCTCGCATCCATAAGTTGTTTATTGAAAACTTCACACATATTGTTGAGTAATACATCACTATGACTGATACCTGTAAAAGTCCACACTCTTAGAAAGAAGGGAAAAAAAGAAGAGGCTTAACCATGCAAGTACTTGGTTGTAAAATCTACACTATTAAAGAGAAGGGAAAAAAGAGAGGGTATTGTACTATTAAAAAAATAGTCTACATCAAAGAAAAGTAAACAATTGTACTGACTTTAAGAAAATATTCTACCTTTAAGAAAATATTCTACATCAAATAAAAGAATTAATGTACTTCCTACTCAAGTCACTTAGATGTCATCAAGAAAATAAACAAAACCATTGTTTACTAGATGGGTAAATAAATCATCACACCAATCAATTTGCAACCAAATCACCTCCAAACACACACCAAATAGATCTACAACAAAAAGTAAATAAAACAGATTAAAGAAGCTTTCAAATGTGATTTCACTATTGTTTACTTTTCTCTGATGGTTTATATATATATATATATATTGCTTTTATGATGGTAGTGTTAAGTTTTTTGCACTTTAATAAATTAAATTTTCTTGTACTTTGACAATGAAGATTGGATGAATTTTTTTTTAAGAGATATGATAAATGTGTTTTAAAGATGAGGAGTGATGCATAGGGACCAAATCCACAATTTAATATTTTTTGTTTTAAAGATGTATAGAATAAATTAAAAGAAAAAAAGTAAAATGACTATTATGTCCATAGTGTACAAAGCACATGAGACATTTAACCTTTAAAAGTTAACGATGTTAGTTTTAGGGACCCTAGCCACAATATATTACATATCACAGGAACTATATCCACAATAAATATAGAATGAGGATAATGATCAAAGAAATCACAAAATCATAAGGACCAAATCCACAATTCACTCTTCCTTTTTATTTAATTTGTCATAGTTTGGACTCCGGACAACAATAATAATAATACATATTTTAAAAATACATTGAATGTTTTTATTTATAATCATTATTAACAAGAACAAAACATTAGAATTTATGGATATATGAAAATCGACTTTATCATATTGATATTTAACAGAAAAACAATGTAATATGGATTATAAAAGGTTACTCAAAATCATTTAAAACTACAATGTTCTTTTTTAGGAGTTGGCTCATTAACAATAAGGCTTTCGACTACCTCTAACACTATTGAAATTTTCTCGGTTGTTTTTATAAGATGCCTCATAACATATATAGTCGAGATACATGAATTAATCCTGATCCAAATATAATCAACGATTAAAAAAAATATAAGTTTTTTGTTTTCATCTTTTTTTCAGAAAAAACATGAGTACACATAGAAGAAAAACAATTGACGACAAACAGGCGATATGATACAAAACCATCAAACCCTAATCTTGAATCTTGAAACCACCCAACCCACTCGTAAAATGCCTATAAATACCCAGCTTAATTTCTTCATCAAAACCATCAATCCCACTTCATCTTCTGCAATAACAAGAAAGAATCTTCATATAATCTTCTTCTACTTTTGCAAATTTCTTGCATCACCTACTCTAGTTTAAATGGCTTCATTTGACCAAAAGCTAGCCATGGCCAAGCGCTGTTCTCATGGTAATTAATCATCGAAATGTGGCGACGATACATTCATGTGTATATACTATGATTATAGTCACACATATATATATATATATATATATATATATATATATATATGCGTTTTGCTAAAGTTTTGTAGCTTTTGTGTTGTGGTTTTTACTTTTACAGAAGGAGTTGTTGCAGGAGCTAAAGCTGCTGTGTTAGCCACCATTGCCACTGCTATTCCTACTGTTAGTCTCCTTAATTATAACTCATCTTCACTTGTTTTTATCAGGATTACTTCTTTTTTCTGCTATTCTTTTTTGCAAAATGCAAAGTGTAGATGCATCAGCCATCAAGATTGCTTTCTTTTTAAAGGCTGGAAAGCCACGCCAAAAACATGAAACTTTTTCGTCCCTTTTATGATTATCTAATGTATTCCATGCTGTAGTATCCAAAAGAAGGATTTAAGCTCAATATTTCTTTCTTTCTTTATTTTTCTCTAGTTTTCTTACAAAAT
Organism: Arctium minus; assembly: GCA_954870635.1. NCBI lineage: Eukaryota > Viridiplantae > Streptophyta > Magnoliopsida > Asterales > Asteraceae > Arctium > Arctium minus. The sequence continues at coordinate 145,767,797 of OX941080.1, forward strand.
ACAAAGTCTTGATGCATCAAGAGTGCTGTTCTCTGCTTATATTGAAAAGGGTATCAAACACTTGATGACTTGGTAACACAATAGATTGAATCCATGAATATGTATATGTTGCAGGTGGCAAGTGCAAGAATGATGCCATGGGCAAGAGCTCATCTTAACCACACAGCCCAAGCTCTCATCATCTCCACAGGTTCAGTACTAGCTACCATATATTACAATTTTACAATCATAAATCTTTCTTTTATATATAGGTGTCGTATAGTATATATATCTAACTAAGAATTTTGTATATATGTTATAAAATGGCAGTGGCAGGAGCTGCATATTTCATAGTTGCAGACAAGACTATTCTCAAAACCGCTAGGAGAAACTCCTTCAACAATACTCAACCATGAACCGTTTAAATGTTGTTGATTCTCACTTAATCAGCTTCTTATTAGCTTGGGTATTTCTATTTGGCATATTAAGAAGCTTTGTTTGCCAAAGGAAACCATATATATATATATATAGATAGATAGATAGTTGTATTATCAATAACTTTTTTATATCTTCATTTTCTTTTTTTCTTCTTCTAATATAATTTCAAGAATATTTGCTATGTAGTAGAATCAATTAATCTCCTTTTACATGTAATGTTAAATTAAGAAGGGGGGGGGGGGAGAAGCAACTTCTTTGGCCCATATATATATATATATATATATATTAGAATCTAGAAATTCATATTAATTTATTTATCACACACTTACAATATAAACATAAAAATATTGATTACAACATAAACTCTAATATTGCAAACTCTAGTGAGAGAAAGCTAAAGAATATTGTTGCTAAAGGATAATATCCAAAAGTTACACAAACACGTGAGACCCTTTAGTTTTATATTTACAATAGTTACATTTCTAGTACTCCAAGAATCAACTTTCTTGCACCGCTAACCTTGAACTTTTGACAACTTGTTAAGTGCAGCCCATCACAACCTTGAGAAACCTACAATATAACCAAAACACCTAATTAAAACTACTTTGAATAGAAAGTGTCAAGATTGTAATTATTTAAACAAGGTTTTAACACCCACCCTCAATCTTGACACTTACACCAACCATATATATTCAAAATAGATCACAATTAAAACTCTTGACTCGCACCAAGAGATTATTATTATTGTTATGCACACCAATTTTTGTGTATCATTTTGTTTTAATTACGAAACACAAGATTAAATCTTGTAAAACACATTTACAGGAAGTAAATCTCGTACAAGAAAATCAGATAAAATACTTAAAAAAACCAAACAACTTCACAAGTAGCATCAACAAAAAAACATTAAGCTTAAAATCATCATATTTAAAAAAAATAATACCTTTTAAAAGAGACAATTTTAGATACCTGATAACCCTACGAACCAGTTTTAGATGAGAACGGGACGAGAACATAAACCGACTACAACATAGTACAAATACTATACCAGGTCTAGTTGCACGTAAAAATATCAAGCGAACAACAAACCTTTGATAATCTGAAAAATCCGACCAAGGAGGATCTGCTGAGGAAATTATAGAGCCTGTCACTACAATATTCATGTCCAAACAATAATTTCTCTGTGGCATACTCAACCAATACCCAAACATTGTTTCAAAACGACCTTTAACTATGTTTATTTTATCACAACTAATTCCAATAAGAACAATGTATTCCACAAAAACAAGCATTACTAAAAAAACAAGATTAGCATAAAAAAATAACATATGATGATCACTACCACTATAGACAAACCTAATATTAACCAAACATTCAGACAATTTTTCATACTTGGTGCCTTTCTTAACCTATAAAAAGACATGACCAAATTTCAACTACTAAAAAGAAAAATCTGAAAACAATAAGCACAATATTTTCTTAGCAGCTTGATAACTCTAGAAAACTTTCTAACAGACAGAGGAGTATGAATAGAATTTTCAAGAACACCTTCAGGTGGGAATCTGAAACTTGGGCAACACTTGTACCTCTACTCCCAGAATTTTGTAAATCAGCTGCATGACAACCAAATCAGAGCTACTCAGAGCCGGCATGGCAACTATTTTGACTACCAAGAGGGATCACTAATTTGACCATAGTACATGATAACAGGTCTATCACTTGTAATGACCGAATTTCCAAAAATCTTCTCAAAACTAAAAATCAACCATAAATATAGGAAACCATCTAATATGCGATCCAAAAAGGGTCGACTAAAAAATATCTTCCCAGAATCATCTCAAATACAACGACGGTAAGAATATTTCTAACCGCAATAATAAGTACAATATTTTCCAATCCGCAACAACAAAAGTAAATAAATCCAACCGGAGATTTAAATTCTTACCAATCTATAATCACCACAACTTTTAACCAAAAATATAATTAACCCGACAAAATTAATGAAATGGAGACAACCTTCACCACAATAATTGTTACCCTTTTTCCCAGGCAAGCAATCCTGATAAAAATTTACCTGAAATGCATATTTTTGAAAACAAAATGAGTGTTAGACCATACGGTCTAGTGAGTAAATCTCTGTCAGATAAATAATTTGGTAAAATCACTTTGACATAATGTCATAAATCATGTAGTCATAAAGTAGGCTCTCAGGCACTACGAACCAATTTTAAATAAATTGACACTCAGGCACAATATCTCACCCAGGTAACTAACCACAACAGTCGTCACAATTTAATCGCACACACCCCGATAAGACCGCAATCAATATCGGTTGTGGCCCACCACACAAAACAAATTCGTGGGCACTATATATATAACCCTTTGCTTGGACCATCACATTCCTAACACACCCGACTTCTGTTGTGAAAGTCCCTTTATCGCAAAAATTTACAATCCAACCACATGTGTTAATAATAAACAACATGTAACAATAACTATTTTATCACAGTTAACGGTAATAATTCAAACATATCAATCTGATATAACATCAAAATAATAACTGTTTTATAATATATGCATTTCAGTTCGAAAATGGTTAAACGAAAACTCACCTCAAGTCCAAATATTTCACCCCGAGTCTTAAAGGTTAAAATTGCTCAAACCGAACACCTTGAGATAAATAACCCAAATCAAACTTCTTCACATCTCCTATTTTAATTCTTTGCGATTCCTCTTTTAGAAACTAAACCATGGAGGTTTTCTTTAAAACACATACAAATGGTGTAAAAGAAAAGGAAAGGTGAAAGATGAAAACTAAGGTGCTGTTCGGTTCAATTTCTGTTAAGACCTGTATGGATATAGTTGTCTGTATGAATATAGTTGTCTGTGTGTTAACAGCTAAGATGTTGTTCGATTGTTGTGCTGAATAAACAGTCTGAATGTCCGAAATGACCATTTTACCCTTTTGGTTTACATTAAACATTTGTTGATAAAATTTTACAAAACAACAAAATGATGTAGATTAAACAATAACAAAAAGATAGTAAAACAATTCTTTTACAACAAATTTCTATAGATCAATTTTATTACATAGTACAATAATAAAATCAAATAAAACCTAAAATATATAAAAAAAAAACCAAATGTATGAACCATAAATAAAAAACCCAAAATACATTAACCCTAAAACAATAAAATAATGATAAAACGGGGGAAGCTGATGAATAAAAAAACAAAAATGGCAAGGCTGAAACCCACTTCATTTGAAACCCACTTCCATGGCAAGGCTGAAACCCACTTCCATGGAGAGCTTGCAAACATCGATTGAGAGGGAAGGAAATTGAGAGGGAAGGAATGAAACCCACTTCGATTGAGAGGGAAAGAAGGAAACCAGCAAAGATGGCAAGGCACAAGCTTCGATGGAGAGAAAAAAAAACATAGAAACACTGTGCTTCGATGGAGGAGCTGTTGAATGGAGAGGGAAGGAAGGTGCACAGAGAACTTCATTTCATACCGGCGATGGCAAGGCAGCTACAGGAGATCGAAAGTTTTTTAATGGAGACGGAGAGGGTTTTTTAATGGAGATAGAGATGGTTCAAGGTGAAAAAAGGAAGAAGAAAGGAAGAAGAACTTCTCCAGACTTCCAAACTTCCATGGTTCATGGTTTAATGGAGAAGGAAGAAAGGAAGAAGAAGGTTGGAGAGAAAGGGTAGTTGAGGAAAGTTAATGTAATTTAATGGCTGAGTGTAAATGAGTTGGTTTTTGTAGCTGATTCGCTCAGCCACCGGCTGAACGAATAAGCTACTATCGAACAACCAGGTATGGCTGAGCGAATAAGCCATATCTGTTATACAACCCATTAAGCCATTACCGAACAACCCCTAAGTCGGCCAGTAAAAGGAGTATATATCCTCTTTTTAAACCAATAGTTTCATAAATGGTTCATTCAAAATCAATAAATTATAAAACAACCCTGAACTTTCTTTATTGTCAACCATCACATTTTTGGGTTATTACAATTTCCCATCCTTAACAGAATTCCGTCCCGGAATTCACTCAAGCAACATACGAAAATAACTACTACTAAATCGATTTCGAATTCTTGCAACAAATCAATGCCTTTAGGGAACTCTCAAAGGACTTTTCACCAGTTTGTTACAAAAAAATATATCATTTGTTCCCACTTGAAGCTATATTTTTTTTCAAATTATTGTCACAAATATTAACGGATTACCACGATTTCGCTGTGCAACTCTGATTAAATTCATGAAATACCCGATTTTCTTAATAATCTCAAATTCGATCAATAATTGTGAAATTAAAATTACCTTATTTTCCATTTCTAACTTACTCAACGCTCCAAACTCAGAGATTTAAAACGCGCAATAAACATTATCCATATTTGCACCTAATGTCTTTAAAACACGTGTAAATTCGGGTACCACTATACCACAAACAATTGCAATTCTATAAAAGAAATAATTCTTAATAAGATTTACACCACAATAAACATAAACTTCCGACTAACCATAAAAATATCATTAGATTCGAAATCTTAACGCAAGCTCATCCTTGCATTTTTCACATATATTCAAAACTAAGAACCCCTTAACGAACAAATACGCAATAGCAACAAAACATCAAAAATTCAATCCCACACAAAAATACCGCACTCTTAATACAATGGTAACCACCGACTTATTAATGCTAACCACTTCATCTGACCTTTACACATACATCATTCACAAATTCACCCCTACTTTTACGTACATAAAAGAATACTTTTCACAATTATGTTATCCACATAATCCACCATTCAAAGACGATCCAAATCTTCAAACAAACATAACACGAATTTTCCACCGAATAAACCAATAACCCACAATTTTTTTTTAAATTAACCCGGAGATTGACTTACTTCATAAAAAGAAGCAACACATGCCCACACGACACTAACCCAAATAACATACCATTGATCACTATAATCATTCGGAGTATTTGCCACACTAAAACTTATTTAAACCCAACGACTTTTACACCAAGAGCCATATTCTATACTTTTACTAATCCTTCTCGAATTCATAAACATACACTTTCAACGTAAGACTTGCTAACAAATTGTAAGCTTTAGATTAATCACCTGAATTAATTTACTAAACACCTTAACCAAAATTTAGACCAAAATTATTTCCCATACTCACTCAAGGAGCAAATATACTTGACAAAAGATTTTTTTTTCACCGTACAAATTCTTACTTTCAAAATAACCACTTGTTTCATCATACCACTATCATTTTCTCACACTAATATAACATACCGATGACCACTTGATAAAACTTGAAACAAGATCAACTCTATAACCATAATTACACTTGCAAGATTAAATCCAACCAAACGGTTCCTTCAAAATCCACAATCAAAATATTCAACTCTTCTGACACGATATATGAACAATCCTAAATGCTTCAAAACAGAACACATTTCTCGATCTCTAAATGGAGTTAATCAAACCATTTGCATTCCTTTACAGTCATGGAATATATCATAAAATTAAATCAAAATCTTAAAATTAATACCAATAACCATTAAACAATCGAATCTGAAATTTTCATCAATGTCCAATCGAAGCAAAGTAAACTTCTCCATAAATATAACATAACCAATAAGAACTTAATTTTTTTTCGGCTAAGAAAGTTACCAGTTATCACCCAAGCCTTCAATTCTCAAAATAAGAATAACATAACACCATCTCAAAATCCATACACTTTTAAGTGATCAATCAAATCACTTTTCAATGACCCCTCAAGAGAGATCCCAATTGAGATTTACATCAACACTTGTCCTATATTAACAACTCAAATCCATCACATAATATAACGCCAAACCTGTTATCACCTCATTATTTTACACACGTAACTTAGCATAAAATGCCAAACATAACGTCTTAAATATTTAATTTATCAAAGTCGATCTCTCTTCACCTGACCGACATAATCTCCATCTAATCACATTACTAATAACATAACGTCATTTCACGACTTAAAATCTCAAATCTAAGGGAAGCCCTAGGTAAAAACGAATCTCCCTTGAACCACTTTTCTATACCAAAAAAGGTCAATAAACGTCAAATTCATATATCAATACTGATAAAATCATCAAAATACTACCCCTCAACTTAAGTCTATGATATTAGCAACCTAGTTCACTTAAACTAAGACTTTGATACCATCTGTAACGACTCAATTTCCAAAAATCTTCTCAAAACTAAAAATCAACCATAAATATAGGAAACCATCTAATATGCGATCTAAAAAGGGTCGACTAAAAAATATCTTCCCAGAATCATCTCAAATACAACGACGGTAAGAATATTTCTAACCGCAATAATAAGTACCATATTTTCTAATCCGCAACAACGAAAGTAAATAAATCCAATCGGAGATATAAATTCTTACCAATCTATAATCACCACAACCTTTAACCAAAAATATAATTAACCCGACAAAATTAATGAACCAGTTAATGGAGACAACCTTCACCACAATAATTACTGATTACCCTTTTTTCCCAGGCAAGCAATCCTGATAAAAATTTACCTGAAATGCATATTTTTGAAAACAAAATGAGAGTTAGACCATACGGTCTAATGAATAAATCTCTGTCAGATAAATAATTCGGTAAAATCACTTTGACATAATGTCATAAATAATGTAGTCATAAAGTAGGCTCTCAGGCACTACGAACCAATTTTAAATAAATTGACACTCAGACACAATATCTCACCCAGGTAACTAACCACAACAGTCGTCACAATTTAATCGCACACACCCCGATAAGACCGCAATCAATATCGGTTGTGGCCCACCACACGAAACAAATTCGTGGGCACTATATATATCCCTTTGCTTGGATCATCACAGTCCTAACACACCCGACTTCTGTTGTGAAAGTCCCTTTATCCCAAAAATTTATAATCCAACCACATGTGTTAATAATAAACAACATGTAACAATAACCATTTTATCACAGTTAACGGTAATAATTCAAATATATCAATCTGATATAACATCAAAATAATAACCGTTTTATAATATATGCATTTCAGTTCGAAAATGGTTAAACGAAAACTCACCTCAAGTCCAAATATTCCACCCCGAGTCTTAACGGTTAAAATTGCTCAAACCGAACACCTTGAGATAAATAACCCAAATCAAACTTCTTCACATCTCCTATTTTAATTCTTTGCGATTCCTCTTTTAGAAACTAAACCATGGAGGTTTTCTTTAAAACACATACTAATGGTGTAAAAGAAAAGGAAAGGTGAAGATGAAAACTAAGTCGGCCACTAAAAGGAGTTTATATCCTCTTTTTAAACCAATAGTTTCATAATTGGTTCATTCAAAATCAATAAATTATAAAACAACCCCTGAACTTTCTTTATTGTCAACCATCACATTTTTGGGTTTTTACATCACTAGCATTATCATCGGGCAATATATCAGAAGTATCGCTAGCAAGTACAAAAGCACAGTCACAAAAGTTCGTGTCAAAAAATTTAAAGAATTTATGTTTTCTAATTTTGAGTATCGATTAACACCATTCATCTTGAAAGGAAAAACATTTTCATAAAACCTTACATCTCTAGAAAGCAAAAAATTGTTTTGAAGCAAAATTATTCTTTGAGTTGGAATATCCAAGTAAAACACATTTTTCAGCTCTAGAGTCAAACTTACCGGAAAGATTATGTTTAATAGCCAAGCACAAACAACCAAAATTTCTTAGATGAGCAACCAACGGCGGATCCCCTTTGAGGCTTTTAGGGACCTTGCCCCTGTGATTTTATTTGGAGGTAAATAGCAATCTATATAAATATATATATTTATATATTAAGTGTTAAAGAAAATCTTAGTTGGCCCCTGCACTTTCAAAGTCCATCCACTTCCATTAGATAAATTCATTAATCCATTAAATCACTACAAAAGTGATCACTATCAGCGAGGGAAAAATCCGTCGCTAATCCCTAGCTAAAGCTCGAATCCGTCGATGATAGTCACTTCGCTCAAATAGGCGTAGCTGATGCTATAAGCGACGGATTAGCGACTGACATCAGCGACGGATTAGCGAGGGACAAGTTTCAGTGACAGATTAACGAGGGACAAGTATCAGCGAGGGATTAGTATTAGTGAGGGCCTTTATCAGCGACAGATTAGTGAAGGCCTCTTATCAGCGAAGGATTAGCGAGGGCCCCTTTTCAGCGACGGATTAGCGAGGGGCGACTTATTAGAGACGGATTAGCGAGGGTCATTATTAGCGACAAATTAGCGAGGGTGTTTATTAGCGACGGATTATCAAGGGCCTTTATCAGCGATGGATTAGTAAAGGCCTCTTATCAGCGACGGATTAGCGAGGGCCCCTTTTCAGCGACGGATTAGCGAGGGGTGACTTATTAGCGACGAATTAGTGAGGGCCTTTATTAGCGATGGATTAGAGAGGGTCTTTATTAGCGACGGATTAGCGAGGGGCCCTTATTACCAACGGATTAGCGACAAATTCACTAACTTTTAGCGACGAAAATCCGTCGCTAATCCGTCGCCGATTTTCGTTATTTTTTTTAAAAATTTAATTAAAACTCTCTATTTCTTGTATATTATAATTCAAAACCTGCCCATAAATTGAAAATCACAAACCGACATTGTCCAACAAACTAAAATAACCAAATTCATACAATTCAAAATACCAAGTATCGTACAATTCAAGACAATGTCCGACAATTAACTAACAATCTAGCTACTGGGAGGGCCGAGAGGGCCGGGAGGGGGAAATTGTATCCTTGTTGCTGCATGAAAGAAGCAAAATGTGCTGATAATGCGACTTGTTCGGCTAATCGGACAGCTTGATTGGCATGTTCGGTCTCTAGATCTTCCCTTCTCTTCTGTTCGGACTCCAGCTGGGCTACATAGCGATCCTCCCGCTCCTTTGCCTCTAGCTCCATCCTTGTCATTTTCTCCTTCAACTCAGCTACCTGTAATATTCAATATTTAACAAAAATCAGTGACTTGTTTTGGTGTCAATGAAAAGTAATGACATGATACATAACAATATAACTAACATACCTCCATGGATGATCCAGTAGTGGGTGATCTCCCACTACTATTGCTATATTCACCATAATAGGACTCCCCGAAACCAAAATAACGACCCTTCTTACGTCGTCCAATACTCTACTCCCAAAGAGATGCATCATCAGGAGGAGGGGTGTCAGGTTGTGCACTAGAGTCGGCCGCATCCCTAAGCTCCCGAAAGCGTTCCTATGGTTTACCAAAACAAAAACAACTGAGATTAATTATTTATGTACAGATTTCAGCAGCATAACGACTGCAAATAAAACGTATCCAATGCCTGCTTTTAACAATTATAACATTCTAATTACCAATGTAGTCACATTGTCAACACATATCTACTTAGCCTAATGTCTACCCAACAATGGCAACCCAAACTAATAGTATCACTATGTTTATTAAAACATATTACTTTAAACCTAACAAATGTTTCTATAAAACAATGTAATGGTTTTAGAAAGCTTACCGCCACTCTATCCGCTTTGGGGTAAATGTATTGAGGAGGATCAGTAGGCGGGTTGGATGAACCCGGAACAAGCTTTCGGTTCGTGCAATGGACCTGCTCATGTACCTCAGACCTACTTGGCTCTCGACCCAATATTCGTCTCTACAACAGACAATTAAGTTAATTAGTTACTAGACATACAAATCTAATTACATATACAAAAAATTGAAATATATACTTAGCATTTGGTATCGATGTTGTGCGGTAGAAATCGATCCCCCTGTGTGCCTAGATGACACCCCCTCAAACTCAGTCCTCCGATTGGCCTTATTGGCCCTAGACGTAAGTTTCCAGCGTTCGGTATCCCACACCTGCGAAAAACATAATACATAAGTCGGTACAAAACACATGGAAATGCACAAAGCCCAGAATAAAGATAAAAACCTCATCAATCATCTGATGCCAAAACCTCTCGGGGATCCAGGTAGGGTGGTGTGCTCTAAGACGAGTGAGGTCCTCACCGTCCCAATACTGCTCCTAGCTCCCAGTTCTGATAACATCGTGCCACGGCCGATTCACGTGCACTCTTCATCCACTCCGAGTACCTCTTGTGCATGGCACGGGTCCATGCATCACGAACCATATCATCCAACTCTGGGTCCCACTGGAACTTACTCTACATACATGTATCAAGGTAAAAACAATAATTTGATATGTATAATTACTTTTAAAAAGATTCATGTACACCAACCTGAAAGCGTTGGAACATCAAATCACGATCAGCTGGAGGGACCTCCTTCCACAGATGCCACGGACCACGAAAGAAAGATCTGAATAAAGATGTCATCTCTTGAACGACATTGGTATCTTGAAACCCGCACAATTTAAAAGTATACACAAAACAAAAAGACATTCATATCATTTTATTATGCAATATGAAGTCTTATACTTCACCTACTTACCCACCGCCTTCTATATTCAGATGCATTCGTTGATTTGGATTAAGTGGTGTCGACATCTCACGGTTGGGGCCTCTCTTCGACCCCGAACCAGTCGAAAGTGGGACCTCCGTCTCATGCTCCTGATCCAAATCCTGATCCTCGAGACCTAAGGTCTACATGGTAGCATCCTCAAGGTCATCGGCCTGCAGGTCGCCACGCCCGCCCGCCAGTAGAGCTGCTGCCCCTACCAGACATGGGGCTAACTCTACCCCAGCTTCTGCCACCACCACGCATACGACGTGACGACATATCCTAAAAAAACAAACATTATTTAGAACACTAATGTCCACCACCAGCAGCAACAAGCCACATAAACCTTATAATTGAATGTGGCTGCAATTCTAATGTGTGGATGCAAAACATAATTACTTAATTAGGAGACAAAATTTTCCTCCTTAATTTCACAAAACTTGGTAGACATAATGTGCCAAAAGTGTTATTTTCTTATTATCAAATAAAAGTAAATAAAATAACAAAAGTCCACATTTCACTACTAGAAAAGTGAGTTTTAGTGATGGGTCTTTAGCGACGAGATGTTTCAGCAAGAGGCTATTGCGACGATATGTCCTCTCTATAAACTGTTTTTGACGATAAATTGACTTTTAGCAACGACAAAAGTCGTTGCTAAAACCCTTATTTCTTGTGGTGTTTACTGTAAGTACAATTTACTAAAACTTGAATATTAGGAACATTTGTGTAACTGTATCATCTCTAGTTTTAGGCTGCCATGGTTTACTATATATGGACTTCCATGTGGAAACAAAATTATATGTACACTCATGATAAGAAATTATTTACAAATTCTCGTCTTAAAGTGATCATTTTTAAGTTTGTAACGAAAAGTCTGACCCAAATTGTTGACTAGAGAGAAGCAAACTGTAGAATCGAAAAAAGCCAACATATCTTCCACCATAAGGAAAAGATTCTTAATACAGTGATCAGAACATTCAATTAAGAAGTTGAACTTTTCTATTTCCTACCTATGGCGTTCTAGGGAATTTTCGAATAGGCTACAACCGATCAACAAGAAAGATCCATATTGCCACTAATGCAATAAGTGCTAGAACAGATCACACTAGCTATCCTAACCACAATAGAAGCAGTTGTATACTTGTATTTGCACTTTTTCAAGATATACAAAGTTAATGATGGATCAGGGAACACCACAAATGCTAGAATCCCATAATTAGCTCAAAAGCCTATAAAAAGAGGTAAATCTATCAGGGTGCTGATGTTCGAAGAAGCAAAAGATACAGGGAACACCACAAATGCTAGAATCCCATAAGTAGCTTATAGAATCCCTACTGTATCATTCTCCCTGCCTCCCTGGAATTTTCATCCAGTATCTCTCAACAGTTCCACATAGATGGACATAAATTGAGAACCACAGGAAACAAGGAAACAACTCAAACAAGCATATTAAATCAATACTGATTTCTTGTTGATACCAAGGAAACAAGTATATTAAAAACACAAAAGAGTGAAATTTAGATGTAAAGAGAAGAGAAACGAGCAGAGAGAAGAGAAACTAGTGAAGAAAACGTTCATACCTGCGAGAAGAGAGAAGAGTGAAATATATGGGTGTTCCGGTTGATACCCACACAGAGAGAAGAGAAACGAGCAGAGAGAGAGAAGAGAGAAGAAAACGTTCATACCTGCGAGGCTGTGACGATGTGAACCGACTTGCGAGGTTGCGACGATGTGAACCGAGAACTTGGGGAAGACGACACTTGAGAAAGACGACCGAGAATCGTCGGCCGAAAGACGACCAGGTCGACGACTTGGGGAAGAGGAAGTGAAAAATGAGGTCGACTATTTTGTTTACTTTTAGAGCGCGTTTGGTTTGCGGGATTGGAATGGAATGAATTAGATTTCAAGGAGGGATTTGGATTTAGAGGAATTTGGATTGAGGAAATCCCTTCATGTGTTTGGTTTGTAGGATTTGGAATGGATTTCAAATCCATTCATTTACAAGTCTTGTTTAGTTTGTAGGATTTGGATTTTGATTGAGTTTTTTTTTAATTATTTGTTTATTTTATAAATAATTTATTTTTATTGGTAAACGTCGGATTTGGATCGATACAATTTGAAGTCTGGATCAATGTTTTAAAAACCGGGTTGACCCGACCGGTTGAACCGGAAACCGGTGAAGAGACCGGGTCAATTGTGATCGGGTTTATGCCATTTTATGACCCGGATTAAACCGGTCGGTTCTATTAAAAAACCGGTTGAACCGGTCATAACGTACCGGTAACAAAAGTTAAAAACGACTAGTCCAATAGGCAATATGTATTAGCGTTAAAAACCAACACTCCAATGTCTCAAGATCCATGATTAGGTTTGATCGTTATGTTTCGTTTTGATGTATTTGGATTGATGAAAAACTTATGTATGTTTATTTAATGTTTTTGGATTGATGTAAAACTTGTTGTTATGTGTTTTTCTAATGTTTTAACTTGTGGACATCAATATTTTGGTTATAGTATATATATATATATATATATATATATATATATATATATATATATATATATATATATATATATAGGGTCAGGTTCACGTGAGACCAAGCTGTTTCCGTGAGACCGCGTGAGACCAAGCCTTAAAAATGAAACTTCACACCGAAACATTGTGAATGTAAAAAACATTCGAACCTTCATAATGTAATCACACTATGAAGGTAAAAAAACCTAAACCAAGTTAAAAAAAATCAAACATTCACAAATAAAAGACTGTGAAGGTATATCAAAACCTTCACAGTGAAGACGTTGTGAAGGTAAAAAAAACGAATATTCACAGCGAAAAACACCGTGAACATAACATTTACGGTGTTTTCCCTATGAAAAGTTCGATTTTTTTTACATTCACAATTTTTTGGTGTGAAGTTTCATACTTTAAAGCTTGGTCTTACCTGTCTCACGGAAACAGTTTGGTCTCACGCGAACTTAAGTCTATATATATATATATATGCATGAAAATGAAAAATACATAGAAATTCTTGAAACCGGGTTGAACCGGTGGTTGAACCGTGACCCGGTTACCACACCGGGTCAATCAAAAAACCAGGTTTTAAAACATTGGTCTGGATCACGCTTTAGAATCCATCGGATTTGGATTTCAAATCCATGCCCAAAGCCAAGGATTTCCAAATCCATCATATGAGGGATTTTAAAATGGTCAACGGATTTGAAATCCAGTCAACGAAATCCTTTCCTGCAAACCAAACGCAGGATTGGAATGGATTTGAAATCCAAATCCCTCTAAATCCATTCCAATCCCGCAAACCAAACACGCCCTTAGGGATTTGGGTTTGAAATTTGGATGTAGAGTTTGGGACTTTTTTAATATTTTGATAAGATAGGTAAAAGTAGTAAGGTATATTTAGATGGATTTTTAAAATAAAGTCCAAAACATATAATATATTAAAATTTTAAAATATATATAATCGGGCGGGCCGGGTCAGTGATTATCGTCCCCATCCCCGTCCCCTTCCTTGTTAAATATCCCGATAAGATCCCCGATCCCCATACCCGTCCTCCATTTACAGTATGATTATCTTATTTATTTTAAATTTTTTATATTTAAATTAAAATGTTTATCCTGTTTTGATTATGTTTATCGTTTAGTTATGAATTCAAACATATAGTTTTAGAAATTTGTACTCATGCATCATAACTTGTAATCTTGAATTTTAAGTAATATGTATCAATAAACGGTACTTAATGCATAAAAGTTTGTTTTTAAGAGTTTCTTCGATAGTTTAATAATAATGTAATTTATTTTAGTTTTAATAAAATAATGTTTTTTTTTATAAAATAAACATTAAATATTTTGTTAGATTTTCTTAATTATATTTTAGATTTTTTATATTTAAAATTTGATTTTTATCATGTATTTAATTATGTAGGGAGTGATTTTAGGGAAGTTAAAGTGAAGAGTGATTTTAAGGGAGTTAAATTTGTTAGAGATAAAGATTAAATAGCAAGAGACTTTAACTTTTCATTATTTATTTAAGTTTTAAGTAATTAACATTAAATAGCGGTACATTAAGCTTTATTAATTGTTTTTAAGAGTTTTTTATAGATGGTTTATAATATAGTATAGATAACAAGGACCGGCGGATACATATAACACATACACATGTGCAAGTATCCCTCACTAATCCGTTGCTAATTAGCGAGGGATTGATTTTTTTTTCTTGTTTTCTTGTTTTATTATTTTTATGTGTTATGTGTTATTTGTGCACATGTGTATGTGTATGTGTATGTGTTATATGTATACATATGTATGTGTTATATGTATCCGTCGGTCCTTGTTATATATAATGTATACATGATGTGTCTGTGTGTAGGTAGCTAACCGTAAATGGATCTACTTATATATTTATATATGTGTTAGCTTATGGTAACTTATTACATATTTGTATGCAAGTATGTACTGTATATATATATATACAGTTATACACATTATATGTGGCCAAACAACACATAAACATTGTCTATACATTTACATATACAAATGCATATAAACCTATATATATATATACAACACATACACATGCATATATACTCATATACAACACATACATATGCATATAAACTCATATACAAATACAACACATATACACAATAATATATATGTAGATTCGATTGCCATTATCAACCAACACACACATCATGTATACACATATATAACACGGACCGAAAGATACATAAAACACATACACAACTATACATATAACATATACACATATATATGGCTACATATAACCCATACAAATGAGAAAACAAGAAAAAAAAACAAATCCCTCGCTAATCCCTCACTAATTAGCGACGGATTAACGATGGATGCCAACAATCTCTCGCTAATCCCTCACTAATTAGTGAGGGATTAGCGACGGGTTTGGTTTGTGGTCAATCCGTCACTAATCCCTCGCCAATTAGTGAGGGATTAGCGAGAGATTGTGTTTGTGGTCAATCCCTTGCTAATCCCTCACTAATTTAGCGTGGGATTAGTGAGGGATTGACCACAAACTCATTCTGTCGCTAATCCATCACTAATTAGTGATGGATTAGTGAGGGATTGGGTTTATGGTCAATCTCTCGCTAATTAGTGAGGGATTAGCGATGGATTAGCGAGGGATTAGTGAGGGATTGGTTTTGTGGTCAATCCCTCACTAATTAGCGAGGGATTTTTTCCATCGCTGATACCCATTTTTCTAGTAGTGAATAAATCCATTATATAAATTCACTAAGGGGCTATTTACTAAATACTTACCCGGGTAAGTGCTTATCAGTATCAATTATCGTACGGTCCTTACCTTCTGAGAATGGAAACTACCGAGAATCTTACCCGGTAAGAGATGTAACAAGGACCGAGAGTCTTATCCGGTAAGTGAGGGAAACGACTCTTACCCGGTAAGCGCGTACCGGGTTTAAGACTCCAACCAACAATCTATTTTGATGGTCGAGAATGTTATACGATAAGAGAAGTGGGGATAATGTCTTTACCCGGTAAGCGCTTACCCGGTAAGCGTTTGGTAAACGACCCCTAAACCAAGCCCACAATCCATTTTTTTTTCTTAAAAAAATCCCAAAATGCCTCATCCATTCCATGCCTTGATGTCCAATGTCGACTCCAAGTCTCCAAATCCATACTACAAAAGCTAGCCTCTCTCCCTCTCCCGTTTCCATCGCACAAATCTAATGACTCAACAAGGTCAAACTCCACTTTCACTCTGGCACAAATCCATCAAACTCCTTAAAAGTGTGATTGTCTCTCGATGAATCCGAGCAAAGTCAACCACCAAAGAACATCAACCAAAAAATCTAAAAAATCCCTCAAAAATCAACTAAAAAACCGAAAAGGTCTCTCAAAATGAACCAAAAAAAGGGGAAAAGTTCATCAAAATGAAAAAAAAAACTTAAAAAAAATCTCTCAAATTAAACCAAAAAACTGAAAAGTTCATCAAAATCAACCAAAAAAACTTTTAAAAAATTTCTCAAAATCAACCAAAAAACTTAAAGAGATCCCTCGAAAGTCGCAATGGTGAAATTCGGCTAAAACACATTGGGTGACTTTACGGGCCTTTAAAACAAATTATACTCGTTTATAAGACACGTTATATAAAAATTAGGTTTGGCCCCCTTGGTTATAAGGCTTGTGTTCCGCCTCTGGATGAGAAAAATAGGAGCAAACCCATAAACCATTTCATACGGACATTTACCATTAAGCACAGAAGAGGGAGTTCTGTTTATAAGGTAAGTGGCAATAAGAACACACTCACTTCACATCCTGAAAAATTAACGCCCTAGCGATATTAAACAAA
Organism: Arctium minus; assembly: GCA_954870635.1. NCBI lineage: Eukaryota > Viridiplantae > Streptophyta > Magnoliopsida > Asterales > Asteraceae > Arctium > Arctium minus. The sequence goes on from OX941080.1 coordinate 145,785,107, forward strand.
TGTTTATGTTTTCTTTCTACCACACCATTAAAAGAAGTCTGGAATACAATGCCATTATTACTACATATCCCATTAGCTTGCTATTTACAAATTTGATTCCATTATCACTATGAAAAACCTCAACCTGTTTTCCAAATTGAGTATTTAACAAGCCACAAAAATTCACAACATTTTCATAGACTTCATCTTTTCCTTTCAAAAGATACACCCACACAGACCTTGTGAAGTCATCAACAATAGTAAGGAAGTATTTAAAACCTTCTTTACTGCTAACCTTATAAGGTCTCTACAAATCTAGGTGGACAAGTTCATCCAAGCCATTGGTCTTGTGGTCACTTATATCAATTAATTTCTAGACTGATTTGCCTTATGGCAAATCTCACAATGACGATTAATTAACATCATTTCCTATTTTGAGTCTTTCTTTCAAAACACTCAATACAGGATCGGCTGGATGACCAAGCCTACTATGCCATAAGCGGTGAGAAACTAAACAATTATTAGGGACATTAGAACATATAATAGGTTGATGTTGAAATCTGGGACCACAAGAACATTAAAAAGAGTAACATTATTGGTTAACTTCGTATTACCAATTTTATTTATCATAGCCAATGTACCATTAGGATGATTGACTACTAGATTTAAATCATAAATATCGGCAATATTTTCGAGGTTAGAGACAGAAGACATCATATGCTGATTTGTCCAAAAATCAATCATCCAACCAGAATGAGGCAACTTAGACATACCTCCCATATTAGCAGATGCTTCCTTTGTAATAGCCTTTTGATCCAGAAAGGAAAAGAGCTTAGCCATCTGATTCTCAGTGAGGGATACATATGGAGAACTAGACGATTGATTGCATTTTGATCTCTTACAGGAGCTGGCATTAGTAGAAGGAATGGTTTTAAATTTTTTGTTCAAAAACCTTCTTTGAAAATCTTTTGGAAAACCAATAAGTTTGTAACATCTTTCTAAGGTGTGACCAACAGCACCACAGTGGTGCTTACAAGTAAAAATTGAAGTTTTTTGGTTTTTTCTTTTATTTTCAGAAAGCTTACCAAGAAATGCAGAACTATGATTAGTAATTAAAAGACTAGAAGCACTACAAGAAGTTCCGTCAACGAAACCGAAATTATTCTTGGTTTCGGGGGCACAAGTGTAACACCCTAAATTTTAGAGAAATAAAAATTCGAAAATTTCGCAATATGACGGCTATAAACTGGGTAAACCTGAGATAATAAAACCTGTCAAAACAAACCCAAGGTATCATCCTGAGAATGGGGAATATAGCTGTAGCTTTTACAAAGAATCAAATGAAGAATAATGCACAACAACCTAGTAATCTAACTTAAAACAAAAAGATTAAGATCAGGTGCTGCTATTCTTCCAAAAATGTATAACCACAATCACCAATATGTTGGTCAATGCATCTTCCAAAAAGACCACTCTCGGCCCCTAGGTCGTCCACTCAAACCCGACGACTCCCATCGCTAGATTGACCTGCTATACATGTTATTTTAAGAAAAAGTGTTAGGCTAACGCCTAGTGAGATCAACAGTTGTATTTAAAATAAATAACGGTAAACGTAAATAAAGAAAATGAAGTTAAAACAAGAATGATAGTGCTTTTTCCATAAACAATTACCTCTTTGTTTAACGGTGGAGACCCGCTTACTAACATAAGTGACGGAACACAAAAGTAAGCCACTAGACAGTCAGTAAAGCCAAACACATAAAATTACACGCACGGGATGTTAGGCTCAGTGGCTTTAAACTTACACCGCGGAAAGTCAACTTCAACCCAAAAGGGCCCTTACATTGAAATCCTCATCCAATATCTTAATACTTAGCACGTAGGACTTATAACCCAATCTGATGCCTAAACGTGCCTCTACGAGGGAAACTAATGTTCCAATGTCGGACTAAATGTAACAACAATGTTGGGATCATGACTCCGAAGTGAAACCAAATATGCCACATATAGCAATTCGACTAACCCATAACTCAACGTCAAGATAAAGTACCCAAGACACCAATAAATGAAAGTTGTTGCATAATACTTGCATAATTTTACCAGGAGGTTCCAATTTGACATATGAATCATATACCCATATTCCATCCATTTGAGGCATTTAAATATTTAAAACTCTAGTTTTGGTTCCCAAATACCCAACCCAAGATTTTAGTGAAACAAGTTCCCATGTACATCTTATCAGCAGTTCATCATAAATTCATCCACTCATTAGTGATAACTCTTTGAAACTAGAGAGTAGAAATATAATGTCAAGTCATGTTTACACATAAATCCCATATACCCTTTTTCCTTCCTTGAAATCCTTTCCAAATACATAAACCCTAGAATTTCCAAAATTAGGGTTTTGGGTGAAAATGTACCCCAAGTTGCACAAATAAAAATGGAGATATCTAGTAGGCTAAAAGTATAATTTTGACATGTATAGAGTTTATTAAAAAGATGAACTCACCTTGTAGGTTTATGTTTTCAAACCCTAGAATACCAAAGAATAGAGTAAAGAGATGGGCCCTTGGGAATAATCTAACTATCACAACCACCTTGATGAGAGCACCTAAACACACAATAAATGATTAAGATGGGTGGTTGAGAATCATTAACTTCAAGGGTTGGAAGGAAGTGAAGACTTACTGTTAAGACACAGTCTCATTGGATTCAAGATCATCCAAACTGAAGATCGCAATCTGAAGCTAAAGCCGAAACGTCGACTCTCAATATTAAAGTCTATGTCGTTTGTAATAAATGTCAATGTATTTGTTTATTATTGTACTAGTTAAATTAATATCTAGTTTGTTAGATATTAGTTTAACTTAGTTAGTTTCTAGTTTATTAGATATTAGTTATTTAGTTAGTTATTAGTTAGAAATAATATCTATTTGTTAGATATTATTTAGTTATAATAGTTTTATATTACAACTTGTTGTTGCAAGTTGATTAGGAAGTGTGTAAAACACACTATGTTAGATATTAGGTGTATCTCTAGTATCTCTCAATAATCAGATATTATCAGACACACAAAACACACACTTAAGGGTGTAATAGAGAGAAAACAGAGAACACACATCTATAGCTTGAATCAGATCAACCTTGTAACCATTTCTTATAATCAATACAGGTTGGTAATCTTTATGTGCTGTTATTCTAAGAACTTGATATAGTATTGTTGGACCCACAATTGGTATCAGAGCCTGATTAAGATCAAAATCAAGTTCTTTTGCAAAAACGACTCTGTGTTCTTCAAGAAAAACTGATTTCGAGATTTAAAGTGTTTTAGGTGTTAAAATCGATCAGGTTGTGATCGATTAGCATGCTAGATAGAGTTGTTGTTATTTTATTTCACTATAAAGCATAAATCGAGTTCCAATTTGTGATTTTAGTGAGAAAAAGTCGAGTTTGATAAACGTACTGTGCCATCGATTTCATTTTTAAAAAGTGTGTTTTATTGAGATCGAGTGCTCACATTCAGTTCTAGAAGTGCTTCTAGACATAAGGGTAGAGTTTGGTATTGCTAATCGTTTCAGGAACAAGTTTTTAGACAAATTTTCAAAGTCCAGGACGAACAAGCGCAAACCACAAGACGAACATACGCAAAGTCCAACTTTGCGCGTCCCACATCAAACGCAAAGCTTCACTTTGCGCTCCTCAAGTGAAACGCAAAGCTTCACTTTGCGCTCCTCAAGTGAAACGCAAAGCTTCACTTTGTGCTCCTCAAGTGAATCGCAAAGCTTACTTCTCGGATCTCAAGCAAACGCAAACCTCAACCTCACTTCTCACAAGTAGGAAACGCAAACCTCAACCTCACTTCTCACAAGTAGGAAACGCAAACCTCTTGAACCGCAAACCTCAACTTTGCGCTTCCCACTTGAACCGCAAACCTCAACTTTGCGCTTCCCACGTGAAACGCAAACCTCACTTTGCGCACTGTGCTAGACACGCAAACCTCTCTGCTCCAATCCAGACTTGGAATTTTCTTCAAAATGACATCCAGAGAAGCCCTTGCTATAGGAACTGACACCAAGCCACCAGTTCTCTTTAAAGGAGAATACGAACAGTGGAAGGATCGGTTTCTGAACTTCATTGACAGACATGAGCTGGGTGATTTCATCAGGAGATCTATAGAATAAGGGGTTATGAAACCAGTCATGACGACTCGTGTAGTTGGAAATGTGCCTACTGAAGTTGAACTTAAGTTTCATGAGCTAGGAGATGATAACCTCAGAAGAGCCAAAGGCGACAGATTAGCTAAGTCATACATTTTACAAGGAATTCCAAATGAAATATATGTAAAGATTGACAGCTACAAGGCCTCCGGCAAAGAAATGTGGGATCAGCTTGAAAAGATGATGTTGGGTTCGAAGGTTGGGAATCAGCTGAAAATCTCCAACTGCCTAAATAATTATGAAGAATTTAGAGGCAGGGTGGGAGAAACTTTAGAAGAAACCTATGACAGGTTTGTGACTTTGCTGAACGAACTTAGCAAGAACAAAGTCCACAAATCTCAAATTGAGCTAAACGTCAAATTCCTGAGTATTCTTCAACCGGAATGGAAAAGATTTGCTAGGCAGATGAAGCAGATCAAAGATTTGAATGAGATTCCACTTCACGAGGTGTATGAAACCCTCCGACAAAATGAAGAAGAGGTGGATGAAATTCTAGAAGATAAGAGACAGAAAGGAAAGACGGTTGAAGACACAGTCGCTCTTGTAGTCAGGAAGAAGAAGAACAAGGGGATTGTATATGAATCAGAAGAAGATGAAGGTTATGCAAACTCTGACATAGATGAAAATGACCAACTGAAGCAAGCAATGCTTATGCTGACAAGTGCTTTTTAGAAAAGGTTCTACACAAAGCCAAGTTCAAATAGTCAGAGATATTCTTCTGGTCCGAACAACTACATCCACAAGGAAAGGGTTGAAGGAAGGAGATTTGAAGGGAAGAGAACAGAAGAGAGGAAACCTGAAGAGAGAAGGTATCAGTCTGAAGGGAAGAGATTAGAGGAGAGGAAACCAGAAGAAAGAAAGTTCAAAGCTGAAGGATCCAGTCAGCAAGAACCACCAACGTGCTACAACTGTGGCAAAACAGGTCACTATGCCAGAGACTGCCAAAGGCCAAAAGTCAGGAACTCCGATTATTACAAGAACAAGATGCTTCTTGCAAAGCAACAGGAGGCTGGCAAAGCACTGATGGCTGAAGATGAATACTGGCTTGATCACTCAGATGATGAAGAAGAGGATGAAGAAAAAGATGAAGCCGTCAACATGTGTTTGATGGGCCAAATAGAATCAGATGCTGAAGCTGATTCAGATAATGAAGACGAGGAGGTATGTAATTTATCAGATTCAGATTTCATGAATAAAATGCATGCCATGAGTTTAAAACAAAAAGAGTTAGAATCTAATCTTGAGCAAGAAAATGGTGTCATAACTGACAAAAACCAATTGATACAGAAACTTAGCAATGAACTTGCTGAGAAGAAAGTATTGATTGAGATTTTACATAAAGATAATGACACCAACGCAAAAGAAAATACAATAATTCTTAAAGAGAATTCTGAACTCAAGTCTCAACTGCTAAAAGGTGGGATTGATTTATATGAGCTTAAAAATTTGCATGCTTCTTGTATCAAAGAAAACTTTTCTTTATTGGGAAAATTAAAAAGTTTGGAAGAGAAGTTATACAAAATGGGTCAAACTGAACAGACTATTTTTCTGAACAAACCCAAAGAGGAAATAGAGAGATGGGGAATCGGTTATAAGAATCCTCACTATCTACAAAAAGGGATGTCTGAAGTGCCAGGACTTTATGATCATCTTTCAATGCAATTAGCTCGCAGAATCCCTGAGTTTAAAACTTTCTGGACTAAACTATCTGAAAAGGATGAAGACAACGAAACTGAAAAACGTTTGAAATCATCTAAAGTTCATCTTCCATTTTATTATGCGAAATTGAATAATAGTTATGATGAAAATCCAATATATCAAACGAAGAAAACACTTTCAAGTGATTTCTTTCAAAGTTATACTGAAAAGGAAATAGAGGCGAAGCCTATTCTAGGTAAACTATATGTCCCTCCTCTCGTTTTAGAAAGTAAAATTTCTGAACTCGAGAATTCTTTATCAGATGAAAGACTTTTGATGAATATTGAGCAAAAAGTTTTTTCAACTGTGTTTTCAAATTCTGTTATTTCTAAGGCTTCAAACTCTAAGGATATGTTTGGTTCATCAAGTAAAGGATTTGATTTTCTGAACTCTAATGGTGGTTTAGATGATTGTTCTGAACAATTTGATTTTAATGCGAAACTTCCTAACCATTCATCTTTTATTAAGAAATATTTGGGAAAAACCAGTATGCCTGTTAATAGTGCAAAATCAACGAAAGTTGATAACTCAGTCTCTGTGAAAGCTAAAAATGCTAAAGGTAAGAATATATCTCAGCATTCACAGAAACCGAACATTACTGGTAATTCTAAGAAGAAGCATTCGCTTGTTGCTCAAAGGTCTAACTCCCCAGTTTCACATGTTTCAGATCTGAGCAAGCAAAGGCCAGAAGTAAATTATCAATGGCAACCGAAACGGAAGCTTGACAAGACCGTTTTATCGTTTAATAGTGTTAATTGTAGTAAGACTTCACTTAATAAAGATGTCTTAATTGCTGATGTTGCTCTTTTGAACTCAAAACTTGCTGTTTCTCGTAAACAATATACAATGAAGCAATTATTTCAGTTATCTTTATCTGCTAGAAAGTCTTCTATTTATGATAAACATGTTTCTATCTCTTGTCAAGATTCTAGAGATTGGTTTGGAAATTACCATTTGCATTCATCTCATACTAATCCTTCAAATGCATTTCAAAAGAAAAGAGGACCCAATTTAAAATGGGTACCAAAATCTTGTGCTAACACAGAAGGACCCAAATTCCAATGGGTACCTAAGGCTAAATCTGTGTTGCAGGCACACAAAGCTTAAAGAGAAATCAACTTCTGATTATGTACAGATCAGGACTCGTTCTTCAATGTCAAAATAGGTTTTTGGATAATGCAGTTCAAAACCCGAACATCAAAGTCAAAATAGGCTTTTGAACAAATCAGTTCAAGACCCGCACTTCGATAATCAAAGTGAATATTCCAATGTTGTCGTATAAATATCTAAATTTGTAATTTCTCTTATGCAGACTAGTCATACATGGTTCTTGGACAACGGATGTTCCAAGCACATGACAGGGCAAAATGAGATACTGTCCAATTTTAAAGACAAATATTGCGGAACAGTCAGGTTCGGCAACGACCAGTTTTCTTCAATCATGGGATATGGTGATGTACAACATGACAATGTCACGATCAAGAAGGTGAGCTATGTAGAAGGCTTACGTCACAACTTGTTCAGTATAGGCCAGTTCTGTGACAAAGACTTAGAGGTCAACTTCAAAGCCAAGAGATGTTCAGTTCGCAATGAAGAAGGCGAAGAACTCTTGGTTTGTACTCGAGAATCAGACCTCTACACAATCAATTTATCAAATGTCCAGACTGACAAGCAAGTTTGTCTACTGACGAAAGCCTCGATGCAACAAAGCTGGTTATGGCATCGAAGGCTCTCTCACCTCAACTTTAGGTACATCAACAATCTGGTCAGCAGAAAGCTCGTCAAAGGACTTCCAGAGCTCAAATATGAAAGAGAACATCTTTGTGCAGCTTGTGAAAAGGGCAAGATGAAGAGGGCACCTCATAAACCAAAGCCTGAACCAAGTACAAGCGCTCCGTTAGAGTTATTGCATATGGATCTATGCGGTCCGATGCGAACTCAGAGTCTAGGCGGAAAGAAGTACATATTCGTGATCGTGGACGATTACTCGCGATACACATGGGTCAAATTTCTACGTTCAAAGGTTGAGACACCTGATATTCTCATCACATTCCTAAAGACGACCCAGGTGAATCTGCAGAAACCGGTCAAGTTTCTACGAACAGACAACGACACAAAGTTCAAGAACAACAAAGTTGAAGAATACCTCAAATCTGTCGGGATTTCACATCAATACTCTGCTGCTCGTACGCCTTAACAAAATGGAGTGGTCGAAAGAAGAAATCGGACGCTAGTCGAGGCTGCTCGTACTATGCTAAGTCAATCAGACTTACCTCTATTTTTGTGGGCAGGAGCTGTTTCGACCGCGTGCTACACACAGAATCGCTCCATGGTACATCGAAGATTCAAGAAGACTCCTTATGCGTTAATCAACAACCGAACACCGACAATCAAATACCTCCATATATTTGGGTGTAAGTGTTTTGTTCTAAACGATAGGGAAAATCTAAATAAGTTCAGTGCTAAGGCGGATGAAGGAATCTTCATTGGTTATTCCTCGACATCAACTGCATTCCGTGTTTATCTAAAGAAGTCAAAGACGGTGATTGAAAGCATTAACGTCTCGTTTGATGAAGAGATGACTTCCGAACAACAAAGTTCAGAACCCGTTATAACAGGAATACTAGCTTCTGGGAAACTCAGTCCAGGACCTACGTCTCAACAGAATAAATCAGATGAAGCATCAACTTCTACTAACCATTTATCTGATTTAGATTTATTATTTGAATTGTTTTATGATGAATTTCTTGGATCTAATGTAAAGAAATCTGTTATGGTTGACAGGATGGAAGACTTCACGACTACTCATCCAACCAGTTCAGATGTTCCTATTGAATCAAACGCCCCGATTCAACAAGAAATTACAATTCAAATGCCGACTCCAATAGTTGAAGAAGTGACAAATGATAAAGAGACAGAAGTAGCTGAAACAGTAGGAGATACTATACAGATCAATCTACAGCCAGAACAAGTTGTACCTGCTGAGCCTTCTGAACCAACCACTTCAACTGAAATCATAATTCCTCCTGAACAATCAGAAGAAGGTACAAGTGGATTTGTAGATGATACAACCGACATACAATCATATAATCCATTACCTCATGAACATAAACGGACCAAAGAGCACCCGCTAAGCCAGATCATTGGCGATCCATCAAAACCGGTGCAAACTAGGTCAGCATCAATGAACATGTGCATGAATGACTCCTTTCTGAGCAAGTTCGAGCCAACACATGTATCAGAGGCACTTGCTGATCCAGAATGGGTGGTCTCAATGCAAGAAGAGCTGAATCAATTCGATGCACTTAAAGTCTGGAGACTCGTACCCAAACCTCAAGGTAAAACCATTATATGTACGAAATGGGTTTTCAAGATAAAGAAAGACGAAGATGGTACCATTATCCGAAACAAGGCAAGACTAGTAGCCAAAGGATACAGACAAGAGGAAGGAATCGACTATGACGAGACATATGCTCCTGTGGCGCGATTAGAGGCAATCAGAATGTTTCTAGCCTACGCAGCCCACAAGAACTTCACGGTCTTTCAAATGGACGTGAAGACAACATTCCTGAATAGAATTCTGAAGGAGAAAGTCTACGTCTCTCAGCCAGAAGGTTTTGTCAATCAAGAGAAGCCGAATCATGTTTACATTTTCGACAAAACACTCTACGGTCTGAAACAAGCACCTCGAGCCTGGTATGATTTCCTTTCCAATTTTCTAGTCAAGTCTGGGTTTTCAAAAGGTACGGTGGATACAACTTTGTTTATCAAAAAGGAAAAAGGCGATATCATTTTAATTCAAATTTATGTAGGTGATATTATCTTTAGTTCTACAAATACTAAGTACTGTAAGAATTTCGCAAACCTTATGGTGTCTAGATTTCAGATGAATTTGATGGGAGAGATGAATTTCTTTCTCGGTTTACAAGTAAAACAATTTTCATCGGGTATCTTTATCAATCAATCAAAATACATTAGGGATATTCTTCGGAAGTTCCAAATGAAAAATTCAAAACCGATTGGTACCCCAATGGCACCAGGTACTAAGATTGGCACTGATCCTTCGGGAAAGGCTGTTGATGTTAGGACTTATCGAGGGATGATAGGTTCTTTAATGTATCTTACTTCTAGTAGGCCAGATATAATGTTTTCAACATGCTTATGTGCAAGATATCAGGCCAATCCTACATAAATCCATATGTCTGCTGTGAAGCGCATATTTAGGTATCTAAAGGGCACTGCAGATCTTGGTCTGTGGTATCCTAAAGATACTAGTTTTGAACTAACAGCCTACACAAATGCAAATCATACAGGTTGTATGTTAGACAGGAAGAGCACGTCAGGACACGTACAGTTCCTCGGTGACAAACTCGTAAGTTGGGCATTGAAGAAGCAACTTTGTGTTTCAACTTCCACGGCCGAAGCAGAATATGTAGCTGCTGCTAGCTGCTGTTCTCAGGTCTTATGGATGAGAACTCAATTGCGCGACTACGGTTTCCACTTCAACAAGATCCTGATATACTGTGACTCCAAGAGCGCCATCGTAATATCAGGGAATCCTGTTCAACACACCAAGACTAAGCACATAGACGTCAGGTATCACTTTATTAAAGATCATGTTGAAAAAGGAACAATTGAACTTTTCTTTGTAAAAACTGATTATCAACTTGCCGATTTGTTCACCAAACCCTTAGACGAAAAGAGGTTCATTTTTCTTATCTCTAAGCTTGGTATGCTAAATCTTAAAATCTAATCAGTATTTACTTATAAAAGTTTTCTAAATTGTATAATTTTTCATCATTTCTTCATTCTTAACTCTGATTGATATCTGCACTTCTATATAATGTTCATAATCCAAGGGGGAGAATGAGAAGAAATTAACAAGTGGTCAATATTACTTCGAGGGGGGGGGGGGGAGCTTGTTAAGTCCAAATATTGTATACAAGATTTAATAAGAAAAGTCAATGTGTAAGTCAACAATGTCAAAGTCATAAGCAAAGTCAAAGTTGTATTGTCAAAGTCAATATTGTTTAGTTTTACTTAGTTGTTAAGTTTTAGTTTAGTCTTGTGGTATAAATAGGATTAGTGAGATATATGACAAGAGCTATCAAGATCTACTCTCTCTCTACTCTCTCTCTCTAGATTTCATTGCTAAATCTTGTTTGTATTGAGAATTGCTTGATAATATGAGATAACAATTGGTATCAGAGCCATACCAAACTTTTAAGAATGATTTGATCAGAGTTTGAATTGAAATTTGTGTGTTTTTGGATCGATTTTTGAGTTTTTTTGAAAATATTTTCAAGAAACGAGTTCCTTACTGTTTTATCAGAATTTTATTGATAAATTCGTTTTTAATGCAAGAAAATGGATTCATTGTGTTCGATTTATGTTGGTGATTGATTGTTGTTTTGATTCCATCTCGAAATTCAAACAAAATCGGTTTCAATTTTTGATTTTTGAGATTTTCGTGAAAAACGTGTTATGTCAATGCTCTTGATCGAGATTATTCGATTTGGAGTGTTTTGATCGAAATTGTCAATAGGATTGTATTAAAAACTTGTTTTCGATCAATTTTGTGCAATTTGTTTGGGTTTAATTTCAGTGTTATGATTGATATTGCAGATTTATAGTTGATTGTTAGTATGCGTGTTATTCATATGTTGTGCGGGTCATTCATCTTACTGTGCGTGTCATTCATATGATTGTGCAGGTCATTCATCTTAGTTTGCATATTATAGGTTTTGAAGTATGCGGGTTATTCAAGAATTATGCAGTTTGTCGGTTCTTTCTTGGAAACGCATAGCATATTGTGCGTATCTTTCTGAACCCGCATAGCATATTGTGCGTTTCAGGCCTCACCCGCAAAGCTCATTCTGCGTTTCTCAAGGCACCCGCATACCTCACTATGCGTTTCCTCAACAACCCGCATTCTTAGCTATGCGTTTCACCAAGGACCCGCACACCTAGCTTTGCGTTTCGGTCAACACACGCAAACCTCTTTTCTCTAAAAAAAAAAAAAAAAAAATTTCTGGTCATCTTTGGAAATATTTTTTTTTACATTGCGAACTAACAAGTATTGTTCAATTTTCAATTTTCACGAAATATTTTTTTTAAGATTTCAATTTGATCTAATTTTTGATTTTCTGATATACAGTTTGGGAACGATCATTCTCATCAAGCTGATTTCTCATTCAATATTTTCTGAGAGAGAGATGAGTTCACCAATTTTGCTAAGAGGAAGATACGAGCAGTGGAAAACTGATTTTCTCAAATTTGTAGATACAAGTGAGCTGAGTTGTTATATCAGATTGTCATTGACTGAAGAAGAGATGACACCTCATACTCCAACAGAAGATTGTACTGAGGATCGAGAGAAAAGAAAGAATGCTGATAATATGGCTCCTTTCCAATGTGTATTCGTTACACACAGTGACTTTGTGTTACTGACAGACATGTTAACTGATTCATTAGTTGATTCAGGTGTTACACGACTATTTTGTCTAGATTTGAAAAGATCTGGATGAATATCTTTTGAATTGACGGATCAGGGGCTCTAACCGCAAGAGAGACATTTCTTACAAATAATTTTGATGAAGTCTTTACACTTATCATCAAAAAGGGGGAGAATGACTACACAAGAAATGTCAAAGATCACATGTTTCAAGAATCACGTAAACTCTTCAAAGGGGGAGATTGTTAGAAAAATACATGCTGATTTCAGAAGCTAGAGAAAGAAATTGCATCTTCTGTGCTGAAAAAGAAGACTGAATTGCTAAAATCATTTTCGTAATGATCTTGATCCAAAGGGGGAGATTGTTAAGACACCGTCTCATTGGATTCAAGATCATTCAAACTGAAGATCGCAATCTGAAGCTAAAGCCGAAACGTCGACTCTCAATATTAAAGTCTATGTCGTTTGTAATAAATGTCAATGTATTTGTTTATTATTGTACTAGTTAAATTAATATCTAGTTTGTTAGATATTAGTTTAACTTAGTTAGTTTCTAGTTTATTAGATATTAGTTATTTAGTTAGTTATTAGTTAGAAATAATATCTATTTGTTAGATATTATTTAGTTATAATAGTTTTATATTACAACTTGTTGTTGCAAGTTGATTAGGAAGTGTGTAAAACACACTATGTTAGATATTAGGTGTATCTCTAGTATCTCTCAATAATCAGATATTATCAGACACACAAAACACACACTTAAGGGTGTAATAGAGAGAAAACAGAGAACACACATCTATAGCTTGAATCAGATAAACCTTGTAACCATTTCTTATAATCAATACAGGTTGGTAATCTTTATGTGCTGTTATTCTAAGAACTTGATATAGTATTGTTGGACCCACACTTACCAAAATCTAGAGAGAAAAACGAGTGCTGCAAGTCCAAAATCAATAAAAATGAGAATGTCTTGCGAAGTGAGGGTTTTAAGACCCTGTTACCCGACGGCGACTATGACCTGGCGACATTGCCATGGTCATAGTCGTGGGGCAATGTCGCCGCCCAGTGACCTCTCGCTGACTTTGTCCAGAACAATCCCCTCCAGTGGCGATATTGACAACTGCGACTATGCCCCGTGGCATAGTCGCCCAAGGCATCCTTGGCGCGATTCCGACCCGAAACGACCCGATACCTCGCCTAGGAACATAAGCTTGAATCAAAATAACAATTCCAAGTAATTTTTACAATGCTAGAAGGCTACCAACCAACCAAACGCACTTTAATAGGTAAAAGTCAACCCGAAATTACGGGCGTTACAGCAAGCCATAACACGAGACGAAACTTTGTAGTTTTCTGTCCCACTTAATTTGAGATTCAGAATGGATACCCCACCAATCCCAGTGAGGCCAGTGGCAACAACCACCTCACTACTTGGCATTTTAAAGAACACTAAGATAACAAATCCACACAAGGTTAAAAGATCTAAGAGGTCCATATCAGGATTCCTAAAACACTCTAAAAATCTAGGTCAAGCCAATCGCTTAGATACCCGATGGGTACACAAAAGAAAACTTACTGAAAGTAACCGATAGAAACAACAATAGTGGAAACAAAACAAACTGAGAATACACCTAAACGATAAGCATCACAAGGTATACTAGAACACACAAAAAAGGGCCTAAGGAAATAAAATACCATAGGATAAACCAAGGAACACATATTAACCTGAACAGATTAGATGTTATCCCACTAAATCTATACAAATCAAGTGAAAAATCAAAAAACAATATGAATATTAGCCACAGATATACAAAAACCAATATGAATATTAGTCACAGTTATACCAATGTACAAAAACAAACATTAACAAAAAAAAAAAAAAAAACAAATCTAGATATTAATCACAAATTTACAAAGATCTTACAGTTTTACCACTGGATCTACAGGGATCGAATGTCAAAACAAGATAAATAATTATAGCAACAAACAAGAATATAGTATTACCACCAGATCTAAAGGAATATTGGCAGAACCAATATCAAAGAATTTATCAACAAGCCAGATATATAAGTGCTTGGCTGAAGAAGAGAGAGTTATTCCTTTGACGGATATTCAGGTGGACAACGAGAATCGTTGCGTGGAAGAATTGGAAGCCATCTTGGAGAGTAAGACAAAGAAGCTTCGCCATAAATAGGTGACCTTGGTCAAAGTCCAATGAAAGGACCATCGGGGTGCAAACGTCACTTCGGAGTCGGAGGAGGACATGAAAAAGATATACCTTCATTTTTTTAACTAGGGCGAGATTTCGTGGACGAAATCCTTTTAGGTGGGGAGGTTAGTAACACCCGGAAAATTTACCTAACCTTAATAAGGTATTCCATTTACTTAATACCTTTGTGTTTGCTTAGTTGGAAAATCGATCGTAGAAGTTTTCAAGAGTTCGGGGGAGGACCGCGTAGTACAAAAATGATCTTTTGCCACGGTTTTGGAAATACAGGCCAGCCACGGTTAAGCTTTAAACCGTGGCCAAAAGTCATAAATAAAATTAGAGTGTTGTTTTAGCCACGACTTAACTCAATAATTGTGACCATTAACAAACACATCCAAACATAATGTCACGGTTTTAATAAAATTGTGACTAAATGCTTCGATATGGTGACACCTTTTTTACTGTGGCCAATAGCAGTAAAAAACCATGGCCATATATAGACATATAGTCACGGTTTTTTGTCTTAACCATGACTTTATGTTGTGACGGTGATAGTCCGTGACTATAGATAGACATACGGCCACGTGAAGCCAAAAATAAAATATTTATTGTCACGAAACCTTATTAAACGTGGTCAAAAGACAAGGTGTTTATGGCCACTGTTTTCATTATCTTGTGTCACCAAAAGGTAACAAATAGATACGGTTTTACAAATTAAACGTAACTATAGGTCATGAATTGGCAACGGTTAGTATGAAATTTTTATAGCTAAAAGTATATAGTTAAGGCCACGTTTAAAATAAGTCGATGGCTAAAAGGTAACCAATAGTCATGTTTCTAACAATTCAGTTCATGTGACTAATAAGTAATTTATCGTCACGGTTTTTATTATTGTGTGTGATCAACTGTCAACCAATAGTCACAGTTCTCAAATTTAATTGTAACTATATGTCATGAATTAGTCACGGTTTTTTATCATTTTTGTCGCCAAAAGTATAACCAACATATGTGTCCACAAGGTAACCGGTAGTCACGCTTCTAACAATGTAGTTCGTGTGGATAATAAGTAGTTTATGGCCAAAATTATTATTTTTAAGTGTGAGCAAAAGTTAACCGATAGCCACGGTTTTAAAGCTTAAGTGTAACCATACGCCATGAATTGACCATGTTTTTTTTAATCATTTTGTACGACAAAAAAAGTAAACGTTTGGCCACGATTATAAAAATTAAGCATAAATATATGTCATGATTTGGCTACGGTAAATATCAAATTTGGGTGGTAATAAGTATAGTTAAGGTCACGATTAAAATAAATTCATATGGCTTTAAGGTAATCAATGGTCGTAAATTGTGTGGCTATAAGTAGCTTATAGCCACATATTTACTATATATGTGTGTCCTAAATGTAACTAGTATTCACGATGCTACAAATTCATCGTAACTATATGTAGGGGCGGACCTACAACTACGAGAGGGGGTCCCGTGCACCTGCTCACTTGATTGTCGTAAAGGAAAAAATATAGACGTCTTGAAGGTGTGCACCCACTTGATTTTAAGGGTGCCTTGAAATATTTTTAATTTGAATTTATAACACAAATAAGCAATTGGTAGGATGGTTTGTGGTGGTTAAGTTAAAACTTCCCTTAGCTAGAGGGCTGAGGTTCAATCCCAACACTCTGCATGGTTAAAATAAATTGGTCACAATAAACACTTGTGTGGCTATAAGTAGTCTATATTCATGGTTAAAATAAATACACGTGGCAATAAAATAGTTAATGGTCATCACAAAAGCAAATTTTGTGTTGCCATAAGTAGCGTATGGCCACGGTTTTAACTAATTTTTTTTGTAGGAAAAGGATAACCAATAGCCACGGTTTCAACTATTTTATGTAGCAAAAAGATAACCAATGGCCATGGTTCTACAAAATAAGAGTAACTATATGTCAAGAAATTGCCACAATTAAGATGAATTAACGTGACTATACGTAGTTTATGGCCATGGTTATATGAAAATTACTAAACTACCAATTTGTTTGATAACGTTATGGCTACGGTTTTTATGTTATGACTACGTTTTTTCATGTGATATAGTGACACAATTTAAACGTGGCCATAAGGGTACCAAAAATCACGCAAAAATAGGCTACGTTTTGGCTGGAAAAAAACTCGTGGCGAAAGGCCTACGGCCACGGTTTTTAACCGTGGCCAAAGTGACTTTTTGTACTAGGCGCGCGACAATGATGGCGAGAATGCTCTTGGGCACAATCGCGTGTCATAATCATCGAGCCGATACCACTTACGGTACATCTCCAACGACAATGACAGTGAGACTACCCTTGGGCACAATCGCTTGTCAAGGTCACCGTGTTGGGGCAAACCACAGTACACCTGCGCGACAATGTCAGCAAGAGTGCCATTTTGGCACAATCACCGGGAAAAGTTGCCTGATGTGTACTGGTTGTATAAAAAATCCTTTTATTGCATTTTACTCCCATTCTCTCAAATCAATTTTTGGCCCCCAATTTTTATAGCACTTGGAGCAATTTTTCTCTCCACCAACCTTCTTTCTCCATTAAATGCTAGTTAGGGTTGTTGGTTCATTAATTAAGCATTAAAAGCCTTAGTGTGGTCATTTATTGAAGAGCTCCAAGGACTTAAAGCTTCAAGTCTCATCTCTCCCAACTTTTCTAGGGTTTTGCCACTTTTCTAGGTTTTGCTCAAAAACCTAGATTGTGAGTTTTTTAACCCTTCTAAAAACTAGATACATGTCATTATGTGCTACTTGTTTATCATCTTATCTAGTTTTGGTGAAAATATATTTTTACTTGGTAATATACCTATATTTTATTAGTTGGAGAACTCTTGAAAGTTTTGTATAAAGAAAGGGTTGTTTGGAACCTTAAAGATTATGGCTATGTTGTCTATGAAATAGATGTTGGTATTTGGAATTTTTATGAAATACCCATATTTTAGGGTTTTGACCTAATTTGGGTTTTGACCCAAAATGGGGCTTGTTGTATCAAATACGTATGGGTTTGTGACTTAGAGTCCCTATGTGCTTAATTGGTGGCCTTATATTATGTGGAATGTTCATATGGAGAGTTATATGCTCACTTGGTTAATTTGGAGATCTTAGTATTAACTTGTGAAGCTTACTTGTTTATTGTAGTGGTTGGGCCACAAACTTTTGTATTGGTAATTTATACACTATGCTTCATGTAAAATCGTGTTCGCGATATATTGCCGATTGGATGAACCATCAAGTATGCACTAGGAGGATATAGTCTTGGGCGCCACCTTGGAGGTATGTGCCTAAACCTCTGCCATTCGGGGTAATATCTTAGAGGTAGTCCTAAATGTGTCTGCCTTTTTGATTTGCTCGTGGGAGTGAATACTAAGGTGTATTGACTATTGAGGTGAAACTTGTTTTGTTGTTTTGGGTCTCTCCAATTGATTCCTTATAGTGGACTATGAAATTATATTATTGAATTCTAACCTTATTTATTGGCATATGTTATTGTTCAAAATCACTAGGCTTTTTGGCCTAACTCTTGTATGGTGTTGATGTGTATTTCATGTTCTTGTGGCACCGTTTCTAAAAAGACTTAGCCGAAGATAGTGTGAGCTTGGGGAAATGACTTTTGGGACACCATTATTATAGAGGAACATTCTCTTGGAGTAAAGATGACACCCTTTTTGTAATCTTATTTCTAGTATAAATTAGATTAGTAGGTTGTCGTTTATTACCGTTAATTGCTACTTATAATTAAACAGGTCTTTATTATTTCCCTTTTTGGGAAGCTCATGCTTAGGCATTATATATCACATTTCTGTTTTAGGGAAGTTTTTGTTTGTCCTTATTTTTGGGATGTTACATAATAGTTGTTGACATTGTGCAGAAGAAAGACCTTTTATCGTACCGTTGAGGTCTTGATTATCACTTGTACCATCTTCTCCATTCCCTGCACTAACATCCTTAAAAATAACATTATTAACTCGTTGCATAGATTTGTATCCAATTGGATACCCGTGCAACTTGTAACATGTATCTTTAACATGCTCGTGCATCTGGCAGTGAGAACAGAAAGGATGGTCTTGAGTTGAAGGCTTATTGACAATATTAGAATTGAATGGAGTGCGTTTAAACCTAGACTTCACGTTAAACACAATCGATGACTCCCTGCAACAATGGAACTTTGATGATACTGACGAATATTCCGTTATGGTTCTTCTTGAACTATCAACGAGAAAACTCGATTGATTTGAGGCAAAGGATCTATCAATTGGATTTATCCACGAATCTAAGAAATAGATTAATTTAAATCCAACAGAAAAATATGACGTGCTCAGATTGGAAGTATTTTTAAACTTCTTTTACACCACCTCCACTGCATTTCCCTCAAGAAAAGTGAGGACGAAAGTGTGAGAGTTCTTCCCAAAGAGATTTCAATCTGGTGAAATAAACTCCAATTGATTCCTGTTTTTGAGACAAATTCAATATTTCTTGACGAATCTGAAATATACGAGGTCCATTACTTTGCTGAAAATGATCCTTCATATATGTCCAGATCTCGAAGGCAGAATCTAAGAACATGAAACTATTTGCAATCTCCAAACAGAATTCAAAATCCATGATATGACTATGTTGTTGTTGCGTAGCCATGAATTAAGCATAACAGGATCAAACTCGTTAGGTTTGTGTAATGAACTATCAATAAACCTTATCTTATTCTTGACGGTGACGACAATACACATTGCATGACTCCACAATGCATAGTTGTCTCCAGTCAGAAATTGTGAAACGAGCACCATTCCTGAAATATCCGAATGATGCCAGAAATATGGATGAATCCTAACATCAATGGATGAGATCTGTGAGCTAGACGGCGAATCTTCTATTGCAGGAGACATCGTGAAGAAGAAGAAGACCTATATTAAACGCAACAGATTTTTGTGCTCTTATACCGTATGAAGGAATGGGCAGAGCTCAATTGATTCAGTTGAATTGAAGGACGTGCTGTAGGAGTAACCCATTACCTTCTGGGTGGAATTGCCACAACATGGGCGTTCTTCTTAGCAAGAATTATTGCAGTAGGAAAGGAAGAGTACAAGCTATTTATACACAAAGTACAAGAAAGACAAAACTGTTTAACAACTACAATTGTCACCAAACAACACAAACAGAACCTGTAAAATACCAAGACTTCCTTAAGATAAATGTAATACGTTATGTTTTCCAGTTGATGGTTTTCATGATCCGCCGGTGAGTTTTTACATTTTACCAACAGATCATCGACACTATTGCAAACTGTCAAAAACATGTAATAAATCATTATGTGGAGAGTCAAGGGTGAGCCTTTGGTAATCACCCGCGGAGTTGGTCGTCGGTGAATTCCATCACTGAAAGTGTTATGTATTGTTGTGTCCCTTTCCCCGAAGATATCTATCTTAAGCATAACCTTATTTCTGACCTAATCTATAGTGGTTGTATTTATTTGTCTTCATAACTCTTTGGTCGATCTTGTGCATCATTTAACATATTTTTTATTTGACGTTGTATTGGTCATTTGCTAAATTCTCTCTAGTCCAACTAGGCCTTTCCCTAATTTTAGGCAAACACATGGGTTTTAGCTTTTACATTTTTTTTCTTTGCCTTAGAGGCATTCATCCATAAGACCTGAGAGCAACAACTACCAGCAGCTACGTACTCAACTTCATCGATGGAAGTGGACACTGAGTTTTGCTTTTTACTTGTCCAACTTACCATCTTTCCACCTAGGAGCTGACAGCCTCCTATGGTGCTTTTTCTATCTAGTTTGCAACCTGCAAAATCACTATCTAAATAGGCAGTAAGATCGAACCCTGAGTATTTGGGATACCAAAAACCTAGGTTAGGAGTTCCCTTCAGGTATCAGAAAATTCGCTTAACAACGATCAAATGGGTTTCCTTGGGTTTTGATTGATATCGTGCACAAAGATAAGTGGAGTACATGATATATGGTCGACTCACTGTAAGATACAGAAGGGAGTCTATCATTCCTCTATAGGCAGTGACCTTAACAGTTTTCCAGTGGGATCCTTGTTTAATGTCAGCGGAGGTGCCATAGGAGTTTTCATCACTGAAGTTTGAGTAAGATCAAACTTTTTCAGCATATCTTTAACATACTTACCCTGATGAATAAACGTGCCTTTATCAGATTGCTTGATCTGAAGTCTAAGGAATTAAGTTAGCTCACCTATCATACTCATTTTATATTATTTCTTCATTCATTCAACGAATCGAGTACACAAAGATGGGTTAGTAGAACCAAATATAATGTCATCAACACATATTTGAACAAGAATGATATGACCTTTAATCTTTCTGAAAAATAGAGTATTATCAATTTTTCCATGCTCAAATTTTTCAGATATTAGAAAAGATGACAGAGTATCATACCAAGCACGAGGGGCTTGTTTTAACCCATAAAGAGCCTTATCCAACTTATATACAAAGTGTGGATGTTTAGGGTCAGAGAACCCTAGGGGTTGTTCAACATAGACTTCTTTACTCAACTTTCCATTTAGGAATGCTAATTTGACATCCATTTGATATACTTTGAAGTCTTTGTGAACTACATAGGCTAAGAATAATCGAATTGCTTCGATCCTGGCCCCAGGGGCAAAGGTTTAATCATAGTCTATGCTTTCCTCTTGTCTGTATCCCTGAGCAACTTGCCTAGCTTTGTTGCGGGTTACAGTCCCATTTTCATTTAACTTGTTTTGATACACCCATTTGGTGCCTATAACAGTTTTTTCAGATGGTCGGGGAATGAGATTCCAAACCTTGTTTCTTTCAAACTCAGTCATCTCTTCATGCATAGCGCTGACCCAGTTTGGATCTCTGAGGGCATCATCGATCTTCTTTGGCTCGAAAAGAGAGAGAAACTTAACAAAGAGACATATGTTACCTGAACTTGATCGAGTCTTAATATCTGCATCTGGATCACCACAGATTTGAACAGTTGGATGATTCTTAGTCCATCTCTAAGTGGTGGAATGAGCATCCATGTGTGATATTGGATCAACAATGGGAATGTTTACCGAGGAAGAAGCTTCAGCCTAAGGTTCATCAACAATAAATTGTTGAGGTTCAAGTTGAACATTATTCACTGAGAGGTCTTCAGAGATGATAGGTGTTTCAGAGGTTGAAAGTTTAGAAAGTGGTAAAGTGTTTAGGGGAACAGCTGAAACCCATGAAGTGGATTCAGTGTTAGGTGGAACAATGACTGGATCATCATCAGCATTCGGAGGATTTGCATGATGGTGTGTGTTTAAGAGAGGTTCAGCTTCTCCATAGTGGGAGAACATCCCGGCATTAAGTTCATCTTTATCAATGATAAACTTTGAGTTTGCTGATCTGGATTCTTCAAAGGTGGCATGAATGGTTTCTTCTACGGATTGTCTTCTTTTTGTTGAAGACTCTGTAGACCTTGGATATTGTGGAGTATCCGAGAAATATTCCATCATCGGCCTTTGGATCAAACTTTCCAAGGGCATCTATGTTGTTTAAAATGAAGCATTGACAACCAAATATGTGAAGAAAGCTGATAGAAGGCTTTCTCCCATGAAAAAGTTCATAGGCAGTCTTATTAAATCTTTTGACAATCAACGGCCTATTTTGAGTAAAATAAGTCATGTTGACAGTTTCTGCCCAAAATTGAGTTGGAAGATGAGAATCGTTGAGCATTGATCGAGAAGCTTCGATAATCGTTCGGTTTCTTCTTTCAGTGACTCCATTTTGCTAAGGAGTTCTCACAGCTGAGAAATTGTGAGAAATTCCCTTGTTCTCAAAGAAGTTGTCAAGTGAACTGTTTTTGAATTCAGTTCCATGATAACTCCTTATTGAGTGAACAATTCAGTTATTAAGTACTTCCATCTTTCTAGCAAAATAGATGAGTTCATCTGGGGTGTCACTCTTAGAATGGATAAACATGACCCAGGTGTAGCGAGAGTTTTCATCTACTATGACAAGAGTATATTTCTTTCCAACTATGGATTGTATATTGACAGGGCCAAATAAATTTATATGCAAGAGTTGAAGAGGACTTGTCACTGATGATAATTGCTTTGATTTAAAACTAGCTTTAGTTTGCTTTCCCTTTTCACAAGCTGAGCAGAGAGATTCCTTGTCATAAGAATGCTGAGGTAGACCGAAGACTAGTTCTTTTGAGGATAGAATGTTCAGTGTCTTGAAGTTGAGATGAGAGAGCCTCTTATGCCATAGCCAATTGACATCTGATGAGGCTTTGGACAGAAAACAGATACTTTCAGTGGTTGTTGAGTCCATGTTTATAATGTAAACATTTTCCACACGATAACCGCTGAGAGCAACTTTTCCATTTTTTTCCATCACTGAACATGCTTTCTTAGTAAAGCATACTTTAAATCTTTATCACATAGCTGACTGATGCTGAGGAGATTATGCTTCAATCCATCTACGTAAGCGACTCTTCGGAAGGTGGTTGTACCATTGCTGAGTACACTGAACCCTCTGGTATAGCCTTTCCCATTTCCACCAAAGGTCACTGATGGACCTTTCTCTTCCTTGTATTCAGTGAGCAGGTCCTTTTGGCCAGTCATATGTCGAGAGCATCCACTATCTAAATACCAGATACCCTTCGAGACCTACAAACATAAGGAAGATCAATTTTTTATTGGTACCCACTTTTCAATGGGTCTAGGGGAGTTAGTAGAGATGGAAGATTCAACGATCTTCACACCATATGAAGATTCAGCGTCAGTGGTAACCTTCACGTTAGTTAATTTCTTAACTTTAGTGGAATTTTTCACATTGGCAGATTTCTCAGCTTTGGTGACCTTCTTTGTCTTGGAGGCATTCATCTTTCACTTTAACTGACTTTTCAGCTTTGGTGGCATTAGGACATTTACTGGCAATGTGGTCAGTAAGTCCACAGTGGTAACATTTTCTATAGTTGAAAGTGTCTTTAAGACCATGAGCATTTGTATTAGAAAACCTTAGATGAGTCGGGCCAACTCCAAGAATGCCCTTAGCATTAGATCTAGGAGGAACTTTCAGTTCTTCTGATTTCTTAGGCTTAATGTCAATCTTCAGCTTTGGAGTAGATCTCTGAATGTTACCAGTGATCTTAGATCCAGAGCTTGATGGTTGACTAGCTGAAGGTTTAGAAGGAACCTTCTTCAGTTTAGCTACTTTTGTAGCCTTCTGAGGGTAATGGAAATTATATTTCCCTTTATCAACGAATTTAGAGTTTGTAGATAAAACCTCAGGGATAGGATTAGAAGACGAGGAGCACTGAGAAGAGGAAGTGTCATGAATAGAAGAGACAAACATTCCAAACTTAATCATGGAACAGTCTTTGCTAGATTCATCCTTATCAAATTTATAACCAAGACTAGTTTTATCATGAGCAGGGATTTGAGCACTTATGATCTCAGTGATCTTAGTTGAAGATTTACACCATCCTTCAGTTGTATCTTTTTCAGACTTGAGAGCAGCGATGGCTTGTTCGGTTCAATGTTGATTATTTCATTGACAATGACTTGATCTTTGAAACTTTCCTCTAAAAGAGTTAGTTCTTTGATTTTTAAATGGCATTTTTCAAGTTGTTCAGTTAAATCAATATTTTTGTTTTAGCAAGGGTTTTACCATTCAGTGCATTGTACAAGTCAATTGTCAACATGTCAACAACGCGACGTCTCTCAGTTTCAGTAAGAGAGGGATTAGTAGAGATTGATACCTGAGAGGTGATAGAGCTTGTGGATGTCCTAGATGGTTCTTCCATTTCTTCTTTAATCTCAGCCATGAGACAGAGATTAGTGGCATCTTCTTCATCAGAATTGATTCTTCTGATTCAGCCTAATCGTGTTTTTCAGCGATCAGACCTTTTACCTTTTCGCTTGAAGTCTTTCAGCTTCTGATATTTTTATTTCGGCTTGAGGTATTTGTCATCGCTGGACTTTCTGGACGAAGAAGGTTTGAAGACTTTCTTTGACCTGCATTCGCTAGCAAAATGTCCAACTTTCTCGCAGTTATAGCAAGTAGCATTTGCCTTATCAACATGTGTTGATTTAGGCTTATCAGATAAGGATAGAGGTTTATTTCTTCTGAAATTACTCTTTCTTGAAAATCTCTTAAAAGAGATTGTCAAGAGTGTCAGGGATTCATCAAAATATGAGAGGTCAGTGTCTGATAGATCCTCTGAGTCAGAATCTAACTCAGTGATAGTGAGTAGATCGCTGAGATGGGATAACCTCTAAAGAGACTAAAGCAACATGTGTGCTTTTGGAGTCTTTGGAATCTTTAACAAGATTCTTCTTTAGTTGATTTTATTGCTCATAATTAAGCAAGATCCCATAAAGAGTATTGAGAGAAAGGTGATTTAAGTCTTTGGTCAGCTTAAGACACATTGAATAACTATCCCAACTTTCAGGATACATTGCAGGAATTTAGTAAAGACCTCAGAATTAGAATAGGTCCTACCAACAGTCCTCAGATCAATGATTAAGCAATTAAATTGTTGGTGAACATCAGATAAAGATTCATTCTTACCATAAATGAAACTTTCATACTGTCTTACCAGATTTATCTTTCGTGTTTCCTTTATCTCAGTGGTACCTTCGTATTGAACATAGAGTGAGTCCTACATTTCTTTGGAGGTTTTTTGATGCATGATGGAATGGAAAGATTCATCAGGCAAAGCCATAGAGATAATTGTTTTAGCCTTTGCATCAAGTCCCACTTTCTTCTTGTTCTCATCGCTCCATTGTCTTATTTCTTTGGCAACGATTCTTTCAAAGAAAGTGATAGTAGTTGCAGTGGTAGGGATTGCGACTATGATGACGAATGGTTCATAATGTTCATTTGAAACATATTTAGGTATAGTGGGATCTACAGCTTCTAGAAACAGTATCATTCGATTCTTCCAGAGAGCAAAGTTGTTTCGCTAAATCGAGGAGGTTTAGAGAGAGAAACCCATTATCATAATAATTTGAGTTTGTGTTTAGTGCCATTTTAGAGAATAACAAGGAAGAGAAGTAAGCAAGATCTTGCTTATGGATTAAAGAATCTGCTCTGATACCACTTGTTGGTCCTGAAGGTGATATACAAATTTGTAGAAGGGGGGGGGGGGTGAATACAAACACAAATTTTAAGGTTTATTAATTTTTTTTATTGATAAATCAAATTACAATTATAGTTTGTTGCGGAATAAGATTAATTAAACCTAATCTAAACAAACTTGAGAAACACTAAGTGGGTTGCACTAGAATAAGAGAGAAAGGATGAAGGACTTATAGAAAGCAAGGGTTTCTATAAGGTATACTGAGAGATAAAGAGATAGAAGGCAACACTTCAAAGTGAAGTCCATCCTTTCTATTTATACCCTATGCATTTAATCCACGATAGGGGAACTTTACACGTGTCACCATTTGGTTGGGTGCATGCTTCTGATTTTTTGCGACATGCTCCTAGCCATATGGTGAACAGTGTAATCTTTGGAGTTGTTGTACGATCTGAGGCAAAAGTATGTCTCTTCTGTCACATCGTACTATTTTTGCAAGGATAATACAAAAGAACCTAGTGTAAGCTTTATGATTAGTGATCACTGATGAAGTCTTTTATCAGAGAGTCTGAATAAAAGTCAGCTATCGTTGAAGCTTCTCTTCTTGATTCTTCGCGTGTGTGGACTAGTCTTGGTTTAACTGATATCCGCATCAGATCATGAGTAGACTTGTCACTTGTTCATCATCTTTGTCTTCGATGTCAGCGATGAACGTCTTTTTCACGAAACTTGTCTTCAAGGATTACATTTAATGAACTAATATAAGTTGGAATGTAACCTTTAGACAAACTCATCAACCTACTGCAAGTGGTTGAGAGACATAACAATGTTCTTTAGAATAACACCACCACTTATGTCGAGACAAAGAAAATTCTCAATATCAATAATGAAAACATTAAAGGTGGAAACAACTCCAAAGAACATAGAGTTAAAAACAATTTCACACATGTGACATTTGTATACTATGTGGACGAAACCCTAGAACGGGTCAGGGTCTTGATAAGAGTCGGGAATGATTTTTCAACATCTGGAGTAGAAATACAACTACTGCCCCAGATGATAATGGACAGTCAAATAAGAAATGCACTAAAGAGTGTTCTTGTAAAAAAGGGAACAAGTTAAAAATGAACTATATCATATTTATTTAATAATGATAAAGCATATGTTTCTTTGAAATTTATTTTATAGTATTTTAATTAATTTCTTTTGCTTAAGTAAAATCGAATATGTAACCATTACAGATGTAAAGAAAAAATCAAAACAAATACAAAACTTTCAATATTCTCCGTTCCATTTAGGAATGTATCGAGGAGAACATGATTTTTTGTAGGACATATTCCACACAATCTAAAATTATAGACAAATACTTATTTTATAATTCATCCAACCGAAATACTTAGACGATGAACTGTCATTTTCTTGTTGGTACAAGATTAATAGGAACCTTGTAAAGATATTCGTATAAAATGGAAATGAGCATATATACATAAATTCCAATAAATATGAAAGGAAACATATATCATGGAAACTAATGTGTCAAACTAGTAGATTATTGGGTCATCGAAACATTTTTTGTCACCTATAAAGAACTTTGGGGAAATGACACATATATGTTTCGACATGACCATGTAGGACACCATGGTTATGACATAGTGATCCGTGTATTGTCAAATACACAGACACATTCTCTTTCGAGTGAAAGGCAAAATGAGGCATATTGCAACTGTTGACTTCTGCAGCATAAGAAACAACATTGCCATCATAATATGCCCTCTCGAATACCTAAAACTTTTGTATATACCCTAATCCTTAGCCAAGACAGGAATGAGATCATCCTAAATCTAAGGACATAATACAAAAATATTCCATTGTTACAACGTATACAAGGTGATATTTATGGACATAAACATCCAAAATGCGTGCCATTAAAGTACTTTATGGTTTTGGTTTCGACACGATGAACACATGTCGTATTATTGTCCACATGAAATACTGCACTCTTAGCACTAGCTATAAGTTTAAGGGCCCACCACCCTGATTATTTCATCAAGTCTACATGACTTGGAATGCTGGAGAATTTACATCATAAGGATTTGATGTTAATTGCATATGTATTAGGATCAATGTAGAGTTTCCTATACCCCATGTGTATATATAAAATGGTTTCATAGAAGTTGTTATCAAAAGAATATAATGACATCTTAGATATTAGTAATGCATACCAATTTACCCACATCTACTTGGGGTTATGCAATTATTATATGCAGTTTTTTTTTTCGTTTTTAAACCCATTACTTGCTAACCAGCCTCATGCATACCAGTTAGTAATTGGATATAAGCCTGATAGTTTACATTTACGCATGTTTGGTTCTGTAGTATATGTGCCAGTTGTGCCCCCACAGCGCATCGAAATGGGTTCGTAAAGACGACTTGGTATATGTTGGATATGAATCCCCAACAATTATCCGCTAATTAGAATATTTGACTAGTGATCTCTTTACTGCTAGATTTGCGGGTTGTCACTTTCATGAGACTGTCTTCCCGTCGTTAGGGGGAGATAGAAAAAAGGATTTTCCATGGGACCGACAGGAAGTGTCATTGGATATTCCCACTCTGTCTCATTTTGATCCCTAAACTTCACAATGTAATGTTGAAGTCAAACGAATCAGACTCGATACCTGACAGGGGCACAACACCATTGGAAAGTGCGTTGCAATCACACATAGTGGAGGTGTGGTTGAGGTCGTAGCTACCAAATGGAAGTGGTGGATGTTACTTGGTTCGATGGATACTATTCTAAAGGAAGAGAATAGTTAGGCACATCCATTTATCATCAGTACACAAAACTCTCATGAAATTGTCTCTAATTATAATTATGTCCATGAATCATCACTGGAGGACGCTTCGAAGTTAATATTGATTCTAGAGATGAATATTAATCTCAAATGAACTATGAGAGTACATATGAGTAGATGGACAGATCATATATAATCATTGATGATTTATTTGCATATACGATGGCTCATAAGATGATCGAGCACGACGAAATCGAACGAGGCTCAGTTGAATAATATCAACAAAGAGCATATTGACCTAAATGTAAAGAAACAATCCAGAAAGAATTATATTTTTTGACAAAGGATCGGGTATTTGGTCTGATAGTGCTAACCTACCAAGTGTAAAGCCCGTAGGACATAACTCAGACTTTGTCAGAAAGCGTAACGAGAATAATGAAGTCCTAATATGTAAGACTCTCCTTTGGCGCAAGGTTTCTCACAACGCCCTGGATTGACCATGAGGAGACTTACTCTCTCATGGTGGATGTTATGACATCCGAATAGTTTGTTATCCTAGTAGTTTCCGAAAGAATGGAAATGCATCTCATGAATGTGGTTACCACATATCTCTACGGGGATCTAGATTTAGAGATATATAAATCAAGTAACTCTAAACCACAAAATGCGTTTGTAATAAAATTGAAACGCACACTTTATAGATTAAAACAATATAAGTGGATGTGGTATATCCGCCTAATGGAATACTTGATTGGGAAAGGATATATAAGAACGATGAACTGTTCCCTTGCGTATTTATTATGAAAAACAAGTTCCAGATTTTCAAAGTAGCTCTATATGTCAATGTTATGAACATAATAGGCACTCTTGATGAAATAAGAGAAACCACAAGATACTTGAAACCTGATTTTGAGAGGAAAGATCTTGGGGAAACTTGGTTTTGTCTAGATATTTGAGCTAGGACACCGAGTTTGTGAAATATTAATTCATCGATCGCATATGTCCAGAAAATAATCAGACAATTTAATATGGACAAAGCGCATCCGGTTAACACTCCCATGATCGTTCGAAGTGTCGGATATAAGGAAAGATCTATTTCGTCTAAAGGATGATGACGAAAAATGTTGGGAGTTGGAATTCCCTATCTAAGTACAATATGTGCATTATCGTACTTAGCATAATACACTTGACCATATATTATATTTCTCAATGAACTTGTTAGCTAGATTTAGCTCAGCGCCAACGCAAAGTCATTTGAATGATATCAAAATTAATCTTTTGGAACCAATGACATGGACTTATACTTTCCCTATAGAAAGAAAAATGAGAGTGATAATGGAACTTCAGTACCTACTTAGAATATAAGCAGCAAAAGTACTAGCTCTTATAGGAAAGACACCAAACAATGTCTTAGTATGTGTTTGTTGATATTAGGTATATGTCTGACTCATAGAAAGGTTGTTCTCAAACTGGATAAGGAATTACCACAATGAACACCCAGATTGATTGAAAGTAAGCTAAGCAAACCCTTGTAACTACCTCCATGAACTATTCCAAGAATATTACTTTCCATGAGATAATTAAAGAATGTATATGATTAAGGACTATCATTACATATATTAGATGAACTAGTAATTTTAGGTTTAACCAGTATCCTACTTGCATATATGGAAATAATGCATCATGTATCGATGAAATGAACATAAGATACATCAAGGGTGATAACACAAAGCATATTATGCTTAAGTTTCTATACAATCAACAATAAAAGACTTTCCTTTAGATTCAAGTGAATCAAGTAAGGTGTCAAAAGAATGTGACATATTTTACCAAGTCATTACCTAAAACCATATATTAGGAAACATATAGAAAGTAAATGCAAATATTTTCCAAACTCCCTTGATTAATGCACGAATCAGGGGGATTAGTAGACAAAAGGGGGAGTCTACTATATTTGTGATATTGGTATGTTGTGCTCTTTCCTTCAACCAAGGTTTTATTTTTCCCATTGGGTTTTGTTCCTTGGTGTAAGGTTTTTGTGAGGCAACGGTTTATATAGCATCATGTTTTCCTAACTCATGATTAATGTACGAATCTAAGAGAAAACTAGACTGAAGAATAAGTCTATGTATCTTAAAGAAGTTGGTGCGTTGTACTCTTTCCTTCGCCAGACTTTTATTTTTTCCCACTTGGTTTTTATTTTGGCATAAGGTTTTAACGAGGCAACAATTGTGCACCGTCACTCTTTAACTCGACACAAGGGGGAGTGTTGTTGGATAAGTGTGTCATCGTCTAAAGGATATGACGATAGAGATAAGTATATCAGAGTTAGATTAGAACTGAAATATCTAATAGCTATCTACTTGTAACTCATCCCTATTTAAAGGGTTTTTGATTAATGAGAATTACATATTCATTCTCTTCATTCTATTGTTGTTTTTGATTAATGATCAATTGTTGAAATCAGTTTATAGAATACAGAAGACAAATCAAATCTTATATGGGCAATAGTTCAATGTACAAAACAAAGAAAGAGAATAGGTAAAATTGTTATTTTCATTATTCAAACATTTTATTAACATAATAAACAAACGATAGTTTTATGTAATCCATACACACAATATTATCCACACAACCAACTTTATTTATTCGAAATTTAATCAGGCCTGGCCCTGGCTATAGGCCTGGCCCTGGCTATAGGCCTGGCCCTGGCTATAGGCCTGGCCCTGGCTATAGGCCAGGGGGAGATGGCCCAGGGCAGCAGTGAGCCCAAGGGCATCATCTGCTCAAGCCCGTTAACTTGTGAGTAGCTTCATTTGGGCTTAAAAGAAATTCCCTTTGCCAACTTGCCTTATACGCACCGCATCAGCATCCGCTAACCTCTCTCTCTCTCTCTCTCTCTCTCTCGTCTTCACTATTCACGGATCGAACGTTCCAGTCACTTGCTCTCTCGATTGAAGACTCTTCAATCTTCACAATCGATGCTTCAATCGACTTTGAGTCTTTAATCGATTGAACACGGAACATCGAAGATCGAACTCTCGTCTCTCACAATCGACTCTTCAATCGACTTCAAGTCTTCAATCGATTGAACACAGAACATCGAAGATCGAACTCTCGTCTCTCACAATCGACTCTTGAATCTTCATTCACTCTTTCCCTCTATCCACTGCTCTTCTCTCTTCTCCTCTCTGACCGATTCTCGAATGTTTCCAGGCTTCTGGCTTTCTGCAGTTTTACTCTCAAGGCACTGACTTATCAATCTGTTGGTAATTTAAAAATTCTAATATTTAATTTTAATAATCTAATGATTTATTTTTTAGTGTTTATTATAGGCTTATTGAACTATTGTTCCTGTTTGTTTGTTAGTGTTCAAATTTTGACTCTCTATTTGTTTTTAGTGTTCAATTTTTGGCTTAATGTTTGTTTTTTGGTGTTCAATCTTCTGGTAATTTTTAGTGATCAAGATTCTGGCTTTTCGTTAGTTTTTTCAGTTTATTTGGTTAGTGTTTAATGTTTATAACTTTATTGTTTTTTACTTATTATTTGTTGTCTGTGGAAACAAAATTGTTTCAACTCTGAAGTTTCAACATGTTTGGTAATTTCTGTTATCGTTCTATTCTCTATATCTTATCACTTGTTTAAGATATGTTTCCTCGATCACTAACTTCGGGTGCTTAAAATAGAAAAAAGAACGAAAAGACTAAGAAAAATTTGCTCAATCTATTAGACTTTGTTTCAATAAGTTTATTGTTAGACAACCAAATGGTTTGTGATCATCACGAGAACGTAGTTGATGAAAATGCTTGTGATGACAACGTTGATGATGCAAATTGTTTTTCTTTGTGTGTTTTTCATTTGTGTATAAGGGGCATTTTTTTGGCTTTTGGCCATGGGCATCCGAAACCTCAGGACCGACCCTGAACTTAATATAAAACAATCAAAACTAACATTAGGAACATATAGGAACAAAACTTTAACAACCTGAGAGAGATGAGGGAGAGAGTGAGAGAAAGGGAGCCTGTGGGGAGAGATGAGCGGAAAGATTCGGGGATTCGGAACAGGATTAGGTATAATGTTGTACTACAGGATCGATCGTCCAACGAACATAAAAATCCTAAACAGACATCTTTCTTGTTCTTTAACTTTCCAGATTATTGGGAGGTAAGGGACTTCTGGAAAGCGTTCAAAAGGTACGGTGACGTCTCAGACATTTATATGGCAAGGAAGAGAATGAGAAATGGTGAACGATTTGGGTTTGTTAGATTTAAACGGGTGGAGAATGTAAAATCTTTCAAAATCAGATTAAATCAGATTTGGATTGGGTCATACAAATTAAGAGTGTTTTTAGCAAATACGGGTGGAAAGGAGGAAAGAGGGACCGAGAATCGTCAATCTAAAAGCAAAACAGTCGGTACCGATGAGAGGGGCGACTCAAGTAATATAAGAGTGAAGAATTCCAAATCGTATGTAGAGGTAGTTAAGAATGGAAGTAAGAAGGAAGAAGTGGCATGTGATCAAGAGAAATTGAGCATGGGAAGTTGGGAAGCAGATGGAAGTAGTATTGAATATCTTCAATCATGTGCAGTGGGAACCATAGATTCAATTGATAACCTGCAGATGATTAAGACAATATGCAATCCAGAAAAGCGGGAAGGTGGAGGTGTAAGACTATTAGGGGGAAGTAGTGTGCTCATAAAATTTGAGTCATAGGAAGTAATGGAACAAATGTTAAACAACAAAAATCATGGAATTCACCATTGGGTCAAGGATTTAAGAAGATGGTCGGTAGGCTTTCGAGTATCGGATAGATTGGTTTGGCTAAGAATAGAAGGAGTTCCTCTCCATGTGTGGAAGGAAACAACCTTCAGGGAGATAGCAAACAAATGGGGGAATGTAATGAAAACAAAAAACTGCAGTTTGGAGGATCAAATAAACCTGATGTGGGGAAAAGTTCTTGTTGGTCCCAAATAGCAGATAGTAAAGAAGAAAAGTATTGTAGAAGGGGGGGTTGAATACAATACACACAGTTTTTACTTACTTTAATTCTTATTGATTTGAAATCAAGAATTACACATAGAAAACTTTTGATTGTTGCGGAAGAGAATAGATGAAATCTATTCAAACAATCTTACACTAAGAGAAATGAAGAACAATTGTAAAACACTTAGAAAACAATAAGAACTTCTTAGAGAGAGAATGCCAGTGCACTTAGAGAGCTTGAATGCTTGAGAGCTGGTGATCTTGCATGTTGAACCATCCTCCATATATATAGTGCCTTATGCATTAAATGCATGGGACACCTGTTGAGCAAAGGATGGACACAGGTCTTCAGCAAGGTACAGGATGTACCTTTTGTCTTGAGGTGTTTTGGCTTGAAGTGTTGACCTGCAGAAGGATGGTAGAGACCTTTCCTTAAAATGGTGTAGTAGACAAAACTTACTTGATCTGATCTCCAGATGAGGTCCACGTCAATGCAAGATATCACAATATACTTTGTCAGAAAAGTACAATGTGTTTGAAAGAAATCCTTAAGCATAGACTGCCGAAGACTTGAAAGATCTTCGGCTCCTGAAGATGTGAGAACACCTTCATACTCTAAGGAGAGATCATTGGCTACCGAAGACTTGAGAAATCTTCGGCTGCTCCTTGAAGATGTGAGAACACCTTCATACTCTAAGGAGAGATGTGATCATCGGCTGCCGAAGACCTGAGAGGTCTTCGACTCCTGAAGATGTGAGGACACCTTCATACTCCTGAGAGACATGTGATTGACACCATCCTGGCTGATGGTGTTGATCACTTGAGCATGCTTGGCTTTAGGCTGAGGAGACTATCTTCAATCCGCTTTGAGAGATGTACTCCTTCTTTGTCTTTTTCGGCTGATCTTCGACTTCACCGAACATTTGTATAGAAACCAAGCTGCTAAAAGAACCTTAAACATATTCTAAGTAGGATGATATAAGATGGAAGATCAGGAGGTCATCTTCAAATCTTCAGGTGACCCAACAATCTCCCCCTATTTGATGATGACATCCATACTAAAGAATGAAACAAAGAGTATACTGAATAAATTCATTTTGACCCGTATTTACTCTTTTTGGGTTCTTTTCACATAGATTTTTTTTTTTTTTTGATATAAGGATTTATAAGAATATCCGATATTTACAAAAGAATAAAAGAATGAAGTATATTTGTACAAACTAAATAGAGGAAATGCATTTGTATTAAATATCACTTAGCAAAACAACGGTTACAAGTACATTAGAAAGATAAAAAGATTTAGAGAAGAACCTCATTCTTTCTTCTGTCTTTTGTGGAGTTCAGCAAGGATATCCCGACGGAAGAGAGAACCTTCAGAACTTATGGGGATAAGAGATAGGATAGCAACCAGAAATTTGGTGTCAGCAATGGGGATCTCCTTATGTCTGAAGAACATGGGAGTTTCCTTTTCATTAAGGAAAAAGACTCCTTTGGTTGGCCTAAACACTACAGTACCAGTAGTGCCTGAAATATGGGTCGGACACGGACCACCTGGAGTCTTCAGATTTAGATTCTTTATATCAGGAATCATTCCCTTGGCAACCATGTCCTTGAAGAGGTTTTGTGTGACAGAAGAGGAGAGTTGTGGAGAGGAGGAGAGACACATCTTTTTGAGACATTGAACTTGAGCTTCTTCTTCAGGAGAATGCTTATAATCTTTTGCAATGTCTTTCATTTTTTCAAGAAGACAATTGATGGTCTTCTTGGCCAAAACTTTGTGCCTACTAAGAGATTTAGATAAGAGTTCAGAGTGTTCGTACCATTCAGAGAGTGCATAGTCTTCAAGATCGCTGAATTTGGTGGAGTGATGACTTTTGTCTTCTCTAATGATTAACATCCGAACCTCATCTGAGCATTTGGTGGTGCCAAGCTTTATTTCAACAATTTTAGACTTCAACTTTCTTTCCATTAAAGTCTTTCTGTACCAAGGGATGTCATGAGAATCAAGCTTAGCTTTAGAAAGGCCAAAGTCAGAGGTGACTTTGTTTGGTGGTTGAAGTTTGAGCCTATCAGCTTCAGAAACAAAAGCCTTTAGAGAATCAGACTTTTGTTGCTGAGATAAAAAGGCCTCTTCATCCGGAGATAGCTTGCTCTTTCCTTTGTCTCTGCTTTGTCTAGAATCCTCCCCCTCAGTTAGAGCATTGGTGATGGGAGTGGGACCCTGACAGCCGCTGTCTGAAGGAATGGGAACCGTCTCTTTCTCCCCCTCAGTGGCTGACGGGGGAGCAACCAGCACAGAATCAACCTTTTGATGAAGAGACTGCAAGGACTCAAGAATTTGAGTAGTGATGGCCCGATGAGACTCTGAAGCCGCTTGAAGCCGACGAACCTCCTTATCACGAGCACTAGAGGCTGCTTGAAGAGCAGTGACCAAGGCTGTGAGGTGCTGCTTGGAGGTCTCAAGAGATAACAGCTTGTCACAAGTGACTTTGACAAGAGAGCCCAGAATGGTCTGATGTTCACGAAACTGAGCACCAATGAGGCGGTGCTGTCGGTTGGCTTCCTGAATATCGGCCAGAACCTCTGGGGGAATGATGGGAGCAGAGGTAGGAGCATCCCGCACAGTAGAGGTAGAAGGAAGTGGGGAAGGTGACACCTGCTCGTTTCCCTGTTGCAAATAAGCCAAAAAATGTGAAATACCCTCCACACTGGCCTTTGGTAAGACCCGTGTTTCACCGGGCGGTGCATAAGCATCGACCAAAAATTGGTCGGGTGACAGGCCGTGCAGTGAGAAGGCAGATCCTTGGTCCGGGGAGAAGACCAAGTCATCCTCATCCACCAAGGAGAGAGTGGAAGAGGGTAGTTGAGGGTCCCCAAATATTACAGTTGCATCCTTTTGTGAGGATACAAAGGTGGTGGCAGTGGGTATGTCGGAATCCCCGGGCCCGGATGGGAAAATATCAACATCCATCGATTGTGAAGAATCGGAGGATGGAGTACGTGGGATGGCCCTAGAAACCTTCCTCGTTCTTTTGGGAGAAGAGGGAGGGGAAGAGGTAGAGTGCCGCCGCTTTGAGGTGGTGGGTGAGGCCTGGGTAACCACCGAAGGTCCTTTCAGTGGTATGGCCCTTTGGGCAGGTGCGGCGGTGTCGGTAGCTGATGATGAGATAGTGCCTAGCCGACATCACAAGAGGTGAGGGGGAAGGGTCCACTACAGAGGAGGGACCTTTGGACACTGGAGTGTCCTTGGCATCTCCCCACTGTAGATTGGGAGAAGTAAGGAAAGAGATCATACCTGGGAGCAGAGGGTTGTCAGTTGCCAAAGGCCCCTTATGAAGAAGGGGTTTGGTCATAATCGGCGCCTTGTAGTCAAAAGTGATGCTATGAGAGGCATCAATGGCAGTAGCAAATTTCTGATAAATGATGAGCCATATAAACCGAGGAAAAGCGACATGGGGCCGCTTGTGAGGGGTGATGACACTGACTAATTCACGGAAGAAATACCGTGCAAAATCAATCTTTCTTTGAAAGATAAGAGCATGTGCCAGTTGGGTGATGGAAGAGGGAGATTGATCATGTCCAGTAGTTTTCTTGCTAAGACATAAAATAACATGAGAGAAGAAGAAATGCCAGATACCTCCCATGTTTTTGCGAAGCAGAGTGCCCGGACTCCTGTCATGTTCTCCACGGATGTAGTTCAGAGCCGCAACAACTTCCTCATGCTCAGTGCCAAGAGGGAATTTCTCATAGGGTGAGTAGATAGGAAGATGAAGTGCCGAACGAACATCCTCAACCCCGAAAGAGAGATCCGGCGAGGCGGGATCGGAGAGGATGGAAGCCGACACTTTCTCGGATGTAGCGTCATAAATACAAGTAAGCCAAAAATTGCCAATGAGCAATTTGCTTATTTTTGGTGGATTGTATGTCAAGGCATAGTGAAGAGGAGACTTCATGAGGAAGGAAGCAATCGGGTCAAACTCACTATGTTTGGGATCACTTTCCAACCGTGCAACATGATTGCATGGGTTGAAAATTAGATCCGAATGAGAGGGGGGGGAAGTGAACACATTTTTCTTGACAAGGTTGGGGGAAGAGGAGGAAGCCATGAAAAATATAGAAGGAGGAAGAAAGGTGATGAGTGAGAGAAAGATGAGATGGGTGTTTGTTGTGGTGGTGGTGAAAAAAAATGAAGGAGGAAGGGTGGTATTTATAGTGAAAATAGGAGGGAAATAGAAATGGAAGGGATTTGAAATGGGTAGGCTAAGTAGGGAGAAGATAATAGAGAGGGTTGTGTAAGTATGGTAAGGATGGGAAAGGTGATAGAAAGGGGGAGGATATGTTTGGGGAAAGGAGAGAAGTGTAAGAAAAAGAAAAAGGAGATATGGAAGGAAGAAGGGAAAAGGGGAAAGGTAGGATGTGGGGAGAAGAAAGGATGGGATGGTTGGGTGAAAGTCTTGGAAAAGAAGAAAAAAAAAATAAAAAAATAAAAAAAGAAGTATGGAGTGGTAGGATGAGAAGAGAAGTAGGAGGTGTAAGAAAAAGGAGGGATGGGATGGGTAGGTGAGTCTTGGGAAAGGAAAAGGGAAAGAAAAAAATTGGGGAAAGGGAATAATGAAAAAAAAAATAGGATGTAGGAAAAAGTCAAAGGAAGGAGGGGGGTATGGCCGAAAAAAATGAAGTGGGGGAGGGGGGTTGGATTTCGGCTAGAGGGGAGGGGAGGGGAGGGAAAAGGTTCGGCCGAAGGGGGTGTTTGGTAAGGGGGTGGAGGAGTTCGGCTAAGGGGGAGTTCGGCTAGAGGGTTAGGCGGTTGGGGGGGTTTTCGGCTAGGGAGTTATAAGGGTGGTGTTAGGCTCGGTCGAAAGAGAGAGAGAAAGAGAGAGAGAGCCGAAGAAGGAGAGGGCTAGATAGAGAGAGACATCGAAGGGTGGGGGGAGGGGGGGTTCGGTTACCGGAAAGGGGAGGGAAGGGAGGGGGTCGGTAGCCGAAGGGGTAGGGAGGGGAGGGGGGTCGACTAGGGAGAGGGGAGGCCGAGAGAAAGAGAGGGGTAGGGAGAAAGAGAGAGTGCCGAAAGAGTGAGAGTGAGAGATAGAGAGAGATAGCCGAAGGAGAGGGAGAGAGAGAGGGAAAACCGAAAGGGAAAGGGAGGGGCCGAGAGAGGGAGAGCCGAAGGGAGAGGGAGGGAGGTGGGGAATTCGGCTAGAGGGATGTAGGGATGAGGAGAGCCGAAAAAAATGAGGGAGGTGGGGTTTTCGGCTAAAGGTGGGGGGGTTTCGGCTAAGGGGGTTTGTGTGGGATTTTGGGGATATTCGGTGGAGAGATAAGGGAGTTCGGCTAAGGAGTTTTTGGTTGAGGGGGCTTAGGGGGTTTTTGGTTGGTAGCCGAAGTGGGTAGGAGAGGGGAGGTGGTTCGGCTAAGGGAGAGAGAAAGAAAGAGAGAGTGTGTGAGATGAGGAGAAAAAAATAAGGGAAAAAAAATACTGAGTTTTTTTTTTTTTTTTTTTGATTTCTTTTCTTTCTTTTTTTTTTTTTTTTTTGTATTTCTTTTCTTTCTCTCATTTTTTTTTTTGTGAATTAAAAATCGGCATTTAACATGCCGAGTTCTCCGATGAGGAACTGGAACCTAGCTTCGTCAAGAGGCTTGGTGAAGAGATCCGCCAGTTGGAGGTCGGTAGGGATGAAATGGAGTTCGACATCACCTTTGGAGATGTGATCCCGGATGAAATGATACCGGATGTCGATGTGCTTGGAACGAGAGTGCAGCACTGGATTGTTTGCGATTGCGATCGCACTTGAGTTGTCACACAGAATCGGGATATGAGAGTACAGTTGATTGTAGTCTCTCAGTTGGTTCTTCATCCAAAGGATTTGAGCACAGCAACTTCCAGCAGCTACGTACTCAGCCTCAGCGGTAGAGGTAGAAACTGAGTTCTGCTTCTTGCTAGACCAACTAACAAGCTTGCCACCAAGGAGTTGACAGCTGCCAGTGGTGCTCTTCCTATCAATCTTAGAGCCTGCAAAATCAGAATCTGAATACCCCATTAGATCAAAACCTGAGTCTTTGGGATACCAAAGACCCAGATTCATGGTACCTTTCAGATACCGAAAAATGCGTTTAACCGCAGCCAAGTGAGATTCCTTCGGATTGGCTTGGTAACGCGCACACAGGCAAGTAGCAAACATAATATCCGGTCTACTCGCAGTAAGATAAAGAAGAGAGCCGATCATGCCTCGGTAGCTGGTGATATCCACAGATACACCATCCGGATCAGCATGGAGTTTCAAAGGTGGTGCCATAGGAGTTTTCATGGGGGAGGAGTTTTCAAAATTGAACTTTTTCAGAAGATCACGTATATATTTGCTTTGATTTATAAAGATTCCTTCTGAAGATTGTTTAACTTGAAGTCCTAAGAAAAAGGTAAGCTCCCCCATCATACTCATCTCATATTGGCTTTTCATGAGAGAGGCAAACTCATCACACAGTGACTCATCAGTGGCACCAAAAATGATATCATCCATATAAATTTGAACAAGAATAAGACTACCTGAGGTTTGCTTGATGAACAAAGTGTTGTCAATTTTACCTCTTGTATACTTGTTCTTCAGGAGAAAGTCAGCAAGAGTGTCATACCAGGCACGAGGAGCCTGCTTTAGACCATAGAGAGCTTTGTCTAACCTGTACACATAGTCAGGATGGACTGGATCTTCAAAGCCAGGGGGCTGTTTCACATAGACTTCTTCAGCTAGCTCCCCATTCAGAAAGGCACTCTTGACATCCATCTGGAAGACTCTGAAGTTCTTGTAGGCAGCATGAGCAAGGAAGATTCTGATGGCTTCAAGTCTGGCAACTGGA
Source organism: Arctium minus (assembly GCA_954870635.1). NCBI lineage: Eukaryota > Viridiplantae > Streptophyta > Magnoliopsida > Asterales > Asteraceae > Arctium > Arctium minus. The sequence continues at coordinate 145,825,375 of OX941080.1, forward strand.
GCAAATGTTTCATCATAGTCAATTCCTTCCTCTTGCCTATAGCCTTGTGCAACCAGTCGAGCCTTGTTTCTGATCACCGTGCCTTCTTCATCCATTTTGTTCCGAAAGACCCACTTGGTTCCTATGATGGTTTTTCTGGAAGGACGAGGAACCAATCTCCAGACTTTGTTCCTTTTGAACTGAGAAAGTTCTTCTTGCATGGCAGTGATCCAACATGGATCAGCTAGAGCTTCGTCAACTTTCTTTGGTTCAATGAGAGAAAGGAAGTTAACAAAGAGACAAATGTTACCAACACCTCTTCGAGTTTGTACACCAGCCTGTTGATCACCAATGATTTGATCAATGGGATGATCTTTTGTCCACTTGAGGGCAGGAGGTAAAGGAGGAGGGTAAGAGATTTGTAGAAGAGAGTTGGAAGGGAAATTTTGAGGAGAGATGGATGGAAGATCAACTTGTATAGGTGAGGAGGGAGTGTCAGATGGAGAGGCTGGAATGATTTGGAGTGTATGTTGAGGTTGGGTAGGCTGAGGATCATCTTCTTGATGAGAGGAGGGGTTGTGAGATGTAGAGGGTTCATTGTTTTGGTAGAGAGAAGTGGGAACTGTGTAGGGAATGTCTGATGATGTTGGAAGAGGACTATCATCAACACAGGAGGATATCCATCTGTTCAATTCTTCATCATCACAAGAGAGTGATGATATCTTGAGGTCATCAAACTTGACATGGATGGATTCATCAATACACTTCCTTCGGAGGTTGAAGACTCTGAAAGCTTTGGAAGTGAGAGAATATCCCACGAAGATTCCTTCGTCAGCTTTGGGATCAAATTTTCCCAAATTTTCTCTATCATTGAGAATGTAGCAGACACACCCAAAGACATGAAGAAAACCAATGTTGGGTTTTCTACCATAAAAGACTTCATAAGGAGTCTTATTATGTCTTTTTACAATGATAGACCTATTTTGGGTGAAGCATGCAGTGTTGATTGCTTCGGCCCAAAAGTAGGTAGGGAGGTGAGATTCACTCAACATGGATCGGGCAGCTTCACATAGCGTTCTGTTCTTTCTCTCCACAACACCGTTCTGTTGTGGAGTTCTGACGGCAGAGAAGTTCTGAGAGATGCCCTTTTTATTGAAAAAGTCATCCAACATACTGTTCTTGAATTCTGTTCCGTTGTCACTTCTTACAGATCTTACCAGCTGCCCATTCAACACTTCAGACTTTTTGATGAACTTTATAATTTCTTCAGTAGTGTCACTTTTATACCTGAGAAAAAATACCCAAGTGTAACGAGTGAATTCATCAATAATAACCAGAATGTACCTTCTACCACCAAGGCTTGGAGTACTGACTGGTCCACATAGATCCATGTGGAGCATCTGAAGAGGCTGAGTGATGGAGAAGCATTGCTTGGACTTGAAGGAAGATTTTGTGAGTTTCCCTTTCTCACATGCAGCACACAGCTTTTCTTTTACAAAGGATAACTTTGGCATGCCCGTAACAAGCTCCTGGTTTGAAAGGACATTCAAAGTCTTGAAGTTGAGGTGAGAGAGACGCTTGTGCCAAAGCCAACATCTTTTTGCAGAGTTTTCAGAGACAAAACAGATGTTTGTTCCGAAGGATGAGCTATGTCCCATGTCTATGACATAGACATTTTCTTTGCGGTAGCCAGAGAGTACAGTTTCCATCTTTTCGTTGAAAATGATGCATGAAGATAATTCAAACATCACCTTGTACCCCAGATCACACAGTTGGCTTATGCTTAGGAGATTGTGCATCAAGCCTTCAACATAAGCTACTTTGTTAAAGGTGATGGAACCATTTGAGAGTGTTCCATATCCTTTAGTCCTTCCTTTAGAGTTATCACCAAAGGTGACAGAAGGACCTTTGGTAGGCACGAAGTCAACAAGGAGAGATATGTTGCCGGTCATATGTCTTGAGCACCCGCTGTCGAGATACCAGATTTGTTGGTGCCCTAGACCCTGCAATCACAAGAAAATCAGTTCTTTGGTACCCATTTAGAGATGGGTCCTTTTGAGTTAGAAGGAGAAGAAGTATCCTTGGAAGCATTTTTATCAATTCTCTCCAGAGGACAAGTCTTAGCAAGGTGAGAGGTATTACCACAGTTATAGCATTTTCTATATGTAAAAACCTTTTTGGAGCTTTGACCAGATTCCTTGTGATGACTGGTCACATTGACTTTCATGGCCTTGGAGGTTAGAGGAAAGTCAAGAGGCTTAGGACCCAAGATACCTTTGCCAGAGTCAGTTGAAGGAATAGAAGAGGGTGTCTTGGAATTTAGCTTATTTAACATCACAACTCTGGGGATTGGAAGAGAAGATGGTTTCTTTGAGTTTTTCTTGGGAAGTTTCTTTTGGGGAGGAAGATTGGCAACAGATTTTCCCTTTTTGGAGAAAGAGATTTTGTTTGAAGAAGGCTTAGGAACTTTGGAAGGTTTGGGTTCAGAAGAGGAGGGCTCATTTATTTTTAAGGAACACATAGACTCAGTAATAGGTTTAGAAGGGTCATTTGAGTCTTGGGTTTCCTCACTCTCATTGGGTGAATCAATGCTCTTAGCTTTGATGAACATTCCAAACTTGAGATCTTTAGAGGGATCAGAAGAGTCCAAAGGTTCAGAGTTGTCATAGTTCTCTTCAGAGGATTCATAGAATGAGGGAAGAGAGAAAGGAGCATGGGTGTCAGAAGGAGGTTCAAGGTCATATTTTCCGAAGCCTAGTCCAGATTTGTCATCACAAGATATTTGATCCTGAAAAATCTTTTCTAAGTTCTTGGAGGAGCTTGTCCACTTTTTCACAGTTTCTTGCTCCTTTTTAAACTTTTTAAGAAGTTTATTTTTCTCTTTAGCAAGAGTAAAATTTATAGTTTTCAAATCTTCAAGCTCAGCCTTGATTTTGTCAAAGTGTTTTAGTTGAGAAAGACAGATTTGCAGTTGAGAAGAAAGAGATTGTATCTGAGCCTTTGCCTTCTTCTTTGCATCCTTGGCTTCATAGAAGTCAATGGTCAAAGAGTCAAAGGCTTCAATTTTCTCAGCATCAGAGAGAGAGAAAAATGGATGTACCTGAGAAGATGATGTGGAGCACTCAGCAGACACAAGAGCCATGGAGGTGGAAGAGGTTTCACCATCATCAACATCATCTATTTTAGCCATAAAGCAAAGGTTGGCCATTTCCTTGTCACTTTCGGAAGTTGGTTCATCTGCCCAATCATGAGATTCGGCAAGAAGACCTTTTCCTTTGTTGGCTAGAAGAGCATTCCTTTCCTTCTCTCTCTTGTATTTGGCCTTGTACTTTTCAGCACGGTCAGAGTTTGAAGGAGCAGAAGTTTTTGATTTTTGAAAAGAGGGTTGAAAGGAATCAGACTTGGTTCTGACAAACCTAGAGGATGTACGGTTGGAGGAAGGCAGTCTAGACTTATCAGAGGACCTGCTTCTGCACTCAGAAGCAAAGTGTCCCTTCCTCCCACATCTGTAACATTCCTCATTTGATTTGTCAGAGGAAGCATTTTTTGAAAGAGTAGAAAAGGGTTTTCTAGAAAACCTGGGTTTTCTAGAAGTGAAGTGAGGTTTGCCTTTAGAAAACCCAGCCAGCATGGTAACACCATCTGACAGCTGAGCCACAGAGGTCTCCTCTCGTTCATCATCAGCCTCACTGAGATAGACTTCTGAAAGGTCATTGGGGTCCTCTTGACTATCGTTGTCAGAGTCAGAAGGATAGGTGATCCTAGGGACACACACAGTACTTTTGGAAGATTCACCGACAAGGGCTAGAGAAGAGCCTTTTATGTCTTTTGTGAATGACTTCCTAAGCAGTTTAGACTGTTCATAGTTGAAGAGGGTGCCATACAAGGCAGTGAGAGGCATAGAGTCAAGATCCTTGGTAGACTTGATACAAGTACAGATGTTTTCCCAAAACTCAGGAAGACAGTCCATGAACTTGCACAAGACTTCCTCATTGTCATATATGCGACCCACAAGTTTAAGATCATTGAGAAGACTGTTAAAGCGATTGTAGTAGTCTGAGAGAGACTCACCCTTCTCATGAGAGAAGAGTTCATACTTTCTTACAAGAGCAATCTTTTTGCTCTTTTTCACCTCAGACGTACCTTCATAAAGAACACACAGAGTGGACCACATTTCTTTTGCAGTAGAAAGGTTAACAAGAGAATGATAGACCTCATCAGGCAGAGAGAGGGCAATGATGGCTCTGACTTTAGTATCAAGAGCTATAAGACGTCTGTCTTCATCATTGTATTTAATGGGGTCCTTTAGAATGTATCTCCCAGTAGCTGAAGTTCTTTCTTCTTCAGAAGAGTCCTCATCAGCTTTTCCCTTGTCTGCATTATATCGGTCCCAAACTCTAGGAATAAAAGGACCTTCATGTAAAATAGTTGGATATCTGCTGTCAACTCCTTCTAGAAAGAGTATCATACGACTTTTCCACAAGAAAAAGTTATTGGGATTAAACCTTGGTGGTTTGGCTATAGAGCCATTGTCGTATGAAACAGCATTGAAGTTTTGAGAAGAATCATTTTTTAAAGAAGAAGAAGAGGTTGCCATCACGGATCTAGTTTATTGTGTTAAACTAAACCGCTCTGATACCACTTGTTGGTCCCAAATAGCAGATAGTAAAGAAGAAAAGTATTGTAGAAGGGGGGGTTGAATACAATACACACAGTTTTTACTTACTTTAATTCTTATTGATTTGAAATCAAGAATTACACATAGAAAACTTTTGATTGTTGCGGAAGAGAATAGATGAAATATATTCAAACAATCTTACACTAAGAGAAATAAAGAACAATTGTAAAACACTTAGAAAACAATAAGAACTTCTTAGAGAGAGAATGCCAGTGCACTTAGAGAGCTTGAATGCTTGAGAGCTGGTGATCTTGCATGTTGAACCATCCTCCATATATATAGTGCCTTATGCATTAAATGCATGGGACACCTGTTGAGCAAAGGATGGACACAGGTCTTCAGCAAGGTACAGGATGTACCTTTTGTCTTGAGGTGTTTTGGCTTGAAGTGTTGACCTGCAGAAGGATGGTAGAGACCTTTCCTTAAAATGGTGTAGTAGACAAAACTTACTTGATCTGATCTCCAGATGAGGTCCACGTCAATGCAAGATATCACAATATACTTTGTCAAAAAAGTACAATGTGTTTGAAAGAAATCCTTAAGCATAGACTGCCGAAGACTTGAAAGATCTTCGGCTCCTGAAGATGTGAGAACACCTTCATACTCTAAGGAGAGATCATTGGCTACCGAAGACTTGAGAAATCTTCGGCTGCTCCTTGAAGATGTGAGAACACCTTCATACTCTAAGGAGAGATGTGATCATCGGCTGCCGAAGACCTGAGAGGTCTTCGACTCCTGAAGATGTGAGGACACCTTCATACTCCTGAGAGACATGTGATTGACACCATCCTGGCTGATGGTGTTGATCACTTGAGCATGCTTGGCTTTAGGCTGAGGAGACTATCTTCAATCCGCTTTGAGAGATGTACTCCTTCTTTGTCTTTTTCGGCTGATCTTCGACTTCACCGAACATTTGTATAGAAACCAAGCTGCTAAAAGAACCTTAAACATAATCTAAGTAGGATGATATAAGATGGAAGATCAGGAGGTCATCTTCAAATCTTCAGGTGACCCAACAGTTCTTATCAGATCGGGTCTCGTTACAAGGATCAGGGAAATAAGTAATATAAGAGTGGGTAAGCTTTTTTATGTTATTAAAATTGAAGAAGAGGATAGTTGTGTGTTAGAAATACAGACAGAACAAGGAGACGGTATTTCTTCAGGGGGAGTGAAGAAGGGGGGATTGAGTCCTCTATCCCGTCGGAATGGACCGAAGGAGAAGACAATAGCGAGGAAGATTGGATGGTGGAAGAGAGCATATTCGAAAATGACATCGGTGTCCAAAAGGAACCAGGAGGAGAGGTGCAAGGAGATGTCCTGTCGGAGAAGAAGACGGCCACCGGAGGCGAGGTACCGGAGAAGACGGAGAACCAACAGGGAGACGAGAAGTCGATGGAGGTAGTCGTGATCGAATCTGGTAAAGTCCCGAGGGAGGCGGAGGGACATCCCGAAGTCCACTCACCAATCATTCCAGAGGAGGTCCTGGAGACTCACGCTTTTGATAAATCCAAGGGAGTAAGCAGTAATGTTGATCAGGTCAAAAGTAATGGTCCCTCTAAATTGGGTGGGCCTAATCAAAATTTTGGGCCTTCTTCAGAATTAAATAGAGTGGAGCCCTTGCAAAATTACAATAGAGGGTCTTTAGAAACGATAGGTGGTGGGCCTCCTGGGCCGGCAAAAGATGGAACAAATGAGAATTTTCAAAAAGGAGATAAAGGTAAAAGCCCAATTGACTGTACTCTGGAGTAGGGAATCAATGTGTTGGTCGCTAATGGGAGTTATGGAGGAGGAAATAATGTAAGTCAGCAAAGTGATTGTCAGAAGAGTAAAAAAAATATGAAGCTTTCCAGAGATAAATCGCTGCCAAGGAAAATAGAGATAAACGGAATTGGAAGAGGAAAGGTGAGTTTTCATTACATGAAGCAACTGGCGAGAGGAAATTTTCACACAAAAAGTTCACAGAAGAAATCAGTAAAAGTTGGAGGGTCTTGTGAAGGAAGATCAAAATCGAGAAAAGGAGGGGGATCCATATCAGAGACAACGAAATTAGCTCTTTCCAATGAATTTAAAAGCATAGATAGCCAAGAGAGTTTGGAATAATTCGGCAACATGATTGAAATTTCTTGGGACCCGAGGGTGGAAAAAAAAGGGGTGACCCTCAGAAGGCAGTAGCGGTGATGGAAATCAAGTAAGTGTCGATTATAATAATTGTTTTTATGAAGATAGTTTCTTTGAATATTAGGGGATTGGAGGCAAAACTTAAGATGGATTGGGTGAAAGAAACATGTAATAAAGAGAGTCCGTGTATGATCGCGTTACAAGAGACGAAATTAAAAGAATTTGACAACAAATGCATTTCAGATGTTTGGGGTAAAAAAGATGGGGATTACGCATTTATACCGGCCAATGGAAAATTGGGTGGGCTTTTAATGATATGGAACAAAAACTCCTTTCGGGGAGAATATATTATCCAGGAAGAAAATTTCATCGCAGTGGTGGGTAAGTGGGGTAATTCAAATGGTTGGATAGGATGTGTTAATGTATACGGGCCAAGGGAACTAAAGGGTAGATTAGAGGTATGGAAAAAATTAGAGCAACTGTGCGGAAGGGAGGAAGTGAAATGGATGATTTTTGGGGATTTTAATGAGGTGCGTTACGAGAACGAAATATTGAACTCGATTATAAATCGCAATGGTTCGGAGGAATTCAACAATTTCATTCGGAGGGGGAGGCTCATCGAAATACCTATGAGGGGGGAAAAGTTCACATGGGTCAATGACGATGGCAAAAAGTATAGTAAATTGGATCGATTTCTGGTAACAGTTGAATTTGGCGAGTTGTGGAGAAATTTGGGGGTGAAAGCTTTAGACAGAAAATGGTCGGATCATGCCCCAATCATGCTTTGCGACAATAGAAATGACTTCGGACCAAGGCCGTTTAAATTTTTTGACGTATGGCATAAAGACAAAAAAATTGGGGAAGTAGTAAAGAAGGCTTGGGGTAAAGAGGTGACCTCTAGAAGGGTGGATTGCATCTTTCGTGATAAGCTCAAGAACGTTAAGAATGAGCTAAAAGTATGGAGTAACTCGAAATGGGGAAACATCGAGAAGGAAAAGGCTTGATGGAAGCAAGAGGTTAGGAAATGGGAAGAAAAAGCGGACTTGAACCGGTTGGGGGAAAGTGATAGGCAACAATGGATGGAAGATCGTAAAAAGTGGCTTGACTTGGAGGTAAAGTGCTCGGAAATGGTCAAACAGAGGGCAAAAATAAGGTGGATTAGAGAGGGAGACGAAAACTCTAAGTTATTCCATGCGGCAATAAAGAATAGAGAAAGAAAAAACCATATCCGAGGCTTCAACATAGGTTCGGAATGGACGGAGGACCCGAATAAAATAAAAGAATACGTCTTTGATTTTTTCAAAAATAAATTTTCAAATAGTTCGATAGACGGATTAAACTCAAATGTGGGGTGTGTGAAGAAGCTATCGGAGGATGAGGCCAAAAATCTCGAAAGACAAGATACGGAAGAGGAAGTTTAGAATGCAATAAAGGAATGTGGAGGTAATAAGTCCCCGGGCCCGGACGGATTTACAATAGGCTTTATAAAGCACTTTTGGGGTTTGATCAAAGGGGACTTGATGAAGGCTATAAGTTGGATGTTGGAAAGGGGGGAAGTAAGTGAGGGGTGTAACACCTCCTTTGTGACGTTGATGCCAAAGAACGCAAATCCCAAAGAACGCAAATCCCATCGACCTAAATGATTTTAGGCCAATTAGCCTAATTGGAATTTTCTATAAAATTGTATCGAAATTGTTGGCGAAAAGAATGAAAACGGTGATGGGAAAATTAATAAGTAGGGAACAAAGTGCATTTTTAAAAGGAAGGTCCATTCTAGATGGCGTGCTCATAGCCAACGAGACGGTGTCGTGGCTCAAAAAGAAGAAGAAGAAATGATTGATCTTCAAGGTAGGTTTCGAAAAGGCATACGATACGGTAGATTGGTGTTTTCTATTGGAAACGTTAAAAGAGATGGGTTTTGGGGAAAAATGGAGAGGATGGATCAAGGCTTGCCTAAAGTCATCAAAGATCTCGGTGTTGGTTAACGGTGCGCCGGCTCATGAATTCCGTATGGAAAGAGGTTTGAGACAAGGTGACCCGCTTGCACCATTTTTATTTTTGGTGGTAGCTGAAACTTTACACATGTTGATGGCAAAAGCAGTGGAAAAGGGAGTATTCGAGGGCATAAAAGTGGGGTGTGATGAGGTAATGATATCACATCTACAATATGCGGATGACGTTGTGTTTTTTGGAGAATGGAACGTGTCTAACATAAAGAATCTATTGAATGTTTTGAAATGTTTCCACATTGTTTCGGGTTTAAAGATTAATATGAGAAAAAGTAAAATTTTTAGGGTTGGAGTGCCGGAAGAAGAGGTTCAAGCTTGGGCGAGAGGGTTGAGTTGCGGATATGGTACTCTACCTTTTGTGTACCTAGGTTTACCGGTAGGAGCATCAATGAGGAGACTTGAGTATTGGAATCCGGTAGTCGAAAAGGTAAAAAATAAACTTGCAAATTGGAAGACAAGAATGATGTCTTTTGGAGGAAGATGGACATTGGTAAGGTCGGTCCTTGGTAGTATATCCTTATACTTCTTCTCGTTGTTTCGTGCCCCGAAAGGAGTGATAAATACTCTCGAGTGTGTGAGAAGTCGTTTTTTTTTTTGGGTGGGGGGTGGGGGGGGAGGTGAGGATGGGGAAAAAAGGGGGGGATAGCTTGGGTAAATTGGGTAAGGGTTTTGGGAGGATTCAAAAGAGGTGGGTTAAACATTGGGAGTTTGAATGATGCAAATTGGGGATTACTCGGCAAGTGGTGGTGGAGGTTTTACGTTGAGCGCGAGTCATTATGGGTAGAAGTGATTAGGAGTCTCTATGGGAGAAATGGAGGACTAATAGAGGAGAGGACTAGGAGTTCGGTTGGGAGTTCGGTATGGAGAAATATAGTAAAAGTGGGGAAGGAGTTGAATAAAGAAGGGATAACTTTCTCGGATTCCTTTGGAAAGGAAATCGGGAATGGGGCGGAGACCCATTTTTGGGAGGACATTTAGGTGTCAAGTAGACGACTTAAGGATGATTTTCCTCGGTTATATCATCTTGAAACTCTTAAAAATATGTCAGTGCTAGATAGAGGGGAGTGGAGAGGTGAGGAGTGGGTGTGGAAGTGGGGCTGGAGACGAAATCCAAGGGGTAGGGAATTAGGGGAGCTGGAAAATTTGGGATCGGTAATTCGAAATATCATCCCAAAGAGGGAAGCTAATGATAGGGTGGTGTGGAAGTTGGATGCGCAAGGAGGCTATATGGTTAAACACCTAAGACGAGAGTTAGAAGAAAAAAGAGTTAACACTAGGTCGTTTGGGGAGGAAACAAATTGGACTAAAGTTGTATCGAAGAAAATTGGAATTTTTGGCTGGAGAGCGAGACTCGGGAGAATCCTAACAAGATCGGTGTTGAATAACTTGGGTATAGAATTAGACTCTTTACTATGCCCGAGGTGTGGGAATGAAGTAGAGACGGTAGAACATGCCCTTATAAAGTGCGACGAGGTGAAGAAATTATGGTTAGCTCTCGGGAGTTGGTGGAATCTTAATCTCCAGTCGGTTGGATCCCTGTTTAGTGCAGGCGGACAACTGGGAAATAATCCGAAAGGAGTTCAAAGATGGGAAGCGGTGGCCAGGTGCGTCCTATATCTTATTTGGGCCCAACGAAATAAAATGATCTTTGAAAGAGATCGAGGTAAGATTGTGGAACGAATTTTCGATTTTCAAATAAAAACATTCGAATGGGTTACAAGGAGAGACGAAGATTTGGCTATAGATTGGGTAAGCTGGTTGTCGAACCCCAGCATGCGTTAGGACGATTGCAAGATGAAATGGTCGACAGGCGAACGGGGGAAGGCGGTCAGGTCACGGTACGCAGCTGTGGTGCGACGATACAGGTGAAGGTGGTCTGATTTTAGAAGCTCCAAGTGACACGCAGGTGGACCGAACCTAAGGTCAGGTAGAAGTCAGTCGGCAAAGGGGCGATTGGGTGTGGCATAATCTGGTTCGGCGAAGGAGCGATTGGAGTGACCGAAAGTCGAAGGAGAGATAACAAGCTGCTGGCAAGTAGATTGCCGAGGGATCACTTGAGCGAGATCGAAGGTGGAGGCGGGGGACTAGATTTCGCGGATATTCTTTGGAACAGTTGTGGCTTGTTCAGATGTCGTGGTGGTTCGTAGTCTTATGGCGATAGACGTTAGGGCGGTGGAGTTCTGCAGCTGGGACGGTGGAGTTTGCAGCTCGCAAACGCTTGTCGTCCTCTGTTTGTTTTCGTTTTCTGTTTTCCTTTGTTTTTGGTTCGACCGCTGATTGTTGCTGTTTTTGTTATGTTGGATTTGCAGTGAGCTGTTTTCTGGTTTGAGGCTGTTGCCTCTTATGGTATAAAGGTTTTTCTTTTGCTGCTAAAAAAAAAAAACAATCAAAACCACCTCTTAATTCACAAACGTGTCTCAATCAAAATTTCCCTTATTTTAATACGTGTTTGGTTTTGAATTTGTCGGTTGAAAGCAAAGAAAACCCATGGATTATATATAACACGTGTCTCAATAGTCCCGTCCCCCCCCCCCCCCCCCTTTTTTAATTAATTATTATTACTTTAATTAAATAATCAGCCTTTTATTATTACTTTATTATTATTGTTAACATCTCCTTAATTGATGGTATTATAATTATATCAAACAAGTAAAAAAATTTAATATTATAATTTCTTTTATTGTAATAATAATAATAATAATTATTTTGTTAATTTGTCTGAATATTAAAAAATGTAAAATAATTTTTTTATAGTGAAGTAGGAAAGTGAAAGTGATAGAAAACGAGAGATGAAAGAAAAGGAAAAAAAGGCGGAAAGTTATTGCCCATGGTTTTTGAGGGTAACTCCATGTGCCATTCAAAGTGAGAGTACATAATATATATATATATATATATATATATATATATATATATATATATATATATATATATATATATATATAATTAAGGGGGGTATGACGGATTTTTTAGAGTTTTCCGTTAAACCACTTGAAAATCAAAATATTGACATCAAAATAAAGAAAATAACAAAATAAGAATAAAGAAGAAGGAAAAAGAACAACATAAACAAACTAAAAACATAAAAAACTTACAGAGAAGGGAGCGGAAACACCAGATTTTATGTACGACGGTGGCCGGATTATATGAATAGTACACTCTAATTATAATGAATAGTACTATTTTTTTTTTTTATAAGGTAAGGGATATAGTATGAAGAACTTAAAAAGGATTGAAAGATTGAAGGATCAAACTAAGAAGATGAGAGGAGAGGTTTTTAGCAACTCATACTTGTATTATGGATGCTAAGGTGTTGGCTAAGGTGTGCCTTACAATGAACTAAATGAAGGTTTATATAGGCCTTCATTAGTTGGTTACATAATTACTAATTTGAAAAAGAAATGAAAGGTGGCAACTCTAAGTGCCACATACCTAGTCTAGGCCTAAGTTACATAATTACAAAGTTATTCTTAGAAGGTACAAAAATATAAAATACAAAATACTAAATACAACTTTTCAAAAAGAAATACAGTAACTTGTCGGGATAAAACGTCATCTCTTACGTCAATTGTAAATTACTGTTGTGTAGATGTTATGACTTGTATCATATGAATTAATAGGGATAATATGGATTAATATCGTCTGTGTTGAATATGTGCACTGGTTTTTCTTCGTCTCCAACGAAGGGTAGAAGCATAATCCAATTTGTGTGAGTCCATATTTGAATATAGTGGCCTTCAGCTACCAACTTGTATTTTCGACACCATGATATCTCGAATTCCCAAGGTATTGAAGGTGTTCTTTGGCCCTGTGAAATCATTGTTGTTAACTGTTCCAGTGTGTTAAAATTATTGATGTTGTCCAACCATGTATATTGAGTGCTGCAGACAAGTTGTTTTAGATAATTTTGTTCACTCATACTGTCGCTGATAAATACTCTTTTTCTTGCAGGACTGTATGTATGAATATTTGCTTCAGGAAATGAGGCAAAAATCTTGCATCCTACAATGGAATCATGGGAATGAGATGCAATATTGCCTGCTGTATAAATGAACTTGTCTCTGAATTTGTTGAGAAGTGCTTCTGTTGACGAAGTGAGGCTGAATTCCACATAATCGATCATGCCATTGTGATAGAACTGTAGGATTTTTTCTTCTGGCATATCTGTTGTTTTTAGATCGATTTGTAGTAGAAACAGATTTGTTGGAACTGATTCTACTGGAATGTCTAGTGGGGGATTTCTTTGATGTAATCTTTGTACAACTTTCACGCCCCTGTGTATTTCTGCTCTTCACAAGCAATGTTGATAATCTCTTGTTGTAACTTATACAACATTAAAGGGAATTCTATACAAATTTTTGTTGATACAATGTTTTCGAATTCTGGGAATTGGTCTAACAATGGTTGCATTGTGTTCTTCCAAGGACAATCTAGTATCCTCGCTTTGAAGCTGTCAAAATTTCTGTGAAAAACTGTTGCTGTAGGTTTTTCTGTATTCTCGAGCAGTTTTTCTAGTTGTGTATTTTTTACTTCGAGAATTGCAATCTGTTGTTTAAGAACTGCATTTTCAAGGAGAATGGGCAACACATGTGTCGTCCTTTTTCCAGTTTTTGAAAGCAATTGTTCCTGTAAACTAGTAATAACTTCTTCTTGAGCTTTAATCAATTGCTCAGGAGTAGTTTTTACCATCTGTAAACCTTTTTCAATTTGTGATGTGTGAGAAGCTGTTTCAACCTGTTCGGGCTCAATGTAAAACTGTTTTAACCCAAAATGTTCTCGTGCTGCTTTCATAGCCTCTGAGAAACTTAAAAAATCCTTTATAAAGGGGTTTGTTGTGATACTTTATAAACTTGATAACTGTTTCCCATTTATTAAAAATTTCAGTTTTTGTTCCCCTTATGATTACGTAATATGGGAAATTGTTGCTTTGTTTTGTAATAGCTTTTTCACTTTGGTCTAGAAAATAATAGCTCAAAGCATTAGCAACCAGTGCTTTGAAAGATGATACCCGTGGTGCAGTTTGAATGTGCCACAGGTTGTCTAACAAACACTGTTGTTTTTCTGTTAAAATCATTCCAGCACTTGGCCGAAATTTTTTGTTTGTATCAAAACATTTGTATAATGTGTATGTCCCAAATTGAATAACATCATGTCCTTTTTGGGTGTTTTTTCTTGGAACATATGTTTTTGGGGTTATCTGTGATGTATAATCATCCTGTATACACTGTAATTCTTGAGATGTCATCAAAGGTTCAAGTCCTTGTGCATCTTGTACCAGTTGAGAATCTTGTATAGATGTCTGTGTAAATGCCTGTGCGTTGATTGCAGACTGCATCAACTTTACTGTAGGTGTTGCATAAATTGTTTCCTCAGAAGAAGTGCTCATGGAAGATGAGCCTTTCTTTGAGTTGGAAGGCTGTGTAATTTTTCGCTTGCCTTTGTCTGTATTTTCCATCTGCATTGAACAATTGTCTATAAAACTTGTATTTTGAAAACGTTTCTTTTGTTTTGAAAAATACGATGTGAGTTTCGTTTGAGTGAGTTTCTTTTGAGTACCTCGTCCACCACGCTTTCGAGCGAACTCTGATGTGTTACTCAATGTAAGAAATTTTTTGTTAATTGTAATACCACCTTTTAGACCAAATATGAAATTTAATCCTAATATGAAATCTGTCGATTTTATATATTCAGGATTAATATTTACTTGTGGTATGTCATATTTCGTACTGTAATTTCCTGCAAAATCTAAAAATTGTATTCCTGTTGGTTTTATATAATGTTGAATTGAAATTAATCTATCTTCAACTGTTCTCGTTACTATGTTATATGGTAATTCTTTATGATATTGTAAAGGTACTAAACTATAAGAAATTACACTTTTTGTTGCTCCTGTATCTAGTAAAGCTGTTAAGTCTATAAATGTATTATAATATATCCATAATCTACACTGTAATTTAATCATGTTTGTGGATTTTGTAGGTTGAATGATTGTATATTCATGTTGATTGTATTTTTCGTTCAAAATATTTTCTTCTATTTGTTTTTTCTTATTGTCAAAGTTTTTAACCTTTTCTTCTAAATTATCTAGTCTTAATTTATGTAATTCTGTTGTTATTTCTAATTTTTCTATTTTATCAATGTATCTTTCAATATCTATATCTTTCTTTTTTATATTATTTTATGTATTTATGTCTATGTCAAATAATTTTTTAAGACATATATAACAAATTTCTTTGAAACATATATTACATTGTGATCTTTTTTCTATACTTGGATAATAGCCGCATTTACAACATTTGATGTAATTATTTCCTCTTTTGTATATCCAATTATGTGTACACTCTTCTTGTTCTGTATTCACATATGTATATGTAACTTTTGTTAGTGATTCTTCGTTATCACTGTATATACTGTATATAGATTCATTATGTGAATTATCTGTTTCTACAAGTTCTATATCATATTCTCCTATTTGTTCTACCAGATTACTTCTATCTATATTTTTGTTTCTATTGGGACATTTATTAGCTAAATGTTTTTCATATCCACATACAAAACATTTGCATTTTCTTGTTTGTGGTCTTTTAACATATTTGTTTTGGTAATATGGTTTATAACCCTTTCTATATGTCGTGCTTTTTCTAAGTTTTTTCTTTTTATTGTCATAATGACCATATGCTTGTGGTGTATAAATAGTTGTTTTACAAAAAGCATAAGCATTCTTTTTTAACTGTTCCTGTAAAGCTACTTTTTTACATTTATCTTCTAATATACTAAATGTGTATGTTATTCTAGGTCCTATTCCTAGATTATTTTGTGTGTCAAAATTTTGTTTCCATGAATCGTGTATATGTCTTCCTAAATCTCCTGGTAATTTGATAAAATATTTATCACATAAGTTATCATCCATAGCTTGACCTGTTTGTGATAATAATCTTGTAAAGTCTAATGTAAACTCATTAATATATTTCATGTCTGCTATACTTAATTGTTCTAAGTTTCTAATTGTTGTATCTAGAATTAAAGTATTATTTTTTGCTGGATCAACTCCTAATATAAGAGTTCTAATCTGTGATGTAAAATTATATGGGTTATCGCTAAGGCTTTTAGCCTGTTTATTTCATCTGGATCTTGGGCTTTTTTACTTTGCCAAATGCCTAAAGCAATTGGTCCTAGTGTTGTTTCTAAATAAGAAAACATGTCCATACTGTCCTTTTTATTTGTTTCCCACATTCTTACTACTGTTTGTTCCCATGCTAGTATTTCATCCATCCATAACTGTGGTTTCTGTTGTTCTAATAATAACATATTGCTGCTGTATATATTTCCTATGGGTAGTCTGTTACCTTTTCCTATTGTGTTAGGTTCTTTTTGATATTCTATGGAGGGTTTTGTCCATACTTCTCTTCCTACTATTTCTTGTGTAGATGTACCTGGTTCTTGCCATTGTATTCTTGCCCTTTTGTTTGGATCAACCATGTACGTATCCATAAAATTTTGTTCATGTTTATAAAAATCTGACAACATAGTTTTTCCTTGTAAAATATTTTCAACTAATGGTAAATTGAAATATTCTTGTAATTTTGTATAGCTTTCTTCGTATGTCATTCCTAAATTCATCATGCATTCAATTATCATGTCATCAACTTCTTCTTGTATATTTAATTCTGTAAATTTTCTGTTAACTATTTGTTCTAATGTTTTATTTGTTTCTTCTGTCTTAAAACCTGTTATTTTTTCTTCTTCTAAGTAATCTATTAATCTGTAATCAAATTCTTCTTCTTCGAATTTTTCAAATCCTAAGCTTACTAGTATTTCTTTATCTAGTGTTTCACCATCTTCTTCATTATCTGTATCATAGATGAGATCTGTATCATATTCAATGTTCATAAAATTACAATCTGTTTCACTTTTATCTTCTATTTCTTTAGGTGTATCTCTTGTGAAATTTACAAATCTTATACTTTGTGTTCCATCTGTATCTTCATATATAAAACTTCTGTTAGGTATTAATATTTCATTTTCTTGTTCTTTTAAATCTTCTAATTTCCATTCTAATCCTGCTAATTTTTCAGGATCTATGTTTACTGGATTTATCATCTGTATAGATTTTGATGCTATTGTGTTTACTATTCGTTCGATGTTTACCTTATATTGCATATCTGATCTGTTACTAGCTCTTCCTAGTACTCCAATACTTATTACAATATTGTTACCTTCATAATTTTCATATCCTTTTGTTTGTAATGCTATTTTTATTTTCTGTAAATCATTTATGTCTTTTAAAATTCCTGGTGTACAATAAAATAAAGTTGTATTTTGGCTAAGATCAACCCCCATTCCAGAAATTATTGCCATTTTTAAGTCTGTTTTCCAACTTTTATCAAGTAGTAAGGCTAATAATTTTGTGCCTAAGTTCTTTCTTCCTAAGGCTTTAATACCTATGACTATTAATCCTAGATGTGCAAAATTTTTTCCTGAATGTTTTATCTTTTGTATTGTTTCAGGTGATAATAAGTCTATTGTTACAGTTCTGTCAACTACTCGAAGGCTTTCTTCTCTACTACTTCGAATTAAAACTGTATTAAGGTTTAAAAATCCTGTTTGATACAATATTCTTGGATTTAGAATATCTAATTGATGTTGATTGTATAAATTTATATTTATGTCTAGATCTATTTCTTCTTCTAATTGTATAGCTTGTTGTGAACTGTTGTGAACTGTTAGAACCTGATCCTCTTCTCATGATTCTGTTAATAAAACTTTGTGAACTTATAATATCTTGTATGTTACTTGTAGAATTTCTTCTTTCTTGTAATGTTCTGCTTCGTCCTAGAAAATTTCTGTTTTGGTTATTCATTTTCTTGGAAGCCAATGTTTGTAAGGTGTAACTTTTCTTTTTATTTTAACGTCTTCACCAAGACTTAACTTGTTTATCCCGTTAATAATTTTGTTTAAGTCTTCTTCTATATGTACTTCTTGTTTAGGAGGCAAACTCTTTTTTATATCTTTTAATTCTCTTATAATTTGATTATTTTGTTCTTTAATGTAGTCTAAATTTTCTGTTAATTTACTTATTAATTCTGTTCTTTTTTCTATATAACTGTATAGTCTTTCAAAACTTTGATAGTTTTGTTTTGACTCTTGTTCTAAATTTATTCCTAGATTTATTACCAAATCTGTTATTCCGTTTAGATGTATATTATCTGAATGTAAAATATGTTTATAACTGTTTTTAAATTTGCAAGAGAAATTGCAACTATCTGTTATAGCAGTACTATTATTTTTCTCGGAAAATTCTAGATTTAAGAAATCTAGTTTTTTGAAATTAAGAGAACCTATGATTACAAGAGTTTATATCAAGAAATGAGAGAGTCCCAATCTTCTTAATTCTCACCTTAATCCTTATCCTTTTTTCTTAAGATTTTCTTATATCCCTTTTATATTTAAAAATAAAACACATAACTTTATAAAAATTAAATCAAACAACTTTACATAATTATGAACAAAAACGATGATTTATCATCAACCCAAAAAAAAATTCAACAATACCGTCTCAATAATACCATAGCACTAACTAATCCCTTGATTTTCACCTGAGCGGGTTCTCGCATACAACGGTGGAACTTACTGCATTAAAATGACGCCACCAAACAAAAAACGAGTCTGTCCCAGTCTTTTAAATCAATGAATCGGTCTATGCTCTGATACCATTAAGGGGGGTATGGCGGATTTTTTAGGGTTTTCCGTTAAACCACTTGAAAATCAAAATATTGACATCAAAATAAAGAAAATAACAAAATAAGAATAAAGAAGAAGGAAAAAGAACAACATAAACAACATAAACAAATCATTGTAAGGCACACCTTAGCCAACACCTTAGCATCCATAATACAAGTATGAGTTGCTAAAAACTTCTCCTCTCATCTTCTTAGTTTGATCCTTCAATCCTTCAATCCTTTTTAAGTTCTTCATATTATATCCCTTACCTTATAAAAAAATAGTACTATTCCTTATAATTAGAGTGTACTATTCATATAATCCGCCCACCGTCGTACATAAAATCTGGTGTTTCCGCTCCCTTCTCTGTAAGTTTTTTATGTTTTTAGTTTGTTTATATTGTTTGTTTATGTTGTTCTTTTTCCTTCTTCTTTATTCTTATGTTGTTATTTTCTTTATTTTGATGTCAATATTTTCATTTTCAAGTGGTTTAACGGATAACCCTAAAAAATCCGCCTTACCCCCCTTAATGGTATCAGAGCATAGACCGGTTCTAAGATTTAAAAGACTGAGACAGGCTCGTTTTTTGTTTGGTGGCATCATTTTAATGTAGTAAGTTCCACCGTTGTATGCGAGAACCCGCTCAGGTGAAAATCAAGGGATTAGTTAGTGGTATGGTATTATTGAGACGGTATTGATGAATTTTTTGGTTTGATGATAAATCATCTTTTTTGTTTATAATTATGTAAAGTTGTTTGATTTAATTTTTGTAAAGTTATGTGTTTTATTTTTAAAATATAAAAGGGATATAAGAAAATCTTAAGAAAAAAGGATAAGGATTAAGGTGAAAATTAAGAAGATCGGGACTCTCTCATTTCTTGATAAAAACTCTTGTAATCATAGGTTCTCTTAATTTCAAAAAACTAGATTTCTTAAATCTAGAATTTTCCGAGAAAAATAATAGTACTGCTATAACAGATAGTTGCAATTTCTCTTGCAAATTTAAAAACAATTATAAACATATTTTACATTCAGATAATATACATCTAAACGGAATAACAGATTTGGTAATAAATCTAGGAATAAATTTAGAACAAGAGTCAAAACAAAACTATCAAAGTTTTGAAAGACTATACAGTTATATAGAAAAAAGAACAGAATTAATAAGTAAATTAACAGAAAATTTAGACTATATTAAAGAACAAAATAATCAAATTATAAGAGAATTAAAAGATATTAAAAAGAGTTTGCCTCCTAAACAAGAAGTACATATAGAAGAAGACTTAAACAAAATTATTAACGGGATAAACAAGTTAAGTCTTGGTGAAGACGTTAAAATAAAAAGAAAAGTTACACCTTACAAACATTGGCTTCCAAGAAAATGAATAACCAAAACAGAAATTTTCTAGGACGAAGCAGAACATTACAAGAAAGTAGAAATTCTACAAGTAACATACAAGATATTATAAGTTCACAAAGTTTTATTAACAGAATCATGAGAAGAGGATAAGGTTCTAACAGTTCACAACAAGTTATACAATTAGAAGAAGAAATAGATCTAGACAGAAATATAAATTTATACAATCAACATCAATTAGATATTCTAAATCCAAGAATATTGTATCAAACAGGATTTTTAAACCTTAATACAGTTTTAATTCGAAGTAGTAGAGAAGAAAGTCTTTGAGTAGTTGACAAAACTGTAACAATAGACTTATTATCACCTGAAACAATACAAAAGATAAAACATTCAGGAAAAAATTTTGCACATCTAGGATTAGTAGTCATAGGTATTAAAGCCTTAGGAAAAAAGAACTTAGGCACAAAATTATTAGCCTTATTCCTTGATAAAAGTTGGAAAATAGACTTAAAAAAGACAATAATTTCTGGAATGGAGGTTGATCTTAGCCAAAATACAGCTTTATTTTATTGTACACCAGGAATTTTAAAAGACATAAATGATTTACAGAAAATAAAAATAGCATTACAAACAAAAGGATATGAAAATTATGAAGGTAACAATATTGTAATAAGTATTGGAGTACTAGGAAGAGCTAGTAACAGATCAGGTATGCAATACAAGGTAAACATCGAAGGAATAGTAAACACAATAGCATCAAAATCTATACAGTTGATAAATCCAGTAAACATAGATCCTGAAGAATTAGCAGGATTAGAATGGAAATTAGAAGATTTAAAAGAACAAGAAAATGAAATATTAATACCTAACAGAAGTTTTATATATGAAGATACAGATGGAACACAAAGTATAAGATTTGTAAATTTCACAAGAGATACACCTAAAGAAATAGAAGATAAAAGTGAAACAGATTGTAATTTTATGAACATTGAATATGATACAGATCCCATCTATGATACAGATAATGAAGAAGATGGTGAAACACTAGATAAAGAAATACTAGTAAGCTTAGGATTTGAAAAATTCGAAGAAGAAGAATTTGATTACAGATTAATAGATTACTTAGAAGAAGAAAAAATAACAGGTTTTAAGACAGAAGAAACAAATAAAACATTAGAACAAATAGTTAACAGAAAATTTACAGAATTAAATATACAAGAAGAAGTTGATGACATGATAATTGAATGCATGATGAATTTAGGAATGACATACGAAGAAAGCTATACAAAATTACAAGAATATTTCAATTTACCATTAGTTGAAAATATTTTACAAGGAAAAACTATGTTGTCAGATTTTTATAAACATGAACAAAATTTTATGGATACGTACATGGTTGATCCAAACAAAAGGGCAAGAATACAATGGCAAGAACCAGGTACATCTACACAAGAAATAGTAGGAAGAGAAGTATGGACAAAACCCTCCATAGAATATCAAAAAGAACCTAACACAATAGGAAAAGGTAACAGACTACCCATATGAAATATATACAGCAACAATATGTTATTATTAGAACAACAGAAACCACAGTTATGGATGGATGAAATACTAGCATGGGAACAAACAGTAGTAAGAATGTGGGAAACAAATAAAAAGGACAGTATGGACATGTTTTCTTATTTAGAAACAACACTAGGACCAATTGCTTTAGGCATTTGGCAAAGTAAAAAAGCCCAAGATCCAGATGAAATAAACAGGCTAAAAGCCTTAGCGATAACCCATATAATTTTACATCACAGATTAGAACTCTTATATTAGGAGTTGATCCAGCAAAAAATAATACTTTAATTCAAGATACAACAATTAGAAACTTAGAACAATTAAGTATAGCAGACATGAAATATATTAATGAGTTTACATTAGACTTTACAAGATTATTATCACAAACAGGTCAAGCTATGGATGATAACTTATGTGATAAATATTTTATCAAATTACCAGGAGATTTAGGAAGACATATACACGATTCATGGAAACAAAATTTTGACACACAAAATAATCTAGGAATAGGACCTAGAATAACATACACATTTAGTATATTAGAAGATAAATGTAAAAAAGTAGCTTTACAGGAACAGTTAAAAAAGAATGCTTATGCTTTTTGTAAAACAACTATTTATACACCACAAGCATATGGTCATTATGACAATAAAAAGAAAAAACTTAGAAAAAGCACGACATATAGAAAGGGTTATAAACCATATTACCAAAACAAATATGTTAAAAGACCACAAACAAGAAAATGCAAATGTTTTGTATGTGGATATGAAAAACATTTAGCTAATAAATGTCCCAATAGAAACAAAAATATAGATAGAAGTAATCTGGTAGAACAAATAGGAGAATATGATATAGAACTTGTAGAAACAGATAATTCACATAATGAATCTATATACAGTATATACAGTGATAACGAAGAATCACTAACAAAAGTTACATATACATATGTGAATACAGAACAAGAAGAGTGTACACATAATTGGATATACAAAAGAGGAAATAATTACATCAAATGTTGTAAATGCGGCTATTATCCAAGTATAGAAAAAAGATCACAATGTAATATATGTTTCAAAGAAATTTGTTATATATGTCTTAAAAAATTATTTGACATAGACATAAATACATAAAATAATATAAAAAAGAAAGATATAGATATTGAAAGATACATTGATAAAATAGAAAAATTAGAAATAACAACAGAATTACATAAATTAAGACTAGATAATTTAGAAGAAAAGGTTAAAAACTTTGACAATAAGAAAAAACAAATAGAAGAAAATATTTTGAACGAAAAATACAATCAACATGAATATACAATCATTCAACCTACAAAATCCACAAACATGATTAAATTACAGTGTAGATTATGGATATATTATAATACATTTATAGACTTAACAGCTTTACTAGATACAGGAGCAACAAAAAGTGTAATTTCTTATAGTTTAGTACCTTTACAATATCATAAAGAATTACCATATAACATAGTAACGAGAACAGTTGAAGATAGATTAATTTCAATTCAACATTATATAAAACCAACAGGAATACAATTTTTAGATTTTGCAGGAAATTACAGTACGAAATATGACATACCACAAGTAAATATTAATCCTGAATATATAAAATCGACAGATTTCATATTAGGATTAAATTTCATATTTGGTCTAAAAGGTGGTATTACAATTAACAAAAAATTTCTTACATTGAGTAACACATCAGAGTTCGCTCGAAAGCGTGGTGGACGAGGTACTCAAAAGAAACTCACTCAAACGAAACTCACATCGTATTTTTCAAAACAAAAGAAACGTTTTCAAAATACAAGTTTTATAGAAAATTGTTCAATGCAGATGGAAAATACAGACAAAGGCAAGCGAAAGATTATACAGCCTTCCAACTCAAAGAAAGGCTCATCTTCTATGAGCACTTCTTCTGAGGAAACAGTTTATACAGCACCTACAGTTGATGCAGTCTGCAATCAACGCACAGGCATTTACACAGACATCTATACAAGATTCTCAATTGGTACAAGATGCACAAGGACTTGAACCTTTGATGACAAGAATTACAGTGTATACAGGATGATTATACATCACAGATAACCCCAAAAACATATGTTCCAAGAAAAAACACCCAAAAAGGACATGATGTTATTCAATTTGGGACATACACATTATACAAATGTTTTGATACAAACAAAAAATTTCGGCCAAGTGCTGGAATGGTTTTAACATAAAAACAACAGTGTTTGTTAGACAACCTGTGGCACATTCAAACTGCACCACGGTATCATCTTTCAAAGCACAAGTTTTGAATGCTTTGAGCAATTACTTCTTTGAACTAAATGAAAAAGTCCCCGAGAAACAAAATAAAAGATGTTCATATTATGTCATTACAAGGGGAACAAAAATTGGGATTTTTAATAAATGGGAAACCGTTACAAAATACATTCAATGTCCAAATCCCATTTATCAAGGATTCTCTAATTTCTCATATGCTATGAGAATAGCACGAGAAAAGTTCGGGTTAAAACCATTTTATATTGAACCCGAAGAAGTTCAAATATTTTCTAAAATAGCAAAAACTAATTATGAGCCACTGATAAAAGCTCAAAAAGAAGTTATTGCTAACTTACAAAAACAGCTCATACAATCTGGAAAAAAACCAAGAGCTTAAACAACTCCAGATTGATAATTCGATTCAAAAGAATTCATTTCTCGAAGAAAAAATATCACAGTTACAAAAACAGCTCGAGAAAAAAGAATCGAATACAGATACAGTTATATACAAAAATTTTGACAGTTTCAAGGCGAGACTTTTAGATCTTCCTTGGAGATACACATTACAGCCCATTCTCAACAGAATTCCTGAACTAGAATATATTATTTCTGACAAAATTTGTACAAAATTTCCTATAGTTCTGTATGAATTACAACAACAAATTCTCAACATAGCCTTCTATGAAGATGCATACATAGGAATAACAGTGGTACAAAGAACGTTGCAGAATCTTCCGTGCCCATTACTCTTACAGATTAACATGAACAGCACAAGCCTCACAAAAGAACAAATTCTCAATTTTTACCATCATGGTATGATTGATTATCTCGAATTCAGCTTGGATCCTAAAACAGAAGAATTTCTTAATAAACTTGGAGAAAAATTCTTTCTAGTCGCAAGCAACATGGTATCCTATTCTGAAGCATCAACAATAGGATGTAAAATATTTGCTTCCTTCCCAGAAGCAGATAGTTACACATACAGGCCATCACGGAAAAGGATATTTTTAAGCCATGACAAAACAGAACAAGCTTATTTAAAAAATATAGCTTGTTGTAAAACTCTCAGGTTCACTGCGGATCATCTGACTATGGATAAAAGAAAACCAAATGGCACAGAATCTTGGATCACACAAGGTCAACAAACTCCAGTGATTCCTTATAATTTCAAATGGATGGATTACAAACTTCTTGCTGAAGGACATTACATACAATTATGGTCGCACAAAAGTTGGAATATGTTTCTCCCCTTTGTAGGAGAAAGTGAATTACTTAGCCCATTTGATATTCACAACAGCGACATTGCAAGATTGGATCCATACTACATAGAAGAGCTTGGATCACCACAATCTATTGACAGTACACACAGAGATTTCTAGAAGACAAAGTGACGTAAGAGATGACATTTTCACAACAATAATTCACAGCTGACGCAAGGGATGACGTTTTATCTCGACAATTTACTGTATAACTTTTAACTTTTGTATTTTGTACTTTTGTCTTTACTAATACGTGTATTGTACAAAATAATTTTTTTATTTAGATAGGATAGACCTAGACTAGGTATGTGGCACCTAGAGTTGCCACCTTTCATTTCTTTTTCAAATTAGTAATTATGTAGCCAACTAATGAAGGCCTATATAAACCTTCATTTAGTTCATTGTAAGGACACCTTGGCCAACACCTTAGAATCCATAATACAAGTATGAGTTGCTAAAAACCTCTCCTCTCATCTTCTTAGTTTGATCCTTCAATCCTTTTTAAGTTCTTCATATTATATCCCTTACCTTATAAAAAAAAATAGTACTATTCCTTATAATAGAGTGTACTATTCATATAATCCGGCCACCGTCGTACATAAAATCTGGTGTTTCCGCTCCCTTCTCTGTAAGTTTTTTTTTATGTTTTTAGTTTGTTTATATTGTTTGTTTATGTTGTTCTTTTTCCTTCTTCTTATGTTGTTATTTTTTTTTATTTTGATGTCAATATTTTGATTTTCAAGTGGTTTAACGGATAACCCTAAAAAATCCGCCTTACCCCCCTTAATGATACCATTAAGGGGGGTATGACGGATTTTTTAGGGTTTTCCGTTAAACCACTTGAAAATCAAAATATTGACATCAAAATAAAGAAAATAACAAAATAAGAATAAAGAAGAAGGAAAAATAACAACATAAACAACATAAACAAACAATATAAACAAACTAAAAATATAAAAAACTTACAGAGAAGGGAGCGGAAACACCAGATTTTATGTACGACGGTGGGCGGATTATATGAATAGTACACTCTAATTATAAGGAATAGTACTATTTTTTTTTATAAGGTAAGGGATATAATATGAATAACTTAAAAAGGATTGAAGGATTGAAGGATCAAACTAAGAAGATGAGAGGAGAGGTTTTTAGCAACTCATACTTGTATTATGGATGCTAAGGTGTTGGCTAAGGTGTGCCTTACAATGAACTAAATGAAGGTTTATATAGGCCTTCATTAGTTGGTTACATAATTACTAATTTGAAAAAGAAATGAAAGGTGGCAACTCTAAGTGCCACATACCTAGTCTAGGCCTAAGTTACATAATTACAAAGTTATTCTTAGAAGGTACAAAAATATAAAATACAAAATACTAAATATAACTTTTCAAAAAGAAATACAGTAACTTGTCGGGATAAAACGTCATCTCTTACGTCAATTGTAAATTACTGTTGTGTAGATGTTATCACTTGTATCATATGAATTAATATGGATAATATGGATTAATATCGTCTGTGTTGAATATGTGCGCTGGTTTTTCTTCGTCTCCAACGAAGGGTAGAAGCATAATCCAATTTGTGTGAGTCCATATTTGAATATAGTGGCCTTCAGCTACCAACTTGTATTTTCGACACCATGATATCTCGAATTCCCAAGGTATTGAAGGTGTTCTTTGGCCCTGTGAAATCATTGTTGTTAACTGTTCCAGTGTGTTAAAATTATTGATGCTGTCCAACCATGTATATTGAGTGCTGCAGACAAGTTGTTTTAGATAATTTTGTTCACTCATATTGTCGCTGATAAATACTCTTTTTCTTGCAGGACTGTATGTGTGAATATTTGCTTCAGGAAATGAGGCAAAAATCTTGCATCCTACAATGGAATCATGGGAATGAGATGCAATATTGCCTGCTGTATAAATGAACTTGTCTCCGAATTTGTTGAGAAGTGCTTCTGTTGACGAAGTGAGGCTGAATTCCACATAATCGATCATGCCATTGTGATAGAACTGTAGGATTTTTTCTTCTGGCATATCTGTTGTTTTTAGATCGATTTGTAGTAGAAATAGATTTGTTGGAACTGATTCTACTGGAATGTCTAGTGGGGGATTTCTTTGATGTAATCTTTGTACAACTTTCACGCCCCTGTATTTCTTTCTGCTCTTCACAAGCAATGTTGATAATCTCTTGTTGTAACTTATACAACATTAAAGGGAATTCTGTACAAATTTTTGTTGATACAATGTTTTCGAATTCTGGGAATTGGTCTAACAATGGTTGCATTGTGTTCTTCCAAGGACAATCTAGTATCCTTGCTTTGAAGCTGTCAAAATTTCTGTGAAAAACTGTTGCTGTAGGTTTTTCTGTATTCTCGAGCAGTTTTTCTAGTTGTGTATTTTTTACTTCGAGAATTGCAATCTGTTGTTTAAGAACTGCATTTTCAAGGAGAATGGGCAACACATGTGTCGTCCTTTTTCCAGTTTTTGAAAGCAATTGTTCCTGTAACTAGTAATAACTTCTTCTTGAGCTTTAATCAATTGCTCAGGAGTAGTTTTTACCATCTATAAACCTTTTTCAATTTGTGATGTGTGAGAAGCTGTTTCAACCTGTTCGGGCTCAATGTAAAACTGTTTTAACCCAAAATGTTCTCGTGCTGCTTTCATAGCCTCTGAGAAACTTAAAAAATCCTTTATAAAGGGGTTTGTTGTGATACTTTATAAACTTGATAACTGTTTACCATTTATTAAAAATTCCAGTTTTTGTTCCCCTTATGATTACGTAATATGGGAAATTGTTGCTTTGTTTTGTAATAGCCTTTTCACTTTGGTCTAGAAAATAATAGCTCAAAGCATTAGCAACCAGTGCTTTGAAAGATGATACCCGTGGTGCAGTTTGAATGTGCCACAGGTTGTCTAACAAACACTGTTGTTTTTCTGTTAAAATCATTCCAGCACTTGGCCGAAATTTTTTGTTTGTATCAAAACATTTGTATAATGTGTATGTCCCAAATTGAATAACATCATGTCCTTTTTGGGTGTTTTTTCTTGGAACATATGTTTTTGGGGTTATCTGTGATGTATAATCATCCTGTATACACTGTAATTCTTGAGATGTCATCAAAGGTTCAAGTCCTTGTGCATCTTGTACCAATTGAGAATCTTGTATAGATGTCTGTGTAAATGCCTGTGCGTTGATTGCAGACTGCATCAACTTTACTGTAGATGCTGTATAAACTGTTTCCTCAGAAGAAGTGCTCATGGAAGATGAGCCTTTCTTTGAGTTGGAAGGTTGTGTAATTTTTCGCTTGCCTTTGTCTGTATTTTCCATCTGCATTGAACAATTGTCTATAAAACTTGTATTTTGAAAACGTTTCTTTTGTTTTGAAAAATACGATGTGAGTTTCGTTTGAGTGAGTTTCTTTTGAGTACCTCGTCCACCACGCTTTCGAGCGAACTCTGATGTGTTACTCAATGTAAGAAATTTTTTGTTAATTGTAATACCACCTTTTAGGCGAAATATGAAATTTAATCCTAATATGAAATCTGTCGATTTTATATATTCAGGATTAATATTTCCTTGTGGTATGTCATATTTCGTACTGTAATTTCCTGCAAAATTTAAAAATTGTATTCCTGTTGGTTTTATATAATGTTGAATTGAAATTAATCTATCTTCAACTGTTCTCGTTACTATGTTATATGGTAATTCTTTATGATATTGTAAAGGTACTAAACTATAAGAAATTACATTTTTTGTTGCTCCTGTATCTAGTAAAGTTGTTAAGTCTATAAATGTATTATAATCTATCCATAATCTACACTGTAATTTAATCATGTTTGTGGATTTTGTAGGTTGAATGATTGTATATTCATGTTGATTGTATTCTTCGTTCATAATATTTTCTTCTATTTGTTTTTTCTTATTGTCAAAGTTTTTAACCTTTTCTTCTAAATTATCTAGTCTTAATTTATGTAATTCTGTTGTTATTTCTAATTTTTCTATTTTATCAATGTATCTTTCAATATATATATCTTTCTTTTTTATATTATTTTCTGTATTTATGTCTATGTCAAATAATTTTTTAAGACATATATAACAAATTTCTTTGAAACATATATTACATTGTGATCTTTTTTCTATACTTGGATAATAGCCGCATTTACAACATTTGATGTAATTATTTCCTCTTTTGTATATCCAATTATGTATACACTCTTCTTGTTCTGTATTCACATATGTATATGTAACTTTTGTTAGTGATTCTTCGTTATCACTGTATATACTGTATATAGATTCATTATGTGAATTATCTGTTTCTACAAGTTCTATATCATATTCTCCTATTTGTTCTACCAGATTACTTCTATCTATATTTCTGTTTCTATTGGGACATTTATTAGCTAAATGTTTTTCATCTCCACATACAAAACATTTGCATTTTCTTGTTTGTGGTCTTTTAAAATATTTGTTTTGGTAATATGGTTTATAACCCTTTCTATATGTCGTGCTTTTTCTAAGTTTTTTCTTTTTATTGTCATAATGACCATATGCTTGTGGTGTATAAATAGTTGTTTTACAAAAAGCATAAGCATTCTTTTTTAACTGTTCCTGTAAAGCTACTTTTTTACATTTATCTTCTAATATACTAAATGTGTATGTTATTCTAGGTCCTATTCCTAGATTATTTTGTGTGTCAAAATTTTGTTTCCATGAATCGTGTATATGTCTTCCTAAATCTCCTGGTAATTTGATAAAATATTTATCACATAAGTTATCATCCATAGCTTGACCTGTTTGTGATAATAATCTTGTAAAGTCTAATGTAAACTCATTAATATATTTCATGTCTGCTATACTTAATTGTTCTAAGTTTCTAATTGTTGTATCTTGAATTAAAGTATTATTTTTTGCTGGATCAACTCCTAATATAAGAGTTCTAATATGTGATGTAAAATTATATGGGTTATCGCCTTAGCATGTTTATTTCATCTGGATCTTGGGCTTTACTTTGCCAAATGCCTAAAGCAATTGGTCTTAGTGTTGTTTCTAAATAAGAAAACATGTCCATACTGTCTTTTTTATTTGTTTCCCACATTCTTACTACTGTTTGTTCCCATGCTAGTATTTCATCCATCCATAACTGTGGTTTCTGTTGTTCTAATAATAACATATTGCTGTTGTATATATTTCCTATGGGTAGTCTGTTACCTTTTCCTATTGTGTTAGGTTCTTTTTGATATTCTATGGAGGGTTTTGTCCAGACTTCTCTTCCTACTATTTCTTGTGTAGATGTACTTGGTTCTTGCCATTGTATTCTTGCCCTTTTGTTTGGATCAACCATGTACGTATCCATAAAATTTTGTTCATGTTTATAAAAATCTGACAACATAGTTTGTCCTTGTAAAATATTTTCAACTAATGGTAAATTGAAATATTCTTGTAATTTTGTATAGCTTTCTTCGTATGTCATTCCTAAATTCGTCATGCATTCAATTATCATGTCATCAACTTCTTCTTGTATATTTAATTCTGTAAATTTTCTGTTAACTATTTGTTCTAATGTTTTATTTGTTTCTTCTGTCTTAAAACCTGTTATTTTTTCTTCTTCTAAGTAATCTATTAATCTGTAATCAAATTCTTCTTCTTCGAAATTTTCAAATCCTAAGCTTACTAGTATTTCTTTATCTAGTGTTTCACCATCTTCTTCATTATTTGTATCATAGATGGGATCTGTATCATATTCAATGTTCATAAAATTACAATCTGTTTCACTTTTATCTTCTATTTCTTTAGGTGTATCTCTTGTGAAATTTACAAATCTTATACTTTGTGTTCCATCTGTATCTTCATATATAAAACTTCTGTTAGGTATTAATATTTCATTTTCTTGTTCTTTTAAATCTTCTAATTTCCATTCTAATCCTGCTAATTCTTCAGGATCTATGTTTACTCGATTTATCATCTGTATAGATTTTGATGCTATTGTGTTTACTATTCGTTCGATGTTTACCTTATATTGCATATCTGATCTGTTACTAGCTCTTCTGTTACTAGCTCTTCCTAGTACTCCAATACTTATTACAATATTGTTACCTTCATAATTTTCATATCCTTTTGTTTGTAATGCTATTTCTATTTTCTGTAAATCATTTATGTCTTTTAAAATTCCTGGTGTACAATAAAATAAAGTTGTATTTTGGCTAAGATCAACCTCCATTCCAGAAATTATTGCCTTTTTTAAGTCTGTTTTCCAACTTTTATCAAGTAGTAAGGCTAATAATTTTGTGCCTAAGTTCTTTCTTCCTAAGGCTTTAATACCTATGACTATTAATCCTAGATGTGCAAAATTTTTTCCTGAATGTTTTATTTTTTGTATTGTTTCAGGTGATAATAAGTCTATTGTTACAGTTCTGTCAACTACTCGAAGACTTTCTTCTCTACTACTTCGAATTAAAACTGTATTAAGGTTTAAAAATCCTGTTTGATACAATATTCTTGGATTTAGAATATCTAATTGATGTTGATTGTATAAATTTATATTTCTGTCTAGATCTATTTCTTCTTCTAATTGTATAGCTTGTTGTGAACTGTTAGAACCTGATCCTCTTCTCATGATTCTGTTAATAAAACTTTGTGAACTTATAATATCTTGTATGTTACTTGTAGAATTTATACTTTCTTGTAATGTTCTGCTTCGTCCTAGAAAATTTCTGTTTTGGTTATTCATTTTCTTGGAAGCCAATGTTTGTAAGGTGTAACTTTTCTTTTTATTTTAACGTCTTCACCAAGACTTAACTTGTTTATCCCGTTAATAATTTTGTTTAAGTCTTCTTCTATATGTACTTCTTGTTTAGGAGGCAAACTCTTTTTAATATCTTTTAATTCTCTTATAATTTGATTATTTTGTTCTTTAATGTAGTCTAAATTTTCTGTTAATTTACTTATTAATTCTGTTCTTTTTTCTATATAACTGTATAGTCTTTCAAAACTTTGATAGTTTTGTTTTGACTCTTGTTCTAAATTTATTCCTAGATTTATTACCAAATCTGTTTTTCCGTTTAGATGTATATTATCTGAATGTAAAATATGTTTATAACTGTTTTTAAATTTGCAAGAGAAATTGCAACTATCTGTTATAGCAGTACTATTATTTTTCTCGGAAAATTCTAGATTTAAGAAATCTAGTTTTTTGAAATTAAGAGAACCTATGATTACAAGAGTTTTTATCAAGAAATGAGAGAGTCCCAATCTTCTTAATTCTCACCTTAATCCTTATCCTTTTTTCTTAAGATTTTCTTATATCCCTTTTATATTTAAAAATAAAACACATAACTTTATAAAAATTAAATCAAACAACTTTACATAATTATGAACAAAAACGATGATTTATCATCAACCCAAAAAAAAATTCAACAATACCGTCTCAATAATACCATAGCACTAACTAATCCCTTGATTTTCACCTGAACGGGTTCTCGCATACAACGGTGGAACTTACTGCATTAAAATGACGCCACCAAACAAAAAACGAGCCTGTCCCAGTCTTTTAAATCAATGAATCGGTCTATGCTCTGATACCATTAAGGGGGGTATGGCGGATTTTTTAGGGTTTTCCGTTAAACCACTTGAAAATCAAAATATTGACATCAAAATAAAGAAAATAACAAAATAAGAATAAAGAAGAAGGAAAAAGAACAACATAAACAACATAAACAAATCATTGTAAGGCACACCTTAGCCAACACCTTAGCATCCATAATACAAGTATGAGTTGCTAAAAACTTCTCCTCTCATCTTCTTAGTTTGATCCTTCAATCCTTCAATCCTTTTTAAGTTCTTCATATTATATCCCTTACCTTATAAAAAAAATAGTACTATTCCTTATAATTAGAGTGTACTATTCATATAATCCGGCCATCGTCGTACATAAAATCTGGTGTTTCCGCTCCCTTCTCTGTAAGTTTTTTATGTTTTTAGTTTGTTTATATTGTTTGTTTATGTTGTTCTTTTTCCTTCTTCTTTATTCTTATGTTGTTATTTTCTTTATTTTGATGTCAATATTTTGATTTTCAAGTGGTTTAACAGATAACCCTAAAAAATCCGCCTTACCCCCCTTAATGGTATCAGAGCATAGACCGGTTCTAAGATTTAAAAGACTGAGACAGGCTCGTTTTTTGTTTGGTGGCGTCATTTTAATGTAGTAAGTTCCACCGTTGTATGCGAGAACCCGCTCAGTTGAAAATCAAGGGATTAGTTAGTGCTATGGTATTATTGAGACGGTATTGATGAATTTTTTTTGGTTTGATGATAAATCATCTTTTTTGTTCATAATTATGTAAAGTTGTTTGATTTAATTTTTATAAAGTTATGTGTTTTATTTTTAAATATAAAAGGGATATAAGAAAATCTTAAGAAAAAAGGATAAGGATTAAGGTGAAAATTAAGAAGATTGAGAGTCTCTAATTACTAAATACTCTTTCATTTCTTGGAAAAATGGATATGGAATATAATAAACTTAAACATGAACTAAATGAAGGTTTATATAGGCCTTCATTAGTTGGCTACATAATTACTAATTTGAAAAAGAAATGAAAGGTGGCAACTCTAAGTGCCACATACCTAGTCTAGGTCTATCCTATCTAAAAAAGAATTATTTTGTACAATACACGTATTAAAAAAGACAAAAGTACAAAATACCAAAGTAAAAAGTTATACAGTAAATTGTCGGGATAAAATGTCATCCCTTGCGTCAGCTGTGAATTATTGTTGTGAAAATGTCATTTCTTACGTCACTTTGTCTTCTAGAAATCTCTGTGTGTACTGTCAATTGATGGTGGTGAGTCTTGATCTTCGTCTGAATCTGTTTCTGATAAGTCGTTATTGATAATATCAATAGGACTTAGTAACTCACTTTCTCCTATGAAGGGGAGAAGCATGTTCCAGTTTTTATGAGTCCATATCTGGATGTAATGTCCTTCTGCAATTAATTTATAATTTGTCCATTTAAAAAGATATGGAAGCCCTGGTGTTTCTTTTCCTTGTGTAATCCATTGTTCAATGATATCTGTGCAGCTGTGATCAAAATATAGAGTTGTTGAACAAGCCAAGTTCTTGAGATATGCTTGTTCCGCCTTTCTGTGACTGAGAAAAACTCTTTTTCTTGCAGGTCTATATGTGTATCTATCTGCTTCTGGAAAGGATGCAAAGATTTTACATCCTATTGTGGATGCATCAGGGAAGGATGCCATGTTTCCTGCTGTTAAAAGGAACTTTTCCCCGAACTTGTTGAGAAGGTCCTCTGTTTTGGAATTCAAACTGAACTCTAGATAATCAATCAAACCATTGTGGTAAAAATTGAGAATCTGATCTGTTGTAAGATCTGTGGTTTGTAAATCAATCTGGAGTAGAAATGTGTTCCGACAAGGAAGATCATCATATGATCTTTGTATTACCTTTACACCTTTATGGTTTTCCTCATGGAAAGCTATATCTATGATTTGCTGTTTTAAACCATACAAATGTATAGGAAATTCTGTACAAATTTTTTCAGAAATGATATTTTCCAATTCAGGAATTTTATCCAAAATTGGTTGCATTGTGTTTTTCCAAGGAAGATCTAAAAGTCTTGCCTTGAAGCTGTTATAATCTATGTAAAAAGTTGTAGATGTGTTCGATTCTGTTTTCTCGAGTTGTTACTGTAATTGTAAAAATTTTTCCTCGAGAATTGCATTCTTCTGTTTGAGAATCGAATTATCAATTTGAATTTGTGTGTCTTGTTGACTTTTTCCGGCTTGAAAGAGATGTTTCTGTAAATTAGCAATAACATTTTCTTGAGCTTTAATCAACTGCTCAGGATTTGTTTTTGCTATTTCTGAAAACGTTTTTACTTGTTCGGGTTCGATGTAAAGTTGGTTAACCCCGAAGGCTTCTCTTGCTGCTCTTAAAGCTTCAGAGAAGGTGTAAAATCCTTCATATCTAGGTTCGTAACACTTTGTGTAATTGTCTACACTTTCCCATTTGTTAAAAACTCCTGTTTTTGTTCCTCTAAAAATTACATAGTAAGAAAATTTCTTACTTTGTTTTATCAGGGGTTTTTTGACTCTGTTCTTGAAAATATGTACTCAGAGCATTGAGAATGTAAACTTTGTTACTAGATGATTCTGGCAAAGTTTTTAAATGCCAGAGATTATCTAATAAGCACTGTTGTTTTTCTGTTAAAATTATTCCCTTCATGGGTCGAAATTTTTTATGAATATCAGAACATTTTTGTAATTGATGTTGTCCAAATGCAATGATATTGTCTGTAGGAATCTGTGACTTCTGTGATGTTTTTGATGAACCAGCTTGGTTATGCCGAGCTATAAACCCTTGTAAAAACTGTTGAAGTGTAGGATCATCAAGACCTTGTAAATAGTTATGAAAACGGTCAATCTGAGCTATCTTTGACTTAGTAATTTTTTGTGGTTTGATGGCAGATTGCATCAGTTTTTCTGTAGAAACTGTAGGAATCTCTGTGAAGACTGTAATAGTTGTTCTGTCTTCATTTGAAGAAATACTCATTGATGATGAGCTTTTCTTCATCTGTGAAGGCTGTATGAGCTTTGTTTTTCCTTTGTCCTTACTAGCCATCTGCAGAAAATAATCTGTTAAGATTTCTAGATAGCATATCTGCTATTCCATTATTTTTTCCTTTAATATGTTCAAAATTTATTTTATAGCCACATCCTTGTATAACATTTTGTAAATTAATCCATCTTGTTCTGTTAACTTTTTTACTCTGGTCATTTTTTATGAAACGTACAATAGCTGTTCTAACTGTAAATTCATTATGTAAAAATAATTTAAACTTTTCTAAAGCATTTATTAATTCCTGTATTTCAAAATCTAAACTTGTCCAATTCATGCCAATTTTGTTAAAATTTCCGCTAGCATATGAACAAATTTTTTCTGTATCCTTAGAACTGTATTTATTAGGTTTGCAGAGAAGTACTGCTCCCCATCCTTCTTTACATCCATCAACTTCAATTATTATATAATCTGTAATCAATGGTAGTTCTAATGGTTTTATGTTTTTTACTGTTTCTTTTATTGTTTGAACTAATTTTATATCTTCTTTATTAAAATGTCTTTGACCACTTTAGTTGTTTTACTGTATAATGGCCCCACTAATTTTGAAAGATTTGGGATAAATTTTCTAGCATAATTTACTAGTCCCAAAAAGGCTTGAATTTGTTTAAGAGTTTCAAATTTTTCTGGAAAATCTAAAATTTTTGTAGAAATATGTGATTGTAATTCTATCTTTCCATTTCCTATTTCTAAGCCAAGAAAAGATATTTTTCTCTTAAATAATTCCATTTTTCTTTTTGAAACTACTATACCATTCTTTTTAATCTCTTTGAAGAACTTCTGTAAGTGTTTCTCATGTTCCTGCAATGTTTCATTTGCAACTAAAATATCATCAATGTAAACTAAACAAAAATCATATTTAAGAAAAATACTATCCATAAATCTTTGAAATATTGATGGTGCGTTTTTGAGTCCAAAGCTCAAAACGTTCCATTCATACTGTCCCTCTGAACATGTAAAGGTTGTCCATGGTTTAAACTGTTCTTCTAATTGTAATTGATTATATCCTGATTTTAAATCAAATTTAGAAAAAACCTTTTTTCTTTGTATAAGATTTAATAGGCTATCTTTGTTAGGTATGTTGTAGCCATCATCTTCTGTATTATCATTTAATCTTTTGTAATTTTTAAACTATTCTTGCTTTTCCTCTTTTAATGTAGGAAAGCTATAACTATGTTTACTTAATGTAATAAAATTTCTCTTAATTGTCATACCACCATTTATACCAAAAATAAAATTTAAACCTAACACAAAATCTGTTGATTTTATGTATTCAGGGTTAGTATTTACCTGTGGTATATCATATTTCACACTGTAATTTCCTGCAAAATCGAGAAATTGTATGCCTGTTGGTTCTATATAATGTTTTATTGAAATCAATCTATCTTCAACTGTTCTTGTTACCAAGTTGTATGGTAATTCTTTATGATATTGTAAAGGTACTAATCTGTAAGAAATTACGCTTTTTGTTGCTCCTGTATCTAATAAGGCTGTTAAATCTAAGAATTTATTGTTGTCTAACCATAATCTACATTGTAAATTAATCATGTTTGTAGATCCTGTAGTTTGAATGAGCGTTTTGTCATCCTGTTATATATATATATATATATATATATATATATATATATATATATATATATAGGGGTTGTTTAATTTGCAACCCTTAAAAAGGTTGCAAACCTTGCAACCTACATCTTAACCGTCGGATTCATGATCGGTGGTTACAATAGATATGGGGCCCAATATTTTTAATTAAAAAAAAAGAAAAATACAAATAAAATAACCGTCGATCATGAATCCAACTGTTAAGATGTGGGTTGCAAGAGTTGCAACCTTTTTAAGGGTTGCAAAATATCCTTCCAATATATATATATATATATATATATATATATATATATATATATATATAGAGAGAGAGAGAGAGAGAGAGAGAGTAAACTACAATTTTCGTCCCTGTGGTTTACCACTGTGCTTCAAAAACTGCAATTATCGGCCCATGATTTGCATTTTGCTTTGAAAGTAAGCCCTCGTCGTTAACTTCGTTAAATTTTTCCGTTAAGTCAGGGGCATTTTCGTCCAAACGTGTTTTTTACCTCTCCTTTTGCAATCTTTCTTTGTTTTTCCTTATTTTTGTTTAAACCATAAAATATTAGGGACCAAATTCTAATTTATTTAATTTTTTAATGGTATTATTATTAAAATATTAATATGAATATATATAGAGTATATATATATATATATATATATATATATTAATATGCATATATATATATTAATCTGTATCGTCCTCGGTCGTCTTCTCCGGCAGGCCTCCAGCGAGATCGTCTTCTCCGGCGAGCCTCCGGTGAGGTCGTCTTCTCTCTCTTCTCTCTCTTTCTCTGTATCTCGATCTATCTCTCTCTCTCTCTCTTTTCTCTCGATCTATCTCTCTTATCTCGTTCTCTCTTATCTCGATCTCTCTCTCTGTATCTCTCTCTCTATTTCTATCTCAGATATATATATATACATATATACATCTATCTCTCTCTATCACCGGTGAGAAGGTGTCGGCGTCGACGAGCGATGGTCCACCGACGAGGACATCGTCGCCGGTCAGAAACCCATCGCCACCAACGAGAGCTACCTGCAACCCCCATCTCCACTGCTAGACCACCACCTGGACGAAAATCGGGAGTTCGTGACCCACTACCTGGACGAAAATCGTGACCCACCGCCGACCGATCACCACTTCCGCCCCAGTTCTGGTTGGGGAGGATGAAGGGAGAGAGAGATCGAGATACACAGAGAGAGATAAGAGAGAAGAGAGAGATCGAGATACAGAGAAAGAGATCGAGATAAGAGAGAGAGAGAGATCGAGAGAAAAGAGAGAGAGAAAGAGATAGATCGAGGGTGGCCGGCGATGGGAAGGAGATGGGTTCTCCAGTGGTCGGCTTTGTCCCTGCGATCTGTATATATATATATATATGTACAGACATTATATACATATATATGTCAAGAGTTTCACCGGTTTAGCGCGAAAGCTTGATGTACAAGAGGAGGACGATGGGGGGAGAGGGTGGCCTGCGATGGGAAGGAGATGGGTTCTTCGGCGGTCGGCTTCGTCCCTGCGATCTGTATATATATATATGTACAGACATTATATACACATATATATATATATATATATATATATATTTTAATACATAATATCATTACAAAAATTAAATAAATTACAATTTAGTCCCTCATGTATTATGATTTAATCCAAAATAAGGAAAAAACAAAAAACATGCAAAAAGAGAGAAAAAAACATGGTTGGACGAAAATACCCCTGACTCTAACGGACAATTTTAACGGAGTTGACGACGAGGGACTACTTTCAAAGCAAAATGCAAACTATGGGCCGATAATTGCAGTTTTTGAAGCACAGGGACCACTTTCAAAGAAAGTGGTAAACCACAGGAACGAAAATTGTAGCTTACTCTCTCTCTCTCTCTCTCTCTCTCTCTCTATATATATATATATATATATATATATTTTTTTTTTATGGCAACTTGGGCTAAGCCCACACACACGCACCCACGGTATCCGGACATCCTTTCAGTATTGATTGCCAAACTTCACTTGTATTTATGTGAATGAAAAAGGATAATGAAATGATATGTGAGTAAAGGGATATATATATATATATATATATATATATATATATATGATTAACAACCTCGTTTTTATTTCTTCATTTTATATGGTTTTTAAAACAATTTAAATTTGTGTAACTTATAGTTATAGTTGATGAGGGTTGGAGTGACTTTGTTCAAATTTGAACTCTTCAGTTAGGTTTAGCTGCTAAGTAAATTTTGAGAGCATCTTCGGCAACTATATTATATTTTTTCTAAAATATAGTATAAAAAGTCAAAATCTCTAAAAAAATATTACATCAAACTCCAATATATACTCTATTTTAGCAAATCTAGCGGTAACCATATTATTAAAATATTTAATACATTTAATAAAAAATTATTTCTTGATATATTTCTCCAAAGTTAGAGCTTACCACTTTTTTCTCTTCTTTTTTCTATTGTAATATACGTTCTAATTAACATAGTTCTTGAAGCAAAAAAATAATTATATCTTCAGAATTTCTATTTTAACATAGTTGTTAAAGATGATCTAATTTTATTATCAATTTTCAATAAAATTAATACCTGATTGTA
This sequence comes from Arctium minus, assembly GCA_954870635.1. NCBI lineage: Eukaryota > Viridiplantae > Streptophyta > Magnoliopsida > Asterales > Asteraceae > Arctium > Arctium minus. The sequence goes on from OX941080.1 coordinate 145,865,156, forward strand.
TCACGACGAATACACAATCAGCAGATACACACTTTGGTTCCAAGAAGAAGGGATTTTGTAAAAAAAGTTTCTTTTGATTAATATTTCGTTTTTTGGTCAGGTTTGTTTTTTAATAAATCATTGAGTAGGTAAATAATTTATTTATTTACATGTTCTTACAAAAACATGTTTAAGAATTTAATTGGAGGAACCGACTATTGTAAACGCTCCAAGTACATTTGTTAATTAACAGATAATTTTTACCTATTTACGTGTTATCATCATAAAAGTAATCTAAATACAAAATATGCATACATTATAATATATATATATATATATATATATATATATATATATATATATATATATAGTCCCCTTCTTTTGTTAATCATGACATTGGTATTAACTGTGTTAACGAATCTCAACCGTAGATTGCTGAGATCGACGGTTCACAATTAATTGATTTTTCATTTTAAATAAAAAAATCTCAAACGGTTGAACATTGCATATATGCACAAGGGTATTTTAGTAAAAATATCATCACATTTATTTAGGGGAACACACACATACAAAAAACAAACCCCATCTAATTAGGGATTTCTTCCCCAAAATAGATTTAACGTATCTAAACCTCACTCGCATACCAAAAACAAACCCCATCTAATTAGGAATTTATTAAGAAATCCAAATATATGGTAAAATTTTGAGCCCATGGTGTTTTGGTCATTTAAATTTTCCTTAAAATTCCAGTAATATTCATAACATATTAGGCTGACTTGAATATGTGCATATATGCATACAGTGCATATGTGAACATACGTGTATGTGCATACAGTGCATATAGATAAGATCTAGTTTTAATTTTAAATTATTCTAATTTTAATTTTAAATAGATAATTCCAAAATAAAGAAATCCATAAAATATGTGTAACATCCGGGTTCAAAGTAACTCAATTATAGAGTTTGGGGGAAAAGTGACCAAGGCCCAAAGTTCAGGGGGGCTAAGTGTAAATTGAGATTAAAAAGGGGGTCTAGCCCTAGGGATTCTCCCATTTCATTCTTGGCGGCTGAAAGAGTTAGAGGAAGGGAGAAGAAACGCAATTTCAATCATTGAGAGGAAGGACGAAGGAAGTTGGGATTTAGAAGAGGAATTCTTCACGGTCAATCAAGGTAACCTTCATTCTCTCCATACTTGTTCTGAGGTTAGCAAACTGCTGTTAGTTGGGTCTTGGCATGGGGAGAATGAATCCTCATATGATTTACCCAAAATCTTTCTAAATAGTTTTGATTAAGTAATGGGTTTGGTTAAGGGAAGATATTGCTCTAATCATCTAGTGTAGTAATCAAGCTAAATGAGTAGTTAAGTTATGTGGGATTTGAGAGGTCGGGGTTCGTTCGAAAACCCCTAATCGCCTCTGGGCTCTGTGTGTGAAGTGCGACCGGATGGGTTGGGGGATGGTCGCCCGGTATCTGTCATTGTCCCGGGCGACGGGTTTGTAGTGGGGGTAACCCCGGGGGTAGTTGATCTCGAGCTATGACCCCGGGAGACGAGGGAGCCCGTGAAGGGTAGTCGACCCCGGGTCGTGGCCCCGGGAGGTGGGGAGTCCGGGAGGGGGAGTTTAACCCCAGGTCATGACCCCGGGAGACGAGGGAGCCCGGGCGAGGGTGTATAACCCGGGCCGAGCCCCCGGGAGGCTAGGGAGCCCGTGGTGGTATTACTCGGTCTGTGTAGCCCCGGGAGGGGGGGTTTCCTATCTGTTGGTTTTGGGTAGTTCGTTGGGAAGGGACGACACTTAAGTTTTAGAAAGGGTGAGAAAGAGAGAGACATCGCCTTTCATTAGTCATTTTTCCTAAGGGGTGTCTTACCGAATTATCAATGCTATCGTAGGTTGTGAGACTGCTAGAACGCAGAACTAAGCAAGGACGAAGGTGAGTTTTCTAAACTAAAACCTCATATGTTTATGAAGCTATTTATGCACGTGGATTTTCTAACTAAATGCCTTGTGACGTTAAAACGATTTAAGACATGTGGAAGTTATTTTAATGCATATCTTTATTTATGTGAGCATTATATACATGGTTTTCCTTTTTAAATGTGGTATATAGTTTTACTATTGGTTAAATGTATGCATACATTGTTGCGAACTGTATGGCCAAAGGAGGCTCGGGAAAGGGTAAGGAGAAAGTGTGATCGGGTGCCAGAATAGAAGACCTCCTTTTAGTATATTTTCCTTTTATTCTCAGTTGTAATAGGTTGCCTTTCCGCAAACCTTGAAAAATTTAATAGTTTGTTTGGGGGCCGTTTTTGGCGAAAATTTTATTATATTAATAGTATGTTTGTCAGTATTGTTTGGATTGTTACAATTGGTATCAGAGCCATAGTTTAAGTGATCTAGGTGACCGTACGGGTCTAGACTTAAACTAGGAGAGTATAATACAACTGATAAATAGGATGGCCTTAGGAAGACGAGTGATAGGGTAGTGAGGGCTAGCATGTAAGGTAAATTTGGAATTACATCTGGTCAGTGTAATTGTGAATGGGTGCTTAACTTGCCTTATTGCTTTGGACCTATCGTATTGAATATGGTGTGTTTATGTCTTCTCTGTAGTCATGTCGGAGCGGGTGACAAGGAGTAGATCAGTGCCGGTAGCTGAGGCAACACCGGTGAATGAAACTATCGTGGATGGACCAGTCGTCCCTCCTCGGCCAGCTGCCACGCGAGGAAAAGGGCAAGTTCGACCTAAGGGGAAAGGAAAGACGTCCCGAAATGCGGCCACTCAAGTGGATGAACCGAAGACGAGAATTCAAGGGAAGAGAACGGTACGTGTTGCCCATCGATCCAGAAGTGTGGAGGTGATGGTTGAACAAGAACCCTCTCTTCAGGAGAGTTCAGTTACTACGAGGGGAAGGAGACCGGTGAGGAACCGTGGTGGAGGTCGGGCCCAGGCTTTTGTAACTCAAGAGACCTTCGCTACTGAAATGGGGAAGTTACAGGAAACTCTACAAGATTTACTGGCTCAACAGACTAAGGAAGCTTCGGCAAGCAAGGAAAGGAGTGAAGAGAGGGCCGTGACCGAGATGACTAACTCACTAATGACTGTGGTAGGCATCCACTCTCAGTCGACTCCGGGTCTGGAAGCCAAAGCAGTGACGGAGAGGGGATGCAGTTACAAAGCATTTACCACTTGTAATCCCCCTACCTTCAAAGGAGAATGCGATCCGGTAGTGGTTATCAAGTGGATCGGAAATATGGAGCTGGTGTTTGACACATGCAAGTGTGCTGAAGAGGATAAGGTCGTGTTTGCATTGTCCATGCTAAGGGACAATGTTGTATTCTAGTGGGAGGCGGAAACTGGGGGTAAGGGTTCGAAGGCGGCCAGAGGGATGGATTGGGAGACTTTTGTTGCTAAATTTAAGCGGCAGTTCTGTCCGTGAGCAGCAGTTAAGAAACTGGAGGAGGAATTTTTGAACTTAGAGCAAGGGGAAATGACGGTTCGAGAGTATACAACAAAATTTCTCGAAAAAGCTCGATTTGCTGAAATTTATGTGCCGAACAAGGAACGTCGGGTGGACAGGTATTTGTTTGGGCTGAGAAGCAATATCCAAGAACTGGCAGCAGCACGAGAACCTACTACCTTTCAAGCGGCTGTTAACGCAGCCGAGATGACTGAGAAGGATAAAGCGTGCCACATGATCGAGAATAGCGGTGAGAAGATAAAATGGGAAGGGTCGGTGTGCGACCCAAAGAAGTTCAAGGGTGCCAGATCTGATCAACGGGCGATACCAAGGTTTGAGAGCAAACCGTGCAGTAAGTGTAATCGAATGCATAAAGGGGAATGATTGATGGATCGTGAAGGTTGCTTTAAATGCGGGAAGACAGGGCATATGGCTAGGGATTGCCAGGGGTCGAGGACTTGTTATCAGTGTGGTTCTCCAGATCACATTAAAACCGATTGCCACAGCTGAAGAAGGGAGCAGTTGGGGAATTCGGAGGAAAAGGAGGAGAGAGGAAAGTAGAGCCAGCTCGGGCGAGTCCCAGAGCGTTTAATATGACGTCAGAGGAGGCGGTGGAAACACCAGATGTGGTAACAGTTACTTTCCTTATAGACTCGACTTTTGCTAAGGTGTTGTTTGATTCGGGCACAAACCGTTCATTTGTGTCGCCGAATTTTGTTCATAAATTACGTGTAAAAACCTAAGAAGCTTAGTCTTGGGTTTGAGTTAGAAGTAGCAGATGATAGTCGAGTCTTGGTGAGGGAAGCATATGAAGGGTGTACTATTGATATCGACGGTCATTCATTCCCATTACGGCTATACCCGATGGGTATGGGGGAATTTGACGTTATCGTGGGGATGGACGGGTTGGCGTATAATGATGCCAATATAGTCTATAATAAGAAGTTGATTCGTATAGTTTTACCGGATAAGGAAGAGTTAGAAGTATATGGTGACCGTCGGAACAGAAAGTCATGTTTGATCTCGTTGATCAAGGCTAGACGGTGTCTGGGGAAGGGGTGCGTAGGATTCTTAGCGTACGTTTTAGACGCTAAGAAGGAGAAGAAGGGGTTGGAGTCGGTTCCAGTGGTAAGCGAATATCCGGAGGTGTTTCCAGAAGATTTGACCACTTTTTCCCTGGATCGGCAAGTGGAATTCCGAATAGACCTGTTGCCCGGAGCGACACCTATTGCAAGAGCGCCTTACCGTTTGGCACCGGCAGAAATGAAGGAGATGATGACTCAACTGCAAGAACTTCTAGACAAGGGGTTTATTCGTCCAAGTACATCGCCGTAGGGAGCACCAGTATTTTTCGTTAAGAAGAAGTACGGGTCCATGAGGTTGTGCATAGACTATCGCGAGCTTAATAAGGTAACAGTCAAGAATAAGTATCCGTTTCCCAGAATTGATGATCTGTTTGATCAGCTACAAGGAGCGAATTACTTTTCGAAGATAGACCTGCGGTCAGGCTATCACCAGCTGAAGGTGAGAGTGGTGGATGTGCCCAAGACTGCTTTTCGTACGAGGTACGGACATTATGAGTTTCTAGTCATGCCTTTCGGTTTGACTAACGCTCTAGCAGTATTCATGGACCTAATGAGTAGGGTGTGTAGTCCACTCTTGGACAAGTGTGTCATCGTTATTATTGATGACATACTGATTTATTCACGGTCCATGAGTGAGCACGAGACACACTTGCGAGCAATACTGGAATTGCTTAAGCGTGAAAGGTTGTACGCCAAATTCTCTAAATGTGAATTCTGGCTTAGAGAGGTGTAATTCTTAGGACACGTGGTGTCAGAAGAGGGAATAAAGGTCGACCCAGCGAATATTGAGGCTATCGAAGGTTGGGAAGCACCGAAATCGCCGTCGGAAGTAAGGAGTTTTCTTGTGTTGGCAGGCTATTATCGGAAGTTCATTCAGGACTTCTCACGGATAGCCACCCCATTAACTGCCTTAACTAGAAAAAACGTTAATTTTGTATGGACGGAGGCCCAAGAGGATGCGTTTAGTAAATTAAAGGAAAACCTGAGTAGTGCACCTATCTTATCCCTACCCAACGGGACTGAAGGATTTGTGATTTACAGCGACGCTTCAAAGTTGGGTCTAGGGTGTGTGTTAATGCAAGAAGGCAAAGTGATTGCCTACGCGTCTCTCCAGTTGAATGAGCACGAGAAGAATTACCCGACGCATGATCTGGAACTGACCGCGGTAGTTTTCGCCCTGAAGATTTGGAGGCATTACCTGTATGGGGTTAAGTGTTAGATCTATACTGATCACAAGAGCCTTCAACATCTATTCAACCAGAAGAAGCTCAATATGAGGCAGCGTAGATGGATGGAACTGTTAAGTGATTATGATTGCGAGATTCTTTACCATCCAGGTAAAGCCAATGTAGTGGCTGACGCCTTAAGCCGGAAAGAACGTGTTGAGGCAACGAAGGTAGTGGCATTTCGGGTTGAGGCAACTTCCACCTTCTTGGAGGAAGTCAAGAGTCTACAAAAGGAAGCGCTTTTAGAAGAGAACTTGAAGAGCGAAAGAATAGTCAGAAATGTAAATTCGTTAACGGTAGACAGTCAGGGAGTGAAATGTTTTGGTGATCGAGTGTGGATCCCGAAACGGGGTGACCTTCGGAAGAAAGTGCTAGAGGAAGTGCATAAGTCTCGTTATTCTATTCATCCGGGAACCAACAAAATGTATCGCGACTTGAAGCAAAGTTATTGGTGGCCGGGTTTAAAGAAAGATATAGCTTACTTCGTTGAGCGATGCCTAACGTGTCTAAAGGTGAAAGCGGAGCATCAAAGGCCTTACGGGGAGCTTCAACCGTTGGAAATACCGGTATGGAAGTGGGATGAGATCACCATGGACTTTGTTATCGGGTTGCCGCGATCACCTAAAGGGCACGATGCCATTTGGGTGATAGTGGATCGACTCACTAAATCAGCTCATTTCTTACCAATCAAGGAAACGTATCCGCTGGAGAAGTTGGCAAAACTGTATATAGATGAGATAGTGTCCAGGCATGGGGTACCGTCGTCTATAGTTTCAGATCGGGACGGTCGTTTCACGTCATCTTTTTGGAAGAGTTTGCAAAGAGAGTTAGGTTCACAACTCAAGTTGAGTACCGCCTATCACCCACAATCAGATGGTCAAAGTGAGAGGACTATACAAACGCTGGAGGACATGCTTCAAGCATGTGTGATCGACTTCAAGGGGTCATGGGAAATTCACCTACCATTGATAGAGTTCTCCTATAATAATAGTTATCACGCTAGTATTCAAGCAGCACCGTTTGAAGCGTTATACGGACGTAAGTGTAGAACACCTTTGTGTTGGAACGAAGTAGGAGAACGACAATTGACAGGTCCGGAGATAGTACAGGTGACGGATGATAAGGTGAACCAAATTCGTGACAGGTTGAGGTCGGCACAAGACCGGCAAAGGATGTACGCGAATAGGCAAAGGAAACCCATCAAATTCCAAGTAGGATACTTGGTCATGTTAAAAGTTTTGCCTAGGAAGGGATTAGTCCGTTTCGAAAAGAAGGGTAAGTTGCGATCGAGATATGTTGGACCGTTTACTATCCTATAACGTGTTGGGGAAGTAGCGTACAAGATGGAACTACCCGTGGATCTGCGAGGAATCCACCCTACGTTCCACGTGTCGAATCTGAAGAAGTGTTTGGCAGAGATCGACATAGTTATACCGTTGGAGAATATCCACGTGGATGAGAAGTTGAGTTACATCGAATAACCGGTGGCCATTTTAGATCACAAAGTCAAGAAGCTAAGGAGTAAAGAAATCCGATTGGTAAAGGTACAGTGGAAGTTCCACAAGGGGCAAGAGTCAACGTGGGAAGTAGAGGCGGACATGAGGTTCCAATATCCCAGTCTGTTCAACGATGGAATTCCAGGGACGAAATTCTTTTGAGGAGGGGATATTGTAACATCCGGGTTCAAAGTGACTCAATTATAGAGTTTGGGGGAAAAGTGATAAAGGCCCAAAGTTCAGGGGGCTAAGTGTAAATTAAGATTAAAAGGGGGGTCTAGCCCTAGGGATTCTCCCATTTCATTCTTGGCGGCTGAAAAGAAATTTCAATCATTGAGAGGAAGGACGAAGGAAGTTGGGATTTAGAAGAGGAATTCTTCACGGTCAATCAAGGTAACCTTCATTTTCTCCATACTTGTTCTGAGGTTAGCAGACTGCTGTTAGTTGGGTCTTGGCATGGGGAGAATGAATCCTCATATGATTTACCCAAAATCTTTATAAATAGTTTTGATTAAGTAATGGGTTTTGATTAAGTAATGGGTTTGGTTAAGGGAAGATATTGCTCTAATCATCTAGTGTAGTAATCAAGCTAAATGAGTAGTTAAGTTATGTGGGATTTGAGAGGTCAGGGTTTGTTCAAAAAACCCTAATCGCCTCTAGGCTCTGCGTGTGAAGTGCGACCGGATGAGTTGGGGGATGGTCGCCCAGTATCTGTCATTGTCCCGGGCGACGGGTTGGTACCGGGGTTAACCCAGAGATTGAAGCTTCAAGGGAATGAAAAAGCCAGAGTTGAAATGGAAAAGAGGATGAAAGAAAGTAATGATTTTCTGATAGAAAAACCTTTCCCTGATGAGCAAGAAACACCAAAGAAGGAAGCCACTCTAGGTGAAAGTCTGAGGACTTTAAAAAGAACTAAAATGATGGCAAGAAAAAAATCAGTCAAGAAGCCTAGAGTGGATAAAGAAGAAAGTGAGAAGGTTGCTGAAGAAGAAGGGACACCTAAGTCAGTTGAACAGGAAGAACCATCAAGTACTGATGATGTGAATCTGTACATGGTAGTGATGGACAAAGTGCCTGAACCTATTACAGCTGAACCTGTTGGTGTTAATCCTCCAGAGATCATTCACTGGGATATACTGGAAGTTGATGGAAAAGAATATATCAGGCTCAAGAGGAAATATGAGAAGTATGAAGTATATCATACTTGGGCCAAGATTGTCTGAACATGTTCCAGATCTGATCTAGAGGAGATGTTTGAAGTAGGAATGAATTTGTATGCTGATCAACTGAAAGCTCCAGGGATACCAATCACAAAACTTGTGATGGAGTATCTTTGTATGTTTTTCAAGCCTGAAGAAGTGAAGGACATTATCAAAAATGTGTTTCAAACAGTTAACAACTGGACTCTATATGAAACTAGTGGAGTATATGCTTTAACTATGGATTCAAATCACATAGAATACTTCCTAGTGGATAGAGTGTACAACCACAGTAGATTGAAGCTGCATGCAATGTTGAAAAAGAAGCTTAGATGCGTTCCAAATTCATAAATGGCAAAGTATTTGATCCAAAGGACAATTAATCAAAGTTTGGGGTTGGATGCTAATACAGGGCTATGAATAATGGTGTTTTGGGAGCATCTGAAGAACTTGACTTCTCTTCCTAAAAGTCAAGTTAGAGGGAGATTGTTAGGAACTGAAAGAATTGCTCAAGTACAGTTAATATTGCTAGCACAACATAGTTACTACTTCTGAAGTTAATACTGCTGAGAAAGATTAATGCTGCTAACCAAGATTAATACTGCTTGATGAAGTTACTACTGCTAAGCAATTTTAGTACTGCTAGTAGTTAGTACTGCTGAACTTAATACTGCTCAAAGTATTAATGTTGCTGAAAACTTAATACTGCTTATGAGATGAAGACTTCATATGGCAAGGATGACAGCTGTATTGATTGAAGATCATGGAAGGCTTGGAGATAAATATGGAAGATTATACTGAAGATCTTTGATTATTTGTAGTTATCTTTTATCTTCAGTATATGTATAGAATAGTTTGTAACTTTAGAAAATAATATAATTATGAGTTTTTGTTTTCATAGAGAGAATCAACCTCAAGGTTTAGAACCCTAGTTCTAGAGAAGTAGAATTCGTATTGGTGAGCCTGTTCATCAATATTGAGGTTGTGTGTGAAACCTTGTAGCTTTATAACCATTCAATAAAGTTTACAAGTTGTTATTCTGATTCACTGTTTCATTGATCTTTGAATATTAAAGTGTTATTCCGCAAACTCCTTTAATATTGTTTCTGAGTGTTTATTCTTGTTAAGAATTTAGATCCTGACAAGTGGTATCAGAGCTAGTATTCTCAGAAATCTTATTCATCATGGAAAACACAGTTGAATCAAACAGTACTCTTGTCTCAAAGGTTCCAATGCTCAGATCCAATGAATTTGACATGTGGAAGATTAGAATCAAGCAATACATTCTCCTCACAGATTACTCCATGTGGGACATCATTGAGAATGGCCCATCTGATGCAGGAAAGATTGGTGTAGATGGAAAAAGGACCCCACCAAAGACAGATGCAGAAAGGAAGACAAGACAGACAGAGATGAAAGCCTTGAGTACACTGCTCTTGGCTATTCCCAATGAATATCAACACCAATTCAGCAATTGCACTGATGCACAGATGCTCTGGAATGCTCTAGAGAAGAGATTCTCTGGTACCAAAAGTACCAAGAGAAATCAAAAGGCAATCTTGAAACAACAGTATGAAAACTTTATGTCAACTAAGAATGAGTCCATGACTCAAACTTTTGACAGGTTTAACAAGCTGATTGGTGAACTAGCTACTATGGGAGTACAGATTGATCAAGATGATGTAAACAGAAAGTACTTAAGGTCCCTTGGAGATGAATGGACCATGTACATTGTTTTATTCAGACAGAATGAACAATTGGAAGAAAAAGAACTTGATGATCAGTACAATGACCTTAGAGTATTTGAAGCTGAGGTGGAGGCAAAGAAGAAACCTTCTGGATATATTCATAATGCTGCACTTCTATCAGCATCAATTGATTCTACTGCTAACCCTGAATCAGTTAATGCTGCTAATGGAGCAAATCAAGAAAAAGGCACTGAATCTGTGTTTGAAGCCTTTCTTTCCAGCCATGGAAATTCCTCTTTAATTAATGATGACTTGGAACAACTTCATCCTGATGATCTTGAAGAGATGGATATTAAATGGCAGATGGCCATGCTTTTCATAAGGGTGAAGAAGTTCATAAAGAGGACTGGGAGGAACAACTTCTCCCAAAGAAGAGAAGATGGAGCAGGCTTTGATAAGTCAAAGGTGGAATACTATAAATGTCATCTGAAGGGACACTTTGCCAGGGAATGCAGAAGTGGAGTGTCTCACAACAACAACCACCAACAAGCACAGTCTGGAAACCTCAACCATAACAGAAACTCTGCTCAAGCCCTTGTTTCTCAACAAGGAATGGGGTTTGACTGGAGTGATCAAGCTGAAGAGGCTATCCAAAATCAATCTCTTATGGCAGAAGTATCTGATCTCCCAACTGAGGTAAGTTCTAATCTCTGTTCTAAAACTTGCATAGACATTGTTAAAAGGTACAGAGATCACAACCAGAACATGAGTGATGACCTTAAGAGGTTAGCAAAAGATATAAAAGACTATGTGAGAATTGTTGAGAGGTTTGAGGAACAGATTAAAGGTTTTCAAGCCAATGAACTCCAACACTCATATGATACCAATTACTGGAAGTGGGAGAAAAAGGATCTAGAACTCCAACTGACCAAATCTAAAGAGGAGAGTGAAAAGTTGAGAGAGGAGCTAACCAAGGTTAAGATTGATGTGGAAAAGTTTTCCAATGCTTCTAAAGCAATGGACTCTTTAATACAAACTCAGATTCATGACAAATTGAGAAGAGGAATTGGATATAATACCACACCACCACCAGACAACAACAACTACATTCCTCCTGCATCAGATTTGCTAGAAACCAAAGATAGGAAGGACTTGCCTGAGAGAGCCACTGAGATAGATCCCTTAGATGAGGTAGTTGTTGAGGACAAGACTGAGAAAGAGATTGGTAAGAGTAAGGAGAACAATGTGAGTGGTGAGATTCCCCTAGAGAATTACATCATTACCAATGAAGGGTGTGGAAAGATTTGGGTCAAATCAAAGGACATAGAGAAGACAGAGGGAAAGTCTGGTAAGGTCCAATACAAACAGACCACAGTTGTGAATCCAGTTCCTTGCAAACAGTGTGCATGTAAGAAGACTGAGCCCCTAAATCATAATAAAAAGAGGGGAAATCAAAGAAATTGGAATAATCAGTGGGCACAAAAACAAGGGGTTGATCTGAGTAAAATCACTAGACCAAAACCTTGTTTTATCTGTGGCAAATTGAACCATCTTGCCAAATATTGTTATTTCAATCCTATGAACCAAAGGATGAATTTTCCAATATCTATGCAAAAACCCTTTGGTTATAGGAAGAAGGAAAGGAACCATGTGGCTAAGAAATATGTTAAATCTAAAAGCCACATGAAGAAAAAGACTGTGAAAGAAAGTGTCAAGATGTGGATTCCTAAAAGCACTAAAACTGTTAGTACTGCTACCTCAAATAGTACTGCTGACAATGTTAGTGCTGCTAGAAGCAATACTACTGCTACCAATGTTAGTGCTGCTAACATGGTTAGTAATTCTTCAAATATTAGTATTGCTAAACCTGTTAGTGCTACTAACTCTGTTAGTACTTCTAAAGTTAGTACTGCTCCTAGTGTTTGTGCTGCTAGACCAATCATATTGACAAAGTACTCAAATAAAGAGTGCTCTGAGTTTAAAAACCTCATCAAAAAGGAATGTAAATACTTTGATGAGAAAGGGAGACCCAAGACCACTTTGGCTTGGGTTCCCAATCAATACTAATTGTTTAATCTTATGTGCAGGGCAACCAGCAGCTCAAGGGGAAGAGCATCTGGCATGTTGATAGTGGTTGCTCTAGGCACATGACAGGGAACATGTCATGCCTCAAGAATTTCAAGAAAATTGATGGTGGGCATGTTGCCTTTGGTAATACTCCAGATGGAGGTAAGATCAGTGGTAAGGGGGATGTAACCAAAGGTAAAATGACCTTTGAAGATGTATTCTATGTTGAGCAGTTAAGATACAACCTGTTAAGTGTATCACAGGTTTGTGACAAACAACATAGTATATTATTTACTGATTCTGAATGCATTATCCTTGCTCCTGGATTCAAGGTAGTTGATGAAAAGATGATACTACTAAGAACTCCCAGAAATGATAATGTATATTGCTTAGATATGGAAAGTGTTTCAACTGATTCATCCCTAAACTGTCTTGTTTCAAAGCTTCTTTGGATGAATCATCACTTTGGCACAGAAGGATGTGTCACATGAACTTTAAAACAATAAATAAACTTGTTAAAAACAACCTTGTAAGAGGTTTACCTTCCAAAGTCTTTTCATGTGATGATCATTATGTTGCCTGTCTCAAAGGCAAACAACACAAAACTTCTCATAAGTCCAAAGAGTTAAACATTATCTCTAATTCTCTTCAGTTGTTGCATATGGATCTGTTTGGTCCTACAAATGTTATGAGTATAGGTAAGAAATCATACTGCCTAGTTATTGTTGATGATTACTCTAGATTTACTTGGGTATATTTTATAAGGATTAAGGATGAGACAAGTGGACTGATCAAATCCTTTATTCTAAGAATTGAAAACCAAACAAATCAAAAGGTAAAAGTCATTAGGTCAGACAATGGTACTGAATTTGAAAATCATGACCTAAAAACCTTTTGTGAGGAAAAAGGAATTGAGAGGCAATACAGTGCTCCTAGGACTCCACAACAAAATGGTGTTGCTGAGAGAAGGAATAGGACACTGATTGAGGCTGCTAAATCTCTGTTAGCTGATTCCAAACTACCAATTACTTTCTGGGCTGAAGCAGTTAATACTGCTTGCTATGTCCAAAACAAAGTACTAGTAGTTAAGCCTAAGAACAAGACACCATATGAGCTTTTAAATAAAAGAAAACCATTTATTGGATTTTTCAAACCTTTTGGGTGTCCTTGTACCATTCTCAATACCAAAACTCACTTAGGAAAGTTTGATAGCAAGGCAGATGATGGTTTTCTTGTTGGTTACTCATCTCAGAGTAAGGCTTATAGAGTTTTTAATTCTTCTTCTAGAATAATTGAGGAAAGTGACAATGTCAAGTGCAATGAGAACACACCAAATCCTATTGGGTCTGGTCCTCAGTGGTTATTTGACATTGATTCACTAACTAACTGTTTGGGTTTCAGTAGTGATTATCATACAGGTTCAGGAAGTGGAGGATCAGGGGATGAACAAGTACAAGTACAAGACATTATTCCTCAGTCTGTGATCTTTCCCATACCTACAATAGAGCCTGTTGAGTTCTGTGAAAAGGAAACTATGACTGAACCAATTCAGAGTGAAGAAGAAGGCAGAGATGAGGAGAATCAAGTGCATGAAGAGCCAGAAGCAGCTGATGAGATCCCCTCAGATGACTTAAATGATTCCAATCTAGATGTGGGAATCAATGAAGAACCTAGTCATCAGACTAGAACTCAAAAGAACCATCCTCCAGAGCTGGTCATAGGAGACATCTCTTCTCCTATGATAACAAGGAATCAAAGCAGACTTCAAGAGTTGCAGGATCAGCAACACACAGTACTCTCTTGCTTTCTATCTCAGATTGAGCCTAAGAAGTTTTATGATGCAATGAAAGATTCCAGTTGGATAGAAGCTATGCAAGAAGAGTTACTGTAGTTCAAATTGCAAGAAGTTTGGGACTTGGTGGACCTTCCAAAAGGTCATAGAGCTATTGGCACCAAATGTATTTTCAGGAATAAAAAGGATGAGAGAGGAATTGTGATCAGGAACAAAGCAAGGCTTGTGGCACAAGGGTACACTCAAGAAGAAGGCATAGACTATGAAGAAGTGTTTGCTCCAGTGGCAAGGGTAGAGGCAATTAGGCTATTTCTAGCCTATGCCTCATACATGAAGTTCAAGGTATACCAAATGGATGTGAATAGTGCATTTCTTTATGGTACAATTGATGAAGAAGTATATGTCTGTCAGCCCCCTGGATTTGAAAATCCATCATATCCAGACAGAGTATACAAACTGAAGAAAGCACTTTATGGTCTTCATCAAGCCCCAAGAGCATGGTATGATACACTGTCTACCTATCTCTTGGAGAATGGGTTTGAAAGAGGAATAATTGACAAGACCCTCTTCATTAAAAGAAGTAAGAAGGACATCATACTTGTTCAGATCTATGTGGATGATATCATCTTTGGATCCACAAAAGATCAGATGTGTAGAGACTTTGAAAAGTTGATGTACAAGAGCTTTAAAATGAGTTCAATGGGTGAACTTACCTTCTTCCTTGGGCTTCAAGTGAAACAGAAGAAAGATGGGATCTTCATAAGTCAATCAAAATATGTGAAAGACATCATGGATAAGTATGGTTTAACAGACTCAATGCCAGCAAGCACACCTATGGAGACTCATAAACAGACCACTGCTGATCTTGAGGGGGAGGATGTTGATGTCCATCTATATAGATCAATGATTGGATCTCTCATGTATCTCACAGCCTCAAGACCAGACATCATGTTTCCAGTGTGTTTGTGTGCCAGATTCCAAGTCAAGCTAAAGCAATCACATCTTCAAGCTGTTAAGAGGATTTTCAGATACTTAAGAGGGCAACCTAGATTAGGTCTTTGGTATCCTTATGAATCCAACTTTGACTTGATTGCATATTCAGACAGTGACCTGGGTGGTGCTAACATGGACAGAAAGTCTACTTCAGGTGGATGTCAACTTTTGGGTGCAAGACTAGTATCTTGGTAGTGTAAGAAACAAACCACAGTGTCCTTATCAACAACAGAAGCTGAGTATATTGCTGCTGCAAGTTGCTGCTCTCAGGTTCTATGGATTCAGAATCAAATGCTGGACTATGGGGTAACCTTTCTTCACACTCCAATCTTCATTGACAATAGAAGTGCTATAAGCATTGTTAACAATCCAGTCAAGCACTCCAAAACAAAGCACATTGAGATCAGGTATCACTTTATTAGAGATTGTAATGAAAAGAAGCAAATTCAAGTTGCTAAAGTTCATACTGACAACCAGTTTGCTGATCTATTCACTAAAGCTTTTGATGTGGGTAGATTCACTTTCTTGGCCACAAGTGTGGGCATGATCAATTCTGAATGAGCTCATGTTTAAAAAGTGATTGTATACCTGTTATTTGGTTGTTTTTGGTTGTTACTAATCATCTTTCTCAGGAAGTATGTTGCCTTGTTCAGACCTTCACAAGCTTCAAAAAGTGTAAGTGTAGTTAATACTGCCAGTTAGTTAATACTGCTAGTAGTTAATACTACTCTCAGTTAATACTGCTAGTTAGTTAATACTGCTAGTAGTTAATACTGCTAGTAGTTAATACTGCTCTCAGTTAATACTGCTAGTTAGTTAATACTGCTAGTAGTTAATATTGCTCTCAGTTAATACTGCTAGTTCGTTAATACTGCTAGTGGTTAATACTGCTCTCAGTTAATACTGCTAGTTAGTTAAAACTGCTAGTGGTTAATACTGCTTATGTCCTGAATCGTATAAATACACTCTTTGCCCGCCCAAAAGCTCATAACGACTTTTTGATTACTATTCATCTGCTCTCTAACCCTTTTTCTCTCAAGCTCATAGTAAGTTTCAGGCAAGAACTCTCAAAGCTCAATGGCATCCATGGCATTCATTGATGAGCACAACGAAATCGTGATGCTACAAAAGCCAAAGCAGGCTGATGGATTTCACCAGATTGTGGATTTTCTCAAGTCCAGCCACATTGCCCATGCTCTTACAGTGTCGCCAACAATATACATAGAGCATCAAAGACAATTTTGGGCGAATGCCACTGCAGTTACAGAAAATGGTGTGCAGTTAATCAATACAAGGGTGTGTGACAAACCCTTGTCAGTTTCTGAAGAGATGATTCGCATCTGTCTACGTCTAGACGATGCTGCAGGTATTACCTCTATTCCTAATGAGGACTTGTTCTCCAATCTTTCAAGAATGGGGTATGGAGGCCAATTGGGTGGTTTCAAATTCTCAAAAGCTAAATTTTATACCCAATGGCGTTTTCTGGTTCATACCCTTATGCATTGTATTTCCAAAAAGACTACTGTATGGAGTGAGTTCAGTAGCACCATTGCTTATGCTTTGGTCTACTTGGCCACTGCCAGAAAGTACAATTTTTCTAAAATGATTTTCAATGACCTTGTGTCAAACTTGGGAAACAAAAAGAGTTTTTATATGTACCCAAGATTTGTACAGGTAGTTATAACCAATGAATTGACGGATATGCCTCACTTTGATGAGGTATATGTACCCAAAATCCCCAAAGGTAAGGTCTTTTCAAATATGAAGAGATATCCATTGGACTCGGAAGGAGTTGACACCCCATTGTTCTCTACAATGATGGTGGTGTCCCACAATCCAGAAGGTATGGCTTCAGGGTCAAGGCCCTCATTAGACCATCCCACTGAAAGCCAATCCGAACCTTCAATCACCATATCAATCCCTCAGTCCCTTGTTCAAAAACCAACTTCACCAATCACCAATACATACATCAGGAAAAAGGTAGAGAAGGCTCCTTCCCTTCTTGTACCTTCACCCTCAAAGCCTTTAAGCCCTCTAATGGAGAATTCTCCATTAGAGAATATCTATAGGGAAACCAAAGGGGTGTCACCCAACCCCAAGGAGGTGCTCAATGAGGAGATGTATGAGCATATGGGTGAGCAGGCTGCCACTACTCCTGCTAGCACAGAGGAGGACAGTGGTAACATAAATAAGACCTCCCCCATGGCAACTTTGAATGAGCAATCATTCAAAGGTCCCAGGTGCCAAGAAACCAAGGGGGTGGAGGGTGATTCTGCTAGGCAGAAGACTTCCACTACTAAAAGATCCCATGATCCTTCAAAAGGGGGTAACACTCCTGGAGAAGGTGAGGACATATATGACTATAATAAATTGATGGAAACAATGGGCAACATCAATATGGATGTAATCAAGAAGGGAAAAGACATAGAAGAGCTGAAACTGATAATTCTGTCTCAACAAGTACAGATTACCAACCTGAAGAAAGTGGTGAAGAGATTGGTCCTGAAAAAGAAAAAGAAACAGTTTGTGCTCAGAAGACGGAAACCAGTGACTGATGCTCCCAAAAAGGGGGAGTCAGAAGCTGATGCCAACATGGAAGATGCCAAAGTTGAGAGGGAGTTTGATGAGGTTAGTGGAGATAAAGTTCAAGCAGTGGAAACTGAAACAGAGTTTGTACAAGCAGCAGAAACATCAAGCATAGCAGCAGTAAAAGATAAAGCAGTAGAAACAGAAAGTGTGTTTGAACAAGCAGCAGAAACTGTTAATACTGCTGAATTGAATGAAGCAGCAGAAATGGTGCAAGAAGTATTAACAGACCTTCGTAGCAGCAATATGGAAGAACTTGAGATAGCAGAAACTTTGATCAAGGCTAAGCATGATACTCCCAAGGTCACTTCAAAGACCAAAGGAGTTATCATCAAAGAAAAAGGTGAAGTGATCAAGAAAGCAAGTATTGAGAAGGTGGTAAGCAAAGACAAAGGCAAAGCAAAGTTAGTGGAATCTGATCAACCATTTAAAAAGCAAAAGTTGGTTGAGTCAGATGAAGCATTGGCTAGGAAGATTCAAGCTGAATTTAACCAAGCAGAATTAGCTCAAGTGGACAAAGATAGAGAGATGGCTAAGGCTCTAGCTGCAGAATTAAATGAAGCTTATCAACAAATTTTGGCAACTGAGATAGCACAGAAGAAAGCTGCAACCCTAAAGAAGTCTATGTTGATCAAAATGGTTGCAAAGAAGAGACAACCTTCAAAGACCTACCTTGGTACTCAAGAGAGAAAGAAGATGATTACTTTTCTCAAAGGTGTTGTGGGAGTCAGAAAGGAGATGTTCTCAAAGATGTCATTTGAACAGATCAAAGGGCTGTATGACTCAGAGATGATTAAGCTTCAAGGGAATGAAAAAGCCAGAGTTGAAATGGAAAAGAGGATGAAAGAAAGTAATGATTTTCTGATAGAAAAACCTTTCCCTGATGAGCAAGAAACACCAAAGAAGGAAGCCACTCTAGGTGAAAGTCTGAGGACTTTAAAAAGAACTAAAATGATGGCAAGAAGAAAATCAGCCAAGAAGCCTAGAGTGGATAAAGAAGAAAGTGAGAAGGTTGCTGAAGAAGAAGGGACACCTAAGTCAGTTGAACAGGAAGAACCATCAAGTACTGATGATGTGAATCTGTACATGGTAGTGATGGACAAAGTGCCTGAACCTATTACAGCTGAACCTGTTGGTGTTAAGCCTCCAGAGATCATTCACTGGGATATACTGGAAGTTGATGGAAAAGAATATATCAGGCTCAAGAGGAAATATGAGAAGTATGAAGTATATCATACTTGGGCCAAGATTGTCTGAACATGTTCCAGATCTGATCTAGAAGAGATGTTTGAAGTAGGAATGAAGTTGTATGCTGATCAACTGAAATCTCCAGGGATACCAATCACAAAACTTGTGATGGAGTATCTTTGTATGTTTTTCAAGCCTGAAGAAGTGAAGGACATTATCAAAAATGTGTTTCAAACAGTTAACAACTGGACTTTATATGAAACTAGTGGAGTATATGCTTTAACTATGGATTCAAATCACATAGAATACTTCCTAGTGGATAGAGTGTACAACCACAGTAGATTGAAGCTGCATGCAATGTTGAAAAAGAAGCTTAGATGCGTTCCAAATTCATAAATGGCAAAGTATTTGATCCAAAGGACAATTAATCAAAGTTTGGGGTTGGATGCTAATACAGGGCTATGAATAATGGTGTTTTGGGAGCATCTGAAGAACTTGACTTCTCTTCCTAAAAGTCAAGTTAGGGGGAGATTGTTGGGAACTGAAAGAATTGCTCAAGTACAGTTAATACTGCTAGCACAACATAGTTACTACTTCTGAAGTTAATACTGCTGAGAAAGATTAATGCTGCTAACCAAGATTAATACTGCTTGATGAAGTTACTACTGCTAAGCAATTTTAGTACTGCTAGTAGTTAGTACTGCTGAACTTAATACTGCTCAAAGTATTAATGTTGCTGAAAACTTAATACTGCTTATGAGATGAAGACTTCATATGGCAAGGATGACAGCTGTATTGATTGAAGATCATGGAAGGCTTGGAGATAAATATGGAAGATTATACTGAAGATCTTTTATTATTTGTAGTTATCTTTTATCTTCAGTATATGTATAGAATAGTTTGTAACTTTAGAAAATAATATAATTCTGAGTTTTTGTTTTCATAGAGAGAATCAACCTCAAGGTTTAGAACCCTAGTTCTAGAGAAGTAGAATTCGTATTAGTGGGCCTGTTCATCAATATTGAGGTTGTGTGTGAAACCTTGTAGCTTTATAACCATTCAATAAAGTTTACAAGTTGTTATTCTGATTCACTGTTTCATTGATCTTTGAATATTAAAGTGTTATGCCGCAAACTCCTTTAATATTGTTTCTGAGTGTTTATTCTTGTTAAGAATTTAGATCCTGACATAGTGGTTTCATATTTAATGTTTCAGTGATGAAATAGTTGTTTCATGTTTCATTGTACAAAAATAACGAAATAGAAGTTTCATGTTTCCAGTAATTAACTGTTAAACATCAAAATGACGAATTAACTCTTATAATAAAAAAATCAAAAAAATATGGAAATTTCTGATTATCTAATTTAGTTTTATATAGTTTGTACAAATGTGGAGGTTTGCAATAATCTCTGCCTTTATATAAGGGTTGGGTTTTTAGGTTGTGAATTGGGAAGAAGTCTCGGTCATTGATCAAAATTAAGAAGACTAATGAAATACTAAAATACAAAGTGGTTAATTAATAAGTAATTAGGGAAAAAATGAAATTAATTTCAAATTTGAATTAGACTTCTATCTTATTTGACCTTTTCTTTTCTTTTCTACTTAAGAACTTTTACCCCCTTAAATTTTAAATTAAATTATCTTAAAAATAACTAATATTTTAATCAAAAAATTACACCAAAAAAATGAGTATTCATTTATTCAATCTGACATCGATCTAGATATAATTTTTTTAACTATTTTTTACACGAAATTATATATTTGTGTAATATTTATTATGAATATTTATGTACGTTCACATATATACAACGCTTTACTATACATACATAGTATGATATTTATCATGAACATACAACTCACTATAAGATTCACCATGAATACTTATGTATTTTCATGTTTATACAACATATAGTTTTTTATTTTTTTTTATAAAAAAATATGTTGCATAAACATGAAAATAGATAAGTATGTGTGGTGAATATAATAGTGATGTATGAATATAATTATTTTTATATTCGTACATCGCTATGATATTCATCATTAATATACAATTTCACTATAACATTTATAATGAATATTCATGTACTTTCACATATATATTGTAACAATCCGAACCAAAAACAGCTAACAAATAAAACATTACAGTCCACAAGGAAAAAAATGACTACAACTGAGATAATCTAGGTCTACCGGAACTTCGAGCTTCCTCCAAGTCCCTAACACGACACCGCCTCCCACAATCTCCTTGAACGAACTGCTAACAGAATCCCCTTACCTGAAAATGGTTTTAGTTTTGAAAGAGTGAGGGTTAGACCATGAGGTCTAGTGAGTTCCCTCTAGCAACAATATTTGCACCGCATAAAGCACTTAAAAACATTTTATAAGCGTTTATAAATAATTCTCCACTTTAAAGCATTTAAAGTACCAATCACACAACACATACGCAAACGACACACTGAAGTCACGCCACCTATGACTACGTGTCAGTATCATGCTGCCTTATCTGGAACGCACCCTCCATCACATAAACGGGACACCCCCCGACATGAGCACCGGCGGAACACACCCTCCGACTTAGCCATTACAAAACCACTCCCATATGTATGCATACAAAAATATCCCAACTTTTACAACACGTCGAAGCATGCAGTTCAAATAACAGATCAACTGACAATTTCACAATATCTCATGCGTTTAATATAAAACACAACATGCATTAAATAAAGTTAACATGCATAAATAGCATAAACACCAGTAGAGATTTTGGATAGAAAACTCACCTGGATCCTCGTGATATCTCTCTTACTATCGACCCAACCTTTGACAAACACCTACCAAGAAAAGGACGTAACGGTAAGGTATCCGAACCCCAAGCACTCACCTAGGCCCTTCAATTAAAATGGGTTCGGCCAAGGGCCTCCCCCTCTCGGCTCTCTCTCCCTCTCCCTCTCTCTCTCCGACTCTCTCTCTGACTCCCTCTTTCTCGCTCTCGCTCACGGCCAACTCCCGGCACCATACCGGGCCACCAAACTCCCGAGTCCCCCCGGTCCCAACCTGCCTCCCGGGCCTCACCCCTTCCCCGGGTTCCCCGCCTCCCGGGTCATCGCCTGGGTCCCCTTGATGCTCCCGGTTGAGATCCCTTATGCAGGTCCCCTTAGATGAGGATTACCAAGAGCAACCACAATAATCCCCTCTCCAATCGCCTTCTTCTTCAATTCCCTCCCACCTTGCTTGCTCCTTTCTTTTGAACTGATAACCCTTATCCGCCTCTAACACCCAGAACGAGATAGAGGGATAGGGCATTAGGGTTAAAACCCTCTTTTAAAACAATTTACAACTAGCCCCTCACACTTAAGATTTTAGCAAAACCAACCCATGCTCTCTTATTTTATGAAATGGGTCATGGTTATTATAATATCTCCCCCTCAAATGAATTTCGTCCCCGGAATTCCATCGTTAAACAAACTGGGGTACTGGGACCTCATATCCGATTCCACCTTCTCGTGTTGCCCCTTGCCCTTTATGATACCGCCATTGTACTTTCACAGGGCGGATCTCTTTTGATCCTTAACTTCTTACTCTTACGGTCAATGAATTCCTTAGACCCTATGATATAGGTTAACTTCCTAATTACTTGCATACCTTGCAAAGGTGCTGTCACTCCAACTTCCAACAAATGCTCTCGAAGAGAGGCGTGAAACATAATACGAGTTTTCCAAAATTCCCCTTGTACACTTCCATCTTATACACTATCTCTCCAACTCTTTCAATAAATTCCACGGAACCCAAAATGTAGCCCATAACTAGCTTTAACGCACCACTTCATTCTATGGGGTGGACTTCCGCATCAAGCTGCGCTCTCTCAACTTGAGATTCACAAGGCTCACATTCTTTCAATCATAAAAACTTAACTTCACTCAGTTGCCAAAAAAAATTATGACCTAAAACCAAAGTCGTACCCTTTGAACAAACCAACTGTAACATACTATCTGTAACATCCCATGCCAACTGTACCAGATATTGTCCGCTTTGACCACATACCGGGCCTCACGGTTTTAAAATGCTTCTCCTTAAGGTTTTCACATACAAGTTTACTTCTTTAAATGAACGAACTCTACCGGAGATAGAGCCACATCAACATGATGTCAACCATGAAACACCGTTATGAATTTCCTCATCAAGTGTCCCGTCTACGTCGCCCCAAAAGTCATCACCCCAAATTCTTACATAAAGAAAAGAAACTTCCACCATTCGTTACCTTCATTGTCCACTGGCTCCAACTGACCGAATTAATAGGACACATACTTCAATTTCTCATCATATCCAACAACCGTCCGACCATATTTGCAATAAGTCCAAGCTTCATCCGTTCAAACACGGAGTGACCATGCTCACACCAAACTATTCCAAATAGCTTACCACTAGAAGACATGCTCACTTGGAACCTTTTTCATGCAATACTAAGTCTGACTCAAAAACTATTTCACTCCGAGTACTACATCCCACCACCCTTTCCACTTTCTTCTCAAAACAACAAACATGATTCCAAAGACTGGCTCACTTGCAGATGCAAGCTTTAGTCCACCCGCACGATCTAGATTTCCCAATACTAGAGCCTTAACACACACTATAATCTCTTTCTCACACCCTCACTAAGGGTTCATAAACCCACCAACGGCCAATCTGAAAACATAGCACCACATTTTCGTGTCACTTGCCAACTTCTTACTCTCAGGTACTCATTTTTCCGACAATTCCAAATGTGCCAAAAGCACAGTTACATTACTCTGCTTAGCTAAGAAATTTCCCACAATTCTCACTCGAGACATTCAACCAAGCCCTTCCAAAACGATACCTAACGCTCGAAGGCACCGCACATTTCTCGCTCCCTAAACAGGGTTGACCTGTCCGCTAGAATTCCTTCACGCTCAAGGACTACTTCGACAACCCCACGGATCTTCATATCAACTACAAAATATCGCGAACTTAAACATTCGACATTTTCATCAATATTTTAGCGATATAAGATAAACCCATCCACAACTCACCGCCACCCAGAACACATACTTCCTCTCTTAAATAGCCACTCAATATCATTCGAACATTATTCTCAACTTAGCAATACCATAATACCAACTATATACTCACAATCTCTACAACATACTTGCCACTATTGAATAGTTCCCCCAAAAATCTCAGAGCAAGGATTACCACTTACGCTCATCCTATATCAATAGACAAGCCCATTATTTAACCTCAAAGAAAATTCTTACTACCTCAATGACTTGCACAACCACTTTGACATAAAATAATACCAACTCATCCAAGCGTCCATTACCCTACCACATCATCACAATACCATCAAAATCTCCGCCATCACTTGGTACGCATACCAGATACCATACTCTTCATGTCGATCATAACACCAATATTTGAGATAAAGTCGTTTCACGACTTTGTCTTTGTCGAATCTGGATAACCCACAAAATCATGATCATTAAAACCACTCAACATGATCTCGTTCTTGGTCGGCTCACCGCGATCTGCAAGAAACAAATTCAGATAGTCTATAAGATTAAGTGTACTACATCGCAGACCTATATGCTCAAAGCACAACCACTTCAGTTGTGCTATAAATACTTCATTCTTAAACAAACCATCCGAACCTCATAGGAATTCACCTGAACAAACTAGCGGTCTTCCATGTTCGTTACACCCACAAGTGGTGGTCCGACACCATGCCATGTAGACACATTTCCTGTACAACACCTTGCTTTCTCACGAACACCCAACAAAAATAACCACGGCTACTTATTCATTTTCCACATCCCGATAATGACCTCAACAACGGTTGTTGGCTTTAACATCAATGGTCGACATGGTGATACCTCATTAATGTCTCCGACCAACAAAGATTCCCAAAGGAACCTACTTCTTCCAACGCATCATAACTAACTTTGTTCCCACCGACTTCGCACGTTGAAGACACCAGACCTACTTGTTACATTGACTCATAACAAGACCACCTCAAAACTCCAGCTCGACACTGATAATTCTCCATCAATGTAGCATAACACTACTTATCAAAATGCTGCTATAAGAAGTATCTTGCCGATTTCGAATTTGCCCCAGACATGACCACCCGCCGATAACCTTATATTAAGTTACCGAACAGAAGTGAAAGATGCCATAAAACGAACCTTCCTAATGTTAACGACCAAGACTTTCGTTATTCCCTATCGTTCCCCAAAGAGAAACACCATAGTCATGAATTAACCAACAACGGCTCGAACGACACACTTCCACTCTCCAAACTCTTCCTCATTCGTAGTTGCAACATTTCTCACGACCTAGAGAGTTTATAGCCTCCATGCATGATGACACAATAATTTAAAACTTTTGACATATTTGAAAATTTAGCAAGTACCACAATACGATGCAAACTTGAGTATATGCGACACAACAGCAGCAAAATTTGTTTAGCCATGCACAACGATCTTGAGGATCGTTCACCCCCAACTCCATGAAAAAATAATCCTTACTCCACCAAAATCGATGTGGGCACAATTGAAAAAAAATTTCAATGAACTTTACCCTTTCGATTTATATAAATACAACAAAATTGCATACACGGTGCGAGTCAGACGACTCTCACTCTCATTGGTATGACAATACCTGTCTGTACCAATTTTACTAAAAAAATCATGCGATCAAACGTTGTCATGATTTCCACAACTAAGATTAACTCAATTATAGAAGAAGTGAAATAATTTCCCAATCACTAAATTCAAAAAAATTTCATACAACGCAAATAAACTTGTCTTTTCGATCCAACCACACGTTTGTACGTATCAACCCATTTTTCAGAATGAGAACTCCCAAGGTACACACACCCACACATATGAAAATTTCGACATGAAGGACTCATGTAATATGTTCGAAAACACAATGCATGAAACTCATTTTACATTGAAGGCTATTCACTCTAACAAGGTCAACCGCTTGCACTCACCACAATTCATCATAAACTCTACACTTCCGACCAACCAGTCAGGATCCTCACATTTGTCACAACCTTCAGCACTAACGCTTCCCAACATCCATATATATCCAACTATTAGTTACCACCGCGACTAATGATTCGCAATTCATGAGTCTTCACTTGACCCAAATAAACTTACCAACAATAGCTCATCCCCATCTTATCCTTACTCCATATTATCAATCACCACTGCTATCACCTCTCAACCATCCTTGTCACCCTTCAAAACTAAAGAATCAAAAGGCTCATTCCTGTAATTCGATTCTTGGATTGAAATTCTCCTGATCCCCATTGATCGACATAACAACTACTATAACGGAGACTCACTTGAAGCGAATAGCTCACCTTCAAACGGTTACTCTTCCCTTTTCTTTTTAGACCCAAGAAGTCTTTCCTCCAATCAAATTATCTATATCCCGAACAATACTCACTCTAAATGGTGTTAACATTAATACCATAAGTGAGCTCACACAACACACCAAAAATCAACACTAGCATTTCAATAATAGATCTCACTACCCATACCACCCCCATCGATCAACTCAACGATAGTAATCGAGCATACACATACACCTGTAAATTCCTAATGGTACTGGGCATATGTAATTCTGAAGTTACCTTACGTGAGAGTCCTCACTACCATTGTCACGACTCTCGATGATCAAGATTTCCCCTAACATCTTCCTATATCTCAGTTGTGTCCCCCTACTCCACAGTTTAAGTTTAGGCCATCCGGTCACCTAAATCCCTTAAACTATGGCTCTGATACCAATTCTAACAACCTGAACCAAAAACAGCTAACAAATAAAACATTACAGCTCACAAGGAAAAAAAATGACTACAACTGAGATAATCAAGGTCTATCGGAACTTCGAGCTTCCTCTAAGTCCCTAACACGACACCTCCTCTGCAATCTCCTTGAACGAACTGCTAACAGAATCTCCTTACCTAAAAATGGTTTTAATTTTGAAAAAGCGAGGGTTAGACCATGAGGTCTAGTGAGTTCCCTCTAGCAACAATATTTGCACCGCATAAAGCATTTAAAAATAGTTTACAAGTGTTTATAAATAATTCTTCACTTTAAAGCATTTAAAGTTCCAATCACACAACACACATGCAAACGGCACACTGAAGTCACGCCACCTGTGACTATGTGTCAGTCTCATGCTGCCTTATCTGGAACACACCCTCTATGGCATAAACAGGACACCCCCCCCAACATGAGCACTGGCAGAATACACCCTCCGAATTAGCCATTACACAACTACTCCCAAATGTATGCATACAAAAATATCCCAACTTTTACAACACGTCGAAGCATGCAGTTCATATAACAGATCAACTGACAGTTTCACAATATCTCATGCGTTTAATATAAAACACGTGCATTAAATAAACTTAACATGCGTAAATAGCATAAACACCGGTAGCGATTTTGGTTAGAAAACTCACCTAGATCCCACGATATCTCTCTTGCAACCGACCCAACCTTTAACAAACACCTAGCAAGAAAAGGACGGAACAGTAAGGTATCCGAACCCCAAGCACTCACCTAGGCCCTTCAATTAAAATGGGTTCGGCCAAGGGCCTCCCCCTCTTAGCTCTCTCTCCTTCTCCTTCTTTCTCTCTCTCTCTCTGACTCCCTCTTTATCGCTCTATCTCATGGCCGACTCTCGGCACCATACCGGGCCACCCAACTCCCGAGTTCCCCTGGTCCCTACCTGCCTCCTGGGCCTCACCCCTTCCCCGGGAGACCCTCCTCCTGGGTCATCGCCCGGGTCCCCTTAATACTCCCGGTTGAGATCCCGACCACCTTGGGTTTCACCCTCCCGGGACCCCGTCTCCCGGGCTCCTTCTCTCGGGGTTCACCCAGTCTCCCCGGTTGGATGTCCCGGGACCCCCGACCTCTGGGACTTAAACGAGTCAAGAAAACCCCATATCCATAGATGATAACTCTCAGGGCTTGGGTTATTGCACTAATGCTTAAATCATCCTTCCAAGGAAGGGGCTATTCACCCAAAACCATTCAATCAAAAGCTTGAACAACCAAATTCCACAACTCAGATCATCATATCAAAGTGGGGATAATTTTGGGAAAAATCAGCATTAGGGTTTTCCCCAAAACCAACATAGAATCTTTAACTACATCCCAACGAAAAAGAAAACTAGAAATTAGATGAGGATTACCTTGAAGAGCAACCACAATAATCCCCTATCCAATCACCTTCTTCTCCAATTCCCTCCCACCTTGCTTGCTCCTTTCTTTTGCTCTGATAACCCTTAGCCGCCTCTAACACCCAGAATGAGATAGAGGGTTAGGGCATTAGGGTTAAAACCCTCTTTTAAAACAATTTACAACTAGCCCCTCACACTTAAGATTTTAGCAAAACCCACCCATGCTCTCTTCTTTTATCAAATGGGTCACGATTATTACATATATTACAACTCTTCATCATTTATACATCAGAATAATATTCATTATGAACATACATTTTCACTATAACATTTATCATGAATAAATATACTATTCATCATGAATGTTCATGTATATACTACAACTCTTCATCATTTATGTATCAGTATGATATTCATCATGAATATACATTTTTACTAAAAATTTATCATGGATATTTATATACATTCACATGTATACAACAATTTTTCAGTATTTATACATCGATATGATATTCATCATAAATATTATATATGTTCATGTGTGTACAACAACTTCTCAGTATTCATACATCATGAATATATATTTTCACAATGATCTTTATTACGAATATTTATGTATATTCATATGTATACAATAGCGCTCTAATATTCATATCAGTATCATATTCATCTAAAATATTAATTTTCACTATAATATTAACCAATACTACTATTCATCATGAATATATTACAGTTTCAATCCTACACTCTAGTTTTTTTTCTTTATTTGGTTCTCAAGGGGTTCCAGATTCTTCTTAATGGGTTCATGATCCATTCTTTATAAAAGTTGAATGTGGTAGGTAATGGTTTTACTCATACAAACATACTATAAATCAACTGATAGGTTCTTGATCGGTCTCGATAGAAAATGAAGTTGGTAGCCTATGGGTCTACACACACAAACACACACCAAGTCAATGGATGGGTTTTCGATTAGTCTTAATTAGTCTCGATTGATCTCGATGGGTTCTCAATCGGTCTCAATTTGGCCTGATGGGTTCTCAATCGGTCTCAATCTAGCCTGATGGGTTCTCGATCGGTCTCGATAAGTTCTCGATTCGCCTCTATGGTTCTCGTCCTGTTTCCATAAAAGCTGAAGTGGTGGCCTATGGTTTTACATATACAAAAACACAATAAATCAATTGATAGGTTCTCGATCGGTTTCGATGGAAAACGAAGTTGGTAGGTTATGGTTTTAGACAAACAAACACAAAACAAGTCAATAGATGGGTTCTTGATTGGTCTCGATTGGTTTTCAATCGATCTAGATGGGTGTTGGGTTACGTTTATGAAATACGTGGTGCCAAGTTATAGCATTGAGGCATTGAAGAAAGGGTTTTCGGGTTACAGACTTACGGTATTGAAGAAAGCGATTGTCGAGTTATGGGCATACGGTGTCGAGCTGTTGTACATGAATATTCATAATGAATATTACACATAGATATCATTTCACGTAAAAAATAGTTTAAACGGAAAAATAATATCGAGTAGGATGTCTTATCAAAGAAAATAAAATGCTTGTTCTTTTATGTAATTTGTTTGATTAAAATATTTATAATCTTTAAAATAATTTAATTTAAAAATTAAAGGGGTAAAAGCTTTTAGTTAAAATAAAAAATAAAACATATAATTAATCGTTAAAACAAAAAATAAGCTTTCTTTTTACCTCTAAACACTTTAACTAACCATTTTAATCAAAAATCCATTTAATTTAAATTGTGGGATCAAATAGAGAGGCCAACCAACATTTATCCCCTTATCAACAACCTAAATTTGTTTTTCAAATTGAACTTTCTTTTCTCTATATACAAAGACGTACTTATATGCATTCAATATTTTATCAATTTCCTCAAAATATTATTATTATTACAGTACTGTTACTATCGGCTTTAAAAGATAATTATTTTACTATTTGTTTACAAAAGATGGTTTATTTTAGTGACATATTAAATTATCATAAAACCATGGATCACAAATCTAAGGGTATACCCTACATGCTATAAGCCTATAAAGGTAGGTGGCAAACCATCAAAACTACCTAATCTTGAAACAAAACCATCAAACCTTTATTAGTATATTGATACCTGAAACATGATCACCACCTGGGTTTGTCTCACCCACCCCAGCCACGTCAAAATGCCTATAAATACTCAACTTTCTTCATCCAGAACTTCAATCCCACTTCATTTTCTGCATATACATACATAACATAAAATATAATGGCTTCGTTTGATCAAAAGCTAGCCATGGCCAAGCACAGCTCTCATGGTATTCTAGCTAATTAGTAATTTATATATGCATTCATGTATGTATGATTTTGGTCTTATGAATTTGGCTAAAGTTTGTAGCTTTTGCTTGTGGGTTGTACAGAAGGAGCTGTTGCAGGAGCTAAAGCTGCTGTGTTAGCCACCATTGCCACTGCTATTCCAACTGTTAGTATATATATCATTATCACTCATTTTCACTTGTTCTTATCTATCACTATTACATCTTTTTTTTTTCCCTGTAATTCTTTTTTGTATCAAGATTTCCAACAGCATCATGAAACTCTTCTCGTCCCATTTATCATATGCAGGCTGTTCTTTACCATGTTAAATGTGTGGTTCTGAACAGGCCCCCCAAAAATTTGTGCCCAATTTTACGTTAATTAGAGTCTTTAATCAATAAATGTAAAACTATAGACTACCTTAGTGCCTCACTATGTAGTATCATCGCCTCGATAATTTGTATATATATATGTATATTTGTTATCTCACTTTACATTGTAATCGAAAGGTTTAGGTATAGCAAGGCCTCCAACAAAATTGGAATGTCCCTGATCATATGCATTCCAAGTAATTCATGCGATAATATATATCTGAAAGCAAGATTTAAGATCAAGACTTTTTAATCCTAATAACCAAGTTTCACACAAGATCACAACTAGTTTACTTGCAAAATACAAAGTCTTGATGCTTCAAGTTTCACACAAGATCGCTCAATAGACTGAATGCATATATATATTATATGTATATTGCAGGTGGCAAGTGCAAGAATGGTGCCATGGGCAAGAGCTCATCTTAACCACACAGCCCAAGCTCTCATCATCTCCACAGGTCCAGTACCATATTACAATCCTACTTTTTTATAAATCCTTCTTAATTTTGTTGTGGGTATAACTAATTAGAATTTGCATATATATATATATATATATATATATATGTTATGAAATTTCAGTGGCTGGAGCTGCATACTTTATAGTTGCAGACAAGACTGTCCTGAAAACTGCCAGAAGAAACTCCTTCAACAATACTGATCAACCATGAACCTTTGGCATATTATTTGTTATCTAAGATCACTCCTTGTTGGTGCATCTCTTTTGGCATTTTTAGAACTTTGTTTGCCAAAAGAATTAAACAAGCAGTAGTGGTCTTGTTTCAGTTTCCAAGAATACTTGCTATGTAGTAGAATCAACCCACTTTTACATAATATATATTGTAATGATAAATAAATGGAGAAAGTTTTCTTTTATATTTGAAATTGGAGCCTTTTTAATTTTCTAATGTTTTTTTTAGAGATCAAGGTTTACAAACTCGTGTGATTGAAAAAAATTATTTGTTTTGTTTTATTTATTTGAGTACCAACAAATATAACTATTTTAAATTAAATTAAATTTTATTTTTGTCTCTCGATAACCAAATAAATATAATTTTGAGTAAATTATGTTTTTAGTCCCTATTGTTTGTTGAAAATCTCTAGTTTCGTCTTAATGGTTTTGAAATTACAATTTTCATCCCTATGGTTTATAATATTTACCTCTTTCGTCTTTATGATTTAAATCTTATTGATTTTTTCATCTCTATGGTTTACAATTCATTTCCATTTTAGTCCTTCATACTTAAAACCAGTGTTTTGGTCTAAATAGAAATGAAATCCGAAATTTTTAACAAACCACAGGGATGAAAAAAGTAATTTACTCTATAATTTTATTACGTTAAATTAATAATCTTTTTTTTACCGAATTTGATATAAACTAACCAAATTAGATGATGTGGTTATGCTATGATAAATATAAGGGAATTTAATTAAAATGCCCAAACATCAAAAATGGGTACCCAAAATGCCCCAAATCTTGTAATTTTTGCCAAAATACCCAATAACCTTGTGTTTTTGGACCGCGTTTTTTGAAAACGCAGGGTTATACGGTTTTGGTCCGCTTATGAGCAAAAACACGGGGATAGGTCCGCGTTTTACATATTTGGTCCGCGTTTGGTGCTAAAACGCGGGGTGGGGTGGATAAACGCCGGGTGGTTTCAGGGATGTTAAATCAATTGTTGATTTTAAATATATATATTTATATTTTATACCCCTATAATTATTTAGTTAGTTTACTTTATACTTTTTACTTTTATATTTTTCATTTTTCATTTTCATCGTATTAACACATAAAATCGTATATTAACTAAAATACGTTAAAAAATACGTTTTAATTTTAACAAGTTACACCATTATAATCGTCTCTTCGAAACCTTCGAAATGAGCCTAATATTGAATATTTTTTGATTTAATTATTTAATTATATATCATATGTACTACATAAAACGAATGAAACGTATGAATATGTTATTTTTCTTTTTACCATAAAACATAAAACGTATTATATATCATATATACTACATATTTTTGGACAAGTTATTCATAATTTATGTTATTCTTCTTTCTATCATATTTTCGAAATGAGCCCAATATTGAATAACATAAATTATGAATAACTTGTCCAAAAATATGTAGTATATATGATATATAATACGCAAGCAATTGTCAAAATTTACTTTCAATACTCAAAATTGCTAACCCGTTTAGCCTTTCTTGACTCATGATAGATCGTAGATACGACTTCAATAACTTTAGCTTTGAAAAACTTCTTTCCGCAGATCAACAAAATCATATACGCAAGCAACACATTTGGAAACATATCCATCTTCTTTGCAAATTCCAAAATCTGAATTGATGTCCATGGCTTATCTCCTTCATATGCTTCAGACGGTAACATTTCGTGCAAAATTTGCAATTCCATAAACAAATACTTCCCATCAATATCACAATTTATCCCTTCGATAACTAATTGACTTCTAGATCAAGCAGTTTTGAATATTTTGCAGCAAAAACAAAAAACTTTATCCAACTCTTTTGAATAAACCAACCATTTTCTATCATAAGATTCACCATTTCGTAGCTTCCGGACATAATGTTCATAAGAAAAGTGTCTACCAAATTTATCTTTTGGAAAATTGATGTTGGTTTCCCTTATAGGCCCTTTTTCGGCAAGCAAATCTTTCATTTTTGAATGTAAGCCATCCCAAACCCGTGGATCAAAAATATTCAAATTAACTTGTCAGGATCGAAATTCAAACAAGAATTTAACAGACACTCAGAAACTATGTTAAAGGAGTAGCGGAAAAACACTTTAACAAAATCAATGGAACAGTATATAAACTCAAATCACAAGTTATATTGATTAACTTAATGATTACAAACAAAACCTCAATCTGTTAAACAGACTCAACAGACGTTCAATACTTCTCTATTGAAAGGACTTCTAAGAACCTTGAGGTTAATTCTCTCTAAAACAAACGTATATCCAAAAACTGTATCTCTTTCAAAGACTTCTAGACTATATATACAGAATTAATTACAAGATAATTATCAAAACAAAATTGATCTTCATTCCATAATTATCTTCATCTCTATCTCCAGCTCCTATTCTTTCGTTTCAAGACATTATCTTCATAAGCAGTATTAATCTTCATCCTTATACAGCAGCATTAATCTTCAACATCATTAACATCCTCAGCAGTACTAACTATGCATGCAGTATTAATCATGCCAGCAGTAGTAATTCTTCTCTTGCAGTAGTAATCTTTAAGCAGTATTAACTACTAGCAGTACTAACTCTCCAAGCAGTAGTAATTCTACTAGAAGTATTAACTTTAAGTATCAGCATTAACCATACTTAGCATATTTTCTTACCCAACAATCTCCCCCTAACTTCTCATTTCAAGTTAAGTTCTTCAGCATAGGGTCTTCATGATGCTTTCAAAACTGCTTCTCAATTCCCCATATTAGGATCCAGACCCAGACTTTGATTAATGGTTCTTCTGATTACAATCTTTGCCATTTCAGAACCTGTAGGGCAGACCAACTTGGCATTCAACATCCCTTGCAGTTTAGTCTTGTTGTGATCATACACTTTGTCCACCAAGAAGTACTCATGGTAGCTTTTATCTATGGTTAGGACATATACTCCACATCTTTCAATTAGCATCCAGTGGTCAATGCTTCTGAAAACCTTTTCATGATTCACATCTCTGATAATATGTTTAACCCTGTCAGGGTCAAACATTATGCATAGGTACTCCATGGCTATCTTGATTAGACTCATTCTAGCTTCTTCCAACACTTTACCATATAAGCTCATTCCAACTTTGTGCATTTCTTCCAAATCAGACCTGGAGCAGCTTCTGATAATTTTACCCCATGTAGCATACACTTCATAGTGATCTCCCAATCTCTTGATCCTGAAGTATTTTTTGCCTTGGTCTTTCAAAATATCCCAATGAATGATTTCAGGAGCATTCACTGAAATAGGATCAACCTTCAGAGGTTCTTTATCAGATACTGTCATATACAAATCAAATTGCACATCAGATTGTCTTGATTGACTTGTAGGATCTTGATTCTGTTTTAGCACATGTTCTGCTGATTCTGCTTCTGCTCTCTCACTTTCATTCTCTTTTTCTTTTTCTTCAATTCTTGTCCTCTTTGCCTGTTTCTTTGTAGCAATGGATTTCTTTCTTTTTATAGCTCCAATTTTCTGAGCTAAGGTCTCTTCTTCCTTCACTTTTGCCATGTCTTTGGTAGGAGTGCCTTCTTCACTGTCAGGGAAGGGCTGTTGTATGTTGAGGTCATGCCTTTCTTTAATCTTTCTTTCAACCTCTACCCTATGAGTGAAATCCCCTTTCAGCTTGGCCATCTCCTTCTTGTATAG
Source organism: Arctium minus (assembly GCA_954870635.1). Lineage (NCBI taxonomy): Eukaryota > Viridiplantae > Streptophyta > Magnoliopsida > Asterales > Asteraceae > Arctium > Arctium minus. The sequence goes on from OX941080.1 coordinate 145,900,195, forward strand.
CTCTTTTATCCTTCCAAATGGCATGCTGGTAAACATTCCTTCAGGAACTCCAATAGCTCCTTTAAGAAAGTTTATCATTTTCCTTCTTTCTTGATTGGCCAGGAAGGTCTTTGAAGGCTTTCTTTGGCTTTGTTTAGTTGCTCTCAGTGTCACTTTCTTAGCAGCAGCAGCAGTCTTCAACCTCCTTTCATATTCTTCATTAAGCTTAGTAGACAAATCTAAAGCAATCTCTCTGTCTTTTGCAGATTGAATCTCTTCCTCCTTTTCCAACTCTTCTTGCAGCTTTTTGGCCATTTCTTCATCAAGATCTATTTGAGTCTGCTTCTTTGATGGCTTCTCAGACTCAATCATCTTCTCCTTCCCTTTCTTTTTGGTCTCAGCTACACTGAATTCTTTTCTTTTCATTTATGTTTCAGCTTCTTTGATTTCCACTCCCTTAGCCTTTGGAGTAGCTTTGGGAGTGTCAAGCTTTGCCTTCACCAATGTTTTAGCAATTTCTATCTCTTCCCTAGACAATTATGTTTCTGCTGCTGAAGTTACTACTTCTTGTTTAGTTTCTGCTGCTGATGAAGTTTCTACTGCTTTTGTTGTTTCTGCTGCTTGTTTCTTTTCTGCTTCACTATTCAACTCCCCCTCAAAATGAGATTCCATGCCAGCAGGGCTTTTCTTTTTGCTTTCATCCTCTTGAGTCTCCCCCTTTTTGGAAGCATCATGATCAATGCTCCTCTTCTTCAAAACAAATTTGGTTTTCTTCTTTTTGTGCATCAATTTGAGTACCATCTTCTTCAACTTGACTATTTGTTCTTGTTGAAAGATAATCACCTGCTTCATCTCTTTTATCTCCAATTCTTGATTGTGAACTTCCAGACTTATTGTACCAAGAGTATCCATCAATTCATCATAAGTATATTTGTCCTCACCTCCTTTAGGTGTTTTTACCACCCTTGAAGGATCCTTGGATCTTTTAGTAGAGGTCTTCTGCCTAGCAGAAGCACCTGCTACCCCCCGTGGTTTCTTGGCACCAGGGACCTTTAGATGATTGCTCATCTAAAGTTGTCGTGGGGAAGGTCTTAGAGATGTTCACACTTTCCTGTCCTACACCTTGTGTAGAAACAGTAGTGTGAGCCTTTCTGCCCACATGCTCATCCTTCTCCTTATAGAGCACCTTCTTGGGGTTGGGAGACACCCCTATGGTTTCCCTTTGGATATTCTCTGATGGAGAATGCTCCATCAGAGGGCTTGTAGGCTTTGGGGGTGAAGATACAAGAAGGGAAGGAACCTTTTGTACCTTTTTCCTTATATATGTTTTGGTGATGGGGGATTTGGGCTTGACAATAGGGATCTGAGGAGTATTAATGGAATTGAATGGTGTGGGTAGGTCATCAGTTGGGTGGTCAGATGTGGGTTGTGACCCTGATGCCTCACCATGGGAATGAGACATAACCATCATTGTAGAGAACAATGGTGTCTCTTGGCCAGAAAAGTCCTTACTTGGTATTTTCATGTTGGAGAATACCTTCCCTTTGGGAGGTTTTGGTACATACACCTCATTAAAAGAGGGTAAATCCGTCAATTCATTAATTAGTACTTCTTGCACAAATCTTGGATACATATAAAAGCTTTTGGATTTGGTATCCAGATTTGACATTAAATCATTGAAGACCATTTGAGAAAAATTAAACTTTCTAGAGGTAGCTAAGCAGACTAGAGCATAAGCTAAGGTACTGCTGAACTCACTCCATCCAGTTGTTTTTCGTGAAATGCAGTGTTGTAGGGTATGAACAAAGAATCGCCACTAAGGTGAAAATTTGTTCTTGTAAAACTTATATACATCAGTGGGACCTTCATACCCCATACGACTAAGAACTTGGAAGAGATATTCCTTAGGTAAAGAGGTTATACCTGAGGCATCATCTAGTCGTAGATGAGTGCGAATACCGTCCTCTGTAATGGTGATGGGTTTATCACAAACCCTTGAGTGAATGACTTGATTGCCTTGATCATTCTGGATGGTCGCATTTGCCCAGAACTGTCTCAGATGGTCCACATAGATTGTGGGATTGACAGTTAATGCGTAGGCGATGTGTGAGGATTTTAGGAAATCCACAATCTGATGAAAACCCTTTGCTTGCTTGGGTTTCTGTAGCGTTGCCACCTCATTGTGATCATCAATGAACATCAGTCCTGCCATCTTCTTGATCGATTAGTCGAAGCTAGGGTTACGCACTGATAAGTAAGAATTTGAGAGAAAGAGAGAGAAAGAACACTCGTAGGAAATTCAAAGAGCCGTTTGGATTTTGGCGGTCAAAGAGGGTATTTATAGGTAGAGGGTTTCAGTTAGAAGCAGTACTAAGTACCCTAGCAGTATTAACAAGCCCGCAGTATTAACTCATATTAGCAGTAGTAACACATACTGGCAGTTCTAACACAGACTAGCAGTATTAACACATACCAGCAGTAGTAACACTGATTAGCAGTATAAATAAAGCCAGCAGTAGTAACTTTGTACTGGCAGTATAAACCACCTAGCAGTAGTAAACATACTCAACCATATTTGAACTATTATTATGAGTAATATAAAGAGCAGTATTAACTGTACTAGAAGTACCAAGTATCCAATTGAAGCAATCTGAAACACTTAAACACACAAGGTTAGCAGCACCATGCACAATAAAATATGAGAAAGTAAGCAGGAAGGAATCTATACAGAAATGGTACATAAAGAAAATCAAAGGAGGCTTATTCAGTGTTTATCATGCCCACACTTGTGACCAAGAATGTGAATCTACCTACATCAAAGGCTTTGGTGAATAGATCAACAAATTGGTTACTTGTGTGTACTTTCACAACCTGAATTAGCTTCTTTTCATTGCAGTCTCTAATGAAATGGTACCTTATTTCTATATGCTTGGTTTTTGAGTGCTTCACCGGATTATTAATAATGCTTATGGCACTGTTGTTGTCAATGAAGATTGGAGTGTGCAGAAAAGTAACCCCATAGTCCAACGTCTGATTCTGAATCCATAGCACTTGTGAGCAGCAGCTTGCAGCAGCTATGTTCTCTGCTTCTGCTGTAGAGGTGGACACTGTGGTTTGCTTTTTACACTGCCATGAAACTAGTCTTGCACCCAAAAACTGACATCCTCCTGATGTAGACTTTCTATCCAAATTTGCACCACCCAAATCACTATCAGAATATGCAAGTAGATCAAATGGTGAGTCATGAGGATACCAAAGACCCAACCTAGGTTGTCCTTTGAGATATCTGAAGATCTTCTTGACTACTTGAAAATGAGATTGCTTAGGTCTTACTTGAAATCTGGCACACACACACAGACAACAAACATAATATCTGGCCTTGAAGCTGTTAGATACATGAGGGAGCCTATCATAGATCTATAGTGATGAACATCTACATCCTCCCCCTCAAGATCTGCAGTGATCTGTTTGTGTGTTTCCATGGGTGTGCTTGCAGGCTTTGAATCTGAAAATCCAAATTTGGTAAGTATATCCTGCACATACTTGGATTGGCTGATGAAGATACCATCTTTCTTCTGTTTAACCTGTAGCCCAAGGAAGAATGTAAGTTCACCCATAGAGCTTATCCTAAATCTTTTGTGCATTAGTTCCTCAAACTTCTTGCACATATAATCTTTTGTGGATCCAAAGATGATGTCATCCACATAGATCTGCACAAGTAGGATGTCCTTCTTCTTCCTTTTGATGAACAGAGTCTTGTCTATTATTCCCCTTTCAAAACCATTTTCCAAGAGATAGATAGACAGAGTGTCATACCATGCTCTTGGTGCTTGATATAGCCCATAGAGTGCTTTCTTTAATTTGTATACTCTGTCAGGAAAGTTAGGATTTTCAAACCCTGGAGGCTGACAAACATATACTTCTTCATCAATTGTCCCATATAGTAATGCACTCTTGACATCCATCTGATAAACTCTGAACTTCATGAAAGAAGCATAGGCTAGAAACAGCCTAATTGCCTCAATTCTGGCCACTGGAGCAAATACTTCTTCATAGTCTATTCCCTCTTCTTATGTGTACCCTTGTGCCATAAGTCTGGCCTTATTCTTTATCACAATTCCTCTCTCATCCTTCTTATTTCTGAAAACCCATTTTGTACCAATTGCCCTTTGTCCTTTTGGAAGTTCAACCAGATCCCATACATCTTGCAGCATAAACTGCAGCAGCTCCTCTTGCATTGCTTCTATCCAGCTTTGGTCTTTCATTTCATCATAAGCCTTTTTGGGTTCAACCTAGGATAGAAAACAAGATAACAAACCTGCTTGTAGGTCTTTCAATCCCCCTAACTTGCTTTGTTGCCTTGTGATCATTGGGGAATTAATGTCACCAATCACCAATTGAGGAGGATGATTCTTCTGAGTTCTTGTAGCATTGACATCCTCCTCATTAAGATTTGCTTCAAGATTGGAGTCATTCTTCTCTGGAGTGCTTCCACCATACATTGAAGAATTGTCCTCATCAGTGTCATATTCTGACAGTATGGGCATCTCTGGTCCTGTGTTTCCTGTATTATGATCATCGTCTTTATCACTCTTATTCTCTTCATCACCTTTGTCCTCTTCATCTGCTTTAGCATCTTTATCCTGGTCTGGATCAGAATCTTCTGATTCTGAATCATCTTTCTTTTCTTGCTGGCAAAATTCAACAGGATCTGCTGTAGGTAGTGGAAATAGCACAAACTCTGAACTCTGTGCTTGTACCTTTTTTGAATTGGTTCCTACAGTTTGCACATTACTAAAACCCAAAGCATTAGTTAGTGAATCAATGTCAAACAACCAATCAGGACCTGTACCAATTTGATTTGGTGTGTTCTCATTGCATTTGACATTGTCACTTTCCTCTATAATCCGTGAAGAACTATTAAATACTTTATAGGCCTTACTCTGAGATGAGTATCCAACAATAAATCCATCTTCAGCTTTGCTTTCAAACTTTCCTAAGTGAGATTTGGTGTTAGAATAGTGCAAGGACACCCAAAAGGTTTGAAAAATCCAATAAATGGTTTATTCTTGTTAAAAAGTTCATAAGGTGTCTTGCCTTGAGATTTGACTACTATAACTCTGTTTTGGACAAAACAAGCAGTGTTAACTGCTTCTGCCCAGAAAGTAATTGGTAACTTTGAATCTGCCAACAGAGAACTAGCAGCCTCAATTAGTGTCCTATTTCTCCTCTCAGCAACACCATTTTGTTGAGGAGTTCTAGGAGCACTATATTGTTTCTCAATACCTTTAGCCTCACAAAAGTTGTTTAAGTCATTGTTTTTAAATTCAATTCCATTATCATATCTGATGACTTTAACTCTTTGATTAGTTTGGTTTTCAATCCTAAGAACAAAGGATTTGATCAGTCCACTTGTCTCATCCTTAGTCCTCGGAAAATATACCCAAGTGAATCTAGAGAAATCATCTACAATGACTAAGCAATAGGATTTCTTTCCAATACTCATCACATTTGTAGGACCAAAGAGATCCATATGCAATAATTGAAGAGGAGACGAGATTGTATTTATTTCTTTGGACTTATGAGAAGTTTTGTGCTGCTTGCCTTTAAGACAGGCAACACAATGATCATCACATGAGAAAACTTTTTGTGGTAAACCTCTTACAAGGTTGTTTTTCACAAGAATGTTCATTGTTTTAAAATTCATGTGACACATCCTTCTGTGCCAAAGAGATGATTCATCTAAGGAGGCTTTTGAAAATAAACAGTTTAATGAAGAATCAGTTGAAACATTCTCTAAATCCAAACAATAAACATTATCCTTCCTAGGAGTTCTAAGTAGTATCATATTTTCATCAACTACCTTGAATCCTGGAGCAAGGATAATACATTCAGTCTCTGTAAATAATATACTATGTTTCTTGTCACAGACCTGTGATACACTTAACAGGTTGTATCTCAATTGCTCAACATAGTATACATCTTCAAAGGACATCTTACCTTTAGATACCATACCTTTTCCACTGATCTTACCTTCTTCTGGATTGTCACCAAATGCAACATGTCCTTCATCAAACTTTTTGAAGTTTTGAAGGCAGACCATGTTACCTGTCATGTGCCAAGAGCAACCACTGTCTACATGCCAAATGCTCTTCTTCTTGAGTTGTTGGTTGCCCTGCACATAAGATAAAACAGTTAGTTTTTAGAGGGAACCCAAGCCAAGGTGGTCTTGGGTTGGCCTTTCTCATCAACATATTTATAATCAGTAATCTTAGTCTGGATGAGATGATCAGATTTAGGAATCTTATGGCTGGAATACTTTGTCAAAATTATGGGCTTGGCAGCATTAACACTGGTAGCAGCACTATCCTTGTTAGCAGTACTAACTTGGTTAGCAGTAGTATTGCTATCAACAGCACTATTTCTGTTAGCAGTACTATTTGAGGTAGCAGTACTAACAGGTTTCTTGACTTTTGGAACCCAAATCTTGACAGAGGTGTTTGCTTTCTTGTTCTGAGAGTTACTCCTTGACTTGCTTGGAGTATTTTCTTTTGATTTAGCAAACTTATTCTGGATATGAGATTTTGCAGTCCCAGTTTTCATTGGTACTGTTCTCATATTAACAGCCATGTGATTTCTTGATTGATTCCTATAACCAAAAGAATTGTTTGTTTGTCTTTGAAAAGTAACTCTTTGGTTAATAGGATTGAAATAACAGTATTTGGCAAGATGATTCAATTTGCCACAGATAAAACAGGGCTTTGGTCTATTGATTTTGCTTAGATCAATTCCCTGTTTTTGAGCCCACTGATTATTTCTATTTCTCTGATTTCCCCTTATTTTATCAAGTTTATTGGGCTTGTTCTGTTGACAAGTACAGGGATTTATAACAGAGGTTTGCATGTAGTGAATTCCCTGTACCTTTTCCTTTCTTTTCCTGGAGGTCTCAGCTTTCTCACTCTTAACAGTCTCTTTCACTATCTTGGTCATCTCCACTTTATCACTTTTGATAAATGGTTTACCTCCCTTCTTATTTGTCAGAATGTGGTTTTCTAAGGGAGTATCTTTATGGTCTTCCTTATTCTTACTCTCAGAGTCTTCTTCTACAGAGTCTGCCTCAACCACTACTTTGTCTAAAGGATCTACTTCTGTGGCTCCTGCAGGTAATTCCTTCTTGTCTTGTCTTTCTAAGAGGTCTGAGGTGGGAGGAATGTAGTTATTATTGTATGGTGGAGGGGTGGTGTTGTAGCCTATACCTCTTCTCAGTTTGTCATGAACTTGAGTTTTGAGTAAAGAGTCCATTGCTTTAGAAGCATTGGAATATTTCTCAATATCTAATTTAGCCTTCTCAAATTCACTCTTTACTTTTTCACACTCCTCTCTAGACTTTTCTAGCTCAATCTCTAACTGATTCTTCTCCCACTTCCAGTAGTTGAGATCATATGAATGTTGAAGTTCATTAGCTTGATATGCCTGTATTTGTTCTTCAAACTTCTCAACAATCACAACATACTCTCTTATATCTTTCTCTAACCTTTTAAGGTCATCACACATGCTCTGATTGTGATCCCTGTACTTTTTAACAGTTTCAATACAAGCTTTAGAGCAAAGGTTAGATTTTACCTCTGTGGAAAGTGCAGTGCTTGATGACTCTGAAACTTCTGCCATCAATGCTTGGTTCTGAATGGCCTCCTCAGTTTGATCACTCCAATCAAAGCCCATTCCTTCTTGTGAAACAAGGGCTTGAGATGAATTCCTGCTATAGTTAGTGGACTTTGGTTGATGATTATTGCTTCCATGCTGTTGGGTAGTTCCTCCTCTGCACTCTCTGGCAAAGTGTCCCAGATTATGGCATTTGTAGCATTCCACCTTAGATTTATCAAATCCAACACCATCTTCTCTTTTCATGGCAAAATTGTTTCTACCTGTTCTTTTGATGAATCTTTTGACTCTCATGGTGAGCATTGCCATCTGCCACTTGATATCCATCTCTTCAAGATCATCAGCATTGATCTGCTCAAGATCATCATTGATAAGAGCAGATTTAGCATGACTAGCAAGGAATGCCTCCAAAACAGAATCATTTGATCCATCCTGTTTTGAGCCATAAGAAGTACTAACTGATTCTGTATGAGCAGAAGAATCAGTAGTAGATGATAGAAGGGCAGCATTATGAGAGTATCCAGATGGCCTTTTCTTAGATTCAACTTCTGCTTCAAATACACTTAGATCATTGTAGAGATCATCAAGCTCCTTATCCTCCAGATTGTCGTTCTGTCTAAAGGATATAGTGTACATCACCCATTCTTCACCAAGAGATCTTAGAAATTTTCTGTTGACATCATCCTGGTTCATCTTGACACCAACAGTGGCCAACTCTCCAATCAACTTGTTGAATCTATCAAAGGTTTGAGTCATGGACTCATTCTTTGTAGACATAAAGTTCTCATATTGTTGTTTGAGAATTGCCTTCTGATTCCTCTTAGTGCTTTTAGTACCTGAAAATCTCTTCTCCAATGCATTCCACAGAATTTGAGCATCAGAACAGTTGCAGAATTGATGTTGATACTCATTCGGAATTTCCAAGAGCAGAGTGCTCAAGGCTTTCATCTCTATCTGTCTCATCTTTCTTTCTCCATCAGTCTTTGGTGGAGGTCTCTTGCCCTCTGTGTCCATCTTTCCTCCATCAGAGGGACCATTCTCAATGATATCCCACATTGAGTAGTCTATAAAAAGAATGTACTGCCTGATTATGATTTTCCACATGTCAAACTCGTTGGGTTTGAGCATAGGGACCTTTGAAACAAGAACACTTTCATGAGATCCGTCCATGATGATTTTTGATTTCTGAGTTGAAGGCTCTGATACCACTTGTCAGGATCGAAATCAAACAAGAATTTAACACACACTCAGAAACTATGTTAAAGGAGTAGCGGAAAAACACTTTAACAATAAATCAATGGAACAATATATAAACTCAAATCACAAGTTATATTGATTAACTTAATGATTACAAACAAAACCTCAATCTGTTGAACAAACTCAACAGACGTTCAATACTTCTCTATTGAAAGGACTTCTAAGAACCTTGCGGTTAATTCTCTCTAAAACAAACGTATATCCAAAAACTGTATCTCTTTCAAAGACTTCTAGACTATATATACAGAATTAATTACAAGATAATTATCAAAACAAAATTGATCTTCATTCCATAATTATCTTCATCTCTATCTCCAGCTCCTATTCTTTCGTTTCAAGACATTATCTTCATAAGCAGTATTAATCTTCATCCTTATCCAGCAGCATTAATCTTCAACATCATTAACATCCTCAGCAGTACTAACTATGCATGTAGTATTAATCATGCCAGCAGTAGTAATTCTTCTCTTGCAGTAGTAATCTTTAAGCAGTACTAACTACTAGCAGTACTAACTCTCCAAGCAGTAGTAATTCTACTACAGTATTAACTTTAAGTATTAGCATTAACCATACTTAGCATATTTTCTGACCTAACAAAATATCTATTTAAAGATCCCTGTAAAGATTGAGCAATTTTTTGCTGTCTTTTTTTTCTTTTTCTATTTTGTGCACCCGAAGGTTGTGATCTAGGAAACATGTTTACTACAAGTTGAGTATAGAAGGATAAAACCTGGATTAAGATCGTGTTTCCTTCCTTTCTAGTTTTTCCTTTTCCAAATTAGTATCCGTACACTAGAACCTTACCTCAATCTGCAATTTAAAGGACAAGTAAAAACTATAATTAGTTAAACCAAAATCAGTAAGACAGTAATCAGTAAGTCATTGATAAAATCAGTAAGCTATTGACAAAATCAGTAAGTTATTGACAAAATCAGTATGCTATTGATAAAATCAGTAAGACAGTAAGCCAAAATAAGTAAAATGAGCTTTAATTTCACTTCTTAAAACTAGGGTTTTTTCTCTCAAATTCCACCATTATCAATTTTAAGCACAATGAAAATGAAATTGATTATCACTTATCAGTAACCACAACCACACAAAAATTGGAATTTGGAAATACAAATTACAATGATTTTAGAGTTTAGAAACAAAAATCAAACTTCAAACCTGGTGGGAAGATTGAAGAACCGAACTGTGAATCGCCCAGAAGAAACATGGTGAGAAGTGAGAACTAATAGCTGCAACAGAAGAAATCGCAAAGAATCGGCGCTGCCTCTGGAATTGGAACTGACGAACTGTGAATCGCCCAAATTTCCACTTGTGACTTGTCACTGTGAATCGCCAATCGGTCGTATACGGTATACTCGTATATAGAATAGCACAAAACAAAAGCAAAGATTGAGATTTAAGAGTTGAATCGGTCACATATTGGTGAAACTGTGTCTGTGAATCGATGTATATATAGTCGCCATCTCTGGAATTGGAACGCATCGCGGCATCGACCGTCGACCGTCGTAGGGGCGTAGGGTAGGGTGGCTTCATTACAGTTGATGGTTAATCGTTGCCTCTGGAATTGGAACGAACGTACGCTGCCTTTGAGAATCGGAAGAGTCGATCGAATAATACTTGACTATCGTGGGCGTGGTGGCGTGCAGGCAGCAGGCATGAGGCGTCGATATATTTTGGTGTTTTTTTTCCAGCCCTACGAAATATCCACCGTGGGCTTTGATTTTTTTCAGCCCAAACCCAAATTATTAAACCTATATTACCTATACTAGCAATATATAAAAATTTGATGCCCTGTGCGACCGCACGGGCTGCACGGGCCCAGGGTCGGGCCTGCCGATGGCCATTTCTTGCTGATTTTCCGTCGGGAAAATTTCCGACGGATTGAAGAAAAGTCAATACCCGCGAAATTCCGTCGGAAATCCGTCACTAAATTTTTTTCTTAAAATTAAATTTATTTTTTTGTGAATATTTGTGAGGGATTTGCGACTGAATTGATCTCCGACGGAAATCCAAATCGAAATATGTCGCAAATTTTCAAATATGTTAAACTAAAATAGTTAATCAAATTAAGAACCAATTAATTAAAGAGATTAATCAATTATTTCCGACATAAATTAATTAATTAAAAATTAATTAAGTTCGATCGGAATCCGTCGGAAGTAATTGATTAAAATTAATTAAATTTTTTGTTTAATTTCCGTTAAAATTTTAATAGAAATTTACAAAAAGGAAAAAAAAACTTATATTTTTCCAACGAATTTCCAACAGATTGAGGTGTCCGTCGGAAATCTGCCGGAAATATTAAAAATTTTGATCTTTTTTTTTAATTTTTTTCTATTTTAATAGAAATTTGAAAAAAAAAATCTCTTTTTCCGACGGATTGGGGAGTCTCTCGGAAATCTGGCGGAAATATTAAATTTTTTAATTTATTTCATTTTAATAAAAAAAAATTTAAAAAAACTTTTCTTATTTTTTTTCATTTTAGTAGAAATTTAAAAAAATAAGTTTTTCCGACGGATTTGGATGTCCGCCTAAAATATTAAATTTTTTTTTATAATTTTTATATGAATTTTGTGGTGGATTTTTATTAAAAATTACTTTCTTGTGTATTTTTTTTCGCATTTCCTCTCCGTGAATACTTTTTAATGTCAAATTGGGCTTTAGTGGGTTTTATAATGGCTTAGTGATTCGTATTAGCCAATAGTGGGTCTTAATTTAATTGTTTTATCGAACCGACTACACACCACATGCATATATGTAGTACATATTTGTATACAAATTAACACGTAATAATTCACATATGATGTTATGTTGGGCCTTAATAAGTTATAAAAGGTCATATTGAGCTATAATGGTGGTTTAGTGGTTCGTATTGTGGTATAATGGTTCTTAGTTGTTTTATCGACCGTAATAGACAATACATGCATCTATGAGTATATACGTGGACACAAACACATAATAAGTCAGCATTGGTGTTATTGTGCCTTAATAAAGTCATAAAATGTCATATTGGGCTATAATGATGGTTGAATGGTTCATATCGGGGTATAATGGTTCTTGATTGTCTAATTGATCCTGATATATAACACATGCATCTATGCAGTCAATACGTGCACACAATCACGTAATAAGTCACCACTAGTGTTATTGGGCATTAATAAGCCATAAAATGTCATATTGGGCTATAAGGGTGATTGAGTGGTTCATATCGAGGTATAATGGTGCTTATTTTTCTAATTGACTCGAATACATGACACATGCATCTATGTAGTCGATATGTGTACAGAAGCACATAATAAGTCACCACTTATGTTATTAGGCCTTAATAAGTCACCAACAATCATAATGGGCTTTGATGGGTTCTATTGGACTTAAATCAGTTCAATTTGGCTTAAATTGGTTCAATTGGCTTTAATCGGTTCAATTGGGTTTTATTCGGTTCAATTTGGTTTTAATAGATTATATTGGCCTTATTAAGTCACCAACAATCATAATGGGCTCTATTGGGCTTTGATGGGTTCTTTTGGGAGCTTAAATCGATTCAATTGGGGTTAAATTTCGTTCAATTGGGTTCTGTTGGGAGCTTAAATCGATTCAATGGGTTTTATTCGATTCAATTGGGTTATATTCGGCTATAACAGTTTCAGATACTAATAATTGAAAAACTAATTATAATAATTGTATTAATAATAGTAATAATAATAATAAAATTAAAAATAAAAAACAATAATAATAACTATATTAATAAAATAAAAAGTGAATTACATATTTGGTCCCTCGTGAATACCTGCTTTTTGGTTTTCGTCCCTCGAAAGGTAAAAGTACATTGGTGGTCCAAAAATCGTGTTTCGAAAGTTAAAAGTACATTGCCGTTAGGCATGGCATGTGCCCCTCATGTGCGGGGCATTTTGGTCTTCTCACCTAATTTTAATTTATTTTAGAAAAAATAAAATTTATATTAATATTTTTATTATAAATTAAATAATAAAAAAATAAAAAAAATCATTTCCAAATTGACATCGTCCCATCTCCCATGAATATCAATCGTCCCCCATGAATTTTTCCACAATTCTCTTATTAAAACTTTCCTTTTACCCCCTTGATTTGAATACTTTACCTACAATTTAGTTTCCTTCAAAACAAAATACTTCTTAAAATCATTTGATTTGAGGTTTTGTTGTTGGGTTTAACTTTTTACAGGTTTTTGAATGGTGGTGGTTGGAGGTTTGTTTTCTGCAGGTTAGCGACAATGGTGGTTGGGGGGTCTTGTGTTCTGCACACTCCATGGATCCATCCCATTTTCGAAGATGCAGATCTATTCTCTCCCTTCTCGAATCTCGATGATGCGATGCAGACCCAGATCTGTTCCCTTCTCTTCTCGATGATGTGATGCAGACTTGTCCCTCTTTTTTCGAAGATGGTGCATTTGGAAACCCATATGTAGAAGATGAAGTCGTATAAAGGTTATGTTCTTCATTTTGTTTGAATCGTTTGCGGTTTGTTCCTACCAAGATACAAAACTAAGTCAAACCCAAATTCAGATTCATTTTTGAATTCTTGTGCTTTTGTTCTCACGAGGAACCCCATCAGATTCGTTTAGGGTTCTGTTTCTCACGAGGAATCTTTGTTAGAAATATGTTTAGGGTTTTGATTTCATTTACATATTTGTATAAGTTTGTTTAGGATTTTGATTTCATGAATGGATTTGTGTAAATTTATTTTTTAATTACCCTTGTGATTTCAAAATATACATAATTTTGATTTCTTGAGATTATGTTCTTGATTTGCGTATGAATGTTAGTATAAGTGTGTTGGGATGGATGTTCTTCACCTGAGTATGAATGTTCTTAGGATGGATGTGAGGTTGAAGAAGATAGGTGAAAAAGACCAAAATACCCCTCAAATGGCGTTAGGGAGATGGACGATTTTGGGTTAAAAAACTCGATTTTTGGACCACCAATGTACTTTTAGGTTTCGAGGGATGAAAAGTGAAAAGCAGGTATTCACGAGGGACCATTTATGTAATTCACTCTAAAATAAAATATTTTATTAATAAGGAATATTCCGGCGGATTACCGACGGATTCCAGTTTTTCGGCGGATTTCCGGTGGAATAATGTCATCGGAAATTTTAATTTTCAAAATTTAAAATATTATCTAGAAAAATAGTTTTTTGAAAAAATCAAAATTCAGGAAAAACTTTCCGATGGATAAGGTCGCCGCTAATCCGTCGGAAAAGTTTTTATTTTCAAACATTTTTAATCTTATAAAGAAAATTATTATTTTTAAATAAAAAGGGTTTCCGACGGATAAGACACCGCTAATCCGCCGGTACCCTACTGTCTTCTATAATATATCGGTCCTTTTTCTTCTTTCATTTTCACGCGTAGAAAACCTTAAACGGCAGATTCCTCCTCTCCCCCGGTGATCTCACCTCCGACCCTCCTCTCCGGTGCCGCGTCTCGTCTCTGGCGGCTCCCTCTCCTCTCCCCCGGTGCTCCCTCTCATCCTCGGCGCTCCCTCTCCTCTCCCCCGGCGATCCCACCACCGTGAACCACCACCACCACGACCAACCTTTCTCCCACCGTGAGCCACCACCACCGTTGGTTTCTCGCCACCGTGAGCCACCAGCACCACCACTCCATCTCCCACCACCAATTTCATCGTTTCGTACATTTTTTTTCTCAATTTTAACCTTAATTTATATGGTTATTTTTTTTATGTGAATTGTTTGGTAAATGGTATGTTAAATGATAACTTCGTTGCTACTTCTTGTTACTTATAAACCATAGTCATGAGTACGATTGCCCCTCAAAAACAAAAAGAATCATCAGTATAATAATGTGGTCTTTTTACTCAAAAACTTTGAATGATTGTACATGACCATCTTCATAGAAAAGGGTCCATTCATGTATTTTGTTTATTATTTCTTTGTGAGAAGATACATTTGTTCTAATAACGACAACTTGAGTACTTGTCATGAAGTTTAGTAATGCAAAATTGCTTGCATTTTAATGCAATCTGTTCTCTTGCCATATAAATCATGGGTTTGTTACAACTTTTAAGAAGTATAATCAAATTGTAGTTATAAACCATTAAAATTATGGGTTGTGTTACAACTTTTAAGAAGTGCAATCAAAGTATGTGCTATAGCTAGTAAATGTGATGGTTTTAATTTTATGATGCTTAATCTTTCTTTATAAAAAAATGCCAACTTGATAAAACTGAGTGGTTGTTAAAATGCCATATATGATGCAATATTCATCTACTTTCTTATGTAATATTCATCTATTTTCTTACATGATTCAAAACTTGTATCATTTATTAGTTGGGTTGCCAATTGTTGGGCAAACATTAGGCTTGATTGTATATGGAATATTCATTTTATAGCCGTTATGCTGTTGAAATTTTAAAAAACAATTGCTTGTGTTTTCAAGTCTTTCAAAAGAAGAACCCCAGATAGAATTTGGATATATCTTTTTGACCCTTGATCGACGAGTTGAGGACGTTATTCTTTGATGGTACCTATACCTATGATGCTTATCGTAGGACGAATTTCAAGATGAGGGTCATACTGTTGTGGACGGTTAGTGACTTCCCTGCTTATGCCATGCTTTCTGGTTGGAGCACGCATGGCAAGTTAGCTTGTCCATATTGCATGGGCTATGCATGTGCGTTTAGTTACGAAACAGAGGGAAATTGTGTTGGTTTGACTGTCATCGCAAGTTTATGTTGGAATGTGCTCGTGTCATAATAGATAATTATATGGCTAGACACACGTGGGGCCTATAGGGTCACACACATATACACTGAGATATCATTTAATATAATGTAATTATTGTATTTACATTATATAGCCTAAGTAACGTGGGAAAATTAAAAGAGCATTAACATTAAATTAGACTTATTGGGTTTGTATTAAATTTAAGTTAATAGCAAGCCCATTAACTTAATTTAATATTGGGCCCATAAAAGATTTAGAAGAGAAAAATTGTTAAAAGCCCAAGAGAACTCTAGGGTTTATTTATATAAGGATATCAAATAAGCCCATTAGGTTTAACCCTAATCTCTCATCCTCTCTCTAAAATCGGTGCCCCTCTCTTTGCTCTCTCTAAGATTTTCTCTTTTGATCTTCTACCTCGGTTCTTGGTTAATCGAGGTTCTAAGATCGTTGCTAAGGAGGACTAGCATCCGGTGGTGATCAAGGAAGTGTAATGTGGACTACTTTAGAGGTATTCACCATTGAATACTTGGTCTCAAAGGAACACACAAGCGGATCCATTTCGTCTACAAATCACGCTACAAAGGTATACCGTTATTTGTATTTTTTCTTTTAATCATATTAGCAATACGTTGATTCCTTTTGGTGATTTCTTTCCGCTGCGTGTATATATAAATGTTATATTTGTGTTTTTGCTTTAAATCACCAACAGTGGTATCAGAGCCACCGTATGTGCCATATGATTAGCGCGTATATGTAAAAGTGGCTAAAAACGTTTTCTTTTTCCTTCTCCTTGTGGATCGATTTTTTTTTTTGCCACAAATTGCATATACTAATCGTAGATTAATTATTGTAGTTTTTCTTCGATTCGTTGGCTTGCTTTCCTTTTGTTTTATTGTAAGTGTTTAAGATCCATGATAAAAACATGCATTTTTTTCCATGGACCAAGCCAACACTTTTATGTTTTGTGTTGATGTGCAAAACCGATGAAAACCATGACCGTTTGTGTGCTTTATTTCTTTGTTTGTCGAGGTTTTGGATTGTAATAGTTTAGATTATTATTTCATTTATTTTCACTTAGTTTAGTGTTAGAATAAATGTTTTTAGTCAAATAATTGTAACCGTTGCTTGGAATGGAATGGCGACAAAGTTAAAGACGAAAAGGAAATTTCGTAGCTGTTGGACAGCCCGCACGAAAAATGGATTTCCCGGAGTTTCACAACTCGGAATGTGCTGATTCTTGTTGCTGGAGTTGCGTATCGCATAGGAGAACAACTTTGCAGAAGGATGTTTTGGTTGGGGAAGACTCCTTGCATGTCGTTTCGGGCCCCGAAGCTGCTGCGTTTTTCCGGACAGTTTTGGTGTTCGGATTTTCATGTGGGTTCTGCTTGCTCTTGATGGTCTTGGAGCAAGTGGGAGCCCATTAAGGGTTTATGTTGGCCCGTCCTTAGTTTCCCTCTTGGTCCGTTGTGATGGCTCACGAGATCAAGCATAGGTTTTTTCATCGGTTGAGGTTTTGCGCATATTGGTTGTGTGCTTTATTTCATATTGCGTTGTTATGTATATCTCGGATGTTATAACTTGCAAATGGGTTTTTCAAACCTAAAATTAAACACATACCACTTTTGAAACTAAATCGTTAGTTTTGGTTAATACATAAGTTTGAATTGGATTTAAAACATAAAACTATTGTTTTATATAAATAACGTTTAAAAGGGTTTTATCGATTGTTTAATTTATGTAATATCCAAGCTTATTAATGGACATCTCGACACACATAAAAGAAAACAAATTAGACTCTAAGTTAAGAAATGTTTTTAACTTATGCTACGAATGAAGAATGCATGCTTCTTTCGTACATTTTTTTTAGCGTATCAAAATATCATATCCGTCACAAATTTAAGTCATGCCGTCCAATCGGAATGAAATCACTCGCCATTACCTTTTGCCTATGCGTGAGACCTAGGTTGAATTGTAATCCCGAGGTGATTATTATCTATGCGTGAGACCTAGATCTATTTTCACATGATTTCAAATTGGATGACTTAATCGAGTTAAGCAGGTGAGACCATGACCCGAGGCAAAGATGGGACTAAACATGCCAGCTTGACACTAGTTGCTCGGCCACTAGATGCCATGGTCCCATAAGGATCTAAGAATTGCACTAGTAATGCAATTGGTTAACGTCACCTACCTATTGAATCTATCATTGCTAGCAGATCAACTGATGTAATGATAGAACCTCAAAGAGGATCTTAGCCTTTTTCGTGAAAATTAAAATTATAATTGGGTAATTAATTTAAAGAAAAAGGATTAATTATTGAAAATACTAAATCTTGAACTTTGTATGTTTGTAGATGACAACAACCAACAACAATCAAACCCTAAGCAACTCAACAATCAGGTCAGTTCTTGAAAAAGAGAAACTGACAGGTATCAACTTCATCGACTGGTATCGAAATCTGAGGATTGTCCTCAGGGCTGAAAATAAGTTGATGCATCTGAAAGAGGCCTTACCTTAGGCACCTCCTGCCAATGCTTCTGCTGCAGTTCGTGCAGCCTACACACGTAGGTTTAACGAGCAACAAGAAGTAGCTGCTCTTATGCTGGTGAGCATGACACCCGAGATCCAAAAGAACTTGGAGGAACTCACATCTTTTGAGATGCTACGAGAGTTGAAAACCATGTTTCAACAACAAGCAGAACATGAACTGTTTGAAACAGTCAAAGCATTCCACACTTACAAACAGGAGGATGGCCAGTCAGTTAGCGCTTACGTCTTGAAGATGAAAGGCTATCTTGACCAAATGGAGCGTCTTGGTTACCCCATGCCACAAGTTCTTGGAGTGAGCTTGATTCTTACCTCACTCTCCAAGGACTACAATCAGTTTGTTATGAACTATAACATGCATAGCATGGGGAAGACTATCTCTAAACTGCATGTTATGCTGAAACTTACAGAGCAAGGGATGCCCAAGAAAGCTCCTGCTGTTCTAGCAATCAGGGCAGGTAAAATCCAGAAACCCAAACCGCAAGCACTGGGCAAGGGTCGTGGCAAGGGTAAGCATGTTTACAAACCCAAACCTAAGATTCCCCCACCTGCTAAAAAGGAGCACCCTGCAAAGGACGCCACATGTCATCACTGTGGAGTGATAGGACACTGGAGGAGGAACTGTCCTGCCTACCTGGCAGAGTTGAAGAAGAACAAAGCTACCCCGGCTAGCACATCAGGTATCTTCACTATAGAACTCTATGCTTTTCCTAATAAATCTTGGGTTTATGACACCGGTTGTGGAACTCACATTTGTAATAATGTGCAGGGACTAAGGAGAAGTAGAAAGCTAAACAAAGGAGCTTTGGACCTGTACGTAGGCAATGGAATGCGTGCAGCTGTTGAAGCTATAGGGATCTATGATCTTATCCTACCTAATGGATTGATCATTGTTTTAGACAATTGTCATTATGCACCCACTATTACTAGGGGTATTGTTTCGCTTTTTCGTTTGAAGGATAACGGTTTTATTAATACCTTTACGGATTATGGTATTTCGGTTTCTAAAGATATAATATATTTTATTTTAATGCTATTCCTCGTGATGGTATTTGTGAAATTGACATGCATGGTCTTGTTTCAAACGATAGTTCTATATATACATGTAGTACAAAAAAATCCAAACGTAATTTGGATTCAACTTACCTATGGCACTGCCGTATTTGCCACATAAGCAAGAAGCACATTATAAAGCTGCAACATGATAGGCTTCTAAAGTCAACCGACGATGAGTCGTTTGAAAAATGCCTCTCATGCATATCTGGGAAGATGACAAGAAAACCTTTCTCCCATATAAGTGAAAGAGCCAAAGATCTACTTGGACTCATACATACTGATGTATGTGACCCATTTAGAACTGTGTCTAGGGAAGGTGCTAGCTACTTCATCCCTTTCACTGATGATTTCAGTCGCTATGGTTATGGTTACTTGATTAAACATAAACATGAAGCCTTTGAAACATTCAAAGCCTTTCAAAATGAAGTAGAAAATCAACTCGGCAAGACTATTAAGGCTCTCCGATCTGATCGAGGAGGAGAGTACATGAGTCAAGAGTTTTTAGATCATCTGACTAAATGTGGGATTGTCTCACAATTCACTCCTCCATACACTCCACAACATAATGGTATGTCTGAAAGGAGAAATCGAACTTTGCTAGACATGGTTCGATCCATGATGAGTCTAACTACTTTGCCACTATCCTTTTGGGGTTGTGCTCTAGAGTCTGCTGCTCGCATACTCAATATGGTTCCGACCAAGAAGGTTGATAAGACACCATATGAAATATGGCACGTGAAAGTCCCTAATCTGTCTTACTTGAAGGTCTGGGGTTGTGAGGCTCTCATGAAATTAGAGACACCGAACAAACTTGAGCCTAGATCTATCAAATGTATCTTCGTAGGGTACCCAAAGACAACAATGGGTTAGTATTTCTACTACCCACCCGAAAAAAAAAATTTGTTGCTCGGTATGCTGAGTTTCTTGAGAACAGTCTCATTTTACAAGAAGCAAGTGGGAGCACTGTAGACCTTGACGAGATTCAAAGCGAAGATGCACAACCTTCTGGTAACACTAGCGAACATCACGCTGAGGCTAAACATACAGATGATGAACCACAGAATGATGTAATTCCCATTCGTAGATCTGCAAGGACACCTCGAGCACCTAAACGATATAGTTTGTGTGTCGATTCTGAGGAGCAGAATTTGGGGGATCATGGTGAGCCCTCTAACTATCAAGCGGCATTGTTGGATCCAAAATCTGATAAATGGCTTGAAGCTATGAATGCTGAAATTCAATCCATGAAAGATAATCAAGTCTGGAACTTGGTTGATCTTCCTCAGAACAGCAAGACTGTCGGGAGCAAGTGGATCTTCAAGAAGAAGACCGACATGGATGGCAATGTACACACCTATAAAGCTCGTCTGGTAGCAAAAGATTACACTCAAACCTATGGGGTTGACTATGAAGAAACCTTCTCGCCTGTTGCTGACGTTAAAAGCTATTAGGATTCTTATAGCCATAGCAGCGTATTATGACTATGAGATTTGGCAAATGGATGTCAAAATCGCTTTCTTGAACGGTCACCTTAATGAAGATGTTTATATGGTGCAACCTGAGGGTTTTGTGAGTCCGAAACATCCCAACAAAGTATGCAAGCTTCAAAGATCCATTTATGGACTGAAGCAAGCATCCAGAAGCTGAAATAAAAGGTTCGATGAGGAAATCAAAACGTATAGTTTCACCCAAAACCTTGATGAGCCATGTGTATATATGAGAGCTAGTGGGAGCATTGTCGTTTTTCTAATCTTATATGTTTATGACATATTACTCATGGGGAACAACATTCCAATGCTACAAGATGTCAAATCCTGGCTTGGAAAATGCTTTGCCATGAAAGATTTAGGTGAAGCAACGTACATCTTAGGAATCAAGATCTATAGGGATAGATCGAAGCGGTTAATTGGTTTAAGTCAAAGTGCATACATTGACAAAATTCTAAAACGGTTCAGAATGGATGCTTCCAAACGTGGAAAAGTTCCAATGCAACACAATGTAAACTTGAGTAAGACTTAGGGACCCTCCACACCTGATGAGCTGAAGCGGATGAAGGGAATCCCCTATGCTTTGG
This sequence comes from Arctium minus, assembly GCA_954870635.1. Classification (NCBI taxonomy): domain Eukaryota; kingdom Viridiplantae; phylum Streptophyta; class Magnoliopsida; order Asterales; family Asteraceae; genus Arctium; species Arctium minus. The sequence goes on from OX941080.1 coordinate 145,921,503, forward strand.
CTATGGGATCCATCATGTATGCAGTGAGGTGCACTAGACCTGATGTAGCGTTCTCTCAGAACCTTACGAGTAGATACCAACAAAATCCAGGAGAGAGTCACTGGACTGCTGTTAAGAACAAATTGAAGTATCTTCGAAATACTAGAGATATGTTCCTTGTTTATGGCGGTGATACAGAAAGAGAGCTCCATGTTACTTGCTACACTGATGCTGGTTTCGAAACAGATCGATATGACACTCGATCTCAGACTGGATTGGTTTTCGTCATGAACGGAGGCGCTGTTGACTGGAAGAGTGCTAAGCAAAGCACTACTGCAATGTCTTCTACAGAAGCTGAATACATAGCTGCTTCCGAAGCTGCAATGGAGGCTGTTTGGATACGAAAATTCATTTATGGGCTTGGGGTTGTCACCAGTAATGAAAGACCCATGGATATGTACTGCGATAATTCTGGTGCCATTATCATAGCCAACGAACCTGGAGTTTAAAAGGGCGCCAGACACTTTCGCAGGAAGACTCACTACATTCGAGAGGTTATCGAGATGGGTGAAATTCGTCTTCTCAAAGTTCACACAGATGACAACTTAGCTGATCCATTTACGAAACCAATGTCTTGTACCAAACATATCGAAGATGCTAGGAACATTGGACTTCGACCAACTAGTAGTCTCATGTAGATCTGTTTTAGTATTTGAATAATTGGAACGTTGAACAGTTTTTATTTTACAATGAATTGATGTACTAGGTATGTTCGTTTTCATTTATATCAATTGTGTTATATATTTGCATGTTTAATCCATGTATAAATTATTTGTTCTAAATTGTCCATTGTCAGTTGATGATACGGGAGTATCATCGAGTTAAGGCAAATGTGAGTGTATTGGTGATGATGCTACCAAACTCACATGTTGTTCATTGGTGATGAACATTGGACTGATCCAACCTACGAGAGTTCATTGCATGGATCGGTGTCACCAGTGAATCTCGCAGATGGTTATGTCACTCGTCCTTAGACTTGAGATGCAAGCAGGTTTTGTGTAGGTGGAATGCCAGTCTTTGAAATGGTTAAACGTTGTCCTGAATAAGGTTGTTATAAAAATCATCTTCAGGAGTGATATGAAGCACATGACAGACACGTGCAGTCAAAATGGGATTTGTTCCTCTACAGATAATAGAGTTAGATACTACTGGGCCACTCGATGAATTGAATAGATGTTTTTACGGCCGTACCCAAATTTAATTAAGATGATGCTTGATTAATTTGCTAATCTAATTCAACAAACAGATCGAGAAACAGAATCGTTGAACAACTAGAATGACATATGATTCATGTCTAGTATTCAACAAGGTATCTGTAACAAAGAGATGACTGATTTAATAAACCATTTAAAATAAGACGTTTAAGAAACTAACCTCATGTGTCTCTAGGGGCATTGGCGTGTTGCTAGACTCTAACCTTTGCCTGTATGATTACTTGTTATTATGACGTGTGCAAGTGGGAGCTGTTGGAATGTGCTCGTGTCATAATAGATAATTATATGGCTAGACACACGTGGGGCCTATAGGGTCACACACATATACACTGAGATACCATTTAATATACTGTAATTATTGTATTTACATTATATAGCCTAAGTAACGTGGGAAAATTAAAAGAGCATTAACATTAAATTAGACTTATTGGGTTTGTATTAAATTTAAGTTAATAGCAAGCCCATTAACTTAATTTAATACTGGGCCCATAAAAGATTTAGAAAAGAAAATTTCTTAAAAGCCCAAGAGAGCTCTAGGGTTTATTTATATAAGGATATCAAATAAACCCATTAGGTTTAACCCTAATCTCTCATCCTCTCTTTAAAATCGGCGCCCCTCTCTTTGCTCTCTCTAAGATTTTCTCTTTTGATCTTCTACCTCGGTTCTTGGTTAATCGAGGTTCTAAGATCGTTGCTAAGGAGGACTAGCATCCGGTGGTGATCAAGGAAGTGTAGTGTGGACTACTTTAGAGGTATTCACCATTGAATACTTGGTCTCAAAGGAACACACAAGTGGATCCATTTCGTCTACAAATCACGCTACAAAGGTATACCGTTATTTGTATTTTTCGTTTAATCATATTGGCAATACGTTGATTCCTTTTGGTGATTTCTTTCCGCTGCGTGTATATATAAATGTTATATTTGTGTTTTTGCTTTAAATCACCAACAATTTCTACCAATGATGCACACGTTTAGGCGTGACAGGATCCAATTTCGTATGGGACATGTCGAAAAAGCTGATGCACCCTTAGTGCCAACCAGGGACCAAATATGGAATCAAGTCTGTAACCTTCCTACAGTTTATGATGGTGTCCCTCATGAGCAAGGAACTATAGAAAGCTTGTGGGTTTTGGGGTAACACACAATTGGGTAAAAAGGAGCATTTTATGGGCGCTTCCGTATTGGCACACTTTGTTGATATGACACAACCTGGATGTAATACACATTGAGAATAATGTGTTTGATAATTTGTTTCACATGATAATGGATACACCAAAATCAAAGGACAACATCAAAGCAAGGAAAGACATAGAAGAATACTGCAATCGACCGGAGTTGCATATCAGGGAGGAACGAAATAAAATCTTTAAACCGAAAGCAACATACACATTGAACAAAGAGCAAGTAAGAAAGATGTGTGATTGGTTGAAGAAGGTGAAATTTCCAGACGACTATGCTTCCAACATAGGGTCACTAGTAAACCTTGAGGATGGTAGTTTATATGGCTTCAAGAATCATGATTGTCATGTGTTCATGCAAAGACTACTCCCTATTTCCATTAAAAGGATGATACCGACCCAGATATGGGATGTTATCACTGAGTTGTGCACATTATTTTGTGCAATATGCTCGAAGGTGTTACACATTGAAGATTCGTGGCAATTGCAGACAAGTATAGTTGAAACTATCTGCAAGTTGGAAATAGTCTTCTCACCGGGGTTCTTTGATTCCATGGAACACGTTGTGGTACATCTGGCATGTGAGGCACTAGTTAAGGTCTAATTCAATACAAATGGATGTATCTCTACGAGAGACGTACAGGGTAAAGAATGGGTCGATTATGGAGGCATATGTAACACCCTAAAAATAGGGGTCAATTTAAACCTGAATAATTGCGGAAGAGACATCCTATAATTAAAGTGTGTCACCCAAAAGAAGGAAATATGATGGAGTTTACAAACGTAAATGAATTAAAGGATATAATTCGACAACCTATTAATCTAAATCAAACTAATTCAGATTATAGTCGGGTGTCGCTATCATTCCAAAATGCTATCCAACAAAACAATTTATGCCGGTCTATACTTCTCCAAAAATGCTAAGTCTCGACCACTTGGCCATCCGCTCAATTTTGAAAAGCCCCACCGCTAAGATGACCTGTCATACATGACATTTAAGAAGAGGTTCTAGGCTAACACCTAGTGAGAACAAACATTTATTAACAACAATTGTAAAGCTATTTAGAATGTGAGTTATTTTGATAACCGGAAACTTAATCAAGCTTGTGAGAAAATCATCAACAGTCATACCACATTTAATCCAATACTAGTTACCTTTATGAGCTCAACTCCTCTAAGTTTATTGCTCAACAAAACACCAAGTCAACCCCTCTAGGTCTATTCTCGGGAAATTCCAAAACGGGAACATATGCACCAAGGAATTACATCTTACTGCCCATGGGATGTTGCCCGACCATATAGATCCAAACCTTACTTACCATGGTGACCCGATGCCTATTCCGTGCAAAAAATGATAGACTCAATGTCAAAATCACAACATTAAGTCCACCGTGCTTATAGATCCATTGCACTAAAACTAAAACCAATACACAAGGAAATACACCAACTCTTAATAATGTATAATCACTTGATACCAATGATCATTCACAAATCACACATAATTTAGATGTAGCAACTTTCCAATCTTGAAGGATGTTTATAAAATTCTAAGACTTCACCAAATATCATGAATGGCCATTATTTCAACATAAATAACCATTATTCACAAACTTGGGTCAAAACCCCAAATCACCATGAAACCCTAATTTAGTTGGGTTTCTTCATATCCCAAGATTTTAAAACAAGTGAGGAAATATTATAGGTAGAGGTTATTAATGCCCTCTCATCCCGTTCCAACCACTATATTTGAGGTCAAACCCTAATATCTCCCAAAACAAGTTTTAGGTCAAGAAATCTCAAAATTTAAAATATTTAAGTTAGGGGATGTGTAGAAGTTTAAAATACTAAGATTTAACATGTATGAGGTTTAGAAAGTGGATGAACTCCCCTTGGTAGGTTATAACACAAATAACCTATAAAAATAGATGACTTGATAGAGAAATGAGAGGAGACTTGAAGCTTCAACCACTAGGGTTCTTAATCAAAAACCACCAACCTAAGAAAACCCATTAATGTAAGTGAGAAACCCTTCTTGTAGCAATGAATGAAGAGAGAGGAAACCCTACCTTGTTTTCAAGAGGAAAATCGCCTAACACAAAGATAGAATGGAACAAACGAGCTAAAAATCGGGTTTGGAACATTAAATGGACGGAGGCCCGCTCGCGATAATGCTTCATGACTATGACCTTGTCATAGTCTCTTGTCATTCTCGCTCCCCTCCAACACCCCTTGGTACATTCTTGGAAACTTTGCCAAGCGATAGTGACAGGGTGTCACAATCGCTGGCATTGTCGCCGACTCCACCCTGCCCTCGGTACATCCTTGGAGACTTTGCCAAGCGATAGTGACAGGATGTCACAATCGCTGGCATTATCATCAACTCTATACCGAGCCTGAAACCCAACTTTGATCTTGTTCGCGTTAACCCTCGAAACATGACGTGAAATCCATGGTTGGTCCCATACACTAACTTGTGAGATGAGACTTGACCAATTATTAATAACTACACTGGGAAGCATAAGACACAAAAGACACTTACTGAAAATACGAGTGTTACAGCATATTTGGTTAACGAACTATCTACCTATTGCGCGTTATATTTTTTACAAACGGTAAAGACAAGGCTAAATTGTGAGCCTCGGAATTCCCCCCCGAATGTGAGTCTTCCAACCAATAGTTAAGCATATTTAAAACCCCATGTCGTCCATTATATGATAAGGTCGGAAGACATTGCCAGCTAGAAGATTAAGATATGCACAAGGCTTACACATACATCTTACTTAATTGTGAAGAATTCTCTCCATTCGCATACATGTTCAATGATATAGTTAGACGTTATATTGATGAAGCGGGGCTCGATAGACGTAGAAATGAACAATTTGTTGGCTGGTTTGAGAGTTACGTAAGTGTCTACATATTATTTGTTAGGTTATTCGTCCCTTTTAAATGGTCTTTATGATTATTTGTCATGTATAGTATATGTCTTCTACCAACCCCACTACCGATCGTCTGAAAGTGTTTGCAACTAGACCACTTCATTATGTTTGGAGACATCAATGATTTTATGCAAACAGTTACAAGTATCATGCGCAAACTCACGGTACCAGCCAAACCACACATAACTGGGGAGTATGCGTGAGAGGCTCATGTTACTCAGAGTATGAGTCTAACTACTATGGATTGTTGGATGAAATCCTAGAGATAAAGTATCATGGGTATGGAATCGGCCATTGTGTTTCCACTATTCAAATGCACATGGTTTGATACAATTAACGGCGTCCAAGTTAACCCAAAACATAATCTCGTTGACATCAAACCCAGATTAAGACTTCGTTCAGACGACCCGTTATCCTAGCATCATAAGCGGAACAAGTCTATTATGTACAATATCCAACAATCTCATTAAAAGATTGGTGGTCTGTGGTGAAAACAAAGCCAAGAGGGGTCTATGAGTTAGCTTCTGAAGTACCGTCCGATGAAAATGTGGATGATGAACAATTTTTCCATGAAAAATGATAGAATAACATCCATAGGTAGAAATAAAGATGTGGATGCACCTATCTATCCTGTCATAGAGGAATAAGACATGGAAATTGTCAATGATCGTCATGACAGCTGGCATATTGACGAAAGTGGTGATAAAGAATAAGAGTTTAAAGACTCGGATAGTGACTCAAAGGATGAGGTGTGATCTAGGTAACCATCTCTGATAGAAGTCAAACCAATAGGATTCCCTCCATTTTTTAACTGAAAGGAATCCACCATGCCCATGCAGTATGGGCATGCTAGCTTGTCGTGCATGATCAAACCCAAAAACATTGCATAGGCATGGAAATCGCTGACGATCCATAGTAGTATAGTATTTATCTCGAAAGTATTCATACGATACACATCATATGTAAGAACGCCTCCATATATAACATATTTAGATCGTCTATTAGCAGCATGAGAAACATATCTAAAACCTAACCAGGGCACTTTCTACTAGAAATGACTAATGCAAGTTTAACATACGAATCTTCTAGACTCATCTAAGGAGGTAAATTGAAGACGGTAATAAACATGGGCCATAGTGAATACGGATTCAAAGTTGGATTACTCGTACTGAAACAGTTAGTGCATAGCCCAAGATGAATATTTCGGATCTTAGAAGCAAAGTCAAGATCCCTCGTGTCGAAATGCTTCCCATCTACACCATCAGTTTGATGTACCATCGCACCCGTTTCTGTCTGGTCATCATAATGCAAGTCATCTCATTCGGCGTCTTTTTGGGCATATACAGTCTTTGGAGTATAGGATCAGTCGTCATGCACGTCAACACCAAGTTAGGTACCTTGCTTCATCCACTTGGCTTGAAATGATATTCATTGCACACTCGACAATGGATCAACTCAAAATCATCCTTATAAAATAACATGCAGTAGTTTTTGAAATTCTCAATCCTTTGTTTTGGTAGATCAAACTTTTTCAAACTCTTCTTCATCTCATAGGGGTAGTTTATCACCCTCGAGTAACATCTTTTTAAATATAGTAACAACTCAATTATATGTCGTCTCGGTACATTACATTCCGCCTTATAATTCAACAATCTTGTAATTTCGAGTAATTTGGACACGCATCCCATAAAGGCTCGTCAACAGCTTGTAAGATATCATAAAATCACTGGGCAGAATGATTAGGGGTTTGTTCTTCTCATATCATGTCATCGTGTACCATGTGATTGTTCACCATTTCAATATACTTTTCGTTATGATCTAGTATCGGAGTAAAAGATTGACCAACGTCTTCAGATTCATAGTAATAGGTTTCACCATGTGCCCACAAAATGGAATAATCAGACATGAAACCATATCTCATCAAGTAAAGACTCATGTCATCCCTTTCTCTATGGTGTAAATTTTGACATTTGGAACAAGGGCATCTGATACGGAACACTATCACATGCGCGTAGTTTTCCTTTCAACATAACCTTCACTGGCATAGGCAAAGTTCAAAAAACTGTCCATTGATCTGATATACATCCTGCAAAGATACCCCTCACTGTCATTCTTTCTATACATCCATGCTCTATCTATCGACATATTCAATAACTACAATAAAAAAAGTAGTTAGTCGACATAATCAAGATAGAGGTGGTGTAGAGGAGTTTGAGACCCTACATACAATTATTAGACTGTTTTGAAAGTCAAACCGTAGGTGTTAATGAACTTAGAGGCATTTTAAAACATGCCACAGGGTTAGGGTTACACATACCTTCATGTTTAACTCGGCACTCTCGACACCATTTTGACCCTCTTCGATAGCTAATTTCTTTTCTATCGCCGCGATCATTGGACTCTCGAGGTGGACCCGACTGGTCTTCCCGTTTCCTCTTTTCTTTAAATTTTGTCACTTCTTCCTTACTGTGAGCATAAGCATCCTCAATGAATTGCGCCTCATCAATCGTTTCTCAGAAGGTAAAGGCTATAGAATTTTGAACCATCGCCTTCATGTCTGCCGACAAACCTTTGATATAGGCCTTGACTTTTTCCTTCTCACTTGGGGCTACATGTCGCATCATATCCAGTTTCTCCATGAAGAGATTGGAGTACTTCCTCACAAATATGTTCCCTTTCTTGAGAGCCCGGAACTCATCTTCTATTCGGCCGATTGCTCTTTCGCTGCAATATTCGTCCAACACCTTCTTTTTGAAAGTATCCCAAGTCAACAATGGGATGATGACAGCTCCAATAGTAGACTTGGTGAAGCTCCATCGCCTGAGAGCTCGGTCTCTTAGCATTTGAGAGGCAAACTTCTCCTTCTATCCCTCCTCACACTCACTAGAGTCAAACGCCTGTTCAATATCTTAAATCCAATTCATACAAACTACTGGATTTTCAGTTCCCGAAAACTATGGTATCCAATTCATAAAAACTATTGGATTTTCAGTTCCCAAAAACTTTGGTGGTTTGCTACACATAAAAGTCTTGTACGAGAAAGTTTTCCCACCATATCTGGCATCGACAACATCATGCTCTTTTGTTCTGATTACATTTCTAGTGCCACCGGAACCCACCACGTCATTCCAGTGACAATTTCGTATCTCCAATTGATGGAATCTATTTCCTCTAACAACTTCATTATCATTTATTCTTGCCGCTTCATAGCCGAATTCATCAATCGTACGACGCTGGTCAACAGCTTAGTCGGAGGGTTTACCTCCTGAATTTTTGGGTTTGTGGAAACCAAATCCACTTTTTGTACGTACTATGGTTCCCCGTCCAACAATTGTGATAATGGTGGGGGTAGTACGTTGTTGGTTGTGGTCGACACACTCGCCTGTTGGTCATCCCCTTGTGTCTGTGGTCTACTCCGCGCATGTACCATCTCAGACTGACATACACGAGAATGAGGATATGAGATTACACAAGTACTAGTATAACCATTGAAACGTACTATTATATTCATCAATCATCGTAATAACAGTAAAGTCAAGCACACTCACTTTACACTATATTCATAATAGCATTAGATAAGTAGAATTATGAACACATTATACATAATAATTCTTATTACCATCAGTTCAACTCTTAATTAGTTCATTTCCATCGACATCTATAACTCTCCTATCTTAAGAGTTCTACACATATCTCATCAATCGTAACTTAAAGTCTTATCTTAACTATAGGCATCTTAACTTCATACCTAGTTCACTTAAAATAAAAATCTAATACCAACTTGTAACACCCCTAAATTCGAAAAATAGCAGACAAACTAAAACTTCCAAAATTCTTTAAATACATAGCTTTAATAACAAATTACTTAAAGTTTATAAAGGAAAGAAGAAAAGAAGGTGTATCAGAGTTCTAAATGGGACTATCTAATTCCTCAAAACAGAATTAGAGCGAGTTGGCTGTTACTAAAACCATCAAATTTTCTATCTTCCCAAAACCGGATGACACCTCTAAAGTCATCCTACCGGAACCTCTACAAAGCTACAAACACCGTTCAAATCCCTCTAAGACCTGATATACATGTTAATAAGAAAAAAATGTTAGACTTGATGCCTAGTGAATTAAAACAATTTTCATCATATAAAACATAAAACGGTTAAAATGAACATTTTATTTTAAGCACGACCATCCTTTAAAAAACAAGTTATAAAAAAGGACTACGTTTATAAAGCTTTTTAATTCCAATTCAAAATACTCATTTTTGATAAATGACTAATATCCAAACTCGCCCAATACACGCAGAAGGCACTACTCCAAAATACCAACTATATAGATAAAACTATATCTTCCAAACACCAAAAGCATGGGTAATGAAGTACCCAAAAATAACACCTTTCGATGATGGGGGAGACCCGGTTCCATCTAATATGGTGGGAATACAAAGTTAAGCCACTTATCAACGTTCTCGAGATTCACCTCGGGTCATGGATGTAACACCCTAAATTTTAGAGGAATAAAAAAACGAAAATTCGGCAATATGACGACTATAAAATGAGTGAACCTGAATAAATAATGACCTGCCAAAAAGATACCAAAGTATCATCCCGACGCGGGGAATAAGGTTATGCCATTTACAAAACAACACAATGAAGAATAAAAATCGACAACCTAATAATCTAACTTAGTCAAAAGAGATTAAGGTCGGGTGTCGCTATTCCTCCAAAATGTATGCCCACTATCATCAATGTATCGGTCACTTTATCTCCCAAAAAGACCGCTCTCGACCCCTTGGTCGTCCGCTCATTCCCGACGAATCTCACCGCTAGATTGACCTGTTATACATGCCATTTTAAGAAAAAGTGTTAGGCTAAAGCCTAGTGAGATCAAACAGTTGTATTTAGAAATAATCAATGATAAGCGTAAGTAAAAGAAATGGATTTATAATGGAGTGATAGTACCATATACAATTACCTCTCGGGTTAACGGGGGAGATCCGCTTACTAACACAAGTGACGGAACACAGAAGTAAGCCACTTGACAAGTCAGTAAAACCAATACACATAAAAAGTACACGCAAGGGATGTTAGGCTCGGTGGCTTTAAACGTACACCCGCGGAAAGTCAACTTCAACCACATAGGGCCCTTACGTTGAAATCCTCATCCAATATCGTAATACTTAACACGTAGGACTTATAACCAATCTGATGCCTAAACGTGCCTCGATGTGAGAAACTAATGTCCCAACGTCGGACAAAATGCAACAACAATTATGGGGTCATGACTCCCAAATGAAACCAATTATGACACATAGAGCTAATCGACTAACCGATGATTCAATGTTAAAAATAAATCATCCAGGACATTGACAAATGAAAGTTTCCACATAATACTCGCATAACTTTACCAAGAGGTTCCAAGTTACATATGAATCATATATCCTTATTCTACCCATTCGCTTCGCTTTAATATTTTCAAACCCTAGTTTTGGATCCTAAGTATTTAAACCAAGGTTATAGTAAAACAAGTTCACATGTACAAACTTATCAGCAGTTCAACATAAAAGTTCATCAACCCAATGTTAATTTAACCATGAAGCTAGAGAATAGAAATAGTATAATGCTAAGCCATATTCACATGTAAATCCAAGATACCCTTTTTCTTTTCTTGAAATCCTTCCCAAACACATAAAACCCTAGAATCTCCAAAAATTAGGGTTTTGGGTGAAAAATGCACCCCAAATTAAAGAAGTTAAAATGGAGATGTCCAATAGGTTAAAAGCAAGATTTTAACATGTATGTTTATCAAGGTTCTAAATGGCGTGAGGCGTGGCGTGGCGGCGAGGTCAAGCCTCAAGCCTTTCGAGTTATGGCGAGGCCATAGCGTTTTCCAAGGCGTGGCTTAAGGCGGCAAATTTGTATATAATTTATATGTATATATGTGTATGTGTGTGTTTTTACCAGTGTCTTGAACAATAATAACGAGTTATTAACAATAAAATTCATATAAAACTGTGGAAGTCAAAAGTCAGCTGTGTGCTGGAATCCTTATCTCCAGTGAATCAGCATCAGTTCTTAGCTTGTATTGGCATAAACTTACCTCTGATTTAGAATCATAATCCCTGATTTCATGGGATTTGATTGTTGCTGTTTCTTTTCTTGATTTTCTCTATTGTAAGAAAGTTACCTTTTTCTTCGTTTGTAAATCCCTTAAATTAGGGAATGTTTTTAGGCCTTCTAGTTTGTATATATACCTATTCCTTATCAATGAAAAGCAAGTAGAGAATTTCTCTAAATCTATATGGTATCAGAGCATTTCTGATCCATTCCCTATCTTCAATTCATCGAATACTTGATGACAAAATACATCAATATTGCGATGGTCAGTGAGGCAGAGAGTAGCACTCCTCAAACAGACCAATCTTCCGTGATGTCTAATGTTACTCCCAACCTTTTAGAAGGCGGGATCGTTCCGATTACTGGACACAAACTCACAGGTCACAATTTCAACCAATGGTCCCACTCTGTAATGATTTTTATAAGTGGAAAAGGGAAAGAAGATTACCTTACAGGAGCAGCCTCACAACCAGAACAAGATAGTCCATAGTTTCGAAAATGGAAGACGGAGAACAATATGGCAATGTCTTGGCTCTTAAACTCAATGACTAATGAAACTGGTGAGAATTTCATGTACTACAGGACTGCCAAAGAAATATGGGAAGCGGCTCGAGATACATACTCCAACAAAGACAACGCCTCAGCAATCTTTGAAATAAAAGGAGTACTACATGATCTACGCCAAGAAGAACGATCTGTCACCGACTACTTCAACTTACTAACACGCTACTGGCAACAACTAGATATGTTAGACAGTGTTACCTGGAAGTGTGCTCAAGATAGGAACCAATACCAAGGAATCCAAGAAAGAGAAAGGATTTATAAGTTCTTACTTGGTTTAAACCGAAACCTCGATGAAGTTCGAGGGCGAATCTTAAGTTGCAAACCCCTGCCCAGTGTTCGAGAAGCCTTCTCGGAGGTCCGTCGAGAAGAAACAAGGAGGAAAGTCATGTTGGGATCTTCAGAAAATCAACCGAAGACCGAAGGATCAGCGTTAGCAGCCAAGAGACAAACCTTTGGTGCATATCGGGGGAATTACGGTTCGAGACAACCACAGGGAGGTCCACGTAACAATGACTTTCCAGCAAATGGTCAAAGATCAGGCAACCTCCCTTGGTGTGATCACTGCAAAATCCCAGTCCATACTAAAGAGGTATGTTGGAAGCTACATGGGAAACCCCAAACTCAACAACTTATCAGATCCTCTGGTCATATAGCAGAAACTGAAAGCAGCTCGTTTAACCAAGAGCAAATGGAAGCATTGCAAAGGATGCTAAGGTCAACAATTCAGTCAACCATGGGGGGAAATAACATGGCTGCCATGGCTCAAAGTGATCACACACCTACTGCCCTAAATGTTGGATTGAATGCAAGTGATTGGATCGTCGACTCAGGGGCGACTGATCATATGACTGGAAACATTAATGTTTTCAATCAATTGCAACCCAATACTACTGGAGCCACAGTCCGAACAGCTGATGGTATGCTATCAGACGTAAAGGGTATAGGTTCGGTGATTATTTCAAAGAATATTACTCTTAATTCAGTTCTTTATGTTACTAACCTTACCTATAATTTGGTGTCTATCATCAAACTTATGAATGATCTGAAGTGTATTACTAAATTGTCTCCAACCCTCTGTGAATTTCAGAACTCGGAGTCGGGGAAGACGATTGGCAGTTCTAAAGTGTGTGGAAACCTTTTCCTTCTGAAGACTGAACTCACGGTAAAACCACCAAGAAGCTCAATCAGTGCCATTTCAGATTCGAGTCAAACCAAAGAGTCTCTTCATCTTTGGTATCGTAGATTAGGTCACCCAAATTTCATGTACTTAAAGCGTTTATTTCCAGCTTTAATCAATAAAAGCTCAGTTCCATTTCAATGTGAAATTTGTCAGTTGTCAAAACACACTCGCAGTTCATATCCAGCCCAACCATATAAGATGTCTCGTCCATTCCACTTGATTCACAGTGATGTGTGGGGACCATCCAGAATAAAAAATATTACTGGAGCTAGATGGTTTATCACCTTCATTGACGATCACACTCGTGTCACTTGGGTCTACCTTATGAAAAAAAAATCAGAGGTACGACATATATTCCAAGTCTTTCATAAAATGATTGAAAATCAATTTCAAACTAAAATCCAAGTTTTGAAATCTGATAATGGGACTGAATTCTTTGAGTCAAGTCTAGGGTCATATCTCCATGATCATGGAATCATTCATCTAAGTTCATGTGTTGGTACCCCACAACACAAACGGGGTTGCTGAGAGGAAAAACAAACATATCCTCGAAGTTGCACATTTTCTTTTGTTCACTACGAATGCTCCATCTTTGTTTTGGGGAGATGTTGTCCTATCCGCCACTTACCTAATCAATCGAATGCCATCTAGAGTTCTTAAGTTTCAAACACCTCACCAAACTCTCATGATCACCTATCCTCACATTAGGTTCTTGTCAAACATTCCACTCAAAGTTTTTGGATGCACGTCCTTCATTCATATTCCCTCACAAAATCGTAGCAAACTTGAACCCAAATCTCTCAAGTGTATCTTTCTAGGCTATTCTAACAACCAAAGTGGCTACAAGTGTTATTCCCCTGTCACAAAGAAATTCTACAATACAATGGATGTTACTTTTTTTGAAGACCAACCATTTTATCCCAAATTAGATATTCAGGGGGAGAAAGATTCTCATGAATATCATATTTTGGATGAAACTTCAAATACATCCGCTGCCCCTGCTGCTCCTGATGTCCCTGCTGCCCCATAGCAACTTGTTCCTCAATCTATTCCTTTTCTTCCAGTCTCTAGGGAACCCGAGTGCAACCCAAATACAACCCCTTCTGAACAAAATCACGCCCCACTTCATTCAACTGTCAAATTACCGGATCAAGAAAAAGAAGTGTTGGTATACTCTAGAAGACCAAAAGTCCGAGGAGATGAAGAGGAGAACACACACCACTGCCATGAGGCTGATCCGAATCTCGAGCCAAACCTGGAATCTTACAAAGGTACGAGCTCTCAATGTAATACTTCCGAAACTGATAAGGTTAGTGATGAACAGAATGATCTTCATGTTCCTATAGCATTGAGGAAAGGAAAACGATCATGTACAACACATCCAATCAGTAATTTTATGGTGCACCAAGGCTTATCTGCCAATCATAGAGCGTTTACAAGTTCCCTAGACTCCATACAAGTTCCAAGGTGTGTACAAGAGGCTCTACAACATCCTGAATGGAAGGCAGCTGTTGATGAAGAAATAAATGCCCTCTTGAAAAATAACACTTGGGAATACTCAAACTTACCAACTGGAAAACAAACGGTTGGTTGTAAGTGTGTTTTCACCGTAAAGTACAATGCCGATGGAACTATTAATAGATACAAAGCGAGACTAGTGGCAAAGGGATTCACGCAGGCATATGGAGTTGACTATGGGGAAACTTTTGCACCTGTTGCTAAATTAAACTCTATAAAGGTCTTGCTTTCTCTTGTAGCAAACCTAGATTGCCACTACAACAACTTGATATAAAGAATGCTTTCCTTAAT
This sequence comes from Arctium minus, assembly GCA_954870635.1. Lineage (NCBI taxonomy): Eukaryota > Viridiplantae > Streptophyta > Magnoliopsida > Asterales > Asteraceae > Arctium > Arctium minus. The sequence continues at coordinate 145,936,536 of OX941080.1, forward strand.
GGAGAGCTAGAGGAAGAAGTGTACATGGATGTGCCACCAGGAATCGTTACAAAAGAATCTTTTGGAAAGGTTTGTAGGCTGAAAAAATCACTCTATGGGCTCAAACACTCACCTAGAGCTTGGTTTGAGAGGCTAACTCAAGTTGTGAAACACCATGGATTCACTCAATGCCAAACCGATCACACAATATTCATCAAAAGTTCATCAGCAGGCAAGAAAGCCATTATGATCGTGTATGTAGATGACATCATTTTGACCGGTAATGATGTGGAGGAGCTTAAGCATATAAAGGAAGTGCTTGCAAAGGAATTTGAGGTAAAAGATCTAGGAAAACTCAAATACTTTCTTGGAATGGAAGTTGCAAGATCCCACAAAGGAATATTTGTGACACAGAGAAAGTATACCATAGATCTTCTAAAAGAGACAGGGTTGTTGGGTTGCAAACCAATTTCGACACCTATGGATCCGCAAGGAAAGTATCAAATAAGTGATGGGAAACTGACTGACAAGGGAAGGTATCAAAGATTAGTTGGAAAACTAATTTACTTATCACATACCAGACCTGACATCAGTTTTGCTGTTGGTATGGTCAGTAGATACATGAACCAACCAACAGAAGATCATCAAGAGGCAGTATTTCGAATTTTGCATTACCTGAAACAAAATCCTGGACAAGGATTGTTTTTTAGCAAGACAACTGATCAACAAGTAAGAGTTTTCATAGATGCCGATTGTGGTGGATCACGAACCGATGGAAGATCTACTACAGGTTACTTATGTTTGGGGAAACCTCGTGACGTGGAGAAGCAAAAAACAGGCTGTTGTATCTCGGAGCAGCGATGAAGCTGAATTTAGAGCCATGTGTTATGGAATCTGCGAAGGAATATGGCTAAGAAGACTTCTGTTGGAGCTAAAAGTAACAATGAATGGTCCTATCACTCTACTTTGTGACAACAAATCTGCGATTGATATTGCAAAGAATCCTGTGCATCATGAACGAACTAAGCATGTGGAACTTGATCGACACTTCATAAAAGAGAAGATAGACCAGAGAGAAGTTCAGTTGAAATTTGTGCCGTCAAAACAGCAGATAGCGGATATTCTAACAAAGGCGCTACCACGATGTGGGTTCGAAGAGTTGCGGTCCAAGCTGGGTATGATCGACATTCATAGCCCAGCTTGAGGGGGAGTGTGGAAGTCAAAAGTCAGCTGTGTGCTGGAATCCTTATCTCCAGTTAATCAGCATCAGTTCTTAGCTTGTATTGGCAGAAACTTACCTCTGATTTAGAATCATAATCCCTGATTTCATGGGATTTGATTGTTGCTGTTTCTTTTCTTGATTTTCTCTATTGTAAGAAAGTTACCTTTCTTGGTTTGTAAATCCCTTAAATTAGGGAATGTTTTTAGGCCTTCTAGTTTGTATATATACCTATTCCTTATCAATGAAAAGCAAGTAGAGAATTTCTCTAAATCTATAAAAACAATAAGCAAAAGAATTTCTAAACTATAATCGATTCTAATGGGTAAATTCCAATCGAATTTCGAAGTACACAAATTCGAAGTTGTAACGCCATGGCGCGCTATAACAAGCTCGACGCATTATCTCGACGCCAAGGAGTAAAACGTGGCGGCAAGGCCATGCCTCGACGCCATGGCGGCGCCAAGGCGTGTTTTTTAGAACCTTGATGTTTATAAAAAGGATGAACTCACCTTGTAGGATTGTAGCTTAAACCCTGGGAACCAAAGCTAAATAAGAAGAAGGTAGGGTTTCGAGCTTGGAGTAGCTTTAACTAGCACAATAATGGTTCACAACAACCTAGAACACATTAATGATCAAGGGATTGAAGTAGATGAGAGGCATTAATGGCAAGGAAGGAAAGGGACCGAACTTACCAGCTCTTCTAGAGAGAAAATCGTTGCTGCCTCATCAAAAATCAGATAAAAAGCTCTAAAATCGTGACCTTTTGAATTATAGTCTGACCACTCTTGGCGATAGTGACACGGCGACAGTGACAATGTCACTGTCGCGAGGCATAATCGCCCGAATTCCCCCACCCGCGATACATAAGGCGCGGTTGTGACACCACGATAGTGACCAAGGTACTATCGCCTCGCACTATCGTGCGAGTTGTACCGAGAGTCTCTAACCCCCGGAGATTGTGCTTTCGCAATAGTGACACCCTGTCACTATCGCGGGCACTATCGTGAGCTTGACACTGGGGTCGAAATTGGAACTTTCGACCAACGATGCATAGACCAGGTTAAAATTTAAATTCTTAATATTGAATCCAAAGGTACGGTAAATCTCAACGCGAACTGAAAACCAACTAAGTTCCCAGATTTCGGTATGACACTCTCTTCCTTCGCTAAGCACTTCCGTAGATAGCACATATGGAATGTAGGATGGATCCCCAGTGGTAAGTCTAACTTGTAAGATTGAAGTCCGATACACTCAAGGATAGTAAACGGTCCAAGGAAACGGGGACTTAGCTTCCCCCGCTTTCCAAACCGGATTAGGCCCTTCCAAGGAGACACCTTAACATCACACGGTCCCCCACTTGAAACTCTACGGGTTGCCTCTTTTTGTCGGCATAGCTGTTTTGTCGATCTTGCGCCGCCTTCAAACGTTCTCAGATTGCTTTGACTTTGTCAGCCGTTTCTTGCACAATCTCAGGTCCGAAAAATTACTTCTCACCCGCCTCTAACCAACACACGAGGTTCTACACTTCCTTCCGTACAGGGCTTCAAATGGTGCCACTCCAAGGCTTGAGTGGTAGTTGTTATTGTATGCAAACTCTACCAAAGGTAAATGAGTATCCCAACTTCCACCAAAGTCGATCACACAAGACCTAAGCATGTATTTCAAAGTTTGAATCGTCCTTTCACTTTGTCCATCGGTTTGTGGGTGGTAAGTCGTGCTCAAGTTCACCCGCGTACCCAATTCTTGTTGTAAGGCTCCCCAAAATCTTGATGTAAACCGGCTATCACGATCGGAGACTATAGACAAGGGTATACCATGTCTTGAGACCACCTCATCTATATATAGCTTTGCCAGCTTATCCATTGGCAAGGTTTCTCGCATGGCTAGAAAATGTGCACTATTCGTCAAACGGTCAACAATCACCCAAATTGTGTCATTGCCCCTCAAGGTCTTTGGAAGCTTGGTCACTAAGTTCATAGTAATCTTGTCCCACTTCCACTCGGGTATTTCTAATGATTGAAGGATCCTATAAGGTCGTTGATGCTCGGCCTTCACTTACGAACAAGTCACGCATCGATCCATACCGTGTGCCACATCTAACTTCATACCTGACCACCAATAGTGTAACTTCAAGTCCCTATACATCTTTGTACTTCCCGGGTGGATAGAGTATTTGGACTTTTGCGCGTCTCCCAAGAGTAACTCCCGGTTCCTACCAATCTTTGGCACCCAAACTCATCCATCAAAACATTTCATCCCTCGTCTATCTTCGGTCAAGAGTAGGCGTTGCTTGAACATAACTTCATCTTTGAGATTCTCTTCCAACAAGGCCTTGGTTTGCGACGCTTTAATCCTTTCCTTGAGACTTGACACTATCTCTATTCTCGTAAGCTTGGCTTGTAGTCTCCCACTATACTCTTTCCGACTCAAGGCATCGGCCACCATATTTGCTCTCCTTGGGTGATAAAGTAGTTCACAATCGTAGTCCTTGAGTAGTTCCAACCATCTTCTTTGCCTCATGTTGAGCTCCTTCTGATCAAAGACGTACTTTAGGCTCTTGTGGTCTGTGTACAAGGTACACTTCGTGCCATAAAGATAATGTATCCACAACTTCAAGGCAAACACTACCGCTGCTAACTCCAAGTCATGAGTGGGGTAATTCTTCTCATGTACTTTTAGTTGTCTTGATGCATAGGAAATCACCCTTCCCCTTTGCATGAGCACATACCCAAGCCCCATCTTGGATGCATCGCTATAGACTACAAAGTCCTCCGATCCATCCGACAAGGATAAGATTGGAGCCTCGCAAAACTTCCTTTGCAAAGTTCGAAAAGCTTTTTCTTGTGATTCGGTCCATATGAACTTTACATTCTTCTTGGTCAACGCTGTCAATGATAAGGAAATCTTAGAGAAATCCTGTATGAACGTTCGGTAATAACCCGCCAAGCCCAAAAAGCTCCAGATCTCAGATGGGCTTTTTGGAGGTTTCCCAATTCATCATAACTTCTATCTTCGCCGAATCTACCTTCATTCCGTCTTTCGTGACCACGTGTCCCAAAAACTGCACTTCCTTCAACCAAAACTCACACTTGAAAATTTTAGCGTAAAGCTTCTCCTTCCTCAAGACCTCCAAAACATCGCAAAGATGACGTGTGTGATCGGACTCATCCTTGAAGTAAATCAGGATATCGTCAATGAACACGATGATCGATTTATCAAGGAAGGGTCGACACACGCGGTTCATTAAGTCCATAAACACCGTCGGGGTGTTTGTTAAGCCAAAGGGCATCACCAAGAACTCATAGTGACCATAGTGCGTCCTAAATGCGGTCTTCGGAATGTCGTCCTCCTTGACCTTCACTTGGTGGTAACCCGAACGTAGATCGATTTTTGAAAAACACCTCGCTCCTTGAAGTTGGTCGAATAAGTCATCGATTCTAGGGAGTGGGTACTTATTCTTTACAGTCACCTTATTCATTTCCGTATAATCGATGCACATCCGCATGGTGCCATCTTTCTTCTTCACAAACAAGACCGGTACTCCCCACGGCGACGGGGTCGGTCTCACGAAACCCTTCTCGAGAAGGTCCTGCAACTGAACCATCATCTCTCTCATCTCTGACGGGGCCAAGGGATATAGAGATCTGGCTATCGGAGCCGCTCCCGGTGCTAGGTCAATCTTGAACTCCACCTGGCGGTCGGGTGTCAAACCAGGCAATTCGTCCGGAAACACATCGAAAAATTCTTTCACCACTTCCACATCTTCCAGCTTTTTCTTCTCGAGCTTGGCGTCTATAACGTACGCCAATAAGGATGAGCATCCTTTCGTTAGACATTTCCGTGCCTTCACCATGTTGATGATTGTTATATCGTCCTTCCGCCTCTCTCCGTACACGGTCACCGATTCGGCATCCGAAATCGGAATTCGGATCAACTTTTTAGCACAAAGGATCTCGGCTCAATTATTCGCCAACCAGTCCATCCCGACAATAACATCGAATCCTCCGATGACCATTGGCATTAGATTAACCGGAAATTCTCTTCCTTCAATTTCTAGCTTGCAACCTTTAAAGATGTTATGAATCACTACTTGATCGCCATCTGCTAATTCTACCACTAAAGCATCTTCTAAACTAGTAGTGGGTACGAACAACTTTGGACAAAATAAACTTGATACAAATGAAAAGCTAGCCCCTGAATCAAATAAAACGCGTGTAGATACGGAGTTTAGGAGAAACGTACCCGACACCACATCCGTCGATGCTTTCGCTTCCTCAGTAGTCATCTAGAATGCTCTTCCCGTTGCTTTCGGAAGGTCCACTTTCTTTCCCCCACTGAAACCCGCCTTTGCCTTTGGGCACTCGTTCCTAATGTGTCCCGACTCCTTACATCCAAAGCAAATTTGCCCTCTAATTGGGCAATCTCGGAAACTGTGACCGGGCTTGCCACATTTAAAACATGGCTCAGATCCTGAGTTACAAGGGCCAAGATGTTTGCTTCGACACTTGGGACACCAAGGAACATCTCGTCTCGGGCCCACCCCTCGTTGACTGCTGTTATTGAACGACTTTGGTTTCTTAGAGTGCATCGAACTCCCTTCCCATCTTCTTTTCTCAATTGCACCACTTCTCTCTATCTTGTTTGAGCCAAAACAATCTTCCACGAGTTGTGCTTCCTCGATTGCCTCCCGAAGAGTAGAAACTTTTGACACCCGAACCATATTCATCATCTCGGTAGGCAAACCCTTGATGTATGCTTTGATCTTTTCTCTTTCGGTGGGGACCATGTGTCCCACCAAACCCATTTTATCCATAAACAACTTGTTGTACTCCTTTACTAACAAATTCCCTTTCTTCAAATCACGGAATTCGTCAATGATTCGATCCATGGCTCGTTCGTTACAGAATTCTTCCATTACCTTTTTCTTGAAAGTTTCCCAGCTTAGTTTGGTTAGTACTGCGACTTCAACGGAAGTGGAATATACATTCCACCATGTGAGGGTCGCCCCTCTAAGCATTTGAGACCCGAATATAGCTTTATGGTTTTCCCCACACTCGCTCGATCGAAAGGCCTACTCCATTTATCGGATCCAGTTCATGCATGCCACCGGGTCATCTGAGCCCTTGAACTCCGGTGGTCGGCATCCGAGGAATGCCTTAAAAGTGCAAGTCTTTGACACTTGCCTTGCTTCCGGGATTGGGGTCTCATTAGAAGGAATTTCGGGTCCGGTACCTCCGGATCCCGCCACCAAGATGTTTTCCACGACCGTTTCGTGTCTACGGTTGTTAGTATCACGATCCTCCAGTAGTTTCAAAAACATTTTCTATTGTTGAGCCATTGTCGCGTTCATAGCTTGCATCATTCGGTCCATCATCCTAGATTCCGGAGTCACCTCCTCCATTATTGGTTCAGATGAGGTTATGTTGCGATGGGGTATATGTTCGGGTCCTCCACACAAAACATTTTGTGGCCGTGGGGGCAAGTCTGTCGTCGTACCTCTAGGGTGGTCGGCCGTAAATGTTGATGCCTTTTGACCCTCCAGTCGATTTCGAGTATTTACCATTGTCTGCCACACACACGCGAGAATATAGGTGAGATATAGATTACACGAATTATAGACAAGGAAACGTACTACTACATTCATTAATCATCATAACAATGGAAACAAGCATAATCATGTAAAACATTCTCATAATAACGTTAGCTAAGTGAAATTATGAACTTGTGATACGTAAGAATTTTCATCACCATCACCATAACTCTCAATTTGTGTAATTTATGTCGACTCTAAGACCATCTTATCTTAAGAGTTCTACCCAATCTCACTCGATCATAACTTAAAATCACAGCTTAAGTCTAGGTATTCTACATTCATACCTAGTTCACTTAAACTACTGCTATGATACCAACTTCTAACACCCTAAATTTTAGAGGAATAAAAAAACAAAAATTTGGCAATATGACGACTATAAAATGAGTGAACCTGAATAAATAATGACCTGCCAAAAAGATCCCAAAGTATAATCCCGAAGCGGGGAATAAGGTTATGCCATTTACAAAACAACACAATGTAGAATAAAAATTGACAACCTAATAATCTAACTTAGTCAAGAGAGATTAAGGTTGGGTGTCGCTATTCCTCTAAAATGTATGCCCACTATCTTCAATGTATCAGTCACTTTATCTCCCAAAAAGACCGCTCTCGACCCTTAGGCCGTCCGCTCATTCCCGACAAATCCCACCGCTAGATTGACCTGTTATACATGTCATTTTAAGAAAAAATGTTAGGCTAAAGCCTAGTGAGATCAAACAGTTGTATTTAGAAATAATCAATGATAAGCGTAAGTAAAAGAAATGGATTTATAATGGAGTGATAGTACTTTTACCATAAACAATTACCTCTTGGGTTAACAGGGGAGACCCGCTTACTAACACAAGTGACGGAACACAGAAGTAAGCCACTTGACAAGTCAGTAAAACCAATACACATAAAAAGTACACGCAAGGGATGTTAGGCTCGGTGGCTTTAAACGTACACCCGCGGAAAGTCAACTTCAACCACATAGGGCCCTTACGTTGAAATCCTCATCCAATATCATAATACTTAACACGTAGGACTTATAACCCAATCTGATGACTAAACGTGCCTCGACGTAAGAAACTAATGTCCCAACGTCGGACAAAATGCAACAACAATTATGGGGTCATGACTCCCAAATGAAACCAATTATGCCACATAGAGCTAATCGACTAACCAATGATTCAATGTTAAAAATACATCATCCAGGACATTGACAAATGAAAGTTTCCACATAATACTCGCATAACTTTACCAAGAGGTTCCAAGTTGACATATGAATCATATATCCATATTCTACCCATTCGGTTCGCTTTAATATTTCCAAACCCTATTTTTGGATCCTAAGTATTTAAACCAAGGTTATAGTAAAACAAGTTCCCATGTACAAACTTATCAGTAGTTCAACATAAAAGTTCATCAACCCAATGTTAATTTAACCATGAAGCTAGAGAATAGAAATAGTATAATGCTAAGCCATATTCACATGTAAATCCAAGATACCCTTTTTCTTTTCTTGAAATCCTTCCCAAACACATAAAACCCTAGAATCTCCAAAAATTAGGGTTTTGGGTGAAAAATGCACCCCAAATTAAAGAAGTGAAAATGGAGATGTCTAATAGGTTAAAAGCAAGATTTTAACATGTATGTTTATAAAAAGGATGAACTCACCTTGTAGGATTGTAGCTTAAAACCCTAGGAACCAAAGCTAAATAAGAAGAAGGTAGGGTTTGGAGCTTGGAGTAGCTTCAACTAGCACAATAATGGTTCACAACAACCTGTAACACATTAATGATCAAGGGATTGAAGTAGCTAAGAGCCATTAATGGCAAGGAAGGAAAGGGACCGAACTTACCAACTCTTCTAGAGAGAAAATCGTTGCTGCCTCTTCAAAAATCAGATAAAAATCTCTAAAATCGTGACCTTTTGAATTATAGTCTGACCACTCTCGGCGATAGTGACACGGCGACAGTGACAATGTCACTGTCGCGGGGCATAATCGCCTGAATTCCCCCCACCCGTGGTACATAAGGCGCGATTGTGACACCGCGATAGTGACCAAGGCACTATCGCCTGGCACTATCGCGCGATTTGTACCGAGAGTCTCTAACCCCCGGCGATTGTGCTTTCACGATAGTGACACTCTGTCACTATCGCGAGCTTGACACTGGGCTCGAAATTGGAACTTTCGACCAATGATGCATAGACCAAGTAAAAATATAAATACTTAATATAGAATACAAAGGTACGGTAAATCTCAACGCGAACTGAAAACCAACTAAGTTCCCAGATTTCGGGGTATTACAATGGATCCCCGTATTCGGCTCCATTGAGCACCACCTTAAGATTACCAAATGACCTAAGTGTCTACTCGACCTCTAGATGAGTCTCACCACACAAGTCACTAGTCCCCGTATACGGCTCCAATAAGCACCACTGTAAGACCTAGCTCCGTATACAACTCAACTGAGTACCACCGTAAGCTCACTACTCATGACTTGGGAACCACTCACTAGATTTGAGTATGGATATCAAAACTCCACGCTTAAAAATAAAAAGACTCCTATGTCTATGGATCCAATGCATTATAGTCTAAAATTACATGACACCATTGAATGACTAAAGCACTCAAAAACATGTAATATCCAACAATTATGAAATAAATGCATTTTACTTATAAATATCCACATTGAGCCATTGAAATCGGACAAAGCCCCAAAACTCATTTGAATATAATTTAAGCCAAAAGGCCACGTAAAACACTTGACTATTTTAATAATCCAATGTAAACTACATAGGCCAAAAAGATATATTTTCCAATCATTAACAATTACATGGCACCTATAACGTGAATAGGTGCATAACTGACACTTCATCAAAACATAATGGGCAAAAGGCCCAAAACAATAAGGTTTGTATTTCCAATGTCTTCACAAAGCTAAAGGATGACCAACCTCAATAATTTATACATTTAAGGTCAAAAATGATTAAAATGCCGACATCAAAACTCATAAGTTGGGTAAAATCCCAAAACAACCGTTGACTTTAAACACGGTCAATGAACACTACAACTCGTTCAACAAGTCCATTGAAAACATTTTTAACCCAAATTATCCTTGTTAAGAGTTAAAACATTATGTTGCCCAAATCCTCCAAAGATCCAAGAAATCATATTTAGTTGATTAAATATCCTTAGATATCTTAAAACACCCAATAAAACATTATAAATCACCTACGAAGATTTGATAACCCAAATATACTCAAAAGCACATATATTTACAAATCTATCAAATATGAAATGAACTTATGGGAATATGTTCAAAATCCAAAATGAAGATATTTTGACATGTATATAGTTTCACAAAGCAACTAGAACTCACCTTGTTAGATTTGTGTCAAATCTAGGTTTTTTCTCCAAACTTGAGTTTTCTTGGTGAAAACTTGAATCTGCAAGCAAAACCTCCTAACTCTTAGATCCAACACCTTCAAGGAGTCTCATTCACTTTCAAAGATCCAAAACCTATAGCAAAATGGAAAAGAGAGGAGAGGAAATGAAGAACATCACAAACCCTAACTTTAAAGTTGAGAGGGATGAGAAGATTATCCATAACAAATATTCTTGCATCCTTTAATCTACTTTAACTCCCTTGATATACTCTTAAAAAGCTCTGAAAATCAAGACTATAGCAACAAGAATAATCCAAAACGGAGTTGGGATGAAGGAGATATGAGGAAATGAAGAGAACCTAAGAAAAATCGGGCATTTAACCCTCTAGACCCCGACCGCGACTATGATAGGCAACCTTGCCATGGCACAATCGCATGGCATGGCCGCACAAAGTGTATCGTGAGCTGACCCCCCACCCCCCGGCGACCTTGGCATGTTATAATGCGACTGGCACTATCGCCTGACACTATAGTCTGGCTTGTACCGCACGTTTTTTGTGCGATTCACCCTCTTCAGCCTTTTTCTCCTTAAATATGACACTTCAAGCTTTCTAAATTACACGCATTACACCAACTAATAGAGTAGACATAAACCTGCAACATGGCATAGACTTTTGCTTACTGAATTTCCCGGGTGTTACAAATATCAACTACTACAAATTGATTAAAAATATTAACATAATGATTTAAAAAATATTAAATATTACATTTTATTGTAAAACTTAAAAAACAATGTTTTATTTTTTGATGTTTTATTAAATATATTCTAATATACATAGTTATTATATAGTCTAATAATAAAAACAAGGAAAAAGACATAAAAAGAGTAAAGGGCCAATACACCCTTAAGTTAATTGACTTTTTTAAATAAAGTTAGTTAGGATATCTAACAATTATCCCAAGATATGAGTATATAATCGTGCTCCTTCGAATGGCTTGAACAACTACCAAATAGTCTATCTCCACGATAACCTCTGCCAAAGGTTAGTCGTTATCCAGTACAAAGCTTCTTTCAAACCCAAAGGCTCTGCAATGGATGGTTCCACCGTCCCTCTTGGTTGTCCCTTGCACACCAATGAATTTACTTTCGTGGTTTCAATTAGCCACACAAGATATATAATATAAATATGTCATGGTTGGGGAAGAATATTGCGTGTATATTGATCTTGGCGTGTCACGATTGGGTTTGCACCGCACCTCTTGACCATAAATCTAATTGTTCAATAAATGATCTATTATAATTAACATGTTTGTTTCATTTGTACATAATATTTTAAATCTCAACAATCCACGATCATATTGTTATTCGTTTATGAGATATAAACACGACCCTTGAAATAAATAAGACCGACATTATTTTATTGAAAAACATAGAGCATCTAGTTCTTATCCATGTGAGTTATTGACATAATTATTTAGATGCTCGCAACATGATGTTCATTGCATATGTAATAGATAGTTTTCGTTTTCAACATACAAATATTCTTTAGATATATTATTTAAGATGTGATTTAATCGACAACCGGCAACTTTCGGACCAAAATGGCGCTAAAATGGTGTTTGGTACATGCATTCTGGTCCCTTATTAAGTTATATTTGATCTTTAGTTGCGACCATAGTTTTTGGTTGAGGGACTCTCACCAATAACCTTTTTGATGGAATTCAAACTTCATGTAAGAACAATTTATTCTATACATAAAGTAAGAAATCACTGATCTCGAAAGGTGAAAATGAGAAGAAAATTGTTGAAAATACTATAATATACAATCAAAGAATAAGTATCATTGAAGTCCAAAGAGATTGTTGTTTACATCTCATAAAACTCTCTTCCCTTAATTCACTTGCAGTGTAGCATTTTTAGTGACTGAATATTTAGGAAGAAATTTGGCATTTGAGAGATTGGTTGACAACCTTATTCCCTTGGTGTTTTGCACTTGTAGCATTCCATCCTACTTGCATAATTGTGTATCCCACAACCTAGTCTGTTTAAATCCAGAAATCAAATTTAATTAATTTAGGTAATATTTCTTATTTAAAAAATTCATCTAAACCAAAAAAACTAAAACTTTCTTTCGTTTTTTATTCGTAAAAGTTAATGCTTTATTTTGAAAATGTTACCTATTGCAGATCCAATCACCGCTTTTCCAACCTGGAACAACGTTAAGATCTTGAGTGTAATAGCCTCCTGTTGATGCTGCTATCGTTGCAGTTGCCGTATAATCTTTAGGTGCACCACATCTATAACACCCCGTTCGACTAGCATAATTGTGGGCCCCACAATTAAACGTTGAGCAATACCAATCGCCGGCCAACACCTCTGTTCTATTTACGCCATAACATGACATCTCTGAAGGTGTTGCAAATTTGGGACACTGACACCTTTGGCAAGAATCACGTTTCTTGAAATTCACATGCTGGCATGCACCACACATCCAATCTCCACTACTCATTTTCACTCGTTGTAGGTTTGAAACCTGAAACAATTAACAGAAAGTTTGTCACATTTTATCTCACGGTCAAAAATAAATGAAACAAGTTTTTGTGTACGTTATTTCGTTGGATAACTACTTTTTAGAACATTATTTGGTTCATAAAAACTATAGAAATATTTCATTACAACATTTCTTCACAAAACTAACCTTGAGAATGATGGTATATGTTGGTTTGTGGTTTTCTTGAATGAACTTGAATGGCTTATATACTTGCCAAAGGATTCCTAGAAGTGGGACCCTATTTAATCAAGAAATACTCTTTTCTGTCACATAAAACATGTATCAATTTTCGACAAATAATGCGAATAAAAATTAAAAGAATCGTATGAACCAAAATCAGTATAATAAGGACAAATACGTAAATTTAGAGATCATATATATACAGACATGACTTTTACCCTAATCCCTAAAAAAAAGTATTGTTTTCATGAAAGAATTTCGGCTCATGATGAATAACACTCTTGCACCTGCCTCATGAATTTGTACTCAAAAGGCTTCTAGTGTATTGATTATAAAAAGTGAGGAATATGATACATCCATCTTTCTCTGTCTCTTCAATGCTTGTTGACATGGATGGGGCATAGTCCTACTCATGTAGATGTGGATGACATGGACTCCATGTGTGCATACATTGTATCAACACATAGACCTTTGTGTGTGTAAGTTTATACATACATACATACATACATACATATATATATATACATTATCAACACCCTTTGGCAACGGCAAGGGCATCACTAAAGTGCACATCATCATCGTCATTATTGTGACCCCTTCTGTAGAATACGTAAATTTTTTCTACCATGAGTTCACTAAATAGAACCTGCGACTGTTTTTGGTATCGATCATCGAATTTGTGACAAATTATAGTGTCGTGATGTATTTTCTAGTAGTGGCTTTTTGTAGGTTTATATAGTTCAGGTTATTTGCAGCCTAAAGTTTCGTTTTCTCTTCCATATACACACGAATAAGTTCCTTATAACGCAACAATGCACAACTAGAGAATGATATTCTCCCTTTCTTTCTATATCTTGTCTTCGATTCTTTTTTTTGCAATAATTCAAAACCCCACTTCAAATTTATTTCAATGCCTTTTTTGGACAATAATTCAAAATCCCACTTGAAGATTCATCTATTCGACCACTTCTGCCATACACATTGCTTTCTTCGTCACTTTATTCATGTGTATATACAACTTAACATCTACATTATGTGCTAAATTGTCTCAAAAACTTTCTTATGCAACTAGCATGGTTTATGGATGCAAAAAGCGACAGTGCTATTAGCGACACCTAGGGGGTCGCAAAAGGGTATTCTCTACAAATTGCAACAAAGTGGATAACAAGAGATATATAAATGGTTTCGATATCTCAAACTCCTCCCATAAGAATATTCTTTTTGTGACAGATCGACAATATATATTAGTGATGGATAACGTTTGCCACCATATCATGACACGTCAAGAGCTTTTGAAGATTCCACAACGCTTGTTTGTCGATTTAGGGTTTGATAAGGAAGAATCGGTAGCATTTGGTTTCCCTACTTACATCAGTTGTTGATCAAATGCATCGACTTTGATGCAATGGTTGGTGCAAATATAGAATTGTCGTTACTTTTTGTCCGAATTCATATTTTTTTGCCTTCTTGTACATTTTGATGATCGATGAATTGGTCTCTTTATGCCAACGGGCTTCGGGGCTTGCATTATTAGTGTTATGATTTCTATATATACATGTGCTTTGAGCGTAGAAAAATCACTACTATTTTACTTTAGCTTAAAGGATTAGCTCGGAAAACATGTCGAATATGCCAAGATTTGATAAAGCTTCTAGTCGAAGACGACGAAGATTACACTTATGAATTAATGTTTATTGTGATAAGTTTATTTTGGATTCTTAATTATCATAAAATTGGTCATTGACTATATATGTGTTGACGACCCCGGAAGAAGTTCAAGTACTAAGGATCTGCTAGTGAGGTTTGGATGTTTATCTTTACTTTACAACCTGTTATAAAATAAAAATGATGATTGCAAGCCTACATTACGTTTGTTTAATTACTCATTTTGTGTGTATTTAATATTTGTAGATACGATCTACAACTAAAAAACAAATACAAAATACATTAGCAGATATGGTATTATGGCAGTCACGAAGCAAATTGATTATGCAAGCTATAGAGGTGTCAAGGCCATAATGCTTGCCAGATTCCTGTTCCCCTTTTAATATATATAACGCCCTCCCCATTCCTTTCAAGTATATATATGGATTTGTAATTGTTAATTGAATTTGAATTGGTATAATTTTGAATGTTATTTTTTTCCTATTTTTTGGATAATATCTAATTTCGTAAGCGTTTAATTATAGGAAATACAGAATTTTTGATTTATTTTAAAACTGGTTTTTCGATAGATTTCCAATGAATGATCCTTTGGTAATCTGTCAGAAATATGTCCGTTGGATATCCGTCAAGTAATATTCCATCAAATAATTACCGTCCGTAACTTAGTCGATAAACTGTGACCCACTAAGTAATTTGTCATGAATACTACGACAACATAGTCGTCGATAAACTGTCGGTAATATACGTCAGTAACGCAATTGTCAATAATCTATGGATCAACTTTTTAATTTTCAAAGGATAACCGTTGTTTATATAGTGATGTATTACGGACGGATTACGTAGTCGCTAAAGTTTAAAGTATGTCAGTAAAATTTGTGAGTGACGCATGTGTTTCCGACAGATTTGTTCTGTGGTAGTTACCCCTGATTAAGCGACCGAAAACCAATGGAATCGTCCATAGTTGAATAACCTTGTTTTTGGTAATGTGAGGTTTTGGTGTAACTGATGTTGTAAGATGGTTAATTACATGATGATTAACTAGTAGTATTCTATGTAAATGCAAATCGGAACAAACTTGAATTACTGGTAATTAAAAGTACATATAACAGAAAGTAGAAAGTTGGAAGTGGATGAATGTGGCAAAATCATATTCATACCTGAGCCTATTATATGCCAATGACATACGGAATACACCTAACGTATGTGCAGTAACAAGTAGTGTGGTAGCACGGTAGGTAAGGACAACGAAATGATAAAATCATCTTGAGTTCGAATCCTGCTATCTACATGTACGTTTGTGGCCAGTGGGAGATTTACTTCAGGATTATAAGTGAAGCTTATAGTTGAAATCACCCATTTTTAAAAGTACTTGTAGAGTGTGTGGGTGCGTCACCATGGATCGGTTCAAAGCATTGAAAGGGGTCTTTGTCTTCCCATAAGCTAGCAGTAAAGTCCTAATTAATTAATTATGGTCCTGGACAAAAAAGTAAGGCATGATTCATTCAGCCCCAACGATCTCAACCAGTTTGTTTTTTTTTTGAACGGCTAGCTAAACGCACACACCCGTCTCGACCGAAGTCGACGAGGTATCCGGGATCCATTCGGGCACCCGACTAATCCTCGCGACCATGGACCGTTACAGATCCATAGCCTTGCCCAAGCCCGACCCGAAGGCCGACCCATGGACTGGGGTAACGCCACCCGTTCCCCCAAGGAATCGAACCCGGGTAGACAGAGATGCCATCCACTGTCCCCCCAGGATGTTACCGACCGTTGGGTTACAAGTGTTGAAAAACTTAAATCAGATAAGTTTTATTGGTGTTGTGCAACTCACCAAGCACTATGTACAAGTTCTTGAAGCATAGATATGTGGATTAATATGAACCACATATCTTCAAAGACTTGCATGGGAAATATGGATGACAACTTGCATCCATATGACATCATCCATATCACATCCTCCATATGTCATCCTCCATTTTTCCCCTATAAATACTTGCATCCATTCCATTCCAAAGCACACCAAACAAGAAGTTAGAAGTCTTCTTTCTAACTTTCTTCTTCTTCTTCCTTGTTCCCTTTTATTGATATATATATATATATATATATATCATTGATATATATTTATATATATTTATATATCTTGTTTTGGGGGAACATTTGGTTAACTGATTTGTTGATCCAAGGATCTCGTAAACACGTTGTAATTTCTCCCGGTTGGTAATATAAAGATCTCTCTCTCCCTGTGGATGTACATATCACACTGATAGTGGAACCACGTTAAATATTGCTGTCTCGATTTACTTGTTGTTTTCGTTATATTTTATCGTATATTCGATAACTGCTATATTTACGTTTGTGGATCGGTATGAATCAATAGACCAAACTATACAATATTTAGATCTCGTTATTCCGCATTTGTTGTAACGGGTCAGTTGCACGTGATTTATTGTTATCATTTTTGGGACCGTAAATCACTTGAAATACGATTTTGTAACTGCCACCGACCCTTACAATTGGTATCAGAGCTGCTAGATCTAAATTTGTTTTATATTGTATATTTTTAGTCGCACGATAAGTGCTTGTTAAAAATGTCTGTTGATTCAGGAAATCCATTCGCCGGTTCCGTTTTCAACTCGGACCCAAATGTTTATCAAAAAGGTTCTTTTAAATTATCGGGGGCCGGGATTAGAATAGAAAAATGGAACGGGGAGGGTGATTTTGGTAAATGACAGTTTACTACAGCAGCAGCACTTAGAAAAAACGATGTTCACCCCGTAGTCTTTGCTCCGGAAGAAATAAATCCGGATATGTCCACCTTATAATCTAAGGAAATGGAGGCTTGGGCCTTCACTACCTTACAAATGGCTATGGGTCCAAATGTAATTTCTGAAATCGTTTCTGAAAAGACAGCCGCAGGGATTTGGAAAAGACTTGAGAATCTTTATCTCAATAAAACTTTGACTAACCGACTGTTATTGATGAGGTCGTGCCTGTTCTTCAAAATGAAGGAAGGCACTACCATTCAGGCCCACATGACTGAATTCGAAGACATCATAATGAAGTTGAAGGCAACAGATTATATTTTTTCCACAGATAATGAGGCACTCGCTTTGATTCTGTTGTATTCACTTCCCGAAAAATATTCCCAGTTCACTAACAGTTTTATTTATGGAAGAGATTCCATATCTTTGTCTGACGTGAAAGCAGGGATGATCTGTGAAGAACAGAGAATTCAGATGAAAATCAGTAACAGTTCGCAGGAGAACAACCACAACAGTCATGGTCTATTTGCCGAAAGAGACCAAGACGATCAGCTCAGGGGAAGAACTCGTGGCCGCTCCCAATCTCGTAAACCTGGTCATCGCGGGAAATCTAAGCAACGTGGCAATTGTAATTATTGTCACAAACCAGGTCATTGGGTCAGAGATTGTCCGAGTTTGAAAAACAAGGACAAGAACAAAGCAGAATCTTCAGCAGTTGCAACCGAACAAGATACAGGCTTCTCAGCAATGGTTACTGCACCGCAAGGCGACAGGCGTTGGGTGTTGGATACCGGAGCTTCGTGCCATATGACACCATTTCGGGACTGTTTCACTACTTTCGAGGAGTTCGAAGGTAACCATATTTATATGGGAAACAGTACATAGTGTGTCACTCGGGGCATCGATTCGATCAAAATCAAAATGTTTGACAGTACTATTCGAACTTTATCAAATGTTAAATTTGTACCGTCTATGACTCGTTCTTTGATTTCTGTTGGACAACTGTCCAAACTTGGTTGTAAGATTCGAATAGAGAATGGGAGTATGCGCATTTCCAGAGGGAACTTTGTTGTGATGAAAGGTGAGCAGGCAGAAAATAACCTGTTTCATCTAGTAGGCGAAACAGTCAGTTCTGATGCGTGTGTCGCGGATAGTTCGAGAAACTTAGATGCTACCCGTTTGTGGCATCTTAGATTGGGGTACACTTCGGAGAAGAATTTGGAGATTCTGCGCAAGCGGAAACTCATTGCAGTTGACACGCCTACGAGGCTGGACTTTTGTTCAGAATATGTCTCGGGTAAGAAAACGCGTGTTTCTTTTGGTGTTGGAAAACACAACACCAAAGGGATCCTCGATTACATTCATACAGACGTCTGGGGATCATCTTCGACACAATCCCTCAGTGGAAGTAAGTACTATGTTACTTTTATTGATGATTTCTCGCACAAACTTTGGGTGTATGTGATTAAGTTAAAGTCAGACGTTTTTGAAATATTCAAAACTTGGTTAGCACTAGTCGAAGTCGAGACTGGTAGAAAATTAAAAGTGCTTAGATCTGACAATGGTGGTGAATACACTAGTGGTAACTTTAAAGACTTTTGTTCACGTAGAGGTATTCACCGACACTACACCACACCTGGCGATCCGCAATCAAACGGAGTCGCCGAGCGGATGAATAGGACCTTGTTAGAAAAAGTACGATGTATGTTAGTAACATCTGGTTTCCCTAAAATGTTTTGGGCTGAAGCATTTCACACTGCTGTACACATTGTGAATCGGTTACCGTGTTCAGCCATTGGGGGAAAAATTCCGGAAGAAATTTGGAGGGGTAAGGGTTGTATCTGTTTGAAATACATACGTGTATTTGGATGTCCTGTGTATATTCATGTAACAGGTCAGGACAAGTTGGATCCAAGAGCCACCAAGGGATTCCTACTCGGCTATACAGATGGAATCAAGGGTTACCGGATCTAGAACCCAATCACCCGAAAGGTGATTCACTCTCGTCATGTGACCTTTGATGAGTCGATTATGTTCAAGTCTAATCATAATCAACAGCCCGCTCCAGAACCGAAAATTATCTCTTTTGTTTCTCCAACAGCCGATGGAGATGAAATAATTGTCAGTCCTATTGTACCCAACTCATCTGCTCGTGGTTTTACTTTGGGATCAGAATCTGAAGAAGATGTTAGTCCACCAGATACATCTACTTCTGATCCAGTTAGTTCAGTTCAGAAAAAAATTATGAATGATGGTGGAGGTCAAGGCGATACAATTCCAGTATCTGTACCTGCGAGGCAGAGCCATAGAACTATCCGTCCTCCTAATAGGTATAGTGATTGGGATTTTGCAAATATGAGTTTTACTGACCAGTTTGAGTATGCTTTGCATGTTGTACAGGATGAGCCGTTTGACTATTCGGAAGCCCTAGCTTCGAGCCACTGTGATAAGTGGTTAGGAGTTATTCATGAGGAAATGGAAGCTCTATCTAAAAATAACACTTGGGAGCTTTGTCCATTACCGAAAGGCAGTCGTGCAATTGGCTGCAAATGGGTCTATAAAGTCAAAGACGATAAGCGTTATAAAGCTCGCCTGGTTGCGAAAGGCTTTGCACAGCGAAAGGGTATCGAGTATGACGATATCTTCGCGCCTGTGGTTCGACACACATCTATCCGGGTCCTTCTGGCCCTTGTGGCAATTCTTGATATGGAGCTGAGAACAGTTAGATGTGAAAACAGCTTTTCTGCACGGAGATCTTGAAGAAACCATCTACATGAAGCAACCAGAAGGTTTCATCTCCGACAACAAACCTGATTGGGTCTGTAAGTTGAAAAAGTCCCTTTATGGACTTAAACAGTCGCCTCGACAATGGTACAAGAAGTTTGATTTATTTATGCTCTCGTTGGGTTTTGAGCGTAGTGAGAAAGACGCTTGTGTCTATCATAGATCAAGCGGTGGCATTTCTATTTATCTACTTCTTTATGTTGATGACATGCTGATAGCTTGCAGGGATCATTCTGAAATCAACCGTTTGAAAGATAGGTTGAAATCAGAATTTGAAATGAAAGATCTCGGTGAAGATCGTGTTATTCTCGACATGGAAATTGTTCGGGACAGAAAGTCCCGTACTCTCAGGTTAACACAGAAGGGCTATATTCAGAAGATTCTGAAGCGGTTTAATCTTTATGGAGCAAAGTCGGTGTCTACGCCACTTCCAAGACACATCAAGATTACAAGAGACGATTGTCCGGTAGACGATATTGGAAAGGCTGAGATGGCAAAGATTCTGTATGCCAGTGCAGTCGGGAGCCTCATGTATGCTATGGTATGCACCCGTCCCGATCTTGCACATTCCGTTGGTGTGATTAGTCGGTTTCTATCAAACCCGGGTAAGTCACATTGGAATGCAGTGAAAACTGTATTCCGTTACTTGAAAGGTACGGAAACTCACGGCCTAATTTATGGTATGCAAAACAACTGTGATATTGTTGGTTACTGCGATTCAGATTACGCAGGTGATCGTGTCAGTTGGAAATCCACTTCTAATTATGTTTTTACATTAGGTGGAACAGCTGTCAGTTGGAGATCTCGATTACAGTCTGTTGTTGCATTATCGACTATCGAAGCTGAGCTTATTGCAGCGGTCGAGTCTGCTAAAGAAGCAGTTCATTTACAGGAACTCTTGTTTGGTTTGGGCCTAAAGCAGACTACTGTCCGTATTAATTGTGATAGCTAGAGTGCTATTCACTTGGCTACAAATTTGGCGTTCAACTCTCGAACGAAGCACATTAATGTGCATGATGCATTTCTGGTAGCTTTACACGACGCAAAAGTTGTGTACTTGAAGAAAATATTATCTGAAGATAATGTTGCCGATATGTTCACCAAGTCGTTACCGCCATCCGCGTTCGAGCATTGCTCGAATTTGATCCAGCTCAGATTGTGTTAGTGCCGTTTGGCACCTTGTGGGAGAGATGAGAATATTGCTACAGATGACATAGCGACATCTTTGGGGAGATATTACTTGGTACATGTTTTAGGTTGCTTAACTCGTTCGTTTATTGAGATTGCTCACTTGAGGATTTTTTGCTTTTGATTTTGACTGGTGATGGCCGAGCCGAAGCTCGTCACGATCAAAATGCATTCTGTTACCTCGTGTCAATCTCTATCAGCTATTTGTCCATATTCGGGGGATTGGTTCGTGCTTTGATTTCGTCGGGTGATTTGCACATCATGGTGGAGTGTTGAAAAACTTAAATCAGATAAGTTTTATTGGTGCTGTGCAACTCACCAAGCACTATGTACAAGTTCTTGAAGCATAGATATGTGGATTAATATGAACCACATATCTTGGAAGACTTGCATGGGAAATATGGATGACAACTTGCATCCATATGACATCATCCATATGACATCCTCCATATGTCATCCTCCATTTTTCCCCTATAAATACTTGCATCCATTCCATTCCAAAACACACCAAACAAGAAGTTAGAAGTCTTCTTTCTAACTTTCTTCTTCTTCTTTCTTGTTCCCTTTTGTTGATATATATATATATATATATATATATATATATATATATATCATTGATATATATTTATATATCTTGTTTTGGGGGAACATTTGGTTAACTGATTTATTGATCCAAGGATCTCGTAAACACGTTGTAATTTCTCCCGGTTGGTAATATAAAGATCTCTCTCTCCCTGTCGATGTACACTATCACACTGATAGTGGAACCACGTTAAATATTGTTGTCTCGATTTACTTGTTGTTTTCGTTATATTTTATCGTATATTCGATAACTGCTATATTTACGTTTGTGGATCGGTATGAATCAATAGACCAAACTATACAATATTTAGATCTCGTTATTCCGCATTTGTTGTAACGGGTCAGTTGCACGTGATTTATTGTTATCATTTTTGGGACCGTAAATCACTTGAAATACGATTTTGTAACTGCCACCGACCCTTACAACAAGGGCTTTGTTGATCTCAACCAGTTTATGAGCGCACCTTTTTTTTATATGTATATATTTCTCAATTACACGGAAGGATCATATGAGAGTGATAACTGTAAGAAAGGATCTGGACCCTTGATCACTTTTAATTTCACCTTCATCCCATGAATTGCATTTGAAACAGGAATTGATATGGTGCATCTCATTAGTATTGATCTTCAATTAGAATTTATTCAAGGGTGGAGATACATACATTACTCTTCTCATAACTTTATTCTCAGCGGGACCCAACCCTTCTCAATTAGCGGTCCTAAATGTATATTTTGATATGTATATTCATTACGCCGAACCAAATATGTTTGTATAACGTATACTATGCGTATATATTTTACTATAGGATTGGGTTCTGGTGAAAAGTTGAGGTTAACGTGAGAAACGTGAGAAATAGTTATCAACCGTTGGATGAGAAATGAATACACATTAGAATGAGATTCACCGAGATAAGATGCACCGAAATGTGCTGGATCAATTAATTTCCCTTCTAAGCTGCAATTCATGGGAAGGCATGAGATTAAAATTGATCAACGGTAACCTCAATTTTTCAAACGATCCTTCGACTTTTACTATATGTACAAATATATTTCTTAGCACCCAACGCACAACCCACAGTCCAAACGTATACTAGACAGTAATTGTTGGTTAGATTGTTGGTTTTTATTCTATTGATCGATTCGTTTCAATTACCCTCTTTTTAATACTATAAGTCTAAAGTCTTAACAATTTGTATTATATAAATATGGAATATATTAGAGGGAGGTTCAAGGGAAAACCTCAAAAAAATAGAAAACTAAGGAACACCCTGGTAGCCTTTGATTTGGACGGTATGCATTTGTGCATATAGGTAATTAAGTTGTTTTTTGGTTTTTATGCCCGTGTGCATATTATTCATATATATAGAGAGAGAGGGAGGAAATTCAAATAAAAACTCATTTTTCATTGTGCACGTGAGGACAAATCTCAGTCACTCGATCTCTTCATATTAAATAGAGTTTTTTATTTAAAAATGCTTAGGGGTAAAAATGGAAGAAAATTTAAACAGACGTCTACCATATTTGACTTTTTATTTTTTTTTATTAAAATTTTTTTACCCAATTAAAGTTTAAAATAAATTATCTTAAAAATTACTAATATTTTAATCAAACAAATTACATCAAAAAAAACGAGAATTTTGTGCTCTTCGATATGACATCGATATCGATATAGTTTTTTTTGTCGTTTTAACCGTTTTTTACGTGAAATGCTATATATGTGTTATATTCATTATGAATATTTATATACGTTCAAGTTTGTACAACGTCTCAACACTGTAAGTATGTAACTTGACATCACCTTCTTCAACACTTTCTTCAACGTCGTAAGACATCACGTTTCTTCAGCACATAACCCAACACCCATCAAGACGAATTGAGAACCTATCGAGTAATTCTGTTATGAATCGGGGAACAAAAGAGAGTGTGTCACGTCTCCACATCTTCACGGGTCATTCATGTGTTATTCATCATGAATAATGTATCATTCAGGATGAATAATACAACGTTCAGGGTGAATAATTCACGATTCATGAATTCGTGTATTATTCGTCATAAATGTTGTATAATTCATCCTGAATAATATATTATTCATCATGAATAATGAATGAACGTTCACATTTGTTATTTATACTAAATGTGGGACATCCGGTGATGCGCATACATATTCATAATTAATTAAACCAAATTTCGGTTGTGAATTTGGAAAAAAAATAGAGTGTGTCATTTGTCTACACCTTCACGGGTCATTCATATATTATTCATCATGAATAATGTATCATTCAGGATGAATAATAGAACATTCAGGGTGAATAATACACGATTCATGATAAATAATACATGAATCATGGATTCGTGTATTATTCATCCTGAATATTGTATTATTCATCATGAATACTGTATTAATTATCATGAATAGTGAATGAACGTTCACCTTTGTTATTCATACTGAATGTGGACACCTGAGGACGTGCATGCATATTCATAATGAATATAACACATATATAGAATTTCACGTAAAAAACGGTTAAAACGAAAAAAAATGTTGAATATTGTATTATTCATCCAGCATACGGTATTATTCATCATGAATAGTGAATGAACGTTCACCTTTGTTATTCATACTGAATGTAGACACTCGAAGACGTGCATGCATATTCATAAATAATACATGAATCATGGATTCGTGTATTATTATTCTGAATATTGTATTATTCATCATGAATATTGTATTATTCATCATGAATAGTGAATGAACGTTCACCTTTGTTATTCATAATGAATGTGGACACCCGAGGACGTGCATGCATATTCATAATAAATATAAC
Organism: Arctium minus; assembly: GCA_954870635.1. Classification (NCBI taxonomy): domain Eukaryota; kingdom Viridiplantae; phylum Streptophyta; class Magnoliopsida; order Asterales; family Asteraceae; genus Arctium; species Arctium minus. The sequence goes on from OX941080.1 coordinate 145,961,243, forward strand.
ATGTATATAGAATTTCACGTAAAAAACGGTTAAAACGAAAAAAAAATCCTGAATATTGTATTATTCATCCTGCATACGGTATTATTCATCATGAATAGTGAATGAACGTTCACCTTTGTTATTCATACTGAATGTAGACACCCGAAGACGTGGATGCATATTCATAATGAATATAACACGTATATAGAATTTCACGTAAAAAACGGTTAAAACGAAGAAAAAAACTATATCGAGATGGATGTCATATCGAAAAGCACGAAATTCTCGTTTTTTTTATGTAATTTGTTTGATTAAAATATTAGTAATTTTTAAGATAAATTATTTTAAAGTTTAAGGGGGTAAAATTTTTTTAATTACAAATAAAAATAAAAAGTCAAAGAAGGTAGCCGTTGATTCAAAATTACAATTTTATCCTTAATCACTTCCCAATTAACCTAATTATGTATTAACCATTGATTAGTTTTCTAAGGGGTTGTTTGTTTTTTTTAAAAACCTCTTAATGGCTCTTAAGTCTGAATCGTTCAGACCTTTTTACACACCACTTCTTATTAATCATAACTAAAATAAGACTTCAGACTTTAGACCTCTTAAAAAACAAACGGCACCTAAGTTTTGATCAATGGTTTAAATTTGTCCTCGTGTGCACAATGAAAGATGAGTTTTCATTTGAACCCACCCCTATATATATATATATATATGTATATATATATGTATATGTATATATATATAGGGAGAGGTTCATTTGAGAATGGTAAATGTATGAGAAATAGAGAAGTAATCTTAGTCATTCATCTGGTCAACATTTGCGGTTTTGACCGCGAAGCACCGGATAACTCCTTGCATGGTCTATGGAAGGTAGAGGGGTAGTTTCGTAAAATACGCGGGATGAGTTCATATATGAACCTATATGATTCACATATGAACTATACGTTCATATATGAATCAGTTAATTAGTTCATATGAGAATCAGTTAATTAGTTCATATATGAATCTGTTAATTAGTTCAACTGATTCATATATGAACTTACAGTTAATTAGTTCATATGTGAATCAGTTAATTAGTTCATATATAAATCACAAAGTTTCATATATGAATCAGTTAAAAGAGCTCAGATGTGAATTACACTGATTCATATATGAACATATAGTTCATATGTAAATTATACATGTTCATATATGAACACAGCCCGTGTATTTTGTAAAAATTACGAAAGTGTCCTTCTATTTTTGGAATAGCCGTAACTTTTGACCAGTCAAAGCGGCAACTTTTGACCAGTCAAAGCGGCAACTTTTGACCAGTCAAAGCGGCAACTTTTGACCAGTCAAAGCCGCAACTTTTGACCAGTCAAATCCGATCTTGACCATATGAATAGCTAGAATTACTTCTCTATTTCTCATATATTTACCATTTCTCAAATAAACCTAAGGCTATATATATATATATATATATATATAGGGTGGTGATCTTTTGCAAACCAACTTCATTTGTACAAATCATACAAACTTGTATCAAACAATGAAATAATTATATTGGTTTTTATTTTTTTTAAATTAAAAAGGGCATTAATATAAATTGACTTTTGTTATGAATAACTGAGAGTAGAGAGAGATGGCGAGATTGAGAGAGATGGAGATATGAGAGCCAAAAGCTTATTCTTTTATTCAATAGATGATACATATATATAGATACATATTGCTTAGCTACCAAGAAACACAATACATATATGGTACATATCTTTACCAAATAAAAAGGAAATTGACATCCATTCCATATTCATTCATAACACTCCCCCTTGGATGTCTATCAAGAGTACTATGCCTCGTTAAAAACCTTACCAAGTAAAACCCTGTGGGAAAACTTAGTGAAGGGAAAAGAGTACATAATTACTCCAAATACGCTTGGGGTTGTTTCCTCGTTAAAAACCTTGTCAGGAAAACCCAGTGGGACAAAACCATGATCAAGGGAAAAAGAGTGCAACGCGTATTTTCTCCCCCTGAAAATCACATCACTTGAGCTCTTTCAGTCGATGCATCCCAATATCACGAACCAGCCTTTGAAACGTTGAGTTCGAAAGTGACTTGGTGAATAGGTCAGCTAGGTTCTCACACGAACGAACTTGTTGAACACTGATGTCGCCGCTTTTCTGCAAATCATGTGTGAAGAAGAACTTTGGAAGTATATGCTTGGTTCTGTCTCCTTTAATGTACCTTCCTTGAGTTGAGCGATACAAGTCGCATTGTCTTCATACAAGACTGTTGGTAAATCCTTATCAAGAATAATACCGCAAGATCCACGAATGTGTTGTATTACATTTCTTAACCAAACACATTCCCTACTGGCTTCGTGGATAGCTAAGATCTCATCATGATTGGATGAAGTGGCTGCTATAGTCTGTTTTGTGGAGCGCCAGGAAATCGCTGTTCCACCAACGGTAAACACATACCCGGTTTGTGATCGACCAGTATGAGGATCTGACAAGTATCCAGCATCTGCAAAACCAATTAAACCTGTTTTTGATGGGTTAGCGAAATATAAACCCAAATCTTTAGTACCCTGAAGATATCGAAGTATTTGCTTTATTCCATTCCAGTGCCTCTTCGTTGGACACGAACTATATCTCGCTAGTAGATTCAAAGAGACTGATATGTCCGGTCTGGTATGACCAGCGAGAAACATAAGTGCCCCAATAGCACTTAGGTATGGTACTTCAGGATCAAAGATATCTTCATTATCTGTTGGAGGTCGGAAAGGGTCCTTCTCAACATCAAGCGACCTCACAACCATAGGGGTGCTCATTGGATGTGATTTATCCATATAAAACCTTTTCAACACCTTCTCTATATAAGTTTCTTGATGCACAAGAATTCCACCTTTAAGGTGTTCGATTTGTAGCCCTAAACAAAACTTTGTCTTTCCAAGATCTTTCATTTCGAAACCCTTTTTCAAGTATTCTATTGCCCGAGGAAGCTCACCAGGAGTCCCTATTATATTTAAATCATCCACATACACGGCAATTATGACATACTCGGGTCCAGATCTCTTTAATAAGATACACGGGCAAATCGAATCATTCTTATAACCTTCCTTTAGTAAATATTCACTAAGGCGATTGTACCACATACGCCCTGACTGTTTCAAACCATATAATGATTTATTTAGCTTGATTGAACATTGTTCTCGAGAACTTACTTTACATGATTCAGGCAATTTCAATCCTTCGGGGAGTTTCATGTAAATATTAGTGTCAAGTGACCCATATAAATAAGTTGTCACGACATCCATTAGACGCATATCAATCCCTTCTTGTACTACCATACTTATAAGATATCGGAAAGTAGTTGCATCCACCACGGGAGAATAAGTCTCCTCATAATCGATTCCGGGTCTTTGTGAGAATCCTTGTGCTACTAGCCGTGCTTTATATCTCACAATTTCATTTTTCTCATTACGTTTCCTTATGAAGACCCATTTATTCCCGACAGGTTTTATACCTTCAGGTGTACGGACGACAGGTCCGAAAACTTCCCGTTTCATTAGTGAATTCAGTTCTGCCTGCATTGCGTCTTTCCATTTTAGCCAATCTTTTCTATGCATGCATTCATTGACAGATTTTGGTTCTTGATCCTCCTCATTTTCAATCACATTCAGCGCTATATTATATGCAAAAATATCATCGACGTCGGTTTTGTTTCGATTCCATACTTTTCTAGACATGATATAATTTATTGAGATCTCTTCATTTTCAGGTACCTGAGGTTCTTTTGGAACCATCATGTCTAGTGTCTCTTCGGGAGACTCTTCTGGCGTTTCTCTTACCTCGTTTTGACCATCTTGGCTATTAGCTCCCCTTTTCTTTCGAGGATTTTTATCTTTGGAACCGATTGGTCTACCACGCTTCTGGCATGCTCTAGACTCATTGCTTAAGTTGTCTTGCCCCTTTGGGATATCAATTTTAATGGGAGCATTAGCGGCTGGCACATGTGACTTTGTCACTTTCTTTGGGTCAGTGAATGCGTCTGGTAATTGATTTGCAAGTCCTTGCAAGTGAATTATCTTTTGAACTTCTAGTTCACATTGTTTAGTTCGAGGATCAAGATGAGATAATGATAATTCACTCCAACTTATTTTACTTTGATTTTCCAGCTGTTTAGTCCCTCCCCCTAATGCTGAGAATTCGGATTCATTAAAGTGACAATCAGCAAATCGAGCCGTAAATAAGTCCCCCGTTGATGGATCTAAATATTTGATTATAGATATTGATTCGTATCCGACATATATTCCCAACCTCCTTTGAGGTCCCATCTTTGTGCGTTGTGGTGGAGCAATTGGAACATAAACCGCACATCCAAAAATCCTTAGATGGGAAATATTAGGTTCCTGACCAAAAACCATTTTTAAAGGGGAGGAGGCGTTATAACTTGTTGGCCTGATGTGAATTAGTGTTGCTGCGTGCAAGATAGCATGGCCCCAGGCGGAAACTGGTAATTTAGCTTTCATAATCATTGGCCAGGCTATCATTTGTAGTCGCTTGATAAGCGATTCAGCAAGCCCATTTTGCGTATGAACGTGAGCTACAGGGTGCTCGACTTTTATCCCAATAGACATACAATAGTCATTAAATACTTGGGATGTGAATTCACCAGCATTGTCTAAACGAATTGCTTTGATAGGGTAATCTAGAAAATGTGCTCTCAATCGTATTAATTGGGCAAGTAATCGCGCAAACGCCAGATTGCGACTTGATAATAAGCACACATGTGACCATTTGGTTGATGCATCAATTAAAACCATAAAATACCTAAATGGTCCACAAGAGGGGTGTATTGGCCCACATATATCCCCCTGTATCCTTTCCAGAAAATTAAGGGATTCAAACCCTACTTTGGCTGGTGATGGGCTAGTGATTAGTTTTCCTTGTGAACAAGCAACACAAGTGATATTATTAGCTTGAAGGATTTTCTAGTTCTTCAAAGTATGCCCACATGATTGTTCTATTATTTTTCGCATCATTACTGACCCGGGATGGCCCAACCGGTCATGCCAAAGGATAAATCTTTCTCGGTCCATAAACTTCTGGTTTATGACCACATTTGATTCGGTTGCACTTATTTTAGTGTAGTATAAACCGGAAGAAAACATAGGCAATTTTTCCAACACTTGTTTTTTTCCTGTCATCATACTTGTAATGTGAATATATTCAGTATGTTCTTCTGTTGTAGTCTCAATATGGTATCCATTCTTACGGATATCTTTGAAATTCAGTAAATTTCTGTGAGACTTGGGGGAATAAAGTGCACTTTCAATTTCCAAATTAGTACCGCCTGGTAATAACACATGTGCTTTTAAAAAACCTTCAATTATATTTGTACTTCCGGATATTGTGTTGATATTTGCCTTTTGCATAGATAAGTGAGAAAAATAACTCTTTTTCTTGAGGATTGTGTGTGTTGATGCACTATCCACCAGACATATGTCCTCGTCATCAATATCCAGTTGTTTTAAGCAATCCATATTTTCTAAAAGGAAACATTAAAATTTCATAAATTTCCAGCAAGTAAAATAGAGTAGGTTTTGTTGGATTGTATAATAAATGACTACAATGTCAAGGTGAAACAGTGAGTCGCGCGGGTATACCCGTGGCTTTGCCCACGGTATGAGTCGCGCAACTTACTGTTTGATTAATTTTTTTTTCAAGTTTGTATAAGATGAGAATATTGTTTTAGAAATTCATACAATATGATGTTCATCACTAAATTCCATAAATATCTTGCTCGTTTACTAAAATAGGAAATACATGAAAACAAAAGAAGAAGAAAAAAACTTGACATATTTGTTAATTTTGGGATAGTGCTCATTCATTAATAATAAAATCTCCAACATCCAAGTGAGTTGCTTTGTTGTGGTCTTCAGGACCATCAGGGATTTCGTTTTGCTCATAAGTGTAATTCACTTCTGCCCCTTTCCTCTCATTCTTAAGGAATTTCTGATAAAGTTCAACCAGATGCTTTGTTGTTCGACATGTCCGGGCCCAATGATTTTCCATGCCACAGCGATTGCATGTACTACTTGTCGGTTTTTCTTTCTTCTCATATGAGTTTTTCTTTTCATGGGTATGTAGCTTTGGGGTATTAAATTGGACACCAGGATATCCTCCACGACCACTTCCTCGACTGCGACCGTGACCACGGTCTCTACCACGACCATGACCATGACCCCGACCGCGTCCTCTAATTCTGTTTTGATCATTATATGTTGCCGCATTCGCTTCTGGGAATGGGGCGGTGCCTGTAGGACGGGTCTCATGGTTTTTCATAAGGAGCTCATTGTTTTGTTCAGCTACTAGTAAGCATGAGATCAAATCACAGTATTTCTTAAATCCCCTTTCACGGTATTGTTGTTGCAATAGCATATTAGAGGCGTGAAAGGTGGAAAATGTTTTTTCTAACATCTCCTCATCATTGATCTTTTCCCCACATAGGGTTAATTGAGAGGTAATTCTAAACATAGCTGAGTTATACTCGCTTACTGACTTGAAGTCTTGAAATCTTAGATGAACCCATTCATAACGTGCCTTTGGCAATATCACGGTTCTTTGGTGATCGTAGCGGTCTCTCAGATTTTTCCAGAGGATGAGTGGATCTTTTATAGTGAGGTATTCAGTTTTTAGGGCTTCGTGTAGACGATGGCGTAAGAAAATCATCGCCTTTGCCCTATCCTGGGTAGTTTTCTGGTTTCCTCTTTGATTGTTTTTCCGAGGCCCTTAGCATCCAGATGTATTTCAGCATCCAATACCCAAGACAAGTAGTTTTTCCCGGTGATATCCAAAGCCAAAAATTCAAGTTTTGCAAGATTTGTCATGTTTAACTATCATAAAATATAAAAGTTAATAACTTTAATAATAATTTTTTTATGGTTTTATAACGATTTAATTGTTTAAAACAAAATTCCTATTCCATAAACAATTTATTTGAATTGGATACATGAATTAGGAATATAAAGCTTTGATTATTTTTCGAGAAAAAAAAACGATACAATTGATTGTAAAAAAAAACAAGTTTGGTTGTTATCAAAAATCTTTGTGCGCTTAAAATATCAAAATTTATGCCTAAAGTTGCAAACTTTATTTATAAAATTAGTTGTTTTGATGTTTAAAGACAGATTTTTATATTTGATGAACGTGGAAAAATAAACCTAAACGTGGTTTTATCTTTTGTGATAGGGTGGTAAGAAGAATGGGGTAGAATCAGATTGACCGAAAAAAGATTGCGGGGCAAAATTAAAACCGACCTTTAAAGGTGAAACCCTAGGGGATTTGAGCGTTCTTGTTTCGTCGTTTGCTTCTCCTTGGTGTCGCCTAGTCTCCTTCGTCAAGAGTCTCGTGCTGATAACGTGTTATGAATAACTGAGAGTAGAGAGAGATGGCGAGATTGAGAAAGATGGAGATATGAGAGCCAAAAGCTTATTCTTTTATTCAATAGATGATACATGTATATAGATACATATTGCTTAGCTACCAAGAAACACAATACATATATGGTACATATCTTTACCAAATAAAAAGGGGATTGACATCCATTCCATATTCATTCATAACAACTTTTAATTTATTAATTATTGTAATTTGTAATATTTGGTAGGAGCTTTTAATAATTAATGATTTGATACAAACCCTTGATCCGATTTTCAAAAATAGAGATTCTTAATAATTTTATTTTTAAAAATGAAATTAAAAATCAATTACATTTGAGATTCTCAACAATTTTACACGGTTTTAAAAAAATAAGATTCTTACCAATTTTATTTTAAAAAATGAAATTAAAAAATAATATTTTTTAGATTCTCGACAATTTTATTCGGTTTTAACAAAATTAAGATTGTTAACAATTTTTTTTGTTTCATTATACAATTGTGTTTTAGTACACAATTATGTTTCATTACACGAATATGTGTCATTACACAATTATGTTTCATCAAACAACTATGTTTCACCCAAAAAAAATGTGATCAATTACAACAAATATGTTTCATCATCATTGCATCCTGAGTTTCATTCCGCCACTGTCTTTCATCATATAGCTAAGGAAATAATATTAAAGAATTCGAATCACCATATTTTCTTATTTGAAAACTGATGTCAAAATACTAATATGCCCTTCCCTACCTTTTTTCTAATTTTTAAAATAAAATTAATTTCATTGTTAACATAATTAGATCAAATTAATCTTAACCATTGATTAATAAGATCCATGGTTCATATGGGTTTGTATGGTTTTTACAAATATGATGGTTTGCACTATAACCCATCCCTATATATATATATATATATATATATATATGGCATATACCCGCGCACGATGCGGCGCGAACCATTTCGAAATCAAAACCGAGAACTTAAAACGGCAATCATTTTCTTATTTTATTTCCTTCATTCTTGATGTTAATTTTATGGATCTATGTGGTTTTATATTGCGGCAAGGACGGATCTAGTGTGGGGAATACGGTGGCACGTGCCACCGTATTATTTCTCTGACGAAGGGTAAAAAAATTTAGGTTCGTGAAAGGTGCAACCGTATCGTTTTGGAAGGTGCTACCGTATTATTTTGAAAACTTCAAGAAGGTGCAACTGTACCTCATAATCAACCAAAAAACCAAAAGAAACTATCGAAATCAACCTAAAAAACCGAAAAAATCCCTTGAAATCGATAAAAAAAAAACTTAAAAATCCCTCGAAATCAAGCAAACAACTTTAAAAATTAGGTTAAAAACACATCGGACAATATTGGACGTCAGTAAAACGATGAAGACACGTCGATAAAAATCGTGTTTTTTGTAATTATTTTTTGTCTATATTTATATGGTGCCACCGTATAAAAAAATTCTGGATCCGTCCTTGTATTGCGGAGCATCTCAATTCTGAAGTTCAAACCCCGAAATGGCAATCTTATTTCATGTTTGTTTAATTTTTTGTACCTCTCAATGCTAATTTTATGGTTTTATTAATGGTTTTACATGTTCATGTCAATAATATATAAATATATATTTTATGTATAAACAAACTTAAACGAACATGAATGAACGATAGAGACAATTGTTTATGTTCGTTCATTTAACTAAACGAACGAAAATAATGTCTATGTTCCTGCATTTATTAAATAAACGAACTTCCTGCCGAACGGTTCATTGAATGTTTGGTTCGTTTACCGTAATGTTACCTTCATTGAGAGATATGTACCCTCTTTTTTACAGTTTGCAGTGCTACACTACTTTTCTCATCATCATCTACAAAACTACACTAAAAAAAGATCCCCCATCCAGATCTTAAAACAGATGAGCAACCAAATGGAACCATAAAATTTGCACACAACATGCACAACCAAACGATAAAAAGATTGATACATAAATTAATCTCAAACAGAATCAAGTTCAAAGTTCTGAATTACAACATGCTCTTAAGATGTTCTTGAAAAACTATAACATCCCTTGATAAAGAAGATGCATTCCTAGTACAATTAAGAAATAAAAATCATTACCCTCTAATTCAAAATCAAGAAAATCCCATGAATAGTAACTTAGAAAAAAAATTAATATTTAATTCAGCTTATGGCAGAAAACTTTGGAACATCTACAGGGACCGATCAATCTTACCGATCCAAGGGCTCTTCTCTTTTGTTGGATTGGCGGTCTTTAAGGCCTTCCAAACAGCGTTGTTGTACTTAAACCTGCACGATGCAGCGGAATGTAAATAAAGAATGAACAATTAATGTTACTTCCTTATAGACATGTCATAAACAATCAACCACGATGCAAGAATCGCAACTTGAAGACTACCAACATCTCAACTATGAAACCACAATCACCAATTTTATATAAAAACGTTACCAATAGTAGCATGTAAGACATCCTACATTGAACATGGTAGAGCACTTCTAAAACATACTTAACAAAATGAGAGAACATATGTATTTCAATTGTTCTTTTTAACAAATTAATGTTGTAACATAATCCAAGGTTATCAACATACAACATTCAATGGATTCACATATGTTGGTTGTTAGAAATTACTAATAGTTCAGCAAGCATTATTCAATCGTTCAAAAGACAAAATAAAAAATGTAAAATTGAAAGATAAATATTATAAAAGTTTAATAAATATATAAATAAAAAAACCTAGTTACTAAAAAAATCCAAAACTTATGTTCAAGTTACAATCTTTTTTTTTTCAATAATGAGTACAACTTCTGTGGGGACAATTTTAGTTAGCACACACTCAGCAAGCATAAACTCATCAAGCACTCAATTACTCGGCTAACAAAGAACTGGGTTGTCATATCATATTCAGTCGTTGAATCATGCTTAACCATCGAAGATCAATAAACCTCACATCATTGAACCATGGTCGCATTCTCATGAAACACAAACCACTGGTTAGCATTTTAGCCTCCTCAACACGTTTTGATTTGTAATCCTCAACAGTTGAGCAGCAGCTGAAAAAACTTTGAACAAACTTCTTCTAAGCTCCCAGACCTAGCCCTTGAAGGCAAATTCACTCTCTCCCATCATCACCAACACCGAACCTGAAAAATCCATCTTTTTTTGACATAGTTGTGGAGAAGAAAAAAACAACAATCTGAGAAGAAGATGGAGTAATTATAACTTTAGTTACCTATTTGTTGGTAATCTTCATCGAAGCATCCTGTTCATTTGGTTGTTTGTAGAGGGATAAAGATAACTGAAGACCAAAATTAAAGAAAACTGAAGAAGAAATGGTTATCATGCCGAAAAATTGTTTCAGATGCAGTCCTTAAACTACTAAGGTAATCTTCAGTCATAATAGGAGGGACAATAGCAGCATCACAATAAGCAACTCTTCTTCCACCAATGTTGTTTTTCGATATAATGAATCATTAGTATCTTAATAAAACAAGTTGGGATACTTCTTAGTTCTAATCATATCAATTACAAAATGAAATATACAATCCCTAAATCATAAATCCACATGAATCAAACAGTCCTCAATCCTTCAAAATCACACAAATTAGCATAAATCCCCATTCGCATGACGAAAAACAAAGCTAAGTAAGATTTTATACGTACACAACTAATCTGTCAACGTACACTGAACAAAAAAAATTAAATCAGAACTGTAGATCTTATATGAACGAATAAAACATATACAATGAAACAAGGAATGATAATGGGGGGTACCCGAATCACACAATCAGCTTCTTTAGACCATAACAGCTACCATGAGACTTGCGCATCAATATCACGTCTTTAAGTACAATCAAACTCCAAATTATAGATAACACTATACAGAAAGATGTTAGTACAGTAAAAAAAATATCTTTCTTTTGACGGGTCAATAACCCAAGGAAACCCAATATATCTTCTGTTTCAAAAGTTGACAAACAAGAGATAGATTCTTAAATCCCGCATCTACATGCACTAAGGGCATGCATTGACAATTTTAAAAAATGTCTCACCTGAAGTTCTTCGAACAGTGTGGAAAAGTCATCCTTTACATAAAGAAGCTCAACCTGCAATGCAATTGTTCAACTTGATTCCTCATTGTTTGCGTTTTGAGTTGTAACTGGATCACGTTTCACCTACATGATGAAAGAATATTATATCGTCATGATGGAATAATCAATAGAAAGTTATCTTAAACTCCGAGAAGCAATCAATATTACAATAGATTTGTTTTGAATTTTACAAGCTCGATTGACGTACTTCAATCACTTAAGGGTTTCTTATGCATTTGTGCTTGCTGGACTTGCAGAAGCTACCGAAAAACAGAAAGCATAATAATAATTATATTTTGCAATGCAATAATTCGCATATTAGAGAACCTTAGTTCAATTTCTTTAGAATTCAAGCAAGATGAAGTTCCATAGCATCATACCTATTGAAACTGTTTTGCTAAGTCCTGAAAATAAATGCATTTAAAAGGTGAAGCTCCAACACTTGAAGTAACAATGAGTTGTTCCACAGCCCTTAAACTTTTATTAAGAAGAAACATGTTTTTAATATATTTTAGTTGGTTTACGTATTTTTAATATGCTAAAGGTGAAAATAAAATAAAGTGTAAGTATATAAAACAATCTTATTTGTAGATATTCATGATATTTAACAGTACGGTTAAATAAAAAAATATTCAATATTGGGCTTGTTCGTATACGATTATTTATGTTAACATGATAAGGGTATAAAATGGAAAATAAGAAAACAAGGGATATAAAATAAATTAAATAACTAATTGTAAGGGTGATAAACGTAACATTTAATTGAATTAGGAAGTGGAACATGAGGAGAAAATTTTGGCTTTCAGAGGTTTGTAAAAAACTGTAATAGAATTTTTTATAATATAGTAGAGATTATAGTGATGTAATTTATAATAAGAATGAAACGTATTTTTAATATATTTTACGATTATGTATTTTTAATGTGCTAACGGTGAAAAAAAATAAAACGTATGGATATAAAACAATTTAATTCGTAGATATTCATGATATTTAATAATACGGTTAAATTAAAAAATATTCAATATTGGGCTCGTTTTGAAGGTATTGACGAGACGATTATAATGGTATAATTTGTAGAAAAAGGAACGTATTTTTTCATTGCATTTTTGTTCATATACGATTATTTGTGTTAATATGATAATGGTGTAAAATGAAAAATGAAAAAGTAAGGGATATAAAGTAAATTAAATAAATAATTGTAAGGGTGGTAAATGTTATTGTATAAAAGATTGTACAATAACCGTTTTATAATTTTTATATAGTAGTATATATATATATATATATATATATAGAGAGAGAGAGAGAGAGAGAGAAAAGTTCAGATGAAAACTCATTTTTCATTGTGCACGTGAGAACAAATATCAGCTACTCGATCTCTTTTGATCCAACAACTCATATTAAATAGAGTTTTTTAATTTTAAAATGCTTAGGGGTAAAATTGGAAGAAAATTTAAACAAACGCCTACCATGTTTGACTTTTTATTTTCTTTTTTAATTAAAAAATTTTTACCAAATTAAAGTTTAAAATAAATTATCTTAAAAATTACTAATATTTTAATCAAACAAATTACATCAAAAAAAACGAGAATTTCGTGCTCTTCGATATGGCATCCATCTCGATATAGTTTTTATGTCGTTTTAACATTTTTTACGTGAAATGCTATATGTGTGTTATATTCATTATGAATATTTATGTACGTTCAAGTTTGTACAACGTCTCGACACCGTAAGTATGTAACTCGACATCACCTTCTTCAACACTTTCTTCAACGTTGTAAGACATCACGTTTCTTCAGCACCATAACCCAACACCCATCAAGACGAATCGAGAACCTATCGAGTAATTCTGTTGTGAATCGGGGAACAAAAGAGAGTGCGTCACGTCTACACATCTTCACAGGTCATTCATGTGTTATTCATCATTAATAATGTATCATTCAGGATGAATAATACAACGTTCAGGGTGAATAATTCACGATTCATGAATTCGTGTATTATTCGTCATGAATGTTGTATAATTCATCTTGAATACTATATTATTCATCATGAATAATAAATGAACGTTCACATTTGTTATTCATACTGAATGTGGGACATCCTGGGATGCGCATATATATTCATAATGAATTAAACCAAATTTCGGTTGTGAACTGGGAAACAAAATAGAGTGTGTCATGTGTCTACACCTTCACGGGTCATTCATATATTATTCATCATGAATAATGTATCATTCAGGATAAATAATAGAACATTCAGGTGAATAATACACGATTCATGATAAATAATACATGAATCATGGATTCGTGTATTATTCATCATGAATAGTGAATGAAAGTTCACCTTTGTTATTTATAATGAATGTGGAGACCCGAGGACGTGCATGCATATTCATAATTAATATAACACATATATAGAATTTCACGTAAAAAATGATTAAAATGAAAAAATCCTGAATATTGTATTATTCATCCTGCATACGGTATTATTCATCATGAATAGTGAATGAACGTTCACCTTTGTTATTTATACTGAATGTGGACACCCGAAGACGTGTATGCATATTCATAATGAATATAACACGTATATAAAATTTCACGTAAAAAAACGGTTAAAACGAAGAAAAAAAACTATATCGAGATAAATGTCATATCGAAGAGCACAAAATTGTCGTTTTTTTGATGTAATTTGTTTGATTAAAATATTAGTAATTTTTAAGATAAATTATTTTAAAGTTTAAGGGAGTAAATTTTTTTTAATTAAAAATAAAAATAAAAAGTCAAAGAACGTAGGTGTTGATTTAAAATTACAATTTTGTCCTTAATCACTTCCCAATTAACCTTATTATGTATTAACCATTGATTAGTTTTCTAAGTTTTGATCAATGGTTAAGATTTGTTCTCATGTGCACAATGAAAAATGAGTTATCATTTGAACCCACCCCTATAATATATATATATGGTTGTTCCTGTGAGAGTGTTGAGTTAATGGTCAGAAACGTGAGAAGTGATTATCAACCGTTGGATGAGAAATGGACGCACATTAGAATGAGATGCACCGAGATGCACCGGATCAATTCTCTTCTAAGCCGCAATTTATGGGAGGTCTTGAAATTAAAAGAGATCAACGGTTCAGATCCACTTCTCATGCTTCTCACCATTAACTCAACTTCTCACACGATCATTCGCCTATATATATATATATGTGTGTGTGTGTGTGTGGAGGGCACCATTCAAGGGAGAACTCGATTGTTTGTGATAACTGTGAGATTCAATGTGAGTCACAAATGAAAGGATAAATTAGGAAATTATTTATTTTGGTAATTTTGACTAAAATTTTAATTAAAAGGGCATTTTAGGTATTTTAAAAATCTATTCTCTCCTTTCTCCTCTCTCCGGCCTCCGGTGAACTTATTCCAGCGAACAACAAATAAACAAAAGATACACAATGTGATACCTAAAAACAGTGACACTTTTAAAAAAAGATAATACAAGATAGGGGTGTACATAAAACCGTCAACCCGTGAAACCCGACCAACCCAACCCGCTCCCAACCCAATTAAACCCAACCCGCGAAACCGCAAACCCGCCAAACCGCAAACCGCCAAACCGCTAATTATAAGGGTTGAAATTGGTGAACCGTTTGACGGGAAGTTCGTTTATGTTCGTTCATTTAATAAATGAACGAAAATGAACACATTTTTTTGTTCGTTTAGTTAAATGAACGAACATGAACAATGGTCTCGTTCGTTCATTTATGTTCGTGAACGTTCGTTCATTTATGTTCGTTAATGTTCGTTCATTGGCATTCGTTTAGGTTTGTTTACTTTTGTTTATTATATAAATATATTTATATATTGTGACATTAATATGTAAAATCATTAAGTAAATTGAATTTTTAGAATTCTTTTTTTTATCGCTCATAAGTTTACACAATTTTTCATTTTGTTATGTTAGTTTTTAGGAACGGAATGATGAGTAATGGTGGTTGTTTTTTGTTCATTTATGTTCGTTTAAATTTATTTATTTATGTTCGTTTGTTTATGTTTGTTTAAGTATATTTGTGTTAGTTTGTTTATGTCTGTTTAAGTCCATTTATGTTCGTTCGTTTATGTTCGTTTAGCATCTTAACGAGCGAACATAAACGAACACGAACAAACACATTTTCTTAATGAATGAACATGAACACAAAAAAAATCATTTTTTTTAAGTATATAATATTTATATACGGCAAAATGCAACAAATAAACTCACACACCCTCCTCACCTTTGGTGAGGTTCGAACCTCTGACCTCCTAGGGTCAAAGGCTCTTTTATCGCTAGGCCAAAGGCCCTTTGGTCTAAAAAAAATTCATTCGTTTACCGTTCGTGTTCGTTCGTTTGTTCGGTTAAGTTAAACGAACGAACACGGACAAGCCCTAATTGTAATAACTAATAACTTTGTTGAGAATAATTTTAGTATTATTGTTGAGAACGTATTATGGCGGGTTGGGTTGGGTTGGGTTATATTTTTGAATGGGTTGGGTTGGGTTGAGATTTTCCAAACCGCCATAATTGGGTTGGGTTGTAAAAACGTTCCAACCCGCCCAACCCAACCCGCGTACACCCCTAATACAAGATATCCAAAATACATACAATATGCACTGTAATACACAATGTGATACAATTGTGATACTCATTGTGACGCAGCGGGGAAAGTGCGGAACGGATCGACATGCGTCAAATCCAAAGAATTAATGAGTCTACAAGCGTAGAACCCGGAAAATAAGAGAAAACCTATAAAAGATAACTTTATTGATCAATAATTTCTTATTAACAAAGAAAACAATAAAACAAAGAAAACAATAAAACCTATTTATAGCTAAACTAATCAAGCGATAACTATGCAAATTAAATCTATCCTACTTCTAAACCAACTATAAAAGTAATTAAATAATTAATAAAAGGAAACTAAATAATAATCCTAATAATAATTAAAGCTAACAATAATTATCGTAAGTTCAAATAATTAAAATAAGGAAATACGTTTTCGAGAGTTGTCCAGTCTCGGTGAAACTCTTGATAGTCTCTGGAACCGAGAGTTGTCTCCAGTGGTCACCGAGACTTGTCCCGAGAGTTAAGTCTCGGTGAAACTCTCGGTAGACTCTGGAACTCAGTGGGCACCAAGACTTGTCTCGAGACTTAAGTCTCGGTGAAACTCTAGGTAGCTTCTGTTTGTCTCTTTTCCGATTCCAATTTCTGAGCCTCTTTCGAGCTCGTTTTTTATTTTCCAAATATAGAAGAAACACTTTGATAGCTCTTGAACTCTCCCTATATCATATTGTGATACCATTTTGATACCTATTGTGTTACACCCACAACCTAAAATCAAAATCAAAATCAAAATCAAACCCACAATGATACTCATTGCGACACATATTCTCAAACAAACCCTTAAATCAAAATCAAACCCATAAATGATAACCATTGTGATAACCACTGTATTACAACAAACCCTAAAATCAAAATCAAACCTACAAATCATCACCGGAAGTAGACACATGTCAGTCGCTGTCGTACATAAGCTTGTACAGAAGTTTCCACCACCATGTTGGACGCGCGGCGAGGCACTGGTCCTGATCGAAGCCTACCATGAACGATGGTAAGACCTACACTGCGCGTTCCTCCGCACCTCGATTGGGACATGGTGGATGAAAAAGTAACCACCGCGCGTTCCTTCGCACCCCCGATATAGAACTACATGTGCATTAAATTGTGAGGTTCTGGTCGTTAACAAAATATAGAACTACATGTGCATTAAATTGTGAGGTTCTGGCCGTTAACAAAATATAGAACTACATGTGCATTAAATTGTGAGGTTCTGGCCGTTAACAAAATATAGAACTACATGTGCATTAAATTGTGAGGTTCTGGCCGTTAACAAAATATAGAACTACATGTGCATTAAATTGTGAGGTTCTGGACATTATAAACTTACTGTTGGGATGTCATATACCCCTTCTTTTTGTAGCTAGATGCACTTGATCTTTGGGGGCCTTTGGTACGGTTATGTGAGGCCGGTTACTAGCCATGGGTCAAATGTAGTCTAGTGAACGAGTATGACTGGTTCCTTGGGGGCCTCCCTCACATCGTAGTACAGACCGAAGCGTTCGTGGCCATGGTTCCATGTATTTAGCTCATAACTCGGATTTGTGGCTTACTTTGTGTTCCACTACAATCCTTGGTAAATCGGGTAATCCCCGTCATCGGAAGATGCGTTTTGGACCGGTTGTCCTTTTATATATCAAAGAACTGCGTTTGCATAAATAAACCTTTAGAAGGATTTACTTTGATGTAATCGTTTATATCTCTTGAAATTTATAAACTGTATGATCTCACTAGGCTTTAAGTCTAACACTTTTTCTCAAATGATGTGTATAACAGGTTCCTTTAGCGGCGGGTCGCCGAGGGTTTTGAGTGTCGAGTGTGGACTCGAGGCATTGTTGAGATGACTAGTATTTGGAGTTGGGCATTGTTAAAGTACCATTCTTTTTGGTGAAATATGGATCGTCAACTGATGTAATCTATATAGTTTTGTTTAGATTAGTTTGTTGATGAATTCTATATCCGTTCAGATTTTGTATAGTCTTAAGGACTGATCCCCTTTATGGGAAGTTTATATCAATACGGATGTCTTGTTGCCATATTTCCAGGTTTTAATTTACCCTGAATTTTAGAGTGTTACAAGTTGGTATCGGAGCTCTAGTTTAAGCGAACTAGGAATGAATGTAAGATGTCTAGACTTAGACTGAGTTTGATAGGCATCGATTGTGAGATTGGGTAGAACTTCTAAGATGGGACAGTCTTAGATTTGACGGAAGTTATGTTCATCAGGCGTTGTGATGACGGTAACAAGAACCCTTATGTGTTATATGTTCATAATCTCACTTAGCTAATGTGATTATGAGGATATTTTACGTAAGTGTAATTGGTTTGCTAATGTTATGACAATTGGTAGACGTAGCGGTACGTTTCTTTCGTGTGTGTTTCAGTTAAACTCTTCCTTACCCTTTCTCGTGCTTGTGTTTACCTGCTCTACCTTGGTATGTTGACCGTTAGAGTAGTGTGAAAGTTTCTAAGCGAGTAAGCTAAGGAATGATTGTTGTTTATAGCAATGTCTCTTCGGGATGATAGTAAGTGCGTAGAACGCAATAAGTTAATCATCTTGAGCCAGATTCGTTGGTGGAATTAGAACTATATCTTGATTAGATCGATTCTATTTCGAGGAGATTTGTAAGTTAATTAATGGGATGGTTGCCCTATGATGCCTGAGGCATCCGGTTGATTATAGTACGTCGGGATGTTGGGAAGCGTAGTATTAAGATGTGAGTGCCGACCGAATTCATGCATTAAATTTATTTCTAAAATAAGGTTGCATAAATTGCTTTTCATGATCGTCAACCATAAAGTAAATTACCTTATAACGTTTTGGCAAAACATTTAGCACTCAACATATTTTAAACTATGAGCATAAGCATGCTTAAAATGGTTTTGTTGCACCTGATTTCAAATTGTTATCAAAACTCTCTTTATTCACGTCTTGTGTTTAAATGCTATTTTTGGATGTCGAAATATCTGTGTTTTAACGCTTTTTGAGTTATTGGGCAAGTAGCTGTGGAATTTTGACCTTGACATTGGATCTCTTCCACGTATGTCAATGGTTTTAAAGGAAGAGTTATTCCCATGCTTTTGAGTCGGAGTTTCTTGGGAATTTTAGTTGTGTGAGTTTTGTTGAATTTCTTGGAGTTTTGTTTTACGGATTCTTTTGTCGCGTGCGCATATTTTGAGATGCGTGAGTTTAATTTCATTGTGTGCAAGTTATGAGTTCTTTGGGCGTCGTGTCTCATCAAAAATCTTGTCAAAATGGTCGTCTTACCTTGTGTTGAAAAATGGAAATTTGGACACCACTTGATTTTAGCGTTAATGAGTTTCATGAAAATCCAGTTGGATTATGGTGTCTCATCTTACGACTTTTGTGTCGCGTAAATAATTTCAGGAACATGTGCATATGCATCATTGTGTGCGTTAATTTCGGGGCTTTGTTAACAAATGTCAACCGTCGTGTACTATGTGCATTGGATTTAAGTATAACGTTGGTGTGGATGATTGCATAAACGATTTATGTTATTTTTAAAACAGGACTTTCGTTCTGATCGTATTTCCATCATTAACTCTTACTGTTAAAATTTTCGCAAAGCATTTAGCGAGTTAGCGGTATTTTTGTCGTTGTAGTTTCTATTTTGGTCAAATGTGTTTATCTTTACAACGTGAAGCTTTAAACTCGATTTGAAATTTTATTTGCATCCCCGTTATTTTACCGCCCTTTGGGGAATGAATTGTTGCATATGGGGTGAGTTGAAAATTCTTTTGCTGCAACGTCTCTTGGTTATAGAGGAGGAATTTTAAAGATAAAATTGTGATCTTTCCTTTGGAGTTGTACAAACAATTGTTGCACATGTTGAAGTGCAAGAACCTATTTTCACGTTTATAGTGTAAATTATTGCGTATGTTTTACTCGGTATTTCTCAAGGTGCGAGTATTTTGTTAAATTTTCGTATTCGGTAACTTGGATTGTTTTAACATCATAAATTGCTCATGTCGAGCTTAATTATTTCAACAAGTAAATAGCGTGATTTACATATTCTGGGTGATTTTGTACACGTAAAATCTACATTATGATTTATGCATCTTTGATGATTTTGTGCAAACAAAGTCTATTTCATGACATATGCATCTTAGTATATTTGCATTCATAAAACCTTTGGAAAATCTTTAGTCTCAATACGTGTTGAGTTTTGAGAAAGCATGTCTTTGTGGTGTGGGTTTTCATAAGCATTGTTTAAAGACATTTCATTATTTGGGGAAACGTTAAATATCGGTTAAATGTGTTTTAAGGTTTACGAGGCTTTCGTTGGAAATTTACGTGAAGTCTCGGGCCTTTGGCTCGGGTTTTGACTAAATGAGTCGTGTGGACATTTGTCCGGATTTATAACCGTAATGAAAGATTTGAGTATGATGGTGTTTATTCGTGTCATTTGAGAGTTACATGCTTTGAGTGCGCTGGTCATTCATTTGGAGTCATGTAGCGTTTTAGACTGTAATGCTGTAGATCCATAGACAGTCTGTCTATTTTGTAAAGCCTGAGGTTTTGGGTTACACTTAGTGACCGCTCGGGTTGGCTAGCGAGTAGACAATAGGTGGCACGAGCTGCTGAGTTGGAACTCGTCTGGATTGGATAGGCACCCGTGTCCGTAAGCCCTTGAGGTGGAACTCGACGGAGTATGGCTAGAGGCAATAAACGGTTTGAAGTTGTGATGTCTGGTATGGCATGGGAACTAAGATCGGGATACGTGGTGAAATCCAATAATATCACGGGTGGCCCCATTCATTTGTTCTCGCCACCCAAGATGGAAACGTTTAGAGGTCATGCGAGGAAGTTGTATGGGCGGCCTACTTGCGTGTCCTTCTATTCTCTTTGTGTACGGGTCTCTCCGTCGTAGACCCGGGGTATTTTAAACACTAATGTCATAATTTTTACCAACTTTGGTTATGTGGAGTCGACGGTAAATGATGGCTTTAATATTGGGTTCTCCCCACGTATATTAAGGTTTGAATGAAATGTGTTATTCCTGCATGTTGGTATTTAGTTTTCTTTCGTTTTTGGTCGTGTGAGTATTTGGCCTAGTGTCCATGTTTTCGGACCTACGATGTGGATGGTGTTACTAATGTTTTCATACTTCGAGTTAGTACAAGTTGTGTCAATTTATAAAGCATCGTTGAAATGAAGGATCCATCTTTGAAATTGCATAACTTTGAAAAGGAGTTGTTCCATGTTTTAAAATTCATTATTTGAAAGGTTCTGTTTTAAAGAGAAGTTCATCAATTTAATTGCTTTTACTTATGTAAAACTCTTGAGCTCTCTAGGCGTTAAGCCTAATCCTTTTTATTTTTCAGCATGTGCATCAAATTCCTGTTGTGGGTTTTATTAGCGTCCGTCCTTTATAGTCCGAATGTATAGATTGGTGGTATGTTTAGAGGTTAATCTTTATAATGTGGTTGTAGACGAAGTATTTATGGAAGTATTAAGAAATTTGAATAAGGGCTATTTCCAGATTTGGAGTCGGATCGGAGTTGAGTGATAACAGAATTTGTGATTAACCGATTGCCGGAAAGACGCATCAGTGCGCCTTGTAAGAATATCTTTATCGATATTAGGAATGGATCAGTGAAATCTGAGAGTTTTGGGAAGATTAGCGTCGACCGTTGGCTTTGAGTTCGGAACCGTGCAGTTCGAAAGAAATTGGTAGATGGAAAGTTGAGGTCGCTAATTTCCTGGAGGTAGTAATTGTCACCTAAGGTTAGGAGGCAACCGTAACCTTATGAGTAAAGGTTACTTTAGAGAGTTGAGTGTTCGCTCGGTTAGGAGTGAAATGTGCCCAAGAAGGGTAGCTAATTCGGGTGTCGGTATTAAGATCACGTTAATGATTCTGGCAAATGGGTTAAGAACGATCTTCTCTGCAGACAGTGTTCCATTGAGAAGAGTGGATTTCGAGGACGAAATCATTCTAAGGTTGGGAGGATTGTAACACCCTGAATTTCGTTATATAATCTTGGTATTCTAGTGTTAAGCTTTTGTCGTTAGCACCGCGTTTGGTACCAAGTTTGAGTTTGGCTTTTGGTGGTTTTGGACAAACCACAGTGAACTACGCGAGTTATGCCGCAGGTTGAGGTCGCGGCATAACCCGCGAAACCCTCTGGATGGGTTTGGTTCTGAGTAAGCGGGCGAGTTATGCCGCGGGTGGAGATCGCGGCATAACCCGCAAAATCAGCTGGCCGACTTAGTCTTATTTCAGCCAAAATATCTCATTGGGGTTTTGGGATCTGAAATATCTATTCTCTCAAATCTCTCTCAAGTTTCTCCCTCTCTTTTCTTCTTGGATCTTAAGAGCTCGTTTGGTTGCTAGTATTCAGCATTTCTAGCAAGGGCCGGTATTAAAAAGCTTCGTCTTCTCCCCGCGGTCGATATCTGGTTTCTTGGGTTTTTATCTAAAACCTATTTGGTGAGTTCCTACTACCTTTTTAACTGTTATACACATAAAAGGTTATATTTGTGAACTCCAATGTATTTCCATGGTTGGATTTAAGTTTGATGCGTTTTGGATAAAACTTGAGTTTGGGGAGATTTTAGGGTTCTCGATCATTTTTGACTAAAGTGATGGGTTCCGTCTTATTTAAAGTAAAAGGATGGTGTTACTTGCACATTTATGTGGACTATTTGAAAGAATGTATATTAACTCATTTTCATGACTTTCATTCTTGTCAACAGTTAAACTTGAAAATGCATTTCGGATATAAATGTATTGAAAGCTATGTGTTTAGCTTTGTTTAGTCACAAATGAAATTGTGACAAGTCCAGACTATTACTAGTGGATCCATAGGTATTGAGTCGACATTATATTTGGGATGTTTTCCCCGTTAACAAATATAGAACTACATGTGCATTAAATTGTGAGGTTCTGGTCGTTAACAAAATATAGAACTACATGTGCATTAAATTGTGAGGTTCTGGCCGTTAACAAAATATAGGACTACATGTGCATTAAATTGTGAGGTTCTGGCCGTTAACAAAATATAGAACTACATGTGCATTAAATTGTGAGGTTCTGGCCGTTAACAAAATATAGAACTACATGTGCATTAAATTGTGAGGTTCTGGCCGTTAACAAAATATAGAACTACATTTGCATTAAATTGTGAGGTTCTGGCCGTTAACAAAATATAGAACTACATGTGCATTAAATTGTGAGGTTCTGGACATTATAAACTTACTGTTGGGATGTCATATACCCTTTCTTTTTGTAGCTAGATGCACTTGATCTTCAGGGGCCTTTGGTACGGTTATGTGAGGCCGGTTACTAGCCATGGGTCAAATGTAGTCTAGTGAACGAGTATGACTGGTTCCTTGGGGGCCTCCCTCACATCGTAGTACGGACCGAAGCGTTCGTGGCCATGGTTCCATGTATTTAGCTCCTAACTCGGATTTGTGGCTTACTTTGTGGTCCACTACAATCCTTGGTAAATCTGGTAATCCCCGTCATCGGAAGATGCGTTTTGGACCGGTTGTCCTTTTATATATCAAAGAACTGCGTTTGCATAAATAAACCTTTAGAAGGATTTACTTTGATGTAATCGTTTATATCTCTTGAAATTTATAAACTGTATGATCTCACTAGGCTTTAAGCCTAACACTTTTTCTCAAATGATGTGTATAACAGGTTTCTTTAGCGGCGGGTCGCCGAGGGTTTTGAGTGTCGAGTGTGGACTCGAGGCATTGTTGAGATGACTAGTATTTGGAGTTGGGCATTGTTAAAGTCCCATTCTTTTGGTGAAATATGGATCGTCAACTGATGTAATCTATATAGTTATGTTTAGATTAGTTTGTTGATGAATTCTATATCCGTTCAGATTTTGTATAGTCTTAAGGACTGATCCCCTTTATGGGAAGTTTATATCAATACGGATGTCTAGTTGCCATATTTCCAGGTTTTAATTTACCCTGAATTTTAGAGTGTTACACTTACCTCCCGGTTGGAATCTCGACTTCTTGAACGAACTTTGTGGGCTCTACTACTTCCTTCTCTCTCCGACTTTGGTCTTCTCTTCTTTGTCTCTCGCATAGACCCTTTCCATAACCTTGGCCTCTTCTATCGTTTCCCGAAGGTTAGTAGCTTTGGAATTGCAAACCATCGCCATCATATCCGCAGACAAACCTTTCAAATACGCCTTTACTTTTTCCTTCTCAGTTGGGGCCACATGCCCCACCAGGTTTAGCTTTTCCATGAAAAGTCGGGTGTATTCGACAAATTCCCTTTATTTATTGACCGAAACTCCTCCTCTATCAAATCCATCTCCTGCTCGTTACAGTATTCTTCCAAAATCTTTTTCTTGAATACGGACCAAGTCATCTTGGCCAACACTGAAGACTCTAGAGTTGAGGTGAAAACGTTCCACCAGGTCAAAGCCGAGTCTCTAAGCATCTGAGAACCAAATTTCAATTTCTGGCCCTTCTCACAGTCGCAAGCTCTGAAAGCTTGCTCAATCTCCTTGAGCCAGTTCATACAAGCCACTTGGTCATCAGATCTGGCAAACTCCGGTGGCTTGCAACAAAGAAAAGTTTTGTAAGAACAAGCTCTTCCCGGCTGTCTCGTGTAACACCCTAAAAAAAGGGGTCAAATAAAACCTGAAAAGAAAGGCGGAATAATCGAGTCTAATATGAAAAGGATCATCCCAAAAGGGGAAATAGTTGCATGGCGTTTACAAATAAATAAGTAAAGGGAAATGAGTACAACAACCTACTAATCTAGTCTATCTAGTTCTAGATTACAACCGGGTGTTGACATTTCACCTACAAAAGTATACCAATTCCATATCCAAGGCACACCTCTATATCCTTCCAAAAATGTTATAATCCTTCGATTTCCTCTCCACTCAAGCCCGAGGAAAACCACCGCTAGGAGAACCTGTTATACATGTCATTTTAAGAAAAAGTGTTAGGCTAAAGCCTAGTGAGATCAAACATTTGAAATTGGAAAATCAATACTCTCATTTGAAATAATTTAAGAAATGCCAAAGGAATTCATATAAGTAATTTCAACAATAATACAGTACCTCTTGGGTTAACGGGGGAGACCCGCTTACTAACACAGTGACGGAACACAAAAGTAAGCCACTTGGCGTATCAGTAAAACCAACACATTAAAGTACCCGCAATGGATGTCAGACTCAGTGGCTTTAAACATACACCCACGGAAAGTCAACTTCAACCACATAGGGCCCTTACGTTGAGATCCTCATCCAATATCGCGTACTTAGCACGTAGGGCTTATACCTCATCCGATGCCTAAACGTGCCTCAATGTGGAAAACTAATGTTCCAACATTGGGTCAAAGATTATACATATATATGGGTTCATGACGCCCAAATGCAACCAAATATTCCATTCAATGTCCACAAAACTAGACAATAATTTTCTCAATTCAAAAGCCATTGAATGTACAAAATTTCAAATCCAACTAATTACTCCCATATTTCCAAGAGGTTCCATTTCATAGGGCTAAATGATACTTTCACATATAATGCATCAAGTTACCCAAATACTCCTTCCAAAACATTTACCCATATTTCCAAAACCTAATTCTTGATTTCCATGTAAACAATCATAAGGTTATAAAACACATTTCTCAAGTATAAAATGCATAGCTAAATCAAAATGTATACTATTTTCCCCCAAAACCATTCTCTTCCACATAACCCCCAAAATCTCCCAAAATTAGGTTTTAGTGAAAACTCACCCAACTCAAATAAATCATACATGGAGATGTTGAGAAGGTTAAAATCCACATTTTGACATGTATAAAGTTTATTAAAAGAGAACGAACTCACCTTGTAGAGTTGTATATGAAACCCTAGAACTCAAAAGCTTAAGGAGAAAGAAACTTCACAACGAGAGTTATACCAACCTAGGCAACACCAAAAACAATCTTACGGTTTCATTTAATGAGATTAAATGAAGAGAGATGAAGAATACTCACCTAGGGCACCCAAAATCGCACCAAGACCACACCTACTAGCTCCACACTTGAAATAAATGAGAAAATGGGGAAGAAATCCGTATTTGGGCGTTCAGGGCAATTCCGCGGGTTATGTCGCGACCTTAAGTCGCGACATAAGCCGCCCATGTTCCTGAAATGGAAGATGGACAATGGGTTACGCGACTTGTGTCGTGACTTGCAAGTCGCGAGGTAACCCGCGTGATCCACTGTTTCGCTGATCCAAACTCAATACTTGACACATGAACTTGGTTAAACACGCGATACGCACCCATAGGGTAGATACGAGATAACTAGGATTTAAAGATAAGGAAGGCTAGAAATCTTAACGAAAGAGTTTATACAAAGAGAATTTGGGGCATTACATCTCGTCTCTAAGGTTACCAATCCATCAGTGTGATTCTCATCCCCGGTACCCCCGGACCCCGCTACAACCACATTCTCTTTAATTGTCTCGTGTCGGCGGTGGTTACCATCCCTATCTTCCAGTAATATCATAAACAATTCCTGTTGTTTTAACATGGTCTCGTTCATGGCCCTCATCATGTCCAACATTTGAGTTTGGAGAGTTACTTCGATTAGAAGAGGGTCGATAGTGGCAATAATCTCCCTTGATATGTGTTCCACTCTCCCACCCAAAAGAGGCGGAAGTTGAGGGGGCGCAACTGTTGTAGTTTCATTTGGTCGATAGGTCGTGGATTCAGTCACGACATGGCCTTCCAGTGAGAGATTGGAGTCTACTCCGAGTATTTACCATTTCAGTTTGTCACAAGCGAGAATGGGGGTAAGAAAACAAGCTAAAATAGGTTACACAAAAAACGTACTAGTACAATCATTGATCATCATAATCATAGCAATTCAAGCATGCTCACGTAACAATATGTTCATAATAGCAGTAGCTAAGTGAAATCATGAACATACCACACATAAGAATTCTCGTTACCACTTTCATAATTCTCAACAATGTAGCTTTCATCGACTCTAAGACGTCCCATCTTAATAATTCTACCCGATCTCTCACAATTCATAACTTAATTGTCTCAACTTAAGTCTAGGTATCAATCCTACATACCTAGTTCACTTAAACTAGAGCTCTGATATCAACTTGTAACACCCTATAATTTAGATAACAAACTAGGGAAAATTCCGGAAAATGGGAAGAATTAAAACTTCTAAAATAAGCCAACTAAAACCCAATTAAGTTTGGGATAGTTTGTACAAGTCCAAAGTATTGAATAATGAGACATAAATGTGACAACCTACTTAATCTAGACGTGAATTAAACTAGTTTAATAGGGGTGTCAATTACATCTCCAAAAATCCCTCGTTACAACACCCAAAAATATCCGGTTCCTCGAGTGCTCCTAATCGCACCAACCGGTAGCTCAACCCGTCCTAGTTCCACCGCTAGTGGGACCTGAGAACCAACAAACACCACAACAAGTGTTAGGCTAAAAGCCTAGTGAGATCATATAAAATAAACAATTCATGAATGGGATGACAATATCGTAATTTAAATGTTACTGGATTCACTTGATTATATAAATACCCATTTCTCGATTTTGCAACAATGTTCCCCACCAGAAGATAAACACACAACATATACCTCTTGAAGTAAGGGGGAGACCCGTTTCCATCAAGATGACAAGAACACGTGAATGGTGTCATATAGATGTTATTGGGTTACACCTCAAGTCCTGGTTTTAGTTCCCATGTCATCACGACATCACAACCTTAAACCATATAACATGCCTTTATTGCCTACCACGTCGGGCTACACCTCAAGGACTTATGAGACTTTATTGCCTACCCAATCTAGACGAGTTACACCTCAAAGACTTTTATGTCCTTTATTGCCTACTCGCTAGTGACCCAAAGTGGTCAATCAATACGAATATAAAATACATACGGTCTAAACTGGTGCACAAGAAGATAGACATCAAAACTCCGTCATATGATAATATACAAGTTTAGACATCATACTAATGCGTATTACATTACCAAACTCAAGAGCATAATATTTGTCACACAAAGTTCACAAGTTCATTTCATGGCACAATCCATGTTCATAGCAAACTTAACATGTCCTAATTTCCAAGCAATCCCTTAAAGTAGTTTGATAAATATAAAGTCTAGTTACAAATATAATTCCCTTGAAATTAACAATATATTTTATAAAATGTAGCATGACAAGAGTTTCACATTTTCATATTTCCAACCTCAACTTCTTTGAGTTAAAAACTTATACAAGCTATTAATTGCAAATAATCAATGAATAATCCTTTATTCAACCATAACTCATAAAACCCTAGATTTAGGTCAAAATCCCAAATAACCATAAAATTTGTATTAAAAGCAAATAATAGTATTTAATGTGGTCTTGTGGGTTAAGAAACTCACCTAAGGGTTTGTAGATGGAAACCCTATAATGGAGGAAACCCTAAGATGAGATGAAATCTTGGAGCTTTGAGATCTTGAAGCTAAATATTCAAAGGAGATAGGAGGACCCTAGGATTTAACATTTATCATCCATAGGTTAGTTGAGATACCATTAAATGCAAGAAAAGAGTGGAAGAGTGGGAGAAAATCGCACCTAAGGGAGAGAGAAATCGCAAGTTACTCTTTTCCAAAATGTTGACAAAGTGAGCTAAAAGTCGGATTATGCATTTAAAAGGGCCAAACCCGTCGGCGATAGTGACTCGCGATATTGCCCTTGGCACAATCGTCGGGTAATGTCGCCCAACATGTACCGCGGGCATGAGCTTCGGTGCGAGATTGACATGCGAGTATGCCCCGACATTCTCGCCAGGCATACTCACCGAAAGTGTACCGAGGGCGGGGTGCTCCACGCGACCTTGCCTTGTGATTATGCCCAAAGGCATTCTCATCGGGCATTGTCGCTGAGATGCCCCCGGGGTCTGAATTTGGTCCGAAACTGATTTATCCCACCCCAAACGGTTCGATCTTCCAACCTTAACTTCCCGAATGCGTCCACAGAAACTCATTCAAGTATTTCACTCAAACGAGCATACGAATACATCCACTCTACATCTTTATGTATAATTATGCATATATGAATAATTATAGAACTATAAGCACACATATTCCAAGAAAAGGGTCGCGCAAGGTTTCAGGGTCCATAAAGTTCATAAAAATCTAGAATAGTAGTACCTACCCAAAATTCGGGGCGTTACAGCGTGCAAATAATTGAAGATGTTTTCTAGTTTCTAATTACGTGTCCATGTCATGCACCTATACGTACCGAACAAATTATCTGTATGCACATATGTACAACGTATAAATGAATGATTATTAAGGTATTTCCTAGTTTTTAAATTTTTTGCATTTTCCCCTAAACCTGACCCTATATATAAGGGGCTCTTTTTAAGAACTTCCTAATACGTGAAATCCGTGAGATCCAATTTATACCATAAAAAGTTAGTTAAAAATATAATAAAATTTAATTAAAAAAACTCTCTTTCTCATCTTTCATATGATCTCTCTTTTATTTCCTCTCCTTGTACCATAAATGCACACACATACACACAATTAAATGTGCATTCAAGGTAAACTCAATATGAACGTGTTTTTTTGAAAAACTATTATAATTTATGAACACATAGTGAATAATATAGTATAAGATTCAAGACCGCTTTTCCATTATTGATTAAGATGACAATAAAAAAACTTTGAAGTGCTTTTAGGGTGCGTTTGGTACACGGGACATGACATAACAGAACAGGAAAGATATCACTGTTCCATGTTTGGCACGACTTTTATATATAACAGATAGGAACATAGTGGAACATAGTGGAACAAAATGGAACAGGCGTGTTCCATCCCCAACCCATGGAACAAAGTGGAACAGACCTATATTTTACCAATATAACCTCAAAATAAAAGCTAATTCCTTTCTAAAACATTAAATACGCCTCCCTCTTTACATTTATTCATTCTTTAAATTTTAATTACTATATTTTATGCTTTTTAATTTACTATCCTCAAACTATTACTTTTATACGATTTCTATATTTTGGTTAATTTATGTGATTTATTAAATATTAATAATATACATATACATATATATATATATATATATATATTATAAATAAAGGGTTGGGTTCCTGTGAGAAGTTGGGGTTAATGTGAGAAGCGTGAGAAGTAGTTGTTAACCGTTGGTTGAGAAATGGATGCACGTTAAGATGAGATACACCGAGATAAGATGCACCGAATTTCTTTCTAAGCTGCAATTCATGGGAGGACATTTGATTAAAAGTTATCAATGGTTTAGATCCACTTCTCACGTTTCTCATGTTAACTTCAACTTCTCTCACGATCCTTCGCCTATAAATAAAAACTGGAAACTATATAAAATTTTTATTTTGGTGTAATTTTAATCGTTTTGATGAAAACTTTTAAATGATATATTTTGTTATAAAAAATATTTATTTTATTATAATATAATAACCCTATTTTCGTTAATCCGGATATATGTTTCTATTCTATGTAGTATTCGTAATTTAAGAACCAAAGTTTTCGTGACTTGTACGTTTAACTAGATAGTTGTATCTAGTTTTGTAGGGATAAAGATTTAAAGAAAATAACTTTAAGGTTTAAAATGTAATGAATAGGAAACTAGAAGGGTTAATTGCTAAATACTCTATATTATCTTTTATACTAAGATAAATTAGGCATCTCATTTCTTTTTCATTCCTTCTTCTTCACCTAGAAACGTATAGAGAGAGAGAGAGATTAGTGATAGAAACCCAAATTTGATGAGAGATTGAAGAAATAAGGATGGTTTTAGAAGATTAAAGCTAAATTCTCAAGGTAACTTCATTCTTAGACTATAATTCGTGTTTTGAGTTGATTAATCTTATGGTAAACCTTTGTATTATGATGTGTAGGGGCTGATTAAATCCAATTAGGGCTTGAAGAAATCAAATTAAAGAAATTTTGGTTATTTGAGGTAAACATTCTTCATGCAATTAAGGTTAGAGTTCAATTATGTTGGAAGTTATAGTTTTAAACTATATGATGTATAATTGGTGATGAATGTATTTGCTATTGTTAAGTTTTGGTTAGAAGACTCTAATAAGGTCATGGATTAAGAAATTAAACCATTAAAAACGGATTTGAGCTTCAAAGTTAGGTTGCACATCAAGTGTTTGATAAAATGTTTGAGAGACTTTTGTAGTTTTAAAGTTTATATCCTGTTATTAAAAAATATCGTAGAAAATCAACCGTTGGTCCAAATGAGGTGTACGATATACCATTGGAAACCTTAGAATGTCGTTTAAAACTTTTATTAAGAGTGCAAGTCCTAATTATGCGTCTAAATGTACCAAAACACTGAGTTTTTGAAGCAGCTCACAGTGTAACAAAAACATGCGCACTGTTTATGTAAAGGTTGTATCGGCCTGCTCGTAGCTCCGAATTGCATGAATCCAATTTCTATAGAATCCTAAGATATTAATTTACAACTTTCATTTGATAGTGTCCATTTTGTCTTCTAAATGGAAGATATATATCACAACTTAAGGCATACAGAAGCTATCAATTTCTGTTTTGAAGTCAAAAATGAGATTTTGGAAATGTTGTCTAAGATCTTAATGATTGTGTTGAACATTAGTTAAGTGTCTTATTAAATGATTGTAGGTAATCGGAAGTAAAGAAACTGATAATTAAGGTACGGATATCCTATTTTTTTGAATCGAGGGTAACCGGTAACATTCCGGAAATCCCATCCATCTTGATATATGTGACTCCGAACCTTATGGTTTCGAGTACTTGTATAGGAAACATTTATTTCGTTTCAAAGTTGAGTTTATGCTAATCGTTTAAATACGTTTCATGATTCGAACATTTTAAATACGTTTCATGATTCGAACATTTCGTTTCTTGAATTTGAATTAGACTCAACACTTGGGCCATGGGTGTTGAGATGCCTTCCGTGGTGGCTATTAATGACCATGGCGTTCTCATAAAGGCTAAGGCCAAGCCAAATAGAGGACGTAGGATGCATCCAAGATCCGAACACCAGAAAATATCTGGTTACCGGATAGAACCGATTACCGGATAGAGCCGAATACCATAATTAAACTGGTTATCGGGGAATAGGTGGTATTGTTCCCGACATTGACATTCCATGTCTGATTGGACTGATCATCCGATTAGACAACGTATTATTGCAATACGGGTGACTCGTTGATTTTAAAATAAATAAATAAATGATTTCTATATTCTTTATTAATGTTCAGAACGATTGTTTTATATTAACTTTTATTTGAACTTAATTTATGTTCACACCATTATGCACATTATCCACCTACTGAGCGATTTTGCTTAGCCGAGGTGTTTTCTGTTTACTCGACAGGTTTAGGTTCCACTGCAGGGACGGGTTGAATGGTCAAGATATTCCTGGGAGTAAAAAGACTTAAGATCAACTTTTGTATATCGGGTTTGTATAATCTTTTAGGATTAGTTCAGACGATAATATTTTGGGTTTGTAATTATTTTTAAGTTTCGTTTTAAGTTAACTGTTATTTTGGGAAGCTTAGTATAGCTCTGAATTGTCGTGTTTTAGAGTTTTGATCCGGTTACTGGATTGTACACCTTCTATCTCAGGTTGCATGGGGCGGGGGTGTTACATATAATTTAATAAATTACATAACTTAATCAAAATATATAAAATATATAAGGTTTATTGGCGGGGACCCAAGGCCCTGTGGCCCACTTTTGTGGACCCTACAGGCCCTACCTTTATAAAATATATAAACAACTCATTAAGGGTAAATTGGGCATTTTATCTATTCTAACATGTTCATTTCTGTCTTATCAAACGCTGAACAATTGTTCTATTTTGTTCTGTCATGTTCTGCTGTCTTATCCTGTCTGGATATTATTATAAAACTAGATATGAGAGACAATGATTTCTTATTTTCATTAACTCATTCTGATAAAGTATTTATACTACGGACTAAAGACACATATACTCACGGAACCGTTACAACCACTCAAGATGGACTCACAAAAATATTTTTAAGAACCATCTTGGAAATAATTAGTAACATTTTGGAACGAGGTAACGGCTTAGTTGTAACAACCCACTCTGATCATATAACATGTAACATACAATACTTATAAACATGTACATTACAAACACCCACATGTTACATATAGGGTACCGAAGTCTAAAATTACCCTAACTACATAATACAATACAAACCTTTTGCTTCTGATACATCATTACAGACATACGTACATAATACTACATCCAACAAAATTATTGTCATATTACCTTGTACAACTAAAAGTAGTATCTCATAACAACTTCTCAAGTACATGCACATATAACTTCACATGAAATCATAACTTTTCCTTTCTTTTGTCCTTACCCTTCGCTTGACCTGGAATACAAATTTCGAAAAACAATGAGGGTTAGACCAATTGTTCTAAGTTAGAAAATCCCTAACATTTCAATAACGACATCATGAAAATATTGATGTGAAACTATTATTTATATATAAAACAGTAAATCTCATGCACTGTGCACAACATACTCTGTTGGCCTATAATACCAACAACCCATGGCCATGTCACAATCATTTGGTCTCTAAGCACAACTAATTAATTTACTCCGAAGTACCTCAAATACAACCAACTTCATTGCCTCTTTTTTGTACAACCAACTCCATCCGGCATCTAAGTCTGCCAAAAATGCAATAGTGTAGTGCAATGCTCAAACACATAAAATCGTATCTCAATATACACATTCCATATAACTTACAATCATCACATTACATATCACATATTAACCATCGCATACTATAAGTATTCCACTTCGAAAATGGTTGAAAGAAAACTCACCTTGATCACAATCGCGTAAAACAGCAAAACCGAACAACTAGTTGAAACCGACAACCAACGTCAACCACGAGACTTGGGATATGTAATTGGCACATGAACATGTTCTAAGTGTTTAAATGCTATTCTACACTCAACCCGAGTATAAATACCCCTATACGACGCCCCGAAACGACACGAGAGCACAACGGACGGAAAACCGAAAAATGTTGAAACAACGACTTACGCGGCTTCTCCCGCAACCTATGGTTCCCCAAGTCGCTGGACAGACCCTCCCCACCTGCAACTGCCCCTGTTTCATCCCTTGATGTCTAACCCTAAACCAAACTCAACCCCATGTCATTTTGATGAAGGAAATGCATGTAAACTTGATTTTAAGCAAGGCTAACTAACTCCCCTTACCTTTTCAATCATATAGATGATATCTAACACTAATAATAATAACTATATGAAGAATAAAAGTTTTCATGGAAGCTCCATTCTCAAAGTTTCAACCAACCAATTCTAGCACTAGCTACAAATATGAGATTTTGATACCAAAATAACAAAACCCTAAACCAAGAACTATCCATAGATTCATCTATGATAAACCCTCAACACCTAAACCCTAAAACAAGATTATATATATATATATATATATATATATATATATAAGCATACCTGCACTTGAAAAGACTCCTCTTGGAATCACATAGGATAGCAAACCCTTCTCTATGTTCTTGTTCTTCTTGCCTCTCTTCTTTTCCTCTCTTGAACGACAGGCACAACACACACACACACACACTTTTCACACTAAATTCAGGAATAATGAGTCTAATGACTCATCAAAATACTCTATGACTCCGCCTCCTTTAAAAAAAACACTCTATGACTCATATATATATATACATATTTTCGGTATGGACCTCTAAAAACCAACTAAAGACCATAAGACCCTTATATATATAATACCTGACCAAAAGCCCGCTTTAAACGTTATAATATTACATAAAATAATAAACGTAACTTATCGGGTTATCACATTAGTGAAGATGTCTGCAAGCTGAGAACTCCTTTGGATTGACATAAGTTTGATAGTATGATCAATAACATTGTCACGTACAAATTGACAATCAAGCTCGATGTGTTTTCGTACACTCGTGAAAAATCGGTCTGGAAGCCAGCTGAATAGCAGATGTATTATCATAAAACTGAGATATGAGAGAGAATGGTTTCTTATTTTTTTTAACTCATTCTGATCAAGTATTTATTCTAGAAACTAAAGATACCATCAAGGTTCTAAATGACGTGAGGCGTGTTGTGGCAACGAGGCCAAGCCTCAAGCCTTAGGAGCCACAACGAAGCCATGCCGTTTTCAAGGCTTAACTTATGGCGTCAAATTTCTAATTCATATATAATATTATTTATAAAAACATATGTTTTTATTATTACTCAATGAGTCAATAGTAATAAACAAGTTATGTTGGGTTATCTATTAAAAACTAGCAAATAAGACGTTGAAAACATAAATAAAAATCAAATATCGCATTACGAAAACTGCGCAGTAGGTCATGGCGTGCCACAGGCTTAACTGACGTGAGATACAAGACTTGTGCCACGGCGCACCATGGCGGCTGTGCGGCGAGTTTTTTAGAACAGTGGATACCATATACTCACGGACATCGTTACAACCATACTCTGCACTTAACAAAACTAAAAGGCTATCTGTACAACTTAAATACAATGCTAATAGATACCAAATGCACCCTTATGGTTTTAAACAAATGATATGATGTGATGTCATTTCATTTCATTTCATATGTTTTTAAACATGACCTAATCACTATTATTAATGTTGTTGCTTCTATTTATTACAAGTCAAATGAGTTTCACTCAAAGATCCAAATTAACATAAGTAGATGCATTGCGAAGGAAAATCAATCTGAATAAATATGAATTTACGAGTGCATTTATCTTGTTAATGTAAGAACAACCTTTAATAAGATCAAACATTGGATATTACAATATGATCGGTTTACAATCCAAGGATTGATGGTTACTAAAGGAAGAAAATCTTAATAAAGCATTGGAATCTGACCAATGTTTCACTATATTCGTTCTTCAACAACAATGGCAATTTTAATAATTTAAAAAGGGTATACACTTCCATTACAGTCAGAGGCAATGTCTACGTACACTCGGCCCCTTCAAACCCTTCCTCTTTATAAGATGTACTAGATTATTTATTTTTTGTTTGGTTACTTCCATAACAAAAAAAAATTTGGGTATTTTACGTGAATAACAAAAAAAAAAGTTGTTTACCTAAAAAACTTAAACAGAATCTGAAGACCATAATCCCATGGATAATACACAAGTCGAACGACATCTAATAAGCTCATGCTTTGGTATCATTTATCAAGTCTCAAGGTTAAAATAGTAAATTCACTCAATTAATGATTTTTAAGTCAATTAAATTTGCATTAAAAGTTTATTAACAATGTACTACCGAAATCTTATAAAAGACTTATAAATCATACTAACAACTAATATAGAATGAAAGAATGCATTTCTTTTTCATAAAACGTGAAATAATATAGATTAACAAACTTCTATTATCCAACATAGTTTTATGATATTACTTTCAAAGACACATTTTGATACATAAATATCAGCAACAGATTATGTGGTATTAAAATGCTTGTTTTGAAAATAAAAGTTTGTAATAATTTATCAAATTTAAATAATAATTTATCAAATTCATCTTGTTAAAGAAAGTTCACAATAGGGTGGTAGTGTTTTGGCAAATATTAACAGGGTGGATATTTAGGGAACATGTGTTCTTTGATATTTATCCAGATTTCTGTTAAGGGGATAATCTTTATTTATGGAAATCTTTTAATTTCAAATTAAAATAATAATAATAATAATAATAATAATAATAATTAATCAATATCACATGATAAGTATTAGAAGGTTAGCCGTTTGAAGAGAAGGTTTTAGGGTTTTAGTCCGGCCCTAAAACCTCTTTGTCTGTCTACATTCATCTTCTAAATCGACACACATGGATTCCACTTCCCTTTCTTGAAAAATCTTTAATGTATATATGGAAATTAAAGATATTTTTCCTTAATTATATTTATTTTATATAATTAATGTGTGTATATATATATATATATATGCAAAGTTCTTAATCCCCCTTTCAATCCATCTAGGGTTTTCCAATTTTCTTTCTTGTCGCCGATTCTTGTTTAGGTGTTCTTGTGTTCGCCCCGAGAGTTATTTGATCATCAGCATTTTTCCCAGGTTAGATTATAATTATTTCAGTGGGTTTTTTATTTATTTATAAGCCCAATTTTTTATGCATTTAGTATTGAAGCTTTTTGTTTCAATCTTGAATTTGAAATTTTGATTCATAAAAATATGAAGGATCTTTAATCATCACCATTATTACCAGGTTAATTTTTTAGACAAAATGTTTTCAGGGTTTTTGGTTTTAAGCCCAAAATTTTACAAATTCAAGATCAAATGCATAAAAATTTGGGCTTAAAACCAAAAACCCTGAAAACATTTTGTCTAAAAAATTATGCATTTGATCTTGAATTTGTAAAATTTTCGATTCAGAAACCTCTGATGATGCTTTGATACCCATCATTCATAAACATTGTGTACATTTTTTTTTCTTGATTTTACTCTGTTTCTTGTATTTTGATTATTTCCTGTTGTTGATGTTATTCTATTTCTTGTTTTTTCTATTATTACCTGCATGTCACAATTGTACTGATCCGACTAAAATTCCCCAAAATGAAACAGTTTTAACCCCAAATCTTACATGATCATAATTGAAAAAAAGTTCAATCTTTGAAATTTATACCATGTAATTAACTCACATTGTGCATCTTTTGTTCTTGATGTTTCTCTAATTTCATTTCTTGATTACTTCTATGCCACAGTTTCATTGAATTTTGATAAAACAAATTCTGTAAGTACCGAAAAAAAATCGCTGACAATGATTCAAAACCCTTTTCATGGCGGCAACAATGGCGGAGGAGAGAATTTCCCTAAACAAAATGACTCAAACTCTCAGTTTGAAAACTCGAATAACAGACCAAGAAACCCTGAAGTCAACATGAACCTTCCCCCAAAGTCAACACCTTTGCCCCCTGCTGTTCAAAGATCCAACCCCCCTCCAACCCTCCCTGTGAATAGGGGAACCACCCACATATTCTACAAGACTCGAATGTGCCAAAAGTTTCTCGAAGGGAACTGTCGTAATGGAGACAGTTGTACTTTCGCTCACGGCGCAAATGATTTACGTGAGCCCCCACCAAATTGGCAAGAACTTGTCAAGGATAATAATAGAGTAGGTGGGAATTGGAATGAGGATCAGAAGATCATTCATCAAATGCGGATTTGTAGGAAGTTTTATAACACGGGTGAATGCCCGTATGGAGAAAAGTGTAATTTTCTCCATGAAAGTCCTTCCAAGTTCAAGGCGGAAGCAGCCATGGACGTGGGAAGAACCAGAGAGAGTTCTGTGATCAACATTCAGACTGTGGTGGACCGGGCTCAAACCGAGGCCTGTCATCTTTTGCATGGTAATGTTGATGCTGTTCAAGTTAATAATGTCACCTCTGATTCAGATGCTTTACGAGCTTCCATGAAGGCTACATATTGGAAAACTCGAATCTGCAGCAAATGGGAAACCACCGGCCAATGTGTGTTTGGAGATAAATGTCACTTTGCTCATGGCCTTGCAGGTAAAACATCCATTTTCCCTCTGTTTTCACTCTCTCTCTCTATATATATATAGGGTAGGTTCAGGGGAAAACCTAAAAAAAATGGAAAACTGAGGAACATCTTGTGCATACAAGTAATTTGTAACATGCACACGTGCATAAAAACCAAAAAACAACTTAATTTACTTGTATGCATAAGTGCATACTGTCCGGATTAAAGGCTGCCAGGGTGTTCCTCAGTTTTCTATTTTTTTTAGGTTTTCCCTTGAACCTCCATATATATATATATATATATATATATATGTCAACTGTTTATGCCCATAATGTAAGATGAATGATGAAAAACTAGCGGGTTTATGATCTAGTTGTTTATGATCATATTGATTATGTCAAAAGTTGCGAGCTTTTAGGATCTTTTTTTGTATATAAAGATGGGAACTTGGGTATTTCACTTGCCTTTAGTTTTAAGGTTTGCAGAGGAGCTTGTTTTGTATGCAAAGGTGGGAGCTTTCAGGTTTCTTGTTCTGTTTTTTAGTAGACCAAGAGATACAAACAAATGGTTATGAAACTTTAACGATAGGTTATGTTTTCGGAAGTCCAAAAAGATAAATAAGTTTCTTAGCTTGAATTTTTCTATGATCCTACTTGAATCCATCCATTTGAGCTTTCTATTCATCAAAGTCGTTTCCTAATATTTCGACAATTCTTTCTATAATTATTGTTGTGTTCTCTTTTTAATTGTTTTCCAGAGCTAAACACACCAGTTTTACGTGTGGAGGGTGATGGGCATGCACATGGTCAACCTTATGTTGGCTTTTCGGTTGCACCCAAGCCGCTCATCAGTCCCATCACTGAACCAGTGGCTACTAACTCAGCAACCACCGTTCCTGTACCACAAGGTGAAGTTAAGGAGAGCTTAAAGTGGAAATTAGCACATAAGAAGCTGAACCGCATCTATGCAGATTGGATTGACGATGAAGAAGATGAGCAGGTGTCGTCAAGCAAAGCTGATTGAAAACCGTTGAAATCACGACCGAATGGGTCTCATTATACATGGGATTTAATCTTTTATGGTGGTTATTTTAAGATCAAAATTGTTTGTTGGTTATTTTCTGCATTTTTTTAAACTTAGAAGGTTGTTCATCCCAAAAGGGATCAAATTCATATACATGTCTTGCTATTCCTGCTGCTGTTGTCAAAACTGTAGCCGGTAATTCAAACCGGAATTTAAATTCGGAGTTTGGTTATTGAAGTTTTTGATTTTTGGAGTTAAGAGCCATGATTTTAATGCATGAATGAATTTGAATCAAGTGTGTGCTTGTTACCTAAACCTGCAATTGAACATGCAAAACTTGATATTGAAGATGAAACATGATAGTTTAATCAAATTCATTAATATATAGTATTAAACCACTCATGTTTTGGTTGTTTAATGTAGAGAAATTATAGAGAGAAGAATATTTCAATTTCTTGTGTATCATGTGTATGTAAATTTATAGTTTATTCTTTGCGAGATTCTTTATCTTGTTCTTACTTGTTAATTTTTACTATTAATTTTTTAACCAATTTGTAAGAGGGTTAATTACAAAACAATAGCCAT
Organism: Arctium minus; assembly: GCA_954870635.1. Classification (NCBI taxonomy): domain Eukaryota; kingdom Viridiplantae; phylum Streptophyta; class Magnoliopsida; order Asterales; family Asteraceae; genus Arctium; species Arctium minus. Next base: position 146,001,591 of record OX941080.1, read on the forward strand.
TTTTTTACAATAATATTACAAAATAATAACCATTAATTAAGCAAAAGGCATCGCAAAATAACCCTTTTTTTGCGACGTGAACTTAATCTGTGAGAATCCGATGGTGACTTCGTTTTCGCGACATTAGAAAACTGATTTATGTGTCATATAGAAGCATATATGAAAAGGAAATAAAAGATAAAGGGCTATAAAAAGTGGGTGTGTTTTAGACCATCTACATTAGGGGTGCTTAAAAATCTAATTAACATGATTAACTTGGCTAGCCAAACCTGAAATAACTCAACTGATGCCCTTCGATATCTGATGAGGTTGTAAAATTTTCAAAACTTAGGTACTGGGTTGGAATTGGTTAAAGGCATTTGAACTTAACCTAACTCGATGAACCTGATGCCTTTTGATACTATGATTGATAAGTCATTAATTAATATATGTAATTGTTAGCATTAATTAGTAGAAAGTATCACGCTAATATCATTTAATATATCGTCCTGTAATAATTAGCTTTACTTGCATGTTCTCATTTTGATTTTAATTAGTTTATCCACAATCACTTAGCTAATTTTTTTTTGGTAACCGTGGGATTCCGGGCCAGCTTACGCGCACCGACTAATCCCCGGGCGACCACGAATGGCCTGGAGTCATCGCAGGTGAACCTCCATGGCCACAAGAGTTTTGACAGCGTCTGGATTTGAACCCTAGGTAGATGAGATCTTCCACTACATCCCCCAAAGGCTTTACCAGTGCACCACAACCCAAGTTTTAACCCAACTGTAATAACCGTGTTCTATTTAAGAAATAAACCAAATTTGGTGGTGTGGTGTGAAAACGGAGAGTTTGAGGGCCTAGTTGTAAATAAGGAAAAGAGGGATTAAAACCTCCTAAAACCCTCATTTTTCTCTCTTCAGTGTCGGGGGAGGCTAGAGAGAAAGGGGTGGAGACCTTTGCAAATTCTTCAAGAAAAATCGGGATTTGGAAAGCAATCAAGTGTTGTGCTCAATCTCCATCAATGTGAGCATTTCCTTTTGTGTCTCTATAAGTTTTTAGAGTTTGTGGTTGATTTTGGGAGCTTTATTAAGTATTTGCGGGTTTGATGTTGGATTGTTGATTCACTGCCTTGTTAGTAAGAGATGAGATTAAGAAGGCCTTTTCTATCTTTTTGTTGGTTTCAAATCAACCTGGGGATTTGGACTTTGGATTTTGGCTAAGATTGGTTTTGGGGGATTTTATCTGGAACCCCGTGCGAATACCCCGTAATCGGGAATCACCGATACCGGATTAAAACCCGACCGAGTTTAGAGACCGGGAATGTAGAACCCGGAAAGGGGATACCGGGTGTATAAAACCGGTATTGAGGAATCGGGGAGTTAAGGGTCGTGTAAGGAGGGAAACCCAGGGGCGAGGTCCCGGGTATAACCAAATCCGGACATGACTGTTTTTTGTGTCGGATATATGAAACCTGGATCAGCCGGGTATGGAATTGGGAACCCGAGTCGATGCCACCGGGAAATGAAAGAGATCTTGGTAAGGCCGAAACCCGGGTATGTAGACCCGGGAGATGCCGAAACCCGGTGGGGGTCCGGTTTAGCTAGGACCCCATCGTGGAAGGCCCAATCGATCAATCTGCGGGTTTTGTTGACTGCCCTTCGTGTGATACGTCAATGTTATCGAGCGAGACCCGTAGTGTCATTTAGAGAGTCTTGAGATATTGGGAAAACCTATCTTTGTGAGATATTCGAGTGACTCATCGCTATCATGTGTGGATTGAAATGTAGGTGTGCAATTAAAGGATAACTAGTTCAGGAGGGGAAGGATCTTAGCGTGGACGTCAGGTGAGTCTTCCTAACTGAAAATGTTGTTGATGTACAAATTTTAACGCATGAGATGTTTATGATATTGCATGATGTATATTGATTTAAAATGTGATAAGATATGTGTGCATATATTTTGAAAGTGGGCATGTTATGGCTTAAGTGTGGGGGGTGTCCCACAAATACTCATACCGAGGGGGTGTCCTGTTTATGCGAATGGGGAGTGTGTCCCAGTTAAAGGAAGTGTGAGCCAGACACGTTATCACAGGTGTGCGTAACCTTAACGTGGGCCATTTTCAGATGTTGTTCATGTGTTTAATGTTTTAAAAGTTGTGAATTGTTTATAAATGCTTATAAGTTGTTTAAATGTTGTTTGTGGCACGAAAGTTGGTTTCTAAGGGGAACTCACTAGACCTCATGGTCTAACCCTCGCTTTTCAAAAACTAGAACCATTTTCAGGTAAGGGTTAGTTAGAAGTTCGTCCAAAGGAAAGAAGGCAGGTGAAGTCGTGGAAGAGTCTTGATGGAAGCTCGAAGTTTCCGGTAGATGTTAGTAAATCTTAGTTGTGGAAGTGTATCTCAGCGGCAAAAAATTTTGTTGGGTATGTTGCATCTAGTGTATTTGGGACCGTTTTGGTTGTATTTACACATTTATGTTATTGTGAATTTCGAGTTGTTACAGTTGGTATCAGAGTCATAGCTTAAGGGATTTAGGTGACCGGATCGACCTAAACTTAAACGGTGGAGTAGGGGGGACACAACTGAGATATAGGAAGCCATTAAGGAAGAATCATGACGATGGTAGTGAGGACTTTCATGTAAGGTAAATTCAAAATTGCATCTGGCCAATGCCATTATGAACTTATAGGTGCATAGGTATGCTCGATTATTATTGTTGAGATGATCGATGAATGTGGTAGTGGGTAGTGATTTATAACATGCAATGATTGCAATGGTTTAGGTGTGTAATGTGAGCTCGTTCATGGTGTAAATGTTAACACCTTCTAAAATGAGTATTGTTCGAGATGTGGATGATCCGACTTGAGGTAGAACTTCTTGGGTTCAAAAGGGAAGAATAACTGGTTGAAGGTGGGTTCCTAGTTCTAGTGAGTCTCTACTCTTGGAGTTTGATGTGTCGACCAAATGGGATAAGATGGAGAAGATTGCATTGGGATCTTGAGAGCTTCAATTCAAAATCGAGTAATAGAAATGAGCCTTTTGACTCGTTAGTCAACAGAAGGGTGGGAAAGATAGTTGAGAAAAGATTACAGTGTTGTTTGATAATTTGGAGTAAGGATAGGATGAAAGAGGGGCGACGGTCGATTGGCCTCTTCGAGTCAAAATTGAAGCCGTATAAATTACAAATTAATGGCCAAGGTGGTAACTATTCAGTTTGGATATACAAGTAAGTTGGGAAGCACTCGTACCACAGGTTGTTGCAAATGTGAGAAGCCTGACTGTTTGGTCAGATGTAGGACGTCAATGATAATTGTTGTGAATGCAAACAGTTGACCTTGCTAGAGTGAATAGCCTTCAAATGTAAAATGAGTTTCATGAATTGTGTTTTAAACGAGTTACATGAGTCCTTCAGGTTTAAGATATGTGCGTGCATAATGAGTTTCTTGTTTTGAAAATGAGTTAGCGTGTGTAAACGTGAGTTTGAAGGAAAAAGACAAACTTATTTACGTCGCATGATGAAATTTTGAACTTGATGATTGGTGAATTATTTCACCTTTTTCATGACTGAGTTAACCTTCGTTGTGGAAATCATGACAACGTTTGATTGCATAGTTTTATAACTGAAACTGGTATGGACACGTTGTTGTCGTACCAATGAGTGTGAGAGTCGACTGACTCGCTTAGTGGAAGAGATTTCACCCCATATATTATAAATCGCATGAGTAACGTTTCATTGGAAATATTTTCATTTGTGCCGACATCGATTTGGTTGGACAAGGTTTTGTTTTATCATGGGGTTGAGTGTGAACGATCCTCGAGATCGTTGTGCATGGCTATTCAATTATGGTGGTGTAGTGTCGTGTATACTTAAGCTTGTTTCATGGTATGGTACTTATTGAATTTTTGCATGTGCAATATGATTTAAGTTATTGTGTCGTCATGCATGAAGGCTATGAACTCGCTAGGTCATGGGGAATATTGCAATTAAGGATGAAGAAAGGTTTTGAGAGTGGCAATGTGTCGGTCGAGTCGTTGATGGTCGATTCATGACCTTGGTGTTCTCATTAGGGAAGAGTGGTGAATAACGGAAGTCTCATTGACTTTAGCAATATTCTTTTTATGGTAGCTTTTACTCTTGTTCGGTAACATGAGATGGGGTTGTTGGTGGGTAGTTATGTCTGGGGTGAATTTCAAAGTCGTCAAGGTACTTATAATAGTAGTATGTTAATAAGTAGTGTTGTGGTACTTTGATGAAAGGTTATGGCGTCGAGCCGGAGTTTTGAGGTGGTCTTGTAATTAGACTACGTAACAAGTAAGTCTTGTGCCTTCAACATGTGAGGACTGTGGGGGCATAGAGGTAGTTTTGATGCATTAGAAGATGAAGGTTATGTTGGGAATCCTTGTTTGTCGGAGACATCGTTGAAGCATCACCATTTCGACTGTTGATGTTGAAGTCAACGAATGTTTGTTGAGGTCGTTGTCAAGAGGTGGAATTGGAGAAATAACTATGGTGTGGTTATTTGTTGAGTTTATACAAGGGTGTAAGAGGTCATTCAGGGAAAGGCGTACCTGGCATGACGTTGGACCACCTTGTGTGGGCGTTATGAAAGCGGAAGATTGCTAGTTGGATAGGTGATTTCCTATGGGGTTTTGATGATTTGCTTAGGAATGAAGTATTTAGCACAACTGATGTGGGTGCGCATTGAGTACAATGGTATGCAAGGTAGTGCGTTTTATCTTATGGACTATCTGAACTTGTTTCTTGTAGATCGCGATGAGCCGTCAAGGAATGAAAACTTATTCGATTGAATTAGATGATCATGATTTTTGTGGTTCATCTAGATTCGAGAAAGACAAATTCGCGACATAACCTTATTTTTTTATGGTTGATATGGATAAGGCAATATATGTTATGTGTATAAAGTGATGGTGAAGTTTTTTACTGTAGTGTGATGTGGTATGGTGGTTGTGTGGATAAATTCGTGCCATTTTATGTCAAAGTAGTCGTGAAAGTCATTGATGTGGTAAGGAGTTTCTATGATGTTAAGTGGTGGGCTTATGTTGTTGATATAGGATGAGCGTAGGTGGGAATCCTTGCTCGGATATTTCTGATGAGCTAATCAAAAGTGGCAAGTATGTTTGTTGAGATGTATGGGTGTTTAGTTGGTGTTATGGTATTGCTAATTTGAGAATAAAAGGTTCGAGTGATAGTTGGTGGCTACCTAAAAGAGGAACCTATGTGCTTTTTGGTTGCGATGAGTTGTTGGGCGAGTTTATCAATGAGGATGCCATGTTCGATTAGTTAGAAGTGTTTTCTTGTAAATTTGAAGTTTAATTGGGAGTGTTGAAGTATTCCTTGGGTGTAAAGGAATTCTAGTGGATAGCCTAACTCTGTTTGGAGAGCGAGAAATGTGTCGTGCTTGCGAGCATTGAGTATTGTTTCGGAATGAATTGGTTGAATATCTCGAGTGAGATTTGTGGTGAAAACGTTGTTTAGGCGTAGAAATGTAAATATGCTATCAACACATTTGGAATGGTCATAAAATGGAGTGGATAATGTTGAGCGGGCAATGTTCTACACTAGCTTGAGGTAGTGGAGATGGTATGTTGAAATAAGTGGGTGAACTGAAAATAGGAAGCTTGGCAAGTGACACAGAAAATGTTAAGCAAGGTTTGTAGATTGTCATTTTCAGGTACTTGAACTCCTAGTGAGAATATGAAAAAGGGGATTTGTATGTATGTTATGGTGCAAGGGTCGAGGAAAGCTATCTTGTGCGGTTGGTCGAAAGCGTGCACCTATTAGTGATCCGTTCCTTGGAAGCATGTTTATGTTTTCGAGAAGGAAGTGGAAGAAGTAAATGAATGTAGTGCTCGGAATGAATGATCATTGGATTAGACTTGGTATTATTGTGGGAAATGTTCTAAGTTAGCTTGTCGTTCAGTGTTAAGCTAGCGGGAATGGTTTTGTGTGAGCATGGTCACTCCTTTTTGTTGAGCGAGTGAAACTTGAATTTATTTCATATGTGGTTGGACGATTGTTAGATATAGTGAGACGTTGAATGTGTGTCTTCAGGGTTGTTTCAGCTTGGATTGGTGGATGTTTCAGATGATGGATTGTGGAGTTTTATTACTACTAGCTATGTAATAATGTGGGGTGGTGTGGTGAGATCGTATGAATTGGTTAACATTGATGAGTCGCAGTCAATGCAATTCGGGAAAGAAAATATTACCTGCGTTAGACGTATATCGTGTTGGGGGAAGTGAGTTTATAATTTGTGTGTTATCTGATGAAAAGGCTCATAACTGTGAGATATGGTGATACTTGAGGTTGACCTTGTGTTAAGTTGACGAATAAAGTGTTCGTTATTTTCGTAAGGGATTCATGTTATTGTGGCGTTACCTTCGGTAAAGTTTGTTCTTTAAAGAAGTGAAGTTATGTGTAATTCCTTAATTTGTCACGTTTTAAAACCAGGAGACCAGGTGTGTGGGCAAAGCAATCAATATTTGGCATAGTTGATCGGAGAGGTTGCAAGTATATTATACAAAACATCTAGAAATAAGAAAGTTGTAGTTAACCGAGGGCATTTCCAAAGGATTTTGGTACGACGGTGATTTCGATCAGAATGGTTGGGGCAACAGAGTGGAGCTAAGTTGATTGGATTGAAAAGCATGAGTCTTTTGATTCACGAGTTCGAGATGGGGGCAACTTGATACGGAAGATGTCTCCATAGAGTGGGGTGGTGCGTTCAAGAGAAAAGTGGAGTTGGGCCATGTGTTTGGATCTATCGAAATTATGGAAAGAGTTGGAGAGATAGTGTATGATCTAGAAGCGTTCGATGAGAATTTGGAGAATTCATATTGTGTTTCACGCCTCTATTTGAGAGCAGTTGTTGGAAGTTGGTATAACGATACCTTGGCAAAGAATGCAAGCAAATAAGAAGTTAACCTTTGTCATAGGGACAATCATAGACCGTAGAGTCAAGAAACTGAGAACCAAAGAGATTTCTATTGTGAAGGTTCAGTGCCGTTACCACAAGGGCCAGGAGGCAACCTGGGAAGTAGAAGCGGACATGAGGTCCCAATACCCTCAACTGTTTGAAGATGGAATTCTGGGGACGTAATTCTTTTGAGGGGAGGATGTTGTAATAATCGTGTTCTTTTTAAAAAATAAACCAAATTTGGTGGGTGTGGTGTGAAAACGGAAAGTTTGAGGGATTCTTCTTGGAAATCCTTAATCATGGTATTAGACGAAGAGGGATGGAATATTTCTCAAAAAGAATAACTTTTTCTTATGTGATTTTACCATGTATATAATGTTGGGAATATTATATTTCGACACCTACTTGAGGCCTTTGCAATATTCTACACGTGAAATGTGGAGTAAATAACATGATATGGCTTGTTATGGTTATTTAAACTTATAAATGATCATATTGGTATTTCTTGGTGCCTATCTCCTCGTGCACGAGGATTTAGATTTTATGGGTTATATGTCCATATTTGATAGGTCGTTTTGGGCCACTGGTGAGTATACAATAAAGGATATCAATGTCCTTGAGGTGGAACTCGTCTAGATTGGGTAAGCAATAAAGTCCCATAAGTCCTTAAGGTGTAACTCTACGGAGTAGGCAATAAAGGTATGAATTGGTTTGAGGATGTGATGTCTTAATGGCATGTGCACTAAAAAATGGGACTTGAGATGTAACTCCATTCACGTGTTCTTGTCACCTTGATGGAAACGGATCTCCCCTGTATCTTTTGAGAGATGTCTTTTGTGTGTTAATGTTTAGGTGTGGGACATTGTTGCCAAGTTGAGGTTGGTAATTATGAGATCAAGTGGATTCGGTAACATTTAATTTATGAAATTATTATCTCACATGTAAACTGTTTAACTTTATAAGATCTCACTAGGCTCTAGCCTAACACTTGTTGTTGTGTACTTTGGCTTACAGGTTCCACTAGTGGTGCGTCTAGGACATGTTGATTTGGCTGACCGTGCGATTAGGAGCACTTGAAGGGTCAGATTTTTGGGGACTTTTGTGAAGAGAGATTTTGGGGATATATTCACACCCTTGTTAATCTAGTAGTCAAAGTCTAGATTAATTAGGTTGTTACTGTTATGTCTTGATACGTTTATTGTTTTGGTTGTACAAACTTCCCCTTTCCGGGTTATAGTTGTGGTATTTGGAAGTTTTATGTAACAACCCAAACATTTATACAATACTACCAAATTCAATGATAACACCCCATAGGGGTCCCAAAATGACAAGTCAAACATAAGAAAATACCACTAAGGTTTTTGCAGAAACAACCGAATTACAGCTGAGAAGTTTAAAATATAAACTAGAATGGACGTTTAACCTATTCTATCAACGAAGGTTTCCTTTGACATGAGCTTCTAACTCACATATTTTCCTAACCCTTACTCGAGCCTTCAACTACCAGCTTACCTAAAAATGTTTTAGTTTGAAAAGCGAGGGTTAGACCATAAGGTCTAGTGAGATCCCTCTACAAGCTCGCCATAACATATATAACAACAAAAGAGGTTTACGTTCATTTATACATAAAGTACTCAGAATAAGATCTTTGCACACATAACTCTTGTGGTTGGCTCACGCTTAGGTCATGTACACACTTGTGACAACGTGTAGGGCACACACCCGCCCTTAAACTTGAATATATGAAACGAATTTATACATTCAATATGGGTCACACTCCCCATATGCGCAGTATCCATCAACATATACACCCCTGGAGGCTTGTCCTTTAAAAGCAACACCCGCTATCATGCACGATATAGATAACATATAAACATGTAATATTAACAATATTGCATGAGATCATACACTAACAGTGTCAGGATCGAATTCTCAACAAGAATTAATTATCAGAAACAATATCAAAGAAGTTTGCGGAATAACACTTTGATATTTAATCAAACAGGAAATCAAAACAGAATATAATTAACAAACTGTAAACTTGTATTGAATGCTTTGAAGTTACAAGATTACTCACTCAACCTCAATATTGATGAACAGGCTCACCAATACGAATTCTACTTCTCTAGAATTAGGATCTATGCCTTGAGGTTGATTTTCTCTCTAAAAGAATGAAAACTGAAAATTAAATTATTATTCTAAAACTATACAATATATATACTGAATACAAAGATAATTACAATAAATAAAATATCTTCAGTATATCTTCTATGTATATCTCTAAGCTTCCATGTATATCCTTTCATACGAATCTTCATCATATAAGCAGTATTAATCTTCAGCAGCATTAACTTCCTTCTAGCAGCATTAACTACTAAGCAGTACTAACCACTAGCAGTACTAACTAGCTAAGCAGTACTAACTTTGTTCAAGCAGCACTAACTTTGACTAGCAGTATTAATAATACTAGCAGTAGTAACACTCAGCAGTATTAACCTTTAAGTCTTCTAGCAGTAGTAATTTTGAACCAGCAGCATTAACCATACTTGATGAATTCTTCAGTTCCCAACAATCTCCCCCTAACTTGACTTTTAGGAAGAGAAGTCAAGTTCTTCAAATTTTCTTCAAGATGCTCCCAAAACTCTATCAATGCCTAAATCCCAGTGTTTGCATCCAATCCCAAACTCTGATTGATGGTTCTTTGAATCAAGTATTTAGCCATTTCTGAATCTGGAACACACCTTAACTTTTTCTTCAGCATGGCATGTAGCTTCAATCTGCTATGATTATACACTCTATCCACTAGGAAGTATTCAGTGTGATTTAAATCCAAAGTCACTGTATATACTCCACTAATTTCATATAAAGTCCAACTGTTTACTGATTTGAAGACATCTTTGATCAAGTGCTTTACTTCTTCAGGTTTGAACATCATACACAGATACTCCATTACCAGTTTTGTAATTGAAATCCCTGGAGCCTTTAGAATATCTGCATACAACTTCATTCCTATCTCAAACATCTCTTCAATATCTGATCTAGAGCATGTTCTGACAATTTTTGCCCATGTGTTAAACACTTCATACTTTTCATCCTTTCTTTTCAGCCTTATGTATTCCTTTCCATCCACTGTCAATGTATCCCAGAGAATGACCTCAGGAGGCTTAACTCCTACAGGTTCTGCTGAAATTGGTTCAGGCACTTTGTCCATCACTACCATATACAAATTTACATCATCAGTGTTAGATGGCTCTGTCTGTTTAGATGACTCAGGTGCCCCTTCTTCTTCAGCAACCTTATCAGCCTCTTCTTCAGATACTCTAGGCTTTTTAATTGGCTTTCTCCTTGCCATCATTTTTGTTCTCTTTAAAGTTCTTAGACTTTCTCCCAGGGTGGACTCTTTCTTAGGAGGTGTTTCTTGCTCATCTGGGAATGGCTTTGGACAATCAAAGTCATTACTTTCTTTTATTCTCTTCTCCATCTCCACCCTAGCAGTTTCACTTCCCTGAAGCTTTAACATTTCTGAATCATAGAGCTCTTTGATCTTCTCAAAAGACATTTTGGAGAACATCTCCTTTTTGACTCCTACAGCACCTTTGAGAAATATAATCATCTTGTTTCTCTCTTGGGTACCTAGGAATGTCTTTGAGGGTCTTCTCTTCTTTGCAACTTTTTTCACCACAGATTTCTTCATACTTGCAGCTTTCTTCTGTGCAATTTCAGTTGCCATACTCTGTTGATAAGCTTCATTCAATTCAGCAGCTAGAGCTTTTGCCATTTCCCTGTCCTTTTCCATCTGAACTCTTTCTTCTTTTTCAATATCCTCCTGCATCTTTTTAGCTAGGGCTTCATCTGATTCAACCAACCTTTGCTTTTTGATTGGTTGATCAGATTCTACCATCTTTGCTTTTCCTTTGTCTTTGCTCATTGCCTTTTTACTGTTATCTTTCTTGATCACTTCACCTTGTTCTTTTATGATTACACCTTTGGTCTTTGAAGTGACCTTGGGAGTATCATTCTTGGCTTTTAGTAAGGTCTCTGCAATCTCAAGATCTGTTAACACTTCTTTCACAGTTTCTGCTGCTTTATTAATGTCAGCAGTAGTAACTGTTTCTGCTTGCTGCTCCCCATGAACATCAACTTTCTCTCCATCAAGCTCCCCCTTTCTTGTGGCTTCTTCCATGTTGATCTCCCCCTTTTTGGGAGCATCATCCTCAGTGGTCCTTCTTCTTAATTGAAATTGCTTTCTCTTCTTCCTTTGTACCAGACTAACCACCATCCTCTTCAGCTTAGCAATCTGTTCTTGTTGTGACAGAATTACTAGCTTCATTTCTTCAATTTCTTTGCCTTGTTTGAGAACATCTTGATTGATGTTCCCCATTGTTTCCATCAATTCATCGTACGTATATCTGTCCTCACCCTCTCTAGAAGTGTTACCCTCCTTTGAAGGATCATTGGATCTTTTATTTGTGGAAGTCTTCTGCCTTGCAGAGGCACTATCCACCCCTGTGGTTTCTTGGCACCAGGGACCTTCAAATGATTGCTCATTCAAAGTTGCCATGGGGGAGGTCTTATTGATGTTACCACTTTCCTCCTCTGAACTAGCAGGAGTAGTGGCAGCCTCATCACCCATATGCTCTACCTCCTCCTCAGAGAGCACCTCCTTTGGGTTGGGAGACACCCGTGTGGTTTCCCTTTGGATATTCTCTAGGGGAGAATTCTCCCTTAGAGGGCTTATAGGCTTAGTGGGTAATGGTACAAGAAGGGAAGGAGCCTTCTTTACCTGTTTTCTCTTGTAAGTTTGGGTGATGGGAGAGGTTGGTTTTTCAAGAAGAGACTGGGGAATTGATTTTGAGAGGGAAGGTTGGGCTTGGCTAGCAGTGGGTTGGTCTAATGGGGGCCTTGACCCTGCTGCCATACCTTCATTGGTTTGGGACACCACCATCATTGTAGAGAACAATGGGGTGTCAACTCCTTCAGAGTCCCCAGCAGATCTTCTCATATTTGAGAACACCTTGCCTTTGGGGGGTTTAGGTACATATACCCCAACAGGTTGAGGTATATCCGTCAATTCATGAGTAATAATTTCTTGAACAAACCTGGGATACATAAAGAAGCTCTTTTTGTTTCCCATGTTTGAGACAAGATCACTGAAAATCATTTTAGAAAAATTGTACTTTCTGGCAGTGGCCAAACACACCAAAGCATAAGCAATAGTGCTGCTGAACTCACTCCATCCAGTAGTCTTTTTGGAGATACAATGCATAAGAGTATGGACAAAGAAACGCCATTGGGGTGAGAATTTTGCTTTAGAAAATTTGAAAACTCCCAATGGGCCTCCATACCCCATTCTTGTAAGGTTTGAAAACAGTTCATCATTTGGGATAGAGGTTATACCAGAGGCATCGTCTAGACGTAGACTGATGCGAATAACCTCTTCAGTAATTGTGAGTGATTGATCACAGATTCTTGTCTTGATCATCTGCACACCATTCTCAACAACAATGGTTGCATTAGCCCAGAACTGCCTTTGATGCTCAATATAGATTGTAGGGGATACAATAAGAGCATGAGCAATGTGGCTTGTCTTGAGGAAATCCACAATCTGATGAAATCCTGCAGCTTGCTTTGGCTTTTGTAGCATCGCAATCTCGTTGTGCTCGTCGATGAAAGTCATGGATGCCATTGATCTTAGTGAAAAGCTTGCCTAAAAACTTCGAACTTGAGAGAGAAAAGGTTTTGAGCGCAAGAGAACAGTATGCAAAGAGTCGTTATGAACTTTTAGGCGGGCTAAAAGCATTTATAGTATTCGGAATATAAGCAGTATTAACCTAGAGCAGTATTAACTACTAGCAGTATTAACTGAAAGCAGTATTAACCACTAGCAGTATTAACTGAAAGCAGTATTAACCACTAGCAGTATTAACTGAAAGCAGTATTAACCACTAGCAGTATTAACTGAAAGCAGTATTAACCACTAGCAGTATTAACTGAAAGCAGTATTAACCACTAGCAGTATTAACTGAAAGCAGTATTAACCACTAGCAGTATTAACTGAAAGCAGTATTAACAACTAGCAGTATTAACTGAAAGCAGTATTAACCACTAGCAGTATTAACTGAAAGCAGTATTAACCACTAGCAGTATTAACTGAAAGCAGTATTAACAACTAGCAGTATTAACTGAAAGCAGTATTAACAACTAGCAGTATTAACTGCTTTACTCCTTTTAAACTTGCTAAACGCTGAGTACTGCTATGCAAATCCTGAAACAGAAGATTAGTAACTCCAGGAATACTATACAGATATAAAACCACTTTTTGAGAAGGGGATTATTCAGAGTTTATCATTCCCACACTTGTTACCAAGAAAGTGAATCTACCCACATCAAAAGCTTTAGTGAATAGATCAGCAAACTGATTATCAGTGTGAACTTTGACAACTTGAATAAGTTTCTTTTCATTACAATCTCTTATAAAGTGATACCTGATTTCAATGTGCTTTGTTTTTGAGTGCTTGACTGGATTATTCACAATGCTAATAGCACTGCTGTTGTCAATAAAGATTGGAGTGTGTAGAAAGGTTACCCCATAATCCAACATTTGATTCTGAATCCATAAGACTTGAGAACAGCAACTTGCAGCTGCTATGTACTCTGCCTCTGTTGTAGATGTGGATACTGTGGTTTGTTTCTTGCACTGCCATGAGACTAGTCTAGCCCCCAAAAACTGGCATCCTCCAGAAGTAGATTTTCTGTCCAAGTTTGCCCCACCTAGATCACCGTCTGAGTATGCTATTAGGTCAAAAGGTGAGTTATGAGGATACCAAAGTCCCAATCTGGGTTGCCCTTTGAGATATCTGAATATCCTCTTAACAGCTTGAAAGTGAGATTGCTTTGGCCTAACTTGAAATCTTGCACATACACAGACTGGAAACATTATATCTGGCCTTGATGCTGTGAGATACATGAGAGAGCCAATCATGGATCTATAATGATGCACATCCATATCCTCCCCCTCAAGATCTGCTGTGATCTGCTTGTGTGTTTCCATAGGTGTGCTGGCAGGTTTTGATTCTGAGAAACCAAACTTGGTTAGAATATCCTGCACATACTTGGATTGACAGATGAAAATGCCATCTGACTTCTGTTGAACTTGGAGTCTAAGGAAGAAAGTAAGTTCCCCCATGGAACTCATTTTGAACCTTTGATGCATTAAATCCTCAAACTCCTTGCACATGTTGTTTCTTGTAGATCCAAAGATAATGTCATCAACATAGATTTGGACCAGCAAAATATCCTTCTTCTTTCTTTTGATAAATAGAGTCTTATCAATGACTCCTCTTTCAAAGTCATTTTCCAAGAGATAGGATGACAGTGTGTCATACCATGCTCTTGGGGCTTGATGTAGTCCATAAAGTGCTTTCTTTAATTTGTATACCCTGTCTGGATAGCTTGGGTTTTCAAACCCTGGTGGTTGACAGACATATACTTCTTCTTCAATTGATCCATAGAGAAAAGCACTTTTTACATCCATTTGATAGACTTTGAAGTTCATGTAAGAATCATAGGCTAGGAATAGTCTGATTGCTTCTATCCTAGCTACAGGTGCAAAAACTTCTTCATAATCTATACCCTCTTCTTGAGTATAGCCTTGAGCCACCAGCCTTGCTTTGTTCCTTATGACAATACCTCTTTCATCTCTCTTGTTTCTAAAAATCCACTTTGTGCCAATCGCTCTGTGACCTTTAGGAAGGTCTACTAGATCCCATACATCTTGTAGCTTGAACTGTAACAGTTCCTCTTGCATTGCTTCTATCCAGCTGGATTCTTTCATAGCATCATGTGCCTTTTTAGGCTCAAGCTGTGATAGAAAACAAGAAAGCACTGTATGCTGTTGATCTTGCATTTCCTGAAGCCTGCTTTGATGTCTAGTCATCATAGGAGAAGAGATATCTCCTATTATCAACTGTGGAGGATGATTCTTTTGAACTCTGGTGTTATGACTAGGTTCTTCATTCAGTCCAGCCTCAAGATTAGATTCATGCAACTCAAATGAAGTGTTTTTAGATGCCACTTCATTATTTTCTTGAGTCTCCTCATCTCTAGTGTCTTCTTCACTCTGACTTGGTCCAGTAATTGATTCCTTTTCACAGTCTTCACCAGAATTTATTGTGGGTATGGGAAAAATCACAGATTTAGATATACTTTCTTGAACTTGTGTGATCCCTGATCCTCCACTTCCTGTTCCTGTATACTCATTACTAAAACCCAAAGAGTTAGTTAGTGAATCAATGTCAAATAGCCACTGAGGTCCAGACCCAACAGGATTTGGTGTGTTCTCATTGCATTTGACATTGTCACTTTCTTCAATTATTCTAGAAGAAGAGTTAAATACTCTGTAGGCCTTACTCTGAGATGAATATCCAACAAGAAATCCATCATCTGCTTTGCTATCAAACTTACCTAAGTGAGATTTGGTATTTAGAATTGTACAAGGACACCCAAAAGGTTTGAAGAAACCAATAAAAGGTTTTCTTTTATTTAAAAGCTCATATGGGGTCTTGTTCTTTTGCTTGACCACTAGAACTCTGTTTTGGACATAACAAGCAGTATTAACTGCTTCAGCCCAGAAGGTAATTGGCAATTTTGAATCAGCCAACAGAGATCTAGCAGCCTCTATTAGTGTTCTATTCCTCCTTTCAGCAATACCATTCTGTTGAGGAGTCCTAGGAGCACTATATTGCC
Organism: Arctium minus; assembly: GCA_954870635.1. NCBI lineage: Eukaryota > Viridiplantae > Streptophyta > Magnoliopsida > Asterales > Asteraceae > Arctium > Arctium minus. The sequence goes on from OX941080.1 coordinate 146,017,260, forward strand.
TCTCAATACCTTTTTCTTCACAAAAGGTGTTTAGATCATGATTTTTAAACTCAGTTCCATTATCTGATCTCATGACTTTTACTCTTTGATTAGTTTGGTTTTCAATTCTTAGAATAAAGGATTTGATAAGACCACTTGTTTCATCCTTAGTCCTTAGAAAATATACCCAAGTAAATCTGGAGTAATCATCAACAATAACCAAGCAGTAAGATTTCTTGCCTATACTCATAACATTTGTAGGACCAAACAGATCCATATGCAGTAACTGGAGACAAGAAGAAACAGAATTTAACTCTTTGGTCTTATGAGAAGTTTTGTGTTGTTTGCCTTTAAGACAAGCAACACAATGATCATCACATGAAAAGACTTTTGAAGGTAACCCTCTTACAAGGTTATTTTTAACAAGATTGTTCATAGTCTTGAAATTCATGTGACACATCCTTCTGTGCCATAGAGAGGATTCATCTACAGAAGCTTTTGAAACAAGACAATTTAGAGATGAATCACTATCAACATTGTCCATATCAAGACAGTAAACATTGTCCTGTCTTGGAGTTCTAAGTAGTATCATGCTTTCATCAACTACCTTGAACCCTGGAGCAAGAATCATACACTCAGTATTAGTAAATAATATACTATGTTGTTTGTCACAAACCTGTGATACACTTAACAGGTTGTACTTTAATTGATCAACATAGTAGACATCCTCAAATGTCATCTTACCTTTGGTGACATTACCTTTTCCACTTATCTTACCACCAGTAAGATTGTCTCCAAATGCAACATGTCCTCCATTGATATGCTTGAAATCCTGAAGGCATGACATGTTGCCTGTCATGTGCCTAGAGCAACCACTATCAACATGCCAAATGCTCTTTCCCTTGAGCTGTTGGTTGCCCTGCACATTAGATAAATCAATTAGTATGAATTAGGAACCCAAGCCAAAGTGGTCTTGGGTACCCCTTTCTCATCAAAATATTTGCATTCTTTCTTGACAAGATTTTTGAACTTTAACTCCTCATTCTTGGAGTACTTTGTTACAATAATAGGCTTGGAACCATGTTTGCTAGAATCAGTACTAGTTTTAGAAGTACTAACTGCCTTGGCAGCACTTGCATGCTTAGCAGCACTAACCTTGTTAGAAGTAGTAACTGTGTTAGCAGCAGTAACTGTGTTGGCAGTATTAACCTTTGAAGAGGTATTAACAGTATTAGCAGCATTAATATTTTCAGCAGTACTAACACTGTTAGCAGTAGTAACTGTGTTAGCAGTACTAATATTGTTAGCAGTACTAACACTGTTAGTACTTCTAGGTACCCACATTTTGACACTTTCTTTTAAAATCTTTTTCTTTAAAGTGCCTTTACTTTCAATAGATTTCTTTATCACATTTTTCTTTCCAGCCTTCCTATAACCAACAGATTTTTGCACAAATCTTTGAAAGTTCATCTGTTGGTTAATAGGGTTAAAGTAACAATACTTAGCCAAATGATTCAACTTGCCACATATAAAACAAGGTTTTGGTCTATTGATTTTATTCAGATCAACTCCTTGTTTCTGAGCCCATTGATTATTCCAGTTTCTTTGATTTCCTCTTTTTAAACCATAATTTAGGCTCTTGGCTTTATTGCAATCACACTGTTTACAAGATCCAGGATTCACAACTGTGGTTTGTTTGTAATGGACCTTGTTATCATTTCCTTTAGTCTTCTCTATCTCCTTGGACTTGACCCAGATTTTTCCACATCCCTCATTGGTGATAATATTGTTTTCTAATGGTATCTTTTTACTCACATTATTATCACTGTTCTCACTTGCTCCTTTCTCAGTCAAATCCTTAACTACTACCTCATCCAAAGGATCTATCTTAAATGCTTCTTCAGACAAGTCCTTTTTCTCCTTAGTTTCTAACAAGTCTGATGTAGGAGAAATATAGTTATTATTGTAAGGAGGGGGTGTATTGTTGTATCCAATGCCAGGCTTCATCTTATCATGTATCTGAGCCTTTAGAAGATAGTCCATTGCTTTTGAAGCATAGGAAAACTTGTCTATGTCAAGCTTAACTTTTGACAGTTCCTCTTTCAGTCTATCATTCTCTTCTAAGGACTTAGACAGTTTGGTTTCTAACTCATTCTTTTCCCACTTCCAATAGTTTGTGTCATAAGAGTGTTGAAGTTCATTAGCTTGAAAGCCTTTGATTTGCTCTTCAAATCTCTCTACTATTAACACATAATCTCTTCTGTCTTTTTCTAATCTTTTGAGATCATCACACATACTTTGATTGTGATCCCTGTATCTTGTAACAGTGTCAATGCAAGATTTAGTACAAAGATTAGAACTTACCTCAGTAGGGAGATCAGACACTTCTGCCATAAGAGCTTGGTTCTGAATGGCTTCCTCAGCTTGATCACTCCAGTCAAATCCCATTCCTTGTTGAGAAACAAGGGCTTGAGCAGGATTCTTGTTCTGATTGTATCCTCCATTCTGAGCTTGTTGGTGGTTATTGTTTGGAACAGCACTCCTGCATTCTCTAGCAAAGTGTCCTTTCTTGTGACACTTATAACATTCCACCTTGGTTTTGTCAAAACCAGCTCCATCTTCTCTTCTTTGAGAGAAGTTATTTCTTCCAGTTCTTTTAATGAACTTTTTCACCCTCATGGATAACATGGCCATCTGCCATTTAATATCCATCTCCTCCAGATCATCAGGGTGAATTTGATCAAGATCATCATTAATCAGAGAATTGCTGCTATGACTGGACAAAAAGGCTTCAAAGATAGTTTCAGTTCCTTTTTCTGAACTTACTCCACTGGCAGTACTAGTTGCTTCAGGGTTGGCAGTAGTATCAGTGGATGCTGAAAGAAGTGCAGCATTGTGAATATAACCAGAGGGCTTCTTCTTGGTTTCTACCTCAGTTTCAAAAACTCTTAAATCATTGTATAGATCATCAAGTTCTTTCTCTTCCAGATTGTCACTCTGTCTATATGAGACAGTGTACATAGTCCATTCATCCCCAAGAGATCTGAGGAACTTTCTGTTGATATCATCTTGTTCCATCTTCACCCCTACAGTAGCCAGTTCACCTATGAGTTTATTGAACCTGTCAAAAGTTTGAGTCATAGACTCATTCTTTGTGGAAGTGAAGTTCTCATACTGTTTCTTTAGAACATCTCTCTGATTTCTTTTGATGCTCTTAGTTCCAGCAAATCTTTTCTCTAGAGCATTCCAGAGAATCTGAGCATCAGTGCAGTTGCAAAATTGATGCTGATATTCATTGGGAATGGCCAAGAGCAGAGTGCTCAAAGCCTTCATCTCTGTCTGTCTGATCTTCCTCTCACCATCTGTCTTTGGTGGAGGTCTTTTCCCATCTGGTCCTATCCTTCCAGCTTCAGAAGGACCATTCTCAATGATATCCCACATTGAGTAGTCAGTGAGAAGAATATATTGTCTGATTCTGATCTTCCACATGTCAAACTCACTTGGTTTGAGCATTGGAACCTTAGAAACCAAAGTACTGCTTGATTCTGTAAGATTTTCCATGATGAAGAACTGTTTCTGAGAGAGTTGGGCTCTGATACCACTTGTCAGGATCGAATTCTCAACAAGAATTAATTATCAGAAACAATATCAAAGAAGTTTGCGGAATAACACTTTGATATTTAATCAAACAGGAAATCAAAACAGAATATAATTAACAAACTGTAAACTTGTATTGAATGCTTTGAAGTTACAAGATTACTCACTCAACCTCAATATTGATGAACAGGCTCACCAATACGAATTCTACTTCTCTAGAATTAGGATCTATGCCTTGAGGTTGATTTTCTCTCTAAAAGAATGAAAACTGAAAATTAAATTATTATTCTAAAACTATACAATATATATACTGAATACAAAGATAATTACAATAAATAAAATATCTTCAGTATATCTTCTATGTATATCTCTAAGCTTCCATGTATATCCTTTCATACGAATCTTCATCATATAAGCAGTATTAATCTTCAGCAGCATTAACTTCCTTCTAGCAGCATTAACTACTAAGCAGTACTAACCACTAGCAGTACTAACTAGCTAAGCAGTACTAACTTTGTTCAAGCAGCACTAACTTTGACTAGCAGTATTAATAATACTAGCAGTAGTAACACTCAACAGTATTAACCTTTAAGTCTTCTAGCAGTAGTAATTTTGAACCAGCAGCATTAACCATACTTGATGAATTCTTCAGTTCCCAACAAACAGAGAGTAAGGGAAACTCACCTGAAGTCCGTTCTAGGATCTATTGTTTGCTCTAACAATCCTGTAATAATGTACCTACAATATACACCACACACGAGGGTGGCAAGACACTCGAATAATTCACACAGTTCGGTCTTTCATTCACGACAACCTAAGACTCTCAATAGATGGTACAGGTCTCACTTGAAAACACCGGGGAAAAATCCAAAAATCCTGAGACTGGAGCTCAAGGATCGGCCATAGGGTATGGGCCCTTCTGGGTCCACTCCTGGTTTCTCTCCCACCCGGGTTCCCGGTCTTCCTGGATCCCCGACCTCTCCTGGGTCTGTCCCTCCCTCTCGGCTTACCCGGGTCCGGTCTCCCCGGTTTCCCGGCTCGCCGGGTTTCCGGACCCTTAAGAAGCAATTACCCGAGTTTCATCTACTCGAGTTTTTCTCTCATTCCCGGTAGGTGTGATTCCGAGGTATCAGTACTGGGACTATGGGAAGCGATTTTTTATACCACACTCTCATCCGATGGATTAATTTGGACCTCCAAGATACCCATGTCACCCTAATTCTTGCCCCTCCAAGATTAATCATTAATCCAATCAGTTCAACCACTAACCCAATCGATTTGGGGTTAAAATTAGTTCAATTCAATAAATCAAAACCAAAAACCTAAAAACTTAAAGAATCAAGGGAGATGATGCTTACCTTGAAGAAGATGAAGATTTTCACCACAAAATTCACGAATTCCATGCTCCTCAAGGTTGATAAGAATTCTTCTCTCGTCTATCCTCTTGTTGCCTCCAATTTCCTATCAGAGAGGAAAATGAGGATTTAGAGGGTTTTATCCCTCTCTCATCCAAATTACACTTAGGTCCTCCAACTCTCACGCTTCACACTAGACCCCTAAACTAACTTTTTATTTCAACATAAGCACAGTTATTACAACATCCTCCCCTCAAAAGAATTCCATCCCTGGAATTGCATTATCAAACAATTGTGGATGCTGAGACTTCATAACTTCCTCTACTTCCCACGTTGCATCCTGGCCCTTATGGTAACGCCACTGGACCTTCACAAGAGCAGTCTCTTTGGTCCTCAATTTTCTGATTTTACGATCCAAAATCACTATTGGTTCCTTGGCGTAACTCAACTTCTCGTCCACTCGGATATCCTTTAGTGGTACAGTCATATCTGCTTCAGCCAAGCATTTCCTCAAATTCGACACGTGAAAAGTGGGATGAATTCCCCAAAGCTCCTCTAACAATTCCAGCTTATACACCACTTCACCCACACGCTTGGTTATGGCAAATGGTCCGACGTATCTAGGTCTTAACTTCCTTTTCTTTCCAAAACGGACAACGCCTTTCCAAGGTGAGACCTTGATCATCACTTTGTCTCCCACTTGGAATTCAATCGGTTTCCTTCTCTTGTTCGTGTACATCTTTTGGCGATCTTGAGCCACCCTTTGTTTCTCACGAATCTGATTGTTCTTATCAGAGGTGATCTATACGATTTTCGGTCCCGCCAACTGCTTCTATCCCACCTTGTTCCAACACAATGGTGTTTTACATTTATGCCCGTAAAATGCTTCGAAGGGTGCCGCTTGAATGCTAGCATGGTAATTATTGTTATACGAAAATTCTATCAATGGCAAGTGGGACTCCCAAGAGCCCTTAAAATCGATTGCGCAAGTCCGAAGCATATCCTCTAATGTCTAAATAGTTCACTCACTATGCCCGTCTGTTTGAGGGTGATAAGCGGTACTCAACTTAAATTGTGTACCAAACTCTCTTTGAAGGCTCCTCCAAATTGATGACGTAAAGCGACTATCATGATCGGAGACTATGGACAACGGCACGCCATGTTTGGTTACTATCTCGTCGATATATAATCTTGCTAACTTTTCCAAGGGGTAAGTCTCCTTGATCGGCAAGAAATGAGCCGACTTGGTGAGACGATCCACTATCACCCAAATGGCATCATACCCTTTTGAGTTCTTGGTAGATTTGTGACAAAATCCATCGTGATGTTGTCCCACTTCCACACCGATATTTCTAGGGGTTGCAGCTCTCCATAAGGTCTCTGATGTTCTGCCCTGACCTTCAAATAGGTCAAACACCGTTCCACGAAATAAGCGATGTCGCTGATAAGAGATGATTCCTTTACAAAACTTTAGGGGGAGAATGTTAATGTACTGTATTTAGAAAGTTTTGTAAAGTTATCCTTAGTGAAAAGGCTTTGTCATTAGCATAATGGGTTGGGATAAAATGTGTAACATGGGTGATTGGGGTATAAATAGGAGATGTTTGTAATTTGTTTGTAATTTTTCATTTTCACAATGTAGCCTTTCAAGTTTGTAAGTGTTTCTAGAGAGAGAAACTCTTTCTCTCTCTAGGTTGTGAATAATACAATCATTTCCAACCCAATCTACCTTTTGTTCTATCTTTTCTACATTGATTAATTGCGAATTCATGACCTAACATGTGGTATCATAGCCTAATCGAAGAAATCTTTCATCGAAACGATCGAATTCGCAAATTTTTCAATGGAACAGTGTTATGGTCGAATGAACAGTTCTGGCGATTTCAAAATTCTTCATTTTGGAGCTTAATTGATCGAGATTAGATGCTAGATTGATTATGTGATTAGAGTCGAAGCATTTGTAATCAATCACATTGTATAATTTCAATTTGTTTAGAAGAATTTTTCAATTTTGAGTATATTTGGTTCAAATTTTTTTTTACTGAAGTTGTGATCGAATTCTTGTATCTAGACGTTTTTAGACTAGATCGTCAACTACAAAGTTGTTCAGAAGTATATTGTCAGGATCGAAATTCAAACAAAAATTTAATTCACACACACTCAGAATCAATGCTAAAGAAGTTGCGGAAAAACACTTTAACACTAACAATCAATGAAACAGTATATCAAACTCAAATCACAAGTTTATATTGATTCAACTTGATGATTACACACAAAACCTCAATCTGTTGAACAAACTCAACAGACGTTCTATTCTTCTCTATAGAAAGGATCTAAACTAGTCTTGAGGTTAATTCTCTCTAACAAAAAACATATGAATGAATAATTCTCTACTATTAAATACTTCTATACTATATATACAAGACTGAATACAAGATAATTATCAAAATACAATTGATCTTCAGCATCAATACCATAATTATCTTCAGTCTTATCTCCAACTTGTCTTTATCTTCAAATCATCTTTATCTTTAGAAGCAGCACTAATTATCTTCAGAAGTATTAACCAACTTCAGCAGCATTAATCTTCAGCAGTACTAACTACTAGCAGTACTAACTACTAGCAGTACTAACTCTCCAAGAAGTACTAACTATTCAAGTAACAGCACTAACTCTTCAAGCAGTATTAATTCTACTAGCAGTAGTAATCTTGAAAGTCTGGCAGTAGTAATCACTTAGCAACATTAATCAACAGCATAAACCATACTTAGCATAATCAGACCCAACAATCTCCCCCTAACTTAACTTTTCAGAAAGAGAAGTTAAGTTATTTATGATATGGTCTTCATGTTGCTTTCAACACTTCAGCTCAGTTGCCCAAATTTGGATCCAGTCCCAGACTTTGATTGATGATCCTGCTAACCACAATCCTTGCCATTTCTGAGCCTTGAGGACAGATTAGTTTGGCTTTCAGCATCCCATGTAGCTTGGCTAGGCTGTGATCATATATCTTATCCACCAGATAATATTCATGAAAGTTTTTATCTATGGTCAAGATATACACCCCACACCTTTCTATGAGCATCCAGTTGTCCACAGACTTGAAGACATCTTTGATGACATGCTTGACAAGATCTGGACTGAACATCATGCATAAATACTCCATTGCTAGTTTATTGATGTTCATCCCTGGAGTCTTCAGCACATCCCCATACAGATTCATTCCCACCTTAAACATTTCTTCCAAGTCTGACCTGGAACAACATCTGACTATCTTCCCCCAAGTAGAGTAGACTTCAAAATGATCACCCATTCTTTTGATTTTGAAATATTCTTTGCCTTGATCTTCAAGAATATCCCAGTGGATGATTTCAGGGGCTTGGACTGAAATAGGATCTGCCTTCACTGGATCATTATCTGTTACAGTCATGTAAAGTTCAAAATGCACATTAGATTGACTTGGTTGCTGTGCACTTTGACTTGATTGCTCAGCTTGACCTGTAACAGATGTTTCTGTTTCTTTCTCAGCTTCTGCAACCCTTGGCTTCTTAAACAGTTTCTTGGAAGCTATTGTTTTCACTCCCTTGGCAGATTTGACGTCCACATCAGCATGTTCTTCCTTCTTTTCTTCAGCCTTTTCTTTTGAAGGAGTGGTTTCCTCACTCTCAGGAAAGGGTTGTTGGATATTGAGATCATGTCTCTCTTTCATTTGTCTTTCAAACTCAACCCTTTGAGTGAAGTCCCCTTTCAGATTTGCCATCTCCTTTGAATACAACTCCTCTATCTTACCATAGGCCATGTTAGTAAACATTCCTTCAGAAACTCCAAGAGCTCCTTTTAGGAAGTTTATCATTTTCCTCCTTTCTTGATTAGCCAGGAAGGTCTTTGAGGGCTGGGAGACCCCCCTGTGGTTTCCCTTTGGATATTATCTAATGGAGAATGCTCCATTAGAGGACTTGAAGGCTTTGTGGGTGAAGGTACAAGAAGGGAAGGAACCTTCTTTACCTTTTTCCTTATATAAGTGTGAGTGATGGGTGATGTTGGCTTTTTAAGAAGGGACTGAGGGATGTTAATAAAAATGAGTGGTGTGGGTAGGTTATCAGTTTGGTTGTTAGATGAGGGCTTTGACACTGATACCTCACCATGGGAAGGAGACACACCCATCATTGTAGAGAACAATGGTGTGTCAATACCTGAGAAGTCCTTACTGGGCCTCCTCATATTAGAAAACACCTTCCCTTTCGGGACCTTTGGTACATATACCTCATTAAAATGAGGTAAATCCATCAATTCTTTATTCAGTAAAGCTTGCACAAATCTGGGATACATATAAAAAGATTTTGTTTTGGTATCCAGGTTTGACAGTAAGTCATTTAAGATCATTTGTGAAAAATTGAACTTCCTGGAGGTTGCTAAGCAGACCACAGCATAAGCAATGGTACTGTTGAACTCACTCCAGCCAGTTGTTTTCCTTGAAATACAGTGCTGAAGGGTATGAACAAAGAATCTCCACTGTGGTGAGAATCTGTTCTAGAAAAATTTGAAGACATCAATGGGACCTTCATACCCCATATTACTAAGAGCTTGGAAGAGATCTTCCTTGGGTAAAGAGGTTATACCTGAGGCATCATCTAGTCGTAGATAAATGCGAATAGCTCCTTCTGTGATTGTTAGAGGTTTATCACACACCCTTGTTTTGATGACCTGATTGCCATCTTCAGTATGAATAGCAGCATTGGCCCAAAACTGCCTTTGGTGTTCCACACAGATTGTGGGATTGACAGTTAATGCGTGGGCTATGTGTGAGGATCTTAGGAAATCCACAATCTGATGAAATCCCTCTGCTTGTTTTGGTTTGAGTAGCATTGCCAATTCATTGTGTTCATCGACAAACATCAATTCAACCATCTTCTTGAGCGATTGGTCGAAGCTAGGGTTACGCACTGGTAAGATAGAATTCAAGAGAACAAGAGAGAGAGAGAGTACACTAGTAGGAAATTCAAAGAGCCGTTTGTAATTTGGCGGTCACACAGGGTATTTATAGGTGGATGGAGTAAGTTAGAAGCAGTACTAATTATCCTAGCAGTATTAACGAACTCGCAGTATTAACTCATAACAGCAGTAGTAACACATATTGGCAGTACTAACACAGACTAGCAGTATTAACACAGACTAGCAGTACTAACACATACTAGCAGTACTAACACAGACTAGCAGTACTAACACATACTAGCAGTATTAACATGTACCAGCAATAGTAACAATGATTAGCAGTATAAATAAAGCAAGCAGTAGTAACTTTGCACTGGCAGTATAAACCACCTAGCAGTAGTAACCATACTTAACCATTTTTGAACTATTATTATGAGTAATGCAGTGAGCAGTATTGACTGAACGAGAAGTACCAAGTATCCAATCCAAACACACAGGCAAACAATCTGAAACACTTAAACACACAGGGGTTAATAGCACCAATTTAATGAAAGTAACTAAGGAGGAATCTATATAGGTACATAAAGAGAATGAGAATATACTTTATTCATTGTTCATCATGCCCACACTTGTGACAAGGAATGTGAATCTACCCACATCAAAAGCTTTTGTGAATAGATCAGCAAACTGGTTACTTGTGTGTACTTTCTGGACCTGAATTAGCTTCTTCTCATTACAGTCTCTTATAAAATGGTACCTTATTTCTATATGCTTTGTTTTTGAATGCTTGACAGGATTATTAACAATGCTAATAGCACTACTGTTGTCTATGAAGATAGGAGTGTGAAGAAATGTCACACCATAGTCCATCATTTGATTCTGAATCCATAGCACTTGTGAGCAGCAGCTTGCAGCAGCTATGTATTCTGCTTCTGTTGTTGAAGTGGACACTGTGGTTTGCTTCTTACACTGCCATGATACTAGTCTTGCACCCAAAAACTGATATCCTCCGGTTGTAGACTTTCTGTCCAAGTTAGCTCCACCCAAATCACTATCTGAATATGCAAGTAGGTCAAATGGTGAGTCATGAGGATACCAAAGTCCTAATCTGGGTTGACCTTTGAGATATCTGAATATCCTCTTGACTGTTTGAAAATGTGATTGCTTTGGCCTAACTTGAAATATTGCACACACACAAACAGGGAACATGATATCTGGTCTAGAAGCTGTGAGATACATGAGAGAGCCAATCATGGATTTGTAATAATGAACATCCACATCCTCCCCCTCAAGATTTGCAGTAATCTGTTTGTGTGTCTCCATGGGTGTGCTTGCAGGCTTGGAATCTGAGAACCCAAACTTGGTTAAAATGTCCTGTACATACTTGGTTTGGCTTATGAAGATTCCATCTTGTTGCTGCTTAACTTGTATCCCAAGGAAGAAAGTAAGTTCACCCATAGAACTCATCTTGAATCTCTTATGCATTAATTCTTCAAAATCTCTGCACAAATGATCTTTTGTGGATCCAAAGATGATGTCATCTACATAGATTTGCACTAACAGGATGTCCTTCTTCTTCCTTTGAATGAACAGAGTCTTGTCAATGATTCCTCTCTCAAAACCATTTTCCAAGAGATAGGTAGACAAGGTGTCATACCAAGCTCTTGGTGCTTGATGTAGTCCATACAGTGCTTTCTTCAATTTGTATACTCTGTCAGGATACTTGAGATTTTCAAACCCTAGAGGCTGACAGACATATACTTCTTCTTCAATTTTTCCGAATAGAAAAGCACTTTTCACATCCATTTGGTAGACTTTGAACTTCATGAAAGAAGCATAGGCTAAAAACAGCCTAATTGCCTCAATCCTAGCCACTGGTGCAAACACCTCTTCATAATCAATTCCTTCTTCTTGAGTGTACCCTTGTGCTACCAATCTAGCCTTGTTCTTGATCACTATCCCTCTCTCATCCTTCTTGTTTCTGAAAATCCATTTTGTCCCTATAGCTCTGTGTCCTTTAGGCAGTTCTACCAAATCCCATACATTTTGCAGTACAAACTGCAGCAGCTCCTCTTGCATTGCTTCTATCCAGCTTGGATCTTTCATTGCATCATGTGCCTTTTTAGGCTCAACCTGAGATAGAAAGCAAGATAGTAAGCCTGATTGTATGTCTTTTAATCCTCCCAACTTACTCTGATTCCTTGTGATGATTGGAGAATTGATGTCACCAATCACCAACTGAGGAGGATGATCTTTATGCACTTTTGTTTGATGAATAGCCTCTTCATTAATCTCTGCATCCAGATTAGAGTCATTCTTTTCAGGAGAGCTGCCACCAAACACTGAGGAGTTCTCATCATCAGTATCATCTTCTGCCAATGCAGACATCTCAGGTTCTAGCTGTTCTGAAGTCAAAAGTTGATCCTCCTTTTCACCTCTCTCCTCTTCATTCTGAGCAGTTTCAGTATCCTTTGAATCTAAAGCATCTTTCTTCTCTTGAACACAGAGTTCAGTAGAATCTGCTGTAGGGATTGGGAATAGCACAAAGCCTTGTCTTTTGTCTTGTACTGATTCTGTCCCTGTTCCTGTATTATTCTCATAACTGAAACCCAAAGAATTAGTTAGTGAATCAATATCAAAAAGCCAATCAGGGCCTGTACCAAGTTTATTTGGTGTGCTCTCATTGCATTTGACATTGTCACTTTCCTCAATTATTCTAGAAGAGGTATTAAATACTCTGTAAGCGTTACTTTGGGATGAGTAACCAACCAGAAATCCATCATCTGCTTTGCTATCAAACTTGCCTAAGTGAGTTTTGGTATTAAGAATTGTTCAAGGACACCCAAATGGTTTGAAAAATCCAATAAAAGGTTTCTTCTTGTTAAAAAGTTCATATGGTGTCTTGCCTTGAGATTTAACTATTAGAACCCTGTTTTGAACATAACAAGCAGTATTAACTGCTTCTTCCCAAAATGTAACTGGCAGTTTTGAATCTGCCAACAGGGATCTTGCAGCTTCAATCAGTGTCCTATTTCTCCTCTCAGCAACTCCATTCTGTTGAGGGGTCCTAGGAGCACTGTATTGTCTCTCAATACCTTTTTCCTCACAGAAGTTGTTTAGATCTTGGTTTTTAAATTCAGTTCCATTATCAGACCGGATGATTTTAACTCTTTGATTTGTTTGGTTTTCAACTCTGAGAATAAAGGATTTGATCAGTCCAATTGTCTCATCTTTTGTCCTCAGAAAATAGACCCAAGTGAATCTGGAGAAATCATCAACAATAACTAAGCAGTAAGATTTCTTGCCAATACTCATCACATTTGTAGGACCAAACAGATCCATATGCAATAAAATAAGAGGTGAAGAGATTGTATTTATCTCTTTGGACTTATGAGAAGTTTTGTGTTGTTTGCCTTTAAGACATGCAACACAATGATCATCACATGAAAATACCTTTTGTGGTAAACCTCTTACAAGGTTGTTTTTCACAAGATTATTCATTGTTTTAAAGTTCATGTGACACATCCTTCTGTGCCAAAGAGATGATTCATCAACAGAAGCTTTTGAAAATAGACAATTAAATGATGAATCATTAGATACATTCTCTAAATCCAAGCAATAAACATTGTACTTTCTTGGTGTTCTCAGTAGTATCATACTTTCATCAACTACCTTAAACCCTTTAGCAAGGATAATACATTCAGTATCAGTAAACAATATACTATGTTTCTTGTCACAAACCTGTGATACACTTAACAGGTTGTATCTCAATTGCTCAACATAGTAGACATCCTCAAAGGTCATCTTACCCTTTGACACAATACCTTTTCCACTAATCTTTCCTCCAGATGGATTATCACCAAATGCAACATGTCCTCCATCAAATCTTTTGAAGTTTTGTAGGCAGGACTTTTTGCCTGTCATGTGCCTAGAGCAACCACTATCAATACGCCAAATGCTCTTCCCTTTTTGCTGTTGGTTACCCTGCACATAAAGTGGAACAGTTAGTTTTTAGTAGGAACCCAAGCCAAAGTGGTCTTGGGTTTCCCATTCTCATCAACATATTCACAATCAATTTTGATGAGCTTTTCAGACTGGGGAATCTTATGGCTTGAATACTTTGTCACAATAATGGCTTTGTTACTGGAAGCAGTACTAACTTGATTGGCAGTACTAACTTTGTTAGCAGTACTAACTTCATTAGCAGTACTACTTGGATTAGCAGTACTAACATTGTTAGCAGTAGTATTGCTTACAGCAGCATTATTTCTGTTAGCAGTACTATTTGAAGTAGCAGTACTAACAGATTTCTTTACTATTGGAACCCAAACCTGAACAAAGTTGTTTGCTTTATTTTTCTTTAAGTTACTCCTTGGCTTATTTGGAGTATTTTTCTTTTATTTTGCAAACTTGTTTTGAGCATGAGCTTTTAAAGGTGCTCTTTTTGCATTTTCAGCCATATTATTCCTTCTTTGATTCCTATAGCCAACAGGATTTTGTATATGTCTTTGAAAATTTATCCTCTGGTTCATAGGATTGAAATAACAGTATTTGGCAATATGGTTAAGCTTTCCACAAATAAAACAAGGTTTTGGTCTATTGATTTTACTCAGATCAACCCCTTGTTTTTGTGCCCACTGATTATTCCAGTTTCTTTGATTACCCCTTGTTTTATCATGTTTTTGGGGCTGATGCTTTTTACATGTACAGGGATTCACAACTGTGGTCTGCATATAGTGGACTCCCTGTACCTTTCCCTTTTCTCTCTTTGAGCTATCCACCTGATGAATGGTTTACCTCCCCCTTCATTGGTAAGGATATGATTTTCTATAGGAATCTCTTCTGCATTCTTATTCTCAGAATTCTTTTCCTCATTCTCTTCTTCAACCACCACACTATCTATAGGATCTACTTATGTTGCTCCTATAGGTAAGTCCTCCTTATTTTTGTTTTCTAAGAGATCTTAAAAGGGAGGGATATAATTATTGTTATAAGGTGGAGGTGTTGCATTGTATCCTATACCACTCTTGATCTTATCATGAACTTGAGTTTTAAGTAAAGAGTCCATTGCTTTGGAAGCATAAGAAAACTTCTCAATGTCAAGCTTGGCTTTCTCATACTCACTCTTTATCTTCTCACACTCCTCTTTAGATTTTTCTATTTGAATCTCTAATTGATCTTTCTCCCACTTCCAGTAATTTGTGTCATAGTAATGCTGAAGTTCATTGGCCTTGTAAGCCTTGATTTGATCTTCAAACTTCTCAAGAATCACTTTATACTCTCTTATATCTATTTCTAACCTTTTAAGGTCGTCACACATGCTTTGGTTATGATCCCTGTACTTTTTAATAGTTTGAAGACACTCTTCAGTGCACAGTTTAGTTTTTACCTCTGTTGGAATATCTGTGCTTGAAGATACTGAGACTTCTGCCATCAGGGCTTGATTCTGAACAGCTTCTTCTGCTTGATCACTCCAATCAAATCCCATTCCTTCTTGAGAAACAAGAGCTTGAGTGGAGTTTCTGTTGTTTTGGAAGCTTGAGGAATGTGCTTGTTGGTGGTTGCTGCCATATTGTTGAGGAGTTCCTCCTCTGCATTCTTTTGTAAAGTGTCCCATCTTGTGACACTTGTAGCACTCCACCTTTGACTTGTCAAACCCAGCACCATCTTCTCTCCTCTGAGAAAAGTTGTTCCTTCCAGTCCTTTTTATGAATCTCTTTACCCTCATAGTTAGCATGGCCATCTGCCACTTTATATCCATCTCCTCAAGGTCATCTGCATTAATTTGTTCAAGATCATCATTAATTAAACCAGAATTAGCATGACTAGCAAGAAAAGCTTCTAATACAGAGTCATTAGATACATACTGCTTAGATACATAAGCAGTACTAACTGATTCTGTATTAGCAGCAGAAACAGTAGAAGAAGATGATAAAAGGGCATCATTATGAGTGTATCCAGATAGTCTTCTCTTGGCTTCAATTTCAGCCTCAAACACCCTTAAGTCATTATAAAGATCATCTAGTTCTTTGTCCTCCAGCTTGTCATCCTGTCTGAAGGAGACAGTATACATGGTCCATTCATCTCCAAGGGACCTTAAGAACTTTCTGTTTACATCATCTTGATCAATCTGCACTCCAACAGTAGCTAGTTCACCAATCAGCTTGTTAAACCTGTCAAAAGTTTGAGTCATGGACTCATTCTTAGTTGACATGAAGTTTTCATACAGTTGCTTCAATATTGCCTTCTGATTTCTCTTGGTACTTTTGGTACCAGAGAATCTCTTCTCTAGAGCATTCCAAAGCATCTGGGCATCAGTGCGGTTGCAGAATTGGTGTTGATACTCATTAGGAATAGCCAAGAGCAGTGTGCTCAAGGCTTTCATCTCTGTCTGCCTTATCTTCCTCTCTCCAGTTGTCTTTGGTGGGATTCTTTTTCCATCTGCTCCAATCTTTCCTTCATTAGATGGGCCATTCTCAATGATGTCCCACATAGAGTAATCTGTGAGAAGGATGTATTGCCTGATCCTAATCTTCCACATGTCTAACTCATTAGATCTGAGCATTGGAACCTTTGAGACCAGAACACTATCACTTGAACCGTCCATGATGATTGTTGTTTTTCTGAGTTTAACTAAGCTCTGATACCACTTGTCACGATCGAAATTCAAACAAGAATTTAATTCACACACACTCAGAATCAATGCTAAAGAAGTTGCAGAAAAACACTTTAACACTAACAATCAATGAAACAGTATATCAAACTCAAATCACAAGTTTATATTGATTCAACTTGATGATTACACACAAAACCTCAATCTGTTGAACAAACTCAACAGACGTTCTATTCTTCTCTATAGAAAGGATCTAAACTAGTCTTGAGGTTAATTCTCTCTAACAAAAAACATATGAATGAATAATTCTCTACTATTAAATACTTCTATACTATATATACAAGACTGAATACAAGATAATTATCAAAATACAATTGATATTCAGCATAAATACCATAATTATCTTCAGTCTTATCTCCAACTTGTCTTTATCTTCAAATCATCTTTATCTTTAGAAGCAGCACTAATTATCTTCAGAAGTATTAACCAACTTCAGCAGCATTAATCTTCAGCAGTACTAACTACTAGCAGTACTAACTCTCCAAGCAGTACTAACTATTCAAGTAACAACACTAACTCTTCAAGCAATATTAATTCTACTAGCAGTAGTAATCTTGAAAGTCTGGCAGTAGTAATCACTTAGCAACATTAATCAGCAGCATAAACCATACTTAGCATAATCAGACCCAACATATATTTCGAACATGCTCTCAAAGTTTCATCTCGAAATTCGAAGAAATGCGAAAGATTTGGTGATTTCAAGTTTTCAGAACTCAACTCTCGCAAGATCCCAAAAACGCGCAAGCTTCAACTGAAGAACACGCAAGTTCATCTGAAAAACGCGCTAACTGAAGAACGCGCAAGGATAGAAAAACGCGCAAATAGCGTCTTCGAGTTTGATATTGTCAAAATTTTCTAAGTCCTAAAACGCGCAAATCAAGTGTGCGAGTTTGAGGCAAAAGCGCAAGATGAAGCGTACGAGTTTGAGGCAAAAGCGCAAGATGAAGCGTGCGAGTTTACTAAACGCGCAAGACGAAGCTTGCGAGTTTGAGTAAACACGCAAGGTAAGGCGCGTGAATTTGGAAAACGCGCAAGACGTAGCATGCGAGTTTGGGCGATTACCTTTCTTCAGTCTACGACTTCCATGCTTAGCGAGTTTCGATACTGTCAAATTTTTCTAAGGCATAAAACGTGCACGTCATGGCCTGCGAGTTTCAAGAACACGCACATCACGTTTAGCGCGAAGCATATAAATAGTGCTTTGCGAGTTTATTGTTCCGCGAGTTTAAATGTTCTGTGAGTTCTGAATTTTTGCGACAAATTACTGTTCATACCTATTTTTGCGACAAGTTGCCTTGTGAGATTTAACTGACAAATATTTTCTCAGATAAATCTTCTACCCTGCCCAGTAGTGTTTGCTACAAGTTGCATCCTCCGACAAGCATAGCAGATTAAGTTCTTAAGTTGAATTCCTATTCAACTCGCAGTCAAAGACAGATTTGATGTTACTTGTGTGTACTTTCAAAACCTGAATTAACTTCTTTTCATTGCAATCTCTAATAAAATGGTACCTTATTTCTATATGCTTGGTTTTAGAGTGCTTCACTGGATTGTTGACAATGCTTATAGCACTGTTGTTGTCAATGAAGATTGGAGTGTGAAGAAAACTAACACCATAGTCCAACATCTGATTCTGGATCCATAGCACTTGTGAGCAGCAGCTTGCAGCCGCTATATACTCTGCTTCTGTTGTAGAGGTGGACACTATGGTTTGCTTTTTACACTGCCATGAAACTAGTCTTGCACCCAAAAACTGACATCCTCCTGATGTAGACTTTCTATCCAAGTTTGCACCACCCAAATCACTATCTGAATATGCAATTACATCAAATGGTGAGTCATGAGAATACCAAAGACCTAACCTAGGTTGTCCTTTGAGATGTCTGAAGATCCTCTTGACTGCTTGAAAATGAGATTGCTTAGGTCTTACTTGAAATCTGGCACACACACAGACAACAAACATAATATCTGGCCTTGAAGCTGTTAGATACATGAGGGAGCCTATCATAGATCTATAATGATGAACATCCACATCCTCCCCTTCAAGATCTGCAGTGATTAGTTTGTATGTTTCCATAGGTGTGCTTGCAGGCTTTGAATCTGAAAATCCAAACTTTGTAAGTATATCTTGCACACACTTGGATTAACTGATGAAGATGCCATCTTTCTTTTGTTTAACCTGTAGCCCAAGGAAGAAGGTGAGTTCACCCATAGAGCTCATCTTGAATCTTTTGTGCATCAGCTCCTCAAACTCCTTGCACATATAATCTTTTGTGGATCCAAAGATGATATCATCCACATAGATTTGAACTAACAGGATGTCCTTTTTCCAAGAGATAGGTAGACAGAGTGTCATACCATGCTCTTGGTGCTTGATGTAGCCCATAGAGTGCCTTCTTTAGTTTGTATACTTTGTCAGGAAAGGTAGGATTCTCAAACCCTAGTGGCTGACAAACATACACTTCTTCATCAATATTCCCATATAGGAATGCACTTTTAACATCCATCTGAAATACTCTGAATTGCATGAAAGAAGCATAGGCTAGAAATAGCCTAATTGCCTCAATTTTGGCTACTGGTGCAAACACTTCTTCATAATCTATTCCCTCTTCTTGTGTATACCCTTGTGCCACAAGTCTAGCCTTATTCTTTATCACTATTCCTCTCTCATCTTTCTTATTCCTAAAAACCCATTTAGTACCAATTGTCCTTTGTCCTTGTGAAAAGTCAACTAGATCCCACACATTTTGCAGCTCAAACTGCAGCAGCTCCTCTTGCATTGCTTTTATCCAGCTTGGTTCTTTCATTGCATCATAGGCCTTCTTGGGTTCAATCTGAGATAGAAAACAAGATAACAACCCCGACTGCAAGTCTTTCAATCCTCCTATATTACTTTGATGCCATGTGATCCTAGGAGAATTGATGTCACCAATCACCAACTGAGGAGGATGATTTTTCTGAGTTCTTGTTTGATGTGCAGCCTCCTCATTGATATTTGCATTCAGATTAGAGTCATTCTTCTCAGGAGTGCTTCCACCAAATATTGAAGAATTTTCTTCATCAGTATCATCTTCTGACAGTATGGACGTCTCAGGACCTGTGTTTCCTGAAGGATGAGCATCCTCTTTATCATCCTTATTCTCTTCATCACCTTTGTCATCTTCAGTCTGTTCTGGTTCATATTCCTTTGTTTCTGAATCATCCTTCTGTTCTTGTTGACAAAATTCAGCAGGATCAACTGTAGGGATGGGAAACAGCACAAACTCTGGTTTTTGTGCTTGTTTCTCTTCTGAACTTGTTCCTGAAATTTGTACATCACTAAAACCCAAAGAATTAGTTAGTGAATCAATATCAAATAGCCAATCAGGACCTGCACCAGTTGGATTTGGTGTGTTCTCATTGCATTTGACATTGTGACTTTCGTCTATAATCCTTGAAGAACTATTGAATACTCTATATGCCTTACTCTGAGAGGAGTATCCAACAAGGAATCCATCCTCAGCTTTGCTTTCAAACTTGCCTAAATGAGATTTGGTATTGAGGATTGTCCAAGGACACCCAAAAGGTTTGAAAAATCCAATAAAAGGTTTCTTCTTTTTGAAAAGTTCATAAGGTGTCTTTCCTTGGGATTTGACTACTAGAACTCTGTTTTGGACATAACAAGCAGTATTAACTGCTTCTGCCCAAAAAGTAATAGGTAA
Organism: Arctium minus; assembly: GCA_954870635.1. Taxonomy (NCBI): domain Eukaryota; kingdom Viridiplantae; phylum Streptophyta; class Magnoliopsida; order Asterales; family Asteraceae; genus Arctium; species Arctium minus. The sequence goes on from OX941080.1 coordinate 146,037,497, forward strand.
TTTTGAATCTGCCAACAGAGATCTAGCAGCCTCAATCAATGTCCTATTTCTCCTCTCAGCAACACCATTCTGTTGAGGAGTCCTAGGAGCACTGTATTGTCTCTCAATAACTTTAGTCTCACAAAAGTTGTTTAAGTCACTATTTTTAAATTCAGTTCCATTATCAGATATGATGATTTTAACTCTTAGATTTGTTTGGTTTTCAATTCTAAGGACAAAGGATTTGATTAGTCCACTTGTCTCATCCTTAGTCCTCAAAAAATTTACCCAAGTAAATCTAGAGAAATCATCAACAATGACCAAGCAATAGGTTTTCTTACCAATACTCATCACATTTGTAGGACCAAAGAGATCCATATGTAATAACTGAATAGGTGAAGAGATTGAGTTTATTTCTTTGGACTTATGAGAAGTTTTGTGTTGCTTGCCTTTAAGACATGCAACACAATGATCATCACATGAAAACACTTTTTGAGGCAAACCTCTTACAAGGTTGTTTTCACAAGATTGTTCATAGTTTTAAAATTCATGTGACACATCCTTCTGTGCCAAAGAGATGATTCATCTAAAGAGGCTTTTGAAAACAGACAGTTAAGTGATGAATCAGATGAAACACTCTCTAAATCCAAACAATAAACATCGTCCTTTCTAGGAGTTCTAAGTAGTATCATACTTTCATCAACTACCTTGAATCCTAGAGCAAGGGTAATGCATTCAGTATCATTAAATAATATACTATGTTTCTTGTCACAGACCTGTGATACACTTAACAGGTTGTATCTCAATTGCTCAACATAGTAGACATCTTCAAAGGTCATCTTACCTTTTGAAACCATACCTTTGCCACTTATCTTACCTCCTTCTGGATTGTCACCAAAAGCAACACGTCCTCCATCAAACCTTTTGAAATTTTGAAGGCAGGACATGTTACCTGTCATGTGCCTAGAGCAGCAACTATCTACATGCCAAATGCTCTTCCTTTTGAGTTGTTGGTTACCCTGCACATAAGATAAAACAGTTAGTTTCTTGAGGGAACCCAAGCCAAAGTGGTCTTGGGTTGCCCTTTCTCATCAACATACTCATATTCATTAAGATTAGTCTTGATGAGATGATCAGAGTCAGGAATCTCATGGCTGGAATACTTTGTCTTAATTATAGGCTTGGCGGTATTAACATTGGTAGCAGTACTATCCTTGTTAGCAGTATTAACTGGTTAGCAGCACTAACTTTGTTAGCAGTACTAACCTCATTAGCAATACTAACTTTATTAACAGTACTAACTTGGTCAGCAGTAGTATTGCTATCAGCAGCATTATTTCTGTTAGCAGTACTATTTGAGGTAGCAGTACTAACAGATTTAGTTTCTTTTGGGACCCAAATTAAGACACATTTGTTTGCTTTCTTATTCTTTAAGTTACTCCTTGATTTTCTTGGAGTATTTTCTTTTGTTTTAGCAAACTTATTCTGAATAAGAGATTTGTTCTCACATTCTCAGCCATGTGGTTCCTTGATCTTCTTGATTGCTTCCTATAACCAACAGAATTTTGATGTTGTCTTTGAAAAGTAAATCTTTGGTTAATAGGATTGAAATAACAGTGTTTGGCTAAATGATTTAACTTGCCACAAATAAAACATGGCTTTGGTCTATTGACTTTGCTTAGATTAATTCCCTGTTTTTGAGCCCACTGTTATTTCTGTTTCTCTAATTTCCCCTTATTTTATCATTTTGATGGGGCTTTTTCTGTTGACAAGTACAGGGATTTACAACAGTAGTTTGCATATAGTGATCTCCCTGTACCTTTTCCTTCCCTTTCCTAGAAGTCTCAGCTTTTTCACTCTTAACAGTTTCTTCCCCACTCTTAGACTTCTCCACTTTCTCACTCTTGACAAATGGTTTACCTCCCCTTTCATTTGTAAGAATGTGGTTTTCTAGAGGAATTTCTTTCTGGTCTTTCTTGTTTTCTTCTTCAGATTCTGCCTCAACCACTACAGTGTCTAAAGGATCTACTTCTATGGCTCCTTCAGGTAAGTCATTCTTATCCTGCCTTTCTAAGAGGTCTGAAGTGGGTGGAATATAGTTGTTGTTGTAAGGTGGAGGGGTGTTATTATAGCCTATACCTCTCTTCAGTTTGTCATGAACTTGAGATTTGAGTAAAGTGTCCATTGCTTTAGAGGCATTGGAAAATTTCTCAATGTCTAATTTGGCCTTCTCAAATTCACTTCTAACTTTCTCACATTCTTCTCTAGCCTTCTCTAGCTTAATCTCTAACTCCTTCTTCTCCCACTTCCAATAGTTTTGATCATATGAATGTTGAAGTTCATTGGCCTGATATGCCTTAATTTGTTCTTCAAAATTCACAATGATCAAATTAGACTCTCTCCTATGTTTCTCCAGTCTTTTAAGATCATCACACATGCTCTGGTCGTGATCCTTGTACTTCTTAACAGTTTCAAGACAGGCTTTAGAGCAAAGTTTAGATTTTACCTCTGTGGGAATAGCAGTGCTTGAAGACTCTGAAACCTCAGTCATCAATGCTTGATTCTGGATTGCCTCTTCAGCTTGATCACTACAATCAAATCCCATTCCATCTTGTGAGACAAGTGCTTGAGATGGGTTCCTGTTATAGTTAGTGGACATTGATTGTTGATTGTTGCTTCCATGCTGTTGAGAAATTCCTCCTCTGCATTCTCTTGCAAAGTGCCCCAATTTATAACACTTATAGCATTCCACCTTGGATTTGTCAAATCCAGCACCATCTTCTCTTCTCATGGCAAAGTTGTTTCTTCCAGTTCTTTTAATGAATCTTTTGATTCTCATGGTAAGCATTTTCATTTGCCACTTGATATCCATCTCTTCAAGGTCATCAACATTGATCTGCTCCAGATCATCATTAATAAGAGAAGATTTAGCATGACTAGCAAGAAAGGCTTCCAAAACAGAATCATTGGGTTCATCCTGTTTTGAGCCATAAGCAATACTAACTGATTCTGTATTAGCAGAAGAATCAGCAGTAGATGATAAGAGAGCAGCATTGTGAGAGTATCCAGATGGCTTCTTCTTAGATTCAACTTCTGCTTCAAACACCCTGAGATCATTGTAGAGATCATCAAGTTCCTTATCCTCCAGATTATCATTCTGTCTGAATGATACAGTGTACATTACCCATTCTTCACCAAGAGATCTTAGAAACTTTCTGTTGACATCATCCTGGTCCATCTTGACACCAACAGTGGCCAATTCTCCAATCAGCTTGTTGAACCTATCAAAGGTTTGAGTCATAGACTCATTCTTTGCAGACATGAAGTTTTCATATTGTTTATTGAGAATAGCTTTTTGATTTCTCTTAGTGCTTTTGGTACCTGAAAACCACTTCTCCATAGCATTCCACAAGATTCTGGCATCAGCATAGTTGCAAAACTGGTGTTGGTATTCATTAGGAATTGCCAAGAGCAGAGTGCTCAAGGCTTTCATCTCAGTCTGCCTCATCTTTCTTTCTCCATCAGTCTTTGGTGGAGGTCTCTTTCCATCTGCTCCCATCTCTCCTTCATTGGAGGGACCATTCTCAATGATGTCCCACATTGAGTAGTCTGTAAGAAGTATATACTGCTTGATCCTGATTTTCCACATGTCAAACTCATTAGGTTTGAGCATGGGACCTTTGAAACAAGAACACTGTCGTGTGATCCGTCCATGATGATTATTGCTTTCTGAGTTCCTTAGCTCTGATACCACTTGTCAAGATCGAAATTCTAAACAAGAATTTAATTAAACACTCAGAAGCTATGTTAAAGAAGTTTGCGGAATAATACTTTAACAATAAATCAATGAAACAATATATGGATCAAATCACAAGTTATATTGAATTAACTTAATGATTACAACCACAGCCTCAATCTGTTGAACAGGCTCAACAGACGTTCAATACTTCTCTAAAGAAAGGATTTCTAAGAATCTTGAGGCTAATTCTCTCTAGAACAAAAAACAATACGTATATCTATTCTTTATTTCTGATATTCATTCGTATATTTCAATGTATCTCTATGTATCTATATATACAAAACCAATTACAAGATAATCACAAAAATAATATTGATCTTCAGCATCCAGTTCATAATTATCTTCAATCTCCTTGTCTTTCGCTTTAAGCAACCAATCCATCTTTATCTTTATAAGCAGCATTAATCTTCATAGCAGTATTAACTTCCTCAGCAATACTAACCATGCTTTGCAGTAGTAATTCTTCAAGCAGTACTAACTACTAGCAGTAGTAATCCTGTAAGCAGTAGTAATACCTCTAGCAGTAGTAATATTGAAGTAGCAGCACTAATACTATCAGCAGTATTAATCTTCAATACTTAGCAGTACTAATCAGACTTAGTATTTTTCAGACCCAACAAGTTGTTTGCCACCACATTCGCTTTACCAGGATGGTAAAGGATCTCGCAATCATAATCACTCAAAAGCTCTACCCATCTCTTCTGCCTCATATTCAACCCCTTCTAATCGAATAGGTGTTTGAGGCTCTTATGGTCCGTGTAGATCTGGCACTTGACCCCGTAATGATAATGCCTCCAAATATTTAATGCAAACACTACAGCCACTAATTCCATGCCATGCGTAGGATAATTTTTCTCATGGTCCTTCAATTGACGGGAGGCATAGGTGATTACCTTTCCATCCTGCATCAATACACACCCTAACCCTAACTTGGATGCATCGCTATAAATCACAAATCCTTCTGTCCCATTAGGTAAGGATAATATCGATGCACTACTCAATTTCTCCTTCAACTTCTTAAAATCTACATCTTGGGATTTGCCCCACTCGAACTTGACATTCTTCTTGGTCAAGGCGGTCAATAGCGTTGCTATTCGGGAAAAGTTCTGAATGAACTTTCGATAATAGCCCGCTAAGCCAAGGAAACTCCACACCTCAGAAGGTGATTTTGGTGGTTCCCATTCTTTGATGGCTTCAACCTTGGTCGGGTCCACCATAATACCTTCCCACGATACTACATGTCCTAGAAATTGAACCTCCATTAACCAAAACTCACGCTTTGAGAATTTGGCGTACAATTTCTTGCACCGCAACAAATCCAATATTAGGCGAATATGCTCTTCATGCTCATCGTGAAACCGGGAATAGATGAGGATATCATCTATGAATACTATCACACACTTATCTAATAGTGAATTGCACACACGGTTCATCGGGTCCATAAACAATGTTGGGGCATTGGTCAACCCAAATGGTATGACCAGAAATTCGTCGTGTCTATACCTTATGCGAAAAGCTATCTTCGGGATGTCTTCTTCTCTCACCCTTAATTGATGGTATCCAGACCTCAAGTCTATATTCGAAAAGAAACTTGCCCCTTGCAACTGATCGAACAGGTCATCGATCCTTGGGAGATGATACTTGTTCTTGACCGTCACTTTATTGAGCTCGTGATAGTCGATGCACATCTACATTGTTCCGCCCTTCTTCTTGACAAAGAGTACTGGTGCTCCCCAAGGCGACGAACTAGGGCGTACGAAACCCTTGTCTAGCAGTTCTTGCAACTGCGTCATCATCTCTTTCATTTCCTCTAGTGCTAACATGTACGGTGCACGCGCTACAGGCGCTGCTCCAGGTACTAAGCCAATTCTGAATTCAACTTGACGATCCGGGGGTAAACCCGTTAATTCATCTGGAAGCACCTCCTTATTGGGACGTCTTCTACCCCTTTCTACTCTTTCTTAGCGTCTAATACATACGTTATAAACCCTTGGCACCCCTTCCCTAAGCAACGTCTAGCCTTCATCATAGAGATAAGACAAGACTTACGCTCACGCCTATCACCATAGATTAGTACCTCAGAAGAATGTTAGCATTATGGCTAGCCATCCCCACAGTAATTTCAAACTCTCTTATACCCATTGGGTATAACCGCAAAGAAAAAGAGTGACCTTCCACTTCTATACTACACCCCTCATACACCTCCCTCACTAAAACCCGACTATCATCAGCAATTTCTACCTTAAATCCACACTCCAACCTCTTAGGTTTGACTTGCAAAAACCGCACGAAGGTCGGAGATACAAATGATCGGTTTGCTCTCGAGTCAAATAATACTCTAGCAAGATTTGAATTAACAAGAAAGGTACCTGTTACCACATCAGGTATCTCCACCGCCTCCTTAGCCGTCATATGAAAATCCCTTGACTTTCCCCATGTCGGCTCCACCTTTCTTTCCCCACTCCCTCCTCCTTGTCCACCTCCATAGTTACCCGATGATCCCTTTTTCAGTTTCGGGCAGTCAGGTTTAATGTGATCTGGAGAACTGCAATGGTAGCAAGCTCTAGGATTCGGGCACTCCCGAGCTATGTGCCCTACCTTCCCGCATTTGTAACATCCTTCAGGTTCAAAGGAGCATTCCCCACAATGCACCCGGTTGCACTTTCTACACGGCATCTCCCCAAACTTAGGTCCCGCTCGTGAATCAAACCTTGAGACCCTGGACCTCTTGGCATCATGCACAGAAGAATGTTGAATTCAAGATTAAAAAGGGTCAAAGTTGTAAATGTTGTAAAGTTGTGTTTGTAAAATAGTGTAAGTCAAAGTGATTGACTTTGCCAAGGTGATTGGATTGTAAGGTCAACTAGTTTGACCATATAAATAGTTTTGTGTCTTTTGTAAATCTAGAGACACACACATTCATATACTTTTAGAGAGAGAAATACTTGTGAGAAATAGGTATATGGCACTCTGAATTGTAAGAAAAATCATTGTAATCTTTGTAAAATCAATAAAGATGATTTCTACATATTGTGTGTATTGATTAGTAGCTTGAATCTGGGATCATCAAGGTTCTTCCCATTTCCTCTTGCTGCTGCCCCTTTCCGTTATCTGACGGTTCTTTTCCTTCTCAGTAAGCTTCGCTGCATCAACTGCCACTTGGAAAGTTGTGGGTTCTCTTGCATGTACCAATTCTCTCACACTACTCGTCAGTCCCCAAATATACCTCTCGATGCTCCTTTCTTCAGTAGGCATATACAGCTCTGTAAATCTTGCCTTCTTGATAAATTTAGAGGTGTACTCTTAAACTGACATCGCTCCTTGCTCAAGTCCCAAAAATTCTTCTTCTACTTTCTTGACTACCACCAACGAGCAAAATTGTGCTCTAATCCCTATCGTGAACGATTCCCACATAATTAGTCTTAGCCACTTCTGACCCTTTTCCACCCGTCTCGATATCCCACTAGAAAATAGCATCTGATTTCAACATTGCCATGGCAAACAACACTCTGTCCTCCCTGGGACACTTACTGGTATCAAAGTTCAACTCCATTTCCCATATCCACTTCAAAGCCAACACCGCATTGCGTTCTTCGTTGAAGGTAGGGGGCTTACATGACGCAAAAGTTTTGAAGGTACACCCCTTATCCGTGCTTCTATTATTGACTCTACCGTCATAAGCTTTCCGCAATGCATGAAATGAATTTTTAGTTTCCATGTCGTTGTAGTTACCGCTTTGGGTAAGTATGTTTTATCTGTGCGGCCCAAAATTTGAACTTGATTTAAAATTTTATTTACGTTCCTATTGCGTTGCTAAATTTGGGAAATAAACGGACGTATATGGGGCTTGTTGGGAATTTTATCTTCCGACGTTTTGTGTTTTAAAGTAAAAGATTTTAAAGTTGAAGTTGTGCAATCCTCTTTTGGGAGTTGCACAAACTTTTATTGCGCATGTTATAGTGCGGAAAGTTATTTTTATATGCAAAATATAAATTGATGCATGCTAGGACCATGGTAGTCTGTTTGAAAATTTTTGTTGCGCATCTTTTGTTACTATTTTTATTAACGCGAGTGTTGATCAAACGAATATTGAAAGGGTTTTATATGTGTGACATTGATGACCATTTTGCACGCCTACCAAGTAAACGGTAGCAGTTTTTACACGTACAATTAATTATTGTAAAGATTTTACATTTAAGAATTTTATAAAATTTCAAATTGGCATATTAGTTGAAAACCTTGAACTCATTAGGGATATAGATTTAAAACCCTATCTTGAAAGAAATTGTAATTGGGGCCTATAGGAGTCCTTGGGAATTGAAGAGGCAGATAGTCCGAATTATAGTCAGTTTTGACTATGGGTTTCAGTTTATGAATCGAGGCACGCATGGATAATTGTGGTATTAGACTTGTGCATTCTCCCAGTTATGTAAGTTATGACTTTCCCTTTTCGATAAATCTTTGGGTTGAGTCTTGTGCGATTGCTTGAGTGCGGTTAGTTTTGAATTGTTGGGTTGATACTAACGGCAGATTATGTGTTGGTGGTGCACTACCTTTATGGGTATTTGGGAATATTGAAGACATTTTGGCTTGTCCGCAACGAGGTATGTTAGGAGTTCTCATTTCCATATTAGGTGTCAACTTTAAACCTTTTGAGGATCGACTTAGTGCAAGCCGATTTGTCATTTTGAGATAAGTGATCCTTGGAATGTTGGATGTATCCCCGTTGAATTAGGAGAGGTGTTAGCCTCTCGGTGGTGGAACTTAAAGGAAGTTAGGTATTGATAACTAATAATTGATTTGTATGATCTCCTTGATGTGGTAGATTTTGGGAATTATTTTGGGTTGACGTTGGGTTATTGGAATACATATTCAGTATCAGGCGATTTGGGATGATCTAGTTTGTGGGAAGTTGAGGTTATAAACCACACTTGAGGTAGTAGGTGTCCCCTAAGGTTGGGAGGCAACTGGAGTCGTATGATTGGAAAATGTTTCGGTAAATTTCGATGATTCTTCTAGTATAAGTGTATTATGTCAAAGTTAGCTAGCGTAAGAAGGAAAGTCGAGCTACATATATAAACCAAGGAATCATGTTAAGTATGGAGCTTGGTGTCCAAATATCCCGTACGGGTGTGGAAACTGGATTTCGAGGACAAAATCATTCTAAGGTTGGGAGGATTGTAACACCCGTGATTTTGGTAAACTCTTAACTCTCGCTTATCTGGTTAAGCTATGATTATAAATCTTACCCAAGTCGTGTTGGCGTATGTTGGGTTTCGTATAGAGAGCACGTCGGTCGAAAAATCGGATTTTTAACCTTCGGTACTGTCAGGGCGATAGTGCCCGGCGACTATGCCCTCTGGCATAGTCGCGTGTCATAATCGCGACCCCTCCCTGCTCTCGGTACACTTTGGGCGATAGTGCCCGGCGATAGTGCCAGGGTCACTATCGCGAGGCATACTCGCGGGTTTTGTACCGGTTGCCAAGGGCATAGTCACGTGTCACAATCGCCTGCGGGCCCTGGACGCTTTTAAACTCCTTTCCTTACTCATTCTCACTCACTTATTCATTCACCTTCTTCAAGAACTCTCTCTCAAACATCCACCCCCATTGAATTTGGTTTTAGAAGCCACCAAGTGTTCATCCACACTCATTTACTTCAAGATATTGTGTCTCTATCAAGTTTGGAAGCTAGGGTCAACTTCCCACCATCTCCATTGTTGTCCCTTCCAAGAAAATCCTAGGGTTTTAAGTTTTATCAAAACCCACCATTGTAAGTTCATCCCTTCTTCCTTCTAACTTTTTAATCAAGTTATAAATGCCCTATTTATGACTTTCTAGTGCTTTATTTCTTAAGTTTTCAGTTGGGCGATTTTGGAGAAATTAGGTCAAATTAGGGTTTTGGCCAAAGTGGGTATTTTTTATGTGAGTTATTTGGGGAACGATTCTATATGGTTGAATCTGGTTATTTACGGTTGGATACTTGTGGATCTAGGTTTTGGAAGTTTTGGCTTGAGGATTCAAGTTCTTCAAAGGAGCTCAAGTTGGGGAAAATCTAAATTTAGCCTAAATCTAGCGAGGTGAGTTCAAGTTGATTTGTGAAAACGGTGTACATGCCAAAATTTTATTTTAAAGTGTTTGTGTTTTACATCAAATTGTTAACTGCTGATAATTTTTGGTTATTTAGATATATCTAACTTTATAAACTTATGTAACGCACAACTTTGTGATTTTTAGGCATTTTGTCAAATAAATCATTTTGATATGTTTCTTTGATGATATAATATATATAAATGGAGTCCATTTGATGTAAAGGTCATTTATATGAATTTGAACTTACAACTATTTGGAAAATGTATATAATTGCGTTATGAGGCATTTTGGAAATATAAGGGTAACGAGTCCATTTGGAAAATGGTTTGCCTCAACCATTGTTGAGTTTGAGTTAATTATACTTTTGGTCGTTGTGTCTACATCACCGTTGGTTAAACGTGTTTTAATGTTTACAAATGCTTTCGTTGGATATTTACGTAACCTATTGGGTCTTTGGCTCGGTTTTGACTAAATGGAGTCTTGAGGACATTTGTCCGGTTTAAAAACAGTTGTGGAGTTTGAGTATGATGGCGTTTATTTCGTGTCATTTGTGAGTTACATGTTTTGGGAGCTTTGGTCTTTCAATTGAAGTCATGTAATTTTAGACAGTGTTGTGTTGGATCCATAGGTACGTAAGTCTGTCTGTTTTGAATGCGAGTAAGGTTGGTTATGACCATTGACCGCTTGAGTTTGCTAGCGAGTAGGCAATAGGTGGCTCGAGCCGCTGAGTTGAAACTCGTCTATATTGGATAGGCATCCATGTCCGTAAGACCTTGGGGTGGAACTCGACGGAGTATGGCAAGAGGCAACAAACGGTCTGAGGATTTTGATGTTTGATATGGCATGGGAACTAGGACCGGGATATGTGGTGAAATCCAATAACATCACGGTTGGCCCCATTCATGTGTTCTCGCCACCCAAGATGGAAACATTTAGACGACATGAGAGGAAGTTGTATGGACGGCCTACTTGCGTGTTCCTCTATTCTCAATGTATACGGATCTCTCCGTCGTAGATCCTTGGTATTTTAAATGTTAATGTCGTATTTTTACTATCTTTGGTTTTGGGTGGTCGACGATAAATGATGGTCTTAATATTATGTTTTCCTCACGTATATTAAGGTTTGAATGGAATGCGTCATTTCCATGTTTCAGTATTTGATTTCGTCCATTTTATGGTCGTGTGAGTTTTGGGTCTAATGTCCGTGTTCATGACAATATTTTTTATATAGATTTTCATCTATGGTTTATGAGTTGTGTATCATGTTCCACCCGTGTTGGGTAATTCGAGGTATAACATTTTTACCCGTGTTTTATAAAATTGGGAGTCCTCTCTCTATTCTCATTTTGAGCAAGTTTTGGGTTAAATTTAAGTTTACGAAAGAAAGTTTTATATTGGGATCTTAGTTTGTAAAACAATTTGGTTTGGTTAATGATTAACTCGGTGTCTCTTTCGTTTAAAATGCATATTTATTGGTAAACGGGTCGTTTTCATAAGCGAAACATATCATTTTGAAAGATTATGATTTTAATTTGTTAGTGTATGTCAGGATCTAATTCTTAACAAGAATAAAATCTCAGAAACAATATCAAAGAAGTTGCGGAATAACACTTTGATATTCAATAAAACAGTAAACAAACAGTATATGATAAACACTTTGCAAACTTGTATTAAAATCACAAGATTACACACTCAACCTCAATCTTGAAGAACAAGCTCTTTCAAGACGAATTCTACTTCTCTAGAATTAGGAACTATGCCTTGAGGTTGATTTTCTCTAGAACTAAAACTTTAGAATTAACTCTGTAAAAAAAAACTATTGTCTAAAACAATTCTGTCAAATCTATACATATACTGAACAAAAAGATAATTACAAATAAATAAAATATCTTCAGTATATCTTCCATGAATATCTTCAGAATATCCTTGTTTATCTTTAATCACGATCTCTTCATCATTATCTTCACATTACCTTATAAGCAGCATTAAGTCTTTTCAGCATTAACTACTAATCAGCACTAACCACTAGCAGTACTAACTAGCTAAGCAGTACTAACTTTGTTCAAGCAGCACTAACTTTGACTAGCAGTATTAATTCTACTAGCAGTAGTAATACTCAGCAGTATTAACTTTGAAATCTTCTAGCAGTAGTAAATCTCAACCAGCAGCATTAATCACTTGAGTTATTCTTCAGTTCCCAACAATCTCCCCCTAACTTGACATTTAGGAAGAGAAGTCAAGTTCTTCAGATTTTCTTCAAGATGCTCCCAAAACTCTATCATGGCCTACATTCCAGTGTTTGCATCCAACCCCAAACTTTGATTAATTGTTCTTTGGATCAAATATTTAGCCATTTCTGAATCTGGTACACATCCTAGCTTCTTCTTTAGCATGGCATGCAGCTTTAATCTGCTATGGTTATATACTCTATCCACTAGAAAGTATTCAGTGTGATTCAAATCCAAAGTCACTGCATATACTCCACTAGTTTCATATAGAGTCCACTTGTTGACTGATTTGAACACATTCTTGATCACATGCTTTACTTCATCAGGCTTGAACATCATATACAGATACTCCATCACCAGTTTTGTAATTGAAATCCCTGAAGCCTTCAGTATATCTGCATACAACTTCATTCCTATCTCAAACATTTCTTCAAGATCTGACCTAGAGCATGTTCTGACAATCTTGACCCAAGTGTTGAATACCTCATACTTATCATCCTTCCTCTTGAGTCTAATGTACTCCTTTCCATCCAATGTCAATGTATCCCAGTGAATAACTTCAGGAGGCTTTATACCAACAGGTTCTGCTAAAATTGGTTCAGGAACTTTGTCCATCACTACCATGTACATCTTTAAATCATCAGTACTTGAAGATTCCTTCTTTTCAGATGACTCAGGCGCCCCTTCTTCTTCAGCAACCTTATCAGCCTCTCCTTCAGCTATTCTAGGCTTCTTGATTGACTTTCTCCTTGCCATCATCTTGGTTCTCTTTAAAGTCCTTAGACTTTCACCCAGAGTGGCTTCTTTCTTTGATGGTGTTTCCTGCTCATCTGGAAAGGGCTTTTGTATCAGAAAGTCATTGCTTTCTTTCATCCTCTTCTCCATCTCCACTCTTGCAGTTTCATTCCCCTGAAGCTTTAACATCTCTGAATCATACAGCTCTTTAATCTTCTCAAAAGACATCTTGGAGAACATCTCCTTTCTAACTCCTACAGCACCTTTGAGAAATATAATCATCTTGTTTCTCTCTTGGGTACCTAGGAATGTCTTTGAGGGTTTTCTCTTCTTTGCAGTTGTTTTTACTACCACTGATTTCTTCAGAATTTCAGCTTTCTTCTGTGCAATTTCAGTTGCCAGGCTTTGTTGATAGGCTTCATTTAGTTCAGCAGCTAGAGCCTTTGCCATCTCCCTGTCCTTTTCAACCTGATATCTTTCTTCCTTTTCAATGTCATCCTGCATCTTTCTGGCTAAGGCTTCATCTGATTCAACCAACCTTTGCTTTTTGACTGGTTGATCAGATTCCACCATCTTTGCTTTTCCTTTGTCTTTGTTCATTGCCTTCTTACTGTTATCTTTCTTGATCACTTCACCTTGTTCTTTGATGATTACTCCTTTGGTCTTTGAAGTGACCTTGGGAGTATCATTCTTGGCTTTAAGTAAGGTTTCTGCAATCTCAAGATCTGTTAATACTTCTTTCACTGTTTCTGCTGCTTTACTTGAACTAGCAGTATTAATGGTTTCTACTGCTTGCTCTGTTGTTACTGCTGCTTCTTGTGTTTCTATTTGCACTGATTCTCTTTCTGTTTCTGCTTCCTTCTTCCCCTCAACATCAAATTTCTCCCCCTCACTACCATATTTCATGTTGATCTCCCCCTTTTTGGGAGCATCATTCTCAGACTTCCTTCTCCTTAGCACAAATTGTCTCTTCTTCTTTTTCTGTACTAGCTTCATCACCAATTTCTTGAGTTTGGTAATCCGCACTTGTTGGGACAAGATTACCAATTTCATTTCTTCAATTTCTTTCCCTTGTTTGAGAACATCTAGATTGATGTTGCTCATTGTTTCCATCAATTCATAGTAAGAATATCTGTCCTCACCCTCTCCAGAAGTGTTACCTTCTTTTGAAGGATCATTGGATCTTTTTGTAGTGGAAGTCTTCTGCCTAGCAGAAGCACTGTCCACCCCCTTGGTTTCTTGGCACCAGGGACCTTTGAATGATTGCTCATTCAAAGTTGCCATGGGGGAGGTCTTATTTATGTTACCACTGTCCTTCTCTGTGCTAGCAGAAGTAGTGGCAGCCTCAGTACCCATATGCTCAACCTCCTCCTCAGAGAGCACCTCCTTGGGGTTGGGAGACACCCCTGTGGTTTCCCTATGGATATTCTCTAAGGGAGAATTCTCCCTTAGAGGGCTAGTGGGCTTGGTGTTTGTTGGTACAAGAAGGGAAGGAGCCTTCTTTACCTGTTTCCTTTTGTAAGTATGGGTGATTGGTGAAGTTGGTTTTTCAAGAAGAGACTGGGGAATTGATTTAGAGTGGGAAGGTTGGGATTGGCTAGCAGTGGGTTGGTCTAATGGGGGCCTTGACCCTGCTGCCATACCTTCATCAGTTTGGGACACCACCATCATTGTAGAGAACAATGGGGTGTCAACTCCTTCCGAGTCCAGAGGGGATCTTTTCATATTTGAAAAGACATTACCTTTGGGAATTTTGGGTACATATACCCCATCAAAATGAGGTATATCCGTCAATTCATGGTTAATAACTTCTTGGACAAACCTGGGGTACATATAAAAGCTCTTTTTGCTTCCCAGGTTTGAGACAAGATCAGTAAAAATCATTTGTGAAAAATTATACTTTCTGGCAGTGGCTAAGCATACCAAAGCATAAGCAATGGTGCTACTGAACTCACTCCATCCAGTAGTCTTTTTGGATATACAGTGCATGAGGATATGGACAAAGAAACGCCATTGGGGTGAAAATTTGGCTTTTGAGAACTTGAACACCCCCAATGGGCCTCCATACCCCATTCTTGTAAGAGTAGAAAACAGTTCATCATTAGAGATAGAAGTTATACCGGAGGCATCGTCTAGACGTAGACTAATGCGAAGTACCTCTTCAGTAACT